>CM054117.1:25340220-27740220 GCA_028673005.1 Tanypteryx hageni
GAGATATATATTGCACATTCCTCCCCCTCCCCCTTATACCTCCCTCTTCCCATCCTTTCCATGCAAGACTAGACACTTGATATGTGCGTGGGAGGGAGCGCCAAGGGACTGCTGACACGTGTGGGACGCTTCTGTTGGGCAGTCGTGCGCGAGATCTAATGGGGGAATAATGTGAATCTTACATCCAAGAGTGCTTTTAATTTGTTGTTCCCTGCTTCCTCCCTGACGGCCCCAAAATCCATGTTGGGACTAACATAAGCTTATTTTATTTTCCATATTAAAATTCACATATTTGACCTTCGATCAGCGGACTAGGAATGCATTAAAGAAAATGACAATAGTTACTTATTCGTATCGTCCTTTATAACCTTCGACCTTAAAATCGAAATCTCTCGAATTTAACGTTTTAATATCATATTTTGACAAAATTTAGCGTTTTTATGGAGAAGTCGCCTTGCCAACCGATTGCATAGTTGAACTCGAAATCCTACTACTCTCACATATGCTCCCGTTCCCTTCGGACCTCCATGGACCTTCCCGGCCCAATTCATAGGTATCAGAGATATCTCAGAATTAGTTTTTACTTTCTCAATATACATAGTATAGAAGGTTAATTAAAGAGCTGTATATGAAACAGAAAGCAGCTATGAGGATAAAAGATGCACAGACCGAATGGTATGATTTAGGAAGAGGAGTAAGGCAAGGTTGCTGCTTATCGCCAACCCTGTTCAATATATATGCTGAAGAAATGATTGACAATGGAATAGGGAATGATAAAGGAATTAGTATTGGGGGTAGAATAATAAATTGTATAAGGTTTGCTGATGACATGGTAATTTTGGCAGATGAAACGAGGCATATTCAGGAAATGGTTACAAAGCTAGAAGACAGGATGATGGAATATGGAATGAAAATGAACATAAAGAAAACAAAGGTGATGAGAATAGGGGATAGAGAGATTATGAATGTGTCAATAAAGGATGGAAGAGTGGAGCAAGTAAAACAGTATAGATATTTGGGAAGCATGCTAACTGAAGACTGGAGAAGTGAAAAAGAAATAAGAACAAGAATAGCAATGGCAAAAGAAACATTTAATAAGAAAAAACGGGTACTATGTGGTAAAATGGATTTAAATCTGAAGAAACGTCTTGTGAAGTGCTATGTTTGGAGTGTATTGCTTTATGGGTGTGAAACATGGACGCTAAAGAAAAGAGAGAAAGAAAGACTAGAGGCATTTGAAATGTGGGTGTGGAGGCGGATGGAGAAGGTTAAGTGGACGGATAGGATAAGGAATGAAGCAATACTAACAAGGGTGAATGAGAAGAGAAGATTACTTGAAACAATTCAGAGGAGGAAAAGTAACTGGTTAGGGCATATCTTGAGAGGAGAAGGTTTACTATTGATGGTGTTGGAAGGATCAGTAGAAGGGGAAAGGAAAAGGGGACGTAGAAGAATAAAAATGTTTGACGATCTGAAAGAAAGGGGAGGGTATCAGGAAATGAAAGAAATGGCAAGGAACAGAAATGAGTGGAGACAACGCTGGTGCCAGGGACCTGCCTAGAGGCAGAACACCTCATGATGATGATTTTAAATAAAATAGGAATAGATTGGAAAGATAAAAGACTGCTTAAGAACCTTTACTTTCATCAAAAGATTAGAGTCAGGGTTGAAGGAGAATAAACAGAAAGTACTTTAATAGGGAGAGGAGTGAGGCAGGGATGTCCTATTTCACCAGCGATATTTAATATTTACGCAGAAACAATAACAGAAGAAGCGTTGATGGAAAAGATAGGAAGTGAAAGTATTACCACCATTAAATACGCAGATGATCAGTGATTAATAACAGAAGACGAGAAAGAACTTCAGAGGATTACAGACAGACTGGTAGAGGTTGACAAATAATATGGAATGAAGATTAACGCCGGAAAAACAAAAGTCATGGGGGTTTGAATGGAACGAAAAGAATTAAATTTAACGCTAAATGGCCAATAATTGGAACAAGTAAGTAGTTTCAAATATCTTGGCAGTATTTTAACGCAGTATGGAAGCAGTACACAGGACATCAGAAGTAGGATTGCAATGGTAAATGCGTCATTTAACGAGAAGATGGAACTTCTCACAACCAAAAAAATAAATTTAGGAACAAGAAAGAAATTAGCGAAATGCTACATATAGAGCATAGATCTTTATGGCGCAGAGATGCGCACAGTAAGGAGAAAGGAGGAAAAATATTTAGAAATTATTTAGATGTGGGTATGGAAGAAAGTGAAATGGACAGTGAGGAATAGAATCGAAGAAGTATTAGAAATATAATCAATCAAGAAAAGAAACGCCAATTGGATAGGACACGTATTGAGAAAACAGTGTTTACAAAGGACGATCTTATAATGAAAAATTAGAGGTTGAAGAGGAAGAGGGAGGATATGCGCAGGAATATTTGAGAATTTAAAGCAGGAATATAGTAAAAGTGCTTCCGGGGAGAAAGAGGTAGCGATTCAGCTGAATCCTGTCTCCGGACAGCAGCGTGATGATGATGATGATAAACTCCATCGGATTGCATTATAAATTGCCTGTTTTTTTAATAAAAGAAAACATTCTTCATGGACCAGTAGAAATTCATCTGCTAAAGAAGTGTACATTGTCCCTCGATAAACTCGTGACAAAAAAATTCGATTGACTTCTTTAGAGGACCCACTGAAAACGGCGTTGGACGTTTTACATGCCATTGGATTGCATCCAAATGGAAAGGACAAAGTGGGTCAAGTGCTATTCTTTTTTATGAGACGGATTTTTCTCTTCGCCTCTTTTCCAGCAAAAATAGAACGGTTATCAGATACAGCATTTATTTTTGGATGAATAAATTATATTGGTCTTTAGGATTTTTCGCCCGATATGCAAACTTTTTGGTTTATCACTTTTTTAATCATACTGAAAGAGACCACGGAGTTTTAATAATAATAATATCAGTTTAACGGTAAATTATATTTTGAATTTACACCAATTCCAGAAATTTTTTAACGTTTGAGAAAATATTCTTTGAAATATATATGAAAAAAATTTAGGGTTCTAACTGAACGACGCACCGTATATCGCACAACGTAAATTCTCGTATTTTTTTGTCTCATATTTTTCCTATCCCAATTTTTTAGGAGGTAACATGAATTTTTGTCGCATATTGTTTTTTTTTGTGTTTATCTCTACTTTTTTACAGCAAGAATGAAAGTAATGTACATCAGTTTCTAAGCTAGTCACATTATTTTCTTCTTGTTCGCAAATATTCACTGATTTTCTGTTTTATGGTTTTTCTGGGTAACTATGGTGTGATATGGCCACAATTTATGTTTTTAGTAACTCGAGTTAAATAGCCGGACGCCCTGACTAATGTTTTGCAAACATTTATTAAATAGAAGAGTAATAAAATAATGAACTCTCTTGTGTTAGATTAATGCGATGACGAATAACCGGAGTCAATTAATTACGTCACAAAATAAACTCAATCGTTCTATTGAATGGACTCCGTTGACAGTGTGTCCGGAAATATGCTGAAAACGTCTACTAATGTACCTGATTATTTTAAATATATGCATTAATATTATATCACTACATAAATTAAGTCATTACGATTCCGATTTCATGAAGGGGAGCCAAAACTTACTAATAGCCGGAAAAATATAATCATGATAGTTAAATTATATATATGCACGGGATGGAAAAAATCGCGTTATGCTTCTACGAAATTCAGTCATTATTTATTTTTTATGAGGGTAAAACCTAAAGTATATATTCTCTGACGTCCAATTCGCAAATTTGTGATTTAAATCTATCTCTTACAAACGACATAACCTGATTTCTTATGATGCTGTTCTCGAAATTCAACAATCTCGCAGACAAATCAAAAATGCCCCCAATTCTTCAAACTTATTGGGACGTAAACAGCCGCATTACCGAGTGTGGACTCCCTTTCGAAAAGCCAAGGCTTAGGGGCACGCACGAATGCCGGAGTAGAGATTTATTTAGCGATGATAGCACGTCTTTTGTCCTATTTTTTATGCTAATGTTCTCTCGGTTTAAGTCGGTGTGTGCATGCTCCTTAAGGTAGCATCATGGGAGGCAGGCCGTCGAGAGAGTATTGCATTCAGCTCGCTCTCCTTTCGACCAAACAGATGCATCTCATGCGTTAGTCATGAGGTCGCCTACGGAGATAACCCTTTCAGGGAGAACTTGGTACTCTTGACTAACGGGAATGAGGGATCCTCAAGAGGATCAAAGCACGGCTTGGGATGAACGAAACCCATTCGGCCTAGAAGTCATAGGGAAGTCGCCGCAGCTCATGAGAATGGGCGCGCGAAGGGTGAGTCCCTTTATTTTTTTTTGTCCGATGTATTCCGTTGGGGTCGTTCGGTTCAAGTTGAATTTTCCGCGTGAAGGGAATTAAGTGCGATCTGACCTCCTTTGCATGCCTCGGTGGACAGAAATCGCGTGCAGTGAATCGTGCGAAGGGAAATTAGGACTTTGCCATGGCGTTTTTTTCTCCATATTTCGTATTTGGTGTAGTCAAAATTAGCATGTTTATGGAGCGTAAAATTCAGTTACGCCATTTATTTTTTCCGATTAAATATTCATATGAAAGGACACGGCCATAAAATAGCAGTTTTTACTTCCACGATTTAATCGACCATTACTAAAGTGTCGTTATTTTACTTTATGAACTGTGACTGATTGAAGGTTATAATTTTGAACAGGAAATTATCAAAATATAGCACCTACCGATTTCACTCGATTAATGTCGTCAATACCAAAGTCAATCTTTAATACATAATTTCCATATTTTTTCATGAAAGTATACAGATTAGCTTATTTAAGTTGTGATATTTCAAACGGAGAAATTAAACGCATTGTGTGTTTTTAGCGCCTCTTAGGTGAAAATTCATCTAGCCGATAAAGAAAGTAATATTTTTTCTGTTTTGAACTGGGAATTACTTTATGGAGACCATTGAGTATACATAATGTCACAATAGGTGTCCAGAAATTTAATATCGGCAGCCATGCGTCGTTAAAAAAATAAATTTTACGTTAATAACACACTCAAAGGCTATTTAAGGCAAGAAGCTTGTCAACAAGTATAATGCAAATGTTAAGAAAATCCTCAAACGTATTTACCGATAGTTTGAGAATTGAAAATTGATAAAAACAATTAAAAAGATTTTGAATAATGTGTGAATAGAATATTCTTCCGATATTGTATGTTTATTCCGGATATATTTCCTTTTGTGTTATGGAGCAATGTCTCGGTATTACTGATTACATAATTTTTGTCATTCTATTCTATCAATTTGTAGCAATATATTAAACAGAAGGAAAGAATTTATATAGGCACGTGTCTGTTTGGCGTGAGTGTTATCGGAATAATTTCATTAAAAACACTCGCGAATAAAAGCAGAAATTATTTTAATTTTGCAAGTTTCATTCTCTCTATCTCTCTTTGCATCATTCGTCCTCGCCTTTCCTCTCCATCCCTCATTCCCTCCTATTCCATTACTCCTTCCAAGGCCGTTTTAAGATCTTTGTAGGCCCTAGGCCAGGGGTCGGAAACCTTTTTATCTACGAGGGCGCAATTCATATTACTGAGGACGTGAAGGGCGCATAAGCAAGATCAGTTGGTATCTCTCTGTATCAGTAGTCGGCAACCTCTTTATCTATGAGGGCGCAACTTTAGTTATTGGGGGCGTGAAGTGAAGTAACAATAGTAGACGTGCACCAATATTTATTAAAATGATATTTTTGTACATATAAGAGAAAAACTATTAAAGAATTTATTATAAAAACATGAAAAATAAATCAATATGAAACTTGGTACTGCATATTTTCAGTCAACTTGCTATAATTTGGCACATAACTCGAGATGCCTGATCTTAGGCAGTAAATTGTAATCGGTGAGTCTCGATCGGTACTTGGATTTCTAGAGTTTCATGTTTGAAAAAATGGACTCGCAAGTGTATGTTGAAGCACAGTAAGAATATATTTTTAGGGCACATTTTCTTAGTAATGTATAGCGATTTTCGTCAACTAAATTCCAAAAGTTTTCATCATTTTTATGTGACCTTAAAATTATATCATTCTGCATATTTATTACTTCCATTTCTAAGTCCTCGGTGTTAACGATATTCCAGTAAGTTCCAATATTAACAGACATATCATTGTCCATAAAATTGAACGAATTAGCAAAGAATGTTATTATGGGCTCTACTTTAGAAAACTGATGAAACCTAAAATTAAATTCCTTCAGGAGAGTTTCAATGTGTTGTGAAAATGGTTCAGTGGTAACAACTTCATCAGCCAGACTCTCAAAATATATATTAAATTCGGGAAATGTGATAATGAATTACTCTCTAGATGAGACTTCCACAATGCCAATTTACATTTGAATGCATCTACTGCACTTATCATTTATACAATGTGTTGATTTTTCCCTTGCATCTCCATATTCAGTTCGTTCAATTTGATAGTTATATCAACAAGAAATCCGAAATCCATCAACCAAGCATTGTCATCCAACTGTGCATAATATTGATTTCTTGACTTGAGAAATTCCTTTAACTCCTTTATGAGATTAATAAACCTCACAAGTATTTTGCCTCTGCTGAACCATCTAACTTCGGTCTGTAAAAGGACATCATAGAATTCAGCATCTTCACCTTGTAAAAGTAGTTTAAACAATCGCTGTTGCATTGGTACGGTTCTTATGGAATTTATTATTTTTGTTACTCTTTTCATGACATGTTGAAAATGAAGAACTTTAGCGCATGACATTTCTTGGTGCATAATGCAGTGATATGAAATAAATTTTGGAAAGTGGGTCTTCTTTACATAGCGCAATAAATCCATTTTTACAACCTGTCATCGAAGGTGCACCATCTGTAGTAATTGCGGTCAACTTCATTAATGGTATATTACTTTCTTGGACATATTTTTTTAAAAGCTGAAAAAATGTCTTCACCTCTTGTTCGTCCCTTTAATGGAAGAATTAAAAGAAATTCTTCCTTTCCTGAAATATCATTAAACACCATCTTCACAACCATAGCCAATTGAGAAGTGTCTGATGTCTGTTGACTCATCCAATTGCAACGAGAAGAAAATACATTTTTGTAAATCATTTGCCAACTCTTTCTCCATATTGGTTGCAATAACTAAAATAGATTTCATATCAGAAAATTTCTTTTTCCTGATCTCAGAATTTAACGGATAACTAGTGTTAAAATTTCCGTGGACCGTATTAAAATGTCTTTCAACATTACTTTTCTTTGAAATTGCGACACAAGCATTGCACAATATGACAACAATATCTTTATCCAAGAATGTATGTCCCCATTCTGTTCACTTATAAGTCCTGACCTTGACGATGTTGAGAGCTTTCCGTAATTCTCTTTTTGGCTGGCGGGCGACACGCAAATGTTTTGCGGGCGCCATGGCGCCCGCGGTCGCCGCGTTGCCGACCTCTGCCCTAGGCACTCTTGCATTCGGAGGCCCCACCCCACATCATATTAAAATGCAGCCTCGTTAAATGTAATTTATTGATGTGATCGCACTTACGGCAATTTTCCTGCAAAATGGAACGCTCCCAATAACTCAAAATTTAAAGATATTAAAATCACCTTTCAACAACCGTAGGAAATCGAGAAAGGCGATTTGCGCCTTTCTTGCTGCTGCAGTTCAGCACATAGCATAACGGAAGCCAAATTCCAATGATCACAGGACTATTCACACACTACACTAACGCGGATATTACCAAACTGCCATATATCCCGTCCAGCGTCGGTAATATATCTAATCACAGTCGCGACACTAATGCCATCTACATACTCGAAATTCGTAACGCTGTCGCTTACTCCCTATTAGGGCTACCACCTTGTGAGGTTTCAAAAACCGGAGATTTTTACATTTACAGGATTCTAAAACCAAAGATTATTACTTCGACAGATTTCCAAAACCGGAGATAGCGACAATTAAAATTATATTAAGAAATTGAATGGAAAAATATATTTAAACAAATAATAGAACAAAACACACAATAAAAAGGTTTTAAGAAAATACATATGTATAATAAATGGAATATTCATTTATTTTAATTTAGTAAAACAAAAAAATTGCAATACACCTTTGTAAATTATTTTTTAACAAATTTAAAATTATATTTTACATTTTCTTGGCAACTCTTCAACAGTTCTTCTTGTTCGGGTTTTCCAATAAATTCCAAAAATTATTCACAATTCATATTATAATTAATTTTTGTGCACAATTAAGCATGCTTGCGACAATTTTTTTATGAAGTCTGTTTCTTAATGCGTTGAAATTGCGTGTTCTCCATCCCATTTTACAATAATGTTGGAATTACAATAAATGCATTTTGCAGTTTTTCCATCTATTTTTCGCAACCACTCACTATATTGTGGATAGTTGAGCCACTCACTGTTAAACGATGTTTCGTATCGTGGTTTCTTTTTATGTGGAATTTTATTATGATCAGCCATAATTAGGGGTTACTAAATGAAAAAAAATGAAAAGCAAGACAACGAGATAAAAAACGCCGATAAAGGGAAAAAATTATATAAACAGAAATTGTAGTGCTTATAAGGTAATCGAAAATAAGTTGATAACTTACCAGTCACTGGCTGATACAATAATCTTTCACAATTGGCTGCAATTCCCTTTCATACACTACCGTCACACACAATGGACATGATCTGCTATATATACGATAAAAAAGTTAAGGATTCATTGAAGGATGTAAGAATCCAAGGATCCACAATTCACCAAGTACAAAAGAAATAGAATCGTACTTTAATTCGCCACCTCTTCTAAAACCACAGGTTTCGACAAAACTCAGGGCGAAATAACTTCAACGAATCACGGATCTATCTTCTCCTAAGATTGTTAACGCGCGATTGCGAGACCAACGATTCTAATTTGAATTCTCTAGATACGAAAATTTATGATCTACACGTTGTATGTACATTTATAATACAATGTAATAATACGGCACGCGCATTATTACAAAGTTCGTTCCGTATTGATTTCAAAAGAGATACGGCCAGTTTGAGGAAAAATTGTCTAAAAACGTTTTGAAACCGGAGATTGGTTATTCGAAACCGGAGACCGGAGATGAACTTCGAAAACCGGAGTCTGCGGGCGAAAATCGGAGAGGTGGCAGCCCTACTCACTATCCCTGTTGCATGGGGCTGGTCCGATTGATAGAAAATATGAAAGAAAATACATATATTGTACAAGGTTTATCAGAAACAAGATGGTCTGCACGAAGCGATGCTACCAGAGCTCTGTGAACTATTCTGAAATTCGTCAAGCATTGTTTGATATAGCTGAAAGCGAACGACAACCATCTGCAGCTGTTCATGAAGCACGATCATTAATTGAAAACCTTGATCATTTTGAGACAACGTTGGTGTGTGTCATTTGGAAAGATTAGCTGCAAAAAATTGATATTGTCAATAAAGCCTACAGGAGACTGGCGTTGAGTTGTGTACCATTGTGAATTTATATGATAGTCTCTTAGCACATTTAATGATAGCCGCAACAAATTTAATGTGTTTGAGGCCATAGCAAAAAAACTTTCACCATCCGACTATAAGGAATGTGCACAACGCAAACAAATGATAAATCGATTTTTCGATTAAGTAATGGATAATACTGATCCGAATTTAAGCCTGAGTGCCAGCGAAAAATTCCGCACAGTCTTTCTAGTCCATTATAGACAAACAAATCATTGAGATGAGTAAACGGCAAGCAGCATACGTAACACTGTATGAAATGTTTAATTTTCTTCTAGACAGATCTATGTACAGTAATGAAGTGGTTTCTAAAGCAAGGGCATTAATTGAAATATGTTCCTCAGATCTCAAAGATGCATTAATTGATGAGTTTCTATTGTTTATGCGAATGTATGCAGACAAGAAATCTGTGGCCAAAATGAACAGTGCGCAAATACAGAATATATCTTTCCATTTTTGGAACAAGTTCGGAAGGAGAGCGTACTTTTTCAAAACTCAAACTCCTAAAAAATTATCTTCGATCAACCATAGGACAGAAGCGACTATCTTTCCTGGAACTACTTTCAATTGAAAATGATATAATGCGGAACATGACATTTGAAGACATTATATGTGATTTTGCTAACAAAAAGAGTCGCAAAGTTTTGGTAATTTTTTCAAATTTTGTATAAACATTTCACTGAAACGTTATTATTTTTTATTTAGAAGCTCATTAAGAGTTGACCTATCTAGGTTTTTATAAAGACATTTAATTAAAAAGTTATTAATTTTGATTTTGCAGTTTCCTTTTCTATTTTCGAGTCAGCAAATTGTTTTTCAGGTCTCAAACATTTTCGTAGGCCCTAGGCACTGTGCCTATTGTGCCTAATGGAAAAAAACGACCCTGACCCTCCCCTTCTCAAGTGAGAGAGGGTCACCATTACAATCACCAAGCCCAGCGTGTTTCCTTCCTCCTTACCACTACCGCATCCATAAGCCACTCCTGCTTTTGAAGAAATTGAGAGAGAAAGGATAATAAAACGCCTGGGGTCTCGCAATCTGCGAGAACCCAAGAGAGATCGAGAGAGCCGCTATGCTCCCTCCGGCGGAAGTAGAAGGCAGCATCCCATCTCCCTCGGAATCTACTGCGGAGCACCGATTACTCGATCGCATATTCCTCTTCTTTTTTTCTCTCTCTCTGCCCCTCTCAAATCCATCCCCCGAAAGCAACATTCTCCTCCTTGAATTTCTTATCCATCCACATTCCCTTCCTTTGTCGTTCCTCTCCTTCCTTTATTCGTTCTACAGCACGGGCCACATAATCTAGTGGAGCTTTCTTTCCGACTCCGTTTCTCTCTTCTACAGTTTCCAAAAAAATAAGGCACATTTTCCCGCTCGCGCTATTTCAGCCAAAATTTAATATCTTTTATAATATCATTCTTTCTTTCTCGTCTTCATCTTTTTGCCCTTCTCTTTCTCTTTCCCTCTGTCTTTCTAGCTTTCTCTTACTTTCTCTTGGTTTTATCATCCGTCTTAAAGGGGGGGAAAGCTAATTATTTCTGTTGAATTGATTTTTAAAAAACTTTCATTAAAGCGTTTACTTCTAATTAATTTTTTTATGCAAAGTTCTGTGCAATTTGAAACTTTAGTTATTTGGTTGTTTAGTTTCAAATGACATTAAATGTTACTTTTATAAGGATAGCAATGGTTGTAAAATAAACCGTTTACGCGGTAATGGTTCTGGTCATCCGATATAACATTTCTTATTTCTTATTTCTCTCGTTGTTTGCTTCATTTCTATTCGTAAAAATTATGTAGTCATTTTTTGTGATCATTTTTATCGTAATCTTCACATACGTTATACATGTCAATAAAACGCTGAATAATTTATTCTCGGATATTTTTATTCGAGCCGGGTCTCTTGAAATATATCATGCTGCTTTTTATTCTATTTATACTACTGAATTTTTCTTGGATCTGTTACATATCCTTCCCCGTGCACGTATCAATGCATATTTATGATTCCGTCTCTTTAAATATTCTTCCTCTGGCATCCAATCTTCAGAGAGGTTCCATTTTCAAATATGTGAGCTATGATGCCAGAGAGTGCTTACTCAGTACAGGGTCGGGTTTGATGCGGACGTTTCCCGAGGGTAGAATCGAAACAAAAGGCATAGACTGAAACACTTTATTCGCGGCATCACGGGGGCAGTGAGCTCTATTTGCTCTCTCTCGCCTTTCGGCTGAACCCTTATTGCAAACGACTTCCAACGTCACTCCCAGCTCCCATAAATATCTTATGCACGGAGATGGAATTTTCATTTTGCCCCCTATAGTACTTGAACTTGTGGATTGCGTGAAGCCGTCTTGTATTTTAGCTCACCTACATTTAAGGGGCAAATCTTTGTGAAGAAATATTTTTGTAGATTGGATATTTTATGATATGAAACGCAATAACTGCAATTTGTGTGTGCTCTTTGTGTATTTTATTATTTATTTATAATATTTTAATTCGGAATACTTGTTTTTTAAAGATATTATTTCAAAAAAATTTCGCTTATACAGTGATACTTCTTTTACCTGGTCAATTATGTAGAGTTTCGATGAATAATGCCATTTTAGATGGGTTGACGATGATACGGAATTCATTTTACTGAATTCAATAAATGGAATTATGACCTTCCCTCTTAACTTATGTCTAGTAGCCGATAAAAATTAATGACAGATCAGCAGAAATGAACGTTTCGAATTATGTTCATGTCCCAAGTAAAATTTTAGTGAAGTGAAATTAAGAGGGGTGGCTGAAATGTTCTCGGCTAAATAGGACGGGAATGGAGAAAGGATGTCTTTTATATACATCGTATCTTGCCATCTTGCGACAGTGCACAGGTAGTTTAATGATAATACATGCTATGTATTCTCTGCAAATCATTTAGCGTAGTCGTGCGAACCCTCCAGTGACATGTAAAAATTCGAACATCGAGCTGTGATTCGTTACCATTACATGAAATGTTTATATCTAAAGACAGAAATTCAGGTGTGCAGCAGACAATTATACGGGATGTCACTTTGATATACGGACGCCACACCAAAAAACTCATATTCTCTTGCGTTATATTGTTTACATCATTTTTCCCTTCCTCAATGTCGCAGATTGACATGTTTACCTGTCTCTATGTCTTATTTTTTAAAGGCATCTCTGTAATTGCTTATTTTTCCAATTTTTATTCTAAATCATTTCGTCATCAAATATCTTACGATTAAAGAAATAGAGATCCCAACCCGCGGCAAAAAAAGAAATTCACTCGTAAGCGTAATTTCTTTGTTGTCGTTGTTGCAGATGGAAAGATTTTCCTTAATCAATTGAAATGTCAGCTTTGAGTATAAACACTTTGTTATTACATTTTTATATAAGATATACTTTAAGATAAATGTTGAAAATGAGCCTTCTGTTGAAAGAATTTGGTCCTTCCAATTTTGGAAATTTTGAAGCAGACTTTATTTTGAGACGCCTGCGGAGACATTTGGAGCTGAGCTTATGAAACTTCTCTTTCAAGTGATCTGTCTGGAAAATATTTCCGCTAAACGAAAAAAAATAAAGAAAAACATTCGTATTTGGCGAAATTATATTTACGCTCGAATTCAAATATTCTCCCTGATTATTCCCAGATGATGTTTCCGTAAACAGTCGCCGCCTTTATGCAAGTACAGCACTTCAATATATCACTCATAACATCAACTCTTATAAGTCATAATTAAGGATTTTTTTACTTCCTTTTTGTGGGGAAACGGCGATTTTGAAATATTTTATCGCAGTCCATGAATTTAATTTTTCATGTCCGTTAAAAATTTTATACCAATCTGGTGCAGTTACGGACGAGAGCCGTGAGTGTAGTTGCATTTAAGGTTAATCTTTGAATTGCCCTCTACTGTTTCGAATTCCCATTTATTTTATGATCTGTAGGATATAATATACGTTTTAGTACATTTTTCATCGTGCTGTATCCGGAGTATACATGTGAAGACGCAGCTTTTTTATAAAAAAATGTATCGGATTTGTCTGTCCGTCCTTCCGTCTGTCTATATAGGCAAAATATCTGGAATCCTACAACCAGGAGAAACCAAATACTCAAGTTTGATGGGTCTACTTGAGAAATTCGGTTGATCTAGAATTATTTGCTGGGAATTAATCAGTGTCTACATCAGAACTTTGCTAATAACTCGGGAAGAATTCATGGTAGACATACATGATGGCTTTTGAAGAGAAAAATTGAAACGTAGTTGTAACAGAAAGCGCATTGGATTTCAAAACTTATTTACCGGGGTGTGATTACGTGCTAGTTAATATTTTGATTATCAGATATTTTGTTGCTTTTTGGCAGGCCACAGTAGTACTATTAATTTCCGATAGTTCTTATTAGAAAAAAGGAAAGTGTTATGTGATTCGCTATGCAATCCTTTCCTTACTTATTTCCATTAGCATATGATATCCTCATTATATGGTAAGAAGACATCCACGAGTCTGACAACTTCCATAGTGAAATTTCTTATCATCGAAGAGTTAATCGCGAATATTCCAGAATTATTCCTCTCACGTATCTGCCTTCGTGCTCCACTTTGCATTCTAAGGAATTTTTCCTCGTAATACCATCCATAACCTCCTCCTCACCGATATTGCTATTCCGTCAGCAGACGTTAACTAGAATCTCCATTTGCGGACGCAAAGGTTTTAATGGCTTTAATCTTAAAAGTAGATTATTTCGGCATGTTTCCGAAAGATTAAGCATCCATCGACTCATTCTTCCTAAGTTTCATTCGTTGGTTCTTTTCTTCTCTGCTCCTAGACTTAGGATTTGCTTACTGGAAATTTTGCATGGTTTCTTGGTCTGTAACTACAGTTTATTACCGGAGAAATTGTAGAATTGCATTTTGTCACCCTGCAGTTCTGCGCCTTATCGGTGAAACTGGAGAGGATGGAATTAAGGGATCACATGATCTTTATGCCGCAGACATAAGCTGGAGTGCTGGAAAATTTGGAATTAGGAGAAAAAACTACTGAACTACCTTAGCAGAGTAATTTTCTCTTTTGTTTCATAACGAGGAGGTTTTCTTAGATTAAAATTTGGCTAGCAAATCTAGTAAGTATCAACGGATGTCCTCAAAAAGATGTGTCAAGCATTTTCTCCTGTTTCCAAATTTAACAACATTCCAGCTTATGCCTGTAGCATAAGGATCATACGATCCATTAATTTAATCTGTTTATAATTAGGCAATCTCACCATTGAAAGGGAGGTGTTTTCTTAGAAGTATCTCCTTGAGGACATCCGTTGGGGGCGTTATTACTTGCTTGGTTAGCTCGGTCTTAACCTGACAAAACATTCCCGTTCTGAAACAAACATGAAAATTACTCTACTACGGTAGCATAGTGATAGAATATCCTCTCATCAAGTGTTCGATTCCCTGACATAGCAGACTTTTTTCTTTTTCCAAATGTCTTAACTAGTGTATAGGATAGGACTCATCAGCGAGGAGTAACACTGTAGATCAGGGGGGAACGACAAGTTTCCTTAGGGGATTCTTGGAGCCGAAACGAAACATTTCTTCGTTAGTTAATGAAGTATATTCTTTGGGGGAACTCATCAAAGTGCCAGAAGAAACACTTAGTCGTTCGAAAAGCGATTGTTATTGTTTCATAGATTCCCTGAGAACAAAGAGCAGAGCTCGGAAATCCGCGAAGAGGATTAGCTAGTCGAACTGCTTTGTACATTAATCTAGAATCATTACATAACAGCAGCGGAGAGAAGTGCGTTCCAAGTAATTTATTGCCATAAGTGCACCCTATTTTCTCTGATACTCGATATGGATTAATTCATGGCCGCATAAACACAAATGAACGTGAAAATATAATTAAATGAGTAAATTATTTTTAACCAGGCAAAGAGTGAAACATTTGATTGATTTTTAACACTCAGTCAGTATTGAGAGCAATTTCGGGCAACGTACGAACAATGTGATTTTTAATCTCTTGAATCTATGGCTCAGAGATACAGTGATTTTATAACTTAAAAACTTGATTTTATCGCCTATCAGTGTAGGAAGAAATTTTCCAGAATAATGAATATAGAACGACCGATTTTTCGGTATATTCTACTCTAATATTAAGGTATAGCTGCTACGTATGATTCATCTCCCGTCATGTGGCGTAAATTATAAAAGCGCATTATCCGTCTTGAGGCGGATTTCTTTTCCCGCTCGTTTCGCGCAATTTTTAGCTTAGGTAATTCTTACACCAAATTACGCCGAATTTCTGTTTATATTCTATCCAGAAGTTGGAACATCACACCTATATAGCTACATTTAAGCTTAGGTAATTCTTTGGCCAAATTGTGGCATATTTCGGGTTATATTTTATCAAGAAGTTGAAACGTCACACACATATAACCATATTTAAGTTAACAAAAGCTCATTTCCATTTCGGAAATTTAATAACCGCTCTTGGATTTGGCCAGAAAACCTTGTCAGGCCAATTAATAAACTGAGCATTTCAGCCCTTCTCGAATTTCTAATCAGGATTTAATTTCTAGAAGTCGTTTCCTCTACCAGATTTGCGACGCGTGTATCCAAAGGCGTTACATTCCATTCGTTCCCGTTGGATAATTACCAAGGGCGAGCGAGCAGCTGGCCAGCGTAGCAATTTGCAATATTCAAGTTCTCGAAGACCTCCTAATTTAATCCGATGGGATGCGGAAGGGGCTAAGAGCGAAAAGTTCCATATTATGGCGGATTTAAAGATGGCTTCTGCCGAGGTCGGCCGCCGGCGCGAATTGGTCTGGAAAACGGGCTTTGGGTCGAAATGATGTTCTGCAGCCATCAAGCAGAAATTACATTCGAGACCAAAGTGCTTATGTGGCTGATTAGAATATGAGTCTCGGTTGAGAGAACCCAGTTATTGCGGAGAGGTTATTCTCAAGCGTTGTCATTTGATAAGTGATATTAAGGGAAATGTAGCTCCTTTTTAACTTCTTAACTCAAACCTCAATTATACGTAGATGAGTGATAATTATTCATTTTAAGTTTTTTAATCCACAAATATCATTGTGTAGAAATTCCTGGGCATACAAAAATACTTAATGAGACGCTAGCGTATGGATATTTGTAAAACCCCTCTTTCATTTCAGTCGATTTCATTTTTATGGCATTTTAATTTTATCATCTTAGTAGAATGTTGAATAAAATTTGATATATAATAAATATATTGCTATATTATTAACCTTTTCGACTCATACCTAAAAATATCCATAATAAATTATGGTTAGCTTTATTTATTAATTTGTAATCGCTTTTTATCACGGGTTACGTAACAAGGCAAGTAACGCACCAAGTATGCTTAGCAGGTGGTTGGAGCTAGTAAATGATTGATATGTGTATTGCCACTTCTAAGTTATGAGTTTGGGAGGTAGCGCGTTTACTGAGCAATAAGTGTAAAAGATATTGACGCATCGCCACAAATAGTAAGACGATTGAAATCACAGTTTTTTGTACCTATTTAAGTTTCGTGATAGAACAGTAACGCTGAAAACAAAATTTTCGAAAATATTTATTTTAACATTGAACTAAATATTATTAGACGTAAGTCAAAGTTTGCGATTGATTTCTACTTCAATAAACTGAAAACATGCCACGTTGGCTAATGGCGACGAAACAAAGCTCTTATTTATAATTTTAACGGATGCATCACATTGCCCCAGTGGCTTAGGATTGACTTTATAAATACGTTCTTCCATCTAGTTTTTCACAACCGAACGAATTTTCATTCACTTTGAAAAATTGAAACGCTTGATGTGGGTATTTGATCCGGAGGGTATCATTGTTACGTCAAACGTGAGAAAAGAAATAGGATGCAGCAATGTTACCCTATTTACAAGGTTTGCGTCACTCGCTCGTAAATTATCATGCTGCCTGCACCTGAATGATTCGAGCACCTGTTGCTACGTATTGTATTCAGGCTCGACAGAGATGAGACTACAAGAAGTTTACGACACATTAATGAAGAAGGAATCAATGTTATGGTGCATTTATGCGTCTTAATCCAATCAAACTTCAATAGACTAAGAAAATATTTCTTAATAAGTCTCAAAAATCTCAAAAGGGCTAAGAAACACGTGTTTTAAAAACTACCCTAGGGCTTTGCGGTTAACTAATTAATAATAATAAAGGACGCATATTTTAATGTAAGGAAATACCCTTATTTCAGTTCTACTGTTAATGCAAGCCCAGAAAAGGAACGAAATCGTAGGTAGGAAATTATATTGCGAAAAAAGTAAACATAAACGACTTAAATATAATAATTCAGAATAGGTTTTTGGACGTATAATTTTTCATATGGTTGGAAAATCGACGCTCATCAACGAATATTTAGTTTTGAAAATGAAAACAATCTACGTTAATCGAGGTTTTTTGATTTAAATCGAATCCTACCAAGCCTAGAAATAAGTATAGGATGTTAACGGTTGTATAGGAGAGGCACAAACGTTTTAAGAAGATAGAATAAATTTCAACAGGAGTATTGGAAATCTGTTTATTTCCCAGTCCATATGTAGCCCCCAAGTCATTATTTTAGTTTATTTATTTGTAAGATAATTCAACCCTTGTGAATTTGTTATAAAATATATAAATTTCAGTGCTTTATTAAGTAATTACATTGTACGTTTCACGGCGTTTTCTGGTGTAGCTGGTAAATGACATATTATAGGATGTTACACTTGTTCCTTTGCAGTTCAGGATAAAAGTTATCGGGCACAATTGAAGTACCGTGGTGACGCTGGAGATGGTAATTGGTTACCAAGCCCTTACTGTTATCACTCGCTTCACCAGGTTCCGCTGATGAGCTCTCCTCCGCGCAATCTACACCCCCTTTACCCTCCATGGTGTCCACGGCCTGCATCAGTTCTTTGAACACGGAAACAACCCTCCAGTTATACTTTGCACTGCACTCCACATACTCGTATCTCCAATGCTTTTGGACGATATTTGCAATGTCTCGTCTTTCACGAGATTCCGCGAGAGCTTTAGCGTTATTCTGATGCTGCTGTACCAGGAGGGAGTTTACGCGGCTTGGTCCCATATGGGCCATGGTCTGGCCCGCTTGAGAGCTTAGAGTTGATAAGGAGAGAGACATACCCTGCAATCCGAATCCAGAGGGCTGGGCGAAACATGGGACGCCTAAGAACGAACCAGGAGCATGAGATGAAGTGCCTTCAGGGTTTAATACCCCTATGGGACTGTGGAGGCGGTCGTGCTTGTTTCCCACAACGACCACTGGGACGTTCCTCATGTCTCTGCTGCCGGCCATCTGCTCCCGGAGGCACTTGATGTGTCGGAAGGTGTCCGTGGCATTGGAGAGGTCGAACACGAGGACGTAGGCGGTGGCTGACCTCAGTCCGTAGGAGCGGAAGTCGGTCCACTCGTAGAGGGAGTCGACGGGGAAGTAGGACACAGGGGGCAGGTCGGAGATCTTGAGGTCATAGAGGCGGCCGTTGATGACCACGGAGGGATAATAGGTGTGGCGGCGGTTGGTCGGGTAATACGTGTCGCAAAAGTCGTTCCAGACGAATTGCTAGCGGGAAAAAAGAGAAACCCAACATTTTATTACATCCTTTGCTAAAATTAGCGTGTTTTGTTTATTTTCTTAAATGAAATTTAGAAGATAACAAAAGTACTAGAATGAAAAGCGATATATCAGTGTTATTTTTCAATAAATTCTTGAAAATATGTCACAATATTTATTGTCAATCTATCTTTCATAGTTTTCATTGATAATTTAATACCTATGATTTAGCCAGGATTTAGAATCTTTGTCATTTACAATTTAAGAATTTTTATGCACAAACTCCCGAAGATGATTACATAATCAATAATATTCGCGGGACTTTTTTTATTATAAAATTCTTTAGAAAAATGTGATATAATTTCGTTTATTAGATTCTACGTAAAGTGTTTTCGTTTGTAATCTCTCATCTTTTCATTAAAGCAAGTATGAGTGATTGCTGCCATTAATAATGACTTGAAAAATTTTAAATGGCACAAATATATCATCTCAACTGTCTCTTGCGTAACTTTGTGAAATAATTTCATATTAAAAATAATGACACTTTTGAATTTCCACCATAGGTTAAATTTAATGTCTCGACATCAGATAACAGCGTTAAGCGTCGAAACCTAGGTCGTGAAATTATATTTAATCTATAATGGAAAATCCCAAGTGTCGTTATTTCTTAATAGGCAAAAATATAGATGATGATACACAAATATATAGTTTAAAATTTGGTAAATAATTCTGAGATTTCAGTTCGGTGATTAGATGTGCTTAGACCTGCTAACGCTTCCATCTATAGTGCCGTTATTAAAACGGCTCTCGAACAATGGTTCTTAATCTTTTTCGTCTAGCGCCTCCCTTCTGATCTTCTAAAACCTACAGGCCCCTCTCCTTTATCCAGAATTTTATTTTATTTTTAAATAGTATTTGTCAAAACATATATTGGTAGATGGGTGGTTAGCGTGACTAGCTTCCAATGCTAGGGTCGCGGGTTAGAGCCGAGGGCATGATGGTATGTAGTTGTTGTATATCAATTATAAAACATGTAATTGGAGAAATAATTTTGTGTTAAAGAACTTATTATTATTATTAGTAATAATGACCAATGATTATGACAAAGGTTTCGAAGTGTCTACTTACCCAGGCAGCATGAGCTGAGTTCGACCGTGTGAGTTTATATAGTGAATTATAATCTCTTTTATTTAGGTTTCGAAACACAATTCACAGTTGACAAGCAATGTTCCCTCTGATGTGGCTATCTGAGCGGAAATGGAGGAGTCTGCGCGGCCTTTGTAAATTCACAGCATGAACTGAGCGGCCTTTTATGCAAGACGTTTTTACATTTTTATATGAAAATAAGGTAGAAATAAGAAATCTAAGATTTAATTTCATTTATAAAATTTACTATAAGATTATTCTAAGTTATATTTTTTACTTTGTATTAGCCATTTTATGAAAATTGTAATAAAATAGTTCAAAATGGTTGTTGCTTTTAGCGGCCTCACTGGTTACCTTGTGGGAGACTGTATAAGGCAGTCGTGATAAGGAAATATGTACTAAAAATAGAAAAATATAGGAACTTTAATTTCGGGCGTGACCCCTATGTCACTGTTTTTGGTCTGTGATGCGCGGAGTATAGTAATCTGTGCGCGGGTGTTTAGAAATTTGTGCGCGGACGCGCAGCTTAGAGGGAACATTGTAGGCAAGTTAGCGTCATGTTTTGGGTAGTCGGAAATAAGTTGTCATTGCCTAAAAAAATCTGTGTAATTTTTCAAATATTTCTCTACGTATAATGAATTCACTTAATCAGCAGTACATCAGCTATGGAGGTGATAAGTTGGTAGGCCATTTCAGTACATTAGTGCATGACATATCATCTGAGTAGTATAATAGAAATTTAAAAAAATAATGAAGCAGGTAAATTTGACAGCGTTATAAACATATGAGAGATTGAAATTTGAGGCAAAACTGATTTTGGTCCAAAATCCTCAGCGTACAACCCCTGGATTCCTCATATGCTCCTCTACTGGGGCGCGCCCCACAGGTTGAGAACCACTGCTCCAGAAGAAAGCGATAACTTGTCAAGTCAAATGAGACCGAACGTCGTAGCGCTCTACGTGAGCCCTCCTGACTGTTTTTCCCCACCCCTTTACCTGTATGATGGAGGTCTTCCCGACGGCCGGCGCTCCCAAGAGGACGACTTTCACTAGATCCTTGTAGTCCGGCGGACTGGGCACTTCTGGCAGTTGGAATGATCTCGGGACAAGAGACTCCACTCTCCTCCGCACTTCTCTCGCCACAGCCTCCTCCGCCCTCCTCGTCTCCTCGCCGTCCCCCCTAGGGCCGCCGACGCTCCCTCTCTTATCTGGCACTCCGCGTTCCAAATCTGCGGAAGAGTGGTGTATTAGAAAAAAGTTGTAACACACAATATGCCAATAGTGGCAAATCATGATAGTCATGCCGGTAATGTGTGTTCCTAGGGCAGTGGTTTCCAACCTGGGTGCACTGCACACTGGGACGCCGCAGCTGATTTTTAGGGGTGCCGTGATAAAATTAGTTTTCTACATAAATCAACGATTTGGATGTCTTTACAGGTAACAAGGGCATTAATGTTTTCTCTAATAAATTGATTATAGTGTGATACCAACAAATGGATATGTCCAAAGGTGGTAATACTCGTTTGTGAAAATTTGAAAATTTTTTTGAAGACTGGGGTGCCGCAAAATTCTGTTTATCTTTGAAAGGCTACCGCGTCTACAAAAAGGTTGGTAACCACTGCCCTAGGGAGTATAAATGCTTATAGAGTAGAATGGATGCAAAAAATTATCACAAAACACATGGTAACCTATATTCAAATAGTATCCTGCAGCCAGGAGTTTGTTAACTACTGTATAGCCCAATCCATAAATTCTGTCCAATTACGAAAATAACATTAAAAATTCATACACGAGTTTATCATTCTGTCATCACGTTTATAGAGAATTATCAAGTCTCTAAGGAGATAAGGAATGCTTTTTTTATCAAATGCCATGACAATCCTTACGTTTTGTTTTGAATTATGCGCATGTTAATTTTTAAAAAAATGGAGCTTCGTTTGCTGACGCAATATGAAAAAAGCGCGTTTTATATATTGAGGTTGGTTTATAACTAGCAGAAAGTACCCGGAATTGCTCGGGTTTTAAGTCCAGACGAAAAATATTGAGTAAGCATTCAAAACACGCATTCCTTACGCATACAGTATAAGGATTTAGGCGACAATACAATCTCGAGGTTTAACAATGACACGAAAGATTAAGAATTTCAAATAAATATGATTTAAACGTATAACTTGAGCTATTTTGTATCGTGGGCAAAATTTGACGATAGGAATAACAAACGTTATTTAATTTTCCTTAAAACGTTTAAGGTCCGAAGGTTGTTGGTTCGTTATTTATAATTTTAATTTGCAAAAGAGTAAAAGCCTGCAAGTCGAAAAAATCGATTTTTACGTGTTATCTTATGGGAAATGGCATCCCCTCCACTTCCCGCCTCCCAGCAAAAATAAAAATTCTGGCCCCGAGGTGCACACCCTGAGGTTTCCCTAAGTACGCTTGCCATGTTTCAGCATTCTAGGTTTCTTGGTTTTGGATTAACAGCGTTAACACACCAACACACAAATACACATTTACTTTTATTTATATGATGTTTGTAAATAAATAAATAAATGAATATATCTATATATAATTATTAGCGTAAATAATGAGGTTTTTAAAGCGTGTGATGCATAAAATTAAACGTCTTGACCTGCAGATTTGCAGGAAAATTATAAAATTGAAATCGGTCAAACCGTAGGTGATATATTGAGGATTTTTGTGATCGGCTAAGCTCTGCTCGATATCGTTGTAATGGTTGATGTTAAGGTGGCGCTGCTAGCGGACATTAGACACTGTACGAAATAACGTGCCGCTCCTAGCGGACATAAGTAGAAAGAAATAAACCTTGCAGACACTGACCTTAATGGTAATGTGACAAGGCTAACTATTACTACTAAAACAATATTTAATCTAATCAACCAGTCGATTTATCTGCGGGCAACTGCTAACATAAAATTATTTATAAGCGTAGTAATATAATTATGCGATATATATTATTTTATTCAGTAGTTAATTTAAAATTGTCAACTTTCTATCTATAACCATTTGCTCAGTATCCTAATTTGAATATTTGAAGGCTTTCTTCAAAAAACTTCTTTGGCAATTTAATAAATGCCATCATATTACACATACATTCTGCAAGGTTCAGTCTTTTATAATTTACCTATTAGTTGCTATTTTAATGTTACTGATAGCACAAATTGAGAGAGCGAAAACGTAAGCGCGTTCATAAAATGAAACGCGCCTAGGGCGGCAGTATTAGTAGAATAGATATTAAATATAAATAAAAAGATTTTGAACTCATTTCCGCCCTGGATATTAAATAGAAAATATCGAACGATAGATTATACTAGAGGGGAGGCTATAAAGCAGAATTGGATCAATTTGGGTTTTATCTCGAAGCGATACTCTGCGAAGTATCGAATAAATGCGCGAGTGGTTGTCTCGCTATCTCCACGATGTCCTCCAGCGATCCATTTCACACGCTGCCGCACACGTGCTGGCGAGGAAAGGAGCTTATCTCTTAGACGCAAACTGCATGGAGTACTTGGTGATCTCGAGTATGAATATCTGATGGGATGGGCTTACGTACGTGGAACTTTTCGACATGCTGGTTTGCGAGAAACTGTCAATTAAGGACCTCCAAGGATTGGATAGCAGTAAAATTAATAATTTATAGATGGTCTGGGAAGTTTAAATCTATAACAGAGACAAACAAGATTATCCAAACGGAACTTATGATGCCTACTTTCCATTTTACCATTTATTTAATACTTATAGTGGCTTTAATAGCTTTAAAATTTGTTGCTCTTTGTGTTCTCTAATTTCACAATTTAGCGTTATAAAATGTTACAAATACCTTTGAACGGGATATTAAATTGATCACGCGTATTTGTGCGGCCAAAATAAGGCGTGTGTGTATTAGACTATACCGAACCCAAGTCCAAACAATAGTTGTTGCTATGGCAACACTCGTAATGAGTGATAAAAACAACAAAAACGCCAGTATTTACGCGAAATTCTAAAAAATACGATAAATAAGCAAAATTCTATGATAACAATTAGAATACACCTCCCTTTCCTCAGAGAACAGTATAAATCGCGCTCCGATATTACAATTCTAAGATATTTCAATCTGCAAAAGAAAATTACCCAGGATGGATTTCAGATTTTCCATGTAAATAAAATGGAAAGGATAGTTCCTTGAATCGAACCTGGGACTTCAATATTCCCTAAAAATTCCTATCCTCTGAAGCTTGGCCCAAGTAGCAAGAGATTTCGATCAAGTGTCATTAATATCGGTCTGTTAGTTCAAATTTAATAGGATGGGGCGCTGATAGACGGACAGAGGCAAACAACGACGAAACTATAAGCCTATTTTCATTCTGGAAATTAGACTTAAAAATAACGGACGGTAAAAACAACATAAGTGTTTGAACACGAATAATTTTATTCCCTTCGTATATTGTCATGACTACGAATGGCGGAAGTAATAATTCGACTGCAGTGGATTTTTATGCATATTTTTGTTGCGATAGGTACTGCAAACAATATTGTAGCCCATGCAAAACCTAATTCTTGTCATTGTATGGTAATTGTTAGTATATTCACCAAAATATTAATGCTAATCTAAAACGTTTATTTTTGAATTGAATTTCTTGTTCCATTTTGTTGTGAGCACTTGGAAATAGCTGGCTGTTTCACTTATACGTTCATCCAAACGAACAAAAAATACCTATCAACCATAAATAGTACCGAGGTATATTTTTTTGGCGATATTAAGGAAAGAGCGAAAAAACCTTTCGCCGCTCTTCATTTATTCATCTCTCCTCAGTGTTCGAGATTAGTTTTAGTGTCATTTCGAGATAAACTTTTTCCGTTGTTTCTAATCTGAAATTTTGCTGCGGAATGTCTCTCGATGCACAAGCACTCCCGACGCGTGGAACGTGATCTTGATAATCACTGTAATGTTCCACCTACACGTTCTCTCTCATAGCAATCCCACGAGAGGGGCAAACGTGTTTGTTTTATCTTTCTTTTTCTTACCGCCTTAGAAATTTCCTCCCCATCTCCTCCTCCTCTTTCAACTTGCCGCTTCCGCTTCCTCAGAAGTATCCCCCTCTCTGCCCCATTGTTTGCTCTTCCGCTTTCTCTCCCGTAGGAAGTGGCGGCGCCTCATCTTATTCCTCCTCCAGGTCCTCGAGGAACCGCTCTTTAAAAAAAAGAGGCGAAACTTTGCCCTCCTCTACGGAGTCTTGAAGGTGGAAAAACTCTCGCCCCCCCCTTTTCCCAACAACCTCGAGTGTTTCCCCGAGGCGTCTTGGACCCTTATATCTTGTCGCCTTATCTATAGTAAATTATTTCCGGTCGACTTTTTCCGCAGCAATTGGGCATTTATAAAGGACTGCGTCGGAAATTAAAAAGTTCATCCACCGAATTAAAATCCTCGTCGAAATACATAGAATTTGAAAATGTCCAGTTTTTCTTTAACAACCTGCTACCAAATCTGTATAAAAGTTTTCGAGTCCATAAGTATCGTTTCGCTCGAGAAAAAATAACTAGAAACGGTAATTACTATACTAATCCTGCGATATTCAGCTGTTGGTAAGAAAATAGCATTATCTTTGGGATCCTGCGATTGGGATGATTGCAATGTCCATTTTTAACAAAATTGCAATTCGGTAGGAAAATGCTTTTCCCACGAAAAGCATTTTATTGCTCGCACTCGTTGAGGAAGTGCCTTATTGTTTATGTTTCAGACAGCTAGAGCACAATTTACGTAAAAGTAATTTTCGATAAAATAAAAACGGTTCGTAGGGTTTCATATGACATACTCGTACGTACAACCGTCACGACTCTTTCGATAAATTGTGTAGTTAGCCGCGACGAGAAAATCGATTTTACGACGGTTGGTCGCAAATTCTCGTCTTTTCTCTAAAGTGTTCCTGCTCAGCGGGAGAGAGAGAGAGAGATTGAAAGGTTTACTATTGTTTCCCCTCCCCAGAATAACATCTCGTCCGGAATTCTCCATCCTCTATTCGTCTTTTATTACCTAAAACTCGACAACTGAGGCACCCACATGCACGTACTGGGAAGCTATATAATGCTCCTATCTGTTGAGAAGTTGAAGCGAGGAAGTTGCGCGTGAGGCGAGAGGCAAAAGGAGGAGTCTTTTGAGACAGCGAGCTAGGTTAAGGGCGGAATAAAGAGGTTGAGGCAGTCTGTCAATCTCCGGTTTTGAGGGCTAAAGTTTTTTTTGAGAGACGCTATTTATGTGAGCGCGCAAGATTTGAGGTCGGGCTGCGAGACGAATGATTCGTATTCTACTGCTATCCCTCTGTCTCTCCTCGTCCTTCTTTCTCTCTGCTTCTCTCTTCCTATTACTCTATCTCTCCTTCTGATTCCTTCTTTCCTTCTCTCTCTCTGCTCCTCCCAGTCCCTCTGATCCTTTGACTTTCTTTGCTTTCTTCTGTCTCTTTTTTCTGTCTTTCTGTCAATTTCTTTGTCTCTCTCTGTCTTTCTATGACTCTCTCTGCCTCTGTCTGTCTCCCTTTGCCTCTCTCTGCCCCTTTCTGTTTCGGCCTCTGTCTTTCTGTCTCATTCTTTGTCTCTCTCTGTCCCTCTCTGCCTCTTTCCGTCTCTCTTTGCTTCTCTCTCCCTTTCTTTCTCTCTTTATGTCTCATTCCTTGTCTTTGTCTGTCTCTCTCTACCTCTCCTTGTCTCTCTCTGCCTCTTTCTGTCTCTTTTTTCCGTCTTTGTATCTTTCTTTCACTTTTTCTGTCCATCTCTTTTTCTGCACTTTTCTCTCTTTCTTTCATTATTTTTCTGTCTCTCTCTTTATCTCTGCCTCTTCATGTCTGTATTTACCTAGCACCATTTTTTCTCTCCCTTCTTACTTTCTTCCATCTCTCTGTCAAAATTTCGGCCGTCCCACCGCGGAATTAATACCTGACACAGCGCACACAAGATTATGGACGAAAAGCAGGTGACGGGTCGCAAACACGTCAAACGGTTAGAAAGGAGAGAAACCAGTAGAATCAGATCTTAGGTTTAGGTGTTAAGCGTGAAATTGAGAAAACATCTCAATAAATGACATAAGTCTCTTCTCTGATGGCGACCATCATTCGATCCGTATCGAGAGTAATAAAATGTTTTGTTGTTTGCTCAACAGAGGGAACTATCGCATTTCTGTGCATAAATTCGTGCATTGCAAAGTAAATTATGTTACTTACTAGCAGATATATTATAAATAATAATATTTAATTTTTTGGTAAATTTCCTGATAGTTAAAATTTCTGTAATGTAATAAATGAAGACATATTCTACCATTATGGTGCAATTGGTTTATGTAATTTCATAAGTTTTGTATTTGTTTAATTCTATATGAATATGTTAGCTGACGTTAAGCCCCTAACTGCATTTTTTTTTTAAATTTTCATAACGAAATAATGATATTATAATGACACATATCGCATAATATATATTCTTAACCACAAAATTCATAGATTGAATGGCGCGACTTTGAATTTAATAATTGTTTTAAAATATATCTGTCAAGGTTCCTCATCTATAACGATTAACCTCTTCCTTAAGTAACGGCTGTAGAATAGATTTCTATCGAGTGGGTCGTCTCTAGGGCTGTGGAATATGCTTACCAGAAAACCGCATTAGAGTTCTCAGCTATGAGCATGACACGCGTTGCCTACGGTATTACTACATTGGCTAAAATTTATCCTCGGAAAGGTTTAGCTCAAGGAGTGGAGTTTGGGGTTTTTACGACTGCATTCAGGCCGCCGCGGGATATTCGCGTTCAATAAAAGATTATATCCCCGAATTTCTTGCGGCGCTATCCAAACTTCGACAAGAGTTTCTTTATTCGGAAATCTGGAAAGTCCTAAGATTTTCAAAGCGTGTAAAGGAACAAATTCTTTTTCTCACAGGATATTAGAGTCAGAATCACTTTTCTGAATGCACGCGGCTTGATTTAATTCTGCAAACCTCGAAGAAAAATAAATTACAAACTTGGATCCATTTCAACAACTTAAAAAGGGATTTAATGAGCCGTCTTATAAGCCGTCCGATTACATAGGCGAAGAGAGTTTCCCTTTGTGAAATGAGATGTGCCTTTGCTCGGTTCACGTCATAGAAATCGGAAAAAAATGCAATAACATTTAAACTGGTACTGTATGCCATGTTTAATTATTACATTTCAAAATTTATGAAAGGGCAAAATGCCTCCACTCAATGGCAACAAATCAGAATATGTTGTGTTGAAATTAACGGTAGTTCATCCTGGAAAAGTAGTATAACCGAATATTTTTTATATTACGTACTTAGTTAAATGGAATTTTTGACAAAGAATAATATATTATTGGGCCAGCAAATAGTATATAAATAGATTCCACGCTCAGGTATTGATTACAAGAAAGCATAACATGGCTAATAAAATTCTTTAGCGTAAAAATATTCCAATGTATTCCACTTTAAATCTAATTGAAGCAGTAATTTGGAAATCATTCCCACAAATTTTGTTGACGGAAATTTCTAAACAAGTAATTTACTGGAATAAAATATTATATTTCTTTAAGTTTCATGATTTTATCTATTCTGAATCAATGGGTAGGGCCACATTTCCTACCAGAATGTGGAAAAATATTGAAATTTACATTTGACACATAAACGCTCGGTTCCCCATTAAGAAGTCGCTTGCATAAATATCAGTAGCGTAGTTGGCGCCTGTTATAATAAAAATATGAATGCACATACCGCAACATTAATAAAGAAAATTTTAGCATTAATTTTTTCGATAATTTTTATTAGAGAAGTGCCTATATGAAAACTAATTTTAAATGACTTATAAAATTTGTTTAAATCTACAATTTAGTAGAAGCTGATGAGTATTAAGCGGTAATTGAGATAAACGCGATATGAAAAATAATTTATAGAATGCCGTCATTAATCATGTATATACAAAAGAATACATGTACTAAGTTTTTCTGGTATGTTTTATTATGGCTGCGAAGCATATAAATTGTCCTTTATAGCGCGTTTTATTTCATAAACGAGATCCTGAGCAAATGGTTACACATAGAAAGTTAAAAAAAATTTCACTATTTGTGTGACCTTCAACGCCATCAATAACGCAGTAGAATTTGTTTTTGAAAAATCGGCGAGTAACAGAGGGTGATCGAAGAATTTCAAATTAATATTCTGAGCAAATGGTTATGGATAGAAAGTTAGACCATTTCAAGTAATTATTTGATACATTACCTTCTGTAATAAATTTATTAAGAATTTGATGTTTACAATTCCACATATACCTCAATATATAAAACGAACTTTTCATATTGCGTGGGGGAAATGAAGTTCCCATTTATTCATTTGATTTAGATTAGAACTTGAATCTTATAATTATAGCTTAATACAGAGATTTTCAACCTTTTAAGATACACGGACCAGCCAGCAGAACAATATAATTTAAGGAAAACCGTTGATTATATTTTTGTACTTGTGTTATATTTTCGCTTTCTTGGTGTTGAACATGGATTCAATTTCGCTAGTACCACAATTATTTCATAAATTTGACTTTGTTTTGAGATCACTAACGCAGAGAACCGACAGCAAGTCAGCAGAATACACCTTGAGAACCTCTGTTTTAACTTTTTTTTATCATCGGCGTTCTATGAAGGCTAGTGTGTTTTGTATGGTGACATGACAGAGAACTGCGCTTATTGCATGAGAAATCGTGGACATTTGAGTAATATATTTATTAATCTCCGCCAAATTTTTAATAATGATCCTGCAAAGAATTTATACAAAGACATTACTTCTATAATGTAACCTGTTTTCTCTCATTGCAGAAGCTGCGCTACTGTCTTTCCGGTAACCATGCCAAATTACTCCATTTGCCAGGATATAATTCCTTCTCTCCACTGATAATCATCGTAATCATTCTATCTCTCGGTAAGGCTTTCTGCTCATCCAACACAATCTTTACTTTTCTAGGACTTTTTCTTCACGTTCTCATAGCCTATTACCTTCTTTTAATGCGTAATAGTATTCACTTCCTCTTTCAATCTCTTTGCCTCTTTCCTAGCATTATAAATTCAACGGCTTCCTTGAGCAGAAAATCATTTGTCATAATTTGACCCACACATTTCTTCTGCCTCTTCCTTATTACTATAAAATTGAGTTCATCTTTTTTCCTACTGTAGTGAAGACTTTCTCATCTATTTTTCCTACTAATATTATTGTTTAATTCTCGATACTTAACTTCTTCAAGTTGATCGTAGAAATACTCCACTTCTCGTAGTAGTCACTCCTTGGTATATTATATACTTGTGTAATCACTAAGTTTACTGATTCTGCTTAACCTCCACAATTAACTCGTTTACTTGCTGCATGATAATGACTTTTTGCAGTGCTTTGTTATCTAAAACACTACTCCTCTCTGGTTCTCACTTTCTCCACTATATAATACTCTGAAAACATCACTCCAAAAATATCATTATTTCTAATTCGCGCAATCCTAAGATATTTATCATAGCTCTCTTCAGTCTCTAGCCCTATATTTTCTAATGTTCCTCACGTAAAGATCGTTCTGACGTTCCAAGTTTCTACCCCAATTTCTTCTTCCTTTTCTACGCGTTTCTGTTGTCATGAGCTGTGTTAGAAGTTCATGGGACGACGGCCGAGAAGGTCTTACTGCTGTCACAGCCAGACACTACACCATTCATAATGGGCAGGTGTTATTCACGTAGTGAATAAAATTCCTATTTTTTAACTCTGCCGTTTCACGTCTTCTTCCTCAACGCTGTTTTTAGTGGGATATCATCATTTAATTGGGTCGCCTCACTGAGGTACAGGCGCTAATTGTGTACACACAGTCCTGTCCCTAGCAATTGATCCTACTGGCATGGGTGACCCTACCAGGAGAGGACGCTCCAGCCAATGTAGCTCTGAAGTTGTACAAGACAATCTATCCCTTCTACCGCACCAAGGTTGTACTCTAAGGAAAAGATTCATATCTCATATAAATTCTCTCGTCCAGCAAGACGCACCTCGGTAAGCTATGTGGTGATTCGGCGATTAATGAAGTTTGTGAAGATTCTCCAATTCCCTAAGGAAGTCCTCGTGAAGTGATGTGTGCTTATTGTGTGATGCAGCGAAATGTGAACTTGCCCGAGTGTGTTCATTGAAAAGGAATTAGCAGTGGAAGTGCGGAGAACTGTCTCGCTTATTGCTGTTCATTTCCCGTTTTCAGTATAATGCGTATCTTAAGAGAAGAGACATATTCTCTGCGCAGAAAGATAAAGACACGTTAACTATTATTAACAGTGGGTTGCTTTAGAATACTGGAGGTAATCCACTGTTAACGCGGGAGATACTTTTCTTAAAAGGACTGAGTTAAGCGAAAACGCGTCTCCCGGAAATCTATTTCCCATAATAATACATGTAATGGTAGTAGGATATTTAATTATTTAAACTTTTGATTTATAGCCTTAATTAGGTGATAACTGTAAGAAAGGTGTGATTGAATATCGACCAAACGTCAACTTTGACAATGACCGGCGGAAAGCTACAAATAAAAAACCTTATTTGTCTCGATTTAGTTTACTAGATAACACTCGATTTAATTGCGTAATTTAAAAATAAGAGGTCCAAATCACGACTAATGCAGGCTGGTTTCCCAAAGTTGACCTCCCAATTTGATTACTTATATTGACAGGAAATGTTTCAGTATGTGTTAATCATTCCAAGGAATTCTTATATCGTAAATACAATTCGTAATTCATAGACTATCAACGATACAGATAAATTGAAAAACAAATTAATAGAGAAATATCAGTTTTAAAATACTAAAAGCAATGCCAACATCTATTTCTGACATTATATTTTGCATGTACAAACTTTTAAATAAACGAATTTAATTAAATTACTGTTAATACGCTAATATGTATAGATCTACTCTCCATTGCTGAAGAGTGAAGGGTAGTAGAATGGAAAAGATAACAAGTAGTTCTGGAAAGAACTAATCCGCCTACTTTCCTTTCAATATAATTTTAATATATGACAGATACTGGTGTACACAGGTTTTCCGTGGTGCAGAAGTGCTTTTCGTCTAATTTTCCGGAGTATAATCGTATACCAACGCATTTGCTTTGAAATCAGAAAATTGTTTTTCTTTATATTTTGGTAGTCCAGCTTTATAGATCCGTTCTAAACATCTTCATTTCGTTTTCCTGTTATATACTCGGACTACAGGTGAAATTTATTAAAAATCCATTCAGAAATATCTCTTCAACAATATATGGGGAAATGTTTCGAACAAAGGTTATAGAAAATGTAATTTCCTACAACTTTTATCCAAGCAATCCTTTACATTTATCACATATTAAAGCAAATATATATTTAAAAAACGGAAAAATTAGAAGAGCAAACACCCACTTTCGTTTGAACAATTTTTACCAAAAACTAAGCATATTTTCACTTTAACAAAGATAACAAATATAAAGTTTCGCGTTAATATGATCAATAATATTTGAGTTAGATCCCCCACAAAATTCCGGTCACAGACACCCACAAATATCGAGAAAAGTGTAAAAACGTGTTCAGGGACCCTAAAACACGTATTTCCGTTGAAATATCGAATTCGATTTTTCATGAAAACAATACTTTCTCTATACTTCATATTTGAAGAAAGTAATAATTCAGGCGACTTCTCTCGCACTAAAGCATTCAAAGCACGCTTTTCTCATGCATATAGTATAAGGATCGCAATAAAATCTCGAGGCTAGTCATCATAACGTTAAAAAACCAATTGTCCAATAAATATGATTTAAAAGTATAACTTGAGCGATTTCGAACCTATGTCACACACCCACGATAAGAATAATAATCTGTTTATTTTTCTTTAAGATGGTCCTTGCCCGAATATTGTAGGTCAATTACTTCTAATTTCATTTTTCAAAAGAAAAAAGCCTGCAAGTGATTAAAGTGATTTTTAAATGTTGCTTATGGAGATTTGTATAGAGCATTCCAGCGGATGGATCAACGGAAGAACCAACAAATGGACGGAGAGAATTAGGATATTATGTGTATAATGTCAAAAAAGAAAATATTAATGGCGTAGTCACACATAGTGCGGAGATTGATTTATCTTGCAATTACCTCGTCTGTGAAAATGATGTTCACTTAATAACGAATGAAACGAAATGATGATGGCTGCAAGAACAATTTAACTAAATGAATTATAAAAAACATATACCTCATTTCAATCTCGTGCATTCCATCAGCCAAAGCGACTTCTTACGCCGGTGTTTAACGTGGAATATACGGAAAACGCTATCAAGTAGCAAGTAATGGAAAAATACACTCTTGCAGAAGCGATTTTTTAAAACTTTTTAAACGCATTTATCTGTACTGTCATTGAGAGTTGTGCCTTGTCACTTTCGCTATTTCCCCTATGTAACAATTACTATCGAACCGGAGAATTTGATAACACCGATGATATCGTCTATTCGAAATTCGTAAATCCACTCGTACTTCAACTATTAGAACTAATTACCCAGCCAGTTTTCTTCGGCCTTCCCAAACAATCCCTCGGACAAAAAAAATAATTCCATAGACCTGCTAACTTTATCATCACGATGCAATGATGACTGTTAAATAAAGATGGCGAATTATAATATTACGTTCAAACGATCTTTGTTAACTTCGGTCGATACGCAAGAATATGTTGTATTTTATACAATAATAAACCGTGAAGGCTGAGGACGACGACAGGAATAGGTACATAGTCACCAACTGACATAACATTCACGTGGATATGAAGTTAAAATTCAGTCTGCCGCAAAAGCGGCGCCGCTCAAATTGTTGTAATAATTTTTTAAATGACTGTACATATAATATCGTTATTTATATTATTTCTATTTTTTGTTATTTTTTAAATTTAAATAAAGAAGTTATAGATATCAGGATAAACATCCATATTTCTTATGCAGCGCAATTTTATACGATGGATATTAAATTACCGTTTGGTTTTATATTCAGTTGAACTTCTGAGCAAACTTGATTCTGATAAAAGCAAAAGAATTTTTCCCTACAAAACGCCTTTTTAAGATTGAATGTCGAAAAATGATGGCATGAACAGCGGAATGATATTTTTTGCTTTAAATGGAATACTCAACTGGAAATGTCGGTACTTTTCGGTTATCGCACCCCAAAATGTAAATAAGTCCTGAAGATCTCTAATCATCAGTCCTTTGTTATAGTTGAAATATTGAGCACCTGTAATCAACAGTCCATTGCAATAGTTGAAACGATGATCATGTCCCGTCTCAATTATGATCGACTCTCCGCGCTTTGTTAGGATGAAGAGGGAGAAATCCGGTTTTTTTAAGACCGCTGTGTTTTACATAAATGTAAGAATGGTCACGATATTAAGATAGGATTTAGAAATAAAATATTGTGTGTGTAAAAATTGGTTAGGTACTAGAACGGATAATTGGTTTTAAATTCCAGGTTACCGTTTTTAAAAAATCTGAAATTTATATACCGGTGGATTAAAAAATTAACAACTTTAAAATGTCTTAAGGAAGAATTGGAAATTGATCATTGTACGACTCTTGACTGGAATAATCACTTAAGCGAGGTTTGAGCTAACTATTTGTTAAATAATTGCAAAATATTGGTGGTCCAAATCAAACTGTGAAAATAGATGAAACTTTGTTTACTCCTCGTAAAAATAACGCTGGTTGAGTGTTACCACAATGGCGGTTATTTACTGGAATATGCAGAGAGACCCGCGACGTATTTATGGTTCTTATACCAGATAGAACAGCCGAAACGTTAATTCCTATCATCAGCAAATAAATAAATAAATAAATATATATATATATATATATATATATATATATATATATATATATATATATATATATATATCATCATCATGAGGTGTTCTGCCTCTAGGCAGGTCCCTGGCACCAGCGTTGTCTCCACTCATTTCTGTTCCTTGCCATTTCTTTCATTTCCTGATACCCTCCCCTTTCTTTCAGATCGTCAAACATTTTTATTCTTCTACGTCCCCTTTTGCTTTCCCCTTCTACTGATCCTTCCAACACCATCAATAGTAAACCTTCTCCTCTCAAGATATGCCCTAACCAGTTACTTTTCCTCCTCTGAATTGTTTCAAGTAATCTTCTCTTCTCATTCACCCTTGTTAGTATTGCTTCATTCCTTATCCTATCCGTCCACTTAACCTTCTCCATCCGCCTCCACACCCACATTTCAAATGCCTCTAGTCTTTCTTTCTCTCTTTTCTTTAGCGTCCATGTTTCACACCCATAAAGCAATACACTCCAAACATAGCACTTCACAAGACGTTTCTTCAGATTTAAATCCATTTTACCACATAGTACCCGTTTTTTCTTATTAAATGTTTCTTTTGCCATTGCTATTCTTGTTCTTATTTCTTTTTCACTTCTCCAGTCTTCAGTTAGCATGCTTCCCAAATATCTATACTGTTTTACTTGCTCTACTCTTCCATCCTTTATTGACACATTCATAATCTCTCTATCCCCTATTCTCATCACCTTTGTTTTCTTTATGTTCATTTTCATTCCATATTCCATCATCCTGTCTTCTAGCTTTGTAACCATTTCCTGAATATGCCTCGTTTCATCTGCCAAAATTACCATGTCATCAGCAAACCTTATACAATTTATTATTCTACCCCCAATACTAATTCCTTTATCATTCCCTATTCCATTGTCAATCATTTCTTCAGCATATATATTGAACAGGGTTGGCGATAAGCAGCAACCTTGCCTTACTCCTCTTCCTAAATCATACCATTCGGTCTGTGCATCTTTTATCCTCATAGCTGCTTTCTGTTTCATATACAGCTCTTTAATTAACCTTCTATCTTTCCAGTCTACTTTTTTTGCTTTTAGTATTTCCATCAGTTTTTCCCAGTTCACTCGGTCGAATGCCTTCTCCATATCTATGAAGCACAGACTAATTCCTTTACCCCTTTCTATATATCTCTCTCCACTCATTCTTATCAATCCTATTGCATCTCTTGTACCTCTACTCTTTCTAAATCCAAACTGTTCCTCTGCAACATTTTCTTCCATTTTGCTAATTAGTCTCTTGTTCATAACCCTAAGTAGAACCTTTGCTGCATGTGTAATTAAACTGATTGTTCTGTGTTCACTGCATTTTCTTGTTCCTTGCTTTTTCGGAATTGGAATCATAATTGTTTTGACGAAATCCTCTGGCCACATCCCCTTGTCATAGATTGCATTACACAACTTCACTATTTCTTCCAGTCCTTCCTCATTAAGACACTTAAATAATTCTATCGGTATCTCATCTACCCCCATTGCCTTCCCATTCTTCATATCCTTTATTGCTTGTAGCACCTCTATTTTCAATATCGAAACCCCTGTTTCGTCATTATTTATTTCATCCTGCTCTTCAATACGGAGATCCTTTGGTTTTTCATTTGATTTGTACAACTCCTCCATGTATTCTCTCCATCTATAAAGGACCTCCTCTTCCTTATATAGAACTCCCTCGGAGGAGCCTGTAACCTCTAGAGGGCGCGTCCCCGGGTGGAGGATAGGGGAATGCTCTACAGATATGTAGGGTAGGAGGGAAATAAAATACCTCCCGCGGACCAACAGGCAGCAGCGTCTGTTCTCCATATTAGGGGCGGCTGCAAACAGCGTCTGTTCCCCATGTTAGGGGCGGCTGAATATATAGGCGGAAGGCAATGGGAAACCACCGCCACAATATATCCCATGTAGAGGCATCATGACGGAGTCTTCTCTTGTTAAATATTCCGGAGGCAAAATGGTCCCCCGCTCGGATCTCCGGGGGGGACAACACGAGAGGTTCCGTTTAACACAAGGAAGGAAGGATGCTGGAAAGAAGTTGAGAATTGGCACGTGGAATGTTAGAACACTCCTACGAGCAGGGAAGTTAGAAAATTTAAAGAAAGAGATGAAAATAAATAGAATGGATATGATTGGCTTAAGTGAAATGAGATGGGAAGGAAGAGGGAAAATAAAAAGTGATGGCATCACAGTGTACTATTCAGGAGGTACTAGAGGAACGAATGGAGTAGGGGTAATTTTGAACAAGGAAATAGCAAATTGTGTACAGAGGGTGATATTTGTAAATGATAGAGCAATTGGTCTTAGAATAGGAATGCACCCGAAAGATCTACTGTTGATACAAGTTTATATGCCGACCAGCCAACATGAAGATGAGGCTGTTGAAGAAATATACGAGAAGATAGAAAATATTATGGAGGAGGAAGGTAAAAACTGTTGCAAGATAGTGATGGGCGATTGGAACGCTGTGGTAGGAGAGGGAAGAGAAGACCAAGTAGTAGGAAAATTTGGACTAGGGAAAAGAAATGAAAGAGGTGAAAGACTTGTTGAGTTCTGTAAAGAGAAGAGGATGTTTATATCAAATACTTGGTTTGAAAATCATAAGAGAAGGCTATACACGTGGAAATCACCAGGAGATGGAGCCAGATATCAAATAGATTATATTCTAGTGGAAGAAAGATATAGAAATGGAGTAAAAAAGGCATATGGACTTCCAGGAGCAGACATTGACAGTGATCATGTGCTCCTCATGGCCGAAATAAAACTAGCCTTGAAGAAGGTTAAGAAGGCTAAGATAGTTAGGAAATGGGATTTAGAGAATATAGCCACAGTAGGAAAAGAAAGAATAGGAGAAAAATTAGCTCAGGCAATCAAAAGAGAAAACGTGTCGGAGGAAAATGTGGATGAAGCATGGAATAGGATAAAGAAGGCTATAAGGAAAACAGCAGAACAGGCTATTGGGTTTTTCAAAGGAAAAAGAATAAAAAAGCCATGGGTGACAAAGGAAATGATAGAAAAGATGGAAGAAAGAAGGCAATACAAAAGCAGGACTGATGAAGATGGAAAAAGGAAATACAGGAAACTGAATAATGAACTAAGAAGAGAAACCCAAAAAGCAAGGGAGAAATGGCTAGAGGAGGAATGCTCAGATATAGAAGATCTAGAGAGAAAAGGAATGTATGACTCGATGTATAAGAAAGTAAAAAATGTAACGTGGGATAGACGGAGAACAAGTGCATGTGTGAAAGAGATTGCAAGTAAAGAAGATAAAGTTCTATATATATATATATATATATATATATATATATATATATATATATATATATATATAGTAGAAGGATCCATTGTTCTCTCTGATTTTTGGAAGAGTTATAATTCCCTGAACCAAGATGGTGTCTTTCAGCACTTTCGTTTGAATCACAAGTTAAACTTCGTTGGTCCACAAACAGGAGCGCATACACAAAATGAAGAACGACTATGGCGATAAGGTTAAGAAATTAATAAGAAACAATCAGGAACTCACAGAGCAATGATAGACTCGTATTTATGTAAATTTCTGTGGGCGGAAATAATGGAAAAAACGACGGCTTATTATTTGAAAAATATTGACGAAATTGTTAATTTTTTGCAACCTACAAAATAATTTGTCATTTAACGTATATTTTATGTAAAATTATCATTGGTTCTCAGTTTGGGGTACGATAACCGAAAAACAACGTATTTGCATTTTGAGGTACGATAACCGAAAAGTACCGAAATTGTCATTCCCAATTGCATCATCCTAAATAAATTACCTTGCATTACGGTACAAAAATACATCAATAAGTAGGGACGAGAGATTATTCTTTGAAAAATGAATTACGCCTCCTGCATATCAAAGTGTGTGGTCGATTTTGGTAAAATAAAATTCCAAACTTGACGGCCAATTCGACGAAACATGATTGAACATTAGTATGTACCTTTCACAGTCATCGGTGGTATCTGCATTAATACAAATTGAACAGGGCATCGAAATGTTCACACGGAAAGTTAAATTAAGTTAAACTGCGGCAATTCGTTTTTTACTCCCATTTCTATCAATTATCAACTAATTTCCTTTCTCTCCGCGCCAATTCTCCGCTTTTCGTTCCTGTCAAATTCCAACCTCACCATTCGTCACTCATCGTGACTTATGAACCTGTCTACAAAAGATCATACGTTCATTGTTGGATTAACCGAAGACTTAATATGGCCGGCAATCACTATATCAATGCTCTAAAAAAAACACCTGGTGAACTATGGTGGATTCGAACATCATAAATGTGATTGGTTCATGGTTATACTCTGGAGGACGATCCGCGAATGAAAAAGGGTGGAGAAACACTGATAAAGAGTTATTTCGAAATAATTTGTACGGCTATTTCCTGTTTTTCCTGGGAAAGGAAATACAGGCAGCTCTTCTATAACGTGCTTCCCGGTAACGCTTTTTTGGTACTACGCGGTGTAACAATTAGGGCCCGTTTTCGCACTGCGCTGCACTTTTTCATTATTACGCGGAGGGCTTACTAGTAGAGTAACGCATTTTCGTTATTACGCGGTTTGTCAATTAATGATAATTTTTTCAAGCAACGCGCCTATTTTTCGTTACGACGCGGAAAACTCCCTGAAGGGGTTGGCCGCGCATCGTCTAAGTCAGCGATTTTTAGCCTACTTTCCAAAAAATGGAAAGTAGTCTTATGAGATCGCCTCGGTGTCCGTGTGTGTATATATATATATATGTGTGTGTGTGTGTCCCTGTAACATCATCTTCATGAATAAACCGATTTCAACTTAATTTGGTAAATATAATATGCACATATATTAATGAGCAACATGACATATTTGAACCGGATCGACTGAGCAGGGGTGCCAAAATTGCAATGTTAAAATTTTCGCCAATTATGAATTTGGAAAGAATTGGTCTAACCGATATCAAAGAAATTTTGATGAAGTAGGCGCACAACATAAAATAACAAAATCATGATATTAAGTATATATATATATATATATATATATATATATATATATATATATATATATAGACAGCAGGGCTGCCACAATGCACGGAATAAAAAAATATTTTACACGTATTTGTGTTGAACTATCCACGTCAATTTTAAGCAAATTTAATACTTATAATATACACGTATAACAAAACCACATTAGCATATTTAAACTGAATCAGCTAAACAGGGGTGCCATAATTAAAAATTAAACTCTTTCAGTAATTAAGAATTTGGGAGGAATTAGCTGAACGGATTTCAATTAAATTTTATAAATAAGATTTGTACAACATACCATAATTAAATCAAGAAGTTTAAAGCGGTGCAAAAGAGCATGGATACCACAGTAAAAAGTAAAATAATGTTTCTTTTACGCGTATTTCTAGAGAACTGACCCAATCCATTTTAACCAAATATAGTATATTTAACCTTCATATAAATAAATAACCATAATAACATATTTCAACTGGGTCGACTAAACAGGTTTGCCGCAATATCAAGGTTATAATTTTTCTGTAACTATAAATTAGTAGTCTGTAGTGTTCCGTACTATTCTACATATGAAAGCCAGTATTTTGTTGGACACGCCTATAACTCGACGAATGTGCATGTCTCACGAAAGATCTCGACAAATGGTTACTCCTAAATATTTAACATACTCGGCTGCTTGAATATTCATTCCATCGGTTTTATACTCGAAACCTACTTCTTTGTTCTTCCTTTTTAGAACGTAACTCCGGCACATTTAGTGTAATTAATTTCAATTTGCCAGTCTATGCACCAAGCTGAAATGGCCCTTAAATCTTTACGCAGCGACTGATGGTCCTCCTGGTTTTTTATCTATTTATATAGAACGAAATCATGTGCGAAGAGTCTAATTTTACTACGAACTACCAAGCAGATATCATTTACATAGATTAAGAACAGTACACACCCAATACACTTCCGTGAGTAGCACCCGACGCAACTTTAACGGGGGAAGAGTATTTCCCATCGATGACAATTATCTGTTCTCTATTCGAGAGGAAATCTCTCACCCAACTGACAACTTTAGGATCGATACCATATTGTTTAACTTTGCAAATAATTTCTTATGAGATACTTTATCGAACGCCTTTCTGAAGTCAATGAATATGGCACCGACCTGAATATTTTTCTCTCCGCATCGCAACAAATCGTCCACGGACAGGCCGAGCTGCGTTTCGCATGATCTACCTCTCCGGAATCCGTTCTGGCATCCGCCAAGCAATGGGCGACTATCTAAATAGCGCATTACAGAACTAAAGACTATGGGCTCTAGAATCTTGAACTATAATGAAGTTAAGGAAATCGACGTGAAATTTTCGGGGTTCTCTTTGTCGCCGCCCTTATGGATGGGCGTAACGTGTGCCACGACACCTTCAGTAATGGATTTCTTGAATATAATTTTGAATTACGGCGCGATTTTATAAGCTAACTCTTTCAATACTCTTGAGGGTATTTCATCCGGCCCAGGAGATGTATTTGGTTTAATTGAATGAATTCGGAGCGCGATACAATTTTTCGAAAATATAAAATCTTTCATCGAATTGCCCTGATGCATAGGAATAGGGTTTTCACATTCATCGTCATTAGGAGAAAAAGCTCTCCGAAAGTGTTGATTTAATAGGTGTGTTTTCTCCGAACTATCATGAACTACATTTTCCGTTTCCGATCACAGCGACGCAATAGTGAGGCCTCTAACTTTGATTTTCCTGACGTAAGACCAAATTGCTTTCGGGTTCTCTTGCAAGTTATCCTGTAAAACCTTCTTTTTGTAATTGTTAAACGCATTACGCTTTGACACTCTGGTTATGGAGCGCGCCTCCTTGTATTGTTGCCTTAACATTGCAATTTGCTCGACCGCAGCTTTTGAGGTTGTGTTATTTACGCGAGAGTGGATTTTTCTTTGCCGTCGGAGAGCGCTGCTAACTTCTTGGTTGTACCATCTTGGTTCTGCATTATCACGCTTTAGTTATCTTGGAATAAATCTATCTGTACACTCTCGCATCATATCTCTGAACATACACCAGGATTCTTCCGCGTCTGCAATATATGTTACCTCGTAGAAATTAGTATATTCATTTCGCAGGATCAAACCTCATAACTTCAGCTCCATAGCCAAACGCGCCAACCATTACACCAAATCGTTCGTAAGTAACTTTGATGAAAGTTATCTATTTATAGTTTTAGCTTGGTAGAATATTTTTGGCAAGCCTTCTTTTAATATGAAATTAAAATATAAACGAATTGAACTTCCGTTACGATAACTGCAAGTGTGAATTAAAAAAATCCAAGTTTGGAGATTGATTTATCTTGCAATTACTTACGACTCGTCTGTGAACTTGAGGTTCACTTAATAACGAATAAAATGAAATGATGATGGCCGCAACAACAATTTAACAAAATGAATTATAAAAAAATATACCGCATTTCAATCTCGTGCATTCCGTCAGCCAAGCCGACTTTTACGTCGGTGTTTAACGTGGGATATACGGAAAATGCTATTAAGTAGCAAGTAATGGAAAAATACAATCTGCAGAAGTGATTTTTTTACTTTTTTAAACGCATTTATCTGTACTGTCATTGAGAGTTGTGCCTTGTCACTTTCGTTATATCCGTTATGTAACAATTACTATCGAATCGGAGAATTTGATAAAACCGATGAAATCGTCGATTCTAAATTCGTAAATCCACTCGTACTTTTACTATTAGAACTAATTACACCGTGAGTTTACTTCAGCCCTCCCCAAACAATCTCTGACATAAATAAAAAAAACAATTTCATGGACCTGCTCACGCTATTATCACGATGCAAAAATGACTGTTAAATAACAATGGCGAATTATAATAGTACGTTCAAATTACCGCCCAAGACGAGGAATAATCTTTCTTAACTCCGGTCGATACTCAAGAATACGTCGTATTTTATACATTAATAAACCTTGAAGGCTGAAGTGGCGTCACGAGAGGAATAGGTACATAGTCACCGACTGACATAACATTCACGTAGATATGAAGTTAAAATTCAGTCTGCCGCAAAAGTGGCGCCACTCAAATTGTAGGAATACTTTTGGAAATGACTGTACAACAAATTTTGTCGGCGAGTAGGTGAAACGTAGCGTGCAAGCCTTTTTTGTTAGCATTTTAAAAGTGCTTATAACCATAATACAAACTCGGAACTTGAACCATAGAACGCCTAAAAAAATTAAAATTTATTTTCCGACCATCGAATTTTCGAATACGAATGGAATAGATCTACAAATCAGTTTTAAACGCGAAAACCTAAAGCATTTTTACGTATAACTCTTTCGTTGTCAAGGCGATTCGAATTGTAGCCGGTTTAGTCTAATTGTGAATGAATGACTGGGATTGTTGATTCGCGTCGTATCTGCGCACATATTCACGATGCTTCGACGCTATTTTGAATTTAAACAATAGCTTGGTTGCGATAAATAGTACGACGGCAGCATTAATAAATAAATATCCCATTTATCATTTAATTTGTGCATATTTAAGTCACACGTACAGATTTGATTTGCTGAATTTTGTAAAGGATTATGGGTAGGTAGATATTCTGCGATAGCTGAAAAGGTTTTGGCGAGAGTTTACTTCTTTGACGTGTGTTTTATTTTATAAACGCACTTTTGTTTTACTTTTTTGTGTGCGTCGGTATTTCTGTCCGTCTGCGCAATCAATTAAATTAAAATATCATGTAAACGGCAAAAGATATAAGACTGAAATTTGCATCGCGTGAGTGACATATAGTTCCGTTTCTTACGCTGCCAAAGCATTTATTTTTAATTTGGCGGGTGGCAGTGGGCGTCATAATAATTTTCAAATTAACATTCTGAGCAGATGGCTATAGAAAGTTGAAAATTTTAAATTGATTATTGAATAAATTAATTTGCAATATAATTGCATTGCTAAATTTTAAAGGAATTTCAAAATTTCTAATTCTTTATATACCTCAATTAATAAAACGCGCTTTTTCATTTTGCGTCAACGAATTTAGGCTCCCATTATTTGCTGCATTTTTGGTGTTTACAAATATAATTTGTATTCCAATCATCAGAATATAATAAAGACCTTATTCTCTTGGCCATTCTGTCCGTAACGCTCAATATCTCAGCCATTCCTTCAGGCAGTTCAACCAAATTTGGTAGGATTGCTATACTATAATTTTATAATAACGCGGTATAACTTTTTACTTTCTCCATATACGAAGTATAGAGAAAGTATTGTTTTCATGAAAAAAATCAAATTCAAGATTTCAACGGAAATACATGTTTTAAGGTCTCCTGAACACGTTCTGACTATTTTCTCGATGATATCTGTGTGTCTGTCTGTATGTGATAGATATTTGTGGGCGCTGTACCTCAAAAACTATAAATCATATCAACGCAAAATTTTATATTTGACATTTTTATATAAACTAGATGATTTGATTAGTTTTTGGTAAAAATCGGTTTACCGGAAGTGGGTGTTTACTCTAGTAAATTATCCGTTATTTTGAAATGTTTGCTTTAATATTTCATAAATTTAAAAATGTAACGGAATAAAAGCTGTAGGAAATTTTATTTTCTACAACCTTTGTTTGATACATTTTTCCATATAATCCATTGTTTAAGAGATATATTATTTGCTGCCACCACCACGCCACCTACCGAAGACTATTGTTAACAATTGACGCTTAGTTACGTTTTAGTAACGCTCCTTTTTCTTTTCTTAATTGTCAACCAGAAGTAAATATTGACAACGATCCCAGAGCTAAAAACGTAATTTTCCATATAAATATGGAGAAAGTCATGTGTTGCCCACATCAGTTTATTTTATATTGTTTGATTACAAAGCCAGTTTTAAATGGGCTAAATTATCCATTAATTTATTAAAATACGTGAGACAAAATTTAAAAATGTTGGAAAAAAACCAATGCAAACAAATTTGGGCTAAGAAATTACATACAAATTGTCCCCAAATTTCGACTGATAACAACATATTTGGCACTCGTTAATGAAAAATACAGTAGCCTATAGTAATAGAATATTTATTACCATTGTATTTTATTAATAGAACTAGGTTTGGTTTGGCTGGGTTCGGTATTTCCACCTTACGTATTTTTTAACCATGGCACACTTATTGTAATAAATTTGGTTAACAAAATTAATTTTATTTTCATTAAATTTTTTTAGTAAAATGCATTTTATTTTAAAACTTAATTCATACATACCGGTAAATTTTGAAAGGACAATTACGCTAGTAATGATATAAATGTTAAGCGAAAGTCTTTGGAATGTTTTAAACAAATAAATGCAAACTAATTTAAATAAAAACAACTTCTTAAACGTATACCTCTAAAGAAATACGAGGAGTAAATTTGTTTTATTTTTCCTTCGATTAATATAGACGAAGTTCTGAACTTTTTATGATCATTTCTTCGTGTTATTATTCTTAGCGGTCCTCTTTAGAATAGATATTGGCTAAAGCTACTTTTACATTCAATCTTGGAGATTTCGTCAAGCGAAGGAAGTTGTATTATATTTATTTTTTTCCGACCGCCCAAAGCTGATTTTCAAATCCCCGTCGGACGGAAACGCTGTTATTGCCAAGAAAGTGTTAAATATTTATGACTGTAAAAATAATATCAACCTTCACTCTGTTTTTGGTCCATCTCTTATGACGGGTTGGCACGAGATATGCTGATATCCTGCCTCCTTCACCTTGCATAAGTACATTTTTCTCTGCCATATGAATTATGTAACACACGCACACAAACACACACACACACAAATATATATATATATATATATATATATATATATATATATATATATATAGCAAAATTCGGGCCGACTACTGACTACTGACGATGACATCGTTGATGTCGAAATGCGCATTTAGGGTTAAAATAAATACTGGTTTTGCTGTCTGATTGTCTGTGTGAATGTGTCCATGGCGCGGAATTATTTTCCCGCAAACTCGCACGCATAATATTTCGGTTCGTGGAGAGAATTAATTTTCCGTTAACCGGATAGTTGTGTCTGTATGTGTGTGTGTACTAATACCAGTATATACATATTAACGTATTTGTTGGTGTATCAGGTGGTTCAAAAAATTAATTTAACTTCACACGAAAGGCAGCTGACGTATTTATTTTTATACAGATATAACATTGGTGGTATATTAAAATGTTTAGAATAAAAAATCAAATTTATAACCTCTGTACACAATAATTTATATCAAGAGGGCTGTTTATGGTTTTTAGGAGTTCTGTACAATAGGTAAACAAGATGATCCAAACAGAACTTATGATGCCTACTTTACATTTAATCATTTATTTAATACTTAAAGTCTCAGTCATCACGGATATGTAGCTCTTTGTGTTATAAAAATTTCATAATTTAGCTTTATAAAATACTACATATACATTCGAACGGAATAATAAATCGATCACGCCTATTTGTGCTGCAAAAATAACGCGTGTACGTATTATAATACTAGTAGAAGGTGCTTGAATATTGCAAGAATTTTTCTCGCCTTGAAAAAAATATTAATTTTTCAGAGAGATATTTCATCATGAGAAATATTTCTTTAATTTTAAAGATTTCTCCTCTGGAAGGGTTTTCGTTTTTTCATTATGGAACAATAATGGAGTAAAGCAATAACTAATTTTTGCAATTTTCGAAATATTATACTTTTTGCACATTGAATTAATAATGCCACAAATTTCTGCCAAATTTTAAATTTATAGTACAATTATAAGTGAAATAACATTTATCTAATTGTTTAAATTTAAATAATTTTTAACGGCCAAAATAACAATTTTATTGATAAATTGAAATGTGTATTCGTTTACATAAATTAACTTCTAAATAATTTAAAAATTTCAGCTCCCTAACTTGCGGCGTAGTGTCTAAGCATTTAGCTATTTGTTTAAAATTTAAGAATTTTTAACTTAACTTCATTTTTCAGACAGATATTTCATCATTACAAATATTTTTTTAATTCTAAAGATTTCCCCTCCCCAGCGATTTTCGTTTTTCCCTTATCTAAAAATAATAGATAAATACAATCCCCAAACTTTGCAATTTTATGAATTTCATACATTCTCCATTATGGTGAACTAATGCTACATATTTCTGCAAAATTTGAAAGTTATAGCACTTCTAGAAGTGAAATAATATTTTTCGAATGGTTTAAATTTAAATAATATTTAACGGCCGCAATAAGAATTTTATGGTTACACTGAAATGTTTATTCGTTTAAATAGACTAATCTCTATATAACTTAAAAATTTCAGCACTCTAACTCACCCCATATTATCGAAACATTTACCTATTTATTTAAATTTTAAGAATTTTTAACTACCAAACAAAATAAAATATCAAAATAGTCCCTATTTCGTTTTTTTACAAATCCTACCTCTAAAAAAATTTCAGCTCCGTAGCACATTCGGAAATACATAAACCTTGAAATTTTTTTTAAACAATTGCGAATTTTTAACGCCCGCATTGTTGCACCTTTTCAAGATTTTCGTTTTTTCTAGTCAGTTTTGCACAAAATCCTGCCTAAGAAAAATATTTCGAATCTCCAGCTCATCTGGAAGTGCCTAAACATTAGTATCCTCCTGTTATATGTATGTTATATCCTCCTCTGTAAGGAACGTCTATATATAATGATATCGAATCTGAGTTCAACAATAAAAACACTTCTGCAACTTCGCTTTGCGTGTTCTCGCCCATAAATTTCTTGAGTTTTCCATTTCTTTATGCAAAATTCATATTAATATACCCTCGTGTAAATATATTTCATTTCACCCTGTCTTCTTCTTCGCGTTTACTTCGCTCAGCGGCGAAGGTGGCGTTTGTCATGCCTGCAAAAGATGCTAAGCGTCCCATCATAACATGTCAAAAGTTTTTCCTATAAATAAATATCAGTTTAATAAAATGTTAAATTTATATTAAATTAAATGTTTATATACTTTACAAAACGCAGGAAATTATAATATTCTACACAACCAAAGCGTTTCCTAAAACCTTGCATCTGCGATCTTGCTACCATACGCAGCAAGTTACGTCCATTCCATTTCTGTTAGCTGAAACTCGAACATTCTGGTCTCTTCTTGCGGGGAGAAAACAGTTTTCAGCCACGAATAAGGTCTTTTGGAAAACAACCGGGAAAACTTCGAGGCGTCGTTTCCTTTTTCGCCAAAGTGTGCGAACCCAAGGGAAGGAAAACTTGCAATTTCCTCCCGAGAGGTAATGAACGGCTTAATAGCAAAGAGAATGAGGAAAAGAGAGAGAGAGAGAGGAAGCGAGAGAGAGGAAGACATAAACTCGGAGGGAATAGGAAATTGAAGCGTAACCTCTCATTTTTGAAGAGAAGGAAATCGAAAGGAAGACTCAGCAGTCAATACACTCTGGGAATTTAAGCATGCGTAGTCTAATCAGAGAGAGATACGTAATTACCGTCTGCAGGAAGGAAGCTTTGTATATGGTGGTTCACAAATGGCTCTTGGGCCTATCTTGTAACGCCGTTCTGGAAGCCTAGGCTTCCCTTCCTGCCTTATTAGCATGATAGGTTACAGTTTTAACACAGCTCATTGTTCCTTTTACTTATTTTTGTTTGAATTTTGTATATATCCATGTCTAAGACTACCTATACTAGATATTAATTCCGCTTATATTGATGTGTCCGGTTTTGCCAGTTCGCCGCTGTTTTTATATTATTTGGATTTTTTCATTTGCATTTTTGCAAACCCATCGAAATTACATACTAAGGTACCTATTTTTTTAATAAGAGACCTCCATTGGAAAATTTATGTAAATATTGGTACAAAATATATCAATCATTTCTATCAAGTATGTTTTTAATTTCATGCTGCATAATGATACTCAACCGTGGCTAACAAAATTTTAATACGAAGATCGCGACATAAGATGGTATTTAATTTTTGGATTGGAAAGAGATTTCACTTCTATTCAATAGATTAATTAAAAGATTTATAAATTTTGTTGACCGTATTCTCATGGAAAGATAATTTAGAAAAATGTAATGAAAAATCGTTTGATAGTTTTTAAACATGGATTATTGACAGTGTTAAAAAAAATGGAGGGGTTTCTGGAAGGAATGATACTTGGGCTCTTGTAATTTTGATAATTCAACCGATGGCTTCTGGGATATATAACCATAGAATTTATTTTAATTGCGTATGAGGTGTTTTCATGAAATAGTGTCTTATTTGTACAAACAGTACTCATGTAGCTAATTTATCTAATGGAGTCACAAAGACATAAATCTTTTTTTAATTATAATATTAATTCATAAACGCATTAAACTGTCGCAAATTAATGAAGTTGTTGAAATATTATTTAAAACGTTCGCTTAACTTTGCTGAATGGACTATTTATGGCAACGAGATAGTTAAATTTTATAAGCTTGCATGCAAGAAAGATATATTACAGCTTTATTATCGTAACAAAATCACGAACCCGATCTTAGTAATCGGTTTGGTTTCTTAATAATTTACGAAGACTGTTTATTTTTGTTGCGATGAATGCTGGTTGAATGATAAAATAATAATCCACTAATTAAAATTTTTTCGGAAACAGTTCAAGGACACATGCGCTACCTACTTTGACGAAATACAAAATGAAATATATCGCTAAAACACACAATGGTGAAGCTCATGTATTTGGGATATATCTACGAGGAATAAATGTGTCAAGTATTTTCGAGGCATGAACTCAAAGATTCCATAAAAAAACCTCTTTTAAGTACAAAGTCCTACAGAAGAAAAATCGATATCACTTCTTTTTCGCACATCCGCAGGAACGATGGCAAATTGCTGGATGTATGGATGCTGTATAACTAAATTTGGAAGATTTTCCCTCTCTTTTAACGGTAGACGTAATTCTTCTTTTGAAGCCATTCGCAGCGTCGGGAATCTCCGTAAACACGGATTGACGTTCTCGCCGCATTAGAATCGAAGAGGAATTGGAGGCGTTATTGAATTTGGAGAGTGGGAGAGGGTGTGACAGGTGAGGGGAGTTGGGATCGCGCGACGTGTGGCTTCGTTTGTTACCATGGAAACGGCGTAACTCAATCTGGACCTATGTCTCGAATTTAGTGTACTTTCGAGTTATAATGAAGCCCGTTGTTTATTTAAGAACGTAGAGTTAACTATTTTTTAAAGTTTACTCGTACTGCTTGGCACTCAATTTTCTATTAATCGAATATTGTTCGTTTCCATTGATGTTCGAGTTATGTGCTTGGCTTCGGGAGTAATTTCATCTAAAAAATGTAACAAATCCCTTTGCTAGAAGGAGATTCATAAAAATCTACCGAGCTTCGCCCTGGATAAGATTTTCCATTAACCCTTGGATAATCGAGCTCATCTTACCTCATGATCCGCTTTAGGTTAGTGCTCATAAATCAAAGGAGAACTCGTCCAGACTTTTTTTTTACCGTTTTTTAAATTCTTTTCAAATGAGTTTTGAACTGAAAGCTAGTGAATAAGTTTCCCATGCAATCAGGCATTGCCTCTTAAAATGCATAGAAGGAGAAAATAATATGGATACCAGTATTTAGACGATTTTTTCTTTTAAAGGTTAGCAATGATTGATGAGGAGGATTTTGGCGTAAATGTATTTTTTTAAAAGGAGCGCGAGGCAAAACTGAAGTCGCGTCTGAAATATTACCATGCTTTTATTTTATTGAGAAACTTTTCGAGATTTATGGATTCCATTTGAATAAAGATAGACGCGACACATTTTATTTAAATGTGTTCTGATAAAACCTTTATTTGAGATTTTTATACTGACAAAAATATGACAGCTTTCTGGTTCGTTCAAATGCCAAATAATGGTCTTTTCCCTAAAAACTTTCTGTCAGTTGTGGTTGTTGACGATGGACGACATGAACAACAGAAAATAAACAAGTGAAGGGAACATATAATTTCACATTTGCTAGATTTTGTTTGGTGTCAGAATTCTCGTTAAATTTTGATTAATTAAATGCAAACCTACAAAAAGGGTGAAGTATTTCGACGGAGTAAACAGCACTCCATGGCAAGGCATTTTCGAGTAGCGGCCAATTCAAAGGAATTGGTGCTGCAAATTCTGACTGCCTCAGCGTTGTTTCAACATTAAGGACACTTCGATGCACGCACCAAGTTCGTTAGCGAATCAAGGGATGCGAGAATCACATAGAAGCGGGAAACAAAAAAATAGTGCGATCTTCGTCGTTGTCGTAAGAGAACGAGAAATAATACGAAGAAAATTTAGTTTTAGGCAGGAGAATGCTAGATTTGTAAAAATGGGATTTGTGGACAGCGACGGAATCAAATCATATCTGTCTAAATATATATCCAACTAAAGTTCCTTTATAATGCTAATTGATCAAAATTAATTAATCATAGACTGAATCCATTTCTAACAAAGATTGAGCGAGTTTTCGTCCCAGATATTTAACTTGCGATATCTAAAAGAAATGAGACGAAAGGCAAACTATAGACAATTCTAGGCATATTTTTAAAGATATTCTTCTGATGCGGTTTTAAAAGGCGATCCAATTCTTTAGACCAGGGTTTCCAAAACCTTTGAACCTCGCGGACCACTTCAGCAACCCTGCGGACCAACTCTTTACTTACAGTGATATGAAGGATTGGGAAAATGTTTAAGTAAAAACGCCATTAATAAAAATAATCAATACCTGCGACAGTGTACAACTTTCTTTATTTTTCCCAAAAACATGCCAGCTAAATATGAGGTGCGGCCTAAAAATAAACCAATTTTGGAAGCCTCCGCAGACCACCAACAAAACCTTCGTTGACCACAAGTTGTCCGCGGATCATAGGTTGTGAAACACTGCTTTAGACGACCATAATTCTTAAAATTTTGTTGGTTGGTTAAAATTTGGTTGGGCGTGGCGAATTCTTCCGCTGCCCGTGTGCAACCATAAGCCGCCTCCTTTCGGCATTTATCTATGGTATAAAATTATATCAAGCCCCATTTTCGGTCTTTCTCTTCGTGGACGACACGTGTCATATCACATTCATTTCCCTGCAAATTTGGGGTATGTTCCTGGGACCGTTAATATGGAATATACCGTTGAAAACGTTCCCAAACAGTTGTTCGAAACTAAATTTTCAATAGTATATGTATGAGGAAAGAAGGCATTCGGCTTGAATGGATAGAGGTTTGATTTTCCTGAGGGAGAAATGGCTTCCATATCCTACCGGTCTTGCTAATTAATTCGTAGATTCTTCCATATAATTATCTGATTCTCAGCACATTTTACTGCTAAATTATATCATTGAAGAACGAGTATTAACTTCAGCATATACATTTATTAACAACAGGATCCAAACGGAACTTTTGATGTCAACTTTCCACATAATTATTTTAAATTAAGCGCATGTTGATTAGCAAAGAATTTATTAGTGTCTGTATGAAAAGTCTCTCGCTCGTTATCTATCAATATTATGGAAACTTTCAATGATTATTCTAAAATGTAACGATGTAATATTATAAATATATTCGAACGGGAAACTAAATTGATCACGCATATGTGTGTGGCAAAATAACGCGTGTATATACTAGACTATACCAAATCCGAGTCCAACAATAGCCGTTGCAATGGCAACACTCTCGTAATGAGTGATAAACACTGCAAAAACGCAAGTATCTACGCGAAATTTGAAAAAAAGATGGATTAGCAAAATTCTACGATATAAATTTAATTTCCATTCCTTTCCTCAGAGAATTGTATAACTCCCGCTCCGATATTACAATTCTAAGATATTGCAATGCGCGAGAGAAAACTACCCTGCACGATTGATTTTAGATTTCCCATTAAAATCCAATGGGAAGGATAGTTCCTAGAATCGAATCCGGGACTTTCAATCTTCGCAACAAAAACGATTCTCGAGAGCTCGGCCCTAGTAGCAAGAGATTTCTACCAACTGCCATTAAATCGGTGTATTGGATCAAAAGTTAATAGGAGGGGACAGACATACGGACAGACAGAAAAAACGAAGAAACTGAAATACTATAAGTAGGCTAATAATAATCTATATATATATATAACGCTAAGGCAACATGTGGCACAGAATAACGCTGTGTTGCTAATCAACAGGATATATAAACAGCTGAAGCAGCTGTCACTGAAACATATCAGATCGTTGTATCATAATGTTAGTATTGTATTGTAAAATCTGTATTAAATATTATTATTATTACGTAGATATTACATTTTTAAATTAATTTGCATACGATCTTATATGGTAGATTATATATCATTACGAGCTGTAAGCCCGAAAATATTACGGATTAAGCGTTTTCACCTACTTATAACCCGAATCCCTCTTGGTTGGTCAGAGACATTTTTGTTCAATGTGAATTTATGACACATAAATAGATTATATCATTTAGCATTTCAAGGTATCAGAATTTCTCTTACCATTGTAAAGTACATAATGAATAAGCGACATTGAGCAAAACAAAAAAAAATATCAGCAGTTACACCAATTTAAATAACCATAATGACCACACTATGTATACTTAACATTTCGGCCGAGTTATATCACAATGCATCACATTTAGTCAAATATTACGTATTAAATTATTAATAACAGTAAATATTTATTTTTAAATGCATATCATTCGAGAAAGATACATAACGACCAAGTAGAACAACGTCCATGTAAATAAAACCAAATATTTACCACTTTAGAAGTAATGCATGATAATACATTTCCGTATTAATAACAATTTCTAATGTTTATCTACTCATCGTCTCTAGCGACGTGATAAACAGGTCCTGTATATCGCATTGAAATCTAATATATAAAAGGCAAAAATCGAAAACCTCCTTCTAATCAAATATCTTCGGAAAAAACAAACCGATTTATTGGCTACTAATTTTCCTGAGCGTATGAATAAGGTATCTGTTATTGAGGGAATAAGCGATCACAAGACAGAGTACGTGGAGTTTCAACTCAACATTAAGAAACAGGTTAAAGCTAAAAGAAAGCTTTATGTATTCGCCAAAGCCGATTTCACTAGATTTAGGTCTTTTATGCGAAATAAATATAATAATTTCTGCAAGGTAACAGATATTGTAGACGCGGAAGAATCCTGTTGCATGTTCAGAGATATGATAAATCTATTCCAAGCAAACTAAAGCGTGATAATGCAGAACAAAGATGGTATAACCAAGAAGTTAGTAGCGCTCACCGACGGCAAAGAAAATTCAACTCTAGCAAAAATAGCACATCCTCAACAGCTACGATCGATTAGATTGCAACGATAAGGCAGCAATACAAAGAGGAGAGCTTCATAGCCAGAGTATAAATGCATAATGCGTTTAAATATTACATAAAGAAGGTTTTACAGGATAACTTGCAAGAGAACCCGAAAGCAATTTGGTCTTACGTCGGGAAAATCAAAGTTAGAGGCCTCACTATTGCGTCGCTGAGATTGGAAACGGAAAATGTAGTTCATGATAGTTCGGAGAAAACACACCTATTAAATGAACACTTTCGGAGAGCTTTTTCTCCTAATGACGATGAATGTGAAAACCCTATTCCTATGCATCAGGGCAATTCGATGAAAGATTTTATATTTTCGAAAAATTGTATCGCGCTCCGAATTCATTCAATTAAACCAAATACATCTCCTAGGCCGGATGAAATACCCTCAAGAGTATTGAAAGAGTTAGCTTATAAAATCGCGCCCTATTTGAAAATTATATTAGAGAAATCCTTTGCGGAAATTGTAGTTCCTAAAGATTGAAAGATGGCACACGTTACGCCCATCCATAAGGACGGGGACAAAGTGGACCCCGAAAATTATAGGCCAATTTCCCTAACCTCGTTATCGTGTAAGATACCTGAGCACATAATCTTTAGTTCTGTAATGCGCTATTTAGATAGTCACTCATTGCTTAGCGGATGCCAGCACGGATTCTGGAGGGGTAGATCATGTGAAACGCAGCTCGGCTTGTTCGTGGATGATTTGTTGCGATCCGGAGAGAAAAATACTCAGGTCGATGCTATATTCATTGACTTCAGAAAGGCGTTCGATAAAGTATCTCATTAGACATTAGTTGCAAAGCTAGGATAATATGGTATCAATCCGAAAGTTGTCAGTTGGGTGAGAGACTTCCTCTCGAATAGAGAACAGATAGTTGTCATGTATGGGAAATATTCGTCCCCCGTTAAAGTTGCGTCGGGTGTTCCTCAGGGAAGTGTATTGGGCCCTCTACTTTTCTTAATCTATGTGAATGATATCTGCTCGGTAGTTCGTAGTAAAATTAGACTTTTTGCCGATGATACCTTTCTATATAAAGAAATAAAAAACCAGGAGGTCCATCAGTCGCTGCGTGAAGACTTAAGAGACATTTCAGCGAGGTGCAAAGAATGACAAATTGAAATTAATTACACTAAATGTGCCGCAGTTACGTTCTTGAAAAGTAAAAACATAGAAGTATGTTTCTAGTATAAAATAGATGGAATTAATATTCAAGCAGCCGAGTATGTTTAATATTTAGGAGTAACTTTTTATCGAGATCTTTCATGGGGCATGCACATTCGTCGAGTTAGAGGCGCGGCCAATAAGAAACTGGCTTTCATAGGTGGAATGGAACGGAACACTACAGAAAAAGTACGCGAAACATGTTACTTACCACTGGTTAGACCACAAGTGGAATACGCCTCATACATATGGGATCCGTGCGAGAAGGGATATATAATTCAATTAGAAAGAGTTCAGCGCAGAGCAGCCAGATTCGTAAAACAAAAGTACGAACATAATGAAAGCGTCGCTTCATTATTGAGTGATTTGAACTGGGTACCACTGGAGGATTGTAGATTGAACTCAAGGTTACGGCTTCTGGGGTAATATAGATCGGAATGTCTAAAAGACGAGGTTGTAGGAATAATTGAAGAAACAACGTATATAGGTAGAAACGACCGTGATGATAAGATACGTGAGATTGATTGTAGGACGGAGCGTTATCTAGGCTCGTTCTTTCCGAGGACAATACGAGATCACAATAGAAAATTTCAACAGGCGATAGACAATCTTTAGGTAGGTTTTGGTGCATTGCACCCCCTGCCACCCATCAATTAGGTGAATTGCAGGGTAACATGTTGATGTAGATGTAAATTACAAAGTTGTTTAATGTTTTTGATAACGGCTGCTCATTTAATGAAACTGTTTTAGCGAAAATATTTGAGTAGTTCTACAAATTTTTTTGAAGATATTTTTACCGTGACTAATATTTTCCTAGATATGACAGATAGTTCGGTTTATGTTTCTTGTCAAATTTAAAAGTTTGAAAATTTATTAAAGTTGATTAGTAATATACAACATGCGTTGCAGGATTATCTATTATCAATCTATTCCACATACATTTCCCAAATCAAATATTTGGGTGGATAATGGAAGATGATTTTTATGACATTTAATGAGAAGTTCTGTATTGAGAAAATTGATGTAAGCTTGATCGTTACCTTATATAAAACTTTCACCATTTCAGAGGTCATTTTCTTTTGAATAATGTGGTTGCTACCTTAAATAATAAAAAAGATACTCTACTTTGTTTTCGGTGTATTAATTTTGGGACAACCTGTGTGTGGTTGTATATGGTGTATATGGCCGACCATGCGTTAACCCACTCCCTTCCCTTCAATAGCTGCTTCACAGTAAAAACTATTCGTGCTCTTCCAAGTAGTTTCCCCGCGCCACAACTCTGTCAATGGGAACTAGCCCATATTGACATCCTCCGCTCCCTCTCCTTACCAGGTTTAAACCTTCGCTAACACTCCCACTCCAATCACCCCCCTTTTTTTCTTTCCTCTTACCCCTCTTTCCCCTTCCCCTTACCCCTCTTTTCCCGAACCCCTACCTCCAGTGTTACGCTTATTTTAGTCTTCGTTTTTCTCTCGCTGAAGAAGGGCGTGTGTTGCCCGGAAGCTCCAAATTACAAGCCTTCCTCTATCGCTGTGGACGTCCACCACCGTATGGTAAGTGTTCACTGGCTCCTTCCTATCCCTCTCAACCTCTCGTTGCATTTATTTTATCATATTATTTCTTTTTCCGTATCGTTATATATATATATATATATATATATATATATATATATATATATATATATATATATATATATATGTAATATCTTGACAGGTCCTGGCATTGCTAGTCAAATAAGCTACCAAGGTTTCCGTCTTGGGTACGGTAACTTTGGAATTATTGAGAATGGTACACTTTCTCGTTGGGGGATCGAACGGTGGACATTAAATAATCACACACGGCCTCACATGATGATGTCGAGGTGTGGGGGAGACAAGAAACGACAACAAAAAATATTACTTTTACTATCTATTTTATGAAGCATCTACATTCACAGACTAAATAATATCATTATATTCCATAGAGTTGGTTAAAGAAAATTAGAAATATAAATGTCAATTCGCCTTCTGGGTGTTGATGATAAACTAATTTAACTCTTCTTACAGTCGATTCTAACATTTAATGCACAAAAATGTTTGAGAGTTTACATAAATACAAAAAAACACGGAAAGTTCTCCGGCTTATCCTGTTTTCTACGTTACGGTCTAAAATTGAATACTCCCCACTTGCACCATGTCGTCTTTCTCTCTTCGTCAGTGCGCGGGCTGAGATCGCCGAACTCCTAGAGGTGGATGCCTCGGTGTGAATCCTTGCTGCTCATAGTGGATGAGAGAACAATAAAAAATTCTCGAAGGGCTACTTGTCGGACGGAATGTTTTCCCTTTCCGGAAGTTAGAAGTCGGGAGCTCACTTCGGAATTCGAAAGCGAGAGTGTTGAGAGCGGGGGTTGAGAGAGAGATTTACGTTTCTGTGCCCAGCTGATTCGTTTATTGCCTTATTCATAAGAGTTATCTCAGAGGTATTGCAGTGAGTAACCGGACGGGAAGGGAGGAGAGAAACTCGGTGCCGGCATTTGCCTGCGAGAGAGAGCTAGACCAAGGTGCTGTACGCGTCTATTTTTCATTGCCCCTTGTACCGCTACCAATTCCAGCTGTGTTCTTTAGCGGTAGACAGCTAGAGAGTTCGCGCCGGCCTTTTTGTAGGCATAAACCCTACCCACAAGGCCTTTCGATGACCTACCCTCTACGTTAGGTGGAGTAGAGCGGGATAATAGTGCCACTTACAATATATTTCGTTTATGTGTTTTTACGGCGCGCGTCTTTGAATACGCCGAAGCGTTCACTTTCGTGACATGGCGAAAAATACTCAATGTTATATATGTTACAATATATATAGTATATATATATATATATATTATATATATATATATATATATATATATATATATATATTATATGCACTGATGGTGTAGTGGTCGGCGTGTAGGCTTCCCATTACAACGTTTCGAGGTTCAAACCCTACAAATGGAGGTTTTATAAAAAAATTATCATCGGTGCCTGGCAGTAGGCAGCAGTACTGTGAGTATTGTACAGAGCCGTAAACAAATGATGCTGGCAGGGTCTATATCCAGCTGTAGGCGTGATCGGGACGATTTGAACGGCTAGAGTATTACGATGTGGAAAGCAAGAGGGGAAACTACCGCATTACAATCCCTAGTATAGATTATATGGTTGTACAATATGAGTTCTCTCGAGGTAAAATAATTCGGAGGTAAAATAGTCCCCCAATCGGATCTCAGGGCGGGGACTGCCTTTAGGAAAACCCTTTTCAAAAGTAATTTACGAATAAGGCACTTGGAACGTAAGAACTATGAGAAAGGTAAAAAAGCTAGAGAACTTGAAAGAAGAAATGAGAAGAAATAGAGTTGACATTATAGGACTGAGCGGAACTAGATGGGAAGAAGAAGGACGGTTCGACTCGGAAGAGTTCACGGTAATTTACTCTGTAGAAATAGTGGTGAAAGGGGAGTAGCTCTGGTACTTAGAAAAATATGATGAAAAGCGTGACAAAAATAATAGCAACGAACGATAGACTGATGGCAATAAAGCTAATAGCAGTCCCAGTGGACATGCTGATAATCCAGGTATATATGCCAACGTTAGTTCATGAAGATGAAGAAATCGAGGAGATTTATGAAGAAATTAATGACATTTACGAAGAAGACGGAAGAGGAAAGTTAAACTGTATAATAATGGGAGATTGGAACAGCATAGTCGGAGAAGGAGAGGAAGAAAATATTGTAGAGCAATACGGACTTGGGAAGAAAAACAGAGGAAGGGAAAACTGGCGGAATTCTGCATCGATAATAACCTTGAAAAAGAGAGGAAGAGAGAGAGAGAGTGGTAAAAAACAACCGAGGTGAGGGTTTTAAGCCCTGAGCGGAAACCTTTATCGCGACTGAGATCGCCATGTCTGAAGCTAAGCGGCGGAGTGCCCAACGAGTTCCTTGGGAGTTTCTTCGAGGAATTAATTGCCCCCGTTTCTGCACTCGGGTCGAAGTTTACGCAAGAACTTTCGGAGGCGGCGGGGAAGAAACGCCTCGGATGGAAGGCATTGAAAATGATGCATGGCTGGGGAGTGGATTAGGGAGGGGGGGAGGGGCGGATAAAACTTTTCCAATACGCAAATTCTATCTGGGTCGGTGTGTGAGTTTGTAAGTCGCTCTTTAAATGGAGCTTGAAGCTGACAGAAGTTTAGTCGCATTCGAGGGGTGTTGTTTATTTAGGGATTGGATATTAAGGTTCTCATAATTTGCAGGATTTTCTTGGCCATTATGCAGCAGATTTTAACTAACGCATATCCAGTAGATTAAAGCGTAAAAATCTAGATCGAGTCCCAATAATAGTATTGTAGTCATTTATAAAGTTACATCATTTTTTCAGTATGGTTCGGTTGAGAATGAAAATTGATTTTATGATAAGTAGACATTTAGGAAACTTGAACGGAATTTGAGTATTCATTTATGGAGAAAATCGTCACGGTTAGTAATATTTCTGTGTGAGAACTCACAACGAATTATCAGCTTTGGTAGCATATATCGATATTTCGAAAGTTAACACTGGCAATACGGATAACATGTTCTTAACTTCATGTCTGCTAGGAAAACGGGTAACCGCGAGAAAAAAATAAAATTTTACAGAGGTTGGTAATTGAGTCTAAAACAATTCGAAAAAGACGGTGTGATTGGTGTTCGTGTTCGGGGTGTTCCTTGAATGACAAATTTAGAAATTGCAGCCGCTGGATTACTAGATCGTTGAAATAATTATCACATAATTTCTTTAAATGTCTATCAGCGTGTTATTTCGTAGCTTGTTGTCAAAAATGCGATAGGAAATATTTAATTATTCTGGATAACGCAGAAGCTCCAATTAAGCATAACCGACAAATGAAACGGAAGATAATTCTTTAAACACATTCTTATGTTTAGAATAATCTTGGAATTAAAATTTAAAACTCCTGAACCGTAAATTAACCCAGAGAGCACTCACACGTCAATAAGAAAAATTAAAATTATACTTACAAGTTTGCAGGACGATGATGGTCTACAGGAACCTGTTGTCAAAAACTAGCCTAAAAAGAATAAAAAGAAAACACACACGCACAAACACACTGGAAAACTCTGGGAAACCCGCTAGATACGTATTTCGGGAGCTATGCTCCCATCTTCAGTAGCTGAAGTCGTATGAATTGTTTGTGTTTGGTCTTGTGTATTTATGTGTTCCGGGTAAAAGTGAAAGGAGGGCAGAGGAGTGGGGGAATTCTTAACGGTTAGCGAGTAGAGGGGTGAGTAAGGGATAGGTCCGCGGTCGTTATTCATAACCGTCTCTTTGAATTTGTTTATGAAAATACTCTCGTAAGCGTCTAGTTTCCATTCGGCTTGTGTTGATTTTAAGAGAGACAGGTTTTCGATTTTAATCAGGTGATTGTTTTCCTGTATATGCATTGCGACGCTAGATTTGTTAAATCTATTGTGTTTGAAGTGTGCAAGGTGTTCTTTGAACCTGGTTTCTAGCTTCCGTTTAGTTTGCCCTATGTAGACTTTCTCGCAGTCTGTGCAAGCGATTTTGTATATGCCGGATCTTTGTAGAGTCGGGATAGTGTCTTTTGGATTGTGTAGTAAGTTGGAGAGTTTGTTTTCATTCACAGGTACTGCTTTAAGGTTCTGTTTTGAGAAGATGTTTGATAAGCCGTTTGTGATGCCAGGGACGAAGGGGATTTTTACGTATTTTGGTTTTTTGGGGGGCGTGCTAGTGAAAGTAATCTGTTTTTTCAAAGAAAGACTGCGCTTGTGTTTGTGTAAAATATTCTCTATCATCTGAGGGTCGTAACCATTGATTTTAGCGCATTTTTTGATATATTTTAATTCTGTGAGGAAATCAACTTTAGAAAGAGGAACCTGTAAGAGTCTATGTACCATTGAGTGGAATGGTGCTAATTTATGTGAAATATGGTGGTTGGAATCAGAGGGAATGTACGTGTCTGTGTGTGTGGGTTTGCGGTAAATCCCGAACTTGATTTGGTTGTTTTCTCTTTTTACGAGAAGGTCAAGAAATGGCAATGTATTTTGTTTTTCGACTTCATGTGTAAATTTAATGGAAGGATATTGATCGTTTAGTTGCTGTATAAAATCAGTTATGTTATTATTGGAGGTATCGAAAATCGCGAAAATATCGTTAACGTATCTTAGCCATAAGCGTGGGAAGTATTTGAAAGTGTTTTGGCATTGTTTCTCGAAGTTAACCATGAATAGGTTGGCTAAGAAAGGTGAAAGGGAGTTTCCCATTGTTCTACCGTAATTTTGTTGGTAGAACTTGTTGTTAACTTGAAAGAAGTTTTGGTTCATGAATAAGCGTGTTAGTCGTACTAATTCATCTACTGTTTTTAGTTGTAAGTTTTGATCGGTGAGCGATTCTTCGAGGAATTGTAATGTTTCAATTATGGGAACGCTAGGAAAGAGAGAAGAAACATCAAAAGAAACTAAAACTTCACTGTCCTGTAGTATTATGTCTTTAACTTTGTTAATGAAATGAGGACTGTTTTTTATATTTGAATCATCGGCCATCCTCGTCCTGCAAACTTGTAGGTATAATTTTAATTTTCCTTATTGACGTGTGAGTGCTCTCTGGGTTAATTTACGGTTCAGGAGTTTTAAATTTTAATTCCAATCTGTACACCGTAGTCTCCAATTCCTTTTTTTTAACGTTTAGAATAATCTTGCTCAAATTTTTGCAGTAGTTTACTTACAGCTGTGCGTCTTGTTTTCCCAATTAATTTGGGCTTTCTGCATGCCTCCACTTGAAAGCGAATAACTGCAGTGGGTCTGCTTTGCTGTCCTCATTCTTTGAACGGATCTTCATGTCGTTCGAGCATGTCCCCTATATTTTGCTCCTTTTGCATGAAGGAAGTTCCTCGACTCTGCCAGTCGCGGCTCTTGGTCGCTTCTGACGGTCCCAAGATCTAACTTGGGTCTCACCGATGGCCTAGAATTGTTGCGTCTCCTTTTAATGGAGGTCGTCAAAGATGTCTACTGCGAGGCTTCGGAGGATGTCCGCAATCGAAAGTGTGTCTGCATGGGTGATTAAATTGGAGGAGTTTACGACACGAGCCCTCGGGTATATATACCTCAGCGTCTGCCTCTGGAAATCTTCAAGTAGGAGAAGTTAGTCACGTTGATCCTACCACTCCATGCCGAGCAGGCGTATGCAATTGAGAGCAGTATGGTCGCTTTGTAGATGTGAAGGCGAAGTTTCTCTGAGGCCAGCTTGTGCCTGAAGATTGGGGCGAGCGAGGATCGGGTCGTTCTGACATTTCTGATGATGTTGCCTGCGCTCTGGTGAAAGTTTAGTTTCCTGTCCAAGATGGCGCCCAGGTAGGTCGCCTTGTTGTTGAAGCTGACTGACGTCCCCTCCACCAAGAGGTCAGTCGGCGTTGAGACAGTGTCTCGATTGTGAAAGACCACTGCTTGAGTCTTCGCGGCGTTGAGCTGGATCCGCCAACACCGGTACCGTGGCGTGGTATCAGTGGCTCTCTGTAGGTATTTCTTGACATGCTCGAGTTGGATCTGATCTGATCAGCTCCTGTCGCCAGCTGGGGAATTTCCATCTCTGAAGCTTCTGGAGGAGTCCCGGGTGCCATACACGGTCGAAGGCCTTCGTGAAATCAAAGAAGGCCCCGACCGTGTCACACCCTTACCAGCTGGTGTGTGGTGGAATGTTCATCTCTGAATCCGAATTGCTCCGGGGAAAGAATGGAGTGAAGTTTGGTGTGCGACAGAATCATCCTCTCAAGAGCCTTCCCTAGGCAGCTTAGCAGCGAGATGGGCCGGTAGGTGTCGGGTCGGGATGATGCTTTCACGTGCTTAAGATGGCAGTAAGCCTTTCCCCTGCTGGCCATGTAGTTGCTTCAAGACTTCATTTTGGAGGTTGTCAGGACCCGCCACTTCACGGAGTGGGAGAGCTCTGATGACTGAGGAGCTGTCCTTCATGGAAAAGACCGGGGGCTCCACACCACCGTCATCTGGGTCGCGAGGTTCTTCCAGCCCATCCTCCGGGGGGTCAGGGGCACGAGAATTTGGTCGGAAGGAAGATTCTAGGTGATCTGCCAACATTTCTGCCTTCTCCAACATGCTGCAGGCTGAGCCGATGGGCGTGTTGTGCGGTGGGTCTTGCGCGAGAGGAGTCCGCAGGGCGCGTGCCATTCGCCAGACGGATTTTCAGTAGATTACCTACTTTATTGACATTTAAGCCAATTTATTAATGTTAAAATTCTATATGCGATCAATTAAGTTGCAGTTTTAAGAAATGGTGCAGTAATTCCTCCTTTAGCGTAAGGTTTTCATTCCTGGAAATGATTGTGTTAAAAGAATTTGCGCTAAACGGGGTCACTGTATCATTTTAAATATTTATAGGGATGCGTTCCTCTATAAGTTAATACGAAGTTTTAAAAATTATAAAATTATATCATTATACCCACAATTAATAATACAAAATGTGAATAACAATGAACCTGTTCTTTTAAATATGAATTACCTAATTTAATAAATAGCAGTTTCTATTTGGCTGGTTTCCAAAGGAACCATAGCCTTATGAAATGATCCTGTCTGTGTGCATGTGTGTGTGTTTGTCCCCCAGTAACAACTTCTGCATCAATGGACCGATTTTCATGAAACTTGGTATGAGGCTTGTGCTCCCAGAATCCACCTCCTGGCTGTATTTGATTTCACGAAGATTGAAGTCCCGAGTTCGATCTTATATTTTATGCATAAGCATAGGAATCTTTTCTCATTGAAGCAATGCTTTTATTTGAGTCACTTCTTTGTATAAACTGCTATCTTTGCCATGAAAACTCTGCCAATTGGAGCCAGAACAAGGACAATCATTCACTTTTCTCTAAAAGCCTTATACACTGGGCAATTAACAAGGTAATAATATCTGGAGCATGAATTGGAGAAACCTACAAGCAGAGTTCGCTTCTTCTTGCTTTTATAAAGCATTATAAAGGTTATAACTCATTCATCATATATAATAGGCGAGTTTGGTTGTTTAACCTTAATTACAGCATTCACTACATTTTTGGACAAAAATACAAATAAAAAAGAACCAAAATTATTGCGTGTAGCAGATGCGGTTGTTAGTTCAACTTAAGATGTAATTACCACGGCAAAACGAGTAGTTAATTTCCTTAGCAAAGGCCAACCAAAATTACGTCTCAAGTTTCCGCCGTATCTGGCTCGCAAAAACCTCTCTCTTCTCCTCTAATTATAGAGCCATTTGTCTGCGTCGCGAAGCGTGGGTCGAGCCCCTCTTCAATCCATTCAAAAATCTCGTGCTTTCTTCTGCTCGAACATATGATCTGAAGACCATCCATTAGGCGCAGAATGTTCCTCTGAGCTTGATAAGCTATTACGGGAAGCTTTAAAGTAAGACATCAACAGTCGCTTTTTTTACACGACGAGGGCCATTATCCTTGTGAGCCGAGTATCTGAGATCTGTCGCTTTCTCTCTTCCACGCCCTCTTTGCCTCTCTACCTATCTTTTCAAGTTATTTCATTCTCTTCTCCAAAAAATATTGCGATAAACTCGCTCTCTCTGAAATCTCCTGCGGAATAAATGAGAAACGTTTCCACGCAACGAATGTCAGGCGGAAGGGAAAGTGAAATGTCTTACAGGGGGTGGCTGTGGTGGTTTGGGAAGGGGGTTTGGAGAACTTTGGATGTTTCGCTATGGGTTTTAAAGGAGGTGTGCTGTGAATTGGCTATAAAAGGCGTATCACAAAGCTTCCTTCATATCCGCCCTATTGATGATTTCACCTTTCTCATTACTCTCTTATATTTATGTGAGGAATTAAACTCGTTAATAGCTAATTGCATCGTAAAGTTCTTCATGAAGAATAGTTCTTCCCAAAATTCGTTTCTTTAAAAATATTGGTTGTTTTTAAGCCATCGCAAATCCTTCTTGAAATATGTTCCGAAATCGTTCGAAGAAACTGTAATGAAAGACGTCTAATTTAAACTATACATCTATAAATTACCACACAAAACCAGCAACACCTTAATAAACATATTCATGCAACAGTGGAAACACATCCAGTTCCTGATAATTATAGAAAATCTGACCTTATATCTTTTTAATTTTATAACCTATAATGATTCGATTATCTTATCGTTTTTTAATATACTGACAGCGCATTGTTTCGTAATATCGGGCAAATGTATAAAAAAAACTTCATAAATAGTAACTTATCAAATCAAGAAATCGGCAACTAAGTAATAATATTCGCACTCGAATCCTCGCAGTTCGTAAAAAATTTTTAATTAGTTTACGGATTCAAACAGTTTATTTTCTCTCTTTTTGAATATTGATTAGAATTTTCAAGCAGGACAAACCTATCTGAGCGCCACAATTTAAAAAGTGCGCGTTTTCGCATCCCGTCCTTAGTAGGAACGATTTCCTCCAGCCAAGGCTTCTCTTGCGATCTGTTGGTGTCATAATATTCTTCCCGAGCATTCTAATTCATTGTGATTTCCACGGAATGGAACCCGACGAAAGGTGATGATGATTCTAAATGGAGATTAACTTCGAAAGGACGGATTTTGAATATCAAAAGGGAATGATGGCGAACTTTCGGTTCGTTGACAAGAAACTCCAATTTTCGTCGCAGACGAACGTTGTAAGTTTTGCGTACCAATGATATTTTCATTATTTTTTTTATATTAATTCGTTTGGAGGAAAATTTATGTCATTTATTAGTTTGAGAAAAGACGCGTGTTTTCTCCAATGTCAATGAATTCCAGAATAAACAACGGAGGCCTTCGTGATTTAGGAGCGAATGATTTATAAAACGTTTCATATAACCATTCTCCAAAGAAACGAAAAAAACTTATTTTTTTTCGTCCGTATCTCAAAGTTCCCTTTGCGAATGAATGGATTGCTCAAGGAGTTGTCGCAGACTTTCCGGACATCTGTTCCAATTCCCTTTAATTCTCCAGCCTGAAGTAAAAGACAAATGAAGTTTTTGTCAATAAAGGAGGATAGAAGAAACTCGAAGAAACTTCTACACACAACTCGCTCCGTTTCAAGACTCTTCGCAACATACTTTTTCGAAAAGACGTTTTCCGAGTACCATTCTCAATCTATCTCCTCTCGAAGTCCTTTCTTACAACGCTTCTGACAATTTCTCTGAAGCACTATTCCAATCAGGAAATAAAAGTGAGTCCTTGGTAAATAAATTAGTGAACCCATATCCATTTTATGTAGCATTAAGTTGTATCAAATTATAAAACGACAATTGGAATGACGAAAATATCGTAATTCAAGTTAAGGAAATTAATTGAGTAATTTTTAAAGTTACTGATGTAAAGATGGTCCTCGAGGACAATGAAGGAGTGAAGTGTTTTATAGCAGGAATCAGCTGTAATTTCCCGTCCAAAATGACATGCGGACATAAATGAATAATTAAAATAATATTGAAAAGAGTTAAAGATATAGGTCTTAGCGAGGCATTTATTAAAAATACAACTTAAATGAAAATGTAATGAATCTTGAAAAATAAATGTTTATTTCATTATTATCACACATTGATGATGTTAAACGTTTAATAAAGTGGCCTGGATAATTTTCTATTCTATTTTTATTAACAAACGTAACGTAAATTCGTATATATAATTTCTTAGAATATTGCTCTTTTATTTGGAATATATTTTATACTATACGCTTTGATGGTGTGATGCATTCAATTGCATGTTAGGACACAGATTAGGATTTTCTCGGCATTTTATACAGCGATTGGATGTCTCTTTTCTTATTCCTCTCCTTGAAAATACTCTACACTTCCTTCCTTCATGCTATATGCCATCTTTTCCGAAGGGAATCTCTTCACGTCCTCTTGCATCATCGGCTGTATGGAAGAAAACTCTCAAGAAAAATAATCCTTGAGTCAGATGAGAGAGAAAATATTTGTATATGAAGGCTCGCTAATCCATGGAGCTTACAGGCATCTGCGATTTCTGGCAGGAACTCAACTCACGAAGGATAAGAGATCTGTATTAGTAGATGCAGCGCAGGAAGATCATACGCTTGATTAGTTAAATAGAGACACACCAAACGAAGACTATATTAAGAGCTTCATTCATTACATTAAAAGTGTATTGTTTTCCATCGGACAATGGAAAATTAGTTTTTTAAACCCAGCCAATGGCGGTGCTCATAAATCATATTGGCGAGTCACAAGTTAATGGGCCATTCGCTTCTGCAGAATAAAAATTTAATAGCTAATGTGCGCCATAAAAGTCTTTTCAGTAGAACTTATTGTGGAAACCATTGGCGAGGATTGTGTATCATATGGTGAAAAATTTTCACGGAGCGTTGTTTCCTCCGGGTATGATCCACATCCAATCAGCGTCATTATCCGCGCGAAAAGGCCCAAATCCAATTTATGAAGCGCGTTCGCCCTTTTCCTCAGGTTTTATTCATTTTTGCCTTGTCATGTCTTTGACTGAATCTGGAATGACCTGACCCTTCCAAACTCATCTTTCTTTCTCAATTTCCCTCACATTCTCCTTCCTTTCTTTTTTACTTTTTCTGTCGAATTTTTAGTTGTTTTCAGTAGATCCTTGCCGCAAAAACAGGCATCGATTTTTGACACATCTCGTTTCTAGCTGCATTTCTTTAGCTTATATTAATTGATAGATGCTCAAAATGTAAGGTCTCTTAACTTTTTCCTCTCATTCATGTGCTTCAGAAATCAATAAATGAAAAAGCACTGATGGCCACATACATAAAAGTCTATTCAAGATAATATCCAAACTTATTCAAGACTTACAATATCGTTCAACTTTCCCGAGCCACTTAGGCAGAAAGTTTCCTGCTGTCTAAGTTATGACTTTATCCCAGTTTAACACCCTCATCCGACTGAAAGCGCTTGGCCTCTTTAGGTTGCTAAGCAGATGGAAGTCAGAGGGAGCCAAGTCCGAACTCTATGGTGGATAGACAATAATGGCAAGTGTTCAGAGGTGCTGTGGTTTTACTTCGTATTAAGCCATTCATTGTAGTCCAGCAACAAGGCACCCATTGAAAGCAGACCTAGTATCTTCTGGCAAATTGTACCTTTCAGCTAAATCAACGTGTAGCGCTTACGCGACCATGTAGACAGTGTGCCCTCATGGTGTCAAGTCCCCCAGGACGATGTCATGCATGTCCCGAAAGACCGTCTCAATCATCTTTCCTGCGGATTGTGACCCGCTGAATTCATTTGGAGTGAGTGAGGTTGTGAATGCCATCGATTCTGATTTTGATTCGGGTTCGTAATCCACAAGCCATGTTTCATCTCTTAAGAGCTCCTTGTGGATTTCCGTCAGTTTTATGTCTTTGGTCCACAGAAAAGGAATAAATGCACGCACTTCTTCAAGGATATATGACTTCCGAGTGGTCGCCATATTTAATGGTTACTGTGCATTCGCTAATTGGTTGTTTGAGCGTGTGGAAATCTGTATGCAAATTCTGATGTAGGCTATGTCGATTCTGCTTAAAAAATAGGGAACCTTTCTTTTTGATAGAGACCAAACGTTTGGTAATTTTTAATATTCTAGGAACACATGATCAAGTTAATTAAATGTAATATTAAAGGTGACAGGATTTATTTCTGGATACTACGTTAAATATTATATATTTCGATATGTTATATCAACGTCGTTTCACATAATTTTCATACTAGAGTCAACCCTTCTGTTATAGCGTCACATTTGAACATTTACAGCATCTTTAACCACTGTTTCAACAAATAGGTAGGCACTTGGTTAATGTACACGCACGGCTCTGCACTGTACTGAAAAAAAAACGAAATGTCTGAAACTGAAAGATATTCATCCCAGATTAAAGTAATTTGTTTGCTGAAAACTAAGATTTGATTGCTACAGAAATTTGTTAATTTCACTGCGTACCTTTGCTTTATAAAGGTCAATATTGAGTTTGCTTAAAGCAAAATTTTAGTAATGAATTTATCGTAATCATGACAAAAAAAACTCTATTTATGACCATCAGTCTTCAATGAATTTATTTTATTTAGTTCAAACACTTTCCATTTAAACTCGTTAGACTTTAGAAATATGGCCTTAATTTTATTTTAAATTTAATTTCATCTGCATTAATTAACTAAATGAGCAAGATGCACTAAAAATTTCATTTTTATTTATTATTTTAAAGATTTAGTAAATTACTATTTAAATGAAAAATAATTCGTAGAAATTGTACTCCGACCGTATGAGGAAATAGCCAGAAGAACTATCGCTAAATACGTATTTCGAAGGCCAGGCCTTCATCCTCAGTAGGTCTGTTAGGTAGTGTACGGCTCGCCTGAAAAATAACTTGGTAATAAATAAAAAAACAAATTCTAATCATAGCTGACATGGAATAATGTCATCACTTAAAATGCAGTTTATCTCGTTATAATGAACTCATTTTTTTGCAAATTTATAAATGTATAAATAATAACTCTATATGTAAATTTTGATGTGCTACCATAAAACGAAATAGAAAAAGCATCAAATTAAAAGCGCAACATTAAGAAAATATGATTCATTCGGTTACGAAATGCTAATTATTTTTAAATGCTCAATGATATAAACTATAATAAGAAAAAAGGAAATTAAATTTTTATTGACATTGATAGTTATGATATTAAAATCCATGAAAACACCTTCATAAACATTCAGAATAGTAAATTCGGGTGTGCAGTCTCCCCATTTCAAGAGACAGAAAAGCTAGCACATAAGACTCTCAGTTGTTCAGACCAAAATAAAAAGTTAAAAGCGTATAACTTTCGACATAAGCGAACGGAACATTTTATAATAGCGGAAGGACCCTATATTATTCATGAATGGAGGCTTTCTGTAGAAGATCTGTATTTCAATTTAGTGGAAACGGTAAGAAGTACAATCCATGGCAAGCTGCTTATCTTTTAAGTAAATAATTTAGATCGCATGGGTATGAATGTACATAATTCCACGAAAGCCATTCGAAAGTAATGCACAAAGACCCAAGAGCAAAACATTTACTCTCGGGTTCTGGTACATGCACATGCCAATGCATATCATTAATTTTGCAGTTACTTGTGTATTGTCTGTATTTATAGCGAACTCTGGGAAGAAAAAATGTCTTCACGCAAAAGCACCTGTTTACCTTTAACTTTTAACGGGAATTAATTTGATTAGAATATTATGCAGCATCTCCAAATGAATTCGAGCCCTCGCACTATTGAACTAACGTTATAATTTATAGAAATTCATTTTAAAGTCGTTTGCGATACATGATGTTTCTTTTGGCCAAAATTATGTTCCATCGAGACCCCCGGTCTTGATTCTGTTGAATTTGTGTTGGTTACTCATTATCGATATCTGCCTCGGCAGAGGGGTGGCTAGCGCGTCAGGCTCCCAATGCCAGGGTTCGCGGGTTCGAGTCCCGCCTTGGTCATGGTTGTGTGTGTGTGTGTGTGTCGTCTATTGTTACTGTTTCTACTGTAAAATGGTCGCCAGAGCTGTATGTGGAATTACTGAATAAATAAATAAATTTTCATTTTACACCACTCGCTAACTTTTTGCTCCGTAATTTATTTCATGCTTCCTCGACTCTTTCCAAGTTTACGAATACTGCGGTCGAGATCCTTTTTTGGCTTTGCCTTGATAAAATTTTATTATTTACCCCGTTTCATCTTTTGAAGAGGATAAATGTCTGCATTGTTAACATACTTCTGATCTTAAAAAAAACGGATGGCTGTCGTATTAAATTTCGGCGAATTGCATTTCATGTTTCTCGCAAGATTGCGCTGAATGAAAGCGAATATATACCTACTTTCGTGTTCTTCGTGCTAACGAATAAGTTTTGACTCCTGTATTTTTAAAAATACAATCCTGGATTCTTACTCGGCCCCATATAAAAATTGAAGACAACGATAGTTTTGGTAGTAAATGGGTGAATAGTATAAATTTTAAGGTGAATGGAATATAATATCTTCCGATTCAAAATCTTAGTAGAAATAAAATAATAACGAGTATGATATGAACCAAATAGCTTCCACTTATGTCTCTCGTGTGAATTTGAGCAAAATTCATCAAAAAATGTTTTTTTCCTCTCTCACCTTTTACCTCGTTAGCTAGTACTCTTCTACCGCTCAATTCCGTCAATAAAATCCGCTTTACTAACTCACCAGGGATTTAAATACGTTTTTTTATTCCTAAACATGCCACCTTTTCCGAGACGGGTGAAACTTTATATGCCTCGGCGTTTTCTTTGACAGAAACTTTACCTGCGGGAACTATGAACTTTGAACTTTCACTTTTTCGGATCGGTAAGGATGAGAATGGACCGAAAACGCTCCGATAATTATCTCCTTAGGACCTCTTTATTTCCGACTCATCCCGTCATCTTCTAATTACTTCTGCTCCTCTCTGGCACTAGGGATCTTCACTGCTCATCGCTTCGGAAACTTTCGCGAGGCGGGATGAAAGGAAGCCCGCCCGATTCTTCCGGACCTTTCAGAATCTTAACGTAGTTTCCTTCTCATCTGCACACCGCCTCCGTAAACACCCATCCGCTTTTTCTTCCCCCTCTCCCCGCCCACTTCCTAACCTTTCCCGATCCCTCCCGTTTGAATCGCCTCTCCCATTCCTTCGAATCTCTCGCCGACGTTTCCTCCCTTCATACTTTCCGACGCAATCCCCACTTCACCATCTCCTTACCTCTCTTTATACTCCAAAAAGAAAAAAACCTTTACGATGCTCAAAGCCAACGCAGCCGGGCCGTGATAAAGAGTTTCTTATTTTAAGGCCGCTTCGACGTCTTTTGTTTTCATTGCCGTTAACCCTTTTGGGAGACTCTATCCCTCTCTCTCTCTTTCAAGGAACAAGATTCTGTCTCTCTTTCGCTGTTCTTAGCTCGCTTCGTCCAATTTCACCGAAGAAGAACACGCGTAGAGGATCTCGTAATGGTGCTGTAGTATAGAGGGAGAGATTGGGGGAGGTGGAGGAGGAGGGACGGGGCGGAGGAGGAGAAAAACAGGGCGTGGGAGGAGGCGGGAGAAAAAAAGGAAAAATACTCTAGAGAAACTGGGGAGGAATGAAGAATAGGACGAAGAAAAGGCAGCCGTAATTGGCCACTGATGTGAGGAAACGAGGGAAATTGGACGTTGCAAAGAGCGCGGGATGCGGGCTCGGAAAAGAAAAATGAATTCATGCGCAGGCTGGACTCGATTAGGTGCATCCAAAGTTGAAAGGATAAAGAGAAAGAATGCGATAAAGGCAATCGGAGTTTGACGAGAAAACAGTTATGGGACACTTGGCTTTGTATGAGGGAACTTGCTGTAAATAAGCATTTTTTGTTAAGAGGGAAAAAATAACTCGGATAAAGTAGGCTTTCATGCGACGCACGCAGCTTTGAGAAGAAACAGCAACGGTCCGCAAAATTAGGGTTGAAATTCGAAAATTGATAATGTCAGAAATGATTAGTTGTCATCATATGCCATCTCATATCCAGGCTAATCCTGGGGACGTAAAACGTTTGAGTGAACTTAACACGCATTTTAACTGGAAATTCATCCATTGAGAAAGAGTAATCCAAGCGTTCTATCCTGTGTGTGAGGGAAGGATACCGATTAATCCTAGTGGATGCCCGTAAGCGATCCACACGAGATATTTTAAGGTATCCTGAAAATGAGAGCTTTGCGCCCCGTGGTTCATTCTGGGTCTCGAAGTGACGCCATTCGAGAGAGCCTCCGACATCCACCAAGCTCATCGTCCGGTCCGAATGTAAAATCCTTTGAAGGCAATTCTGTTTGCGATTCAGAGCTTTATTCCGCCATTCGCCAAAACAGCAAAGAAGGGGATCGACTGAGATAGAGCCATATTCCGTAGCAGCTGAAGTTCATCGAAAATAACTCGGATCGTGCTTCTTAGTCAAAAGAAACGACGACTAACGTAGTAGTCGGAGCCGTCGAATTAGAGAAGCTTTCATAAACTTTAGATGCCGAGTCAATCTGCAAGTTGCTACTCCGAGGGTATGTGAAACCAGCCACGTGGCTTGTCATTTTGTCTCCCAAAAATAACTGCAGAAAAGTCAGTTTACAGTTATCATAAAAGTAATGATTGCTTACTTATAATTTTCGAGATATATTTTTCTTCGCGTTCCGTTCTTGACGTTTTCCCGAAGGTTTAATTTTACAGCATTTTTATCCCCCAATTCCTAGAGATAATAAACGGCGCAATAAACATTGCACAAACTTTCTCATATACGTATATACGTTTGATCCCACTACACTTTTTGCCCCGAAATTAACTCTCCCCTCTGACGCGTGAACTGAGCGTCTTGTACAGAAATAATGCCACTGGACGATACATTATAACCTCATTGGGACATTTGATTTAGTTAGTATTCTTTGTGACATCAGGCTGTACGTTTGGATGAATTTTAAACGAAATCCTTGAGCAGTTTTTGAGTAAATCGAATTTTGTTTCAAAATATTCAAGAATCAAGTACCCTTAATTGTTGCGCAATATAATTTATCTCATCGGAATGTCTTTTATGAGTGATATTATCTATAAATATGAGATATCATTCGATTTAGTTTAACCGTAAGGCTGTATTAAGAGTTTGAGTGGATTGCGGCTGAGGCGTGACGTCATAAGGCTTAAGTAAGGTAGCTTAGCGTACATTTTAATGTCACTGGACGGCATATAGAGTGTTTAAGAGATATATGACTTACGTAGTATTATTTGTGACATCAAGCTCTACAACTGGTATGATTTTAATCAAATTCTCCCTAAGCCATTTTTGAGCAAATCAAAATTTTCAAAAACTCGCCAAGAATAAACTACAATTAATTTTTGTGCAATATCATTTGAATGAAAAAAGACTCTGCAGAAAATATTATATTGCACAAATACGAAATATCATTCGATTTCATATAGGTGTTTGGGCCTTAGATCGGCAAACAGTCCGACAGACAGACAGACGGCATGGCGAAAACCACTTTTATGGACTCGGGGACACCTAAAACGTGTATTTCCATCAAAATCTCGAAGTCGATTTTTTTACGATAAGTACTTGCTCAATAAAATAACGTAGAAAGATCTTTTAAAAGGCAGTTTTTTCCTCAGAGGATTCAATAAGGAATGCTTTTTTATCGACTTTTTAAATTATCAAAATAACTCAATGTGATCTTGAAAATTAAACTGATGAATCAAGGGAAAAAAGAGTCAACGATAGTTAACGAACGGAATAATAGGTCACAAGAGAGAAGAACACATGCGGTAAATAAACACAAAATTATTTTAAAATATCAATTAATTCCACATAAATTCTTATTTTAATTCATTCGGTGAAAATCATAGTATAAATAATAAATTGAAAATCAATGGTCATGTTGTGACATTTTTCGTTTCGTTTCGTTTTCGTTCTTAAAGTTTAAACAAATAGATAACTGTTTAGGTACTACGGGATGAGCTAGGAAGCTGCAATTTTCAAGTTAATTACAGAGTAGAGCATTTGCACAAATAAACATTTGAATCTCTCCATAAATATATTGCGGCAGCCGTTAAAAATGTTTAAAATTTATACAATTAGAAAAATATTATTTCACTTCTAGAAATTAATTCGGCAGAAATGTGTAGCATTAGTACCCCATACTGGAGAAAGTATAAAATGCTTAAAATTGCAAAGTTTGAGAATTGTTCTAATCTATTATATCTACATAAGGGAAAAACGAAAATCGTTGCGGAGGTGAAATTTTTAGAAATAAAAAAATATTTGTAATGTTGAAATATCTGTCTGAAAAATGAACGTTTTTTCAAGGTGAGATGATATGCTTGCAAATTTTGAAGGTTAATGTATTTCCGAATGTGCTACGGGGCTGAAATTTTTTAGAGGTAGAATTTGTAAAAAAACGAAATAGGGACTATAGAAATTTTGATATTATAATTTGTTAGGCAGTTAAAAATTCTTAAAGTTTAAACAAATAGGTAAATGTTTAGATACTACGGGGCGAGTTAGGGATCTGAAATTTTGAAGTTATTTAGAACATAGTATATATAAACGATTAAACATTTTAATGTATCCATGAAATTTTTATTGCGGCCGTTAAAAATTCATTAATTTTCAACAATTATAAAATGTTATTTCACTTCTAAATGTGCTTCAAATTTAAAATTTGGCAGAAATGTGTGGCATTATTAACCAAATGTGGAAAAAGTATAATACTCCTAAAATTGCAAATATTAGTGGTTGTTTTACTCCATAATTGTTCTATAAGGAAAAAACGAAAATCGGTGCAGAAGAGAAATCTTTTAAATCAAAGAAATATTTCCCATGATGAAATATATCTCTGAAAAATTAATGTTTTTTCAAGGTGAGATGAAATGCTTGCAGAATGCAATCACCTTCTGCTAGTAAATCATAGAACGGTAATTAAACTTTAAATTCCTCACCGAGGAGAATTTTTCTTTGCGGGATAATATAATCGGCATGTAAGTCTACAAGTACGAATTTTAAAAATATTTTTCTTGAGCCTAACGCTGATAAGTTGGAATATTTCTCCCCAAATAAAGGATATCCTCCCGTGAAGAATTTCCTGTTGACTGTAAAACACTGCCCTCTAGAAATGCAGACATTATTCGCCCTCCAATGGATGCTACCTATCTTGTAAAGTTGTATTCTTTTTGTACGTCAGGTTGAAGGATCTTGGCTCAGGAGTGAAAGAAAATCTCAGCTCTCTCTCTCTCTCTCTCAACTCTCTACGTAAGCCTTCTCTCTCTTCCTTTTTCCATTCATCTCACTTCCAACCTCCTTTCCTTCTCCTCCCCCTAGAGGAATCATTCACACTCTAATGCGTTATCCATCTGTGGAATTGAGAGACCGCAGAATGTGTAGGGTCCATTTTCGAACGGGACCCTCACCTAATGCCCCTCTCTCATTTTTTGCCTCAGCTCATCCTGTTTATTTCCCATTTATTCCCTTTTTTCTTCTCTCCGCTCGGATTTTCCTTGTCCACGCTCTCTTCCATTCGTCTCATAAAATTGCTTCCTACGTTTTACATTAATTACAGAGAATGTTCGTCCTTTCCGCATCTTTTGAGGTTTTCATTTTAAAAGGCTTAAATTTTATGGATGATGACTTTGCTCGTTCTAAATCCTCTAGATTTCTGCTTACTTTCTAAATTATTAGTTGTCATCCAAACTTTCGTTGTATTGTATTAATATATATTTTTTGTGATTTCCGTCCTAGCTAATCTAGGCTAATTCCGCGTCCTCTCGGCACTCTGGTCCCATTTACCTCGATAACACTTTTCCTCGTCCAAACATAATAGGCTTAATCCGAAGCATTTTAAACTGCTTGTTTGCGTATCCACTCTGTTATTTCGCTCTTGTTTTGTCCATTATTTTCCCTTTCTGTCTCTCCCTCTCTTCTCCTCTTTTCTTATTAACTTGTAAATTCGTTCAATCCCTCCTTCTGTCTTCTTCTCTAGCCCCTTTTTACTTTTTTTTTACGGTCCCTCGTTTCTAATTCACGACTAATCACTCCTTTCGCCCCGCCCTCTGTAATTGCCTTATCTCTATTCTCTTCCAATTCAACCCTTTTCCTCTCTCGCTTTCCCGATCCCTTCTCGAAACAATTAATCTCTCTCTCCTTTATATATTTTTTTTGCCTTAGCCCGCTTCATCCCACTCCTTCATGTAGCCGCTTCTTGTACCATTTATATTTTTCCCCTGGAGGCTTCAAAGCTCCTTTTGAAAAAGGGATACAAGAAAACCTCCGAGAATACATTATTTTTAGCACGATGTTTTTACTGCCCGAGAACTTAATGCCTTAAAAGGGAGGAGACAGACAGAGAGAAAGAAAGGCAAAGAATAATAAAAGGTCCTCCCTATTCTCGTTTAGGCAGAAGAACGTTCTATCAAGTTCATATATTTCCATTGTACTCTCATTAGCCGTTATTAATAACGCCGTGAGGTAGCGCGCTTTCATCTTTCTTATTTGGCCCGCCATGTCTGGAGACGGGAAAGTGTTGTGATGAAAGGATTCTCCGTTCCTTTCATTTTATAAAAAACTTTGATTTATAAAGTAAAGTAATGGCTGACATTTTAGGCATAATTTATGCACGTGAGCGTATACTACTTAATGTTACAATATTTGCATTTAAATGAAAAACTATGGTAATTTTGGACTCATGTTGTGTATAAAAGAATAAATCTAAGTAAAGCATTCAAATAATAATTTTATTTTTTTCTGAAAACTACACGCCAAATTAGTCCAGATTTCATTTATGCTAGCAGTGTAGCGTTAGAGAATTGGTTTTCGATTTATTAATACAGATAAAAATTGACTACCCTTACTCGTCACACTTTGTCCAGATATTCCATAGATCTGTCACAGGCTATAAAAATGATGCTACATAAAGCGAATAAGCAACTTCTTTCCAATGTTTTCATTATAGTTGATTTCTTTGTTTTGCAATTTTAAAATATATATTTTTTGCATAAACTCGATTTAGATGAATATCATAATTGATATAAAATGCATTGATACACTTAAATATAAAAAGTTAAAAAGTAAGAACTTATCTGCACTATCTCCAATAACATTCGTTAGTTTGTTATGGCCATTTGTGGCACCTCAGATAAGAACTTACTTTTCCAATTTTTTATATTTGATTGCTTGTTCTTAAATTTAACATTTGGATCTTTGTCATCGGGCGAACTTGATAATTCTTTGAATATCATAATTTTGTAATTTTGTATTATCCTCGCATGGTGACAATCTTCACCTGAAGAGAAATGCTGATTTTTAGCCAACTTTCCAGAATGGAAAAAGACTTATAGTTTTGTCGTTGTGTCTGTCTGTCTGTCCGTCCACACCTATAAACTTTTGAACCAAAACTCAGATTTTCATTAAACTTGGTGGAAATCTTTTGCTACATGGCCCGAGCACCCGAGGATAGTTTTTGTTGCGAAGATTGAAGTCCCGGGTTTGATTCCAGGAACTATCCTTCACATTTGATTTGCATGGGAAATCTGAAATCCATCGTGCAGGGAAATTTTCTCTTTCACATTAAAATATCATAGAATTGTAATATCGGAGCGCGTTTTTACTATTCACTGAGGAAATGAATTAAAATTATAATTATTTTCTTAGAATTTTGCGTAAATACTGGCGATTTTGCGGTTTTTATCACTCATGACGAGAGTGTTGCCATAGCAACAGCTATTGTTGGACTCAGATTCGATATATTCTAATACATACATGAGTTATTTTTGCCGTACAAATGCGCGTGATCGATATAATATTCCGTTCGAATGTATTTGTAGTATATTATAACGCTAAATTATGAAATTTGGGAACACAAAGAGCTACATATCCGCGATGACTTTAAAGCTATCAAAACCAATATAAGTATTAAATGAATGATTAAATGGAAAGTAGGCATCATAAGTTCTGTTTTGGATCATCTTGTCAGTCTTAATTGATTAATAGGAAAAGTTTAAAAGAATTCATACCTACAATGAGCTAGAAATTTAGTTTTAATTACCTTTGTCGTTTACTCGTGTAGGGCTAAAATAAAAGCGCTTCTTATGCAACATACTCTAACACTATCATTAGAAGTTGTATTCTTAGTTAATATAGTAAAACTAATTGACTTTGCGTATCATCATAGACTAAGAAAATGATGATTAGATTTAACCAATGGAAATACTTCGCCGTTATCTTCCCAAATTCATATGTTGGTGCTAAAAAAAATTTAATTTGAAATTCCAGCGTCTTTAAACGAATCAAAAAATTATTCCGATGAAATAGTGAATAGATCATAACAACTTGACTTCTAACAAAGTTTACTAGATATCTATGCTAAAGTAATAGGTTTTTATGTGTGAATTTTAGAAGTAAGCCGTGTGTGTAGAGGTTATTTATCGGTGTACGTTTATCGTAAATTTCCAAGTTTAACGCACATTAGAGCATAACGCGATTCCTTGATAACATGGAGAAAATGGATAAACATCTACTGTTTGTGCTGAGAAAATTGAGACTCCGCGCAAGAGCGATTCTTCGTCCGAGGGAAGAGGTGTCCTCTTGAAAAACTATTTTTTGTACAGAAAGTGCTCTGTTGAATTAAGTTGAAGTTGGTGAATAAACATTATGTTAGATTCACTTTACAGGTGGGAATTTTAATACACTTATCTTCGCTTTACTCGGTACATACATTTCTGGAACTAACTGCTTAAAGCGAAACCATGCAAAGTGGGATAGGTTTTAACACATGAGCACATGAGGTTACATTTGAGGGCTGGCCTGAGCTCAGCATGCAGCATTGCTTCCTGTGTCCTTACTTTATTACCTCTTGAGTGAAAACTTTTATGATTTTTAATGCTCCGGGACGGTTTCAAAACCGTGCTGAGGCAGAGCCGTGCATTTTGAGGTATTTTTCAAAAAGAACCCCGCGCTAAAACGAAAATTTGTGAAGCGAAAACGTGCAATCCGAGGTATGGGCGCAGATGGAAGAACGCGAAATGCCGCGAACGACACATTTACAGGGAAAATATGTGACGCCATGTGAATGACTAATTATTAACAGCAGTCGATGATAGTTCTTACCTACGAGGTCCATTCCCTAAAACTTACACAATAACAAGGAACGGAAAATTATTATGGGACGGATAGATAGATAGATAGATAGATACAGGGGATCATTTTTACTTTCTATAGGCACGGTGACCATATTTTCCGAAATAAAAATCGGAACACATGGTCCAAAAAAGGATTTTTCCTGATTTTTGAATTTATTTATTATTTACAAAAAATAACAACTCACATTTAGATACACATTTAACGATTCGCCTTTATTGAAAAAATAAAATTAAATGAAAAATACAAAATTCAGCAAAATAATTATATATGAAGTAATATAATATTTGTGTCGTTATTTTCGTCATTCAACTACTTTTGAAGTTGATGGCATATTGTTCGACTCGTACTTTTAAGAAAAACTCGGTTTGCTCAATAATTGCTTAGTTCACTTAATTTTTTAAAACATCTCATGGCAAGTCTCTTAGTAATTCATTTGGATTATCAAGAGAGATTTTACAGTTTCAGTAGTCATCGATGACTTCTCCGATCCACGAAAGTCATTAATCAGCGAAAATGACCTCTCGATCTCAGCGTTCGTATCCGGCAGAGAGAGGACGATTTCGCACATTTCCTTTACGTTGGGAATATTAAAGTTTTCACAACAAAAATCCATATGTGTGTACATTTAACCATCTCTGATCTGTAGATACTTTCTTCTGTTCTATTCGACAAGGAATTTGTCAATAAGATTTGATTAATTGGCACAAATTTCATTAAAAAGATCATCATATGACATAGGGAGAAGAGCGCTTTCGAAAATATTCCAGTCCTTCTCCAGATCACTCCATTCAGGGCTTATTTCATGATAATTGAAAGAGGCTATTAAGATATGCCTTCCAAAGTTCTAGATATTTCAGACAATTAACATAAAACTCCTCTGTTGTCCACTGCACCAGATCCAAATCGCAATGAACACCATCGTTAGCAATCTGTTCTGCAATTCTCTGACTTTGAGCGGTAAAAACTCTGATTATTCTTTCTTCTAAATTCTAATAGAAGCGCAAATATTCACATTCGACTTCCGGTTCTAATACGTTCTAACCCTCCATTTTGGAGTAGCATAATGGTAAATATTGGCAACATTGTGTAAGAGCCAGAACCAAAGTTCTGATTTAGGACATTCGAAAAAATCTTAGGAAAAAATAAGCTGTGTAGCGGTTGGGACATTATTAGCGTTATTTCAAGAGCAGCCATCAGTCTCACTGTCAGAAATCCTGTTTGAATAAGAATACATTTTTCCGCACCGCACTTAGATAAAATCGCAAAATTATTCCAGTGCTCCCCTTCGTACCGTTATAAATGTAAAAAAATCTGATGTGGCCCCCACATGACTTTCTCCATATCTGTAATATTTCTAAAAATTCCTAGTAGGTTGTAAAAATAATATTTTAAGAAACTGCGAGAAAATTTTAGACTTTACAAAGAACAGAAATAAACTCAAACCATAGCCTTCTAATATTGGATATAACCACAAAGCTCCAACAATTAAGAAAAGAAAAAGGAGAGTTACTAAGACGTAACTAATAGTCAATTGTTAACTATAGTCGTCGGTAGGTGGCGTGGTGGTGGCATCTACAAATATAAGATATCTCTTAAACAATGCATTATATGGAAGGTTGTAGAAAATTAAATTTCCTACAACTTTTATTCCAATACATTTTTAAATTGATAAAATATTAAAGCAAATATTTAAAAATAACGGATGTGACAAGAGTAAACGCTCACTTCCGGTTGACCGATTTTTATCAAAATCTAATCAGTTCTTCTGACTTTTAGAAAATGTTACATATAAAATTTCGCGTTGACCTGATTAATAGTTTTTGAGGTAGAGCACCCACAAAAAGCTATCACACACACATCATCGAGATAATGGTCAAAACGTGTTCAGGAGACCTCAAAACGTGTATTTCCGTTGAAATCTCGAAGTCGATTTTTTTCATGAATACAATACTTTCCCCTACACAACATATGGCGAAAGTAAAAATGATTTTTCTTACAGTAAAAACTTCCACATCAGCTGGAAGAACATCAGATATGTTATTACACATGTGACGCAAATCGAAGACATCCTTCTTGTTAAAGAAATAAAACACTTCTATCTAACTATATAATTTGCATTTTAAAACATATAGTACGTCAAATTTACTTTTCATTTTACGATAATTTTATTAATGAGAAATGGAAAAATAAAAGAAATATAATAAAGTTAAATGAATTAAAAAGTTAAGTTAAAAACTTCAGGATATATTACATTCTTAACTTTGTTATCGCGACTGGATAAAATTTTTAAATTTTCTTGCCGTCTTACTCGTAAAATGGTGACATACATACATACTCTCTGAGCAAAAACCTGATTTTTTAAGAGTAATCCCACGGTATCAAATCTTTTGCTTTGACCTTTATTAATCTTGATGGCAAAGGTTAACGTTATTGGAAACTGACGACGCTTCATCTCGAACGGAAGCTCGCTATCGCCTGTCAGTGTCACATCGAATTTAGGAAGTATAACAGCCGTGCCATTATTACTTCCGGTCGCAATCGTGCATTCAATGGTATACTGACCAAGATATTTCACATTTAATTGTATTCCATTTCACAGACCCTTCCTAACGTTAGCGTTGCGAGTAAGCGAATTTAAAAATTTTGTTGGAAAGTTAGCTCTTTCATCTTCTGTACAGTTGATGCCCTCATCAATGCTGACATACAACGCTTCATGTTGTCCTGGAGCCAAAGTCATTCTATCGAGGATTTCGCTGTTGATATATATATATATATATATATATATATACATATATATATATATATATATATATATATATATAAAACAACTTACGGAAAAGGAAAGGTAAAATAGACATATGGATGTCAACAAGGTGTTGGGATGAGGAAACCCAGTGAGCACTCACCAATCAGACGACTTCAGGTTGGCGAGGCCCCGGGGATGTCGAAGCGACACACGTAAAATAACACAAAAACACAGAAACATCACAAACGTAGAAGCTTTCGGAACTGCTCCTTCTTCAGCTACAGAGAGAGAACTGTAGCTCTCTCTGTTCTCTCTCTGTAGCTGAAGAAGGAGCAGTTCCGAAAGCTTCTACGTTTGTGATGTTTCTGTGTTTTTGTGTTATTTTACGTGTGTCGCTTCGACATCCCCGGGGCCTTGCCAACCTGAAGTCGTCTGATTGGTGAGTGCTCACTGGGTTTCCTCATCCCAACACCTTGTTGACATCCATATATATATATATATATATATATATATATATATATATATATATGTGTGTGTGTGTGTGTGTTTGTGTGTGTGTGTGTTTTGCACCTCCGAAGGTAGTATTCGTATTATCAGCTGACATGCTAACAATCTTAAAGATAAGTCTGCTGTGGCTCAGAACAGAGAAAACATAATCACTTAATTGGGCATTTGTCTCACCTTTCAGGACGTCAAGTTCAAGAACTTTGGAATTAATTCCAGTATGTTCATGAAAATATTTTACTAAGTAATAATTTTTCTATTTTTGTTTCGACCCTGCTGAAAAACCTTTCGAGCTTCTGGAGGAAGAACGTCAAACAACAGGGAAATTATCTTAGAGTTGAAATCTAAAGATCTGAAACTGATTATTTTTTACGGTGTGATATGCAATTACCGCTTCCTATGCCACAAGCCCAATTTTAACAAAACTATCTTGTATAAGAAATGTCGTCATTGAAGCATTGGAAGCTACAGAGCTGACAGCTACATAACTGATGTTTCTTTGATTGAATATGTAATGTGATGTCAGATTTCCCGCTTTGAGGAACGGTTATCTCACTATTGCATTGGGCGCAGAATGTTACCTATGGATTGTCACGCTTCTTAAAAAAGGATATTCCTTTAATAAAACGTACTTAAAGTAATACTTTCTTTTCTTACCCTTTGCATTCATTTTGACACTAAAGTAAAATCTTGTAACTGAATAATTTTGAGCAAACTTAAAACAAGTTAGAACTAGAGGTAAAGTAAATAGTACGAAAGCGCCTGGAAATATTCACCGTCTTATCGCCTCGTATTGCAGTCCAGTGCTAGCGTTTCTAAGGATTTATCTGTAAATATACAGATTTTTATGCTCGTATTTTTATTGTAATGCTTAATGATTTGATTCATTCAGTTACGATTTTCCGAAATATGGAAATTTTCGGGACATTGCGATGATTTATGGAAAAAACGGGACAGAATCTTTGAAATCAAAACTGTCCCAAAAAATTCGGGAAATATGGTCAGCGTTACTATAGAGGAAAGTATTTTTTTCATGAAAAAATCGATTTCCAAAGTTCAACGGTAATTCACGTTTTGAGGTCCACTGAACAGGTTTTGACCATTTTCTCGATGGTGCCTGTTTGTGCATCAGTGTGGCTGTGTGTACTCGTGTGAGTGCATGTGTGTGATATGAATTTTGTGGGTGCTCCAACTGAAAAACTATTAATCAAATCATCGCGAAATTTCATATTTGACGCTTTTATTCAAGGGACAACAATTGATTTGTTTTTGGTGAAACTCGGTCAACCGGAAGTGGGTGTATACTCTCGTCACTAACCCATTTTTACTATTTCCATACGAAGCATAGTGGAAAGTATTGTTTTAATAAAAAAATCGATTTCGAGATTTCAACGGAAATATGCGTTTTGAGGTACCCTGAACACGTTTTGACTATTTTCTCGATGATGTCCATGTGTATGAATGAGTAATGTGAGAGTTTTTTTGTGGGTGCTTTAACTCAAAAACTATTAATCAGGTCAACGCAAAATTTTATATTGAACATTTTTATGAAATTTGCGAGATGATTGGTTTTTGGTAAAAATTGGTCTACCAAAAGTTGGTGTTTACTCTTGTCACTTATATGTAAAAATGTCCGAATAAAAGCTGTAGGAAACTTAATAACTACAAACAATGCTTGAAACATATTCCCATATAATACATTGTTTAAGAGATATCTTAAAAATTATATTTTTAGCTGCCTTCAACACGCCACCTACCGACTATTGTTAACAATTGACGATTAGTTACGTCTTAGTAACGCTCCTTTTTCTTTTCTTAATTGTTGGAGATTTGTGGCTATATCCAATATCAGAAAGCTATGGTTTGAGTTTATTTCTGTTCTTTGCAAAGTCGAAAATTTTCTCTCGGTTTCTAAAATATTTATTATTATGTAACCTATTCGTAATTTTTAGAAATACTACAGGTATGGAGAAAGTCACGTGGTGGCTACATCACATTTTTTTATATTTGCTTTAATATTTGATAAATGTAAAATATTATTGGAATAAAAGTGGTTGGTAATTTAATTTTCTACAACCTTTGTTCGAAACATTTTTCCATATGATGCAATGTTTAATAGGTATTTTAATAACTTATGTTTTAGATGCCACAACCACTCCACCTACCGGCGACTATTGTTAACACTTTACGCTTATATCATTAACGAGGCCATGCTCAACTCGGTGGAATTTACTCATATTGAAAAAAGACGAACTGATGATGCAACGATCGTAGTGAAACCGGTCGTGTTTAAATTAAAATTTTGTGGAAATACAAAGTTCGTCTTTTTTCAATACTTTACGCTTAGTTATATCTTAGTAAAGCTCCTTTTTAATTTCCTAATTGTTGGAGCTTCGTGGGTATATCCAATATCAGAAGGCTAAGGTTTGAGTTTATTTCTTTTCTTTGCAGACTTTGTAGCAGTTTCTTAAATCATTTATTATCATTTAACCTATTTGGAATTTTTAGAAATATTACAGGTATGGAGAAAGCCATGTAGTGGCCACGTCAGATTTTTTCCTAAAACAATAAGAGAGCAAAACAGGAGAAAACATGATCGGACAGTGATATTAACTCCCCAGCATACACCAATCACGGCGGCATGCAGGGCATTTATCAGATACAGAACATCAAAGAACACTTCTATTTCTCCTTGTATTTTGTTCAGTTTCATTTTTCTCCTTTCCTAAAAACCACTGAGCCTTTCTGAATCCTCCACATCTCACTAGGTCTCGTTTCACTCAAACTCGCCATCTTATCACCTCAGCCCTTCGTTATAGCCTCCTACGTATCTTCACCCCTTCCATATCCTATCTTCATTTCTCTCTTTATCCATTTTCGTTACCCTCTCCTTCTCTAGATTTGTCACTATTCAACCTCTCCCCTTACAATCCTCCTCTCTTCATTTCATACGGCATCTTAAATTCCCCCACGTCTATCCCTTATACGTAAATTTTTTTCCCAAGAAGTCCATTTCCTTAATGCTCTTTTACATTCCCCTAAAGTCTCCTCCATTTTCTTACGCGTCTTTACGGAGAAATTCCTCCATTTTTTATCTAGTTTTTCATCTTACATCTACTTTTCTGTCTCTCTCATCGATCTCTTCGTTTCTATCCCTTCTCTCCCGTTTCTTTCCGATCAGCCTCCTTCTCTCCCTCCCTCCTCCTCCCTCTCTCCTTTAACTCTCCCTCCCTCCTCCTCCCTCTCTCCTTTAACTCTCCCTCCCTCCTCCTCTCTCTCTCCTTTATCTCTCCCTCCCTCCTCCTCCCTCTCTCCTTTCTCTCTCCCTCCCTCCTCCTCTCTCTATCTCTCCATACCTCCTCCTCCCTCTCTCCCTCCCTCCTTCTTCTCCTTCCTCCCTCTCTCCCTCCCTCCTTCCCGCTATCTTTCTCTCCCTATCTCGCTCCCTCCCTCCTCCTCCCTCCTTCTCCCTCTCTCCTCCTCTCTCTCTCTCCCTCCCTCCTCCTCTCTCTATCACTCCTTACCTCCTCCTCCCTCTCTCCCTCCCTCCTTCTTCTCCCTCACTCCTCCCCACTCTCTCTCTCCCTCTCTCGCTCCCTCCCTCCTCCCTCTCCAACTACCTCTTTCTCCTCCCTCCTCCCTTTCTCCGTCACTCCTCCTCCCTCTCTCCCTCCCTCCTCCTTCCTCTCTCCCTCCCTCCTTCTCACTCTCTCCTCCTCTCTCTCTCCCTCCCTATTCCTCTCTCTATCTCTCCTTACCTCCTCCTCCCTCTCTCCCTCCCTTTTTCTCCCTCTTCCCTTTCTCCTTCCCTCTCCCTCCCTATTTCTCCCCCTCCTCCCTCTCTCCCTCCCTCCTCCTCCTTCTCTCCCTCCCTCCTCCTCCCTCTCTCCATCTCTCCTCCTCCCTCTCTTCCTCCCTCCTCCTCCCTCTCTCCCTCTCATCATCCTCTCTCCTCCTCTATCTCCCACTCCCTCCTCCTCTCTCTATCTCTCCCTACCTCCTCCTCCTCCCTCTCTCCCTCTTAATCTCCCTACCCTTGTATTCGCCGCATGTAATCCCTCCATTCCATTACCACGGTCTCTTATCGCCCTGCACGAGACCATATCCATTCTCTTCTCCCTCCTTACCCCTTTCTCCTCTTGCTCCGCCTATAAACCTCGGGGGATAAGGCTCTGGTTCTCAGAGGTTTCTTCGCAAAAGGATGACGATGGGGTTTGCCCGCGCGGTTTCACGTTTTCAAAAAAAAGAAAGGTTCCCCATTCCCCTCCTCCTGCTCCCGGGTAACTCTCGGTTGGAAATGTAACGGAAATGGAAGGAAAATGAGAGCCGAAAACTGAATGGGGAATGCAGGATGGAATCACGAAGCGAGGCAGCGAAATATAAAAAAGAAGAGAGAATTGGAGGAAAATGGCGTCGGGAGAAATGGAAAATAACGCCCTAGCGTAAAAAAAGAAAGCCGAACGAGAGACCGAAAGGAATAAAAGCATCGTCTTTGTGTTATAGGAAAACGCTTATCGCCTGAGGGATATTGGCAACCGTAATCCTCAAAGCGAAAAGAAGCAAAATGGGAGAGAAAATTAAGCGAGTTGACGAAAGATAAATGAAACAGAGGCCCGAGTTTTATTTTTTTATCGCTTATGCTTTCGCTTTATGCGCCCGTGCTAAAATTTCGAAGCGACGAGAAAAAGCTGGAAGAATTTCAGAATAGTTTTGGCTGGTAACAGAAATTAACAGAATTTATTTTGGAGTACGTCCATATGTCCGTTTGCTTATCAACAGGATTTTAAAAAACCATATGAGCTATCTATACGGGTCTATTACTATGTTAAAGTGTCATTTTGTTTACGTTGCTGGAACATTAACAGTAACTTTACGTTCAGTTTACTTCTGAAAAGAGGTTAAGATCATACTACAACTGCTTTGCTATGGAATCTCTTAAATAACAATGAGAAAGAGGGGTTCGAAAATACCGAATATTTACGTGAAAGTCCTTTTAAAAAATCTGATGTGGCCTGTAATACCTGTAATATTTCTAAAAAATCCAAATAGGTTACGTCTAACTCATATATTAAAGAGAATTCTGTCCTTCTTTCTGTGTGTTTGCACAGTTGCAACACATTTTTCATTTCCATTTTAAAATCACAATTGCGATATGAATACGGGACTTGCACCAAACAACGCCTAAAAGAACTGATATTCATTTTCCAGCCATCGATTTTCAAATACAACTCGAATCGTTACACAAATTCGTTGTTAACACGAAAATTTTGCTATATTTTAAACGAAAAAATTCCGTCATCAAGGGCGACGTCATTGTTACTGATCTAGCAAAATTACGTCTATATCAAAAAGCAATTGTATTTGAAATCAATTGTGAGAACTCTTCTTATATATTTTGTATGCATTTTTATCGAGAAGGTAGTAATGTCGGCTTAATTTCAACGATAGGTTTGTTTATTGCATTGCCATTTCTAAGGCGTGGAAGAAATGCGAGCGAACATAAGACCGCTAATATTTTAATTAGCTTTTTGTTTTGGTTACCTTGACGTCGAAGGAACTTTGTAAGTAGTTTTTTTTTAATTCACACATTTTTTGTAATCACTATAAATGCACCGGCCATGCGTCAAATATCTTTTTTAATTATCGAAAGTAATTAATCATAACCATTGTCAATATAGTAATTTGCTTTAAACTGCCGAATAAAATTTGCAAACGAAAAGATATTTTCAATGTACGCGTGAAGTATCTTTCTATTTGAAATGTTAAATTTGTCTTTCATTACAATGCATTGGAGTCGTTTGTGACTTAACCTTTTACGCTACGTGTTTATTTGTTTTAAACTTACATGAAACTTTTCACATAAATTTTCAATCGGTTTTTGTCCTTCATGATTTCGTTTCATTGTAACCTCTTTCTGAAATGTCGAAAAATTGGAAATGGAGATTATAATTTCTTTAGTAGAATTTTACTTATCAATTGTATTTCTTAGAATCTTGCGTAAATACTGGTGTTTTCGCTATTTTTATCACTCATTACGATGGCAACAGCTATTGTTTAACTCGGATTCGGTTTAATCTAATATACAAACGTGTTATTTTTGCCACACAAATACGCGTGATCAATTTACTAATTCGTTCGAATGCATTTGTAATATTTTATAACGCAAAATTATGAAATTTGGGAACACAAATAGCAACATATCCGCGGTGATTTTAAAGCTATTAAAGGCAATATAAGTATTAAATAAATGGTTAAATGGAAAGTAGGTATCATAAGTTTCGTTTGGATCATCTCGTTTGACTTGTTGTTTTTTCCATCTAAATTTCCCAAGCATTTGAATTAGCAGTCCATTATCATTCAAATTGCCCTGCGTGTAGTATAATCCGCGATCGGGTTCTACCGTAGCGGACGCAGACGATAACCTGGCCAAAAGAGACCTACCTTTCTTCCGAGAGAGGGCACAAAACGTTTCGCTTGACAGTTGAGCCCTGCTATTTTGTATCGCCTCCTTCAGCCCTCCAATTTCACCGCGGTAATGGGAATCTGGTCTTAGGTCCGTGATTAAGGCTGCGGGCGGGTCTTCTGGGGGCTAGCCCCGTCTCATTAAACTAGTCGGGCTTAAAAGGGAGATTTGGATACTGAAGGGGCGGAATAGAGCGGAGAGGGGGCGGTAGACGAAGCGGGGACACTGTTTCGGAGATGTTATACGGCTCCCAATAAAAAGGGAAACGACGAAATTAGCCCCGCGGAGGAAATCCTCGCCATCCACTTACACTCGGGCGTGGAATGCGTAAGTCAACTGTTAGGGTTCCCTTACTATAATTCAGTGCGACTTTTCTTTTTTTCCGCCTCAATCTCAGTTGCTCAAATTGAAGGTTATTATAGGGAGAATCTTGAATTGGATTCTACATCGCTCTTGGTGTTTATTAAGCCGAATGGAATATAGCATCTGAAACCCGTTTAAATGGGTAACGGAGAGAGGCTAATAAAATAAAGTTTATATATATATATATATATATATATATATATATATATATATAACTTTTTTAACTATCTTTGAATATTTCAGCGGAATTCCCTTCTCGGGCATCGGAATCAATTTCTTTTGTTTCCATCCGATAATTTTCCTCGGAATCTAATAACTGCAAGCGTAGGCATGCCAATATAAAGGCACCTAAACCTCAAGCGCTCCACAATACTCCACCATCTTATACGTCGATATATTTGTAACCATTTCTGTTTGTTTTTATTCACCCGGAGTCTTCCCTCAATATTGCTTTCTCGTTTACTGATAGCTATCTCTAAAAGGTTAAAGTAATTTAAACACCAGTAAAATCCGGAATGCAATAATGACAGACTTCTTCTTGCGATTTCGGGGATGAAATTTTAAAGGAAGAAATTTTAATTACAATTTTCGTCTTTATTTTATCGTCTTCATAAAAAAGCTTCACTCAGAAATTTTATCAAATATATCTTGATTTAATAACCGATACTTGTTTTGATATATTATTGTCAGGTTGGCTTGCAAATTTCAAAACTGTAGCCATACAATACACATACACAGATATTGAGCTGCCTATGGCTGTGTCGGATTACGAGGAATGTCGGACAATCGACTGTCGGATTATCGTGACTCTACTGTGCACAGTATGTTATGATAATAAAAAATTTCAGTCGAAAACATTTCTCACGGATCATGCGAATTCGATGAGCCTACGGACATAACAGAATAGCATAAGGTGATCGTTAGATAGTTAGTCTGCAACCATTTTGTTTCTAAGTTACATGCCGAGTCTATAATTTTTGGGTTTTTTGACATGGATTGCAAACAGTTGCTTTGTTTCTTCTATTGTAATAAATAGCGTGTATAAATATATTTTTTTAAGCAAGAGAATTCTATGCGTCTATCCTTGCGAGGAGCTTATTGTCCGCATTTACATCTTTTTAATTTAATTCGCAATTTTTACTGAGCTCCGCCATTTACGTTCAGGACATTCCTCTTTTCTCTCGAATATTGGGAATCGTTTTGAATTGCTCGTATGCTTCCGAATAATCCTGCTTCTCTCTGATGCGTATCGTTTTCAAGAGAATATGAGATCGAAAAAAAATCATTCTGATTTTGGAGCGGCGGATTCCTTCTCCAATGACTTGCGTTTCCAGTCCGCCGAGCAGTCCCTACTCCCCGCGTTTCATTTTTTATTTAGTTTTCCGCCTCATCTCCCGGCATATGTCGTTTCCGGTGCCGAATGAACGGCTAAGTATTCGGCTTACTCCATAAAAGGAACGGTCCCTGGCCTACATTAACTTTCCCCAGCGCCACGCGTCATGTTGATTACGTTCCCGTTCCAACCCCACCCGCGCCCGCCAGCGCCCGCCCGCCCGCCCGCGACCGCCAACGCCGCAAAAATACCATGTAACGCCCGGAGGAATTGTTTTGTTTGGATCTCAATTATTCATCTCTCCATCCTCGCTTAGCCTTCCGCAATAACGCAATTCGAACACCTCGCTTTCCTTTCCCGAGCAATGCAAAATCTCATTAGCCTTCCCGGCGGCATCCGAGGGCTTTAGGTGGGTCAGGTATCCCATGCGTCCTTAGGGGAAAACAAAACGAATATCGGGAGATTCCATTTACGGCGCCTTGATCCTGAAGAGTTTTGAATCTCCGGAGAAACTAATTTGTATGACAAATCCCTTGAAACTAAGAACGACTAAAGTTTCCACTTTTCCCCGGTTCTCTGAATTTGAATTTCGGCGTTGGAACATTCGAATAATTTTCAAAAACGAATCGATCCTTGTCAAATAAGGCCAAAGTTGATGCGGGGGAAATTTGCCGTTTCCAAGCAACGTTTCATAACTGCAAAGTTTTATTTCTATTAATTAATGTGAGGGAGTTTCACAAAGTGACGCCTGAAAACATGAACTTTATTCCAACTGCGTCTTTGATTTTGTGCGGCTATATATTCTTGTCTGGTGTTGGATATAACGTGTGTGTATATATATATATATATATATATATATATATATATATATAATGGAGAGTTTTAAGAACGGCTAAGAAAACTCCTTAAATCAATCAAGTTGTAATGTAGTTATGGTCAATAATAGGTTTATTTACGACGCAAAAATTCGAATGCCACACAGTGGCATCTGTTACCCACATGTTACAAAACTTGCACTAAGTAGCCATTAAATTTCTAGTGGAATCCTTTCTGCCGCTGAATTGAAAGACAAATAATAATTTTGCAGGATGGATGCAATCTCTGCCTTTCGTGCCTCCTTAGGCTCACACTGCCATGTGTGTGTGTGTCCAAACAATCTCCTTTTCCCGGAAATCCTCCTCGCTCCGGGTCAAAGGCTCGCCATCCTGTCTTCCAGCGTCTTTCACCAATCCCCTTTCCTTTTTAGAGTTTTCGATGATTAATCTCGTCAGGAGGCGATTCCCACGGGGGGAGAGAAAATGGCTTCTTTGATTTCTCGGCTTATTTCTGCGCTCATCCGCCCGGACCCCATCAATCGTGTTTCATCTCCACTCCGCTCTTCGCAAGATGTGTTTTCTCACGCCCCCTATCTCTCTCTGCTTTAAAAAATCATCCTCCTATGAAAACAATATCGCGCCTTTCATGTCGGAGCAAATATCGCGGTGAATCTACTTACGCGGTAGGAATAGAGTGTTGGAGGAATATCTCCTTCTTGGCAATGGTATTAAAAAGACAACCTCGCCTTCAAATTTAATATATTATATTTCTATCCGAAACTGGCACAGGTCAGCATTGGCTTTGCAAAATATTACAGAAGCGTTTTATTTTTGTCATGTTGAAACTTTACCCAAAAGCGTTGTATAATATGCAGTGAATCGACCTCGTCTTACGGCTGAAAATTAGTTTCAGAATAAAAGGTTAAGGATAAAATTTTGAGAGATTAAGAACTTGCAGTAGCTGTTTCTAATAACCCTGTTATTGCTGTTGGAGATATCTGTCACAAATTCTTATTTTTTTAATTTTTGCTACCTAAAGTGCTTATTCTGAAATACTGTATGAGTTCATAAGTCAGATCAGTGATCAATAAAAAGTTGAATTGGTAAATGATTGAATTGATGAAAGGAATATATAAATATTATTACCATATTCAATTCAATTACTCATTTCAGGAACAACTACACACTTTTTATTTAGTTACTTTGCTAATACGATAAAAAATATTAATAATAAAACTGTACCATCTATAGTATGTCTTTAGATAAAGATATTAACGAATGCTAGGCGAAATTCACAGAAGGATAAAGGAAGTGACAACGTAGTATGCTGTGATTTCGATTGTAATTTTGCAATGCTTAAAATTCTGCGCTTTTTTCCATGTATTACAAGTTCATCGAGGGTTCGAATACCCTCTTCAGCGAAAATTAAATATTTTTTTAGGCTTAAGAACGTCTAACTCAACAGTTAATTTCTTGTTTCTGATACCTATTTGAAAATGTAGACATGGGCGGAATCCACCCAGATTTTTTCATACACAGCGCAACATTTCCGTAAAATAATAAAAATGAAGTATAGATTGGAATGTATCATTTAAAAATTATCTATTAAAACGGAAAATATTGTCTCTGAGTTTAAATTGCATTGGCTAACAATCGGTGACTAACAAACCGCAAAATCTATTTTGCGACGACTTTAAAACTTGCCCTTAGTGTACTCCCAAACCCTTGAGTGGTATTCGATAGGCCTGGTGCCACATTGCCGTTTATGGAGATAGCTCTGTTGGAAGCAAAGGAGGATTAACGAAACATATTTAGAAATAGAAACGCATCGAAAAAATACAAAATAATTAAGAAGTAAAATAGTTAATTGCTATAATATCCGAATGTTATTAAACAAACAAATTAAGTAAGATCATATGCGTACATTTTGCCAATGATTAAAATTTATATTATATTCATAATGTGTTTTGAAATAACCGAGTGTCGAAACTGTATTCTTCATTTATGTATCATGTATGTTCATCGTAAATCGATATACACAGCCGAACCTCCCCAGTCCGTTAACATGAGCGGAGCCGGATTAGGGAATTTGCTGGATTACGAGAGAGACTTAGAAATCAGCGTTTTCCGCATGTATTCGTTTCCGGATGACGATTGTGTCTGTTTCAGCGTAGCCTCAGTTTATTTACGTAGTGATACCACAAAAAAACTGAAAAACGCTATTCTCAAAGCTTTTCGTCAAAGTATAGATAGCGAAAAATGAGTGTAACACAAGAATATCTTTCTATACAAATATTTTCTCTCTCACCATCCATCTCTATCTCTATTAATAAAACCAATGTGTGTGTGCGTGCGTACGTGCGTGCGTACGTGCGTACGTACGTGCGTGCGCGCGTGTGTGTGGACAGAATATCTCGAAAACCAAGAATCTTGGAGACTAAAAACTTTGGTACACTTACTAATGGTACGATGAAGATGTGCACCTCGGAGCCAGAATTATGATTTTTGGTGGTAGGGGGAGGAAAGGGGGGTGAGGGGGGGCATTTTCTATAAGATAACAAGTAAAAATCCATTTTTCGACTAACAGCCTTGTACTCTTTTGCAAATTAAAATAAGAAAGATTTTACCTACGATTTTCGGATCTGGACCGTTTTATAGAAAAATAAATAATTTTTTTATTCTTAACATCACAATTTGCTTATGATACAAAATCGCTCAAGTTCTACGTTTAAATCGTATTTATTTGAAAATTTTGTTGCCTAGCCAACCGTGTCTTTGTTAAACCTCGAGATTGCATTGTTACCTTAATCCTTAAATATGCGTGTTTTGAATGCTTTAATTCGAGAGAGAGAGAGAGAGAGAGAGAGAGAGAGAGAGAGAGAGAGAAGAAGAGAGGAAGAAAGAAAGAAGGAGAAAGATAGAGTGGGAGAGAAAGACAAAATTAAATGTTCCATAAATGTATAATATATTTTGACGAGATTGTGGGTTTGTACAAAATGAAGTCAAACTTCCCGAATAGCTGCAGATACTAAATTTTGAATAAACAATCCAACCACTATCATTAGCTGAAAGCGCTAATTTTTACACCGAAATATTTTATGTAAAAGGTTGTTATAAATATTTCGTTTATTACGGGATCGATTTATTGTTGAGCGCCATTATGATATTCATGACATGACTCTTTACGTTCATATTTGTTTGTCATTTATTTAAAAAAAATTATATTCGCGTATTACCTATTAAAATGGTAATATGATAAAGAATCAGAATTGATTGCTTGACATAATTTTCTGTATCTTTTTGCAATAGTAACGTATTTCGAGTTTTATTATTTACTTTGATAGTTATTTCGGAAAATATTGTTTTGGTTACCCACAAAGAATACACATCTGTTATCATTTGCTGTAGGATTCCTTTTTTTGTGCGTCGTTATCGTATAAGCGAGTTTAACATCTATTAAGGAACATATTTAGTGCTTTTGGGATAATTGCAAGGAAGGTAAGATTCTGCACTTACCAAGTAAAAGTTTCGGATTATACATTTCCGGTCGTTGTGTTACTTAACAATAAAACTGAATACCAAAAATATTTGTATCTGAATAATTAGCCTTTTCATTCTATAACAATCTCATTTTAATTTTTATTGCTTTCACTAAATCAATTGTTCAAATAAGAAACCATGCCTAAAAGAAGCGGAATATTATTCTTAGATTCAAATAAGATCAATTTCAAACGAATGGTTCTCGCAAAATTCGATTTCAAAGTCCGGGAACTCATTTTGTTTCGCAGGTTTGGCTTTAAAATGTTCATGTGACAAATTAGATCCACAAAATCAGCCTTTGCACGGGATAACATATGGTTAAGCTAAATTAGAATATATCTTCAAAAATGTTTTCACCGGTTGCAACCTTAGAGCTTGCAATTCCTGCCCAAGGTTTTAATGTTTTTGAGATTCATGGCAACATAATATGATGGAGTTTCTACCACTGGAAAACATTTCGAGTGAAATAGCTATATTTTGAAGGTGATTCCATCGACTGTTTATTATGATTATTTGATCAAAAATACATAGTCGCCAAATTTTTAGATAAATAAATATTGCATACCATTAAGCATTACAATAAAAGTTAACTTGGATTCATTACTTGGTTTTATTCTGAAATCTTACTCAATATTTTTTTCTTGACTTAAAAACCCAAGCAACGCCGGGTACTTTCAGCTAGTATATAATATTTTTCACGAGGGTTATTCATCCATACAGTGCATGATGCGACGAAACTAACTTCAACAGAAACTTTTCTTCAGAAAATAATTTAGTACGAAAAACGCAGAATTAAATTGTAAGCACAAAATACATTCTATATAAAATATTGCCAACCAAAATAATATATGTACGTACATAAAGTGACATCAAATACTTGGAAAGCTTTGAAATGTGGACTTGGAGGAAAATGTTGAAGATAAAATGGACAGATAGGATGAAAAACGATGAAGTGCTACGAAGAATAGGAGAGGAGCGAATGATTATACAGACTATCAGAAAGAGGAAGGCTAACTGGGTTGGACATTGCCTGAGGAGAGAGAGTATGATTAAAGACGTGTTAGAAGGAAAACTAGATGGGAAAATGGAAAGAGGTAGGAAAAGGTTTCAGCTGATAGACGATTTGAAAGGGAAAGAGAGTTATCAAGATAAGAAGAGGACAGCGGAAAATAGGAGTATATGGAGAACCAGGTTTAACCAAGAATAATCACGGACCTGTCTACGGACAGACTACCTATGATGATGACATAAAGTGAAAGAATGGTGCTAAATGTGCATTATTTATTTTTCGGACTTTATTTCCGTTTATTCCCGATAATTTGTCTGTCAAGCTAGATGGGTGGCTAGCGTGTCTGACTTCCAATGTGTGCGTCTTTGTTAACGTTAATACGCTCATAGTAAAAAGCCGTTGACGTATGTTTATATAAATAAATAAATAAATATATATATATATATATATATATATATATATATATATATATATATATATATATATATATATATAAATAATTGACATAATTTACCTTTAGTTCTGTACCAATTATATCACGGAGGAAGTCATATTTGAATCGTGCTTTAGGGATTAATGTATATAACAGGTGTGGTCAACCTGGGCCTGAGAAGGAGCCGCAATACTGCAACGCACGTCACCGAAGAGCCGCAGAAACATGTAATGAGCTCATAGAAAATATTTAACACATAAGAAAGCTGATGACGCATATAATAATAACAGTAAAAATAAAAAACTTACTTTTTAATTTGGTGGGACTTCTGGTAATCTTTGAATTAAACAAATCCTTGAAACATTATAATCCGAAAATTAAGGTACCTATATGTAATGCAGTCAAAGTGTTCAAGGACCGCATATCAACTCCGGTTGGCCATCCCTGGTATATAACAACGTTATACATACGATACATTGAACGTAACGATAGACGGTTCGCAGGAATCACAAAACCGGAGACTATGCCGGATTAGGGGAGTTGCCAGATTATAGACGTTCGACTGTACATTTGTTTTAGAAAATGAAACTGACCGCATTTTACGCCAGCTTTGGAGATTTTTTATGCGGATTTTTCCTTTCTCCATACGTAGTATAGGGGAAAGTATAGTTTTCATGAAAAAATCGATTTCGAGATTTCAACGGAAATTCACGTTTTTAAGTCCCCTGAACACGTTTTGATAATTTTCTCGATGATGTCTGTATGTGTGTGTGGGTGTGTTATGAGTGTGTATGTGACGGTTTTTTTGTGGGTGCTCTAACTCAAAAACTATTAATTAGATAAATGCAAAATTTTATATTTAACATTTACATAAAGGTCAAAAGAAAGAATTAGATTTTGGTAAAAATCGGTCATTCGGAAGTGGGTGTTTACTCTTGTCACTTATCCGTTATTTTGAAATATTTGCTTTAATATTTGATAAATGTAAAAATGTACTGGAATAAATGCTGTAGAAAATCTAGTTTTCTACAAACTTCGTTTGAAATATTTTCCCATATAATGCATTGTTTAGGAGATATCTTATATTTTTAGCTACCACAGCCACGCCCACCCACCGACGACTATTGTTATCAATTGACGCTTAGTTACGTCTTAGTAACGCTCCTTTTAATTTTCTTAATTGTTGGAGCTCTGTGGCTATGTCCTCTATTAGAAGGCTATGGTTTGAGTTTATTTCTGTTCATTGTAAATTCCAAGATTTTCTCGCGGTTTCTTAAAATATTTATTATTAAGTAACATTTAATTTTTGAAATTTGGATGCAGATTGAAATTTTAAATATTCCACAGCGTTTCTCAATTTGATATATGCCCGTTTACGCTAAGGTGAAATACTTTTCAAGATTAATGGGACCCAAGGAAATCGGTCCCAAGATGCGTCTCTTTTATATTTTTCATTTTGCATCTGATTTATACGTCGTTTTATTTCCCCGTCTTCCAAATCCCGTTCTCTGACATTTGCTTTCTATTTCCTGAGTTTTCGCCGATTGCCGTCAATGCGTTATATTCTTCCTGCCTCGATTCCCACTCCTTCCTTCCTTTACTCGCTCCCATCCTCGCATATAAAACCGAATGGGAGATAGATATGTAACTATACATTTAATAAAAATCTGACGTGACCACCACATGACTTTCTCCATACCTTTAATATTTCTAAAAATTCCAAATAGGTTACATAATAAAAAATATTTAAGAAACGCCGAGAAAAATTTAGACTTTACAAAGAACAGAAATAAACTCAATCCATAGATTACCGATATTGGATATAGCCACAAAGCTACAACAATTAAGAAAATAAAAAGGAGCGTTACTAAGACATAACTATGCGTCAGTGGTTAACAATAGTCTCCGGTAGGTGGCGTGGTGTTTGGAGCTAAAAACATGAGATATTTCTTAAACAATGCATTATATGGGAAAATGTTTCAAACAATGGTTGTAGACAGGTTAACAATTAAATTGTCTATAACTTTTATTCTAGTACCTTTTTACGTTTATCAAATATTAAAGTAAATATTTAAAAATAACGGATGTGACATGAGTAAACACCCACTTCCGTTTGAACGATTTTTACCAAAAACTAATCAGTTCTTGTGACTATCATAAAAATATTAAATATAAAATTTCGCATTTACCTAATTAATAGTTTTTGAGTTTGAGCACCTACAAAAAAACTGCCACACACACACACAGACATCATCGAGAACATGGACAAAACGTGTTCAGGGGACCTCAAAACGTATATTTCCGTTGAAATCTCGAAATCGATTAATTTTATGAAATCAATACTTTCCCCTGCACTACGCATGGAGAAAGTAAAAATCATTTTAATATTTTCAATAATCGATCGTAACATCGCTTCCAGCTTTAAAAAAATTGAACGAAATTTCCATGAAAACCTTTACTTGATTTTAAAATGTTCACGGCATTCCTATCCTTTTGCTTTTTCGGTGCTGTTGTACTAACTAATATTATTTGAAAATTTATAAATGCCATTGTTAGAAGTGTGGTGACAGTTTCAGATTTCTGCGTGCGTATTTCTACCATATTTATTTCCGATAATTAATGTATTTTTTCTTGTTTTGTTAATAAAAATTTGTAGTAATATTGTCTTGCATGGTCTATTTTTTAAATATAGGGAATCGTGAATAAGAAATGTTTTTGTAATGATTATCAATGTTCCTTTTAATATCTCATTTAATATTTGTATTAGAATGTACTATTGATATAGTAAATTAATTTTTAAAACCACATGTATACTTTTACAATTAATTCCTAAGAAATTAAAAACTATGTATTTTTTTATACATTCTCTAAATTAGTATAAGGTAAATCATGTATCAAGACTTTAATGCAAATATTTCATTTGAAGTATATTTGCCACTAATGATTTATACATCCTTTGAAATAGATAAATGCACATTTTCCTAACGTTTCATAACAGATGCGACATTTTTTTTTCTCTTTATATGTATTTAATACTGACCATTAATGCAAAAATTGTTTTTTGCAACGTACACCTTGCGCTTAGGTTTAAGTTGCATCAATAATGTCGGAGAATGTTTTTTCCAGTAATACGTTTATTTTAGGATAACTATTTTCATATCTATCAGCATAATACACGAAATACATTTAGATTCTATAAATGCGATAGGAACAAACAATCTGTAAAACTAGAAAAATCACTGACGAATTTGACAAGGGGATAGATAATTTTTAAGGCAAGTTATAATGAAGCAATGTTTATAAAAAGAAATACAATGTAAGGCAATGACGAAAAATGTTTCCTGATGCTATACTTGAATATAAGATCATGCTATGGAAGTTAAATAATGATCATTAATGATATAATTTGGTGATAACTGCATATCTCCCGCGGAGAGGTCCCTAACAACAGGAAGTTAGCGCACGTTACCCCAATTCATAAGGGCGGCGAAAAGGAGAACCCAGAAAATTAGATGCAGATTTCCTTAACTTCGATATCGTGTAAGATTCTCGAGCATATACTCGTTAGCAACACAATGCGATTTTTTGATAGTAATTCTTTGTTAGATAATTGTCAACATGGCTTCAGGAAAGGTAGGTCTAGTGATACACAGCTCGGTCTTTTCGTGAATTGTTTACTGAGAAGCAGAGAAAATAATATGCAGGGCAGCTAGATTTGTAAAAAGGAATTACGATAGTAAACAAAGCGTAACATCATTAATAGAATATCTGAAATGGACATTATTAGAGGAACGTAGGCTGCAGGCTAGATTTTTACTACTGGAGAAATTTATGTCGGAGGGATTAGCGAATGAGGTAATAGGACTTATCAGAAGCCCGACGTATCTCGGAAGGCAGGACAATGAGGATAATATTCGCGAGATCGACTGTAGAACGGAGCGATATAGAGGATTGTTTTTCCCTAGGACGATAAGAGAACATAATTGGAAAAGATAACGTAGGAAAACTATGGACTCTTGGTGCACTGCACCCCCTGCCATCCATCAAATAAGTGACTTGCAGGGTATCATGTAGATGTAGATATCTTAAAATAAACATGCAGAAGACATAACGCCGGAATGAATAACTGGAAATGTGGAGAAAATTGTATCTTGGGCGGAAAATGAACCTGACTATTCCGTTTTCCGGACGGATGTTCTACTGTTGAACCATCGCGGAATAAGTTAAACAGTGGAGTTAGTATACCATGATATTTTAGCGGTAGAATATCCGACTGTAAAATGGAAGAACCGGGTTCGGTTTCTGTTCACGACAATGTATTTCCTTATTATCAGCAACTGAATTCATTAGTGTAGATTCGTGTACATACTAGATAGGCGAATATAAAAATCGTTTAAAAAATAACTTTAAAAATATAATTTAAAACACACACTTTTATGCGTACTAAATTATGTTTAACCAGAAAAAATGAAAAAATATGGTGCGTCATAGATAGAGCTGGGTTTGATTTTTAAGTAGGTAAACTTCAGTACGGTATGCTTAATTTGCACTGACATTTAGATGATTAGTCTGTGCGTGCAACAGCCTAAAGACTTTTGAAGTTGCAGTATAAGTATGCTTCTCTTCCCTTAAGCCACACGACCCCTGTCGACAAAGAAAGGAAGTATGCCTTCTTGATCCCCTTACTCTCTTGACGGAACCTTTCTTGAATAATTCAGCGCCCAAGGTGCTTGACATATTTTAAGGAAATTGGGTATGAAAGTTTGTGGTGATGCTTCGGCGGAGAGTGAAATGAGGCGGACGAGAGATTGAATTGGAAGAGTTAGTTTGGGGAAAAATGGTTATCTGAAACTTCTATGAATTTCAAACGCGCGGTTTCTATGTGAATATCAAATAAAATGTGACGTAAACCTCTTTAAAAATTTCCCGCACATAACGTGTTCTGGAAGACGAAGCATATCCCGAATGAGTGTCGCATAGATGTTTTGCTTTAAAACGGATGGAGATTATAGGAAAATCTTGCTTATTACTTAATTTTCAGTATTAAATATCTATTAAGTATTTGAGTAAACTAATACTTTTCCTTTTTACTTTCTCATATACGTATATAGTATATTGAGAAAGTATTGTAATCGTGAAAAAATTTGACTTCGAGATTTTGATGGAAATACACTTTTTGGTTGTCTCCGAGTCCAAAAAAGTGGTTTTCGCCATACCGTCTGTCTGTCTGTCTGTTCGCTGTCCTAGTGCCAAAACGCGTTCATAAAATGGAATTATATCTCGTATTTTTGCAATATATCATCTTTTTCAGAAGCGTTTTTTAATAAAAATAATATTGCACAAAAATAAAGGGTAGTTTATTCTTGGCGATTTTTAGAAAAATTTGATTTACTCAAAAATGGCTGCAGAGAATTTTCTCAAAATCAATCCAATGGTAGAACCTGATGTCACAAATACTACTACGTAAACCATACCTCTAATAAAAATCGCTATATGGCGTCCAGCGACATTAAATTGTACGCTAAGTTACCTTACCTAAGCTCTATGACGTCCCGCCGCCGCGATCCATTCAAAATATTATTACAGCCTAAACGGTTAAACTAACTCGAATGATATATCATATTTGTGGATAATATCATTCATAATAGACACTCTGAAGAGATGAATGATATTGCGCAACAATTAAGAGTACTTCATTCAAGGATATTTTGAAACAAAATAGATTTACTCAAAAATGATTATAAGGATTTTGATTAAAGTCCATTCAATCGTACAACCTAATGTCACAAATAATACTAACTAATCCATATGTCCAAAAAAATTACTAAATATCAACCAGTGGCGTTAAAATATACCCTAAATTACGGTTAACTTTCATTTATAAGATTTTATCTTTTATAAGCGTACACATTCGACAAAACGTATACACGTATATGAAAATGTTTGCGCAATGTATATTGCGCCGTTTTTGGTAGTAAGGGACAGGTCCAGGCTGACATGCATCACATATTTTTCATCGCCTTTAACCCGAGCGCAGAAGTCCGCAATTAAATATGTGATTGATTTTGGTCAATTCTTTTGTGCGTGTTTAATTATTTGTCACACTTTGATCACGTAGTTATGTTTTATTTAAGAAAGCACGGCCTACAGCGGATCGATCCACCAAGGGCGTAGGATCTTGTTCAGCGGCGCGGATAACATAATGAGATTTAAAATATGCAAAAAATTTAAGAGGCTCGAGTTTGATCAAATAACTTAAAACTCAATCATCTCAAAATTAAATAAGTTCCGAGACTTTCCCAAAAGCTCGTCTGCAGCCCATTTTGAAAAATAAAATGGATCCGGCGAAAGGAGCAGTCTGCAAATGAAGTTGAAAAGTCTTCATCAAATACTCGGCTCCAGACACTTTGTCAACAGGAAGTTTTTGTGTAACTAGATGCGAGCATAATGTTGTAGGGCGGACTTGACAAAAACCTGAGGGTTTTTTAAACAGAACTTTCATTTACTTTGCATATGGAAAACTTTTTAATTGCAAATTTGCGTAACACGCAGTTACAAAGTTGTCTGAATTTGTTTAGAAAAAGGATACTGTGCGTCGTTATTGACTGAAAATCTCCATAGGTGACTATTTATTGATTTCGTAGATAAAATCCTTTGTAAGAATTTTTTTTCTTGAGCGTTGTATTCAATGTGGAGTAATGATACACTTCGCTTCACCAAAAATATTAGCTAATCTATGTAGTTTTTTTGCTCCCAGAAGTATCAGGATATGAAGCATATGTAATTATATTTCACGTAATGAAATAATAAATATTTGAAATAATATGGTTATTGTTGAATCTTTTAAAAGTAAGTTAATAATGATTTGCAACTATTATAAAGATATTCGCTGCAGTTACCTTAATAATCACCTGATTCCACAATAAAATCGGAAGTGATGCAAAACCTTGGCCGAGCTTTTATCTGGAAAAAAATTATCTTTGTAAGTATCAGTTTATAAGCACGATATATACAAAAAGGCCATCCTGAATGCATTTCTTTCATTTCGTCCATGAGCGAAAATGCAGAGAAGAGGTGGATGTGCCTGTGTTTACGTTCCGGTGGTTTCATTTCAATCCCTGGTTTTTCAAACAGTCCACCAATGGAGCAATAACGAGATTACAGCGCACAAGCGCGAGATATGCGCTCTGTGAATCAATTAATTTCTGATCCAATGTAGGTCACTGAGAAAAAACTCGATTAAATAGCAAGGGTCTTCCTGCGTTACTTTGTTAAGAGACTCCTTTCGATACGCGTATCCCTGTGTATTATGGGCAAGAAAATATTTGCAGAGTAGTAATTGAATGGTATCAATTTATCAAGTGCACTTCCGCGAAATAATACATATAGCGGTTGCTGAGAGAAAATACTCAAATCGCAGTTTTCGATTATCGGATATAACTGAAGAGCTATATCCAGTTGTACGAGTGTGTGTTCGTGCGTTTATCTATATATATTATACACTAGTCGACTAGCCCGTTGCTCTTGGGAGTGGTCCCTGTTGGTGGCGTTCTTAAGTCCAAGAGATACCCCAAAGTTTTTTGTACTAGTCAGTAATTCCTTAGCTAAAGTGCTTCAATCATCACATTCCTCCGAACAAGTCGTACGTACCAGTTCCAGCGGAGGCAAACACCATGCCGCCCCCGCATCAGCTTCCTCCGGAATTCTCCTTCCCATACAACTCCCTTTATCCCTAATCATATCCTTATTACCAGTGCTGTAGTCGCAAAAAAAGCAGAGGGTATACCGTATACGGAAATAAAACTTTGAAGGAGGATCTTACCCAGTTTTTTTAAAGCAGAGGATATACCCGAATTCATTCGAAAAAAGCAGAGGGTATAAGTATACCACCGTATACCCTCCACTACAGCCCTGCTTATTACCACTATCCATTTCCTCCAAATCAGCAACAGCCGCCTCAACTTTACCATCCGTCGTCATACGCAACTGCCGCAGCCCCATCTACTCCTCAACTCAACATTCATCCTGCTAACCACCGCACCAACCTTACATCGCCGCCTCGCCAGCTCCTCAACGTATCTCCCAGCCACATATCAACTCACGCCAACCATCACTGCCACCTCGTGATCGCCGTCAACCACCACCACGCCCTTCGCACGTCTCTTCGACATCTCTGGTGAGTAACGATCCCGCTTCCTCTGTCAGCAAAGGCAGTGCAAAAAATACCAGTGAATTAAGTGCTAAAAGTGCAACCAGTTTAATCAAAGTGAGCAGTTCTACAAGTTTAAACAATGAATCCACCGCCAGTACTAATATTATTCAAAATGATTTTTCTAGTATTAGCAGCGAATTTATTGTGTGCAATAGCAAACGTAAACGGGTCTCCACCCCTTCCTCCAATCTCTCTTCCTCTTCACGCTCATCCTCCCCCGCCACTATTCCCATCTCCAACTCATTCTTATCCATCGCTTCCCAAGACGAAGACGAATCATCAGACCCTTCCTCTGACTCCGAACCAATGGATCAACAACCTACTCCCGCGCCCGCTAAATCAAAACCTATCGCTGCACTTCCAACATCAAAACCTCCACCTGACATTAATTCTAACTCCGCTCCGTCAAATTCGCATCCATCCCTCCTAACTCCTGCTACCAAAAACCCATCTTTCCCTAAATCATCTCTCCCGATACCCTCGATCAAAATCAATGGTACCGCCCAATGGATTGAAATTCGCTCCGATTTTCGTACAGTCCTAGAATCAGCACCTGTGACGCGCCTCATTGGCTCGTCAACTCTTTTAGTGAAATGTAACTCTGCCGCCGCACGCCAAATCCTCAAAGATCTCGATATTAACTTCTACACCTACTCCCTCCAGGAGGAACGCATGCCCTAATATGTAGCGCAAGGCATACCGGCCGATACTAGCGTCGACGAAATTGCTAAATACATCGAGAACAAAGGCATCTCAGTTCACGAAATTCGCCAACTTGAATCCAACCGTCCCTCACCTGCTAAAAAAGCACACGGAATTCACACGGCTGAATCGCGCCCTACAGAAACTTTCTTAATTACACTCGACGTAGCTTCCAGTGCCCGTAATATTGAAAATGTCTCCGGCGTATGCGGTATTTTCGCGTGTATTTCAATTTATAAAAGACCCCTCGCTCCTTCTCAATGTCGCCGCTGCCAACAATCAGGCCACACGCGTAATTATTGCAAATTACCAGCTAAATACGTCTATTGTGATGGTCCTCACGACCAATTGCCCTTCCTCACTCGATTCCCCCCTTCCTCGTAAATTCACAAATTGCGGCGGCGATCATACGGCTAACTTTCGTTGTTTCTCTATTTACCACGAAGCCAAATCCCTCCACATCCAAAATCACTTCACTCCTCTAGGTACCTTTAAACCTAATCCTCCACCAAAACATTTGATACTTCTTCGTTTCCGCCTCTCTCGCAACCTCCGCAAAACCACCAATCTATGCCGCCTCCTCTTTTCCAGCCCGCTCCTCCAAATTTTATCCACACTCTCGTTCCCTTTTTTGACATTAATGCGGACATTGCGTGGTTCACCTCTATCCTTATATCCTTTAGATCCCTGAAAGCCAGCCAAGAACGCAGGATAATTGTTTTGACAGAGCTCTTAAAACTTACTAATCATGACTTGAAATGCTTTTAAATTTATGGCCCTGAAAAGATCTCCGAAAATTCTTTTTTTTTCAACCAACTATCCTATATTTTCCTTAATTCTGGCATTTCATCTTCTCTGTCAACAACACTAACCGTTATTAGCTCATTGTATCTCCTTTGCACCTAATCTGGCCATCTATTGTATCTATTATTGTTATTAAAAGGCCCGTTTTGTGATGATACCCCTGCACTTCACCAGCCTTTCCGCAAAATCTTCGGCCCCTACCCATTCCAATTTTCGAAACTTAGTATTATATATTTAGGTTAATTAATTTTAGTGTTTAATATGCCTTTTAAGTTACGACAATTACTATCTCCTATTCCATATTTGCAAATTTGTATGTTCATAAAATTTATATCGCATAATAACTGCAACTCTGCGATCTACTGTCAACAAATTACTAAACAGCTTAAGGATGAGATTAAATTGCATTAAAAAAAGCAACAAAATAAAAAAAACGGGGGAAAAATTAAAGAAAACCGGGATAAAAAAACAGATAAAATAATTAAAACATATATATGCACCAAGTTGTATATATATATATATATAATAAAAAAATATATAAAACTGGCAATAAAATAAACCAAAAAAAGACAAATCAAAATCAATAAACCCGTGTAAATAATCCACCCTTTTCTCTTGTATTTATTTTATATTGTTTAATATATTTAGCCTAGTTTGTAAGGAACCGTATGTAACTCATTAAACCAACTGTTTTTTCCGCCAACAGGCGAATTTGTTACTAGTATTACGATAATTCATAAGTTCCCTACATCGCACTGCTTTTGCTGCCGAAAAAGTGGGACAAACTCACGGAGACGGCAAACGATTGGTCCTTAGAATTCTTCAACATGGACTGGGACTAGACCGTTCTTCGCCCGGAGTAAATGTAATTAATATCCCGTTGGCAGGTATCTATAATCTTCCATGGTTTTGAATTAATAGTTTCTATCCCTTGGATTGAATTATCTTGAATAACGTATCTAAAATCTTTTATAATAATTTTTTATAGACAATGTTGAGAGTCTTTCCCCCTTTTTGAAAGAATATACAAATTATTCCCAGAACTCACTCTTGAGCATGCTAGGTTAAACGTTGACAGTAAATAATCAGGTGCGTTTATGTGTGTGATTCCTGATAAAAACTAAGCAAGATACATAAATAAATGAATATATATATATATATATATATATATATATATATATATATATATATATATATATATATATATAGCTACTTGTGCCTCATCCACACACTCACTCACTGACACAAAACTTTAGGTACTTCTAAAATGGCTATAAATCTGAAATTTTACATGTTGGTTGGTGACACAACCGACGAGAAAAATAGAAAATCACAATTAAAGGTTTATATTTAAGGAATCTTTTTAATCCAAATTACAATACCCCAAAAGAAATGCATGGGATTCAGTGCAAGGCTTTCTAAATATGCATTTTTAAATTACTTAAAATTGAGACACGAATTCGGCAGAAGAACAGTGTCTATCTGAAAGAACGGAGTTCTTAATTACTGAAGGCAGAGTTCAAATACTTAACCGTAGCGTAAACATTTCCTTCGAATCGGAAAAAAGTGTGAATTTTTTCTCTTTTCAACAATGGAAATCTTTAAATACTATGGCAACGACCTTGATGCTGTTAAAGAGATCTGTTGTGATTGCAGTGATTTAATGCTTTTAATGGAAATTAATGCCGCCATAATCAACTTCCTTAACTCGACTCTCAATGGAAAGTAAAACTTATTCGAGTATTAGAAAACTCAAGTTATGAAAATATATTTAAAAATATTTGTATGTATGCAGTGGAACTTCTATAACTCGAATCTCTAGGGAAAGCAAAAATTATTCGAGTTATAGGAAATTCGAGTTACCGAAATATATTTTTTATTATTCTTTAATCGAATTAACATCAAGTTTATTCCCATAAGTATATAAGTTAACCTATTCTAAGTTTTAATACCATGCATTTTATGAAAACATAAGTAAGATTTTACTCTATCCAAAACATTAATTGCATCACGCACTGTGATTGAGGGTATCATAGATAATTTCAATTCTCACGTGCTACTGAAAGCACAAACATGACGATTAAAATTGGGTTATCGACGGTAGGAAGGAGCTCGATTATTATTTCCAGTTATTTGTATTTTCATACGCTGACATGGCGTGAGTTTAATGAATATATTTTTCAGGGACGTATGTTTGGTTTTAAATAAATTAAGAAAATTAGTTGAATCACTCAATAAAAAATAAAGCTGAAATTCTCGGAGATTAAAAATGGCTGTGGTATAGAGCGTTAAAGAGAGAGAGAGAGAGAGAGAGAGAGAGAGAGAGAGAGAGAGAGAGAACCAGAAATAGGATTTTTGATAGAAAATATAAATAACGTGAGCACTGCGGCCGATTTATTTGCATTTAATTCATATCGCCGCTCATTTCGAGAAAGTTTTAATCTTATTTTCGATCTTTTAGACTGTATATAAATGCATATACACCGAAATTACCGGGGACAACAATACCCATAACAATGGAATCTTAGTGTTTACATGTTAAAATAAACTGATGTGGGCAACACATGACTTTCTCCATATTTATATGGCAAATTACATGTTGTGAGCTCTGGGATCGTTGTCAATATTTACATCCGGTTGGCAGTTAAGAAAAGAAAAAGGAGCGTTACTAAGACGTAACTAAGCGTCAATTGTTAACAATAGTCGTCGGTAGGTGGCGTGGCGGTGGTAGCTAAAAATATAAGATATCTCTTAAACAATGCATTATAGGGGAAATGTTTCAAACAACGGTTGTAGAAAACTAAATTTCCTACATTTATTCCAATATATTTTTACATTTATCAAATATTAAAGCAAATATTTAATAATAACGGATAAGTGACAAGAGTAAACACCCACTTCTGGTATACTGATTTTTACCAAAAATTAATCAAATCTATTAACTTTTATAGAAACATCATCATCGAGAAAATAGCCAAAACGTGTTCAGGGGACCTTAAAACATGTATTTCCGTCGAAATCTCGAATTCGATTTTGTTCATGAAAACAATACTTTCTCTATACTTCGTATATGGAGAAAGTAAAAAATTACCAAAAATCGAATATAAATGCAAAATATGAGCGAATTCGCATGATATTGAGTATTCGACGGTATGAATAAGCATTTGCATTCATTTTGGCGTATTTTAGCGTAAATTTCGTGTCGACAACTTCATTTTGAGATATTTTAAAGAGTAAAAGAATGAATGCCTTCAAACCAAAAAGGTGATTTTTACGTGTTATCTTATGGGAAATCAAATTCATCCTCTGGAGTTAAACCCGTGAGCTCATTCGAAATTATTTTTAGTCATAACGTAGAGATTCATTAACACAGAAATCCTGAGAAATTTCAGGAAGCTAAGATGATTTATAATGGGGTTATTCACAAAATTACAGCGTTACGCATCATAACGAAGATGACTATTTCGATTTTATTGTGTGTGTGTGTGTGTGTGTGGTATTTCCCAGTTATATAAGAATAGAAAAATTTACGCTATGAAATTTTGATTTTATACTTACAATAATCTTGGCGCAAATTAATTCAGTATTTGTCTAAAATATTTTATTGAAGTACCTTGCCTACTCTGGAAATAGCAGAATAAAGTTTTGTCTTGATTTAATGAGTAATTGAAAATTTAATATACCTTAACAATCATTTAAATAAAAAATTACGCTTAGGAAATATAAAAATATCATCTTGATAGCAGAGATGAAGGCCGTAGGGGAAAAACTATAATTCCAACCAATGGAAGACTATATTATGGATATTGGATGTGAGCATTACCGCGCAATACTTTATATCGATTTGTTATTGTTATTTTCCTGCAGATGCTTATTTTTATAACGAATGAGAATATTTTAATACGCAGCTAATTCCGCTCACCTAAGTTTCCAACGATCCACTAATGCCTCCATAACTTTAAAATATTTTATTGTGACGCAAAACTTGCTTGATTATAACATCCCTTTCGATATATCTTAAATGAAAAATAATCATCCTTCAAAATTATAACGGCAGAGGAAAACGGTCCTTCATTTCGAACGGTAAAAATCCTGGTAGTGCAAGACGCAATACAACAGCTTAACAGCCAGACCCGTTTGAATAGGGAGAAGGGCCGCTGATCGATGTAACCCGCTTCCCACATCACAACAAGGCATTAACCAAACAGTCATCGCGTTCCGTAGTGCCGCCCTCACCCCAATGGTTTCTGATTTGCGGCCGATCATTCCCATCAAACGCACCGCCGCCAGCTATGTCACTATCACCACACGAGGGGGCGAGGCGAGTCATTATCCTCAATGGGTTCAGCGTGATGATCGGCAGAATTGCGGTTAACACGAGAAGCCCCTTTTCAGAGTCCCAATTACACGTGTCTCCATCTGTGAGGGTGTTGAAATAACACGCACCAAGGTTCTGAAAAATTTCCCATCAGTAACACCCTTACCACTGTCTAGTCGATAAATTGAAGCATATATAGTTGAAAGTTAATAAGATAGGTATTTTACAAGTTTTTTTTAATGCCCTTTATGCCATAATATCACATTTTGTTATGCGGTGTAATGTAGGTCTAATGAAGCAGAATAAAATTTGCAAATGTGTTAAATATTGGACGCGTTAATTTATTTGATGATGAAGTCGCCACTCGATGAATAATGCGGAAGAAAAAGGATATTAAATACTGGTATGCCTCATGATCTCGAGTTAGGAACCAATCCCAATTGTAGCCACAAATAATTGCAAGAATACGTAAGAAGAGTTATTCGAAAATAAGCAATCCAGTGATAAATTTTCCTAGGAACTTTTCCTTTGCCTCAGTTGCGAGCCACAAAAACCTAAACCGAAAGACATTTGTCGTTTCCACCAAACCCAGAGGCATCGTTTGCACAAATAACGTTCAACAGAGGCAGTTATACGATCTAATCCTGTTTTAAACGAAGGGAAAAATAAAGTTTATCAAACAGAATTTGTTATTTCTCTGCGTGTATACTAAATTCTTCATTACCTAAAAACCTGACTGTATGGGCTTTCACTTGGTGGTATTTCATCTTTAAAAACACAACAAATATAACTTTTACAACACCACAGTTTATTTTTAAAACTCACTAGGCATCGTCATCATGTCTTTATGAAATGAAGAAAACTCCATGAAGCACTGAAGTATTCAGATGTTCTCCAAATCTGTCTTATTAAACTGAGTGTGCCTTCTAAATTAGGTTCATAAAGAATATCTCGCAAAGATGCGATGTACTAAATCCGATATTTCGTCAAGTTCCTTAATTTAGCACCTTCGTGACAAGAGTGTAGGGAATCCCCGGTTCCTTGTCGCGTCGTTTAATGAGGCCTATTATCTGATACCTCCGATCGTGCTATAAGAAGCCAATTTTTTTGTGATAATCGATATTTGCTGATAAATTACTTTTTTGAAGCGTATATTCTGCGTCCAGCTTGTTACACGATGTGTCATGGTGAGTGTTGTTTGATGTACTCCACCTAAACCGCAAATGATATAAATTGTTTTATTTTGAACCCACAACAGCTCTCTTTTACTCATCAGCGCATAGAATTTTGTCATTTTAGATGCCCATTACAAAATATCATTGAAATGATGCTTTATGGTCAGGTCGTGTCCGTCCGTACTTACGCATGCTTCGTCTGCGAAAGTACTGGGCGGATGATCACGAAATTTTGTACTTAGGGCATAAGGGCAAATAAAATGAGAAAATGGCATAAATGGTTTCAAATAGCCTAATCAGGAGTGCCACTTTACTGGTGACAAAATGAACCTTTCTCTATATCTAGTAAAATATCACTTACAACAAAGAAGTCTTCAAACCAAATTTCTAGAAATAGTAAAATAGCATATTTTTTGCCCAGTGTATTTTTATCGAAGGAGCAGCCGATTTCACTCAAATCAAACGAGAAAGTCGTAATTCACTTTGAATTACGACAAAACTTTCCCGTGGTTTTGTTTTTGTCAACGAAAGCAATCTTCGTTGCAGCTGAAGTAAAAATCTGCTGTAAACACCTAATCACGTCCAATTTAGTGCGAAAGCAGCATTTGGTAAATGAAGGGAAATGGATTATCTACTACGAAGAAACGAATTGCAAGGATCCGAAACGCCGTGGATTCGTCAGAGACGAGCGTATCAAGACCTTCACTCGAAAGGAACTTAATTGCTCATCTTCTCAGTTGCACATCCTCCTTCAAATCGATACCGAGAGGAGAATGTCTAAAAAAAAGGCCACCGGAGAGGCGCTCTCCTCATCTTCAAACGTTCCATTACGACGCACGGACTCAAAAGTAGGAAATTAATGACCGGAGTGTTACGAAAACTGAGTTGATGTCCAGGAGTCTTTTTCCTTGCCGTCGATCCCCTAACCCTCCACCGCCCCGAAATACAACCCTCCTCCTCTCTCCCGCATTGCCTGCCACAGATCTCATTAGGAGAGGAAACAGAGCGAGGAGACGATAGGGAAGCTGGTGTCTCCATCGTGTAGACAAAGCACGGCGAAACCCGCCCTCGTATCGTGTAACAAAATGACGTTTTAAGGAGAACATTGGCGAAAGGGGCGGAAGGAGAAGAACTCAACCCATTCTCTCTCTCTCTCTATCTCACATCTACACGTCAAAAACAAGTCGAATTGGCGAGTGGCCAGGTTATCAGGACAATGGAGGCGAAGGCACTCTCCCTCTCTCTCTCTATTTCCCTTTATTTCCTTCCTCTCTCTTTCTCAATCTCTCCAGCCGTCCCTTGCCCAGATCAGGGACGAGAACGAACCTCACGTACGATTTCAAATGAAAAAACATTAGGATTCGAAGGTGGAGTTTGAATGAAGGTGAGAGGTGATAGGATTCGACCAAGGGCAGATGAGGGATATGAGAAAAGCCTTTATTCCTCCCCCCCCCCTCCGCTTCCTTTATCTTCTACAAATCTCCAACCTCACGTCCTTTAAAGAGGGGTTCCGGAGATGAAGGAAGTCTATCCTCCCATTAACAAGGGGTGCCGGTGGTGTAGTTGTTAGGACGCTGGCTGATACTCGCCTGCTGCTCGAAAGGGCAGCGGGCACGAACCCTGCTAAAGTAGGAACTTTTCCATGGTCGCCCGGCCCCGTTTGTGTAGTTTGAGTAGACCGCGCAAATTCAGCGTTCCGTCCTTCGGAAGGGAAGTTAAGCCGTTGGCCCCTTTGGTGCTCTTCGTTAAGAGTAGGCTAATGCCGGCGCTAGGTTTTCCTCTTGCCTTGTGAGTGTGTTCGGTGTGAAAGGAGCTATGGCTATAATAATCCTAGAGATTGATTACCCAAAAATACACAATTCCCCATTAATCGCCTCCAATCTCTCGGCAGAACACGAAATGTACGTACGAGGGACTCATTCTTTGTCGCAACTTCTTGGCCTGAAGAAATCGTATCAAGTCTCTCTGGCCTGTATTAAATCGTAATTAGGCCACCGTCGAAAATGAGGAAGATAATTATGTCACTAACAAAATAATCGATCTGTTAAGACGAAAAAATATCTGTCCCACTTTGACTCCTGCATCAGTGACAATACAACCTACTAGAGAGTGGTTCAAGCATTGGCCTTCCACGCAGCTGTCTCAGGTCCGAATCCGGCGGAAGTAGGATTTTTCAACTTGGAATCGTCCCGTCCCCTACTTGTGTGATTGGAAGAGACCGCGCAAGTCAACGCTTCGTCCTTCGGAAGGAACATTAAGCAGTTGGCTCACTTAGTGCTCTTCCTAAAGAGTAGGCTAATACCGTCACCAGGTGTCCCTCCCCCTTGTGAGTGCATTTCGTGTGTAAGGATTAATGGATGTTATAATACAAGAGGTTTATTAACCAGAAATTCCATACAAAAACACTACTAAACACTTGTATAACTCTCCACAAAGACGAATTTGAGTCTAGTTTTCAGCCGAATTATGGTTATCCAGCTATATTAGTAGAAGGTTTTTTTCTGAAGTACACACGTCCTTCGTTTTGCACTCTACGTACGTCCATGAATTATACCATGTAGAGCGAAACCGTAGAGAGCACGCGTTTTTTCCCATAGAAATAATTAAGGTAACAATTGAGCGTCGTATTGAGGTCAGCATGTAACAATTCAGTGACATTGTATCCAGCTTAGTTTCCTTATTCCGTTTTGGCGTTTTTTTAATCCGCTTATTTTTTCGGTTTGTCCAGCAAAATGTGTGTAAAAATTTAATTTAAATTTCCTTTTCTTGGTAAACGTTTTGTTTTAAAATTCCTTCTTTTTAATTATATAATATTATTTTCATAATACTTCTTCTTTGCTGTTTTAATTAATAGCTATAGTACAGTTTTTTTAACCCCCGAATTAACGGCTGCATAGTGCACAAACTAAACTTTTAGTTATTTTTGGCATTGACACCAACGTTGATTCATTGCAATAATGTTTCTTGATTTAAGAAACAAAAAGACATCTGACTTGGATAGCTGACTAAAATATATTTTCTTATAAATTCTAGAATGTTACACTTGTGAGTTAATTCGCGAAGAAAAGAATGAAATAGACAATGGCATATTCAGCATTTTTAACGGCCTGATCAATAAATCTCATAATCTCATGCTTAAGAAATGACAAGGCAATGCTCGTTTGTACAGTCCTGAAACTGCGTCTGTTTTCCACATTTTTTTATTGTTCAATAAATTTTTCAATAAAAATTACATTACTGGTATTCGCAGATAAAAAAGTTATTGAGGTGCGTGGAAGTACTCGAATAAACAACAGAAGAACACACTCTTATCTCAAGCCTTCACGCATAGAAAAAGTTATTTTATGCATTTTATTCCGGTAGATAACTCGCCTACTAATTTCCTGGCATATTACAAGAATTCGTTCTGTATTTTTAGGCGTTCTTTATCAGCAAAGCCATAGTAGCGGCACGTCTCTTCCGCCCGTTGGCATGTTTAATATTCGGAATTACTGGGCAGATGTTCATGAAATTTATATATATATATATATATATATATATTTATATGATACAGCGTTTTGCAAGGCTTGACACATTAGACTAAGCCAGGGGTTCTCAAACTTTGCGATACCGCGACCTCCTAAAATGATATATATATATATAAAACAAAAGTTTCATTGGAAATGAAATAATCGAATTTCAAATTATATTTGTGATAGAAAGGATGAGCTTGGTTACATTTGCATAAATCCTGAAATCAGGGTTTCATTTTAAAGAGAGTCACTCTCATTTCTCGTCCCACGTTTATTTTTGATCGATATTTGATCTTTTTAGCAGCAAATGTAGAAAACTCTGACTCGAATAAATAAGATGTTGCAAATTAAATAATTCTTTACATACAGCCTTCCTTTGTTTTGTGAACTTCCATTTTACGAGTTTCTGCTTATACGATCTGAGCCATTTCATACGTATTTTTCGATTTGCGAACAATTATTCGCTTATACGAGTTCGTTACGTTCAAATGAAAATCATATTTTTCAAATATCGAATACATTATCGTTTATACTTGCTCTATCCTCTTCGGGAAAGCTCGGGAAAATTCGTCAGATTGCATCACGCTGTTCCGAACTAGAACCATCACCTCGGTCTCAGTATGGGCGTTGCCGCTATTTGTGAAATTCTGTTCGCTGAGCGATGTGCACTTTTATCTTTTAAAGTAAGATATATTATAGAACGAGTTTTAGACTATAAATACTTTGGAAGCATCATAAGAAGAGAAGCAAAATGTACGGATGAGATCAGGAATAAAAACGAAAAGCAAAAGCGGCTTTCAGAAGAAAGAAATAATACTTACGGGGATTATAAGGGAAGATATCGGCAAGAAGTTCATAAAATGCTATGTATGGAGAATGGCTTTTTACGGGGCTGAAACATGGACGCTAAGCGGAAATGACATCAAACCTAGAAAACCTAGAAATGTGGACTTGGAGGAAAATGCTGAAGATAAATGGACGGATAGGATGAAGAAAGATCAAGTGCTACGAAGAGTAGGAGAGAAGCGAATGATTATACAGAATATTAGAAAGAGGAAGACAAACTAGGTTGGACTTGACCTGTGGAGAGAGAGTATGATTAAAGACGTGTTAGAAGGAAAACTAGATGGAAAAAGGGAAAGAGGTAGGAAAAGGTTTCAACTGATAGAGGATTTGAAAGAGAAAGAGAGTTATGGAGATAAGAAGAGGACAGCGGAAAATAGGAGTATATGGAGAACCAGGTTTAACCATGAATAATCACGGACCTGTCTACGGACAGATTATCTATAATGATGATGATATTTTCGTGAATCATGTCTCCTTAGCGTGCCAGCCTTTCAGATATTGCAAGTGGTAAAGTGAAAAAGAGAGGTGTAGCCCAGAAACTAAATACTTTTCAAAGATTGGAGAAAGGCGAGCGGTCGAAGGACATATGGGCCGCATTTAACCTATCGTGGTCTAGTATATAATAGTCTAATACCGCTAATATATAGTGTAAGATATCATAGGCTAATGACTAAGAATGTCATTTAAATACATTAATATACCATTGTTGATGTTTTTTCTCAATTTAGTATCTTTCTTCAATGTTTTTAGTGAACTATGGAATATTTTTTTATTTTGGCCTTCGAAACCAATTAAAAATTTTTGCATAGGAAGTAATAGAAGAATAATTTTTGTTTTACGAGTTTTCGCTTAACGAACAGTTTTCGTGAAACGAATTAAGTTCGTCAAACGAGGGAAGGCTGTAATCATTTTGCACACTGATCCAACATTTAGGGAGAGAAATTGTCGGGAATTTTATATTCAAAGAAGTGTCAGAAGAGACATCAATGAATTGCTCCTCCTCGGTAGGAGTGAGTGTACCAGCTATCATTTTAGCATCAAATGTGTTCCTTATCCATTCAATTCTTTTTATTTCCGCATCTGATGTATAGTACTGAAAATGAAATTTTTATTTGTCAATCAGTTGAAGAATTTTACTATCACCACCATGCAGGAAGTTATTAAGAGTATTCAGCTTATCAAATACGTCACTTAAATGTGCTAACTGCATATTGAAATCACAGTCGACGAACCTGTGTGCACTACTATGCCTTTCCTCAATTTAATACTGGTGAAGTTCATTTCTCAGTTCGAAAACACGTGTCAAAACTTTACTCTGAGACTGCCATCTTGGCTCACAGTAAAACAGTAAATAACTATGCTCACAAACCTTGCAAATAGTCTTTTTATAGTCTGAAACAGTTATAGTTGTTTATAGAACCTTCTCCGATGCTGAGCTGAAATTTTTCAAAGCAAGAGCTTGCCTATGAAACATACAGTTTGTTCAAATAGCACCAGGAGATTTTCGGCGTATTAAAACTTGAAGTCCTTTGTGACAGCCTGGCATAGAGCGTGCTTCGTCAGTGCATATCCCCACGCAGTTTGAACACTAAGAGATTTGCATTCATATAGCTATCAATAATATCGAAAATGTCCTAATTTTACTCGTACCTGTAATTTCCTTACAAAGGAGTAAATCCTCATTTATTTTATCCTCGTCGAGGAATTTAACTTACGTTATTAAATGAGTATCCTTAGCGCTATCCATCGCCCCATCTATCTGAATGGCAAATAGTTTGTTTCTTATCTTTTCAATTAGTTCCTCATTTAGATCCTCTGCTATATATGCCATTCGGCGGGAAACAGTGTCATTAGACAAAGGGATATTTGTAACCTGTTGGGGACTAGACTCTCCCAACATAGTTGTATCCATATTAATAACTGCTGGAAGAATTAAATTTTTTCCAATTATGTGGTTCTTTTCCTCTGGGCATTCCGTATGCAACTTGATAAGTAGTGAAAAGTGATTTTGAAGAGTTACATAGATATATATAACTAGACTAACGTTTTGTTGCTTAATTTCATCTCTTCTTCGAATTTAAAATTCTCGAGGTTTGTTAGCTAATTCTGCATGACTTGTTTCCAGATGTCGTTTAGTTTGCTTGGCTTCATACTCTAAGCGGGCAGAGTTTTCTGACAAATAACACACCCAGGCCGTTATTCTCCAGTAATAGAAACACTTGTGAAACAAAGAGATATGTTCTTTCTTGGCTAAGCAACTTTTATGAGCACTACCGGTAGATTGCTCATCTTTAGCTTTTCTCTTACCACCAAACAAAAACTTTTCCATTTTGAAAGAATATAAATTTAAAATAACGGATGATAATAATGAATTTCACTAACACGTACAATTCTACGGACACTTTTGAGACATTCCACGCCAGTAGAGACACACGAATATTTCCGAGAATACACGTATTTGGCCCGCGAGCCGCGGGTTGAGGACCTCTGATTTAAAGAATACAATATTGATGGCGGTTCATAAAACCCTTGTACCTCTGCTAAGATAAGATAAAGAATCTCAGTAGGCACTCACCAATAAGATACTTTTAAGTATGCTAGCTTCTGGGGGTGTCAAAGTGACACACGTAAAACATACACAAAAACAAAAAAACACAGAAGCTTTCGGCGGTGATCCCTTTGACAGCACAGGAGAGAGACAAGTGATGGCACTCGGTGGAGGCATGGGGTGGAAGGGTGGCGTGGAAAAGTCGGTGTTTGGAAGATGCGGAAAATGAGTGAAATGCTAGCGTAGGTTGAGACCAGAGGGGGAAGAAGGGGTTCAGAAGGTGAATGTGAACAAGCTCCCACCGACGGTGATGAAGAGCCGAAGCATTATCGGGGAGAGCGCGAAGCAATCATGATATTTCAAGTTGTTTGTTTGCATAAATGCCCACGGGCAGTGGTCGTTTCAGATTATATATATATATATATATATATATATATATATATATATATACACACACACAGAGTGGGCCACGGATGATGTGTTGTAAAAGCTTTTGTTAAATTTACACATCAAGGGGTCAATGACACTTGCCACACCCCTTGCTCTGGGCTCTAAGATTTGGGCAAGGGGAGTGCCAAGTTTTGTGTAGCTGATTTCACTTCATTTCTGGGGTGAAATCAATTTATGTCACGGAGGCTTATGGGCCTCCCATGGTAATTTTGGAAAATATTTTTTTCGAATTCGTGAGAGATATGTTGAAGCCGGGGGTTTTCGATCCCGCTGATTTAGTTATCTTTCGGGAAGTATTTTATAAAATGGCGATCAGAAAAGTTATTTATCCTGACAATATCAGAGTTGTAGAACAATCTAAATAGAATATGATTTGTTTAATATGTATTTATCGAATGTGTAGCCGTTTTCAATAAAATCTAACGAGAAAGTCGTAATTTAATTATAACTCGACTCATTTTTACAAAATCTTGTATAAGAAACAGAAGAATACACTAAGTAAACTAATAATTTTAAATTAAAGAAACACCTTTAAGAGATAGCTTATAAAGGCAGAGAACAAAGGTGGTGAACAAGAATTTTAAAGAGATGAAGTGTATGATGGAAGGAAACAAACACGCATCGAAGCAAAGAGGGTTTTACTCAATAATAAACCAATATACTTGAGCTGTCATAGTAACTGTCGGCCGTCCATCACATAAGGGGAGAGAAGAATGGATATGATGTGTAGAGCCATGACATCAGAAAGAACACAGCATTAACCTGTCATCTGTCCCTTTTACGTTTGTAGGCACGCGGTTCCGCTTTGAACTGAATAGGGAAGAAAAATATCGGTGAGAGTATTAGAAATTGGTTTAAAAATTAATTATCAGAGTATGTTCAATCAAGTTTTCCGAATAATCCTCTGGTTATAAAAAAGGTTGTTTTATAAAAGATGACCTCGCTAACCAGACGTCTCAGTATCATATTTGTGAAAAAAATATCGATTAACCGAAAGATTGAATTTTGAATCTGTCTTTTCGGGCATTGAATAAGAACTGAAGAGTTTTTGCTATTAATACAAGTGCCATTCGATATAGAACAATTTCCCCTGAATGGGTGAATGGAGAGAGGCAGGGAAAGATTTTTTAAAATGATTGGCCGGAAATTGAAAGATTTAGGTAATGAACAACGAACAAAATCCTTATCAAATTTTAAAAATGAACTAAACGTTTTTTTATATTGATCGAAAATTGACAGATGTAGGAAATTAACTCCAAACAAAATACTTACTAAAGTTTAAAGCATGAAAGTAAGGTATTTTCTATAAACGTTTATTTTTCGGAACTAGAAAGGCCTTCATGTTTTAAGCCAATCATGCTTAATGATTTAAAAAGTCGCTTAAAATTTATTGGGGCAAAAGTATTTTTTAAAATATAATAACATACTGTAAGAGGGTTTAAATTAATAAAAATAAACTTGAGAGTAAAATGTTGAACTTTTTTCACAAAACTATAGTGTGACGTAAAAATTCCATTTATATATATTTAGATTTTTACAGGTCTTGTTGGAATGATTTTAGCATAATAAAAATTGCCTCGGAAATAAATACAGGCGTGATATTAAGGACTTGTCGTTTGGAAAATTATTGAAACGTTGAAAAGGAATAATATATCTTAGTGCCGGTGTTTCATTATTTGTAATAAGCAGTATTTTAGGAAGTTTGCTCACATATTCAGTGATTCATTTAAAGATCATATTAAAATGACAATTTACGTCATACATATTTCCTTTCAAGAGCTTATTCATTCAATAGATTTTCAGTAATAGAATCATTAAAATTGGCGTAATTTATACTAGAATATTACTTAAAATTAACGTAAATTATGGTTTATCTTTACGTATTTTCTACGGAAAACTGAAAAAAATATAATCGTGTTGATGTGTCACGATTAGAGTTTTGGAACCGGGAATTTACTGGATATTTCTTATTCTCGATTACCGGGTAAAGTTTTAATGATCCTCGGGAATTGCTCGTTTGAATTTTGTTCCGAGTCAAGATTTTCCAGAATTGCCTTCATAGTTGTTTTTTTTTTTAGATATTCCTCCGAATTTCAGCTCCAAATATTAAGCTATCAAATTAGTTTTAATTTTTTTATTTTATGTGTGTTGTACCAACAATTTCAGATGATTAGGAATATTTTTTCCGTGAATGCTATTTAGTAACTGAGTTATTAGGATTTTGAGATTAAGGATCGGGTAGCGTTTTTCGCTATTAATTAAATTTTAATGGCGTGCTAATACAATTTCAAATTGGCTTCTTCTCGCGCCCGTAAATTTCATAGTAAAAAAAGGTCCAAAGGTAATGGCCGTATATTGCATGAATCTGAAACTAGGCGCCGAAGTGAACTACCTTCCCCTCCTACTCTTCTTCCTTCCTCCCTCCCTCCTCGTCTAATCGACCAAATTAATTACTCTGACCAAGTGAATTATATATAAACCAGGAAGATACCCGTTGAAATTCAACGGAATATTTTTAAGAAATTTTGTGAAGAGATGGAACGCGAAGCTATTACCCAAATCAATGGTACCCAATTACACGAAACAGGCAACAATGCAAATCAATAAGAATGAGTCAAATTCTCGCGTTAAAAACTGATCTGGTGATCGATTCGACGCGTATTAAAAATCTATGGCAGGAAAACAAACGTTTTTTCTTTTAGGCGTTCGCTGTTTCAAGTCTCGAACTCCTACGATGAATCTTAGTGATTTTACTATAATAATGTTCTACATTCCTTCTCGCATATAACGCAAAGAATGTTGTTTACACCGGCTGCTTAGAAAATTATTTCCCTTTCCTTCAGTCTTTCTCGTATTAAAAGCATTGAAAGCACCCTTTCACACACGAGGGATGGAATGACAATAGAATTTCGAGGTTTATCAATGTAATTGGTTTGCAAGACAACATTCTGTTAGATCTCAAATAGAAAAAAAAACCTGTGCTTCGAAAAGTCGATATTAACGTGTTATTGTATGGGAACTGGAAATTTCTTTCTTGGAGTTGAACCCAGGACTTTTTCGAGTTTTTTTCGTGGCCACCATAAAATATGTAAATCGAGCATTCTTGCCAAATTTAAAAAATGCATCTCGATTGTTTATCGAGTTATTTGCATTTTTATAGCGTGAAAGAGGTAGTCGCAAAGTGGCAGAAGGCTCTCTCATAGGTTACAGATTGTTTTTAAAACACTTTCATACATTTTCAACACTCAATAGAAAATTTGAGGGAATTCCAAGATGGGATACATTAGTAGTTGGTGTCTAGTAATCTCCGCATCGTCAACATTGAGGAAAGATCGGTTGCGCAAGTAGAAGTGCGTCGAAATATTGAATCTGCTAACAATCTGTAGCAAATAATGTATCACATGTCATTGGGATTTATTATAGACTTATGTATTTACGTTTTATCAATAATAAATATCATGTTTAAATGAAAAATGGTGTATTAAATATTAAAAATGCAAAATCGTTTTTATTCCCGTGTTCCCGGGATATTTGGAAATCTAATTACCGTTTCCCCGGGGAAAAAAATATCGCCGGGAACCCAAAACTCTAGTCACAATGTGGTGTATCCTCAAGCATATGCAACTCAGACGGCAATGTCCTTTTTCTTATGTAACCCCAACAACACAATCCTTCTACAACGCTTCAGCGGTTTCTTGCGTTAGTTGATATGCAGCAATCTCAGCATATGGTTGGTATAAAACAGAGGGCTAAAAATCGCGGAATAGGTAGTACATTACTGTGGCCCGCGAAGTAAGGTAGTTTACACTAGACGGCCAAAACTCAAATGTATTTCTCATAAAATATTTCACGCAAATCTAAGACATTTAAAAAGTATGTTAAAGCAGCACTTTTAAAATAGGAGTTGTCGGTGCTTGCATATTGCAAGCCTTCAGAAAATCACCATACACCAAGATATAAACTCGTAAACAAGCCAACGCGACAGCAATTTAATTACACAAAGCCCATTTATATAAGATAATAGTTTCCATTTTCTGCGAAATTAAGGCATCTATCCGGAATTTATAAATTCTCTGGAAATCGGCTTTGGATCCAAGTTTTCCAATTTCAAGTTTCATGGCTCAGATCGCCCTTTTTCAGCAACAACTACCTCATCATTTAGACAATAGCTTATACGTTACACTAAAATTTATGTAAAAAATATGATATTTTGTGTTAGGATTATGGTTTCATCATCCGTGCCTTTTAGCACCTATCTGGAAAAAAAATTAATTTAAAATTTTCATGTCATCATATGTATACGTCGTTGGCTGAAATCAAATGGATTATGTAGTCTAAGTATTAAATCAATTTTCTTGAAGTATAGTTAATCAATTCCCATTGAAAGGCGTTGGAGTCGTTGTTATGGTAATTAATATTTTTCATTGTTGAAAACCGAAAACAATTTCATAATTTTATGATTAAAATCAAACTTACCTAAATTCAGCATGGATTTGAATTCTGTCTTCAAGAAAAACAAACTTCATTCTTTCTTCCATAGTATAATGCATGTCCCGACATCGTATCTTAATTATAAATAGTTTTAAAAAGCAATTTTATATAACTCTGCACCGTTTTAAATGCTTTTCTAATGGGTTTTTAAAATTGGACATTGGGGACACAAACACACCTTAAATATAACATTTTCTGGAATTTCGGATTTTTCCAGAGGTTACACCCAATGACCTATCTTTATGTCAAATTTCAGCTCTGTAGTACTTCTAGAAGAACATTAGGTTTTATATGATACAAGCTGTGTGACCCGGCGTTGCCCGGGTGCGATTCGGAATTGCAAAAACTCCCTCTTTGCAACGTCATTCTTCGCGTTCTTGTGCCGTCTCAATGAATCTAGACAGACGTACGCGCTTAGTTTTCCGGGAATTACGCCTGATATTGGGTTGAGAACTTCTAGGCATAGTGAATATTTTAAACCTATCTACAGTCACACACACACACACATCAGATTCCACCAAACCAACAACTTATATACCCTCGCACCACCCTTGTGCTCAAAATACAAAGCGTTGCTTCTAAAAATTACCTACAGAGAAGTATTTTGTTCCGTATAAGGGCTCTTGAAAAATGTCATAACTTTCGATCCGACTGTATATTCATATGTTTTTTGTGTGCATTGCATGTCAAAAGAACCTAACCCTCGACGTCGAAACTAGTATTGTTGTAATGAATGGGTTTAAGGCCGCATAATAGGGTTGGGACGATTTTTTTCTTATGGGAGAGGAGAATGAATGTTCAAAGTATACGAAACGGTTTGAGTAGTTTGCGGCCGGCAGACTTGGAACGGTGCCTTAATGCGACCCACGGGTTCGGTGGAAGGCCTTCATGCGGCCCACAGACCGACTTGATGTTGAGACCTCTGGTATAAAATGTGTCATATTAATCCCATGCTAATTATGTAAGATAAAAATTCGAAGTTGGCGCAACGTCTTTCTGAAGGAACTGTTATAATCTATTATCCAAATAATTCAATTAGCATTTGCATATATTTATAACTATATTTTCACTAAGCTGAAAATAATTTTTCGAAACTTCTATTATCAAGTCAAAATTTTGCTGTAAAAAAGGTTTCTTCTCCGACGCAACATTTCAGAAATATTAATTTTTAAATATTTTAAAATGTCTCCATTTGGTTTCAAGATGGCGGATGACAATTAAAATAATTTTCCTGAGTTTTCCTAGCTAGTATAATTAAAATGCCGTTTACTGCATTTTTCCACGGCAAACAGTTTATGATATATAGAGGAGGACGGATGGACGGGCAGACACTGGTGAGCTTATATAAATAGGTTTAGTAAAAAACATTATGATCTTTATTGCGTCCAAAATTTTACCTGGAAAATCCATTAAATCCCCCTGATATATGGGTGCACATAGTCAAAGGTATTTTTTTATTCGACTCGCATTTTTGAGTCGAAACTTTTGCGCTGAGTAGCAATTTTATGCGCGCAACCAATTAACGAGTCCCTCTGCTAAGTTCAAAGTTTTTCATTCAGATTTCGAGGGACATAAATTAATAAACAACTTCCTCTCGACAAATCCCAATTGCTTATGAAGCCGTAGATCAATTAGTTTTCGTTTCGAAATTATTTTAAATTGCTCCACCGAAAAAGGAAACTTTACCCGATGTGTTAATTTCGAAAAAAATAAGCCTATCATAACTCTTTAGTTATCTTTTTTAGTTTTTTCCAAATATTTATTTTTCAATGTCATAAATACAGCAAGACATTGAGATCGCGGCAGAATATGTTTTATAGCCCGTTTTTATTAAATGCGCTTATCTTTTCACTTTTTGGCGTCTGTCTGTAAATCTATCTGTTTGCTTGCTGAAATTGAAACTGAAGAAACCGTAAGCAAAAGGGCGCTGTGACGGAGTGTGGATTTCCGTACTGCTGCCATTTGCCTTTCTATAGATTTGAGTTTTGAAAAATATACAGCGAGTCGCATAATATACTCCCGCAATAGCGCAAATAAAAATTCTCTGTGGAATAAGAATGTTCTTTAATAGTTCTCTCTAGGAATAACTCCCATTCATACAAACAAATCGGTCGTGTTCGCTCTTTTGTCTCCGCCGTTTTGTGAATATTTATACGCAATTATGTGTTTTCAGTGGTTTCATCGCTTTAGAAAATTTGTTTACAGGGAGAAAGTGATGCATATGATGGATGAAAATACAGACATAAAAAAGAAAACAATATAGATGGCAAAAATTATATATAAATATTATATATCATTATATATTATATATTATATATTATATATTATATATTATATATTATATATTATATATTATATATTATATATTATATATTATATATTATATATTATATATTATATATTATATATTATATATTATATATTATATATTATATATTATATATTATATATTATATATTATATATTATATATTATATATTATATATTATATATTATATATTATATATTATATATTATATATTATATATTATATTATATTATATTATATTATATTATATATAATATATATATAATATATTTAAACATTTTATATAAACTTCAACATTTATGCCACTGCGCACAACCCCACTTATGATAATTTTTATTTCTGGGAGAGACACTGAGCAATGGTGATAACTGAGGACACTAACTTCACTTGAATGCTTCATGTTTGGGACAAGAATTTAGAAATACTCCTTAATTTCCAGCATTTTTTTAGAAAGCTGAATGGTTGTCGTGTAAGAAATCCCGGAGAATTTTTCCATTTGGCCAATATTTTTACCTATAAAATGCAGGATGTGCTCAAGATTTCAACTTATCGCATTTGGCCAAGACGTATCTAAAGGTATTTTACTATAGCAGAAAATATCTCTCGATTCTATTTTACTGCCTAATATTGAAGTATTTCGCGAATTTTTTAATCTCTGGCAGCGTTCTTATATATCCGTCTAATAAAATTGAAAACTCTTGAATTTTATTTCAGCTGAGTTATAATTACGCTTATATAATGAAAAATATATAACTAAAAAGGGCTCATTTTCAGGATATCTTTAGAAGTTGGTAGTTGGCCTTAGGATATCAGAGGAATGTTAAGCAAGGATGATTGCAGAACTTGTTAACGAGTTTACTTACTTACTCCGACGACAGCGATTTGCATTGAAAAGGATGACCTGAATCTCTGCCCTACATAGATAAGAATTCAACGATTCTTTGAGTGACAGCCTCCTATCTATGAAAAAAACACTTCCATTTTATGGGAATTTCTCGCAATTTTCCAAAATTGGTAGAGGGGTGGTAAGCGTGTCTGGCTCTCTCGCGGATTCGAATTCAGCCATGGGCATGGTTTGATGACTTCGTCTTCATTAGCGTTATTACGCTCATCGGAAAATACCGTTAACGGCTGTATATGAGCAAGTTAAAATAATAAATCAATAAAAGCATTAATAAAACCTTAAAAGCTTACAATTTTTCATATATTCAAAATTTTGAGATCATTTTTACGATACGTTGAACTTATCATTTAATGTTAGCAATATAATTTAAAGCTTTGTGAATGCTGACTGTATATTCGTAAATTTCATCGCCACATAGATTTTGATTTCGATATTTAAGGAATTACAACGAGTAGTTTCAGTTTCAAATTTCGACTTTTATTCTGGATTGAATGCGATTGACACATTAATAGTAAATGTCTCGTGAATCGTAAATCTAACTTATAATTCGTTCAGTGAATTTTATCGTTCAATTTAAATTTATGCAATAATTATTCACGTTTTTCGAGTGTTTGAGGACTATTTGTTAATTAATGATACATAAATGGGATCATGCGTGAGTATTGGGGATCATAGCCTTTCATAATTCAGATGAAAGTGCAATTACCGTCTTCAATCTCCCGGAAATTAAAAATTCCGGTTCTTTGAACATTCGATAAATTTAAGATACACATTCATCGTGTATTCATCATTAACCCTAGAATGCTAATATTGACTGGGAAAAGCATTGATGCTAAGCATTCGTGAAAAATGCGACCAATATTTTGTACAAGATTTATGCATTTATTTCCAAGAAAAAAGTCAATACCAGACAAATATAAGAATGTTGTATAATTAATAAATGCGTTAATCATTTGTTTTAATCACAAACAAGGCAATATTTTGCTTTATGTTTAACGCAGATTGCTTTTGAGCAATGCTTGCAATAAATGGTGGCCCTACGTCTGCAAACAGACCTATTATTAGGTGTTGAGGACTGCCTGAAATCAAGATATTTATAGCGGAGCTAAATAGCCAGGCTACCAAAATAAAAAGTAAAATAATATTTATTTTACACTTATTTCAAGAGAACTGACGTCATATTTTTTAACCGAAAATGGTATATATAATCTTCATATAAATAAGTAAACAAAATATAATATTTAAACTGGGTCAAATAAACAGGGCTACCACTATATTAAGGGAATAAAGTGATCTAAAGATCCTACGCAGACAGGAATAAGCTGTAATATATTAAGGTTAGAATTTTTCTGTAACTTTGAATTTGGAAGGTATTAGCTGAACGGATTTCAAAGAAATTTCGTTTGTAGGCTAGTATAGATTGGTATAACAAAATGAACGTGTTTAGAACGGATCTATAAAGCTGGAGTATCAAAATATAAGGAAAAATAATTTTCTTATTTCAATTAGTTTACTACTGCTAATTTAACAGAAAAGCACTTCTATACCACGGGAAACCCTTGTACACCCCTACTTGTTCATGTCTCATCTCGATTGATTAACGAGCATATTCGAATATTTTTAATTACTATACTGTGTTTTATTGTGTTTCATTATATTTTTTATTATGAATGGTATTGAACACTTCCGCGAAATCACGCCTGATGAAGTAAGTTATAGTTATTATAGGTACTAATTGATGACTTCATAAATAAATCGGCATCGGATTTCTAGGGGCATGTTAACTAGAGTATTTCTTCAAGATATAATTATTTCATAAACAGAAGAATTAGAAAACTGTTAAATACACTGCTCTGAGAGTATGAAATTTATTTTACTTTATTGTTTTGAAAAAATCGAATTCGAGTTGTCAGCGGAAATACGCGTTTTAAGATCTTCCGATTACGTTTTGACTATTTCCTCGATGATGTCTGTGTTTATGCTATGACTATTGTGCGCGCTATAACTAAAACGCTACTTATCAAATGAGCACGGAACTTTATAGTAGTTTCATTAAAAATTCAAAATTTGATTCGATTTTAGTCAAAATTAGTCAGATGTGGAGGTTTAATTGTATAATAGTTCAATTGTAATTAATAAAATTATAGAAAACATAATATTATGCGACTTTTATTCGAAACATGTTTTCATATAACGGATTATTAAAGTTATTTTGATTATTTGTAGCATATTTTTTAAGTACGTCGCTAAGTGATACATTTTGTTCCATTGCTATAATAAAATTATCTTATTGTTGTTAGCGATGAATACGCTACCGAAGGTAATTTTAATTGCGATCTAAATTCTCCCAATGCCATCTGGTGACATGTTTCGCAATCAAATTTTATTGTAAATATTGAAAGTGATCCCAGCGCCGGCAACGGCAATTTATATCACGCATCGGCATTTGTTTATCCACAGCAACGAATAACAATTTTGTTTACTTATTGTTTTTTCAATATGAAAAGTGATTTAAAATATTCAGTTTTAAAATTATTCACAGTGATCGCAGCTCCGCCGACGGAAATTTTTATCGCGCATCGACATTTCGTTGTCCACAGCAACAAATAATTTTGTTTACTTATCGTTTTATCAATATGAAAAGTGATTTAATGTATTCAAAGTGTTTTAAAATTATTGACGAGTTTAACTGTCGACAATTCTTCTTCAGATTCCTGCCAACTAAAGCAACTTGTAAAGAATATTGAAAGCATATTCATGAATCCGCATGGAGAAACTCTTGCGTTGGACGCATTTAATTTTTTTATGGTTTCGCTCAATCTACTCTCAATTTCATTTCTAACTGTCGCACCGTTTGTGCTTCCTATTCCTACAGTGGATATTACTTTCAATACCAACCCGAATACACCACGCCCGATCCCCAAATGTTCTGGACGTATTTTCACTGGAATTCAATCTCCCTTTCTCTCTCTTTCTCAACCTCCCTTTTTTATTGTTATTTTTTGGTCGTTTAGTGGAAGACCGCTCCTGGTGAAGGCGTTTTACGTTGCTCGGGAGGAGATATACAACCAATCGCTCAATTCCCAACGCAAACTTCCATCGCAGAAAAATATCCATCCCCATTTTTTCACTCTACCATTCTTTCTGTCTCTCCCGCTGTCTCACTCTATATCTCTCTCTCCATCTCTCCCTCTCTTTGGAATGGCTTTTTTATATCTCAAATTCCCGCCATTTCTTATGGCCTCCTGATATTTTCCTTGCAGCTCCCCAATATATTTTATTTCAACTCTGGAATTTCTAACAAATCACTTCGCGCTCTTTTCCCATCTCGGGAAAAAGGACGTATTTCAATTGTCTTTTTTTACAGAGTTGAGTTTATATGTTTTGTTTTTGTTTTTAGCATATTCCCTTGCTTCCAGAAAAAAAATATTTTGTCCGTTACTTCGTTCACCTGATTCTCGAAACATGCGCAAAAGAATTCAAAATCAAATTTATTGAGTATGTTGCGTATGTATCGAAAAGTAGAATAAATATTTCTTTTCGATCACGTTTCTTATAGGGTTGCATTCAAACTAGTGTTGATTCTAAAAAATTGGATCTTTTTTACGATGAAGCACGATCGATACAACTCATTTCGAGTATGTCTATCTAAAGAAGATGTAACAAGATGTGTTATAGTACACACAGTTAGAGGTCGATGATTCATATGTAATATACTCACGATTGGCGTTTTTTCAAGTTTGCTTTTAATCTCATTCAAATGACAAATTTTACTGACAAAGAAGTAGTCGTTGTATTATTTAAAGTTGACATGATAAAGATCAAAATTAAATCTTTGGTGCTTCATTTGGCCATGATATTAATATAAATTGCCCGTGAATAGGAGATTGATAAATTATAATGAATTCATTTGAAAAAGCAAATTACAGTTCCCAAATTTCCGCTGAAATCTTGAATATTAAAAATAAAAAACTATCTAATCATTTGATTCAGCGATTAAAATATCAAATGCACGAGAAATTATACGGTTGTCTCGTACATGCAGAGTCATATGAACGAACGTTTCGAGAATATAATTTTCAACATGAATTCAAATTTAATTAACAAAAATCTCTTTACAATACCTATACACTCACAGAAAAATCTCTTCGCAATACATATACACTCATAGTTGTGTTTATGAGAGCTTCCTTTTTATTAAAAACCCTTGGATAGCAACGTAAAACTAACTTTCGACCTCAACTTTTAAATTGATAGGCCTAATCAGGCACCTCCTTCGGCATCGACGCCCATGTAATATTAAAACTCGCAAATGAAAATTAAATTGAATTTTTTCAGTGGAAGTGGTTTCATTTATAAACTTCAAGTCTCGCCGGCCTCAAAAACTCCAGCGAGGAATTTACTTCGACGGCACAAGGAAACTGCCGGGTTGATGAGTTTCTCACGAAAGGTCCTCGTTTTAAAACGACACGTAACGCCGCATCGCGCCAGCTGTGTTTTTTTACGACTCCGGAAACCAGCGTGCGAAATATACGCACGCGGAGCATCTCGTTTGCGTTTAAGGGGCACGCGGCCGTTTTTAAGCGTCACGCGCGAGCGATGGAATGTGGGCGCTTGTTTTTCAAACGACTCGTAAAAAAATAACCATCACACCGACATTGCAGCGGGCGGTCGCTGTGTTCCGTTTCTGTTTTTGTTTTGGCACGCTTCCCTCCGTTGGACGCAATTAAAATCCGCAGATGAAACTGGATGAAAACGAAGGAGAAAATTTAACCATGGCGAACGCTATTCTACATAAGCAGACGGCAAAACAAATATTCTCAATTCACGCCATCGGCTAAAATTCTAACGAAAAAAAATTCTTCATTATCTTTAAATCAAGTAAGTATTAACTCACAGTTTACATTTTTAAACTGTCGTGTATGTAATAACCCTGCGTGGATTATTGTGTCATTACATGAACGTGACGCTTAAAAAAAATTTTGTCCAAAAATCGTGGAGGAATCCGATGATTTTTGAAGATAGGAAAATATTTCATAAAAAATTATCCCATAATGTATTGCATAATTTCTTTTGTTTCCTTCTGTCCTTCCGAACCTTCTTAATTTATTGATAAATATCACTCCTCTTAATGTCATCTGCCAACTGAATCCTTTTCCAGCATCTTCCACTTTTTCTTCAAAGTTATCTTTCAGTCACATCATCAGTCACTCAGTCTCTTCTACATAAATTTTCGATCCATCCATCTTCAGTTTTAATATCATTCTTTCTTCTTCTGCTCCTCATAAAACTTAATTTTTTCCTTTATCCTCCCATTCGCAGCATTATTATGCGTTCTTTGCACGAAGTGAACGCATATAGGGGAGGTCGTTTCAGTCCGTCCGCATGTTAAAACTCGGGAACAACTGGACGTATATTGATGAAATTTGATATTGGGAAGTTTTACTGAATTGGTAGAACGATTCCAATTTTCGTAAAAATCGTATGTCAATTACGACCACTTTACATGAAGACAAGTAGTTAACAACGTACCTCCGTTTCAATTCGGGAACCGCTTGACGTATTTTGATGAAATATGGTATTAGGAACTTTTACTAAAATCGGTCGAACGATTCCAATTTTTATTAAAATCGGACGATAATAACGACCACTTTACAGGAAGCCCTACATGTAGTTTACAATGTGCATACCTCTGTTTCAGCTCGGGAACCGGAGGATGAATTTTGATGAAATTTTGTATTGAGGAGTTTTAGTACAATTTCTCGACCGGTTCCAATTTTTATTGAAATCGGACGATAATTACGACCACTTTACATGAAGACCTACATTTAGTTTACAATGCACGTTTCAACTCGGAAACCGCAGGACGTATTATGATGAAATTTGATATGGGCTGTTTTACTAAAATTTGTTGATCTCAAAATCGAATTTGGAAAGTCTGTGTACTCCGACATGGAGTACCCCTTTCCATACTTGTTTTCAATGGCCACATTTTGAAGGTTCGTTTTTCAATCGATAATAGTGTCATTTTGCAAAAATCAAAGAAATATTAACAAAGAGCGCCATCAAAAAAGTAATGCGTTGGATATTCGTTATTACTCGCGTTTGAATCCTGCTGTAAAAACCTCAAAATTTAAAACTTTAAACGAAATATTTCCCTCTCTGCCCCATTGATTGTCTTTTTGCCCCGCTCCTAAGAACCATCACACAATCTGCATACTTCATCTTTATTTCCCAAAGGAGGACTTTGGCTTTCACCCCATTCCCTTAAAAAAATTCGATTCTGTCTTCCTCTTCCATCCCCTTTCCAAAACCTCAGCTTCTCTTCTTTATGCAGCTTAAGCTCCTTTGGTGGTCCGTGAGACGCGCCGCCCGAAAAGCTTTGCTGACCTAGCACAGCCTCTCCTGCTCAACCGTATCCTCGAGCTACAGATACATCTTCTTCTGAGTTTTGGGAAGGGAGGGTGGGGGAAAAAAGGGAGCGTGGGTTGAAAGGGACGGGGAGAGTTTTGCGATCGTCCCTCGCTCGTGAGGAGGAGCGTGAGGGGAAGAAGGGATTGAGAGGTGAAGGGATGATACGGTTTATAACAACGGCGGAAGATTGGGGTCTGGTGCCCTCGAGGTGCTTTCGTCCGGCCTCTGGTGCTCTCACCCATGAATCACCGACCCCTCGCCATGTCACGTGAGTTATATCTCCCTTCAGAACCTGCCTACGGAATCCCTTACCTTTTCTCCTCTCAGCGGCCTGCCTGCTCCTGATGAAATTTCTGGTGGAAATAAAAAAATTGAAAGGCCGAGGTAACGTACAATATAGTGCAGGGTGTTAAAAAGGTATCCGTGCACCTGGTTTGCGTGTAACGCGTGTAATTACTATAAATGTTTTAATGATTTAATGCGCAGTGAATTTTGGAACACCCTGTGTAATGATTTCCTCGGTATTTCGGTGTTCATTTTTACAAAATCCTAATTGAATTGGAAAACGAATGAGTTTGAAATTTTGAAACTTGTCACAATCAAATACAGTAAATGATCGAAAAAAAACATCTTATTAGATTGTAAAGAAATAATTTAATCAGTAAATAATTGTTCGTGTAGAGAATTTTGGATGGACTAGGGAGAGATCCGTAGTTAGGCCGCTTAAAAAAAGCGAGTTATGACACGCGAGATGAAATTATCTGTTAATAAAAAAGAAAAATAAAGGAAGTTCTTTTTTAGATTTTATCTTTTAAATTTCTTTGCGTCAAGTGCAAAAAATAGAATGACCGTGGATGTGAAATAACCGATGATTCCATTTCCTCTGGGGGAAATATTTTTGTTCACCGTTGTTACTATGCATTCGTAGCTCCCTTCTACCCTTTTTGTGGAAACATTCAGTCTTTTACGCGGGAAGTAACGTGTTTTCGACAAGTGATTCATTTTTCATAAAAAATATAAGACACGTCATTCTAAATCGAACCATCTTAAATCCATATGAGGCTACATAGGCCCTTACTCGGAAAATAAAAGTTGGTCCCGAACTAGCGACTGGACTCGGTCGTGAAAGAACGATTTCTGAATATACTTCCCAGTCCCTTCAAAAAAATCAAAATTTTAAAGTGAGTTACACTTTAAGGCAGAACTAAAAAAATGGCGGTGCGATTTAACTCTAAATTTTCGCTTTTAACCCTTTAAAGCTCACATTGCCTGAGAATACTTTTTCGTGGATGAATGGTGGCTAAATATTTAGCCACTTTATATTGAGATGAATATTGAACATTTAACATTTATTGAATACTGAACATTTAGTTGCTAAATATTTAGCCGCATATATATATATATATATATATATATATATATATATATATATATATATATATATATGTATGTGTGTGTGTGTGTGTGTGTGTAAAGGATTGGCCAAAAAATAATTCTGTGCAATAATTTAAACATTATAAACAACTCTTACAAGAAACTTTTCCAATTTAGCTGAAAAAGTATGTGAGCACTCAGAGAAAAATGTAGTTGCTAAATATTTAGCTATCACCATGCATCGACGCGGAAAATTCATAATAACACCGACTTTCCCATTTCAAATGCATATTGTTCCTAATTAAAGGCTAACCTTTTCACACCGATAGTATCGTTTGGTTATTCGTAAGTGGGGTCTGTCCCCATTTCGACCTTTTACGTGACGTAATTCTCTTACAAGTTATTTGCCTTGTAAAAACTTTAAGCCTTTTACTACACCATTGCACCATCTGTAAAACGCATCCTTTTAGCCTCGCCGTCCCGCTGTCCTAATTGAATGAAGGGATTTGACGTTGCCATGGCGGTGCAATCACGCTTTGAGGAGGGCGAGAGAACGGCTTCGAATGAAGAGAAGAGAAGGAGCATGAGAGAGGAAGACTCGAGGCGGAGGATACGGAAAGGAGAGGATCCGCGGGATTTCCGTCGCACGGGCAACACCCGGGCCCTTCCTGCGTCTGGTCTTTGTGTCCTTTCCCCCCGTCCTTCTGAGGGCAACCCGTCACGTGACCCTTTTCGCCTCTCTCTCCGACGCATTCTGAGCATGTGCCGTCCTCTTAGGTGTTCCTTCCATATCTCTCCTCCAAGCCACTCCGTCATCTCTCTCTCTCACACACACAGCCTTTCGTGCCCGGTGTACCCTTTTTTTTATTCCTGAAAAGGGAGGCCGTTCCTTCGATTCTCTCCTTCGACCCCGTACCCTCCCTGCGCTCACAGCGTCGCTGTCTTTTTCTTAGCGCTTTCATCTCTTATACTACATACTGCGGCTGGTGTGCAAGACGAGTGGGACTCAAAACTCACGCCTCCGTACCACTTTGGATCCCGCGGACGAGTCGGAGTTTTTTTTGTACGCTCCACAGCGATGTCAGGGAATGGGTGACGTGCATCGGCTGTCGTCAGCTTCTTTTTATTTTTGTTCGAGATCCTTGTAAACAGGTGAACTTTACTCTGCGCGTCGGCGTCTTCGCAGCCGCGCCATCTTAAAATGTGTTGGTGCATTTGTCCAAAATACTGCGAATCGACGGTTAAAAATATTTTTTAATCGTAAATTTAAGAGACATGACTTAGAACGTTATTGGATAAAATCGACGTTTTGATGTACTGTCACACCCCGATTTAGCGCCACCGTTTGTTCATCACTGACATTGGTACTAAAGCGGGGGTGACGCTTGATCGGGAAATATGCCTGCTTTATTTAATCATGAGAGGGAAGTTCTGTTCACAAGGATTCACGGGCGGTGAGCGGGAGTGGCTATATACAGGGGGGCGCTAAATTGGGGTATGTATTTTAAACTTTCTGTTTGTTTCCATGGTTAACACGATCAGCGTCCAAAGGTTTCTTGATTTTTGGTGAATCGATGACCATTACCTCTCATCGTCGAATTAGGCTTGTTAGTTTGAAAAAATAAATAATATCATGATGTCGTTTCTTAGTGATATTGCTCTTATATTTTATAGTCAAATGAAGCATTTTTATTTGCTATTATGATATGCTACGCCAGTAAATTTTAAAGATTACGACTGAAGGCCTAAAGAGCAAAGTCATTTACATGCTCGAATAAAACGACGCATGCAACTTTTAACAGTCCTAACAACTAGCCGGCATAGTTCCACCGAAAATGTTAAATTCATAAGTTGTTTGAGTTCGTAGCTAAGTCAATAAATTATAATATTTCTTTGAAGATTATATTTATTTTTGGAACTCGATTCTGACATAAAAGGGGCAATTAAATGCGAAATTATATAAAATTCTACAAAACCGTATTACAAACGTATTGTAAAAATAATATAGAGTAACTATTATGCATTTCAGTCGTCCGTTTTACAAATGTTACAATTATTTTATGGAAAATTGAAATTTTTAGAATATTCTTTGCTTTTTCTGAATACGGGGTAAAATGTCACACTTACTCACCACCTAATAACTACTTTTTAAACAATCTAAGTAGTTAATTATTTATGCTCGTTAAATCTGCTAAATTTATAAAAAGTATTTAATATTGCAATAAATTTATAATTCTCTGAATATTTCAACTAGTACCCCATTTCAACATGCAGTCCATTTTTCAAATTAGTCATCATCATCCGCCATATTTCTTTCAACTTTATTATTCCGTACACCATTGAAATTTCCAAAGATGCCGCGTAAATATATGTAAGCTAAAAATTGTAATAATCAGGAAATTCATTAAGAGTAAAATAAAACAGAACCTATATAAAAAAACAAAAGGCATACATCATGGCGATGCGTATGGTTTTAATAAAAAAAGAGAGCCCGTTAATGTTTTCCTTATTTCCATAACACCATGTATAAACTGAGTTGCTATATAGACAAGAAAAAATATTCAGAGGTTATCATATCCGAATCACATAACAAATCCTAGCATTAAGCAATGGTTTTATTTTAATACGTTAAGCAGCTTTTATTCTGAGTTTCGATAATATTTTTACAATATGAAAGATAAATAATAGACAAATATAAAGATAAATGTCATTAACATTCTTTCAAGACCTTCATCTATATCGGTTCGAGTAATAGATTTAAAAAAATTAAACAAAAATAATTCACAATACAGTAGAGATTCTAAAATATTCAGCTGTATCAGATTATATGTGTACGTCTTCTAAAAAAATTTACACGCCAAAATATTCCTGCCGGTTGTGGAAACATAAAACAACTTTCTGAGAGAAATACAAATTTTGCCAATTCTTATCCGGTTTTCCGGAGAACTTCTCTATCGCAGACGCCCTCTCATGGCCGACCAACTTTTTATTTTATTTTTCCACCCGTCCTTTTCCCACAATTTTGGGCCGACACCTCCGAAAATTCACGACTCTCTCTGTATACTTAAGTCCCTTTCATCGCCTAACCCACTTCAAATTCTGGCGCTGGCTGCGATGTTGACAGGAATATTCCTTTTCGAAGCTTTGCCTCTTTCGAAGCATTGACTGGGTAGAATGCTGCCCCCGTCCTCTGTAAGGAGCGTGGAGGGCGCATTATCGATTATACCGAAAAGGGGGAGTGTCGCTATAGAGATAACGCGATTTCTTTTTGCGAGTAGGCGGCATTCGACAACAAAAGAATGGATAAGAGCACATCTGCATGTGAAAATATTCCAAGAAGACAAATGTTTTTCCCAGCCCAGTAAAATATTGAGGATCCTTGAAAAACAATTTCTTCTAGGATAAAAATTTAAGGAAAAAATAAGAGTTAAAATTCTTTTGTTAAAGGAAAATGTTCTTATCTCGAGTTTTTATGATGTTTTTTGTTATTTTTAAGTCAAAAGCTTCGTGTAAAATATTAATTCCTAATTTCTACAATCGCCGGCACGTCGTAAGCGCCACCGATGGAACGTCGAGTATTTTTCTCTATCTCACGTCACCACGAGAAACGTCAGGGTCAGAATAGTAGCGGAGAAAAAGATATGGGAGAATGAAGTTAAGTTGTAAATCTCTCGTAACGGCTCGACCTTCTGACGGCGTCCGTGGCCGTCACATAAAAAAAGACAAACACACCGCGAAATGGTTCCCACGAGCGAACGCGTTCGACATCTCTCGAATCAAGAAAGGCATTTCGGAATCACTTAGCGAATGGAAGAAAGAGCATTCGAAGAAAAACATTGAGAAAAGAATAAAACTAATTGAAACGAAAAAAGGGGAGAGTAAATGTTCAGAGAATTCTCGATGGTATTTTCTTTGTCGAAACATGACCATCCTCGTAATTAAACAAATTCGTAAAAGTGATGGTGAGTGATGCAAATGTTACGTTGTGAGACTAAATCGTGGCCGAATCAGGGAAGAGCATGTACGAGTAACCTGAGAAAATTTAATTTCCGACACAGCAAATGCCTTTTACGGGTTCTGACGAATGGCATGGCTTTTTTGTTCATCAGATTTTTTTATTTTACAAATTATTTTTTTTAAATTAATTACTAAATAAATTACTTTATATCGTATTATTATCTTTTTCATATAATTACTCAATGTCTGTCCTTCCGTCTGTTTGTCAGTCTCTCCGTCGGTATGTTCGTCACCCTTTTATCTCTCGAACAGTTTGTCATAGAGAAATACTGTAAACGCCATTATGTTTCTGCCTACCAGGAGACCCCGTGGAGATTACTTTCGTTAATGGAAGTGTCCCAGGCTCAAATCCCAGGAGTTAGTTATATTTTTCCATATGTTTAAACAGGAGCTTCGATTTTTCAAGGTGCAAGGTTTATTTCCTTCATTCATTAAAATACGTAAATATGGACCGAATTTCTCCGTTTTTGCTTTATTCGATGGCTAAAACTACAAAATATATTATTTTTGTGATGTTTAGATGTTAAACCGAAGAATTTCTCTGAAACGCGTTTCATTCCTAAATTTTGTTTTTTTTCGTACTCTTTCCGGGTGTTGCCAAAGCAACCCGCATTGTTCCCTCCGATTGAGTTAGGGTCTATTATGCCTTCAAATAGACAAAATAATTGCGTTATTCGCTTCTCGATTTTTACGAAGCATCGACGCTATAGTTGTAGGTCAAACTTAATAGATTGCAACGTTGATAATTGCAGATTATTATTAGTCAGCAAATTGCGTGTTGACTGTGATGGAATACTGGAATGTTACCTTTCTCGTATGGGAGAAGCAATTAAAATTGCACATATAAATTATAAAAACAAACTTGAAATTCAAAATGTCAGTTGTCTAAATTTATAAGGAGAATCGGCAGTTATTACTTTTAAATATGAAGATTTCTGAATGACTTCTCATAAGTTTTTGCGAATACCATTAGTATTACTAAAGTTATAAAGCATTTCAAGTTTAAAATTCTAAATAAATCTGAATGAATAAAATGCGCTTTTTTATAATGCGTCATCAAATGAAGCTCAAATTTTTAATATATTTGTTTACGTTCCCGTTGTATATTCTCCGTTCGTTTTGTATTATGTATCACCATTAAATTAAGTCATGCGTTTACAAAAAAAGTACTTGGCAAGCTTGGTAGGTTCGAAAAGTAGTAAAATATGATAGCGGGTACATAGCATCGGCGGCGAAATTCCCGAAGGAAGGGAAGAAGAGGCAAATAATAAAAAAGCAAGTGCTGTATAAAGAGGAGGAAAGAAATACGGTAAAGTTAATAGTCCGAGAGACCTAAAACTAACTGGTCGAAAGATGGAGGAGAGGAAAACCTTTTACGACGCCATCTATTTCCGGTTGCGACGGTTAGTTTTGGGAGGAAGGGTACCGGACGGCGAGATAAAAGTGCCAATTGGGGTACGGGAAGGGGGTTATAACATCTTTAATTCCAGCATGAAGTAACCTAAAATAAAAGCAGGAAGCAATTACGGATCTTGGGAAATTTGGTCGGAAGGTTCGCAATAAGCTAACTTGAATCAACTTTTGGATATAAAAACAATTTTTTTGAGTTCTCATGATAATAACAATATTATTTTGATGGAAAAGAGTTTATTCCTCCAACTTTTTAAATAAATCAGGAGCCTATTAAATGGATCCACGTACTTTTGCTGAAAAACGAAAACTTTTTATAATTTCATGCTTAAATCCACTTTTTACGCAAAAATAGCATGGATTTGAATTTTATCTTCTAGAAAAATAAACTTCATTCCTTCATCCGCTGTACTGTGCATGTTCCGACTTAGTATCTTAACTTTAAATGATGTAAAATATCAATTTTACATAGCCTTACACCCTTTTCAATGCTTTTCTTATGGGATTGGATATTGGAGTCAAAAATACCCATTACATATAACTTTTTCTGGAATTTCGGAATCTTCCTAGAGGTTATACCCAATGGCCTAATTGTATGCCAAATATCAGCTCGGTAGCACTTTTAGAAGTATGTACCATAGGTTTTGTATGATATAGCCCTATTTCGCGGCTAAAACGCACCCCGGTTTATTAGAAGATTTTTCAGAAAATAGTATTTTGGTTCACCAAGGCATTTAGGAAGGGCCACGAAATGTATCATTTCCAGACGTGATTAAGTCAGTATCCGGCAACATTTACAGAAAATATTCCAGCGTGATAACAGTTAAATATAGTGTGTTAGATGAACTTCATTCGTAAAATAAATAGGGATGATCTAAAACATAAATGATTGCTTCGAGACTTGTATAGTAATAATAATGCGCCCTGCGTGAACTCGGCAGTCGTATTAATTAAAGTTGTCGGAGTGCGCAGTACACCTCGCACGTATAGTTACTCTTTACCGATAGTATTTACTTAAACTTAAGTTCAAGATGATATTTTAATATAATGAGAAAATAATAAATGGAATGCAAATAACGATATGTACGATTACAACTTTCCCTTTTTCTTATGCAACACTTTTTGCCTCGTACATAATGATTTTGATGGATACAGCAATACCAAACTTCGTCTTTTCTACTATCCATCACTTCCTCCTCTAGTTATGACCATTTAAGACCAACCTTACCAAGACTATGGTTCTCTTATACCATCAGCATCAGTTTTTACTCGTTTTCTCCATTCACGAATCATTTTTTCTGTGGGAGGTGGACCGAAATGATGTGCTGCTACTCGGTTTCCGTGCGTTTTTTGCATATTGAATCACCTGAAGCTTATAACTAATAGCGTAGGCATATCTTTTCACTTTTATAGCCATTGTGATCTCAATAACACGCAACGTTATTTATCCTAGATACGTATAAAATATGTATGGCATCTACACGAATTCAACTGTTCCGTGGCATTAATCGCGCTATTCAACGGTTCATTAGGAACTAAAACATCGCAAACGCGCCAAAATTGTAATTACTGTGAGCGGACATTTAGGCATTACCGTATGTATTAACAAAATTTTCAATATTAATTATTAATGATGTGTATTTTATTGTTTTTGCGACGAATGACTGCCAATTATTCCATTTTGGTAATGAGTGTGCTTGCTAGTGCCAGTACTGAGAAAAGTAATAATCTTACCTTCGGAGAATAAGAGGCAGGCTGATTTTGAGGATAATTTTTCTGGGGAAAGAAGTGCGTCTTATATGCCGAGAAATGCGGTACATCCTATATTTTGAGAATCAGATATATATAATGATTAAGATTTTCAATAAATACGATTTAAACGTATAAATTGAGCGATTTTGAATAGTAGGCAAAATCTGACGATAATAATAAGGAATGTTACTTAATTTCTTTAAAACGGTCCTGATTCGAAGTTCATAGGTCAGTTATTTCTAATTTTAATTTGCGAAAGAATAAAAGCCTATAAGTCGAAAAATCGATTTTTACGTGTTATCTTATGGGAAATAATAATTATCTACTGAAGTCAAACCCGAGTCTTTTTTGAGGAATATTTTTTGTAAATGGATTTACTATACGAATCAAACATTCCTTCCAAATTTCAATTTTCTACCTACTCGGGAAGTTAGTCAAATAGCATTACAGTCAGTCGTAAATAGTTATTGATTCTCCGGCTCTTTTATAAAGCCTTTATAAGAGCGGCGCCACAGTCGAGAGTGAGGGACAAACGTAGGTTATTATATAAAGAGATATTTTATGGAGTATTGAGTATCGCTTTAATACCGTAGGAACGCTCTAATTGATTAAAATGCAGGGATAATTTGATTTCGGAATCATTATTTTCCGGTAAAACCAGTATATTAAAATGTATATATAAATGTATACACATAAAAGTCTTCCTTTTTGGTTGAAACGCTAAATTTTTATTAGGTTTTATTACAGAGCTTTCAAAATTTTCCTTTTAAACTATGGCACTTACGCGTAGCTCGTTGTAAAGTACACTTTCTTAATGTTTTTCATTGCGACATTCAGTTGGAAAAATTCGAAATTGTTCTTCGTAACATGAAGGACAATACACTTAAAATCATCGCATGTTTGGTTTTTTTCCGTCAATATGATGAATATTCATCTAATGAAGATAAAGACACTTGTCAAAGAATTGAAATTCTCAAAGCTTTATTTTCTTTGCTGGAATCAGCGTCGTAACTAGGGAGGGGTAAGCCAGGCATCTGCCCCGAGCGTAACTAAAAAAGGGGCGCAAAAATTGTTAAAGGTAGGTTGTGCATGGCACAAGGACAGAGAAGATTTCACTACTACACTTGTTCCAGACATTACGCATAGCAAAAACTATAAATTTCGATGATGCTATTCATGAGTTGGTTGCATTAAAAACACATAGAATAACACTTTAATATTAAAATATTTGTACTCTCTGAATTTAAATTATGCATGTGTGTAATTATGTATGTAGTTATATTTATAATTATGTACAGTTATAGTAAGATTTAATAAGATTTACGACAGGGGAGAGTGGCCTCGGGATTTCCTAGAAGTAACAATGATCCCTGTAAATAAGAAGCCAAAGGCAATGCAGTGTAAAGACTACAGAACGATAAGCCTTTTATCACACATTTCGAAGATCATCACGAGGATTCTTAATAAAAGGCTGGAGAAAAAGGCAGAATAGGGGAGAATAGGGGAAGATCAATTCGGTTTCAGAAAAGGACGAGGAACTAGAGATGCTATAAGGGAGTTAGAATCATATCAGAAAGGGCAATAGAGTACAGTCAAGACATCTGCGTATGTTTCGTAGACTTGCAGAAGGCATTTGATTGAGTAAATTGGGTAATATTGACGAAGATATTAAAGAATATAGGCGTAGACTGGAAAGACAGGAGACTGATCAGGAATTTATATATGAATCAAGTTATAAAGGTCAGGTTTAAGAATGCGGACACCTGCGGATTGAATATCGGTAGAGGAGTAAGACGGCTGCTGCCTATCACCGACCCTATTCAATATATATAGAGAAAGTGTAATGCAAGAAGCGTTAGTAGGCAGAGGAGATTTCAAAATTAGAAAAAGGATTATAAGAACAGTAAAATACGCGGATGATCAAGTACGTCTATCAAGAAAGGAAGAGGAACTCCAGAAAATGAAGATTAGTCAAGTAATAACAGGTAGAAAATACGGCATTGAAATAAATACAGAAAAATCCATGTTCATTCTAATATCGGGCAAAGAAGAGAATCTGAACATAAGCATTGGAGTAAAGTCATTAGAACAAGTTTTGGACTATAAATACCTTGGAGGTATCATAAAAAGAGAAGCAAAATTTACGGATGAGATCAGAACAGGAATACAAAAAGCAAAAGCGGCATTCAGAAGAAAGAAACATCTACTTATGGGAAATATAAGGGAAGATATCGGCAAGAAGTTCATAAAATTCTATGCATAGAGTATGGCTTTGTACGGGCTATAAACATGGACGCTAAGGGGAAATACTTGGAAAGCTTAGAAATGTGGACTTGGAGGAGAATGCTGAAGATAAATGGACGAATAGGATGAAGAAAGATCAAGTGCTACGAAGAGTAGGAGAGAAGCGAATGATTATACAGAATATTAGAAAGAGGAAGACAAACTAGGTTGGACTTGACCTGTGGAGAGAGAGTATGATTAAAGACGTGTTAGAAGGAAAACTAGATGGAAAGAATGAGAGAGGTAGGAAAAGGTTTCAGATGATAAACGATTTGAAAGAGAAAGAGAATTATCAAGATATTAAGAGGACTGTGGAAAATAGGAGTATATGGAGAACCAGGTTTAACCATGAATAATCACGGACCTGTCTACGGACAGATTATCTATAATGATGATGATATTTTCGTGAATCATGTCTCCTAAACGTGCCAGACTTTCAGATATGGCCAGTGGTAAAGTGAAAAATTGAGGTGTAGCCCAGAAACTAAATATTTTTCAAAGATTGAATAAAGACGAACGGTCGAAGGATATATGGGCCGCATTTAACCTGTCGTGGTCTAGGAAATCGTAGGCTAATACCGTTAATATATAGTGTAAGACATCATAGGCTAATGACTAAGAATGTCATTTAAATACATTAATATACCATTGTTGATGTTTCTTCTCAATTTCGTAACTTTCTCTAATGTTTTTAGAGAACTATGGAATATTTTTTTTATTTTGACCTTCGAAACCACTTTAATAATTTTACCTAGGAAGTAATAGAAAATTAATTTTTGTTATACGAATTTTTGCTTAACGAACAGTTTTCATGAAACGAATTAAGTTCGTAAAACGGGGTAAGGCCGTACTCATTTTGCGCACTGATCCAACATTTAGGGAGAGAAATTGTCGGGAATTTTATATTCAAAGAAGTGTCAGAAAAGACATCAATGAATTGCTCCTCCTCGGTAGGAGTGAGTGTATCAGCTACCATTTTAGCATCAAATGGGTTCCTTATCCATTCCATTCTTTTAATTTCCGCATCTGATGTATAGTTCTGAAAATGAAATTTTAATTTGTCATTCAGTTGAAGAATTTTACTATCACCACCTTGCAGGAAGTTATTAAGAGTATTCTACCTATCAAATACGTCACTTAAATGTGCTAACTGCATAGTGAAATCACAGTCGACGAACCTGTGTGCACTACTATGTCTTTTCTCGATTAAATACTGGTGAATTTCATTTCTCAGTTCGAAAACACGTGTCAAAACCTAACCCCGAGACGGCCATCTCGGCCCACAGTTGAACAGTAAATAACTATGTTAACAAAACCTTGCAAATAGTCTTTTTACAGTCTGAAACAGTTATAGTTGTTTACAGAACCTTCTCCGATGCTGGGCTGAAATTTTTCAAAGCAAGAGCTTGCCTATGAATCATACAGTGTGTTCAAATAGCATCAGGAGATTTTCGGCGTATTAAAACTTGAAGACCTTTGTGACAGCCTAACATAGAGCGTGCTCCGTTAGTGCATTTTCCCACTAAGTTTGAACACTCAAAGAGATTTGTATTCATATAGCTATCAATAATATCGAAAAGGTCCTCAATTTTACTAGTACCTGTAATTTCTTTACAGAGGAGTAAATCCTCATTTATTTTACCCTCGTCGAGGAATTTAACTTACGTTATTAAATGAGTATCCTTAGCGCTATCCATCGCCCCATCTATCTGAATGGCAAGTAGTTTGTTTCTTATCTTTTCAATTAGTTGCTCATTTAGATCCTCTGCTATATATGCGATTTGGCGGGGAACAGTGTCAATATAAAATGATAAATTGACTAGTTATAACAGGTAGAAAATACGGTATGGAAATAAATATAGAAAAATCCAAGGTCATTCGAATTTCGGGCCAAGAAGAGAATCTGAACATAAGTATTGGAGTAAAGCATTTAGAACTAGTTTCAGACTATAAATACCTAAGAAGCATCATAACAAGAGAAGCAAAATGTACGGGTGTGATCAGGACCAGAATAGGAAAAGCAAAAGCGACTTTCAGAAGAAAGAAACAACTACTTACGGGGAATATAAGGGAAGATATCGGCAAGAAGTTCATAAAATGCTATGCATGGAGTATAGCATTGTACAGGGCAGAATCATGGACGATAAGGAAAAATGATATCAAATACTTGGAAAGCTTTGAAATGTAAACTTGGTGGAGAATGCTGAAGATAAATTGGATGGATAGGATGAAAAACTATGAAGTGCTACGAAAAGTAGGAGAGAATTGATTTATTATACAGACTATTAGAAAGAGGAAGGCAAACTGGGTTGGACATTACCTGAGGAGAGAGAGTATGATTAAAGACGTGTTAGAAGAAAAACTAGATGGAAAAGGGGAAAGAGGTAGGAAATGGTTTCAGCTGATAGACGATTTGAAAGGGAAAGATAGTTATCATGATATGAAGAGGACAGCGGAAAATAGGAGTATATGGAGAACCAGGTTTAACCATGAATAATCACGGATCTGTTTACGGACAAACTACCTATGATGATGATGATAGTAAGAAATTATATCAATTATTGATTTTTTTTATTTATTAATTGTTCACCCTAAATCCATATGGGTATTAGAGACCTTTTTCTGGAGGAGGCGCATATTTGGTAGTTTTCTCTGGGTGCTGAAATACCTAGTTACAGCGCTGGTTGGAATCATATTCCTCAAAATTGTATCGAATCATAATTACAGCGATATTCTTTTTTTTGAACCTACGGCATTTATAATCTCATGGATTTAATCTTAATAGACAACTTTTATAAGTATTGATTTATAATATGCAAGCAATATTTCCTTTCATTTTGTTACAAATTAAAATTATTTTCGCGAAGCAATCAAACTGCAAAAATATTACCTCACCTTCAATATAAGGCGATTCCTTCAAATGAAACAAATTATTCCTCGTCCTATTTATTTTTTGCAAGATTATTTGTGAATCGTCCTGACGGTGGAAAAAATTCTGAAGTCGTGGTTCATTTATGAAAACAGGAGAGCGTCGTTAACGACTGCGGAAACGCCATCGCAAATTGCTTCCGGACGAGGGTTCCGCACCACAGGAGGCCAAAGGGGAGCAGAGGAGAGGCATAAAAGCCGGAGGCGGACGGTTTATTTCCTGCGCTGGAACGATATCCCCACACCCCCGCTATTATATGTGTTAGGGATTGCAATACCGGTAAACCGGTTTATCGACTAAATATACCGGTAATTCGGTATTTTCTACAGGTAATTCGGTAAAAGAAGAAGGTATTTAATGTATTTTTTAATAATTTTACCTGTTAATTATCTTTGTAAAATATATTTTTAAATAGATCTAAACATCTAAATAATAATTTATTATGTTTAATAAATAGATGGAATACATATTAAAATTGATAAGCCACACTTTCACATCTTTAAATTAAAAAAATAAAAATTATTACACGCCTTATTAATATGAAGAAAATTTATTAACACACCTTATTTATTTAGAACAATTTTAATTTTACCTTGCTGTATATTAACAGATAGTAATTAAATAGCAGAATAAAAGTAATATTCCCTTTTTTGAACAACCCTCGCAGCACATTGGTTCACACGCGCTACTGTATCTTTATGATCTCACAAAATCGAATAATGAAGATTGCAGAATTTTTAACAAAACCGGAAAATCCACAATAACGAAGATAATCGTGGAGCTACTTGAGCCCGTTTATAATAAAAAGGAAACGGATAATACAATTAAGCCAACTGAAGTCCGATTCCGAGAATGTTACAACTTCAGTTCCTTCGACATCGGCTGCGTTGTCGATGATGGAAAAACTTCAATTGGCGATAAAGGAAAAGCTGATGTAGCCTATGAGGATCTAATTCAAAAACAAAAATAACAAGAAAGATCTAACACATGTCGTGAGAAAGGAAATGGCGTATTTTCAAGAAGAAACATTATGTTGAAAATATTTTTAAATGGTTTTTGATTTAGAAATAGCGTTTTCTACGGCAGCGTTGATTTGCACAAAAATTAGGTCGCAGTTAGGAGACCAAAGTCTGGGTAAATTATGTTTTCTGCAAGCCTATTTTAGCAACCAAAGAGACAACAAATAAAAAAGAATCAGTGGCAATACTTTTATTTAAAATATAATTTTTACTTTATTACATGTTTATAATCAAAGGTTTGTTTACGAATTTTGTTTAAAGTTTATGTGTGTTGTGTTTTCCTTCAATGACTTATCTTTAGAGTTTATAATCGATTGTTTATTTACGATTTTTGCTAAATGTTTATGCTGTGTTTTTCCCCAAGTACTGTATTAGTCTTTAGGGTTTATTTCATGTTTATTTAATCAAAGGTTTACTTACGATTTTGTTTCATGTATGTTTCCTTAAAGTACTTATCATGAAATAATTTTTTTAATTATTTATTTATATCTTTTTATTTTAAATTTATCATTTTTGAAAATGTCGAAAGTTATATGTATATATATTTATGTATATAACAGCTTACGGAAAAGGAAAGGTAAAATGAATATATGGATGTCAACATGGTGTTGGGATGAGGAAATCCAGTGAACACTCACCAATCAGACGACTTCAGGTTGGCGAGGCCCCGGGGATGTCGAAGCGACACACGTTAAAGAACACTAAAACACAGAAACATCACAAACGTAGAAGCTTTCGGAATTATTCCTTCATCAGCTACAGAGAGAGAATAATAAATAAATAAATAAATAAAGAGTAATAATTCCGAAAGCTTCTACGTTTGTGATGTTTCTGTGTTTTAGTGTTCTTTTACGTGTGTCGCTTCGACATCCCCGGGGTCTCGCCAACCTGAAGTCGTCTGATTGGTGAGTGTTCACTGGATTTCCTCATTCCAACACCTTGTTGACATCCATATATATGTATATATATATATATATATATATATATATATATATATATATGTATATATATACATATGTGTGTGTGTGTGTGCATATATATATATACACTCCGTCGGCAACAACTTCCACCACGCGCCACCAGACCGCGCCACTGACTGACTGTATTGCTTTTTTTAACAATGTTTCTGAGTAGGTAGAAGATAGAAAATTTGGTAGGAATATTTGTCTCTTATAGTAAAAGCCATTTACGAAACACAATCCCAAAAAACCCGAGTTTGACTTTAGTAGATAGTTTCTATTCCCCTTAAGAGAACACGTAAAAATCTATTTTTCAACTTACAGGCTTTCTCTCTTTTGCAAGTTAAAATGAGAATGAATTGACCTACGATCTTCGGATCTATACCGTTCTAAAGAAAATAACCAAGTTTCTTATTCTAGTCGCCTCATTTAGCCTACAATACAAAACCGCTCAAGTTCTATGTTTAAATCATATTTATTTGAAAAATTTATGCTTTTTATCGATATGTTGGCTTACCGATCGTGTGTTTGTTAAACATCGAGATTGTATTTTCGCCTCAATCCTTATATTATATGAGTAAGGACTGCGTGCTTTAAATGCTTTAGTACGAGATAGAGGAGAGAAACAGAGAGTGAGAGAGAGAGAGAGACAAAATAAAATATTACATAGATTAAAAATAATTTAGGGCGTATATAAATTGTATAGCGTAATGTATTTCGTTGTCAAACAGTTTCTATTCTCCCAAAACTTTTTACTCTCACTCAATTATGTGAATTTTATATTTATTGCTTAGTTTTAATGCATGTAATAGATGGTTTCATTAATTTCTATTTCAATTTTAACTTTATACTTAAGTAACGCACATCCGTAATATTTGACGGGCAATTACCCTAGTATTGTGTATTACCTTTGACTCTTCACCTCTATCTCTTTTTGTTCATTCCTACCAATTGCGTGCATGCGTACGTAATACAAATATGTACAGACCGTATAGTAAGGAAACCTATTTTTGATGGCCGTAACCACCACCAGAGGGGGAGAGTGAGATAGAAGATGAAAGGGAGAGCTATTGATCCACCCGTCTACTCAGTACTCTCTCTCTCTCTATCCACCATTTCTTTGTGTTCTCTTCCACTGCGCGTTCCCTCCCGAGTGTCCATGAGAAAAAGAGAGAGAGAGGGATTGCGGGAGGGAAAGGGCGGCAGGTGAGATAAACGCGACAAGAATTCAGAGGTTATAAAAGGAGGAGATGAAATGCAGTGGAGAGGGTAATGGAAAAGGTATTAAGGAGGGCTTCGGTAATGAGCGTGGACTAATAGTGGGAGCAGAATTGTGAGAAATTGAGGAATAACTGGTAAAACTATGAATTCGTCGAGAAAACATATTAGGATCGGAAAGTACATACAAAAAATTTTTAAATGGGACATTTTCGATAGGAATTGAATTACACTTAATCAGTGCCGTAACTAGAGTGGGGCAAGCGGAGCATCTGCCCAGGGCGCAACTAAAGAAGGGGCGCTAAAATTGTTGATGATAAGCTATGTGAGGTTGCATGGCACAAGAAAAGGGGAGATTTCACAACTATACTTGTTCCAGACATACGCATAACAGAAACTATAAATTTCGATAATGTTGTTGATGAGTTTGTTGCATTAAAATCACGTGGAATAACTTTAATATTATAATATTTATACTTTCTATATTTTAATTATGTATGTGTGTAATAATGTATGTACGTAATCATATTTATAACTATGTATATTTATAGTGATAAATTACATCATTTGTAGTTTATTTTTATTTATTAATTGTTAACCTAAAATCCCTATAGTAAATATTCGTAATATAGGTATTAGAGATTTTTATGGAGGGGGCGCATATTTGGTAGTTTGCCCCAGGTGCTTGTATAGCTAGTTACGGAGCTGCACGCAGTAAGAGAGTTATGAGGAAGAACCTACGCAATAAAATAAAATACTTGCAGATTTTGGGAAAATAAAAGATATTATAACAGAAATTTTGATGAACAAAACCTATTTATTTGTTTTCTCTACAGTATTTGGCATATGTTTTTATTGGCTGGATCTACTTACGTCGTTTTATACGAAGGCATTTCGTTTCTTAGTCCAGCTTAATATGGAATACAATAAAAGTTTCAATTTAAATTATTTTTCAATGGGACCCTTCGAGAAATCCATTTCTTGCGCAGAGGTCCCTAGCGAATGGAGGTTAGCGCACGTTACTCCAATTCATAAGGGCGGCGACAAGGAGAACCCAGAAAATTACAGGCCGAATTCTTTAACTTCGATATCGTGTAAGATTCTCGAGCATATACTCGTTAGCAACATAATGCGATTTCTTGATAGTAATTTATTGTTAGATGATTGTCAACACGGCTTCAGGAAAGGTAGGTCATGTGATACTCAGCTCGGTCTTTTTGTTAGTTGTGTACTGAGAAGAGGAGAAAAGAATACGCAGGTCGATGCCATCTTCTTAGATTTTAGGAAAGCCTTTGATGAGGTACCTCGCAGGAAGTTAATAACGAAATTAGAAACCTTAGGCGTTAATTCGAAAATCGTTAGTTGGATCCGTGAATTTTTAAATCATAGGAAGCAGAAGGTTGTTATAGATGGGAAATCTTCAAACTTAGTGGAGGTTGTCTCTGGCGTTCCGCAGGGTAGTGTAATTGGTCCGTTATTATTTCTAACTTATATAAACGATATCAGCTCAGTAGTCAGAAGTAAAATTAGACTTTTCGTGGACGACACCGTCATCTATAGAGAAATAAGCAATCCGGAAGACCACCAGTATCTCCAAAATGACCTAGAAGCTATTTCTGCATGGTGTAAGGAATGACAGTTAGAGATCAACCAAAAGATAAGCTGCGTCATCATCTTCTGGAGAACCATGAGTATCTCGGTGGATAATAATTATTCGTTGGACGGAGTAGAGATTCCAGTTTCAGACTCGATTAAATATCTCGGAGTCACGATCCATCGTGATCTCTCGTGGGACACCCACATTCGCCGATTGATAGGCGCCGCTAACAAAAAGCTGGCCTTTATAGGGAGAATAGTTCAAAATAGCTCCGAAAAAGTGAAAGAATTATGTTATTTATCCTTGGTTCGACCGCAGGTCGAATACGCTTCAGCTGTGTGGGATCCCTACGAAAAGGGACTCACTAACGAGATAGAAAAGGTTCAGCGCAGGGCAGCTAGATTTGTAAAGAGGAATTACGATAGTAAACAAAGCGTAGCATCATTAATAAAAAATCTGAAATGGACATCGTTAGAGGAACGTAGGCTGCAGGCTAGAATTAAACTACTGGAGAAATTTAAGTCGGAGGGACTAGCGAATGAGGTAGTAGGACTTATCAGAAGCCCGACGTATCTCGGAAGGCAGGACAGTGAGGATAAGATTCGCGAGATCGACTGTAGAACGGAGCGATATATAGGATCGTTTTTCCCTAGGACGATAAGAGACCATAATAGGGAAAGATAACGTAGGAAAACTATGGACCCTTGGTGCACTGCACCCCCTGCCATCCACCAAAAAGGTGACTTGCAAGGTATAATGTAGATGTAGATGTAGACCCTACCGAGAGTATGTTCGTGTTTTTTTGTCTTTGCTAAGTCTTCATTGTGAAAATTCGATAGAGTGCTATTAATGGGCTGGTTAAAACTAAATAAGCAATTGTGATTTTATCTATAAGCTAATTACGGTTTCAAGTATTCTCATAGGATAGCCATTTTTTCAAACGACGTTTCTTAACGCAAAATCAACTTTGAAAAATTATTACTTTCGTGAAAACTTAGACTAAATATATAATAAATTAATTAAGATAGAACTATTTGCGTTATAATTATTCTTTTAAAAAATAACGTCTAACCTAGCTGTGTCCCACTCATGAGTAATCTAATTCGTGAAAGGCTATAGATAAATCTACGCAATTTTCGCGAGAGTTTTATTTCTAAATACAAAGAACTTAACGTACCTCCTTTGATAATTGAAATAAATAATCGGAAATTTGCATTTAGACATTTTCATCTTTATCCTTCTAGTTAAATTTACTGGAACGATTTGAAGAAAATGAATTGATTTGAGAAATCATTAACTTTTGCTATTCGGGAATTTTTATATTTAGGTGTTTGTTTACTGATGTGTACTTGGAATGACTTCTTATTTAAAGTCACAAAAGATTTTGATTTGTAACTCGGGACATGTAAAAAATAGCTTGGTTGTTTAAATATAACACTTTGATTATTTTTGCCATTTTAGAAGTATTTTTTCCAAGTGATCGTTTAAATAACGACCAAAATATTTCAAATAACATCAGATTCGTTATAAACGTCGAATATATTATAAAATAAAACAAACACTGAAGATTGACGAATCCTGGCTTTTCGTTTTTTAGTATCTTTTTGCGTGATAATATAATAGATAAAGTCGCAGGAAGAAAGAAATGATAAATAATTTGGCTTTATTATCCCTCAAAGAAGAGTTTTGCTGCAATGCAAGAGCGCCGATTGCCTTCGCCGCTCTCGTATAACAGCGCTGCTTTCGTCGAGCAGATTTAGTTGAAATTTTTAATGGCATTCCCATTAATAAAACCAATCAACCAAATTCAGTTTCGGGATTCGATTAGAAAATATAGAAAATGGAAGCAAAAATATCTGTTTATTACTCCTTAATCACTCAACGTGGAAACTTTTGCGGTAAAACTTGTGAATAAACCGTGTCGAAAGCGTTGAATTCATTTCCGTCGCTCTTTTTGGTTTCCACGAGAATTTACAGCGCTAACCTTTAATAATCATCACATTACGATAGTTACAAAAACATAGACGGAGCTTAAAGCAATTCCAAAATTCTCCCTTCATTCGATCTCAGATCCTGCACCGATATATTCTTAACGAGATCTGGCTTCCAACAACTCAGAGCATTTCGCTGCGAGGCGCAGAGTTGCCACTTTTTTCTATTCGAAATGCATGAATGTTGCTCGCAACAGGGATTTTTTCGTGTTTAAGTCAACGCATGAGTTGGCTATAAGGAGAACATTTTGCCCGAAATGAAAACTGTTCGCGTACATATCGGGTTTTCATTGTTCGACTCGCATTTGGAGACAAGTGGTAGTCATCAAAACGCCTCTGGTAAAAATCTTTAACGAGCAGTTTTTTTTGTCTCCGCCATTTCGTCGAAGTTATTTTTTTTTTCAATTGACAGCCTACTTTCAATCTTTTGCGTGTTCTACACCACCCCATCGAAAAAAATCACCACTGCCCCGATATTCTGTTCAATTCTCCTCGCGATGACTACACACTCGTGACGTAAATGTTTTTGCCCGCCATTGAATTCAGCATGTAATTTACGTCGTTTAGATTTTTATATTACGAATGAATATCTGACCAGTCACACTTCAATCTCCTTTTTGTGATGTCGCATGAAGATATTTGCAGAAATTTGATTTGAGTGCGAGCGTTGGGCTTTTTATTGATCAAAATTTAGAATTAATACCGGAGGAGAAGTGTTAATGAAATTTCGGGACTTTTTTTCAACATTCATGAGAAATGCTAAAACTATTTTGGATCTAATCAGTATTTCCTACATTTTTAATTGCAATTTGAGCAAACTCTGCTGAGAAGTACGTGGCTTTCCGTCCCGCTGCTTAACTATAGGTAATTGGGCCCATTATATCAGAAGCAATACAGAAATCTCGTTTGAATTTAGAGTTCTTAAAATTCAAAACTCGTAAACTCTGTATCCTTCGAGTACAAAAATAAGTATTTGGAACTTCATTTCCTAGCGTACGATAACGAGATAAAAAAAGGATTAAAGCAGCCAAAAATTTTCCTAGAATCTACATTAAAAGATAAGGAGATGCAAATAAGTCAGCTAACAGTGTAGAGCACTGTTTTAATAATAAAAATTATTATTGCTTTAAAGTTAATGAATGCCCTTAAGATCAATGTGCATTTTAAGTATTTTAAAATGCCCCGTTTAAGCAATGGAGATCAAAACATTATTCAGCAAAGAATTAAATCTGAGTTCATATTCTTCATCTTGGAAATATCCCATCCTAAGAACTCATTTTAACTTTAGCAGTGGTCTCCTCTGAATCCCTGGCTCTGAGCCACACAATACTTTTTTATTGCTAGCCAATGAAGGCGCAAATCTATCGAAAGATGCTGTAGTACTTCCAATGAAATCACTTTCATCTTGAAATGGTATACATGAATACGAAGTAATTGGTGACGTAAGGGCTGAACAAGAGAGAGGGAGGTGAAAGTGGACATAGATTGAATTACTGTAATAATGGATCCTCTTCGACACGCTCAGACAAGAGGTGCGAATTCTTTTTACGTGGCGGGGCGCAATCATACAGGTGAGTGCTTTGGCGGGCCGAACTAGAATTTATATCGGAAATTACTCAAAAGATCATACGCGATTTTATTACTTAAAAATATCATTTTTATCGTTAAAACTTCACCAGGCAATATATACAAGCAACAATTGTACTTAAAATGTACGAAATTTTCTGTTATAAATATCACAGATCAAATCTTCGCCACAGCTTCTTCGCGGGCCGTAGGTTACACACCCATATCTTCGACAGTATCTTTTCTGAAATATTCGTGAATATTACAAAAAGCGCTGAGAAAAACTATGCGGTATTCCTCATAAAGATCATATCAATGAATGCGCAAAGTGAGCTCACGGAGTTGATGAAAACTTAGATATTTTAACGCTCGCATTGAACATCTCATTCCCTTTCCATTACACCATCCTTTTAGCGAGCATCTTCCATTCCCGTCCCAGTCCCAGTGAAATCGCCATCCTATTCCCGTCCCGCCTCTATCTCATTAACGTCTCATTCCCCCTTTCGTTCCAACCTCATTTGTGTCTCATTAACATCTCGTTACCCGTTCCTTCGCATCACCGTTTCCATTCGCCTCCCCTAGAATTGGACACTGCTGGATAGCAACAGAGAAGAGATACTCCGCCTTAGGACCCAGCTCGAATGATGTCGCTTGATGTGCCTCCACTACTTCATCCCCTCTTCCTCCTCACACCCACCTTCCTCCCCCCACTCCGATCTCCATCTCAAACCAACCGCCCACCCCCCTCTTCCCCTCTACCTTCTTCCTACTCGAGTCCGCAATCCAAACCATCACGGTTCCCCTCTCTGCACTCCTCTTCAAGACCAACCGAAACGCGACGTGGGTTCCAGGCCTCTCTCTCTCTCTCTTTCCCTCCCTCTCTCCCACCCTCTCTGTCTCCCACCCTCTCTGTCTTCCACTCTATCTGTCAACCACTCTCTCTGTCACCCTCCCTCTCCATCTCTCTCTCCTTACCCGTCTTTCTCCTTCCCACTCTCCTTCACTCTCTCCTTTCCTCTCTTTCGCCCTCTTCCTCCCTTTTTCCCTCTCCCTCCCGTCCTTTCTTTCCGCGACCGGTCTCATTACCGACTTCGAATCCGTCGGAGGACCGATTACAAAATCCAATAACAACTTCAATTTTTACTCCGCCGCGCCATTCGTATTTTTCGTTTGATGTCGGCTTGCAATATACGCACATTGGCCCGAAAAAGATGCTTGTTAATCGGAATAAATTTCATACAATTTTAAATCTTTGAAACGAGTGCGATTAATTTGAAATTTTGCGTGTGCGACGTTAAAGGGATTTGGGAAAGTATTTTAAATCGATTCCAAAATAATAAAGGGTTCGGCAGAAAGATTTCGCCAGATTTGACCCCGTGCGATTTTTTTCTCTGGGGCTACCTCAAAGCCCAGGTATACCAATTTAACCAACTACCGGGAGGCTTCCCAAATCGGGGAGTTCTTTCTGCCGCACCCTTTACCTGTTCAGTCTAGTAAAAAGATGTTAAAAATATACCTACTTGCCATTTCTTAGGATTCTCCCAGGATAACCAGCTTCAGTCCCTATCCTGACTGCGTCACTTACACACAGACAAACAAAAAGCGATATTCCGATAAGGCGTCGCAAGTACCCCTCGTCTATTCGAATGGAGTGAGCGAACGATGCCTATCGTGCTTACGGATGAATGGTTAAGCGTTCCTATATTTCTTTCTTTATTTCTTTTTCTTGCACTCTTTTTCTTTCTTTCTTTTTTCCTCTCAATCTCGAGTACTTCGTGACGGAATCCGAGAAGAAGTCTCGAGTTCCAACCTTTACGAAGTTCGTTCTACATGAGCGAGATATTGAAATTCCTGAGAGAGTACTTCGTGACGAAAAAAAATAACGCGAGGATTAAAAATAAACTGCGACGTCATTAATGGTCTCTCTGACGCCGTCTATGGATAAATACATAGCTGCGCGATATAGACATAGCGAAACAATAATTCTGTTTCTTCTCACCTTCGTGACCTCATTAAAATTCTGCCGCAAGCGGAATTTTCGTCGGAGTGCCGTCTAAAACTAATATTACGCTCAAAAATTAAATTTTTATATGTATACTTACGTTTTTTTAAACGTTTAAAGTTTCTTGCCCTATACATATGATAATTTAAGCAGTAACAATAATATAATTACCCTTAAAACTATCATTGATTAAACATTATTACCTACAGACTTAAACATTAAAAACATAACCGTTTCCCTTCACCACGTAAAATGAATTTACGGCTTCCATGATAGTAAAAGTAAACTTCCTTTGAGACGGCTAACGGGTGGAAATCCTATTTTTTCCCCTCTTGTACGAGTGAAGACCCGCCGAATTCCTTGCCTCCGGGCGTTGAATGACAAAAAGGAAGCCGTGGCAACCAGAAACTTTATATAAGGGACGACGGCGAGGGCTGTTTAATCGGATAAAAAATTTCAAATTGACTGTCGTGGAGAGTGAGTGGCTTGAGGGAGGGTTCGGTGGGAGAATGGAGTGGAGCTCCAAGCGGGAGATGAATTTTCCTACTCACGTTTTCCCCTTCGCAAAGAGCTAACCACCGCGCTTCCTTCCAGATCATCCTCCTCTTCTTCCTCCACCTCCTCCTCTTCCTCCTCCGCTATGTACTTCTTTATCACAACCTCTCCGTTCTTCTCCACCCTTCCCTTCGTCTTGAACGTACTCCTCCTCCTGATCCCCTTGCACATCTTGTTCACCACCAAGCTTCCCCTCATCTTCTAGCTTATCCTCCCTTGTCGCCGGAGTGGTGGTGGCGAAGGGGTTAGAGCGTTGGCTCTTCCGTTCCACGCAACGGTCCCTGGTTCGAATCCGGCGGAGGTCTAATTTTTCAACTTGGTGCTCGTCCCGTCCCCTACTTGTGAGATTTGAGGAGACCGCCCAAGTCAGCGCTCCGTCCTTCGGAATGGACGTTAAGCAGTTGGCCTCCTTTGTGCTCTTCTTAAAGAGTGGGTTACTGCCGGCACCGGGTTTCCCTCCTCCCTTTTGAGAGTTTTCGGTATGGAAGGAGTAATGGCTATAATAATCCAAGAGGTTGATTATCCAGAAATTCCATACAAGCAAAAATCCCTTGTCGCCCTTTTTAACGGAACGCCTTCGCCGTGCAGACGTGTGACCCCTTTACGCCTCTCTGTCACCTACGGACATCCTCGCCGCGCTTTCGAAAACTTTATCGCCACCGCCTAAAGCTTTTATTTTACTATTCTCCTCACATTCCAAAGGTGCGTGTTGGAGGGAGATGGAGAGAGAAGGAAAGCACCGCAACATCCTCGATCGGAGGTGACCGCGGAAACACTGGCGACCTTTTCCGACGAGGGGTCAGCGTCACTCCTCTCTCTCTCTCGCCATCTCAGGTGTCACTTTTGAGTGAGATCCTCCTCTACATTCTCTCTCTCTCTCTCCTCTCCGCTCTCTCTGTCTCTCGTTCTCCATCTCATTCCGTGGGGAGCAGGAGGAGGAGGGGGTCAACCGCAGCACGAGCGCACTAATTCCATCCCTCAACTCAAACGATGTTTCGAGGCGAGTTCTCCGAGTGAAAGGTGGACTCCACAACACTCGGTGAAGAGGTCTCTCTCCTTCATTCATTCTCTCCACTGTTTTGCGCAGAATATTGAAAAAGAGGGAGGGATCGTTAGGGAAGACTCTCTCTCTCGCGAAAAATAGAGCTTTAGATGATTTTTGTAGTGCTTTAGTAATCGTTAGGAAAAACTTGAGAGTTGTTTAAGTAACTCGAGACGTAGGTATACTTCAAATCCGGCAATTCCATTTTTCATTCTCTCCCCCTCCTCCCACGTAAATGTTTCTTCTGGTCTATCCCCTGAAGCTTTTTCTAAATCATAACTGCGCTGAAGTATGCCGTAAAAAATATACTCGCGAGAAAAGCTATTGCCGTGCAACCATTTCGCGATTTTCTCTCTCTCTCTCAAAGTTTTCCGTATTTAAAGTAATTAATTATATCCCAAGTATTTCTTATTAATCCACATCTAGGTAGGCTAGTTTAAAATCGAACGAATTTTCACTAATGCCATGCGCTTAAGCGGAATAATCACAATGAGTCAATGAAGGAAGAAATAGTTAGAGTAATTTTATTGATCAAAGAAATTCACGCAGTTATTATACAAATGGAGTAATAAAGATGAATGCATTATCAGAAAATGTAAACCTTCAAGATATAAATAATCCTAAATGTAAGATACCTATGTTTGGATATAAGAGTAACCGCCATGCATGATGGTTTTCCTAAGCTACTCGCTCAACTTTCTGTATTATCAGTTAAGATAAAAATTATTTTATTCTATTACTTAAGTGTTACTTGGATTTATAAATATTTTTTCAATCCTTTTCATAACTTCCAAGTGCGATTTAAGGCATTAATGTTTTAATATTGTAAGGTATATGGTATGTATGGATACATGTTCAGACAATATTTTATTGAATATATATTACTTACACAGACATAGAGTTAATTCAATCAAACTAATGTAAGCCAAAAAAATTATAAAATATAAAATGCTGTTCATTTCTTAAGGAAAAGCGCACAAATTCCGCTGGTGTAAATAATAATTAATTCTTCAATTGCCAAATTTGTTACTCGAGTCCTGCGGATCAATTGATGCACAAGGTTCGCAAAATTATGAGACGCAAAAATGTGCATGAGTTATATAAAGTTCCGGACAATGCAGTGACGTACCGTAAAATCTGGGGGGTGGGGGGTGGGGAGGTGCACAGCAAATAATACGGGGCCCCCTTATGGATATCTTAAATATTTTCCAAGCTGATTTACTTATCACTGTCTGTATATTAACGAAGAATTCTCCCTTCCTTCACACAAACGCTACTGCTCTTTTGAAAAATATGAAATTATAAAAAATTATAGCAATATCGTTTTCTTTTATTAGCTTTAACCTATTTGGAGAAATGGGTTCAAAATTTCATATTATGTATAACAATTCTTATAATGCCATAGAAACACAAGAAAAATACGACGCATTTATTACTCTATAACATTGAGTATGTTTATAAGTTATACCTGTGAAGCATTGGTTGAAACACTCCTCAATATATGTAGTATCTAGCACTAAAGAAGTGTTGACACATGATAAAATATATTGGCCTAAGAGCGAAAGACGTCTAAAGGCATATAATCGTAGTCTATATCTTGCACTGGATTTCGTACCGGGAAATTCCTCTTCCCAGTGTTATAAAGCTGTAACGCATTCGCCAGTATATGTAGTTTGAATGTTTGGGGGGTCCTCTAAATCTCGGGGCTTTGCTTCATTGCGGGGACTGCGGGGCCTATCAGTACGCCCCTGGGACAATGGGAGCTGAGTAGGAAGCTACGGCAAGATTCATTAAAATTAATGGTTGCGTAACCATTACTTTTTTCAGTTTAGATCTACATGTTCGGTAAAAATATCACTTCTAAATCATATGTAAAAAAGAGAACCAAACCGTCACCCGCATTATTAAGTTAATCGGTAGTACTGTTTGCAAATGTGAATACTGCAGATAGACAAAACAAGGGGTGGAACATAATATTCGATAGCATAATATACGACATTTCAATCAAAATATTTGAATATATATTACACCATTACATAGAAAATGTTAAACAGAATCCCATTTTAAAGGTGCATATTGTTAAAATCCCAATAGTGAAAACAGGCGTTGGCGAATTTACATTTTCTTCAGGTTTAAATCAGTGATCTTCAACGTGGGCGATAGCTCCCACCTTTTGGCATTTTAGGGTTTTTGGTGGACGCAAAAGAACATACCTAATGCTATTCTAATTTTACTATTGAAAAATAATATTCATTAAGAATATTTAATTATATACACATAAATGCACACAAATTCTCAAACGACATGGTTAAATTTCATACGTCTTATTAACGATTGATTTTATCAAAAATTTTATTGTTAAGTATATACGAAATGTGGCCGGTAAACTTATTTCGAATAATAAAATATAATCAAGGTTGGCAGTGAAACAGAAAAGGTTTAGATGGAGAGATAAACAAACAAAAAACACGCATTAGCGGATTAAGACTCTTTGGGGCTCCTGGCGGTGCAAAATATGGAGTTAAAAATGTTATATCAAAGCACACTTTAATTTTTAATCTTAATATCATTTAAGGAAATTCTATGAATTACATTAACAAAATAATAATAATAATAAACGGTATTGAAACGCATATAAAAATTAATGGAGTAAAAAACACCTTTAAAAAAATATATTATTCTAATGGGACCCCTTGATTCACGGAGCCCCTTTATTCCGCCACTTATAATTTCGTTGATATATATAACCGCACCAATGTATTTTAGCAAGAATCAGCCGGGTTGGGGGGAACGCGGAAGTCTATTCTGAACAACCGGAAGCGGCTATTATAGCAGAAGACGTAAAGTTTCAGCTCACCTGCTCCCCTGTAAAGAGGGCTCTCCTGCTGCTCCTCCCATCCGTTCTCCTCCTCCTCCTCTCCGCTTTCCTCTCCCTCCTCCTCCTCCCCTTCTTCCTCTTCCTCCTCTTCTATGTACTTCTTCAACACCGTCGTCTTCCTCTCGACCCTAAACCCGCTGCTGAACGTACTCTTCCTCCTGATTCCTTGGCACAACTTCCTCCCCAACATGCTCCCTCTCATTCCTTCCTAGTTTCCTGTCTCTCACTCTCAATCTCACTCCGTTCTCTTCTCAATTTCCCTCTCGCTCTCTCCCTCTCACTTTCCTTCTCGCCTATTCCTCCTCTCGATAGGCGATCAGCGGCACCATGGAAACGGGACGGGCGCACACCGCACCGTCGCTTCCCTTCCCACTATCCCGGACGGACGCAACTCCTCTTCCTCCTTTTCTTCCTCCTCCCCCTCTCCTCTCCCCGCATGTCAACGGGGTCAGGAGAAGAGGGAGATAGATAGATAGATGGATAGGGAGAGAGGAAGAAAGAAAACCTCCGCAATCTGAGGTGACCTCAGGAACACTAGCGATCCTGGTGGCGGCAGCATCCCCTTTTGCTCTCTCTCTCTTTGGGGAATTTCCCCCTTTCCTTCCTCTTTCCTGCTGCGTCTCTCTCTCTCCTCCCTAACGACCACCTCCTTCTCCCTCCATCTCTCCCTCTCTTTCTTACTTTTTCTCTCCCGCCCCACCTTCCTTCAGTCTCATTCCACAGCCCTACTACTCAGCGTTCGCGCACTGCCTCCGTTTTCCCCCACTCCGCGTAAAAGAAGCCCCCTTCCCTTTCTCTCTCTTACTCCGTCTTATAAACTCTACCTATCTCTACCTTGCTCCGTCTCCTCGTATGTCACGCTACCGAATCTCCTCTCCCTCCTCCATCTCCACGCTTTTAATTAATTTTTCTCATCGCTTCCTCGCGATGTGCAGTCGTCACTTCCTAATTCCGGATTCCCCTCTCTATTTCTCGCTTGCTTCTGTTCGTTCATGATTCGCAAATTCCCGATATAACGGACTTTCCAAATTTAGTCTATCGGGACTAAAGTGTTCAGCTTTATATTTATCGTTTCCTTTTTTTGAAGCATGACTTCCTTTTTTGTATCCTGTGTTTGGATGTGAATTTTTTTACTTTCGGCGGTGATCAAGGGCGTGGAGATATTTTCCGATAAACTCCGCTCCCGTTTTTCTCTTAAATGCCTTTGCTTTGTTTTCTTGTTTCCGTGTCACACCCGTCCAAGTCAGAGTGTTCTCCTTTGTGTGACGTGCTCCTTCCTGCCTTCCTATTGTAATCATGTTCACATAAGTTATAATAATGTTTTGGAAACCGATTCTATAGCTCACTTGTGTGAAAAACCCTCATCCATTCTTTGCAATAAGATCTTCTTTGGTTTATTAAACGGATAACATTTTTCTTATTTTTTGTGTACATTACAATCCTTATTCATGATATGACCAGCGCCATCAGGTCCGAATATGCGACAGATGCGGTCAGCGACATTAGCAGTCAAGGGAAAATCTATGACATTTGCGGTTAATTGTTTTGAAAGATGGTTTCCAAGGTATTTATTGTTTTTGAGGCGATGACAAATGCGGTCATTGTTTTCATGTAGTCCGTGTTGTCGCGATGTTGTCCACGCGCGCATATTTAGTGGTCACCCATCATTGTTCTAGCCATAGGCAATGCTGCTTAACTGTTATACCAGCTTTCGGCGAGACTGTTGTAAATTTTTCTTAAAGTTAGCTATTAATTGCGATTTAAAAAGAGAGCACACATTATTACAATATTACAGTGTATTAGGAATTTCAGGAACCCTACCCAACCCAATTATAGTAAAACTTCTGAATTTGTAAATAGTAATGACAATAAAAAAACTTCGGATTTTAAACAAGCAATTTATCAATGTATGGTACATCTGACCGCAAATGTCAGTGGCACCCCCTCCCACTTTACAGTATATTTTGTTTATTTGCATCTCTTGACCGCAAATGTCGTTGACCGCAACTGTCGCGATACCTCAGGTCCCACCTCTAACTTTTATTTTTCTTCGACCGTCTGCATATTGCTCTCAGGCGATTCTTTGATAAGCAAATAAGAGCCCATATTTTAGAGAACTTTTTCTCCTCCTTTATTGTTCTGAATTCCTTGATAATAATGTACCATGTTTTCATATCGCTTTCACTTGTCAAATTAATTGTGTTTGGAATATTTCGAGACCACTTCAAATTGGTTGATTTACTCAGTATTATAGAAATGATTTTGCAGTAAAGAAATACTCTCTAGCTGAGGAATAAATGCCTTTCCTATTATTAATTTATATACTTCTAACGAAAATGACAGGAGACTGAAACTTTCTTGAGTTCCGAACGCTAATAATTCGCATACAAATTGTCTCTACCAAAACAGGCAAAAAAATCTTTTAGGCGGCTAATTTCGGTTGTATATTCCTTCGGCGTCACGATTTTCTTGCAGCCGTCGTCGCTTAAAAAATTCCTGAGACGTTGCTTGCTGGCTATATTCTCAAGCGGATTTTCAACTTCTTCCATGCAATTTGGGGCGAAATAGATCAAGATATCCCTTCCAAAATAACTTTTTAAGGACTTAAAACTCCTTCGTTGTGAGGCTTAACTTCCGTTCCCATAGAAAGTTACTTCCAGAAAGTCTCTCCGACGAAATATAAATGCTCCTCTTACCTCTCTAAACTCGTTTTCACTCCTCAAGATTCTTTGCCGAAAGGTCCCTTTCTCCATCCCAATTCTTCTTCCTCCCTCTCCTCTAACCCTCCTCCTCTCTCCCTCTTCCCCTCCTCTTTCTCCTCCTGGCTTATTTCCTTTCTCTCCCTCGATCGCAGTCTTGTCTATTCATTCCTGTCCTGGGACCCCTCTGGGGAAAGACTTCCTTCGCAGCTCTCAGTCTTTCCCTTTCCTGTGGGTCTAGTTCTCTCGAACTTTTATTCCGATTCAATATATACTGTTTCGGAACCCCTTCTCATTCCGTCCTCTTTGCCGTTTCGTTTCTTTGTGGAGTGGCTGTAGATGTAAGGTCTCGTTATTTTAAGTATGAATAATTCAGAATGGATCATCGAGTCCGCCTAATGGCGGAGGTCTGGTTGATAAAACGAGATAAATCCGCTCGCGTCTTTAGAATGTTCAAGAATGACGTTTTTTATGGATAAAGTAGTTGCCATCTATAATATCAAGTGAATTGCACGGATAAACTGTTTTCTTTCAGATTCAGGAAATGTTCATAATTTTATAATAATAAAAATTCACGTCTGGTGAATTTCACAGTCATAAATATATTTTATCGATGCCATAAAAATTTCTGGTGTTAAATGAAAGAGCTGCTGAAGAAGACGATAAATGGTGGATTTTCAAAATTAATTTTATACGAACAAACCGAAAGTCATGCACGACAAGACAGAATACGGAATCGATTGGCTAAAAAGCGAGTTCTTTATCAGTTTTCTTTTAGAAGGAGTAAGCGCGTCAGACAGACGGACAAACTGGACGCACAAACGGATTTTATTGAGAAAAACTAAATGGCTGCAAATGTGTATTTCACGTCAGTCAAACACGATTCCTTAAAAATCCTTCGGTCTGAAACATTAAGGAAGATTATCTTAAATAAGATAATGAATCAGATTGAAACGATTATTAAATACGTTCTCCGCATCGAATGCCTCTTGAGGTCTCGACTCCTCCTGCCTCCGAAACTTTTCCCATTCCCTCGTTGGCTCACCGAAGCGGAAAACTTTTCCCATTGCGGTCTTTCAAAATCCCTTTTCAATTTTCCGCCCGTCTCTAACCATTCCTTCGAACTCTTTCACCGTTACTTTTTATATTCTAGTCCCATCATTAAAAAAATGTCACCGCACTCCCACCTAATGAACCCATTATAGTGCTTCTGGCATCATCATCAACATTTGACGAAGAGCCTTTTTGACACCAAATTATATTTCTTTGAGGTTTTAAGGAGATTTTCGTCAAAAGTCAGTACCGTTCCGTGGATATTCAGCATTTTATTTTTCGTTTTGATATCTCCAGGTTTAAAGTGTTTGATCACATTTCACCCATAAATGCCCTGAAAAGTCCTCGATGAAATGAATCAAAATCCGCGAATTCACCAAAAGCGTTATGGTGCTTTTTAAAAGAGTATTTTATTGTCCAAAAATGTTCCCTTCGAAATAAAAATTACTCAAAATTATTTAATGGACAAGAATTACGAAGTTAAAAAACGGAAAAGAACCCACGCTTCATTTAACTTTACGAATAGAATTTAATTTAAAATTATCTTTCGTTAGTCATATAGAATTGGCTTCTCCAAAGAAGGAATTCGACAATTATAGATCGCTTAATTTAAGATCTAAAGAAATGTGACACAATTTATGAAAAATTAAAATTAAAACCCTTTCATCGCCAGGAAAAATCTGATGAATTTTTACCGCCTCCTAATTATCATCATCATCATCTGCTGTCCGAAGACAGGTTTTAGCTGAATCGCTGCCTCCATCTTTCTCTCTCTCTCCCTAGAAGCTTCTTTTATACCTCTATAAGTACTGTATTCCTGCTTTATATTTTCTAATATTCCTATTCTTTTTCTCCCTCTTCCTCTTCTTCCGCTAATCTTGCCTTCTAAGATCATCCTTTGTAAACACTGTCTTCTCAATATGTGCCCTATCCAATTTGCTTTTCTTTTCTTGATTTTTTTTATTAACATCCTTTCTTCTCCTACCATTTCTAATACGTCTTCGTTTCTCTTCCTCTCTCGCACCATATCACTTTCATCATCCTCCCCCATACCCAAATCTCAAAACTTTCTAAATATTTTTCCTCCTTTCTCCTTACTGTCCACGTCTCTGCACCATAAAGAGCTATGCTCCAAATGTAGCATTTTGCTAATTTCTTGCTTATGAGAAGCTCCTTCTTCTTGTTAAATGCTGCTTTTGACATTGCAATCCTACTTCTGTTGTCCTGTGTACTACATCCATCCTGCACAAAAATACTGCCCAGATATTTAAAACTACTTACTTGTTCCAATTTTTGCCCATTTACCATTATATTTAATTCTTAATGTTCCTTTGAAACCACCATGACTTTCGTTTTTTCGGTAATCATCTTCATTCCATATTGTTGGCCAACCTCCACTAGTCTGTCTGTCATCTTCTGAAGTTCTTTCTTGTCTTCTGCTATTAATCTCTGATCATCTGCGTATTAAATGGTGGTAATACATTCACCTCCTATCTTAAATCCTTTCTCTTCCATCAACGCTTCTTCTGTTATTGTTTCTGCATAAATATAAAATATCGCTGGTAAAATCGGACATCCCGGCCTCACTCCCCTTCCTATTGAAGTACTTTCTGTTTCTTCCCCTTCGACCCTGACTCTAATCTTTTGATCTAAGTAAAGGTTTTAAAGCAATATTTTATCTTTCCAATCTATTCTTATTTTATTTAAATACCCAATATTTTATTCCATTTCACTCGATCAAAAGCTTTCTCCCAATCTACAAAACAAAAGTACATATGTATCTTGACTTCTAGCGTTCTTTCTATCATCATCCTCACACATCCTATAGCATCTCTAGTCCCTCTTCCTCTTCTGAAATCAAACTAATTAACGTTAAAAAAGGAAATGGAGACTACGGTGTACAGATTGGAATTAAAATTTAAAACTCCTAAACCGTAAATTTACCCAGAGAGCACTCACACGTCTTGCAATTCCAAACAAAACCAAGACAATGTAATAAACCTTACAGATACGACCTTCACCAACGAAGAACTCTCCCTACTCGGAAAAGGACTTAAATAAGCACTTCCATATAAAAACCCACTTATGGATGACATTGTGGCAGACATTGAATTTTCTATTAAAACCCTATCAAATAACTGCAAGAATATCATCAGATCCACCGTATTATCACAGATAACAGAAAACATTGCCAAAAAACGAATAAAAAACATAAACATTCCTAACACAACACCATCAAGTCTCTTAATAATAAAAATTGTTTTTATCTAAAGGCAGACAAAGGGAACACTGTAGTCATTATGCAAAAAGACCAATACTTCGACAAAGTTGAGCAAATGCTAAATGAAGGGTCGTACACGAACATACTAAAAAATCCAATCAATAAAATGATATCAGAAACCACCAAAATTGTTAAAACATGCACCACACTCATCACGAAACAACTCAGCCTCCAACTTCACACCTCAAACCCCAGGGTTCCTAGGATGTATTGCTTACCCAAAATCCACAAAGACGGCATTCCCCTCAGACCCATTGTTTCGTCTATCAACAGCCCGACACATAAAATTTCACGTTGGCTTAATGACCAATTTAAACAATTTCCTATCAAAAATGATTCAAATATAAAAACAGTCCTCATTTTATTAACGAAGTTAAAGACATAATACTACAGGACAGTGAAATTTTAGTTTCTTTTGATGTTTCTTCTCTCTTTCCTAGCGTTCCCATCAATGAAACATTACAATTCCTCGAAGAATGGCTCACCGATCAAAACTTACCATTAAAAACAGTAGATGAATTAGTACGACTAACACGCTTATGCATGAACCAAAATTTCTTTCAAGTTAACAACAAGTTCTACCAACAAAACTACGGTACAAAAATGGGAAACTCCCTTTCACCTTTCTTAGCCAACCTATTCATGGTTAACTTCGAGAAACAATGCAAAAACACTTTCAAATACTTCCCACGCTTATGGCTAAGATACGTTGACGATATTTTCGCGATTTTCGATACCTCCAATAATAACATAACTGATTTTCTACAGCAACTAAACGATCAATATCCTTCCATTAAATTTACACATGAAGTTGAAAAACAAAATACATTGCCATTTCTTGACCTTCTCGTAAAAAGAGAAAACGACCAAATCAAGTTCGGGATTTACCGCAAACCCACACACACAGACACGTACATTCCCTCTGATTCCAACAACCATATTTCACATAAATTAGCACCATTCCACTCAATGGTACATAGACTCTTACAGGTTCCTCTTTCTAAAGTTGATTTCCTCACAGAATTAAAATATATCAAAAAATGCGCTAAAATCAATGGTTACGACCCTCAGATGATAGAGAATATTTTACACAAACACAAGCGCAGTCTTTCTTTGAAAAAACAGATTACTCTCACAAGCACGCCCCCCAAAAAACCAAAATACGTAAAAATCCCCTTCGTCCCAGGCATCACAAACGGCTTATCAAACATCTTCTCAAAACAGAACCTTAAAGCAGTACCTGTGAATGAAAACAAACTCTCCAACTTACTACACAATCCAAAAGACACGATCCCGACTCTACAAAGATCCGGCATATACAAAATCGCTTGCACAGACTGCGAGAAGGTCTACATAGGGCAAACTAAACGGAAGCTAGAAACCAGGTTCAAAGAACACCTCACACTTCAAACACAATAGATTTAACAGGTCTAGCGTCGCAATACACATACAGGAAAACAATCACCCGATTAAAATCGAAAACCTGTCTCTCTTAAAATCAACACAAACCGACTGGAAACTAGACGCTTACGAGAGTATTTTCATAAACAAATTCAAAGAGACGGTTATGAATAACGACCGCGGACCTATCCCTTACTCACCCCTCTACTCGCTAACCGTTAAGAATTCCCCCACCCCTCTGCCCTCCTTTCACTTTTACCCGGAACACATAAATACACAAGACCAAACACAAACAATTCATACGACTTCAGCTACTGAAGATGGGAGCATAAGTCCCGAAATACGTATCTAGCGGGTTTCCCAGAGATTTCCAGTGTGTTTGTGCGTGTTTTCTTTTTATTCTTTTTAGGCTAGTTTTTGACAACAGGTCCCTGTAGGCCATCTTCGTCCTGCAAACTTGTAAGTATAATTTTAATTTTCCTTGTTTCTTATTGACGTGTGAGTGCTCTCTGGGTAAATTTAGGAGTTTTAAATTTTAATTCCAAACTAATTAACTTGCAGCTCCTTTTCTATTTTACCTTCAATACCTTTGGTTATTATTTTGGTTAGAACTTTAGCTGTATGACAAATTAAACTAATAATTCTGTAATCCTTACAACTTTTTGCATTATTCTTTTTCTCCAGTTTTACCATAGCCACATCTAAAAAATCATCAGGCCATATGCCAATATCATATACTTGGTTAAAGAATTTTTTAAGTTGCTTAACTGCATTCGAACCCAAAACCTTAAGAACGTCCACTGGTATATCATCACTCCCAACAGCCTTCCTTCTTTTCATGTCATCAATTGCTCTTTTAACTTAAGACTCGAGCATACATGGTCCTAGCTGGTCTTTTTCCACATTCTCTTTTTCATCTAATTCAATATTTCTTGGCTTTCCTTTTTTGTCATACAGCACCTCAATGTATTCTTTCCAGACATTCTTTACATCTTCTGGCTCCAAGACTATTTATCACTTTTGTTCATGACTCCTTTATGTCCTATCTTTCTAGCATTTTTCTTCAATGGTTCCATTGCTTTTCTATACATGAGGTCTGTTCTACACATTCTATCACAATCGACAATTTCCTCATATTTCTCATTTATCCACCGTTCTCTGGCTTTATCTGTTTCCCTTTTTAAAGCATTATTTAACTCCTTGTACTTTCATTGGCCTTCTTCAATGTTTATGTTCTTCCACTTTCTCTTCTCTTCCATTTTTTGCAGCATGGCTGCTGTGACACAGGGTTTTTTGTTTCTTTCACCCGTTGTCTTTCCTACCTTCTTTTCCATTACATCTTTAATGTTGCTATGAATGTATCTCCACTCCTCATCTACATTCTTCCTGTTTTCTTCAGCTCTCTCTCCAGCCTTTCCTCCAGCTCAGTCATGATATCCTCCTTGTTCATAAGGAGTTCTTCTAAGTTCCATTTCTTATTAATTCTTATGTTTCTCTTAACGCTCTTCAGTCGACATTGTGTATTTGCCACCAAAAGGTTGTGGTCAGAATCGATATCTGCCCCGGAAGTGTTTTCACATTTTTAATGCTATTTCTAAACCTTTCGTTGAATAGTATGTAATCTATCTGGTCTCCTGAGCTTCTCCATGTGCAAACTCACAGCTGGTGATGCTTAAACCATGTATTAGTTACAATCAATCTCTTTCTATGGCAGAATTCCACAAGTTTGTCCCTTGTTTCATTTTTCTTCCATAGTCCATATTTTCTCACTATGTTATCTTCCTGTCCCTCTCCGACTACACTGTTCCAGTCTCCCATTACTATGGTGGTGATCCTTCCTTTTCCCCCTCCTCCAATATCTCCGTAATCTGTTGATAAATTTCATCTACTTTGTCGTCACCAGCATTAGTTGTTGGCATATACACTCTCCTTATAGCCATTACTTTTAAACTGTGTTTATATTACAGGGACAATAATAGCATAAAATTAATTTATCTAATGGAATATGTTTCTCTAATATGTGCTGGGAAAACAAATTCTTTCATAGGATCTAAAATCGATGGATCGACACTGATGGTGGCGGATATGTAACCGAAATTCGTCTCTGGTTTTCCAAACCCTTATGTGGCCGTTGGAGAGGAACTGCTCTTTAGTCTGATTTCAATCATAAGGTGAGTTCGAGAATTCTCGTTTCAAAATTTTTTGCCGCTATCCCCAAGTTGCACGTAAAGAATCTGGCCAACCATATACATTTTAATAGAAATAAAGGACTTACTGTAATATAAAATAAAAAATATATTTACTCGATCGGTTTCGCCTTTTATAGCATCATTAGTAAACGGAATCTTTGTCGAGGGTTATCGCTATACTACATAACTGCTTCTTACATATGATATATATATATATATATATATATATATATTCTCTCTCTGTAGCTGAAGAAGGAGTAGTTCCGAAAGCTTTACGTTTGTGATGTTTCTGTGTTTTTGTGTTATTTTACGTGTGTCGCTTCGACATCCCCGGGGCCTCGCCAACCTGAAGTCGTCTGATTGGTGAGTGCTCACTGGGTTTCCTCATCCCAACACCTTGTTGACATCCATATATATATATATATATATATATATATATATATATGAATATGAGGATACTAATATTTAGGCACGTCCAGATGAGCTGTAGACTAATTTTTTATGTGGGTAGGAGTATGTGCTAAACCTACTAGAAAAATCGAAAATCTTAAAAAGTTGTGAAGTGTGACCGCTAGAAATTCGCATATGTTCAAACAAATTTTTAAGGTTTATGTATTTCTGAACATGCTACGAAGCTGAATTTTTTGTACAGATATAATTTGTAAATAAAAAAATAGGGATTATAGGAATTTTGATATATTAATTTAATCGGCAAATAAAAATTCTTAAAATTTATACAAATTAGTGGAACGCGCAAAATATTTTGCGAAGTTAACCAGAAATCTTCATGTTTAAAAGTAATAATAGCGGATAATCCCCTTATAAAATTAGACAATTGACATTTTGAATTTCATGTTTGTTTTTATAATTTATATGTGCAATTTTAACACGAAGCGAATAACGCAATTCTTTCGTCTATTTGAAGGTATAATAGACGCTAATTCAATCGGAGCCAACAATGCGGGTCGCTTTGGCAACACCCGGAAAGAGTACGAAAAAGACAAATTTCGGAATGAAACGTGTTTCAGAGAAATTCTTCGGTTTAACATCTAAACATCACAAGAATACTATATTTTGTAGTTTTAGCCATCGAATAAAACAAAAACGGAGAAATTCGGTCCATATTTACGTATTTTAATCAATGAAAGATATAAACCTGCACTTTGAAAAATCGAAACTCCTGTGTAAACATGGGAAAATATAATTGCCTCATGGGATTAAAACCTGGTACATTTCCTTTAAAGAAAATAGTTTCCCCGGAGTCTTCTAGTAGGCAGGAACAAAATGGCCTTTTCAACCTTTCTCTATGACAAACTTTAAGAGATAAAAGGGGGGACTGACGGGCAGGCGGACAGATATCGAGTAATTATATAAATAGATAAAGGTTGGTGGCTTGGTTAACTTATAGCTCAATTTTTATCGGTTGACAACTCCTTCAGCTATTAAATTTATTAAAATCCCGATGCATTTCGCTCACTAATTGGGCATCTTCAGGGGCGAACTTGTACCGACAGTGACTAAAAGTCACTTTCAGTCACTGTCGGCACAAGTTTTTAATTAATTTTATGGCTGAAAAAGTTGTCTCACCGATAAAAATATAAAAAGATATATAAATGTTTAAGTACTAGGGGACAAGGTAGAGAGTATAAAATCTCCAGTTATTTAAAACTTAATACAAGTGCACAAGTAAACATTTAAAAATCCCCGTGAGGTGGTTATTGTGACCGGTAAAAAAATTTCAATTTACAAAAATTGGATATAAATGCCATTGCATTTCTAGATGTGCTACATTATTGAAATTAGACGAAAATGTGTGACATTGGTACCTAATAATGGAACAAGTATAATGTTCTTAAAATGCAAATTTTAGAGATTGCTTTTACGCCAACAACATCTCATAAGGAAAAAACAAAATCGAGGCAGAGGTGCGAACTTTTGGATTAAAAAAATATTTCTAATAATGAAATCTCTCTCTAAAAATGAATGTGCTTTTCAAGGTGAGAAGAAATGCTTGCAAAATGCAAGCACCAACTACTTGCATACGAAAAGGATGGAGTGAGGAAGCTAGGTGAATTTCCAAATACTATTTTGCCGGAGGAGGGATTTCCCGGGTTATGAAAGGTTCGTGGAGAGGGGGAGAAGAAGTGAAGGGTAGAACATAAGATTGGCAGTGATATATAGTCAGACCCCGATTTAGCGCCACCCTATAAAGTGCCACCCCCACATACCGCACATGAATCTTTGTGAACAGAACTTCCATCTTGTGACTACATAGAGCAGGGGTGATCAAACATTACGAGCTTGGGATCTACTTATCACTTTCCACTTGCGTGGCGATAGACCGTCCATCTTTAGTGTTGAAAATTCTTTTGAGTGAAGGGGGAGGATTGAACTAGATATATAGGTAAGTGTCTTTATTCGGGCGATATTTGGACCATAAGGTTCATTCATACATTTAATCCCCAATATCATGAATAATAAAAATAAAATAATACAATAAACAGTATATAAAACTATACAAAATATAAAAAGATATAAGAGAAGGCAGATTTAAGTTTGTGGGTAAAATCTAGGTAGGATTGCTCTTCCTAGTAAAACCCAATCAGGAAAATACCTACTGAGATGAGGGTTGTGAAAAACCTACGAAACCCTGTATAGTGTATATATCACAATGGAAAACTAAAAAAAATATAGAAAACAGTCAGTACAGTAGGAAAGATCGTAAATACAGCATCGCTGTATGTCGTCGTATATATACAATTATACATATAAAACATTTAATTAATCATTATCATCACAGGTAGTCTGTCCGTAGACAGGTCCGTGATTATTCGTGGTTAAACCTGGTTCTCCATATACTCCTATTTTCCGCTATCCTCTTCATAACTTGATAACTCTCTTTCCCTTTAAAATCGTCTATCAGCTGAATTTAAGCAATATACACATTAAATACAGATAAATACACATTAAATATACATTAATTATTGATTGGAGAAAGCTAGAGCTGAAGAATCGTGGTTGTTTTATTTAATTATTTTTATCCGGTTCACTTGAACTCTTTTCTTAGCATGATCTACTGGCAACAACCAATTTATGACATTTATTATGCATATAAAAATATGTAAAAGGATTCAGGTCTCATAGATTACTTAATTAAATTCGTTGCGTAGAATTAAGTAGACGTGGATGATTTGCACTGCATGACATCAGCAAGCTGTACGAACTTTGGATTATAGCTGCTTGTTGTTAGCCGCATGCATTCCTTCAAGTGATTATCTGTTAAAGTGGACCGATGCTTGGATTTAATTAAATTTTTACTGGAGAAAGCTGTCTTGCAAAGATAGATGGAACCAAAAAACGCTGTCATATACCTAGCCCTACCTTTAGGGGGCCGTATGCATAGACTACGCTGGATATCCCATCACGCCGACCCTGCCTTCGACCTCACAGGAAGCATTCAATTAAATCTCCTTCTGGTTTGAGGAATTAAATCTTGAATCTACTTATCATTTTCCACTTACGTGGAGATCGACCCTACATTTCCACTGCTAAAAAGTCTTTCGGGTGGGGCAACGTCGTTTTAAAGATCTACCTAACACGAGTTGACGATCGACGTTTCAAGCACACGTGACATAGAGCAAGCGAATTCCTCGATTTACCGCCACCCCCGCTTTAGCGCCAATGACAGTGGTAGTGAAACTGTGGCGCTATATCGGAGCCTGGCTGTAATTGGAATTCGTTAAAAGAACTTACAAAAATTGCGTAGAAGTTACCAAGTACTGTGGCGTTAATTGAATTAACTGTGGACAACAGAGATGCGAGCAAGGTATAACGTATGATTGGTAATGAGATGATTGGACGATATATATTTTAACTGATAAATAAAAAGGAATTCTGTGTGAGTAGCTCATCTTTTCACTTTAAAATTCCATCTCGGCCATTCGCCAATGAAGAGACATCTTATTGATCACGCGAATCCATCCGGCAAAGTTTTGAAATTGTTAATTCGAGTCACTCATTGTCGAAAGTTTCAGAGCGTCGGCTCATCTTTCGGCAGGAAGGAAGTCGGGCACCTGTTGCGACCAGACTTTGACATTTGGGCGATGTCACTTCGAGAAGTTATGAGCAGAGTCACAGGAGAACTAAGACATTTTGGTTGTACGTTCCTGCTTGATCCTATTATCGCGTCAAGAGGCTATATTTAGAGATTGCGTCTTTAGACAAATTCAATTAATCCAATAGCCAAGGACAGGTTGATCGATAATTTTTTGTGTCTATGCGTCAAATGGATTCATTTTTTAATTTAAAGCAAATCATTGGTATTGCCAATTCAAGATTTTTATTTTCATCTTTTTCTCATTCATTCTCAGTTTAACCCTTAACAAGGTTTTGAAATCATAGCTGTTTTAATCGTGTTGTGAATGCCGTGCAAGGAGACGATTGGATTTTTATGTGCGCTTTTCGTCATATTAGTGTGATATTGCATTTTTACTAAAATTTTTTGCATCGTTATGCAAAAAATGAAGAGCGAAAAAAACTGAACTTTGTTAGGATTTCGAAGTAATACGTTTCAGCTGAGCTCCAAGAAGCATTTAATTTTATGTAGATGTGCGGGTGCGTGTGTTTTTTTGGTCTTTGTTACGATTCTCGGATATATTATTTTTCATTCTGTACTAGTCTGCCAATTACGACGGTGTTAGCAATTTAGATATAACGGTAAAGAGAGATAGGGAAAAGTACCAACACCATAATTTGATACAGGAAATATTTACTTTTTTAGTAGATAAAATTATAAGAACCTTACTGAATTTTATGACATTATAATAATCGAGTCATGATACAAAATCGGAGTAAAAATAGCTTTCTATTTTTCTTATCAATTCATTTCAGGGTGTAAAATTAATAAATTATGCAAACATCCCAATTTTAAAAATCTTGAAAATGTCTCGTTTTCCTCTAGCAATAAAGGAATTTTAAAGATAATTCGGCATGGATCCGAATGCTTTCTTCGATAAAAATTCACTTAGTACTTTCGGACGCACAGCTGTTTAGGTCTCAAGTTTGTATATGAATGACAGCTAATTTAAATAAGAACAGAATGATGCACGGTTCATGCATTCATAGATGAAAAGCAGAGGCGTTCTTCACGAATTATCTAATCGTGTAAAAAAACATAGTACTGCGTTTTTGATTCTTTGATTCACTTTCTAATCAGTTGTGATTAATAAGGCAATCGAAAATTATATATTGTATTATATATCTTTACGTTTACGCTCAATTCTTCGTCGCGGTTCACCTATTTTCTTTCTTTCCTAAACGCTGTTTATGCTAAGCCTAGTTCTGCCTCTACGTACAATCAATTGTCTAAACATGATGCACATAGTTGGCCCGGGTTTTTCGGATAAGGCTGTCTTTCTTTCCTCCAGTTTTTCTATTTTTTTCCCTTTTTACAGTTGTTTTTACCGTTTTCCGCCGCTCTCCTCGTTTTTTCGTGATATTTTTGTTTTCCTTTCACATCTCAAGTTTAAATCTAAAATATATATCTAATCTACTTAATCCTGCGGTACTCGCGTTAATTTTTCAAACGCCAGTACTCGCGTGGCGTTCTTCTGACGCTCCACGGATGTTTTTTGTTATAAAAATATCAGTGTTATTCAATAAATTCTTTATTTTGCTCTATTTATAATCATTTATAAGTGAATTTTGAGAAGTTTCAAATTATTTTTTCATTGGTAATCTATTTCGAAAAGAAGTCTTAAGGTACACTTTCATGGACATTTACGGATGTCAAACTATTAGACATTTTACAGTTTTTAGGAATATACTTATAATAACGTCAGTTCAATTAAAGAAATCGTAAATCCCACAATAGAGAACAAAAATAATAATTGTATACTAGAGGAAACTCTGTTTTTCGCATCATGACCTCGAAAACTGTATTTGCTATACTTTTTCAATTTGAATATTCGTGCAATTCACTATAATATTTATACTAGTTCTGTCAAATATCAGCCGGAAACAGACTACTGGAAGCTTCAAAACAAAAACCGAACACTGAAATAATAAAAATCTACAAACCTTGTAGGATTAGTGTCAGTGAAGAAACCGTTGAGATGCTATCTCCAATTACGGGAAATAATACACTATACGATGACGATCAGTTAAGAAACTATTGGGAGACAATTTCAAATTAAGTGAAATAATAAAAGTTCTATAGATAGTAACAGTAATTTCAGAATAAAATATGTAAAACGCCCGCACAAAAAAGCGCTGATTTCCGTAACGTACAGCGAAGCACTCTTTTAGAAAATACGTCCCAACTCAATTACCACAGAAAACAAAATATTTAGCAAAATAGTTTCAAACACGTCATTCCAGACGCTGAAGAGTCGGGGTCATAATAGTTCAAAGGAAAGGAACCCTGTCATAAAACGTATGCCTGGGGTGTCCACAGCACCCTACGCAAGTACTGGATGGTTAATATATAAATAGGGTTGATATTAAAGAAGCACGGTGGGATGAGACGTGTTGTTGTCTCTTCGGTCCTCGTTAATTATATTTTTATTCGTTATTTGCACGAAGTGAACGCATATAGAGGAGGTCGATTCCGACCGTCCGCATGTTAAAACACGGAAACCGCTGGACGTATTATGATGAAATTGGGTATTGGAGAGTTTTGCTAAAATTGTCGACCGATTTCAATTTTGGTTAAAATCGAACAAAAATTACGACCACTTAACATGACCTACAAATAGTTTACAATGTTCCTTTGTTTCAACTCGAGAATCACTAGACATATTTTGATGAAATTTGGTATTGGGGAGTTTCGCTAAAATTAATTTGCCATTTCCAATTTTGGTTAAAATCGGATCATAATAACGACAACTTTACGTGAAGACCTACATGAAGTTTACAATGGTTCTTTGTTTCAACTCGTGATCCGCTTGACATATTGTGATGAAATTTGATATTGGGCAGTTTTGTTAAAATTAATTGAACGATTACAATTTTGGTTAAAATCGGACAATAATTACGACTATTTTGCATGAAGACCTACATGTATTTTACGTCTTGCTTCTCGTTAAATTCTTATCTGAGCGAAAAATATTGAGAACATTATGAAATCTCAAAGAAGGCATTTGGAAACTCTACACCTTTCTTTTGTTGTTTGTTAATGTGTTGACATTTTACATCTAAATTACTCTATTTTATATTCAACCTATAATTCTTTGGCAAACACTCATGCCAGTTTTAGATTTCTTTGATAATTGCACTTTTTTGATACCGTATAATCCCATGTTAATTAATAGTGGTTTGTTGGTGAACGGAAGATTTTTTTCGCGGATTCTGTTGCTTGAGGTTGCGACGCATGGCGCCATCTTCTGGTGAAATAGGGGACAGTAATTGAGTAATAGTGTAAGAGAATTGGGTGTGGTTAGGAAAGGGGAGTAGGAAAAGAAGGAGGGAAGACTCCTGGGGCGTGAGCAATGAATAGATATGACAGCAGGCAAAGAGAAATACTACCAAGGAACAATTAGAGAAGAAGGGTTAAATTACTACATAGAGCGGAGGAAAATGAAGATTTATAACGTGTAATCTGGAGGGAATTTGTGTATTTTTATAAAGGAAGTTTTAAGAACTGTGGTCCTATCTATAAAGCTGACTTATACAGCATTAAAATCTGCACGAGAAAGTCCCGCTTTTAGATAAAATTTCTAGTTTTTATTTGGATTTTTGAAAAGATAAACTAAATTCTTTTATGCTGCAATAACTCATTAAAAAAAGCAATTTTACACAAGATTAGAGCGAAAAAAAAATTATCCGCCTTATGCCTGGAATCCAACTGAAGCTTACGATTGCTCTAACAACCATAAATTGGTAGGTTCATTTAATATAATTATGTAATCATATTAAAGAACTAATTCTACAACTTTTTTTGATATGATTAATATTTTTACGAGGTAATACGCAAAGTTCGTTTTGTGTTTATAGAAATTTGGCATCCCTGCTCGGATAAGTGGCTCTCCTGCTTGGGTTATGTGAATCACTTATGCCATTTTATTACTCTTTTCCCAAAAATTCCTTGGTACAAAATTTGATCATAATCAACTCAACAATTTTGGAGATGAGATATGACGGAGTCCATTTTTTGCTCAAAGAAGGTGTCACCCTTGCTTGGGCTATGGGAGTAATTTTCTTAAGGCTGTCTGTCCAAATAGCCCTTAGTATCATACTACCTCATACTTCACGAAATTCCACTCAATAGTTTTGGAGATGAAGCTTGCTGACAGACAAACGGACAGGACCTGACATCATTGCGTTCGTTGTTTAATTTTTTATTTCTCATAAAGAACACCTAATATAATTTTTCAAACTACCTATTGTTATTGAATTGTAATGCTTTGTGTTCAGTAACAAATATAAAATTTTTTCCATTTGGCAATCATTTTCAGTTATCGTTTCTATTAAGTTTTGCTATGTTGTTATTCGCTCCTTCCCTGAGCTCAAAACCTTACTGCTATGGCGCCGCCTTTAATGAATATTTAATTTCCTAGAGTGATATTCCGCGAAATGTAGTTGGAAAAACACTGCCATCATAAACATAAACTCAGTTTTGAACGTAATGTGCGTTATAAACTTGCAGAAACATAGTTTATTTCATTCAGAATTGAAGTATATTGTGGAAATGAAGATTACGCGAGACGTTATTCGATTTTATCAACTGCTAATTATATTTTCGCTAATCTCCTTTGGCACAGACTTCACGTTCATTCCAATATAATCATTATGCTTTCTTACTTCGGCTTCCTCATTTCTTCCGAGAAGATGGCATTAAGCTTGATATGAGAACATTTTTGCTTCTGGTTTAATAATTCACCTTCAAAGTCATGTACAAGATTTAAAAATATTTCTAATATTAATAGTAATGTAGAAGAATGATTAAGCATCGGCACAGTACAAGTATGCTCGTCGTTCCGCGACATATGATAAAACTGGTTGATGAGTATCCTCGTCCCGCGCTTCAGGGTTAATCCGAGATTTCTTTTTTGTATAAGCACTACAAAATACGCTGAATTCGTGGCTCAAGTTCTCGGATGTTCTTGACTACATGAAATCTAACATCGATTTGATATTTAATCGAATACAAACATGATTTCATATTATAAGCCAATGTTGACTCACGTTATTAGCTAGCGTGTAATTTAACTTCGCGTGATATTTGCATTCAAAACCCTTTATCTCCTAGCAACCCTCTCGAGGATCGAGGGAAGTGGGGCTAGGCAGGGCGGAAGCAAGCCCTTGTCGACCGCTAATCTACATGGCCCCCCTTGAGGTTCCTTCCCTTGTGATCCAATCCACGCCATCTTCTCAAGTCAGCCAAGAATCATCAAATTCGTACGACTTAGCCATATAAAACGCACAAGGCCTCCTATTATTAGAGTAAGGCTAATATCATAGGAATTTCATAAATTGTGAAACGTCTATTTTGAATTTGTGGTGAAAAATACAGGAATAGACATTTCGGGGTGAATTTCAAAAAATATGTAGATATTAAAATGGTAAGAACATTGCAAGGAATTAATCGATTAAAAGTTAAGAGGCTTATCACCATATTCACACGTATCGTTTGGACTGTGATTGTGAAAATAAGAAACCGTTCGATTTTTTATTTGTTGGTTTTTAGGCGTACATCCCCAATTATCGTTTTTTTCGTTTTCTGGGTGAATATTATGTGTTTTACTCCTATGATTTACCTCAGCGTTTCTCAACCGTCGCGACATGATGGTGTGTTGCAAAGAGCCGGGAGGCGTGTCACCGAACATTATAACGGCTTTTAAAAGATAAAGTATATTTTGTTAATCAGAGTTTTTGTCTTTCTATAGTGTCATTTTTAGCTACGATAAAAAATATTTATGTATAAACCCTTCATTATTACAAACCATTTCTCCTTTTTTTAGTTCGGCGGATTGTAGCATGTAGTGTGTCGCGCACGTAAGAACTGTCATATATGTCGCGACAGAAAATAGATTGAGAATCGCTACTTTACATGCAATCACGCATGCGTATAGTTTACGGATTTATTTTGGAAAAGATGCTTTGGCGGAATAATAAAACGGAAAACACATAGGCGTCGAACCGAAAGTTCATTACCTCTCCCCATAAAAGAGTTCATCAGCTTTCGCTCACTAATTTGAACCCACGTAGAAACTCTCACATCGACAGCCTCACTCGACGAAATAATCGGCTGGATTTGGAATGCGCATCACCTTCATACTAATTAACCTACGGTGGCGTTTCCATTCTCAATCCATGAAGTGATTCTCCTCAGGATACGATCGATACTTAAGGTCCTCAGGACGATTCGTGTGAGAGAAATTTCATTTCAAACCCCGCTATATATTTGCAGAAAATTTGTTTCTTTGTTTTAACGAATTCATAGCGAAGGGAATTTTCAATAGCGATTATTTTTTTATATCTTTAGTGCCAGAAATATTCCCGCTGTTTGTTTGTTTTTTAATTCCGGAGGTAATTTTTAATATGTAGTTGAAACCGATACTGCGCTCACCACATCATGGAATCGATGGGAAATTAATGTGTTGCCTCCAAACATTTAAAAATTATAATAATAAAGCATATCGTTTAACCATTTGGTAGCATTATGTGTTTAGCTTTCTCCGGGGATGGCAGTTTCCTGGCATTCGCTCTAAGACGGAAGGGAAACCCGGCAAAACCTTCTGTATGCAGCCCATGTTAACGTTCAGATCATTGACCACTCACCTCTCTCTCACGTTTATATATATATATATATATATATATATATATATATATATATATATATATATATTAACTAAAGGAAAAGAAAAGGTAGTGATGAGGGTGGCAACAAGGTGTTGAGGGAAGCCCAGCGGACACTCACCAAGTTGAGGACCAAGCTGGCAGGCTGCTGGGGGCGTCGAAGAGACACGTAAAACACACGAACACAAAAACACACGCAAGCTTATCGGGCCTAAGCCCTTCTTCAGCGAAAGAGTAACGTAAAGTGACACACTGGGCGGGGAATGACAGGGTGATGTGGGAAGGTTGATGATTGGAGGAGGTGGGGAGTAGGAGGGGTGGATAGCCAATAAAGAGGGAGTGTGATGAGGTAGAGTCCGAATAGTTACAAAGTAACAAGGAAACATTGTAAGGGGGCTAATAGGGTTAGCGGAGGTTGAGGCCAGGCGGAGAGAAAGAGTCGAGAAGATGGATATGTGCTAGTTCCCAGTGTCGGAGAAGGGGGGCAGGAGTGTCATAGGGTAAAGCGCGAATAATCCTAACATTGTAGCAACTATTGAAGGGGACATTGTGGGTATTAGCATGTAATGCAACTGGGAGGGGGCGTCTGAGAGAAACGCTATTCCGGTGACCGTTCATTCGGATGTTTAACGGATTGCTGGTGAGGCCTACGTAAAACGCGGGACAAAGGGTGCAGGTAAGGAGGTAAATGACGTTACGGGTGGTGCAGTTGCTTCTGGAGGTGATGGGGTAGGTGATGTTGGTGGAGGGACTCGAGAAAGAAGATGATGGTAGGTGGATAGGGCAAGTGAGGCAGCGAGATTTTCCGCAGGGGTGGGAACCTATTGCAAGAAGCGTGGTAGAAGTGGGAAGTTCCCTCCTCCACAAGATATTTCCCAAATTTGGGGGCCGGCGGAAGGAGAGGAGCGGAGGATTGGCAAAAAGGTTGATAAAGAGGGACTGATGGGAGGAAGAGGTTAGAATTGGGTGGGCAGCATGAAGGATTGTTTTGAGAGCTTCGTGGATACCAGGATGGAAAAGTGTCGTAAGAGTGAGTGGAGGGGTAGATGCAGGAATAGTGGGTGTGTGAGGATGAGATCCAATGTGGGTAGGCGTCATCGCCCTATGGATCTGTTCGCGGACCAAGACTGGAGGGTAACCACGTTTGAGAAGAGCATCCTCGAGGACAGAGTAATACTCTAGAAGGGATGCTCTATCGGAACAAAGCCTCCATCCTCGACGAGCAAGGGCATAGGGGATAGAGGTTTTGGTATGAAGGGGATGGCAGCTAACAAAGTGGAGGTATTGGAGGCTGTTAGTGGGTTTGATGTGAACACAGGTGCGGATTTGGCTGTCTTGAAGGTAAAGATCGACATCCAGGAATGTGATGTGGGAGGTAGAGGATTGGTGGGTGAAGGATGGCAGGAGAGACGCGAGAGAAAGGAAAGGAGAGAATCAGGTCCATGCGTCCAAATGAGGAAGACATCGTCGATGTATCTCAGCCACAAAAGTGGTCTGAGTGGAACGTTGAGGAAGAGTCTTTCCCATTCACCAAGGTAGCAATTGGCGTATGAAGGCGCCATTCGGGTGCCCATCGCAGTGCCTCTAATTTGAAGGTAGTGACGACCATCGAAAGAGAAGTTGTTCAATTTGAGCACCATTGCTGCCAAGTCTAATAAGAAATGGGAGGAAGGTCTTGCGTCGGGTGGTCTTGAGTCCAGGAGTTTACTAAGGGCAGAGAGTCCATCATCGTGGGGGATGTTTGTGTAGAGGGAACAGACATCGATAGTGGCCAAAATGGTATTGGGTGGGAGAGGAAAGGGGAGGTGTTTGAAACGTTTGAGAAAGTGGTTAGTGTCTTGGATGAAGGAAGGGAATTGACGAATGAGAGGTTGTAGGTGGGAGTCAACGAAGGCGGAGATGCGTTCTGTAGTGGAATTAAAGCTGGCAACAATGGGGCGGCCGGGGATGTTGGGTTTATGGATTTTAGGGAGAAGGTAGAATGTGGGTGTGCGGGGTTTGTTGGGGATCATTAGAGCAATGGCGGAATCGGAAAGGCCTTCCTGTTTGCCTGAGGAATGAAGATAGGACGAAATTTGGTAGGAGTGGTGGTCTGTGGGGTTGGAAGTAAGGTGATGGTAAGAGGTTTCGTCAGAAAGTTGGCGCTCGGCTTCCTCGTTATATTTGGCGCGATCCATCACAACCGTGGTGGTGCCCTTGTCGGCAGGGAGGATGATGATATGGTCAAGATGTTTGAGTGTGGAAATGGCATGCCTTTCACGTCTGGTAAGATTATCTGTATGGTCGATAAGATCGGAAAAGTTAGGTTGGGAGATTCTGGAAAGGATATAATTGAGGTATTGTTCGACCGGGTGTAGGGAAGGAAGGGTGGGTGGAATGTATTGGGAAGGAGGTTTGAAGATGGAAAAGGTAGGTGGGAGGCCGGGAGGGAGTTTTGGGTTGGCAGAGGTGAGAGAGTCTTCTTTGGGAGGGTTAGTTTTTAGACTTAGTGTGCGGGCAAAGGACTGGACGTCGGCAAGGAGGCGAAAATGATCAAATTTGGTGGTGGGACAAAAGGAAAGGCCGCGTGAGAGGAGTTCATTCTCGGCAGGGGTAAGTACGTGGTAGGAAAGGTTCAAGACCTCATCTGGTTGGCAAGATGAAGAGGTGGTGGCAGGAGTGTGCGAAAAATATGAGCGCTTCAAAGGTTTGCGGGTTAGGAAAGTGTGGGTCTTTTTCAGGATATGAAGTGATGGTTGCGTTGGGAATCCCAGGAGGTCTGCAAGACAGGGAGTTTGACCGATGAGTGGCGGGGAAGGAGGTGGTTTGTTGACCTCGCCAGCTGTTATGAACGGAAGGGGAAGACCAAGTTTGAGGTGCCGGACGCAAAGCAGAGAGAGTTTACGGAGAAGTCTGTTGCGATGTGCGGTGATATCATTAGCCGCTTGAAGGAAAGCGGCACGAAGGTCGGATATGGATTGCGAAGAATGACGAAGATAAAGAACGAGATATTTACAATTAGCGAAGTGGGAGTTAGAGAGGGTGGTATAATGGTGTATGGTGGAACGGATAATGTGGATAGAGGCGAGGTGATACGTGAGGGCTAGGGAAGCGCGGATAGGGGGAGGAAGACCTGAAAGAGGAATTCTGATGGTGAGGCATTTGGGGGTGAGTCCAAGTGCAAGGCAGGAGTTGAGGAATTCAATCTGGCAGTTGAGGGTAATGTGTCTACGGAGATGATAACGGAGACGGGTCAGTTCCATGGTGGAAGAGAAAGATAAGAGGAAAAGACGACAGGAAAGAAACGTAAAGATATAGACAAAAAAGGAGAAAAAAGGACGGTATATATATTAACTAAAGGAAAAGAAAAGGTAGTGATGAGGGTGGCAACAAGGTGTTGAGGGAAGCCCAGCGGACACTCACCAAGTTGAGGACCAAGCTGGCAGGCTGCTGGGGGCGTCGAAGAGACACGTAAAACACACGAACACAAAAACACACGCAAGCTTATCGGGCCTAAGCCCTTCTTCAGCGAAAGAGTAACGTAAAGTGACACACTGGGCGGGGAATGACAGGGTGATGTGGGAAGGTTGATGATTGGAGGAGGTGGGGAGTAGGAGGGGTGGATAGCCAATAAAGAGGGAGTGTGATGAGGTAGAGTCCGAATAGTTACAAAGTAACAAGGAAACATTGTAAGGGGGCTAATAGGGTTAGCGGAGGTTGAGGCCAGGCGGAGAGAAAGAGTCGAGAAGATGGATATGTGCTAGTAATAGTAATAATCTTCTTCATTAAAATATATATATATATATATATATATATATATATATATATATATATATATATATATATATATATATATTTTTTAATGAAGAAGATTATTTACTTATTCTAAATTTTTGTAGTTGTATGGACAAATAACAAATGAAACATGTTGTAGTTTGTAGCTAAGCTGTTGTGACGAGAGTTCCTATGACTTGAAGTCAAGAAGTTGTATATAGTGTATATGAACTACTATCAAAAAAGGTTATATTTTTGCATTAAGTACATTCAATTGTTATTATGTAATTTGGGCATTATGTATTGAGTGATACCTAAGCTGTTGTGACGGGAGTTCCTGTGACTTGAAGTTAAGAAGTAGTATATAGTGTATAGGAATTGGTATCAAAAAGCTTATATTTTTGTATTAAGTAAACCCAATTTTTATCATGTAATTTGGGTATTATGCATTGAGTTGTGATGGGGACCCGCTGCCACCGGGACCTGCTCCCAATTGTAGAGTTTATGTGAATAATAATAAAAAGAATAATATATATATATTTAATATATCTCTCTCTCCCTCAATATTCCACATTCTCACGCATCGCAGAGCAAACTGAGGCAAATACAAACCACGCAACGCGGTTAAGTTCATATGGCAGGGTAAGTAGACATCACGAGGGAAGGATAAAGGCCGCGAATGTGTAGGGGAGGGAATATTTAAGCAGCGGATGCGCTAACTTAGCAAGCCGTCCCTGTCATATTTTCAAGTCTTCATTAGAGCATCTCTGTAAATCTCTCCGAGTCCATTGCGTGGAATGGGGCGAGATTTAACGGACGCCTGATGATTAGTTGGTTGGTTGGTTGGAAAATTAGTTTTCGCAAAAATGTTAGTAATCGGTTAAAATCTATTAAAAAAATTACTAATGGTAGAGATTTGTCTGAATCCGTATACTAATCAATCGACAAACGCGTCTCGTGTAGAGCTTTTTGCAGATCCCTTTTCATCTATCTAGGTCTAGAAAACTTGTAATCAATTAGAGTAAAAAGAAAAGATTCGAAAACAAAAACTCTGGAAACCGTAAGGATTTCACGGTTTCAGAAATGTATGTTTGCGTCTTGCCGACTTAAGATTTTAAGACAACGCTGACACTGAAAATCACTGTGTGAGAGGCAATGGAGTCGTGTCCGAGTGTTCAAACGATAATTTCAATCACCTTATAAAAAACAAAAATCAGGTTTTTCTTCGATTTTTCTGTACTTTGAGCTCCATGATAATGGGTTTCCACTCTATTGCTTTGTCGGATTGAATTTATTGGTATTTCGATTTTCCAACCAATTATGCTAATATGTTTTAAAAATCACATACATAAAGGCGGGAAAAAAGATGACCGAGAAAACTACAGGCCGATTTCGCTAACCTCAATATCTTGCAAGATTCTAGAGCACATCATCGTTAGTTCTGTGATGGACTTCTTAGATAGCCAGGACTTGCTCAGTAAATATCAGCACGGTTTTAGGAAGGCAAGATCTTGTGAAACACAGCTCGCTCTGTTTGCACATGATATACTACGATCCGGTGATCGAAAGACCCAGCTAGACGCGGTTTTTCTTGACTTCAAGAAGGCATTCGATAAAGTCCCTCATATTAAGTTATTGAAAAAATTACAAGCCTGTGGAATAAATCGAAAGATAATCGAGTGGATCAGGGACTTTCTCAATGATCGGGAACAAATGGTAGTCATAAATGGATTTAAATCAGATTCGGTCAGCGTGTCCTCCGGCGTTCCACAGGGAAGTGTCATCGGTCCCCTATTATTCCTTATATACATAAATGACTTAGATAATGTTATTACAAGTAAAATCAAGTTATTCGCGGATGATACGGTAGTTTACAGAGAGATTAACAGTCCTGCTGATCAAGCATTACTTTCTAACGACCTACACGCAATTCTCGAGTGGTGTAAAGAGTGGCAATTAGAGCTGAACTTAGGTAAGTGTTCCGTCATGAGATTCTGGAGAAACAAAGAAATTGAGGTGATGAATTACAGTATAGAAGGCGTACATCTAAAATTATCCGAATCCGTCAAATACTTAGGTGTCATTTTAACAAGTAACCTCTCGTGGGACACACACATACGAAATATATCCGGGAAAGCTAAGCAAAAACTAGGATTCATCAAACGGATAGTAGGTAAAAGCGAAGAAAAAGTCAAAGAGACATGTTACTTTTCTTTAGTTAGACCGCTGCTAGAGTATGCGTCGAGCATATGGGATCCATACGAGAAAGGTTTAATCACCGAGTTAGAGAAAGTGCAGCGAAAAGCTGCTAGATTCGTCAAAAATTGTTATGATAGAAATATAAGCGTTACAGGCTTGATACAGGACTTAGGATGGGAATCACTAGCTGAGCGTCGATCACGTGCTAGGTTAAAACTTCTTGAAAGATTTAGAACTAGTACTTTCTCCAGCGACGTCAAAGAAATAATAAGAACTCCCACCTATATCGGTAGAATGGACCATCCTCGTAAAATAAGAGAGATAGCCTGTAGGACAGAGAGATACAAAGGCTCATTTTTCCCTAGAACGATAGCTGAGCAGAATAAAACTTGCGATCAAAAGTAACCTCGCGTAGGGGCGTAAACCAAGGCCTAATTTTGGAGTTTTCCCCTTGGTGTTAATACACCCCCTGCCACACACCCTTGCGGTGGCTTGCAGGGTAAACTGTAGATGTAGATGTAGATGTCACACTGAGCAGATTTTTATTTTTCTGTATTTTTTAATGAGTTGGATGATTATTCAGTCCCAATTCAATCTCTGTAATCAATATCCGCAGTATAAATTAAAGATGCGCTTGGTTCTTCTTTGTATCAGGCGTTATAGAGCGAAGCATATTATATATTTCATTTCAACCCTTATTTGCGAAGTCAGTCAGAAATCAGCATGTTAAACCGAGCAATGACACATAGTTCGGAGATTGATTTATCTTGCAATTACCTACGACTCGTCTGTGAAAATGAGGTTCACTTAATAAATTATTGAAACGATGGCTCCTGCAATAATTTAACTCAATGAATTCTAAAAAATATATACCGCATTACAATCTCGTCAGTGTAATCGACATATTACGTCGGTGTTTAACGTGGAATATACGGAGAATGCTATCAAGTAGCAAGTAATGGAAGAAGAAACTCTGCAAAAGTGTTTTTTTTCACTCTCAACTGTTTTTGAGAGTTGGGCCTTGTTACTTTTGCTATTTTAAATATGTAACAAATACTACCAAACCAAGGAATTTGATAAACCCGGTGAAATCGTCAATTCGAAACTCGTAAATCCACTCATACTGTTACTATTAGAACTAATTACGTAGCCAGTTTACTTCAACCCTTCCCCAACAACCACTCATTTGGACAAAAAAACTATTCCATTGGCCTGCTAAGGCTATCACCACGATGCACGAATGACTGTCAAATATCAACGGTTAATTGTAATAGTACGTTCAAACGATCACCCAAGATGCGGAATAATCTTTGTTAACTCCGGTCGATACGCAAGAATACGTCGTATTTTATACACTAATAAATCCCGAAGGCTGAGGTGTAGTCACGACAGGAATAGGTACATAGTCACCGACTGACATAACATTCACGTAGATATGAAGTTATAATTTATTCTGCCACGAAAGCAACGCCGCTCAAATTTTGAAAATGAGTGTACATAATGATAACCTGCTGTCAGCAATATGTCTGTGGCACAGTCGAAAAATCCGCGAAAAATACGCGGCGGAAGACGGACAGGGTGACTTTTTTATACAGATGAGCTAATAATCACCGCAACTTGCTTCAAATGAATAAATAGAACAAAATATGGCATTTTATTGAATTTTGATCTATAAACTCGAGATTTTCTTACTTATCTTTTAAACGAAAAGTTAAAAACGACTCTTTTAATTAATTTTTATTTGGTGGGATCATTATACCACCCTTGCTAGAACCTGTTGTTAAAAATACCTTGTGCTGCGAGATATAAAAGGGATTGTGGTATATTACACAATTAAACAAATTTTAACCGATGAAAGTAAACCGTGTCTCCCACTTGCCTTCATATCTTACCTATGTAAAAAATGTCTCAGTTGAAAGGAACCATTTAACCATCCAAGTCGCGAAATAACGAATTTACGTGGAGTATGGGGATGGCGAAAGAATTCGGGGGCAGCGATGATATTATTTCCGCGAAATCATTTTTTAAAAAATCCGCGGAATTTCGAATCGATAGTGCGTCCGAGAGAGAGAACAGGCAATTTCCATTCCGCATGCCGCGGCGAGATATTGGAATTTAACGCTATGTAAATCGGCGCGAAATTTTGCTTGGAATTCCGTCTGGCGTACGCGAGGGAATGGAATCCTAGCGGGCGCGACGCCATCGGGAACGTAGGAACGAGATTAGTTGAGGACGCGGGCGGTGTGATACCGAGCGCGAATTGATTGGAATTGCCTGCGTACTGATTCGATCGCGTTGCTCCGGTTCGCATGCCGCGACGCCATTGTTCTTTTTTGTATTCAGCTCAGCGTTCAGCTGTCATCGTTGGATCTCCAAATAAAAAAATACGAATAAAATTCCTGTCTTAAATTTTGTGTATAAAATTTTCCTGCCTACAAATTTTCTCGACTTAGAATTTTTCTTCGCCTCAATTATTTTAAATAACTAAAATTTTCATGCCCTAAAATTCTCTTTGCCCTAAAAAGTTTGTTTAAAATTATTCTGTGCATAAAATTATTCTGCCTAATATTTTTTTTTATTGCATTTTTTTACTTAAACAATTTCTATGCTGAAAAATTTTCCGGTAAAATATTTCTATGCATAAATTTATTTTATGCCTAAAATAAAAAAAACTGCACAGTATCATTTTAAAAATATATTCGCATAATTGGTTGGAAAATTGAAATATTTAATAAATTCAATCTGACAAAGTAATAGAGTGGAAAATACCCAGATCATCGTGGTGGTGGTGGCGGCGGCGGCGGTGGTGGTAATAATAATAACATTAATAACGGTAGTAGTAGTAGTATTAGCAGGTCGTAATAAAATAAGCGTTATGGGTGCCGGTGGTGTAGTGGTTATGACGCTGGCTGCTACTCGCCTGCTGTACGAAGGGGCAGCGGGCACGAGTCCTGTTAAAGAATTTTTTTTCCGAGGTCGCCTGTACCCCTGCCTGTGTGGTTTAAGGAAGGGACGTTAAGCCGTTGACCCCCTTGGTGCTCTAAAAGCCGTCACCAGGTTTCTCTCCTCCCTTGCTATCCAGCTATTTATTGTACTTCCTCATAGATACCCATTGCTCGTAAAGAGGTGAATCAGCATGGCGTAAATCATAACAAATGAGCGGTTTTCCTTTCAGTAACCATGCTCATCAAATTGCGATCCCAACAACATAACGCCGTCGTAGCTTTGGGCATTTTCGATTAAGCGCACCTTTATTTTATTAAATAATTTGATTCGTTTCTCTGCACAGTTAATAGATATAAAAATACGTAATTGGTAAAATAATTTATAATAGGTTTATAAAATAACAGATTACGGTCTTAGTCTCAATTTCAATAAATATACTGTTTTTAATATAGCATCTGATAATTGAAAATTCATTTCTAATTATTGACATTTCACTTTGTGTGACCATATATGCCTGATAGAACTCTTAATAAGGATTTAATCCTTTTATAAAAATATTTGCTTGCGTTACCAATTTAATTGAAATCGGGTAAACTTAAAAATGATTCTGAAATTAAAAAAAAGATATGATTGTTTAGTTTTCATCCGGATAAAAGTCAGATTGCGTCATGGTCTTAGTGGAATTACTTCGTTGATATGATTATCCGCTTGCTATTACCCTGGGACATTATTAGTAGTTGCTTATTGCAATCATATACAAAATTCCAAAAGAAAATATAAGTAGTTCGTCAAGCAGGTAATTTCGTCTTGCAAAGCGGCCATTTCAATATATTTCTGCACTATTGGCTTTTATGTTTATTTTTCTGTTGATAAATACCTACATAGATGGCTCTAAAATTTAGGTTTGGAAAAAGAGAACTCAGGGTTCGTACGTGTACTGCGAATTGGCTTGAGGCGTTAAAAACGTGCAATTTTCTCCTCATAGTATGACATTGTCCAAGATATATTGGCATTAGGTAACCCTTACCCCTACATGTGTGTACATATACCCAAAATACCTATACACGAGAGAAATGGGAAGGGGATCCAGTAGGTTACATCTCTCTAAAAATACAAAATGCAGTGGGCGTAGCAAACTTAAAAATATTTTATTGCGTATTTTTCCGTGAATATAACCAGGCGCTAAATTTAAAATCAGGAAGCTCTTTATAGATGGGGAGGTGGGAAGTAGGGCCAGGGTGGTCCAAATGCACAGGTGCAGTGTAATTTGGAGGAGCTGGGGGCCCATGAGAATGGAAGGGGCTGGATGGGGAGACCCTGCAGATCCATTTATAACAACATCGTACCTCGGGCACATCCTTTATCTGAGGTCAATGTTGTGGCATATTGAGTAGTAGACGAGCAGAAAATCGAAAAGCGCCATAAAATGCTGGATTTTAAAAACTCACCCCGTAAAGATGCCCGCCGTTTTGGTTATGAAACCGAACTTGTATTATAGTCAGAGATAATTTCTGTGGAGATACAGAGTGATGACATGGTCGTTTATCGAATTATTTTTTATAGTTGAATTGCATAAATGGGCAAATTAATTTCTACGTAATTATTTTAATATTGTAAGTAATATCAAAAACGTACAGTATCATAAATTTTGCGCTAATTCAAGTGAAATTTTTATTGATGAGATTTTGAAACGCTACCAAATAATAAATGTTTGGATCTGAGTAGCTTTTGGGGGAAAGCATATTTAATGGAAATAAATTAGGGATTAATGATGATATTCATGCTTTATATAACTCCACATGCTTTTTGTGTAATTATGGAACAACATCCTTTAAAAATCACAATTTATTTTTAAAATAAAAGAAGAATTAATTTACCTTAATAGCCCACGTTGTTAAATAATTTGATATTTTCATTAAATTGTATTTTTGAGAGGACATCTGTTATTTGAATCCAAAAAGGACTTAACCAGATCAGGAGCAGCCTAGTACACACATTTACTCGGACTAAGACGCCGTCATAATGGGTAAAATACTCCACTGCCGATAATAACTAATTAATGGCGTCAAAACTGAAACCGCTCTCCTGTGAAAGCAAAGTCCGCAAAATTTTAGGACATAGTTATCTCGTCTATCCTGCAGACATTTTAGTTTTGTGATAATTTTTCAAAAATATCCTTCACGATCTTTATGATTCACAAACATCTCTCATTGCACTGTAATAACAATCTATTTCACTTTATAAATTCTCTATAACCTCACCACCAGGCTTTATATATATATTAGGCATACATGCTAAAAATCTGAAGTGTCCAGCACGTGACATTCTCCAGACTGCGTAAGGAATATGTTTTAATTGTAATAACGTTGTCCTCGGCAACAGCGTCCTCAATAATAACTATCGAGAATTGCACTAGTGAATAATTTTTAAAAACTTGGAATAGTTTTCACAGTGAAAAATACTTTGAATCGCTTTTCACATTGAACGAGCAGTTAAAGTTTGTTTAAAAGAGAACTATGCTATGATTGCTGTATTCGAATCAACTGATGCTACCTTTCCGCGTGATCGAATAACTGTTTCCATGGTGACGGCTACATACAAATAATTCATTATCACGCAAACGTGGTTAATGAGACCTATCATCGGGTTAAAATTGAATCACCTGAATTGCGTTGGGCAGGTGCGGACTATTTTTACCTTTGATCTTGTGCGTCACACGTGCGATTAGATTATTTCAATTTGTTCCATAGTTTCCCATTATTTCGTCATCGGAAGATTTTATACGCTTACTAAGGACGCCCGAAATCCGTTGATTTTTGCGAGGGCTCTGGTGAGCAGTGCCCTACACTGCTGTTGCTGTCAGTTAATTGCTCTAAAGATTGACAATACGTTCTCAAATTATAGTGGTCAGTATTATCGATTTAGCTCTCCTATAGACACACGGGAATTTCCTCCATTTTCCAGTTATGTCATTCTGTCCAGTTCCACAGTAGGTTTTCGCCTTCCCTTCTCTTTCCTCATTCCCAGCACTGTGTACCTGATATTGTTATCGAATCGTTCTTGTCCGTGATATTTCTCCCACATGCATTCGATCTACATTCAAAACCCGATATAGCGCCACCGTTTTTCCATCACTGACTTTACCCTTAAACCGGGGATGGCGGTAAATCGAGGTATGTATATGCTTGCTGTATGTAATCATAAAATGGGAGTTTTGTTCATAACGATTCATGGGCGGTATGCAGTGATGACACTATACAGAGAAGGGTGCCAATTCGGGGTCTGGCTGTAGTCATGTTGACCTAATTCTTTCGGAATTGCATTCCATATTCTCTCATTATCTTGATACATTCTACGATACTCTCTTCCCAAGGTCCAGGTTTCAGAGCTGCACAATGTTGCATATAACCTTTTATATATCCCTTGCAGTCTCCATATCGGTGTGTTTCGATCTTTATCTTTACGTGGTTGCGATGGCGAATGTAGTGCGCCAGCGCATTTCAAAATGCTGGCAATTTATAAATTTTGTTTCATAAAGATTATTCTTTTACATAAGCTATCAGTATTGAATGAGTGGTCGAAAAAGTTGTTTGCAACCTTTTAGCTATTGTTCTTGAGGACCAAAACAGACGCAAAGCTTTGTGCGCCGCTTCTTCTGTCCTATATACGCATCGCGATTTGTCAATAAAAGTTTAAATATTTCCATAACGTTATTTTTAGCATTATTTCTTTTATTGTTACAACTTCTGGTCTAAAATGGCGCTTATTTTAGTATTTTATGGAAACAAATATTTATTACTATAATACCATGTTATCCAAAATATATCATGAAAATTTAATTCGTATATAATCCATAAAAATCTAACAATAATTATAGAAATAAGAACTACAAATCAAAGAATACATTTAAATAAATAAAAATTATAATGAATGTATTGTTATCATTACTGTTTACAGCCGCTCATAATGCAATGACCTACTCAGTGCGCCACGCACCCAGTTAAATGAAATTTGTTGACTCGCCCAGTTAACGGTTAAAAATCAGTCATCGCAGCAATTTAATCTAAAAGAATCGGCTTATTCATCGACTACACGTTATTTCGCATATGGCCGTTAACGTTCTATGACCAAAATGTTATAAATGAAAGGAGTTATACCGTTTTAATTGGGAAATAAATTATAATCAACCGTTAGATTATTTTCTTCGCAGTGTAATAATATTTTCAAATCCTCATTTTATTCTTTCTACGGAAATAGTTTAAAATTTAACTCAAAATTAAATTACTTTACCGTGGAAATAATATTTTTATTAAGAAATCCTACCTTGCCAAAAAAGATAAAGCAACATTCTGCGGCAAACGGAAGCGCGATCGTTATATTAATATCGCCTCTTTAACGGGCCTCCAAAGTTTTCCTTAATTAACTAACTGTGGCGGAGGCTATTCGATAACCGGATGAAATCAAAGTAATTTCTCGTGGGAGGTCAGGTCTCGCGCGTTTGATCGTTATCAAAAGACCAGTTGACGGGGTTCGGCGGAGTGAATGGGCCTAAAAGAAATTCGAGAAATTTTTTAAAGAATTCCTTGATTGCCTCCCGTGAAATGGTGGCTTCAAGGCAAAGGTTTTTTATGCTATACCGGGTTTTAAAAATAGAAGGTGAGATATCTTAGCGAGGGAGGGAAGTGGGTCTGACGCAATGAATAGGAGCCGAGGGGAAATGAACGGAACGAGAAATTGAAAAAATATATAGTACAACGCGAGTGGTCACAGAGTAATGGTATAAAAGAATAGTAAGAAAGTTTTTGAATAGTGTGGAAAAGTCAGGGAACGTTTTGACTTTAAAAAGATGAGTTAAAGAGGCTCAATGTAATTCAAGAAAAGGAAAACGTTGGAGAAATATTTAATAATTCGTTCTCGTGAAACATTGGATACATATTTTTCGAAAATAGTTTGGTCCGATTTCGAGAGGCGAATATTTTCATGAGACTATAGCTCGACTTTGAACTGCAGAAGTATAGTAGAAAGAAACAGTGGCGAGGCACGCAAGAAGCATGACATACATAAGGCGCTTTTCTCTCAGGAGAAATTCAGGAATTGAATTTTCGATTTTGTTTGCAACCATTACGGTGGCACCCTGTTAAAGCGACATGACTCAAATTCGGTACTATCCCAATTGATTTTTATTAATTTTCTAAAAATCTTCTTTCGAAGAATTTTTTCATGAATATATGGCGGCTCCGGTTATTTGACTCGAGTTCGCCATTTTAGTAAAATTTAAACCTGGCGGTCATGATTTACTGATGTGATCCATGAATTCAACTTTGTCTTAAATGAAAACCTCAAACATGTAGCGCAAAATAAATGAGGATAAGCGTTTGAAAGATTGGGTTTCTATTTTCCCAAAACTAGGCATTCTTATAACATATGTGTGCATGTGTGTGCGCGCGTGAGTAAGCGTGCGTGTGTATAATGCTTTGATATACAGCCAAACTTCAAGAATAAGCACTTACAATAAAAAAATTGAAAAACGTACATAGCGTGAATGAAAAATTAAACAGCGGGGCTTAAATAGTAGACTATGCTTGAAGTGTAGTTGGATAATAGGGTAATAGGGCACAAAATTGTAAAGAGTATCTGGGTCTCAAATAGTGGCTGACAATGTGTCTCAGATAGACGTGTGCCGGCAAAAGAGGAATACCCTTACCAAGCGATTCTCCCTGCGCATATCCAAATCAAATGGAAATCCCCTTCTTATGGTAAGCTTCTTTACCAGCGCCTTCACCGTTTGTTTTATATAAAAGATTTTAATTTATCCTTCAAATAGAAATTTTGGCTCCTATACTTACTTTTTCAATGAAATTTAAACTGAAAGCAGTAAAATACGCTGAGGGAAACAGCGGAGAAACTGCAGCTCGTAAATTTGAAATTTCTCCTACATGTATTCATGAATGGCGAAAGATGGACAAATTGGAAAAAAACCTGATCACAGCAAATACAGATAACGTTTTGAGGGCGCAGACAGAAAGTCGGTAAGTGAGGAAATGGAGGATCAACTGATGGATTGGATAGGAAGATATAGGGAGCTTCGTGTATCCAGAAGAATGATTCAAAGAAAGGCTGTCGAGTTTCTTGATGCTGTAGAAAACAAGAACGTTTTATTGAAAGTACAGGGAGGCTACGTGGCTTTATGAAAAGGAAACAGTTACCACTGAACAAAACCGGAACAGTTGATTGACAAACTAATGTCCTTTATTAAGTACGTCATTAATAAAGTAGAAGGAAAGACAATGCATAAATCTAATATAATAGCTATGGATGAAACATTTCTTAGGTTCTATATGATTAGTAATACTACTGTTGATATCACAGGTGCGGAATTCGCAATTGAGCGGGTGTCAGCTAGTTTAAATTTAATTTGTAGCCCGTGCTCAAATTGTAGTCGGGTACAATCACAGAGGCTACTATTAGAACATTTGCGGTAGTTATCTGAGGTATATCCAGTAGGCACAACAAGGTTATGGATATATCAGATGCGCATTCCGGCTACACTGCTGCCGTCTTCAGTAGGAATCCACTGAAAGTAGAATAAAAAATAATTAGAATCTACTTTTGGTGACATCAATAATTCTTTTAGAACCTACTTTCGGCGAATTTACACTGAGAACATCAGAATTGTGGCCAAAATGAGCATCTGGTTTTTTATGTACTTGATGTGTTTATTGGTGATACGTAAGAGAAGAAATTTTCTCAATTTATTTAATTTTAAGTTCACTTTCTTGAAGATTTCAGCTCCATAATTCTTTGGTGAAATCCCAATACAAAACATTTCATCGAAATCTATCTATGTTTACAGACAGACAGAATTACTAACCAACTATTTGCTATTTCTTAAAATAATGTTTATACTAAAAAATTAGCGAATGAGTGACCGATTTAGAAAAATGAAAGCTCGCCAATAACAACATGAGAAAAAACGACGCTCGTCCTTTTGAAAGTCGAGTGAAAACAATAAAGTCAACAAAAGAGACGCTAACGATAACCTAAATATATCGTCCGCAAGTTTAAAAAACAAGTGGGAGAGGAGTTTGGGAGCAAAATAAATCTGGTGCATTTTCCCTTGTTTTGGTAGCATGAAATCATCATACGATCTTTAGTTGAGATCGACGGTCTCGTGATATAGTCCGTAAATTCCGTTTGAAAACATTGTATCAATGCTATGTAATGAAATGATTACCATTTCAAAGCAGTGGGCTCGTTGCTTTGGCTGATTTATTTCCCATTGTTGAAAATCTGAAAATTCGACAACTTATTTGGGTTAAAAACAATTTTTTGCTCTCATTCAACAAGGATTTGAAATAGTATATCGTATGTAAGATTAAAAAAAATCACGCAAATTCTAGGCGAATATATTCGTCAAAAAAGATTGATTTAGGGAAGAGGGAGATAGAGAGAGAGAGAGAGAGAGAGAGAGAGAGTTCCGATACTGCTACAGCTAAAGGGAGGAAGATGAAAAGAGACGTATGATAAAAAAGACCAAAATAGCGGAGATAATGGGATACGGCCTCCTGGAATGGCGATGATTTGGAACGAAATATTAATGAACGGAGAGTTTCGCGATATTTTTCTTTCTTTTTTGTAGGGAAAGCGTAAGGAAAGAATGAAAAGCATGGAGGAGGGGAGGGAAGATATGGTAGGGGAGACAGGGTAGGAAGGAGGGAAAGGGGTGGAATAAATAGAATAGACGCAGACGAAACTTCTCCTTGGTGCAGCCGTGCAAATTACTCGAAAGTTTTGCCGAGAAAACACGAGAGGTCGTTATAAAAAAGAACAAAATTCGACAAAAAAATGTTTTGAGTTTGGACGGGCACACGTGACTGGTTACTGCAGATGGGATCGAGCGCGGAGGGGGTTAATCTTCTTTTTAAATGCTTCCTTATGCTGGAATTAATAGCCTGCCTCCTTAAATATTCGCGCAAGAGTTCTTATGGAAACGTTGGAATGAATAATGGGAGACTTCAAAGGCGGCACTAAAACGAAAAAAAGTCCAAAATTATTTCCTCCAAAAAAATTAATGCATAAATAAGAGCAAGAAGAATTATTCTCCGAATCGCGAAAAAAATAAAGTGCTTTTAGCAAACAAACCCAGGCACCCGTACGCCACCGGCGGCCAAAAATATTGCAGTGGCGATTACATTTTTCTGTCATATTTTATCAATTCAATGAAGTTGCTTAGTAAGATATATTTATTATTAGCTTAATTTCCCGTCAAATATGACGGGCATGCATGAATTAATCATGAAGTTCAAATTGAAATAAAAATTACTGTAACCAATTTTTAAATGCACTAAAAAGTAAGCAATAAATATACCATTCACATAATTGAGTGTTCCAGAGAGTAAAAATAGTTTTTGGCGAATTGAAATTGTATGACAAAGAAATACATTACGCTATTCAATCTTATACTCCCAAAATTATTTTTAATTAACGGATGATTTAATTTTCTCTCCCTCTGTCTCCCTCATCTCCTACTTCCTCTTCCTCCTTCTCTATCTCGTATTACAGCATTCAAAGCACGCATTCCTTACACATGTAGCATGAGGATGAAGACGATAACGCATTTTCGAGGTTTAACAATGACACGGTCGGCAAGGCAACATACCGTTAAAAAGCTTAAAGTTTTCCAATAAATGACATATTTATGGCCTATTTTCAATGTGTACGGATTTTAACCCTTGAAAGATGCACACTATTTTCTCACCCTTTTATGAAACACTGGGGTGCTACACACCCCAAAATAAATTTCTTTGTTATTAAACATTGGTAATAATAAAAATGAATTTTTTAGGATTTCTAGATATTCTGATTAATAAGAAAGAAGAAAAATATTGCAAACAATATACCAAATTTCACATTTATTTAAAATTAAGATATGTTTTTAAAAGACAGATTTGTATCTTAAAATCACAAATTGTAGACAAATGTAATTTTTTTCTTATGAAAATCTTAATATATGTTTAATGGTAATACAATATAAAGAAATCCACGAAAAACAGCTAACAAAAGTTAGACACAATTTCAACATTAGAAAGTGAGTTTGTCAGAGAAATAAATCGGTCCTTATCTCGATGAGCACTCTGAGAGAGCATTCGTCTGTGATCATTGCAAACAGCTTATTTGCAGAGGAAGCCGGTGATTTTGATTTTCCTACCATTCGTCCTGTCACAAAATGAGCATCTAACTTGTTTCTCTAATTTTGTGAGGCCCTCCAGTGGAAGCAATTCTCCCAAAATGTCTTCTATCGCTATAATAGGTCTTCTTATGGATTCAACTTAAGAGTCGAAGTTTTATGTAAGGCTCCAACAAGCCGAAACCCAAATTAAAAATAAACTCATTCCTTGGAGTCTTTTGTTGCCAATTAAGCAAGGTGTAAATTATCACACCGTTGACACCGCTTTGGTCACGCATTTCAAAGAAAAATCGCAATAGATATCTTCTTGTCTTCCTCGATGTGGTATAGGTATGACTCAGTTGATCAAATGTATCAGCCTCACCTATGGTAGCATTATATAACATAATGATTTCTGGTTTTCCAGTTTCACTTATACAGCATCATCATTTTAAGGTTTGGTAACAAACGCACAACTTTATTTTGCATAGGCGAGTACGAAACCAATGTTTTTTTGTGATCGTAGTCAAGTTTGGAGGTATTTCTCTTCTTACTTCTTACTTACTTACAACAAACAACTAAGAAATATTTTCTGGCAAAAACAATAAAAACTACCAAGAAATAATTCTTACGTACTATAGAAATACAACCGATTAAGCCACACTGGGGTAACACACCTCAGATAAAATTTAGATGGCGTGACTTTGACACTTAATGGGCTGGGAAATGTATATATATGTATATGTAGTCTGGAGGGGAAGCTTGCAGGTAGAACTGTACTCCAGATACGACCAAATGCTGGGCACTGTGAGGTGTAGGAAACCCCAGTGTGCCATTCCAGGGTTAATAACACCAATTCCAAATCAAATTCCATTGAAACCTACCCTGGCCGCTGGATTAATGAAAGTGGCTCCTAGATTTAAACGAGATTTGTCCACGCCTGATTTTCAGATTACAAAGTTATTTCGTTTCCTTCAATGCCGAATGAAAGCGCGACTATATCTTTGAACATTAGTACAGTTTTATCTCGTGTCAGATTAGCCAAAAGGTTTAGTTTTTAAATGAACTTAACTGTAATACCATAATCACGCTCATCAATCTCATTGGACGTTAGCATTTTCCTTAGGTTAATGTATGCATAACAACCCACATAAACTATATTTGTTTAGAATAAATCATGAGATTAACCGTGTTAACATTCTTTTAAAAAATGGGTTCATTCTGCCCGTTATATTTTTAATACCCGACTGTCAAAATCGAGTCTTAATGAATGCGCGAGGCGTGAAATTAAACTCCGAGAACGAATTCCTCTTGATTAAAAAAAATGCTAAGGCGTCACTTTTGATCGAGTACGCCTACGATATAAGAGCGGAAGGAAGCGAAAGCGTGCCAGAGGGAATATGAACGTATCTCGTGCGAGAGAAGACATAAGAAGTCATTCTGGATATTGATTATGGTTCACGAATACGGAGATTAAACGGCGGAATGACTCAACTGAATGGATTAAAAGGAAGGAAGGGAGGTGCAGTATTCTGGAAGGTGGGCTAGTTTGATAAATGATGGAACATATCGAATTAGACAATGAGTGACTATTTAGGATGCATCGAAAGCACTATATAAAACAGAACATGCGAATGGAAAAATGATGGGTAAAAGAGGATAATCTGACGGATTACTCGTTTTGATTTATATGAAATTACAGGAAAAGCTGTTTAAAATGGTGATAAAAATACAAATTATATGGCAAACTGTACAATATAGCAAACATTAATGAAATTTTTCATGCGTGAAAACTTATGGTTTTATTTATTTATTTGTGTATTTATTTATTTATAAGCAATCGGCTTACAGCACAAGACCAATTACAGCTGGATGATTAAACGTATATAAATAATAACAATATCAAGGACAATCACAAACAACCATGACCAAGGCCAGACGCGCTAGTCACCCCTCTACCGAGGAGATTGATCCCTAAAAAGAGATCAGGAGAATCTCCTTAAATATAACTAATATACATGGACAAACGCCGAGTGCTTACATAGCCATGTTTCAGAGAGAGAGTTATTTTTGTTCTTGTCGCTTATTTTTCCTAAAAATCGGCGACCAATATCGACTTTTACTTTAATATATATTACTAGGCTTGGTAGTTTTCGTCGTTAATATTTATTAAAAATCGATCACTACCATTAGTTTATTTTTCCTAAAAAACAACGACGCACATCAACGTTTATATATATACATTAAATTGAGCATTTTAGTTTTCAGCGTTTATATTTGGCTATAATAATCCAAGAGATTGATTAGCCAGAAATGCACGCAAATATCGACGTTTATATTTGTAAAAAGGTATATCTAATATCTATGATCATTTCAATACATTTAATCGATTTTTATCTAGAAAAATGTTATAAATTGAATTGTTTCTAATTGTTTAGCTAAAAATGTGTAAATAAAAATAAGATTTTTTTATGCTGCTTAGTTTGTTGTTATCTATATTTTGGCGAATGAGTTGTAGATCACCAACTTGGAAGTTAATTTTTCGGAATAAATCAGAAAGTATATTCTACTCGTAAATTCGTCCCCCTTATTCACGAAATCGTGATAATTAGTGAGAAATTAATGTGACAAATGTAATGTAAAACTTAATGTATTAATTAAAATTCTGATGAAAAATATATCATCTTGTTGAGTAATTTACGATTATGAATGCGGATAAACATGACAGAGTGCGTATATGGAACGATGCTCCATCGACAGCATTGTAAATTGAAATTAAGCACGGAGGACAGTCTCAGATGGATTATATAAATTTTATGACAGGGTGCTTTTCGAAATGCCATAAGGCCATCTGACGATCGGTACTCATTTTTCAGTCCGGGAAAATATTTCATTTCACCTCGTGGAGGAGGTCGGCAGATAATGTCGCGAAGAGGACGCAATAGACGTCCGCCGACTTTTCGGTAATTAGAGTCCAAAGTGCGTATGAATTATCGGATCTGGCTGAAGGTAAAAAAAAGCCGATCATAATATTTTGTCCTTTACCTTTGGATCCCACGGCAGCTCAGTATGTGCCCTAAAGGCAGTGACATAAGTGACAGAAAACAAATTCCGAATTTTGTGTGGCTGTTGGTATGACAAATACAGACTTTCTCTACAATTATGGATGTTTGGCGGCATAATATTGTATGTTGTTCGAGAGCGGATAGCAAAGCTTTAAAATCATGACGCATACATTTCGTAGAAAATGTAGCGGTGAAAATCAACACTTATCGACTATAATTCATTTTTGTTTAAATTAATTTTTTTAATTCGATGTTTATCGAGATTTATCGATTTCAATCGAATCCTACCAAGCCTCGTTATAACCTTTTACCCTTCGTTCCGTGATCTCGATTAAATGGGTTTGGCAAACCACTTGAAGAGAATGGAGGATCATTAGCGGCGATAGATGGTATTGAATCAAAGTCTGATGAGATAATTCTGTTTGGTGCACTCATCCAACAAAAAACAAACCTCACGATTGAGATGAAATAGGCTTATCTTTTCTCGGCCTAGCATTTCGCGGAGAATAAACACGGGGTTTAACATTCGCCGCGGGGTGGGAACGGTTCCTGCTTGTCAGAAGGAGCAGTTCGGAGAAACAAAAGACTTGTACTTTGCACAAGTACAAGTATTCGATGAAAAGATATGGAAGAAATTGTGGGGAAGTAAATTAAGGGAAACACATTTCGTAAGGAGGGTAGCGGTGGTGGAGTGGTTAGAGCCTTCCACGCAGCGGTCCCAGGTTCGAATCCTGCGCTCGATCCTTCAGAAGGGACGTTAAGCAGTTGATCCCCTTAGTGCTCTTCGTAAAGAGTAGGCTAATGCCGGTGCCGGGCTTCCCTCCTCCATTGTACTATACGTGTTCATTGTGGAAGTAGTTATGGCTATAACAATCCAAGAGATTGATTAGCCAGAAATTCCATACAAACAAAGCATTTCTTAAGGATTGCAGATGTTTTACCGGGTCTTGCAAAACAAAAAATCTGTTGCAGCAGATAAGACACAAACTTTTTTATATCTACGCAATAATATCCCCAGTTGCATCAATGCTACGTATATACCCCGATTTGACTTAAAGCTGCAACCATTCTGTATTTCGGAAGCTAGGCGTAATGAACGATAAGTTAACAATACCGCTGTTTTACGAAGTATAGATTACGTGCAGAACATCCCGTTCTTTTCCCGGTGTATTTATGATTAATATCTTGAAAAGCTTCCTTAGAAAGGTGCCAATGATCTTTAATGACTTCGAAGTCATAACTTTATTTAATTCGACCTACATAATTTTGAAAAACATACTGAAAAATCCTTTACGACATTCCTTATTGACCCTGTTGACGATCTTGCTACTTCGCGAAAGAATATACAAATTATTTCGGTAACTTACTCTTGAATGAGCTGTGTAAAACTGGCCATGATAAAACCAATATGCATGTAAGTGTACCACGACAACTTATACCGATTGACCTTTAAACATTTAAACGTTCGAGAAGTTTCAGTCAACACAATTTTCTGATCCTTTCGCATTTTTAGCCTACTTTCCAGAATGGTTTCTTCGTTGTGTCTGTCTGTCCGTCTGTCCACCCTATGAACTAATTAGCCAATAGACCGATTTTCAAGAAACATGGAGGAAATCTCTTTCTAATGTAGCCAAGCTCACAAGGATAATTTTTGTTGCGAATATTGAAGGTCCCGGCTTCGATTCCAGGAACTACAATTCCCATTTTATTTACAATGGAAATCTGAAATCCATCGTGCAGGGTTATATTCTCTTTCACATTAAAATATCTTAGAATTGTAATATCGGAGCAAAATTTATACTATTTTCTGAGGAAAAGAATGCAAATTCTAATTTTTCTCATAGAATTTTGCTTATTTGCTTATTTCTTTGAATTTTGGGAAAGTACTATCGTTTTTGCAGTTTTTATAACTCATTACGAGAGTGTTTTCATTACAACTGCTATGATTGGACTCGAATTCGATATAATCCATTACATACATGCGTTATTTTTGCCACGCTAAAACGTGTGATCAATTTAATATTCCGTTCGATTGTATTTGTAATATTTTATTACGCTAAATTATGAAATTTGAGAACACAAATAGCAACTCTTCCGCGGTGATTTTAAAGCTATTAAAACCAATATACGTAAATGCTGCACAATATTTAATTTAAAATTATTATGTAGATAGTAAGCATTATAAGTTCCTTTTGGATCATCTTGTTTAGGTTATATTAATTACACTTCCTTGTGTTGCACGAAAGTTTGGTCAGATTTAGGTGGAGTCAGTAGCGGTAACTACAGTTATTCATCCTCCCTTCCTTCCTTCGCGAAATTAATGTTTGAACCCCTTCACAATTCGTTCTGTAATACAATATGTGTAGATATATATGGGCGTGAAGGGCCTTCTAAATCTATCGACCCCCAGCGGTTGCGGACCTGGTGGTATTACAGTTCTGCTAATGGGTGGAATATTGATATGCCCGGAGGAAGGGGATTAGTTTTTGTATTTTGCAGCGGATCTTGGAGCATGCTGAGGATTCGAGAGGTACGGGGGAGGAGAGAGGGCGGGGAGAGCTGCCATCTGATACTCTAAGCGCCAAGTTCGTGCTCAGAGGCGATAATAGGCGAGCAGGGCGAGGAAGAGCGGTCTCGGAAAATTAACTGCCGGAGGGAATTAAACTAAAAAAGGCGAAATGAAAAAATTCGTTACGGAGTGTGTGTGGCTGTCTACCCTTGTGATACACTGTACCGTATTTCCTCTCAAGACACGTGTTGTGTGCGGGATCATGTATCCAACTTCGAAAGTCGGTAAATATGGCGGGCATATGACGGACGATGAAGATGTCTTGTTCGGTGTGAATGATATTTGATTTGAAAATATTTGCTTAATAAGAACCAGAATTCTCTATGGTGAAAAACAATATAAGTTTCATATTTTGTTTGCAATGCAACTGCGCGATCGAATCTCCGCGGCCATAAGCAGAGTATTTTATTATTGAAATATCTGCGATAAAATACCGTGTGATGCCAATCAGACATGAAAATTTCCATTGAAACGGACTGCAAAAATAAAATACGATATTTTATATATTTCCTTGTCTCAATTTCCCTTTTTTCAATTCATCCACATATAAAAACGCCTCTTGTCAACGTTTTAAAAGTAAATTTTGATAAGCGAACTCTCGAAATTATTTTCTGGGAAATTAATCCAGTTGTAATGGTAAGATTTAATGAATACAATGACAATAACTCTCCTTAAAATTGATCCTAAAAACTGAACTGCATCGACTACTGAATGCATAAAAGATGATAAATTATCAAACGCGCTGACACATGAATTTTTTGAACCAAGAATTTTGGGTTTGGCGACGGCTGCTCTTTATTTATAAATAATTTTTAAATTTTGTATGCTTGCTATTTACTCTACTAATGTACATTTATCACATTTTAAATTTACTTTAGACAGTTGCGCATATGGTACTAATTCAGAAATTTAAAAATTTTCATAAAAATCTGTCTTTCATTAATTCAAATTAAGAGTTTAACTTCCTATCGGCAAATTTCCTGGTGGAAACAATTCCCCAGATTCAATTTTCTTGGATTTGATACCATCTCGGCCTACGGCTCATCTCAATCCTCTTTGCAGGAGTTGGGTCGATTTGTTTTCAGATTTAATAGAAAGGAATCGATGTTTGAACGAATTCTGAAGCTATATTTATTCCAACCGAAAACCTCCACGATATTAACCGTCGGAGATCAACTCTTTAGATGAAGATAAATGAAAACATTTTGCGCTTCGGATGATGTTTTTTAATTGCAATCTGAGGTTAGCATACAGGTCCTAGTCTCTAGCCTTTAGTTTTTAAAAATTAAATTCTGGCGATGGTATTTTCATTTTATATATTACGTGTCGTTGTCAAATTCAGATGAATGGCATTATAAATTAATTTAATTTCTTTCGTTTTTTTATTGCTGACCGATTCCAACTTTTTCGTTGCTGACAGTCATTGTTTCCACAAATTGAATCCTATTCTTTCATCGATATTCCATCATCCGTCAAACTTTTACTCTCACTGTTTCAATCAGTTCATTTGAGAATAACTACGTATTTTTATTGATATACAGATACATCTACATCTACATATTACCCTGCAAGTCACCTGGACGGTGGATGGCAGGGGGTGCCGCGCACCAAGTTCCTAACTAATTATTATTCACAGTTATCTATTGTGGTCACGTATTGTCCTAGGGAAAAAGGACTCCTTATACCTCTCCGTCCTACTATATATTTCGCGAATCTTGTCCTCATTATCCCTCCGTCCGATATACGTTGGTTGTCGAATAATATCCTTCATTTCATTTACGAATATCTCCGACCTATATTTATCTAGAAGTTTAAGTCTCGCCTGTAATCTACGATCTTTCAACGATGGCCAACTCAACTCTTCAAGTGGAATACGCCTCAAGCATATGAGATCCGCACGAGAATGGACATATAATTCAATTAGAAAGAGTACAGCGCAGAGCAGCCAGATTCGTAAAACGAAAGTACGAACATAAGGAAAGTGTCACCTCATTATTGAGGGATTTGAACTGGGTACTACTGGAGGACCGTAGATTGAACTCAAGATTGAGGCTTCTGGAGAAATCTAGGTCGGAATGTCTAAAAGAGGAGATTGTAGAAATAATTGAAGCACCAACGTATATAGGCAGAAACGATCGTGACAATAAGATACGTGAGATAGATTGTAGGACGGAGCGTTATCTAGGCTCTTTATTTCCGAGGACAATACGAGATCAAAATAGAAAATTTCTCCTTGCGATAGAGAATATTTAGATGGGTTTTGGTGCATTGCACCCCCTGCCACCCACCAATTACGTGAATTGCAGGGTAACATGTAGATGTAGGTAAATCTAAAAATTAGTCATGGTGTCAGCAAATCATTAATAATTTTGTTATCGAATACTGGTTCTGAGTGTTAGATACACGTTGGGGATAACGTAAAAAATTTAGTCTATAGATTTCAATTGTTTAACTGATAATATTTTCACGATTTCTCATAATATATGAACGTAGCATCTGGTATCTATCTTGTTTCTTGCATATATGGCAATATTTGCACGTTTCACAAAAAGTTGAGACTATAACATTAAAAAAGATTTTGCCTTGCGGTTCACAGAATTCTAAACCAAAATTAATTTCAAGCATTCCCAAGAAATAATATGAAAATGAGGCATTTAACATTGAATTCCCTTCTTGAACAAAATTCAATAACATATTATGGTCCTAAAAATTTATAATACAAAAGTTGTTCTTCACTCGAAACATTATGATAAAAAATTAAATAAAGCGATAATTTATTTTAAATGGAGATTAAAACATGTTCAAAAATTTCAATTTTTCGTCAAACTATGCAAAGATTTTCTTTGTCGATTTAATGTTGTGCGTATTTTCTTAATTTAATTAAGCATACAGACAAGTGGCGTAGCTAGGAATGTATTTTGGGCATGGCAAGTAATAATTTTTTTTTATAAGGAGATTACCCTCTTATTTTCTTTAATAATTTCCGGTAATAACCACGAAACATCTCTATAAAAGTAAAAATATCATAAGTAATTTGTTCAGTATATTTGTTTTCAAGTTAAAATTGACATTGACGCGAAAATAGTCACAGTTCAAATTATTCGCGATATTGAGGAGAGAGGTGAGAGAAAATTCCCGACGGCCCCTCCCCCTTGTCCGTAACTGCTAACATACGACCGCGGCAGAATTGTTTCCATGCTTCCGTTGCATAATTGACTCGCGGGAGACGCATTTAGTTGAGGGATTCCCTATGTACTTTGCGTCCTCTTTCGCCGCCATCATTAAACACCTCGGAGAGTGTGTGCGCGCGCGCGGGTGTGGACAGAGTGCATCTGGATCCGAGGTGTACTTCTAACGGAGAAGGTTTGCAGGTCGGCGCGGTGAGTGAGAGATGAGGAATGGGAGACGGTTACCTTGGAACCGAAATAGGCAACGACCCTTCATCCGGTGTCCACAGGCGGCCTTCCTCTTCACCTGTGGCCGCACTCGCATTTCTCCTCTATCTATCTCCGTCGCGCGGTCCTCCCGCGCCCTAGCTCAAATCCCTCCGTTCGAATCCAACGCTCCAAGACCCATCCATTACGCGAAAGGACCCCCATAGGAACATAACGTCATTAATTGCTAAAAGGCAAGACATGAAGATCAGGTGTGCCTAGGGTAATGACTGAAGGCTAATCCGTTCCGTGTTTAAAAGTGTGTAATCTTGCCTTTGATTCATCGATCCCTCGAGGGACGCAGGGAATCGCTCGCCTTGAGAAATCGTCTGTATTATAGTCGGCTCAGTCTAACTCTGGGATTCAAACCGGAACCGGACCCAAAACCAAAACAGAAAAAAACTTATTTTAGTTGGAGTGAAACCGAACCCGAACCAAAAAAAAATATTTTGCTGAACCCGAATCAAAACCGAAAACCGTTATTTAAATCTTTCCATTTTTCGATTCGCATAAATAGTGGGAGCGAAAGAAAGGTTTTTCCATTTGCTTTAATATGAGCCTTTTTTGAAAGCCTCACTTTTCAATGTCGAATAAGACAAATGTTAATAGTTTTCTTGAGAATAAATGCTCCTAAGCTTATGGAGAGATGTATCTTTGTGATGATATCTGTCGGTTCAATGGTGGGATATACCATGGGCATCTCAATACATATAGAGAGGGCCCTGCTGAGGTTTTCCAGAATCCTGTTAAATGAGGCTAGTGGAAAGGAACTTAGTGGTACTTTGAAGTCAGCCGCTAATCGTGTTGGTACCCTCTCCCTGAGCCTACCCCGTGGAGTTTTCCGGGTAAAAACGTTTCACGATTCTTAACTTAGATTTTGCTTAAAGTTGGAGGTTATTGTCCAATTAACTTTAATCCCTTCTCCATATTCATTGAACCCTTATATTCTTGTAGTCTTTCTCTAAAACTTATCCGGAAAGGATCACTTGGCAGTCGTGCTTTTGAGGTATTCTTACTTATGCTAAGTGTTATTTTGTATATATATTTGTCGTCTTAAGATAGTTTATGTAATTACATATTGTATGGTATTTATTTGTAATATTAACATCTAAATTATTCTATTTAAAAATAATTAAGTAGCTCTACTTTGAACAACTCTATGAATTACATTATACATTTAAATATGAATCAATATTATTGTACCTGTTCATGTACGTGCATGAGTACTGTTGGAGTGAATATATTATGATAATAAGAGTATCTGCTTATATTGGAATCTGGAATTGGAATTATAAAATCAAATAAATGTAGTCTTATGAATGAATAACAGCGGTTTTCCTCAAATTAAAGACTTTAAAATGAATAACAATTTTAATAGCTTTTATACGCACTTAAAAGGAAAAAAGATAATTTATAATGTCTATAGAACAGTATTTAATGGAGCAATATAAAAGGAGCCGTTTACAAATTGAATAACGAAAAATGTATGGAGGGAATTCATACAATGTTTTATTGTTCGTTACATGGTGGGTGGGGGTTCTTGCGCGATGTTACGTGAACATATCTGTTTTTGTCTTCTTGACTTTCGATAGTGAAGATATTTTTGGTTTAATTAAAAAATAAATGAAGATTATTTTGGAATTCTCTTGAAATTTTGCCCAAAAAATTCAATGTTGGAGCAAAAACAAACCGGTTCGAACCGGTTCAATTGTAGTTGCTGGAGCGAAACCGGAACCGAACCGAAATCTTTTGTTTTGTGTGAACCGGAACGAAAACAGGAGCGAAAAAAATTTCGGTTCGATGCTCTTGTCTAACTTGAGCTCTGAGAGTGGATAAAAATAGAGACGGAAGCTCTCAGATAGGACTCCAGTCGTTCACTTAATAGCAAAGTTGCCACATCGTGCACAACTTCTATACCTTACATCCTCTGCTGTCAAAGCTCAAGTTAGACTATTTTAAATCATTCTTGAGCCATGATTCCTATTCCTAAGAATATATATAACTAATTCTTCCATTCATCATAAAATTCAATGCTTTGCCTTATCTTGCATTAACAAGAATGGAAAAGTGCACTCCATGCCGGAGTACACAATTTCCAAATGAGTTCTTTATGTTGACATATTTTAGTAAATTTCCCAATTCCCGAATTGAAACGTATATTGTAGGCTACATGTAGTTTTTCATGTAAAGTGGCCCTAAATATCGCCCGATTTTAACCAAAATTGGAACCGGTCGAAAATTTGTTGACCGATTTCAATTTTGGTTAAAATCGGACAATAATTAATACCACTTTACATGAAGATCTACATTTAGATTACGATGTTATCTGTTTCAACTAGGAAACAGCAGAGCGTATTTTGATGAACATTGGTATTGGGGAGTTTTACTAGAATTTGTCCACCGATTCAAATTTTATTTAAAATCGGACAATAATAACGACCACTTTGCATAAAGACACATGTAGTTCACAATGTACCTTATTTAGATGCAATTTAGTATAGAGGACTTTGACTAAAATTTGTTGATCTCAAAGTACGCATTTTTAAACCCTGTCCTCCAACATGGAGTACACCTTCTGTACTTGTTCTCTCTTTATCTTTCTACATGCATACATATAGATCTATATATATATATATATATATATATATATATATATATATATATATATATATATATATATATAAGACAATGATAGAGGAATTTGAAAGTTTGCTACGCGAGATCTCCGAATTTACTAGGCCGATTTTTACGAAACTTTAACTGAATCATAAGCAAAATCTCGATGAGGTTTTAAAATTAATTATAATTTTCAAACATCCGCCGTTTTAAGGATATGGTGATTTTTCCTCGAATACCCATTCTCTTACGCTGCTTTATGACGTTCGGCGGGCGTTGGGAGGGGTAAGTGAAAGAGGGGCAACGCCGGGTCACACAGCTAATATATATATATATATATATGTGTATATATATATATATATATATATATATATATATATATATATGTATATATGTATGTATATATAACGATGCGGAAAAAGAGATAATATAATAAAATAAAAGCAACAAGAGGTTGAGAGGGATAGGAAGGAGCCCAGACCACTCCTATGGCTGAGGTATATTGACGATATTTTTCTTCTCTGGACACATGGACCCGACTCGCTACAATCCTTTTTACAACGCCTCTCATCCCACCCCACGCTTTCCTTCACCCACCACTTCTCTGCCTCCAACATCACCTTCCTGGATGTCGATCTCTCCATCCGGGAAAACAAAATCCACACCAGCGTGCACCTCAAGCCTTCCAACCGCCTTCAATATCTCCAGTTCAACAGCTGCCATCCCCTCCACACCAAAACATCTATTCCCTATGCCCTAGCCCGACGAGGGCGGAGAATTTGCTCGGACAGAGATTCCCTGTCCGAGTACTGCTCCACCCTCGAACATGCCTTCTTACAGCGCGGATACCCGCCGGATCTGATCCGAGACCAAATCCGGCGGGCAGTCGCATCCGCCACCCCTAACTCCCACCTCAATACCCACACCACCACCGATTCCACCCTCCAACTCACCCTAACCACCCTGTATTTCCCCGGCATCCAGGACATTCTGAAAAACATCCTGAAAGCCGCCCACCTTATCCTCTCATCCTCCCCTCACCAGATCCCATTTCCCAGACCACCGATGCTCTCCTTCCGCCGTCCCCCTAATCTGGCAAACATTCTATGGAAGAAAGAACCCCCAGCACCCACGCCTTTACACCCTGCCGGATCTTACCCCTGCGGTAGACCCCGATGTCTAACATGCCCAATAAACCCCCCCTGCAACTCCTTCTCCAGTCCCACAACAAACATCACCTACCCCATAACTTCCACCACCAACTGCACCACCCGCAATATCATTTACCTCCTGAGATGCACCCAATGTCCGGCCTTTTATGTTGGCCTCACCAGCAATCCCCTCAACATCCGAATGAATGGCCACCGCAACAGCGTCATTCTCAAACGACAATGACTCTGCTTTGGGCTCCGGAGAGCAATGATGTGGCCACAATGTCCCACAAAAAACCATAAGAACAATCAAACAGTTTCTCCAACTAGTGCAGCATCACTCGTTTGTTGTCGTGCACTGCCTCATCGACGAGTGAGACCAGGTTGGCTAATCTGGACAGCCGGCCGCTTCTCGTCTCGTCCACCAAACTTGTCCGGCACCGACATCAAGTTATTCCCATACACATGGGTTAGTTCCCGGTGAATGTCTACATCTCTGGATTGTTTGGCACACAAAAATTGAACATTCTCCTTTGTCCATGTCTGCAGTACAGCGGCCATTTTGAAGCTTTCTCTGCACATGCGTACAAAACTTTGTTTACCGCTATGCTTCCACATAGTGCTCGTAATGCTACACAGTAACAAGACGCATGATTTTCTACCTTCTATTCTCATCCGTTTCCAAGCACAAAATTAGGGACGCTTACTTTCCGATACCCCCTCGTATGTATGTATATATGTTTATAATATATATATATAAACTTAAGGAAATGAAAAGGTAGTGATGAGGGTGGCAACAAGGTGTTTAAGGAAGCCCAGCGGACACTTACCAAGTCGGGGACCAAGATGGCAGGCTGCTGGGGGCGTCGAAGAGACACGTTGAAAACACAAACACAAAAAAACACCCAAGCGTATCGGGTCTATGCCCTCCTTCAGCGATAGATTAACTATATATATATAATATAGAATTATATATATATATATATATATATATTATAGACATAATAGATTCCGAAAGTGAGACAAGTATATTTTTAAGAGCTTCGTGAATTTAACTTGTCAAGATTTTCAGGAAAAATCAATGACACGGGACGCCACACCCTTTTTACCCTGTTACTTCAACTGCGTTTTTTATTACTTTAAAGAGATTGTCATTTTCGTTGGAGTGGTTCGATTAATCATTTCGGAGTTGCATTTAGTCCAGGCTTCAAGAGAATAATAGAAAAACGCGCGCGCATTTGTGTTCGCATATCAATTTCACATCATTAAAGGGAATAATTACTGTAAAAATGCGCTATATGGAAATAGCGTTCGGCGGTATGGTATTGTTAAAGATGAATTTAGTTATGTTATACGAAAAAGAGAAGTTTATTACTTAATTTACTAGCAGGAGATGGCGGTGGCAACCCAACTCCCTTAACCCCATCTATTAACCAGTAAATGTTAAATGTGACATTAATTTCCACATATTATAAATATCTCAATTATTTGCGCAAAAATCAATCTTATTCTTAATAAATCCGCATTTAAAATTGAAAAATGAAGCAAAAAACATTCCGCTTTCACGACTCCCAGGAACAGTATACATATACATATACAGTATAACAGGTGGTACAACCGTGGGTAGTTGGAGTTTTTTCCCAAAGGTTCTCAAAATATTTCTTCATTCAAAAAATATTATTCAAGGGAAACTGCACTTGTATGTGAAAATAACACATCCATCTAAACATTGGAATATGTTATAGAATATTATCTCCGCCCAAATTACGTGTATCTATTTTATGACTTAATTAGATTTCGGTCCTATTTTTATTGAATTATTATTATCATTTTCTTAAATCTCCGAATAAAATTTTTCTACGCTTGCATAGAAAGCAATATTCGAGCCCATCCGTGACATTTATATTAGTTCCGAATGCGTAAAAAAGAAACAAAAAGCAAAAATATATCGCGTTTCGGGTCATCAATTATTGCACCAGCCGGAGGCATGACGGGGTGAGACAAAAGGTTCGCGAAACAATGGGTAATTGAGAAATTGAAGAGGAGGAAAACCGCACTGCCGTACGGGACATAAATATTTGAGCGCAGCGTGGGAAACGAGATGGAAATTTAATGCCATAATACGTTGCGTCATCCATCTTTTCTTATCTGCCACAGTTTCTTTTCCCTTCCTTTTGTGTGCCGATGTATAGATAGAATAGTTCCCTCTGGGTAGATGTCTTAAGCTTGGTAGGTTCTAAAAAAAAACTAATTCGGAAATTTACGGTCTCAAACGCGGAAATAACGTTTACAAAATCATCTTGGCGTCTTGAAGAAAATGTTCCCGAGCTTGTGACCGAATGAATTTACCAAGAATTTAAAAAAATCATTTAAAAGATCCTTTATGCTTCAGGAGCAAGAAAATTGGAATACTTCCATATTTGGAAAATAAAGAAAAAATAGACGGAATTTAAGTGGTATTAAATATGTAAGAAACATATTTCACCTTTGCATTTTAAGATATACTTTATAATAGTTCATCCATATTACCATTGAATGGAAATTCCCGTAGAGAGTGTAAGCATTTAACAAGGTAGAATATTTCTATAGGCATGCCCACCAAAGTTATTTAAATTAGTAGATTAGATCGTACAAAACATTACTCTTCCATCACTGTTGTAGTGAATATGGCGATTCAGTTTCATGAGTAAGCAGTACATTTAAATTTCGTCATGATGATCACTAACAACTGAGTGATGCACCTTAATTACGTTGCGATTGATTGGCGGCGCTACTGGTGTTAAATTTGAACTAACGTCATTAAATTTTGCCTCAGCCGAGGAAAACAAATAATGATTTTGACTAATTTTTTGTCTTTGGCAGTGGAGAATTTTCGCAACAAATTTGTCATTTTATGCAGCCGTATTATTTTTAAACAACACATATACCATAAAAGAAGTAATATATTCTAAAAGGTGTTATTCAAATGTTCCACAATAAGCCTACATTGACTCTCATTTATACCTATATTATAGTATGTTATGTTTAAGTTCATTTTATGGAATTAAAATAATTATATCATTCGTATTTTGGGAAAAGGATAATTTTAATTAAGGGACCTTCCCAAAAACCCTTTACAATATTAACATTTAAATAAATTATTGACCCGTAATATTCTGTGAATAATATTTGGAAATTATCCGATATAGCTTTCAATCTGAGTTGGTGGACAGCATTACGGAACTAAATAAAGAACCATTAATATTGCTGTTAATTAAATAGAATAGAATATTTTATAACCAACAAATAAGTAAAAAAGTAAAGATGGAGACAACAAATAAGTAGGAAACAAATATCATCAAAAGTTATTTTTTTATAAATTATTATTATTATCTTTTATTTATTTATTTTATCATTGTGCAGTTCCACATTTTAGGAAAATGCGATATATTTTCGTCTACGAAGCCTAGATTTTCAAAGACCTTTAAAATCGAAATTAATGACGGAATAAAGTCAGGCGTCTTGCTCATGAATTCACGTTCAAAAAGCTCGACACATTTTGTAGTAAAAACCATAAAAGTCACTGAAGATTCTTTTTTTATAGTTTATTATTACTTCGTAAAAATTAAATGAAATTTTTCAAAGGTCGAAATCTAAGAATTGCATACAAATGTGCGCTATAATCATCATTGATTTATGCAAAATGCATCTATGTGATTCAGTGAACGCTCTTACACGTAATTCATGCACAACATCCTCTTCGTATAAACTATTTGTTGCTAAAATAGTGATCCTGATAACGTTTTACTTCATGTGACGCACTTTATAACTTCCGTTGCTTTCCTATCCAAATTGGAAAAGTTTTTCAGACAGGACCGCAAAATGGTTACACAACCGGCTCCATGCGTGAACAAAACCTTACGGTCTATTCATTAATTAATAAGTAGAAAAAGTAAACTCCATAATTGATATATGCAAGAGATTGATAAGGCGTTCTTCATGGTATTAAATTACTAAACAATAACGAAATATTGGGTGGTTGTCGAATGTTTATCTCCGAAGTCGTAGTTATGTACACTTGCTGACTTTACTCTGGCAAATGTTTTACTCAATCCTAAAATTTTTAAAATTTATGCCTCACAGAACATCTAACAGCTTGAGAAAGAAAAATGTGGCTTTTAAATTGTTGTTTACCGATAGAATCGTTGTAGCTTGTAAATTTCTAGAATTTTCATCTCCGAAATATCGATTGTAATTATTTGACCTCACAGGCGTTTTGGTTGTATGTAAATGCTGTCTTCTATCTCAGTACATTTTTAATCAATACCTTAATGATTATATAAGAGCTAAGGAGAAATATTTTTGTTAAATTGTTGCTTGACGGATGCCTATTTGCGAGATACGAGAGCAGGTTTATTTAATTCCTTATGTATAGTAGGAGTTCTAATTTACGGATGTAATTAAAATCCACAATATGGCGATAAATTTTAATAAGGATAACTCATACCTAATTCTTTCAAAACCCGTCAAGCTGTCCAAGACGTGCCCATAAGGCAATCGCTTTGCTGGCAAGGAACGCATAAAAAAATACACATATCTAAAATATAATGTAACATTCATCATAATATTTTTAAAATAACGAGGATCAGATTTTTTAAAAAATTATAGGAGAAAGTTAATCACCGCGATATTTTTTAGTCTACTACTTCCACTTCACTAAACTCTCTCTCTCTATATATTTATATATCTATCTCTTTCGTTTACCCATAAACTCCAATCAGCTCGAAACGTCAGATGAGTTTCAAAACTTTCGCTATTAATCCAGTGAAATGAGTCATATTACAAGGAAGACCGATCCTAATTTCCTCTAAAAATCCCACGAGATCGGATTAATACGTGGAGAGGGGAATGAGGAAGCCTTTTGTGAGAGAGAGGGCCAGGCAAAGAGGGAAAAGGAAAGGGAAAAGCGCGAACATATATATATATATATATATATATATATATAAAGGGTGAGAGAGAGGAAGAAAAAGATAACCATCCCGTCGAGATAGCGAGGGAGCAGCGACACTAGAATCCTCCAGATAAATGAAGTTTCCCTCAACTTTGTGGGAACTTTGCGGCGTCCGCTTCCTCTCCATTTTCCTCGCCTCCGCCGTCGTCTCCTCTCTTCGCCTCAATTTACTACTACGCCCAAAGACTTGCCCCGCCTTTTCCTTTCTCCTCATCGCAGTATCCGTTTTTCACCCGGTCTCATGCCTCTTTTCTTTTCTTTATCCTTCCCAAATGCTCGCTAGTTGGAGTCCCAAAGTTTTCCGGGAGTCTATGTATCCTTTTCAGACTCGGCGCTTTGTTGCCAACGGTTTTGCCCTTCTTACAAGCCTTCATTGTTCGTTTAACGGCTATTTTCACTCGACACGAATTCCACGCTGCTGCAGATGGGTTTGAAGAATTGGAGACGAAAAATCCGCCTTGTTTTGCTGCCACATTCGCGATAAACGTTTTTGAGTGTCATTTGAGTACGGTAATTATAAAAGCGTTCACATAAGTTCAAAGAGAATTTATCCTGAACTAATATTCATCCTGAAATGAAAATAAAAATAGATGCGATGCCTATTCAACGCCTTGCGACGAAGAATTGGAGTACGAACACAATTCGCTGAAATAAGAATTTGAATAATTCATTGCATCATTTGTCGATAGGTGGCTCTAATTACACACATATTTGTTGTTTTTTGCCCCACAATGACTTTTCAAATATCAAGATTATCTAGATTGGTCTCGTAAATATTATAAATAAGAGATTCGTTCCACCGAAATGAATAGTTCCCGGCTTGCCGAGAAGAGAAGGTGTAAGGGAAATTAGGCGGTGAATGTTTTAAGAGTCGGTTGAGCGGTTCAGCTTCTGCGGTCTCGAAGACTCCTATCATATATTTTTCACCGTTTCCCCTCTCCAGAGGCTTCTAAAGAGCAGTGAGAGCAGTTATTTTTTTTTAATGTCCCGCGGAAGCAGTACAATAACAGGACTTAAGGAGCAATTTTAAAAAGTAAAAATTTTATGAAGACAAAATTAAAGTGTAAGCCTAAATGTATTTTTTTCGTAAAGGTTACTTTTCGTTATGTCTCACCTAAAGTAAGAGGTGTATTAATCTACATTTCGCTAATGTCCGTAATAATCTTTATCCGGATTTGGATTCTCAATCCCTGTGCCTTTTCAAGTCATTTGTATGTGACCCTAAGAATAAAGTATTGCTTGAGAGTAATCTATCGCTGGTTCTGACACACAGTTTCTAATTTTATTAATATTTACTTTTCATGCATTAAACTCCATACAAGCTTTTTAAAAAAGTATTCAGCTTCCAGAATAAATACTTTAGAATGAACAATTGAAAAATAAAACTCTTATCTTAGTTATATTCCAATAGCCATAACAAGGCTATGAAAAGCCATACGCGCATTTCTGCAACAAATGGTATTTCACCAAAAGTAAACCCTAAAACTTGTGTTTAAAACCTTGTTATGACTTTTGGAGATACCTAAGACAAGTACGTAATTTTTCAAGTTTTTATACTTAATAGCTTATTCGGGAATTCATTTTCAGTCATAAGACGAATTTGAAAATTCTCTAATGAATTGTTTAGCTTGTTATCATAGAATATGTATTTGGTATGTATCTAAGCATTTCAGGATTTACCGAAAAATAACATCACAGCTTAAACAAGTGGTGTTATTCATGAATCTTTTATACCTTCTGAGATATTTAAAAAAAGTTTGAAAGGGCCCCTATCCAATTCTGTATGCTATTCAAAACTCAAACCTTAAGAAAAACAAATGGCAGTAGTGCAGAGATAAAAACTACAAGTTCCAGCTCTGTATCGTCTACGGTTTCGTCACAATTTTAGTTTAAGCGTGTGCACAGACGGAAGGACAGACAGACGCCAAAAGGCATCATTTGTAAAAACATGCAAAAAACATGACCGCGGCGCAACGTTTTTGTTAAAAACTACCCAAACATAAGTTTAATGTCCATTTTACAAGTTTTATTGATGTTCTGCCATTTGCTCTCAATGCATTTCAGAAAAAGCGTCATCGGGCGATGACGTCATTTGATTCACCCGAGGCAGGAGAGTTTAAGATGGAGTTGTCAACGAGATAGACGCTTCATTATTCAAGACCCGAGTTACTGCGTGCAACTTCAAAGAGAAGAGGTTAGAGGATTGACGGCGGAGATATTCTTAATTACATTGTTTACTCTCATCACGGAAACATTAGGAGCTTTCCGGAAATCTCTCCCAGGCAAAAGAATCGCAGCACGATTGAACAAAGGCTATTAATCAAGAGCCGCTCTTTATACGGAAAAACAGTTAACTAAACTTCTATGCCGTTTTAGCGCAAAAGGAACCTTTATGCCGGATTCGATCTTTTGATGGCGTATTTTGACAGTGTTCATTTGTTTTTATCTCGCATTCAATTGCGTTTTGCAGGGAACTTTTTATCTTCCAAAATCCCTATCGACGTCCTAATACAGGGGTCGGCAACCTGCGGTTTCAGAGCCGCATGTGTCTCCATGTGTACATACTCGTGGCTCTGTAGAAGTTAGCTAAACTCTTTCAAATATATCAGTCATTAAATATTCTTATTGAAATCTCTCTTAAAAAAGGTCGCACAGGTTTTTTATTTGCGGATCCCAAAGTATATTCTGCTGAAAGAATAGGCTCTTATACTTTAAAAAATTTCCGACCCTTCAGAGATATTGCTTATTGTTTCCCTAAAGTTTCCCAAAATTGTCCGAAATCAATTTATTTTATATTGAAGTTCATTTTAGAATAAAAAAGTGCCATTTTTCAAACCTCTTGCACTACTAAATCGTAATTGGCGCGAAATCAACGCCGCCCTCTCAGTGAAGTTTTTAATGTTTTCGTCCAATTAGTGTAGGTGACGACAAGTTTTGTTTTTCGAGCTAAACAAAATTTAAGTTGATATATTTGTCTAAAAATTGTAAAAGCACCGAAACATTTAATTTATTGATGTATTCGGTTATTTCAATTAAATTAAGTTTTATTTATTGCCCTTGTAATTTATTGGCTATTGTGGTAGACAATTTATTAATCCGTTATGATAAATAACATTTTAGCTAGTTTTGACAATTTAAGAGGCATTCATGTATGTTAAAAAATAATCATGCGCAGATTTTATTAAAAAATTCTTAATGAATGATTCATATCATACAAAAAAAATTTGAAGTACCTACCTTCGTAACGTCAACAAGAAAAATCCGCTACATTTCTACAGCATTACAGCAGTGACGCAGGAGGCTCTGTGTTAGCAATAGCAATAGTTATAGATTATTTTAAAACAATATACAAATGCTAAAATCGATAAAAATAGTGTTTATTTTCATAAAATGAAAGTAAGCCACGCAATAACTTCTTTATCATAAACCCTAGTTTTTTTATTTGTTCCCTTAATAACAACAACAATAAATCATGTCATCAGGATTGAGAACTTTTTAATCAGAGGAACGAAACTGACTCTCATCCCAAAGCCTTTAAAGACGTCCGTCGAGATCAAAACAATCGGGAGGTAAATTTTGACATAAAACAAAGAAGTACTCGTATAAATTTGTGCGGTTCGACTGTTCCAGCTTAAATGCCTCTCCATCAACTACCCAAATACAGCTCCGGCGAACGAGAAAGCCTCTCCACTACGCTTTGGACCATAAATTAATCCCTCAAAAAATAATAGATATGCCTCCAGACACATCCGAATAGAAAATTAAAAATAAATGCTGGGCATTTTTTTCTCCAAATATCTCGAATTTTTGAAAAATTCTCGTCCTCCTCCCCTCCTTCCCCTTTCTCCTCTCTCCCTCACCCCTCCCCACTCTCCCCACCACCTTCTCCCCTTCCACATTCTCATTCTATCTCCTCCCCTCCCCTCTCGCTCCTATCCCCACCCTCTCCCTTTGCTTCCCTCCATGCCCGAGTGCTCTAACCCTTACATCATCTCATCCGAATCGTAAACGAAGAGTAAATATTGCTTCTTTTCGCTCGAACCCAAAGCGCGCTCCTCCCTTGTCATGTTTCCATTGGTGGATTCCCTGAAACGTGTTTCCGCTTCCGTTGCTCCTTCCGCTCACCAACCTGACCCAAGACACCCGCTTTCACCAATCCCTCTACGCATGGGGAATAATAAACGACGGCGGGGGATTGTAAAGGTGTAAGTGATGAGAAAGCGAGGAGAGAGAGAGAGAGAGAGACAGGCGAGAGGTAGAAAGGAGAGAGAGACAAAGGAGAGAGGAAGAGGGAAAATTGAAAGGGAGATGTAGTTGAAAGACGCACAAGAGGTTTGAAGTCGACGGATGCGTGGGATTATTAACGTCGAGACGAACGAATTTGTGGCTCCATCGCAATAATCAAGACTACAAAGATTCGGATTTTAAGTTCTTTTTTTTCAAAGCATCGATCTTATAAAATATCGAGACATCAAATATTTTGCTTTGTTAAAATACTAGCTATCCCGGTAAAATTTTCCAATTCGAGCGCCGAGCATAATCTCGACTGTTACTCTTTTCTCAGCCAGTGTTCCAGCATTCCTGCCTTAGGGTACTATTGTGATCCTTGAGCTGTTTTAGCCATTTATGTATTCTCTTCATACTTGATATAAAGATCGTTTCCTCAGATATTTTGACTCAAATATTGTATAAAATGCAGCAAGAGATTATGTTTATTCTCTTTAAGTTGATTGGCGGCGGAAAGAGTTAAAATTACTACGAGAAAATGGTAATGCGTTTTTGGCGGTATAAACAGACGTTAAGAGTACTACAATGCTACATAACATTCTCAGCTAGCTTAAATAAATTCAACATAGGTACATTATTTCTTTACAAATGCTCTTAATATTGCAGGAAATACAGTATTGTATAAAATAGAACAAAAAATTATGTTTATTCTCTTTAATTTGATCGGCGGAGGAGAGGGTTAAAGTTAATGAGAGGAATTGGTAATGCGTTTGTGGCGGTATAAACAGAAGATAGAGTACAATGCTACATAGCATTCCCAGCTAGATTAAACGGATTCAACATAAATAATTTAGTCAAAATATACTTAAGATAGCAGGAGTAATAGGTACATATTTTGGTTACTAGTTCAACATCCTTTAGCTGAAAAGTTTAATTGTCTACCAAAACTTTTTTCGACGTCAGTGTTATACATTTTGGTCTATCTGAGCAACTCAAATTACGCTTATTACGGTAGAATTAATAAATCGGCAAAAACGGCGAGTAAATGACATATTTATATGATCGTGCAGGGCTAAATTGAGGACTAATGAGAATGCTAGGAAATGAGAAAAAAGCAGCAGTTTTGAAAATATCGCTGTAAAAATGAAAATAATACCATGGAACCATAGCAAAACCTGAACCAAATTTTGACTGCAAGAAAAACATCATTTTGTCATGAATTCACGGGAAAAATGTGAAGAAAAATAATTATTTTTTAAAAATCTTGATTTCCACAGTCAGAACTGCGCACGATTTGAGCAGCTATAAATATCCGAAGAACATCTCTGCCATGCCATTATTTTCTGGAATTAAACTCGTTAATATAATTTCTAAGTCCACGAACGTGAAATTTCAAGAAGTAACAGCACAATGAGGTAGAATAGTAATTTGACAAAAACGAGGGAACTGAAGAAAGTAGAATATTTACGGGAAGGTCGGAGAATTTTGATCCCCTTTGCTGGTCTTCTGCATTGCAATGAGAAAAACGTGCGTTGAGTATTGTGTGAATTTTATTTTTTATATAATATCTTGAGGTAGGACACTTCGTCCAGGAAGTATATTTGCGATTCTTCATTTTTATAACCTGTTTTACAGATCCGAAAATTAAATTCCGACGGTGGAATGGATGACGCGATGAAACTTCTTCCAAAAAAAGAATTTTTAATTCATCTCGATTCAAAAACATTTTGTTTACATCTCAAAATTCATCGGAAACTGTCAAAAAAATAAACCCTTAAAAATGAAAGACATACTGTATTCAAGTACGAGAAATTATTATTTTTATATTTTAGGCTCCTTTCCGTTTGAGGGAGGGTGAGAGAAGTAAGGAGGAGGTGGGGCACTTCCTAGGTTTTCCTTCCCCGCACTTTGGAAACAATTCCCTTTTGAGCGCCTAGCAACGCTCGCTCTCTCTCTCTCTCTCTATCTCTCTCTCTCTCAACGCAGAACCTCATAAACCATTCCTCCATTGTGTGCCAGTAGTAGAGCTAGAGAGAGAGAGAGATGGGATCATGGCGCTTCAGCTGGCGTCGCGTCGTACGTATACCGCCCTCAGGTTCCTCCGTATAACTTCCAGACTCACTCCAGTACTCCGCACGTGAAAATGGAAACCATTCCGGATACAAGGGAATCTGTTTTTCAGGTTATCCTCGTAGACTGTAGCGTCTTCCCCTTTCATTCCCTATCCTTTCTATTCTCCTCCTTTTAAGACTTCCTCTACAACGGAAAGGCACTCTGCGCTCGCAAATCATCTGCTTTTTCCTTCCTCCCGCTCTCTTTATCTACGGCAAGTTTCAGCCCGATACATTTCTCGCTTCCTTCCGTATCACAAACCCATAGGTCTCTCGCCGTAATTTTCCAGGCCCGGCGCAATTTGTGGAAAAGCTCTTCTCCAGAATCGCGGCAATTTCAAGCGCCTCTCCTAAATCCTGTTAATATTGCGTCGCGTGGCAACGGAATCCATCGTGCGAGGCTGACGAGGCGAAAGTTATCGATGCGACGCGATCCGCGATTAAAAGAATCGATACGCATACTGAGTACTGTATGCGTCAAAATTATCATGGACATAATGAAACGAAGAAATGATATTTGATGACACGATGCAGATAAATTAGAGAGGCTCTTGTAAGCGTCCGTGTGTGTTTAATGGCGGCAGGCGGCGGCCCTCAGCGGTAGAGACCATCACCTGCCATTAATTACCCTCGCCGAGCCTCAAACAAACGACGCATAATTCCGAAAATCCACACCGCCAAGTTCCCCGCCGTAATTTCCGAACCACAAACCTTCATCCGTTCCTGACGCTATCGCAGTCGGGAGCTTGATACTCGACACGTTCACCACGTTGACTTCTTTGAGCGTATTCATAAAAAAAACGGACCAAGCATTCCACCCGCCCGCCAATCCCATCTCCTTTCCGCAGCTTCCTCCTTTTGAAAGCGTCACTTCGGCGAAATCCCTCAATCCCTTATCCTCAATTGTTCCCTTCCGCCCCATCGCCGCGCTCGCTCGTACCTTCTTCCATTCCGCCTCATTAGACCGCCCTTACCCTGCCCCCTCCCCTCTCCCCCTCCCCTCTCCCCCTCCCCTCTCCCCGTCCCCTCTCCCCGTCCCCTCTCCCCGTCCCCTCTTCCCCTCCCCTCTCCCCCCTCCCCTCTCCCCCTCCCCTCTTCCCCCTCTCTCTCTCGCGCCTTCTCAGATTCTCTTCACTCTCTCCTACTACGATAACAATTGTCGTTCCGTCCATTTCTATAGATCATTGATTCGCTCTCTCCCACACTTTCCGCCTCATCCACCTCTTTCTCTCTCGGTTACTATCTCATTCTTCCCCTTCCAACATATCTCCTTTCCTTTGTACTTTCCTTTATAGAGATTATAATTTTTTGAGACCCTAATGTAATTTGTCTGAGTCATCGCTGCGTCAAGGAAAAGCTGACGTTTTCAGAATATATGAAACACTAACGGTTTCTTAAATAAATATAAATAGAAATCAAGACGCTAGACGAAGTATGCGGATGTTTTTGATATTAAATTTCCTTCACCAAAGAACAAATCTGGATTAACATGCTCAGGAAACGCAGATTTACTGACAAAATAAATTATCAGGTTTTAATTCACCTGAATGTTCACTTAAAATGCCACATCGAAGTTCCCAGTGAATAAAACTTTGTTGTATACCTTTAGTTTAACATTTACATTTACACAGTTTTAAAATACATTAATACTTACATTAACTAAATATGTAATGTAAAATTGATCTTCACAATATCTTAAATGCCGTGAGGGGAACGAATAATATTGAGAATATTGTTTCAAAGCATTAGTTCAGGGATTTTTTCTTTCAGAATACATTCGATTACATAAATTAAACACAAATTTGAAAAAATAATCCATGCAGACCTAAAACCAAAATTTTAAATAATTTTACCTCGTTTTGTGATAAAAAACGAATGTAAGCATTTTCGTCTATTATCTTTCATTTTTAGAGGAGGCTGCAATATACTATTTCAATTCAGAATTCAAGTTTCCCTATAATTGGGATATCTGCAGGGCACATTATTTTTTGCTAGACAAGTTTTTACTTTGCTAAACTTTGCAAGATATATAATGCAAAGCGCTAAAACAACATGTAATGTCAGCAAAAACAATTTTCGAGGAAAAAACAGATAGTGACTGCGCTGCTCTTGGACACTTTACGATTGTAAACAACCCCTCACAATCCTTCAGCTCTCGTATTGCAATATTTTCTCAATCTCGCAGCATCTTGGAATATTTAATTTTACGTTAGAGGTATACGAAAAATCTGATTATTTACATTTCAAGTTTCATTTCCGGACCCGTATTTTTGTCTAGATTAGCGCTATGGTATTATAAAATCGATTTACGTGCAGTCTCCACAAAGTCGCGGATAGGAGATAGAGCATAAGTTTATAATTATCCGTAAATCGTAACGGATTTTGAAATTTTTCTCGAAATCCATATCTCCAGCTGGCAGATTCGGTATAAAAAGCGCGACCGTTGAATGACCAAGGGTGTTTGTTTGTTTTATCGCTCCTTCACCGCGGCCCTCCTTTTTTATTTCGATTGTTTGGATGTAAATCAGCGATCGGCAACCTATGACCCTCAAGTCAATGGGTGACCGACTAAGGTAAATATGCTAAAAAGGGTTTATGTTTTTAAAATAAAAGTGTAATTCAATTAGCAAATATATAGTTTATATAAACATCCAAGTTTAAGTGTTTTTACATTCTCCATGCATGTAGTATAGGGTAAAGTATTGTATTCATGAAAAAAATCGACTTCGAGATTTCAACGGAAATACACGTTTTGAGGTCCCCTGAACACATTTTGACCATTTTCTCGATGATGTCTGTGTGCGTGCGAGTATGTGTTAGTGTGCGTGTATGTATATGTGATAGCTTTTTGTGGGTGCTCCAACTCAAAAACTATTAATCAGATCAAGGCGAAATTTTATATTTAACATTTTTATAAAAGTCAGAAGAACTGATTCGTCTACACAATTTGGGTCAGTATCGAATTTTGTGATGTTAACGTTTTATTCCTAATTATATCGTGAGATGTTAAATATAATTTTTGACGCTTTACTCGATCATTTTTGCTTTAAATATGAAAATAAATCTTTCCGAAAACCGCAGTCATAAAATAATGTGTCATATTATTATTCTTTAATAATCAGTTTTACTTTTACTTCAAAGCTAATTGATAAATTTAGGTTTAGAGTTTATATTTTTGTATATATTATTCAAGTTATGTAAGAAAGTTGTATATTTCTATATATTATTAACATAATTAGTCTGCATCATCAGAATTATTATGTTACGGATAGAAAGTCATAATAACGCATGAAATTTTAAGTATTAATTGCATTTTTAAGTAATAAAAACATTTACGTTCGACAATTTACCAATATAACATTTATTTATATTTTTTTTATTGATATAACACCACACTATAATTTTTTGTGCTCAAAATGTTGTTTTAAACAGAGGTTTAGCGAGGGTATGGCCAATGTGGCCGCCTCCATAAGCGCCAACTCAATGAAGGCGCCAAATTCAAGATTTTTTATATATTGACTGACAGTAAGAAAAAATTGTTAATTTGATGAAATGAAATATTTCTGTTTTTCTTTCTTTCTATTATTTTCACGAATAAAAACGCAAGCACATTCAAGCGACGGGAGTCGCGAAGTTAGTCTTACAGGCGTTGCTATCATTTAGGCTGACCATATTTCCTTGGTGCTAAAACAGGACCGTGATGTTGGTTCAGTAAAAAATTACACAAATTACTCTAAGTTATTTTGCCTTCCAAAATTTAGATGAAAAACAACTTATATAAGTACTTATAATACGAAACGCAATTTTTAGGTTAGTGTAGAGGGATGAATGAGAGATCTCGAGGGCAAGTATCAGAGCAAAATATTACAGTATAATTGTTGATAGTTCTCCCGACATTTCTCATAAAGAACAAATTTGTCAACTAATTAGGTTTGTAAAAATAGATGACAAAACAATTACTTTTGAAGAACGATTTATTGATTTTATTTCTACAACAGAAAAAACAGAACACTTGCGAATGAGATTTAAGAAAAATTAAAAGAAGTTGGACTTGACGTGAAAGACATTCGAGGACCAAGTTATGATAATACAGCGAATATGTCCGGCAAGTACAATGGTATGCAGGCACATAATTTAAAAGAGAATGATTCTGCTAAACTCGTACCTTGTGCTGCACAATCCCTCAATCTTGTTGGAGTACAAGCAGCAAGCAATAATACTGAAATTGTTTCATTTTTCGGCACAGCTCAGAAGATTTTTAATTTTTTTGTTTTCTCTACTCGGAAATGGGAAAAATTTCATCAAAATTGAAATTAACATTAAAAGGACACAGTGAAACTCGATGGTGCTCAAATTCAATCTGCATTATCACTGAAAACAAGATTAACGAAGTTATCGAAATAATTGAAGAGATTGCTTCGGATTCATCATTTGGACCAGACAGTATCAGCACAGCAAAGGCCCTTCTTTACCAGATTATATCATTTAAATTTGTTCCAACTTTTAATTCGGGAAAATTTTTTAAAACAAATAACAACGGTAAATAGGCAACAAAGTAAAGATCAAGATGTTTGTCGTGCCTCTAAGTTATTAAATGTTCTTGTGAGTTTTTACAGGACCTTAGAATTAATGCGTTCGATGTTGTTAAAACTTGTGGAAAATTAAATTACATTAAATTACATTTTATAATGAAGAAAAATTAAAATATTTATTTTTTGAAGTAATAGATATAATTATTGTACAGCTTTCAGAACGTTTTAAAAGTCTTTAAGAAATATCATCTCTTTTTTTCTTTTTATCTGGAAAAAATTGGCTTTTATGCCATTAGAAGCACTGAAACAGGCAGCAAAAGAGTGTAGTGAAGTATACAAAGATTTAGATTTAATACCATTCCTAAATGAACTGGAATGTTTCAAACAGAAATCTAAGATATTATTTGTCAATTTAGAGTCATTGGAATATTTTGGAAAGAATGGTGAAATGGGATTTGTGCGAATCCCATCCAAATATTATCGTGGCCTTACGGCTCATTTTCACATTGTCAGTGTCAGTAGCCTCGGGAGATCGAAGTTTTAGTATGTTGGAAATAATTAAAAATTATTTGCCTTCAACAATGGGCCAAAATCGTCTTTCCGACTTAAGTTTACTTTCAATAGAAAGTAAATTATTATGCGAAACAGATTTTGAAAAGATAATTGACAATTTCGCAAGTGTGAAAGTGCGCAAAAAGCAGTTGACCTGTAAATAAGACAAATAAAAAATTTTATATTAATTTTCTTTGCCTTTCAATATTTTCTTTGTGAATATAACCCTATAGCGCCTTATGTTTCCTTATGGTAACATTGCAGATAATTCTTGAATAATTCCACATAATTACTGTTCCCGCGAAAAGGGTTCAAAAAAGCTACGAAAAACAATCAAAAATAAAATTAGGTACGTGTAGATGTATGATTATATTATACGAAGGCGCATTTTACGGCTCGCTACGCCTCTGGTTCTAAAAGTCAAGGTTTTGTCCGGATTTTTGTGTTCTCTCGTCCGGGGAGTAAGAGTAAAAATATGTTAACCCTAGATTAAATACACTTAAATTCCTTAGATCATTTACAGAGATTCGCGTGAAACATTTTGTAGGAAATACATTTGAGTTTGAATATAATGCAACTTACTTCGCGAGTCTGGGATTCCTAGGTAGGCCGATGAATGATGCAGCCTGTGACGAGTTCCGCAGGTGGTTTTTTTAAAATATGCTCTCAAAATGCGCGCTCTGTATATTGTTTCCAAATATGAAATATCGAGCTCAGCTCAGGTTTGCAATCCAACAGATTATCAAAGCAACTTAAACAGCAACAAAAATGGTTGGGAAAGACCAGATGCACATTTCGGCTAAAAAGAAGCTCTCTTCAATGGTTTCATTCACCGATGTTGAAATTCTTATCTGGAATTCTTTATCCTTTGAGCTAATAAACCGTTATAGTTATCTTCATTATTAATTGATTTCCAATGCGTTTTAAATTGGTAAATAAGTTGGCCGTCAGCATTTCAAATGTGTAATTTCTACAAAAATATTTGGAATATGACCTCATATAAGAAAACTTTAAATTTCATAGTCCCCGTTACTTTTGTGGCTTAAAATCTTCACGAAATACAAAATGTAGACCTAGAACAAATAGATAACGATTTAATAATCATCAAAAAGGTTGGACATTTGTCTTGACGAGATTAAATTTTATGTTATCCATTAATTTTTGATGAACTGAGGAGAAGATTTTAAAAATGAGAAAAAAGTCTGCAATGACCGGGAATTGAATCCGGTTCTTCCTCATGTCGGCCGAATATTCTACCACTGATCTATCGTATCAGAACAATTTTATCGTTTCTGAAAGCGGATGTTTTCTTGGCTGGGGCCGAACTAGCCAAGCTAGGATCATCACTATATTCCAACAAGATGATACGTTTGTTTGCTAAAAAAATGCTAAACATTTGGTGCGAAGGCTTTCGCGGCGTTCGGCTGTAGGCTGACCTGATGAAAGCCGACTGCAACGCCGGCAAAACGTCGTCTTGTGAAACAGCCGATCAAGGCGGTGAACTACCGAAAAACATGCAGCCTAAATGTTAAAAATGATTTTTGAAGGTGAAATCCCGAGGGGCACTACAATTCTGTCCTTGTTTCGTATTAAAAAACGTATCTGAAAAGATTGATTTTAATTCGAAAAGTTAAAGTGATTAAAGATTGTTCATTTGGATATTTCCCTAAACGCAACCCTGTTTTTACGAAGAATGGCGTATGAATAAAATGTGTCACAGATTTATACTCCAATTCCCTTCTTTAAATAAATAAACTTTATACAGAAGTCTCCGGCGTTTTTTATATGAAATGAAACGGATTTTACATTCTGTCTTTGAATTTTTAGTCCCCATCGAAGAGAAAAATATCATACCTATATTAAGTCAGAAAACACAAATATTATCTCAACGCAAAAAATTATATTTATTTTAAATTTTAGTACATACATCTTTGCTAATTCGCTACGTAAACCTAAAAATGGGGTTATCTCATTTTTAAGATGGCAGAACTGTGGCCGAAATACGCATCTGTTTTTCATAATTTAGTTATGGGTATTAGAGATAACTAAGACAAGAACTACTTGATTTTTCAACCTATGGTACTCGACTGCTTATTCTGGAACCAATAAGCGGTGGTCCTTTTACTCTTGAGAAATTAACGTAATTGGTTTATATTACTCATTTTCAAAGAATGTTGTTTGATGATACAACAATAAAATGAACACATAAGTTTCGTCTCTGTACTTGGGGGGCACAAAGTGCTTCATACACAACTAAGTTACGTTTTTAACCCTTAAATGCTCGCGTGGTAAAAAGTTACATAACTACTCGTGTCGGGTCAGTATGACCCAATTTGTGAAAAAGCAGTTTTTTAGTGCTTTAAACCAACAAACGATATTAAATAACATAAACAAGAGGTGTTTGCCTATAAGAAGAATATTTTTGTATAAGAAATTTATTAAAACTAGTGGTACCCGCAAAAGATTTTGCGAAGTCAGTCAGAAATCTGCCTGTTTAAAAGTAATAATAGCCAATTTCTCCTTATAAAATTAGACAACTAATATTTTGAACGTCGTTTGTTTTTATAATTAATATGTGCAATTTTAATTGTCTCTATCATACGAAAAAGGTCACATTCCAGTATTGAAATAAAGAAAAGATTTTTTTCTTTTGGTCAATCGTTTAAAATGCCCACAGCCCACACGTAGTTTACTGAATAATAATAATCTTTAATTATTAATGTTGCAATCTATTAAGTTTGACATTACTACAACTATAATTTCGATGCTTCACAAACAGTGCGAAGTGGATAACGAATTATTATGGCTATTTGAAGACTTAATAGACACTAATTCAATAGGAGGCAACAATGTGAGTCGCCTTGGCAACACGTGGAATGAGTACGAAAAAGCCATAAAATTTCTAATAGAAATGCGTATTTCTGAGAAATTATTCCGTACAACATCAAAACATCGCAAAAATAAGATGTTTTATAGTTTTAGCCTTCGAATAAAGCAAAAACGTTGAAATTTGGTCCATATTTACGTTTTTTATGAATGAAAGTAATATTTCTTGCACCTTGAAAAATCAAAACTCCTGTGTAACCGTATTTAAAAATATAATCGTCTCCCGGAGTCGAATCCGGAACACTTCCGTAAACGAAAATAGTTTCCAGAGGTCTTCTAGTTAGCAGAAACAAAATGACGTTTACAGCATTTCTCTATGACAAAGTGTTTAAGAGATAAAATGGGGGACGGACGGACAGACAGACGGACAGACATTGAGTGATTATATAAAGATATTTAAGATTCAAAATAAATGCGAAATATTGAAAGGACTATTGGGCCGCCATGTATATAATGCGTGTGATAGTTTTTTTAAAATGGCTGTATTGTAAACCATCAGTAATAGCAAATGCGGGATATCCTGAGTAAGTGGAGACTAAGAGAGTAACATAGCAAAGCAGGAGAGAAACTGCGTTTAAAACACATTCGCTGGGTTAGGAACATGTGCGTGCATCTCCTGTGATGGACGACTTTTTTTTGATTAGTTGATTAGTTTGATTAGAAAAATTAAAATCTGCGCAGAAACCATAAACGGCTCTCACGCGTTGACGTCTCAATGTCAACTGACGAATTCCAAGTGAAAGAAGGACAGTCCCATGCCGCATAGGCTCACATCTAGTAAAATAACTGCAAGAGCACACTTGGCCTCATAAGAGGCCACCCGCGTTTTTGGGAAGGATTCCATGGTCTCATAAGAGGCCATCCGCAGCGAATGTGTTAATAAATAATAGAAGCTATGCTAGTTAGGAGCTGAATCGGTGGAATATTAATAACAGATTACATCCTAAGCCAAGGAAATTATTGTTCCTTGGAAATACTATGTGAGGCGTTTCTATTCCATGAAAAAGAGTCAGTGGCAAAGAAATTATCTTGATGATAAATATAACTTCAACAGCCACAAAATGACATGGAAAACCAAATTCAAATTTTGGCAACACTGCGGCGTCACTAACAGTGACATTTTTTTCACTAAATAAAATTTTTAGTATCAGACTTATTTTCGCAGCCCTTTGCTTTCGTGCAGTGTTGATTTTAGAAATAAAAGTTTTCTTTCTGTTTCCTAATTGTAGATATTTACACATTTTGTCCTTCCTCGTCAACATATATTTTCAAACAATTTGGGAATGTCACTTGATATTTTGTAGATGAAGCTACCCCACTCTTTCTAATTCATACTTCATTCGATGTTTTCTCTGCCCGTCGTATCTTCTGATATTTCACGATATAGAAATAGTCATGAAGAGATTATTTTCCATGAAAATTAATCGATTTGTTAATTATGCATTATTTCAGTTTTAATGATATGGAATAATTATTCATTTATATTTTTATAAAATTTCTTCTGAATCTCTTTCTATGAAATTTCACTTATTTGTTTGTCAGTGTTATTATAACTTCCTCGAGCGTCTGGAGATAAACAAAAACAGGAAGCCTGTGACATGTATTGCATTGTGTAAAAGTATTCATTTGATCATTTATAATGAAAAGTTGAGAATCTGAACATAAGTATTTAGTATTTAGAACAAGTTTCAGACTATAAATACCTTGGATGCATCATAACAAGAGAAGCAAAATGTACGGATGACATCAGGACTAGAATAGGAAAAGCAAAAGCGACTTTCAGAAGAAAGAAACGCCAACTTACGGGGAATATAAAGGAAGATATCCGCAATAAGTTCATAAAATGTTATCTATGGAGCATAGCTTTGTACGGGAAAGAAACATGGACGCTAAGGAAAAATGACATCAAATACTTGGAAAGCTTTGAAATGTGGACTTGGAGGAGAATGCTGAAGATAAAATGGACAGATAGGATGAAAAACGATGAAGTGCTACGAAGAGTAGGAGAGGAGTGAATGATTATACAGACTATTAGAAAGAAGAAGACAAACTGGGTTGGACACTACCTGGGGAGAGAGAGTATGATTAAAGACGTGTTAGAAGGAAAACTAGAGGGAAAAGGGGAAAGACAGGATAAGTTTTAAGCTGATAGACGATTTGAAAGGGAAAGAGAGTTATGGAGATATGAATAGGACAGTGGAAAATAGGAATATATGGAGAACATGGTTTAACCACGAATAATCACGGACCTGTCTCCGGACAGACTATGATGATGAATAAAAAATTATTTTTGTTTTTCATTTGCTTGTAAATTTTCAAATTAGAAAGTCATCAGATTTATCGAAATTTATTTTATATTTTATAATCATCTGTATATCCAAAATGAAATGTATGAAATAAGATAAAATTAAATCACAAAGATTTGGATAAATAGACGCACATTATTTAATGAAACGATAAAAATTAACGTCGGCGATTGTGATACGGTTTATTATATTCTCAATTTGTGAGTAATTTTCTCTTCTTCTTCTCATCTTTTTTTATTTTCCTATAAAACAGTCCCAATCCAAAGGTCGAAGGTCTGTTTCTTATATCTTTAAATTAAAAAATGAATAAAAGTCTGCACGTCAAAAAATTGATTTTTACCTATTATCTTATGGAAAATAGAAATTATTCTCTCGAGTATTTCTATTGAATTTCATTTCACTTTTCCCTTCTTATATCTGAATCATCTATTCCTGCCAAATATTTTCTACTACTTAGTCGGAAAGTGTTTAAAACGATCCGTAACGGAGAAGTTGCTCTGCGAAGACGAACTAATATAATATTATATACGTAGATAAAGTGCAAGTTAATCAATAACAATAAAAACTTCACCCGTGTTGGAAACTTAATTCTTTTTATTTCTTAATTAAATTTCCCTCGAAATTATTTTTAAAAAGACGTCTAAATCTGCTCATAAACTGAAATAAATACATTTTATTAAAATAAATAAAACGTTTGTGAGAATCTTGCCGCCCCAAGAGGCGAAACCGAAGAATTTCAATTAAAATAATGGAAAAAACTTAACTTTTGCGTTTGTTTTTCCCAAAATTCTTTTCATGTACTCGATCTCCTTACACCAAATTCTCTTTATTTCTCTTTACATCTTCTTCCGCCTTTGACCCTTGCAACACTCCCACTCTCTCTTTATCTCTCCCTCTTTTTCTCCTCTCTCCGTCTATCTCTCTCATTTTCCTTCTCTTCCTCTCTTTCTCCCTCTCTCTTTCTTTATCCCTCTCTCATTCCCATCCTCTCCCTTTCTCCTCTCTTTCACTATCTCCCTTTCTCTATCTCCTCTCTCTTTCACTCTCTCTCTCCCATTCTCTTTCTCTTCCTCTCTCATTATTCTATATCTCCCTCTCATTCTCCTACTCTGTTTCTCTCCCTCTATCACTCCCCCCTCTCTCTCTCTCTCCCTCTCTTTCTCTTCCTCTATTTTTCTCTCCTAATTTTCCTCTCTCCCTCTTTTTCTCTCTATCTCTCACTCTCTTTTTCCCCCACTCTCTTTCTCCTCCTGTCTCTTTCTCTCTTTCTTTCTCTATCTCCCTCCCTTTTTCTCACTCTGTCTCTCATTCTCCTCTTTCTCTCCCTCTCTTTCTTCCTCTATTTCTCTCTCTCTCTAATTCTCCTCTCCTCTCTTTCTCCCTTTCTCTTTTTTCCTCACTCTTTTTCTCTTCCTTTTTCTCTCTAACTCTTTTTCTACTCTCTCCCTTTCCCTTTCTTCCACTATCTCTATTTCCTCTCTGGCCATTATGGAAATCCCTTTCCAGATTCCGCATTTTCGGTAAGTCGACAACTCTCTCTCTCTTCATTCCGTTTCCTAAAACTTCCCCCAAGACAAAAAGACAAGCTCAGCTCAGACGAAATTATATTTTCTGCGGACATGATGAGTTAGACTAAGTAGGGTCGCCTTCTCGTTTTCCCGCCTGAAACTGAAGGTCCAACGGAGGGGGATCTTTTAATATAAATCTCCTTCCTGCTCGTCTTGTTTTTTTTCACCTTCTCCTGCATACAGATTCTGATCGCAAAAAAATTCAAATTCGTGTTTTCGATTAATTTGGACTTTTATTGCGCCCATGAGCCAGAAAATATAGTTTTTATTGGCGGTTCCTTATATAGCCTGTCGTCTGCGCGCGAGTCTAAGAAGACCAGGACCTGATTAAAACTCGTATTTAATTTACAGGGTATCGTTCAGCCTAGGAGTCTTGTTGAAATAAACCATACCAGGCAGCAAATAGAGGTGGTTTATTATTCAAAATTGCGGCTCAAAATCGCAATATGTTCAAAATTTGCCCAGTTATTTGAACTTAATGTTATAAACGATATTTTAAAAGCTGTATTTCTATAAAAACATTGATGCATATCGTACAGTGACATAACAATCGAGTTTTACGCCAAGCTACCGCCGAACTCCTCCCAGTCCAACAGCAGTCGCTTCGTTGCTATAAAACAACTACAAGGAAATACATTCTAGGCGTAAATACTTGTAATAAATAAATATATATATGTAATAAAGGACATTATTGGGCGTTCTTTACCAGCGAAGCGGTAGTAGCGAAACGCCTAACGGGCACGTCTCGTCCGTCCGTCGTAACTTTCATCTCCTAAACCGCTGGACGAATTTTAATTAAATTATGTACGAGTAATCGTTATTAAAATTTATCGCCCAACTGTGATTTTGAACTGAATCCGTCAATTAGAACTTCCACTTTATATAATTACTTTAATAAACTTATACTCGTATCTCGTTAAATGTCATTCGTCAAGCAACAATAACATAGCATACTTTTCTCTCCTTAGCTCTTATATGATCTGTAAGGTATACATTAAAATATTTATTCGAATAGAGAACATCATTTACTAAAAGAAAGTTTGCAAGACCACATTATTACGACTTATAGTTTCTGGTATAATAATTCGAGAAAATCTCGAGCAAAATAGAGAATATTTTGTTTACATCGATTGCTAAGCAAACAAAATTTTAAATTCCATATATTTCTCTCCCATGCTCTTATAGGATCTATGAGGTATAGATTAAAAAAAATTTTCGAATAGAGGACAACATTTACTGCACGACAGTCTACAAGATCATATAATTACGACTTATAATTTTGGAAACAAAAATTCAAGAATTACCCAATCTTTTGACACCGTTTCGTAAGTATTTATTTCCCATTAAGAAAGCCTTTGAAATCTCTGTGTATTCCATTTATGGAGTATAGTTTTCCATCTTGTTCTATTTGATAGGTGCGAACAGATTTGGGAATGTTTGCGCAGTGCATGCTGCGCCGACTTTTTATTTCGTTTGCAAATTACAATTTATTCAAAATTGAATCTTCGAACATATATATTTATACAAATTCTTTAATTACATTTCTAATAGAAAAATAATTCATCCACGCGAGTTCCTTTGCATTGCGTTGTTCCTCTCTGTAGCATTAATTTTCGGACGTTTGGTTTCAATCGACGAGGCTGACCTGGGAGGCGTAGTTAACCAAATCGAAAATTCCGTAAACGGGTCCAGGAAGGTTTTTTGCCGCTAAACCTTTGTCTACTCCATCCAGATAAAAGTGCAGGTCGCCGTTCTTCTTCCTCCTTACGCCGATCCGGGTTCCGACCTGAAAGGATTAGAGTAGTGTTTTTAAACTGGTGGGTCGCAAAAGGATTACAGATGGGCAGCGAAAATATTGAAAAAATTAATGTCGGTTAAAAATATATTAAAACTGCCCAAAAAGTATGTACAGTGGAAACTCCTTTGTGCGTTTCTCACATGTACATTTTTCTAACTTATATGTAATATTTACGCGGCACCGAACACTTTTCCATGTAAAAACGATTCCTTTGTGCGATATTCGTTTGCACGTTTGTCTCACTTTTACGTTACAATTTACGTTCTCCGGCGGCCAATTTCTCTCAATTATACGTGACCGATAGCTGATGATCCAAGAATAAGTGTCATTAGGCGTCGTTTTGATGTTCTGAACGTAAATGGAAAACTAGTCTTTTATCATCCCTATATTGTTCTGTTCTGCTTCCCGTCCGCGTAGAAGTTTACACACGAGGAATAAGAAACCGATTTCTTTGAGCTTCTCTGCGTTGTTCTCTTTTAAACTTTACCCGGTCGTTGTTTTTTATACGTACGATGACTTATAAACAAAATTTATTTGCCTATGTTGCCTGTGTAAATTCTTTGTATTGGATGTGATTTTTACTATTGTGAAATTGTCCTCATTACGTACATTAGAATACAAGTAATAAATACTGAGAAGCCGTAAAAATAAAGGTTTTCTTATTAAAAGAATATGTACAGAACTTTGTATATTTACCAACACTCCTCTTCCCATTTTTCTCAGGTAATCCGAATCGAACCCGAGGCTAACGTGGCCATGTTGCGCATGTCTCCGAGTACTTGGACCATCATGAAAGCATTGCGATCGTCTTTGGCGCGCGATCTAGCGTAGGTGCGTCCGTGATCTCCTGTGCACGTGTCATAAGCACCGTAATTTGTGAGTCAATCGAGTATCTCACTATTGTACTGTCTGAATAAGATGTTGTGGTTGCGTAAGAAAGTACATATTAATGAAATTCAGCAAGGAGTATGTATTACTGCAGTTCAATCACAATTACGAGAAAAACTTCTCCTGAACGTTTTTCCCACATATACGTTATTTTTGCCGCGTCCCGTGAAAAACGTATACATGAGTTTCCGCTTTATATCAAATCCTTAATATTGTGTAAAAACGCTAAAAAAAATTTCAATAAAGGTTTTTTTTAATAGCCCGCTAATTTTAGTCAATATTATAGAATTTTATTCTGCTTTTACATACACGTATTGCTATATAGGCGGACTTCGAAAAATTTCTTGTAGATTAGGTGCGTCGTGGATAATTTCGTGTAGCTTAGGTGAGTCGTATTATCAAAAAGGCTGAGACGCTGGACTTGAAACAATGATTTGGCAACCTTTTCTTTGTGGCATTCGTAGTTGTGATTGCTTCGGAAGGTCCGGATTAGCGTTTAAATCGGAAGTGCGCAAGGGAAATATATGTATTTACGCGTATTTCTTCGCCGTAGATAATTAATTTCTTTTCACTAACTCAACGCCGCGCGGGTAAGAAAGGAGAATAAACGTATTTAAGTAATTAAAGAATATCTCGTTCACTTCAGTGGCGACGAAGATTGTTTTCGTTGTCAAAAATAAGAAAAACGTGCTTGAAATTTACATAATGAATTATAACATTCTTGTTTTATTTTGCGAAAATGGATTGGACAGAAAATATTTAATTAAAGTAATTCTACAAATTTCGTTTGAAGATTATATATAATGAAGCACAAATACTTTTCCACAATATATTTTTCCTTGCGACCGGTTTAACCGTGATACGGCATAATCTGGGGATAGGTGAGGGGGTGTTAAGGTCTGAAATTAGTGGTTCCCAACCTGGATGCCGCAGCGGATTTTTAGGGGCGCTGCGATAAAATTAGTTTTGTAAATAAATCAACGATTTGAATATGTTTAGAGGTCATTGACTTTATCTCTAATAAATTGATTATGGTCTGATACCAAAAAATGAATATGTCCAAAGGTTTTAATGCTCGTTTATGAAAATATAAAAAAAAATTGCTTGGAGGCGCAATTTTCTATGAAAGGGTGCCGCGCCTACAAAAAGGTTGGCAACCACTTACGGAGAAAGGGAGTGAGTGAAGGGAGGAGGAACCATTACAAAGACACCAACAACAAGTAGAGACAAAGTGAACCCATTGTGACTAAGGGACGGAGATTAGTGATACGTAGGATTCTAGGTAACCGGTTAGGGGGGAGGGAGAAAAGTGGGAGGGGAAAGGTAGTAGGCTTGTAAAAAGGAAATAGCCAAGAGTACATACTCGAAAGCGATTAAGGGGAGGATGACTTGGTTGAGAGGAGAGGGGAATGGGCGAGGAAAACATATTTATTCACCAACTTGGTGTTTGGCGGATTAATAATTTCATTTTCTTCCAAACGTAGTCTTTTGGATAACAAACAAACTTTTTTAGTAATAATATTAAACACTTCCATGAAGTAGTCTTATAAAGTAAATTATTATTGTTTGAAGATTTTTATCGGTATTTTTCGTGATATGAGGAAAAGTTAGCATTTTGATAACGTGGCACCCCTGATTTTGTTATGCAAATCATTTATATCATTTTCTTATTTTTTGGGCCAAAAGTCCTAAATACCAAGTTTCATGAACATCCGTACGACAGAAGCCGAGAACGAACATGCGTACGGACGGACGGACAGAAAGAAGCTAATAGGCGAAACGAAACGGAACTTATCTAAAAGCGGGTGTGCCCAATGCTCTGCCTAAAATATCACAAAACGTCTGCGGTCACTTCGAAATCGCTACTGAGGTTCACTTCTCGAAATGATTGTTTTATCCGTCGTCTCTACCGATTAATTGGAATGAGCAATTCTACGTATTCATGGGTAATAATTTTAGGACATATATTATGTCCTTTCACATAATACACTAAGTATCCAATAATATCTTCCAATCAAAATTGAACTTTCAATTCCAATTATACTTACACTGTGGGGGGTAAATATTTTTTGCATCTTTTGATGTTCTTTTTTACATTCATCAATACCATGATAAATATAATAGCGTATTTTGATCCATTTATGAATGTGTACGGGTATAATTGATGAAGTACATACTGACCACAGTGTATGCTTTAAAATTTAATTATTCTTACCTCGAATGTTGGAGCGCACAGCGATGGATTCATTTGTAATGTGTGAATGATAGTTTGATATCTACTCACCGATAGGTTCCTCAGATTCAATGGATAGCTACCGTTGATTGTTTTTCCGTCCATTTCCACACCACTGGCCCACATAGACCACGTGCCGTTTCTGGTTACGAAAAATTGCAAAATATTATTTTCCATTCGAAAGAGACAGTCAACCCTATATCAACGAATTTAATCTTTTATCACAAAACATGCGGATTTCTTGACATACTTCAAATCTTTTTCTCCGTACGTAGTATAGGGGAAAGTAGGTACTGATGTTTTCATGAATAGATCGATTTCAAGATTTCAACGGAAATACACATTTTGAGGTCCACTCAACACGTTTTCACCATTTTCTTGATGATGCCTGCGTGAATTGATAGGAATTTTTTGGGCGCTCTAACTCAAAAATTATTAATCAGATCAGCGCGAAATTGTAAATTTAACATTTTGCTAAAGGCACACGAGTTGATTAATTTTTAGTAAAAATCGGTCAACAGGATGTTGGTGTTTATTCCTGTCCGTTTTTTTTAAATATTGCCTTTAATATTTGATCATTTTAAAACATTACTGGAACAAAAGTTGTATAAAAGGTTATTTCATACAACTCTTATTGGAAAATTGTTTAAAAAAATTATATTGTTTAGCTGCTACCACAACACCACCTGGAAACAACTTTTGTAATCACTTGACGCTTAGTTGCGTCTTACAATTAGTAACATTCCTTTTTAGGCGTTCTTTACCAGCGAAGCGGTCATAGCGAAACGCCTTAAGGGGGCGTCTAATCCGTCCGTCCGTCGTAACATTCATCTGCTAAACCGCTGGACGGTTTTTAATTAAATTAAGTACGAGTGATTGTTATTAAAATTTATTGCCCAGTTGTGATTTTGAACTGAATCCGTCAATTAGAACTTCCACTTTACATAATTACTTTAATAAACTTATACTCGTATCTCGCTAAATGGTATCCGTCAAGCAACAATAAAATACACACTTTTCTCTCCCTAGCTCTTATATTATCTGTGAGGTATATATTAAATTATTTATTCTGATAGGGAACAACATTTACTACAAGAAAGTTTTTCGAAATCACATAAATACGAGTTATAGTTTCGGAGATAGTAGTTCAAGAAAATCCCAAGGAAAACTTCGCATATTTTGTTTACATCGATCGCTAAACCGGTTCTCTCAGCAAATAACAATTTAAAATCCATATATTTCTCTCCCATGCTCCTATACGATCTATGAGGTATAGATTCAAAAATTTATTCGAATAGAAAACAAGATTTACTACACGATAGTCTGCAAGACCACATAACGGTAATTTTAAATCGTCTTTATTATTTCACATCACCACATCTCTCTACTATGCAACATGAATTTTTACTTGACTGTTCCTGCTTGACAAACTTATCAGTTTTTTAACAACATGCGGTTAATGCTATTGTTGATAAGTCCCAATTAGACACGGCTTTTTTTGACTTCTCCAAGGCTTTTAACTCTATAGATCATAATCTTCTTATTCACAAAATTAGCAACCGTTATAACATTCATGGAACTTTCCTAAATCTGCTGAGTGGCTTTTTTGAAAAATCGCGTACAGAGGGTTTTATTAACTGGTTTTGCGTCCAATTGGTCTCCCATTACTTCAGGCGTCCTGCAGGGCAGTGTCCTTGGGCCATACCTTTTCAACTTGTTTGTTGATGATTTGACTACTATCCTTGACTCCTCGGGGACCCACGCACTTCTTTACGCAGATGACTGCAAAATTTTTAAGCAGGTAGATACATTAGTTGACTGCACATCTCTCCAAGATTCAATTAATCTGGTATCAAATTGGTGTGATACTTGGAAGGTAAAATTAAACTTTTAAAAATGTAATATTATGTTTATAACACTTTGCAAAACCCTATAAATTTTTATTACCGCATTAATTTAGATATCTTGAAGAGAGTTTTACAACAGAAATATTTGGGGGTAATTACTGATAATAAACAAATTTTTTCTGATCATAAAATTTTAATTTAAAATAAAGAAATGTCCCTGTTGGGCTTATTGCATCGTTTCACAGATATCAATGATCCGTTAGTGCTCAAACTATACCATTTTTCTACCTATGATTACGTATTGTTCCCTCATATGGATGATGTCTACTGTCGCTAATCTCTCTTCCCTTGATTCTGAGAATTGTGAAATTTCGTGTACCTTCTCTTCGGTGTGATTCCAATAATGCTGTTTTATCGGCTCTTTTGTTGGATAATCTATTGGTTACTCAAGCTATATCTGATCTTTATTTCATGTATAATATCTTAAATACTATTATAGACTGTCCTAACTTACTATCCTATTTAAATTTCCGAGTCCCATGTAGAACTACCCGGTCTTCTTCCCTATTTAATATGTCTACTCCAAGGATTTCCCTTGCTAAACGTTCTCTCTTTTCTCGTCTACCCTCTCTTTTGAATACCTTACCATTCTATGGTGTTCCATTTTTTCCTATTAATTAAATCATTTATTAAGCTTGGAAGCACACATATTACAGTTAAATGACCATAGGAATTGTCCAAATATTTTCTATTGTCAAGTTCTCTTTTCTTTTTAATTTGCTGTATTTTATCCTTATTTAAGTACTTATGACTTTTTATTGTTGGTTTTTCACTTTAAATTGGCTATTACGCTGTATGTAAAATTATTGATAAATAATTTTTTTTTTAAATTAGGACTTATAGTTTCGAAGATAAAAATTTATGAATCACCCAATATTTTGATATCGTTTCTTACGTATTTCCCATAAAGATCGTCTTTAAAATCATTGTATATTCCAATTATGGGGTATTCCTATCCATATTGTTATGCGTAATTGATGGAGCTCCGTGACTATATCTAATATCAGAATGGTATGAATTTATGTCTGTTCTTTGTAAAGATTTTGGAATTTTTCTTGCAGTTCCTTAAAATATTTATAACCATTTAACCTTATAGGCATTTCAAGAAATATTAAAAGTATAGAAAAATTCATGTGGTGGCCACATCAGATTTTTTTTTAAATCGCTTAAGTATACAGTTCAACCGTACGTGTACAAAATAACTCAAAACTGGCCTAATTTACAAACGCCAAAATCCCAAGATAGATAGGTCTACAGAAGAATAATATGTCATACTAGTAGAAGGTGCTCTCATACTGCAAGCATTTCATCTCACATTGAAAAAACATTAATTTTTCAAAGTGATATTTCATCATGGGAATTATTTCTTTAATCCATAAGATTTCTGCCCTGCACCTATTTTCGTTTTTTCCTTATGGAACAATAACGGAGTAAAACAACCACTATTATTTGCAATTTTTATAATATCTTATTTCCACATTGGGTTATTAATGCCACACCTTTCTGCCAAATTTGAAATTTATAGCACAATAAGAAGTGAAATAACATTTATTTAATTGTTTAAGATAAAATAATTTTTAACGGCCGCGATAAAAATTTCATGGATTCATTGAGATATTTATTCGATTATATATATTAAGCTTTAATAACTTTAAAATTTCAGCTTCCTACCTTGCATCGTAGTATCTAAACATATACCTATTAGGAATTTTTAACTGCCAAACAAATCAAAATATCAAAATTTGTATAATCCCTATTTTGTTGTTTTACAAATCCTAGCATTAAAAAAATTTCAGCTCCGTCGCACATTCGGAAATACATAAAACTTGAAAATTTATTTAAACAATGGCGAATTTTTAGCGGCCGCATTGTTGCACATTTTAAAGATTTTCGTTTTTTTAGTCGGTTTTGCGCATAGTTCTACCAATAAAAAAATTTCGAGTCTGTCGCTATTCTGGAAGTGCTTAAACATTTGTATCCTCCTCATATATGTTATATGTTACTCCTCCTCTGTAAGGAACGTCTATATATAATGATAGATCTGGGTGGATCTAAATTAGCGTTTGGGGAGTAATACGAAAAATAGAAAAAGCTACAAGTAAGAACGTAGACAGCCAGCAATATATCAATCTGCGATTATTTATTCTTTTTTCCTCATTTGTGAGATTATTTAGAATGAATAAATTGTACTTCGATGTCATTTTTATCGATTTGTTAATCTTTCGGCTTTGGGTCATAGCTTCCCTTGCCATAAAGTTTTAATGTTTTTTTTAAATTGTCCTTTCATTCATTACCTTAACGTTTTCTTATTTTGATTTCAAAGAAGATATATTTATACATCCTTTTCAATTTCCTTTGATTGCTTAAAAGTGGATTCAATCCTTTGTTTCTTTTTACATTCAGTTGCCTTTGGGTCTCCTCTATTACATTCCTTCATCTTCATGCTCCCTGACAAAGAGAAAATTAATTTCCTCTTAAAATAAAGCAGCTAGAGAGAACATTTTCGCACATCGATTCAGTATTCTGTCTAGTTGTGCACGTTTTCTCTGTTTGTCAAAATTATTTTTAATAAACGCAATTTACTATCTGCTTCAGCATTTATTTCCCTGCTTTTTGAAATATACAGGGTCGGTCAGTAAAAAAAGAGATCCTTTACTACTAGCTGTAATATCTATAATTGTGGAACGATACTAATTTAATCTGTATAACAAACATTTGAATATCATTCTTAAGTGAAAATTTGAAATCCGTAGCTGAACTAATTAAAGAATACAATGAAAAAAAATAAAACGGATGGTTTATGGCGGTTTTTCTTTATTTCAAATGAACGCAATGTCATCATCAGACTCATAAATCCACTAAAACAATCTATTAACTGTTATACTAAATATTTTAACATTTTATTTTTTCCTTTTTTATTGGCAGACCCTGTATTGTTGGAGCGTCTTCCATCTAGTTCCATTTATGACAACTTCAACAGTTGCTTTACGCAGCGCTTTCTTTGAGACCAAAAGGAGTATTCGGATTTCCCAATAGTTCTTGCTATTGCAGCCGCTTTCTTATACAATTCACATCTATGAGAGCACTAGAATTCATTTTTGGAACTGGTTTATGGCGAATGTAAGAATAAAACTTTGCCGAAATGAATGCTTTTGTTAATGCATTAAAAACCCACACATATGCACACATTACAGCGGCAAGTATTTAATAAGTTTATCTGAATAATTGTATATATCCCTATAAAAATTGTAGTTAAACGCATGAACGATGGAGTACGAAAATCAGCTGCTTTGATAAATTGAAATGGTAGGTAAACAATAGGTAAAGAAATAAATAACATGCTGACACGATTAGATATGCAAAGCGAGGGATAAAACTGACAGTCGACATGTGCCGTCAACTTTTTTAATGTGGTGGGTCAAAAAATATTTAGGGAAGAACTCACCGGCCGTTAGATAAGAATTGCTGGTTCTCAATGTCGTGCGGGGTTTGCCGGGTGACGCCCATATACACAGAATAACTGGTCCATTTGTTTATTACCTGGTCGATTTGGACTTGGAACAATTCATCATCCATCAGAGGACGATCGGTAAACAGACCACCGTATACATCATTTTTCATTGGACTGCAAAATAGCAATCAAAACGAAAGATATATATATATATATATATATATATATATATATATATATATATATATATATATATATATATATATATATATATATATAAATGGATGTCAACAAGGTGTTGGGATGAGGAATACATCAGTTCTCTCTCTGTAGCTGATGAATGAACAATTCCGAAAGGTTCCACGTTTGTGATGTTTCTGTGTTTTAGTGTTCTTTTACGTGTGTCGCTTCGACATCCCCGGGGCCTCGCCAACCTGAAGTCGTCTGATTGGTGAGTGCTCACTGGGTTTCCTCATCCCAACACCTTGTTGACATCCATATATTCATTTTACCTTTCCTTTTCCGTAAGTTGTTATATATATATATATATATATATATATATATATCATCATCATAGGTAGTCTGTCCGTAGACAGGTCCGTGATTATTCTTGGTTAAACCTGGTTCTCCATATATTCCTATTTTCCGCTGTCCTCTTTATTTCTTGATAACTCTCTTTCCCTTTCAAATCGTCTATCAGCTGAAACCTTTTCCTACCTCTTTCCCTTTTCCCATCTAGTTTTCCTTCTAACACGTCTTTAATCATACTCTCTCTCCTCAGGTAATGTCCAACCCAGTTAGCCTTCCTCTTTCTGATAGTCTGTATAATCATTCGCTTCTCTCCTATTCTTCGTAGCACTTCATCGTTTTTCATCCTATCTGTCCATTTTATCTTCAGCATTCTCCTCCAAGTCCACATTTCAAAGCTTTCCAAGTATTTGATGTCATTTTTCCTTAGCGTCCATGTTTCTGCCCCATACAATGCTATACTCCATACGTAGCATTTTATCAACTTCTTGCGGATATCTTCCCTTATATTCCCTGTAAGTAGTTGTTTCTTTCTCCTGAAAGCCGCTTTTGCTTTTCCTATTCTAGTTTTGATCTCATCCGTACATTTTGCCTCTCGTGTTATGATACTTCCAAGGTATTTATATCCTGAAACTTGTTCTAATGGCTTTCCCCCTATAGTTATGTTCAGATTCTCTTCTTTACCCGATATTCGAATGACCTTGGATTTTTCTGTATTTATTTCCATACCGTATTTTCTACCTGTTATCACTAGTCTATTTATCATTTTTTGTAGCTCCTCTTCCTTTCTTGCTAGAAGTACTTGATCATCTGCGTATTTTACTGTTCTTATAATCCTTCCTCCTATTTTGAAATCCCCTGTGCCTTCTAAAGCTTCTTGCATTAGACTTTCTCCATATATATTGAATAGGGTTGGCGATAGGCAGCAGCCTTGTCTTACTCCTCTACCGATATTTATTCCGCAGGTGTCCACATTATCAAACCTGACCTTTACAACTTGATTCTCATATAGATTCCTAATCAGTCTCCTGTCTTTCCAGTCTACACCTATATCCTTTAATATCTTCATCAACTTTACCCAATTTACTCTATCAAAGGCCTTCTGCCAGTCTACGAAACATGCGCAGATATCTTGACTGTATTCTATTGCCCTTTCTGATATTATTCTAACTACTCCTATAGCATCTCTAGTTCCTCGTCCTTTTCTGAAACCAAATTGATCTTCCCCTATTATTTCTTCTGCCTTTTTCTCCAGCCTTTTATTAAGAATGATGATCTTCGATGTGTGTGACAGAAGGCTTATAGTTCTGTAATCTTTACACTGCATTGCCTTTGGCTTCTTCTTTAGAGTGATCATTGTTACTTCTAGGAAATCCTGAGGCCACTCTCCCGTGTCGTAAATCTTATTAATTAATTTCGTGATCGCTTTTAGTCCTTCTGATCCTATGACTTTAAGTATCTCAGCCGGTATTCCATCGCTGCCCATGGCTTTCCCCTTCTTTAGTTCCACTATCGCCTTTACTACTTCGCTCTCCATAATAGTTGGTCCTAAGTTGTCTTCTTCAATGTTTTTCTCATTTTCCAGTTCTATTTTCCCCTCTCCTGTCTGTTTGCCGTATAATTCCTTAATGTATTCTTCCCATACCTGTGCTACATCCTTTGTTTCTGAGACTATCTTCCCATCCGTATTCATAATTCCTTTACCACAAATTCCATTAGACTTCTTATCCTCTAATTCCAGTGCACTAGCGTACATCATATCGTACCGTCCTAACTTCTCCATTTTTTCTATTTCATCACATTTTCCTTTTATCCAATTTTCTCTAGCTTTATCTGTTACCCTTCTCAACTCATTGTTTATACGCCTATAGTTGGCTCTACCTTCTTCACTGTTTACGTTTTTCCATTTTCGTCTCTCATCCATTTTCTCCAGCATTTCCTTGGTGATCCATGGTTTTCTGATTTTCTTCTCTAGTTTTCCAATATCTTTATCCAAGGTATCCTTGATACTGGTTTTAATTTCATTCCATTCTATATCGACGGTCTTCGGTTTGTTTTCCAACTTTCTTAGGTTATCTTCCAACTTCATGCTGACTACATCCTGCCTTTCTTTCAGTTTTTCTAGGTCCCAGGTCTGTCTTTCTCTTCTCGTTTTTCTTATTTGTTTGAGCTTTGTATTCACGTCAAGTATTAGAAGGCTGTGATCTGAATCAATGTCTGCTCCTTGCAATGCCTTGGCATTCTTTATGCTGTTCCTGAATCTTTGTTTTACAAGGATGTAATCTATTTGGCATCTCATTCTATCTCCTGGGCTTTTCCATGTGTATAACCTTCGTTTATGGTTTTTGAACCATGTATTAGTCACTACAAGGTCATTATTGATGCAGAATTCTACGAGTTTCTCCCCTCCTCGATTTCTCTTCCCAAGTCCGTATTGCCCGACAACATTTTCTTCCTGTCCTTCTCCGACTATGCTGTTCCAATCTCCCATTATTATGCAGTTTACCTTTCCTCTTCCGTCTTCTTCGTAAATTTCATTAATTTGCTCATAGATCTCATCTATTTCTTCATCGTCATGAGCTGACGTTGGCATATATACCTGGATTATCAGCATGTCCACTGGGACTGCTTTTAGCTTTACTGCCATCAGTCTATCGTTCGTTGCTATTATCTTTGTCACGCTTTTCATCATATCTTTCCTAAGTACCAGAGCTACTCCCCTTTCCCCACTATTTCCTCCAGAATAAACTACTGTGAATTCTTCCGAGTCGAACTGTCCTTCTCCCTCCCCTCTAGTTTCGCTTAGCCCTATAATGTCAACTCTATTTCTTCTCATTTCTTCTTTCAAGTTCTCTAGCTTTCCTGCCTTTCTCATAGTTCTTACGTTCCAAGTCCCTATTCGTAATTTACTTTCGACAAATGTTTTCCTCAAGGCAGTCCCTGCCCGGAGATCCGATTGGGGGACTATTTTACCTCCGGATTGTTTTACCTCGAGAGAACTCATATTGTCCAACCATATAATCTTTACTAGGGATTGTAATGTGGTAGATTCCCTCTTGCTTTCCACATCGCAGTACTGTAGCCGTTCAAATCGTCCTGATCACGCCTACAGCTGTATTGGATATAGACCCAACCAACATCATTTGTTTTCGGCTCTATACCATACTGACAGTACTGCTGCCTACTGCCAGGCACTGATGATAGTTTTTTTTTTTTTTAATAAAACCTCCATTCGAGGGGTTTGAACCCCCGAACTTTGCAATAGAAAGCCGACACGCTAACCACTACACCACCAGTGCATATAATAATATATATATATATATATATATATATATGTATGTATAGCACATACACACATATATTCGCGCTCATAGTATCATAGGTAGAGATATTTTTCTCCTTTTAAAGAGATCTCATATCCGGGGCCTATATTCGAACAAATACGATAGACATGTATAGAATAACTCGGGATATTATTAAACATGACATAGATAATGATTAAATCACACCGCAGGGTAATAGGGTATTTTTCTTCAATTGAATATAATTGTTTTTATATATTATATATAATAGTTTAGGAATTGAGCATTGTATTTTAATGAAAACCACACTCACTCATTTCTGTATGCAGTCCGACGTTTATTAATCAGAACGATATTTTTGGCTGTCTTCTCGTGGAATCTAAGGACACTAGGGTGCTCCTCTTTGCTGTAAAGTATAAATAAAGTTGGGAACATTTGAGATATCATTTGCATGCCACTACAAATCATCATCATAGGTAGTCTGTCCGTAGACAGGTCCGTGGTTCTTTACATAGTACTCCTTATTTTTCTGTCTTCTTCGTGTATTGATAGCACTCTTTCCCTTTCAAGTCGTTTCACTACAAATAAGCGTCATGTATTTTAATCGAATATTACCCTTATCTATTCTCAAACCGTTTTTCCGTGATGAAATGTGCCATGCTCGTTTGGTTAAAAAACATCAAATCGTCCGTTGCAGCGCTAACGTAATTCATAGGATATTTTGTTCCGAATTTTTATAACAGTATTGGAACAGTTAATATTTGTTCAAGAGCTATTTCCTTATATTTTCGGTTGATATACAGCGAAAATCCGTGAATTAGTCATATTTTCTCACTCTCAATGAGGAAATGGTTCGATTCAGATTAAAATCTAAATCTCAGGCTCATTTGGAAAAGTATCATATTTACATTTAGATTACTCCTCTGCAAGCCTCCAGTAATGCTTGGCAGAGGGTTCCATTGCACCAAACATACACTCTAGTTAAAGCCTCTATTGCCCAGTCTTATCACGTCTGGGAAAAATTATCTGTAGTAGTTCTCGGTTCTAGCAACTGTTTCGACGAATTTTCTGGTACGCTCTGATTTAGCCCTATGCGCAATAGCACCGTTGGATACAATTATGTAGCTCACATCCTAAGCGAATTCGTAGCCATTAAACATTTCGAATACTTTCCAATTGTATTAAGTATATCTTCTAATCTTCATTTTCTGCCGTTCCCGTAACTCAAAATCTCTAATAAGCGAAAGCGAAATACCCAAGCATCAGTACAAACAGAATGCGTTAATTTGATTCATATTAAATTTCAATTTAACGTGTTCTCACCGACTGCCCGATGCCGATACGTTGCACGAAGAATCATTTCCCCCTTTTTCGCTCCGTCCAGGCGTCACGACGTCGACAGGATTTTCAAAGTGAGCATCTAAACGAACGCAAAGAGAGTAATTAAATAGCTTACGCATGTTAATGCAAGTACCAACATAATATTTGGCAATGATATAAAGAATATATTAAATGGCTGGTGCGGAAATATTGTGGTTATTATGAGAAATATGAGGCTTTGTTTTGTTTGACGACCTCATCGAAAAAACGCGTATGTTAGCAGAATAATTTAGCAATGTAATTAAAAATAACCAATAGCCCAAAAAAGAAATACTTAATGTTCGTCGTCCAGATAAATGCGTACATACATACACGCATACATGTATATACATACATACTTTATTACAATAGAAATTTATGATGGAGTTTAGCAGTACATCACCTCTGATGATTCCGCTAACGCGTACAATGTTCGTCTGTCTGCTCTTGAAGACAGCGTGCTTTATTCTTACATTCATTCCTTTGTCCGAGACACTTAAGGCCCTTTCTGCGGAGAATAGGGCTATCCATTCACCGCTCGAGTTTCGCAGGACAGACACCGTGAGGTCCATTGCGCTTTCCGGTTTCAGAACAGCGTCGCAATCCTTCTCGTCCTCGGGACCCGCTTGGGCAAAGGATAAGCTCCAAGCTGAGCACAAGATGAGGACGACCAACCGGTTCATTTTGGCAAAGCGTTTGCAGACGAATGGCTTGAAAGGCTGACGTCCTAACGATGATATAGAAAACTGATAAATAAGAAGCAACCTCTTGGAATAAAGTAGCTCGGAAAAAATGACTTCTTATTTACGTAAGCATGTTTTTTGCGCGGAAAAACGAATTGCGCACGTCTCACTCCACATTCTCCGTCCCTCGGCCCCTCTCTCTCTCCTTTACTCCCATTTATCTTCTCCGTTCCAATATTCAAATCTCTCACTCAATCCAGGTCAAACGACATCGCTTAGGCAAACTTGACCTCAACCTTTAATCCGATTATGTGTGTCAGAATCATATTAGACGAGAAATAACTCTACTTGAACCGGAGATAACACCGTCTATCTTTTCAGTCGTTTGAGTAAACAGAATTCGACATAGTCTAAAGAGCAAGAGCTTTCTTGATATCTTTGTTGGCAGTGATGAACCCAAGAGGGTGTGAGGGGCTGGGTGTATTTTAACCCCCTGTGGGTTAAAATTCTTCCTCGAGGAAAATTATTAAAATTTTACTTAATTTATTTAATATTAAGAAATTTTATTGGTTTCTTAAATTGAGAATACGATGATGATTGGTCGAAAGCGACATCATGTGTTAATTTCGACTAATCACAAAACGAAAACATTGTGGAATGATATTCTTTCATTTAAGTACGTAACCGAAGCCGAAAATCGAAGACAATAAAAAGAACCTTTTGGAATAAATTTTAATATCCAATATTGGATATGCGGAACTGAATTTTTTGTGCGTAAAGCTATATTGTTTTCCGGTGTCAACTACTAGTGTTGAACGCTCATTCAGCACAATAAATAGATTCATGACGAATTTAAGAAATTGAATGGGTCAGGAAAATCTGCAGAACTGCATGAAATTTGACATCGAGGGACCCAATGAGTTGACAACTTCATTAATAGATGAAGTTATTGACACATACGCTAAGAAAAAATAGAGGCGACTCTGGTTAAAGGGTTGACTTATACAATCATATATTCAATTCTGTCAGTTAAACTATATTATACATACAGTGACGTAACTAGGGCAGGGAAAGCGGGGAATCTGCCCCGGGCGTAACTAAAGAAGGGGCGCAAAAATTGTTAAAGGCATTAAATTGTTAATTGTGCATGTTACTAGGACAGGGGCAATTTCACTACTATACTTGTTACAGACGTTACGCATAGCAGAAACTATAAATTTAGATGATGTTATTGACGAGTTTGCTGCATTAAAATCATATAGAACAACTCTTTAATATTAAAATATTTATACTTTCTGTATTTAAATTAGGTTTGTGTGTATTTATATACATACGTAATTATGTGCATTTATATTGAGAAATTACATCATTTATAGTTTAGAGTTTATTTTTTTAATTAATTAATCACCCAAAATCCATATAGTAAAAAATATAGGTATTAGAGAATTTTTTGTGAAGGGGGCGCATATTTGGTAGTTTGGTCCGGGTGCTAATATAGCTAGTTATGGCGCTGTGTACATATACATGTGAATAAATAATTAGTTTGATATTCACGTATTACGCACTCCAAAGACTTTTCTAGTGGTAGTGATGCTGTTGAAATGTCATGTAAGATTTATAATTATATTATAACTGCTACAGTGTAATTTGAATTTAATGTGTTTTTATAACTATAATTAAAAACTATTTAATTAGTTCAAACTTCAAAAGAATTTATATTTTAAAAATACCTCCGAAGTGTCCGTTTTCCCTCCCGATCAACAAGGACTGAATTCAACAGTTTGTCGGACGCAGTCGTAGCTTGCGTATTTCACAAGAATCGTGACGAAAATCACTCTCGTAGTGCAACAAGTATTAACTAAAAACAAATAAATCTGCGTCTACATCACACCTTAATGGTTGATGGCAGGGGGTTCCATGCACCAAACATTTTCCTATGAATTCCCAATTAACGTTCCGCTATTGTAATCCCTAATCGTCCAGGGAATGAAAGAACATTTTCATCGATCCATTCTTCATTATCTCTAATTTTATCGTGCCTTCCGAAATATGAAGGATTCCTGATAAGATCTGAGGTCTCGTTCACTAGCTTTCCCGACATATAAATTTCTATCAGCTTAAGTCTAGCCTGTAATCTGCTTTCTTCTAACGATGGCCATTTCAAATATTCTATTAGCGAAGTTTATTATAAAAATTTATTTAAAAAGAACTAGTTGCCCTGCGATGCACTTTTTCTAATTTTTATGGTATGAATCCCATACTGCTGGTGCGTATTCTACCTGCGGCATTACCAACGATAAATAATACTACGTACATATAAGATGGAAGGAATCCAGTTGAGAACGCGAAAGGCTAAATAAATGAGTGCAGGATTCATCAGCTATCTCCTCGAACATGTCTCTCTTCCTCTTTGTTTTATTCTTCCGCTCCATTTTCTTCCTCTCTTCTTCATCCGACCGCTTTATGGAATAAAATAATCTTATTCAGTCAGGCATAAGCTGTAATTTTGGAATAATCTTGAAACAACAAAACACTCTGCTATCTTATCACATTAATTCTCCAGTTTCTGAACGCGGATGTTTTTCTTAGTTGGGTCCGGGTTAGCCAAGTTAATATCAACCACGTCGTACAAAAGATACGTTGAAGAATACTCCTCCCTCTCAGATTGTGAGATTTTCACGCTAGAAATTGATGGAATGAAATGATTATAAGTTCCTATGCAGACGGACATGCGCTGTAAATTTGGAAATAATTTGAAACGAGGAAAAATTCTGCTATGGCTGGTAATCGAATCCGGGTCTCCCAATTGATTGGCGGATATTCTACCACTGAACTAATCTGATACGATAGTTCCGTGAAAGAATATCCGCCCGGCAATTGGGAGATCTGGGTCCTGATTGCCTGTCATAGCAGAATTTTTACTCTTTTCAAAACTATTTCCGACCGTTTTAACTTTTTTCTCTTCTCTTCGCATCGTTCCACTGTCTGTATTCATTTACCTCTTAAAATTTCTCTACTTGGCTGTCTCTCTCTCTCTCCCTCACTTTCTTCCTATCTTTTACTCTCTCATACTCTTTCCTTCTCTCCTTCATTCTCTCATCTTCCATCTCTTCCTTTTCCCATCTTCCATCTCTTCCTTTTCCCATCTTCTCTTACTTCCTCTCCTCTTCATTTATTCGTCTCTCTCTGCTCTCTCACTCGTCTCATTTGCTCTTTTCCTTTTCCTCCCTACATCTTTCATTTCTTCCTCTATTTCTCTCTCCTCTCTTTCTCTTCTCCCATGCCTTGCATATTTTCACTCACGCTATAGAGCTCTGTATTTTCTATCTTTCCCTCTCCAATGTTTCTCTCTACTTGTCTCCCTTTCCTGTAATTCAATCGCATAACACCAGGGTAAATTTTGGCGCGGCTAAAAATGAAACGAGTTCACGTCGCAACTTCTTATACTACAGTCTATCACTCTTACTAATGTAATTTTGTCTGCACCATTGTATTTCTTTGTGCTTCACTGTCTGTCACTCTTAATTTGATGGGTTTTATTTACCCATGTCATATGATCAGCAGCCACTTAATTAATTTCTTCGACAACTTTTTTTCACTGATGGATTTTTGATTTTTTCTTGATAGACAATATTTTTAATTTACATTTTATTTAAGCATCGAACGCATTTTGAAAGTGATATCCTACATTCTCATGCACCATATAATCGTCCATAATTTTTCATTTTTCTGGTGCCAAAGTTCGAATATATACCGCTAAACATTCACGTTTCCTGAAATAAGATTTTTCTCGTCATCAGCAACCTCATTGCTGCAGAACTTACAAAAATACGAGGCATAATTGAATATACGTCTAGGTTGGTATTTTCTATCCATTGTTCTTACACACTTGTTGGCTTTGAAGTATTATATTTTGAATTTTAAAAATTAAAAATTTAGTTGTAATGAAAGAAGACATCACTATATTTGTTTATTAACTGTAAATTTTAAATGTATGATTTTCAAACTACAAATGCAATAGTTTTTAACATAGGAAATAATGAAACTAAGATTTTATTTTTTTGTTGATACCTAAAAATAATTATACAACCATGATTTATGGAAATTAAACTTAAATGCGGCATTATGTTTAGGTGCGCAAATTTGATTCGCCAAGAAGAAGCCTTCTCGACAACCTAAGTAATATTATAAAAAATAGGTCGAAAACAGCATAGTTAGTAGTGAAACATTAAATAAAGTTTATTTATCATCCCTGCAACTGCCGTTAAGTATATCTTTATTGAAATTGATATAATTATTTTTTTATAAAAAAATTGGTTTATTTCCCTATTTTGGTAGCTTTCTCCGATCATTTCTCTTACGAGTTAGTTTTCCAGTACATATTCCGACAGTCTATTAAACCGCAAAGACATATCTCCCTTTTAAATAGGCCATCAAAATAAAAACTGCCGAAGGGTTTGGTTATAAATAAGCGATGCGTATAACCGTCACTGTCTTCTTTTATGGCTCGTAAAAAAGGATTGGACGTAAAAATGCGCGAACCGAACGGGGGTGATCCCTCTCCGATGATGAGTTAGAGATCATTCTTTTTCTTTGCCTTCATTTTACTCCGGAAAGAACGGCCCATTATTGCATAAGATGCACGTTTTAATCTAGTCCGTGGTGAACGATGCGAAGTGTATTGCAGGTTACATATTTTAAAGGAAATTCTCTTGTGCCCTCCTGTAAATGTCCCCGTGGAATTTATATCCCGTATTATTTCTAATTACTCCAAAATATGACAATAAACAATATTCGGCTGAGGGCTGAAAATTTCCATTAAACCAAATGAGCAAACTCTACAGCTAAAAGAAAATATTCCGGCGAAGCTTTATCAAAAACGCATGCAGATTGTGTGATCGGTTTAACTATGCGGTGAATAACTGTAGGAATCGACGCGACAAACGATCCATTCCTATTTATTCACCACTGCATTAATAACGCAGCATGACGAGTTGGGAGGTTTCTGATAGTTTCTGAAGATTAAATACTTAGGAGAATATTCTCTCCTCCCGTTAAATGCTATTATAAATGTATCATAAGGTTTTTATTTAATGGCTTAGAAACTGTCTTTTTCTTAATCGTGTGTTTACCTCGTTACGGATTCTTCATCCATTTTCTCACGTTCGCCAATCCTGCTGTAATGGCGCAGTGGCTAACGTTCGAAGGGGAAGAGGATGGGATCTCTCGCTGGAGAATATTTGCCAGTTAAAACAGTTTGGGTGGAAGATCAAGAGTTGCTTATGGCATGGTATTACGGTTTGCAAGACTTTAAGAGAGAGGTTATGGGATAATTTGTGCTCTTTTTGAAATTTAATTCGGTGAATTCAGAAATGAAAAATGGCTTAATTTTAATGAGATATTAGCATGCTGGATAAACACGTTTACGTTTCAGTGGAGATAATAACGTAAGCTAGGTTATTTAATTCGAATGAGTGGTTTAATATATGCTAAATTTAATAAATACAAAAACAAATTTGTTGACTTTTAATGAGGTACTGTAGTTGAGTTTATGATTCGAGATGTTAAGAAATAACGGTTTGTATATATTCTTTGACCTGTCTTTATAAGTAACTTAAAATTGGTTGTGTCTAATACCTTAAGCATGTTAAACGATTAAAAGTTGCACAGAAACTTATTTGCTCTCAGTGAAAACATTTAAGAAGGCTTGATTCAGTCATTCGAAAAAAAATTAATTCAGGAGAAGGGAATCTTTCAAAAACATTTTCCATTGTCTTTTACTCTGAACATGAGTCTAAAATAAACGGCGCAATATACATTGCACAAACTTTCTCATATACGAATGTACATTTGGTCCACTGTGTACGCTTGTAAAAGAAAAATGCTTATAATTCAAAGTTAACCGTAGTTTAGCGTATATTTTTATGCCCCTGATCGATATTTAGTAATTGTTTGGGATATATGGCTTAGTTAGTAATATTTGTGACATCAGGTTGTACGATTGGATGGATTTTAATCAAAATCCTTACAGCCATTTTTGAGTACATCGAATTTTTTTCAAAATATCCTAGAATAAAGTACCCTTAATTGTTGCACAATATCATTCATCTCTTCAGAATGTCTTTTATGAATGATATTATCCAAAAATATGTGATATCATTCGATTTAGTTTAACCGTCTAGGCTTTAGTAAGATTTTGAATGGATCGCGGTGGAGGCGTGACATCATGTTTTAGGTAAGCTAGCTTAGCGTACATTGTAATGTCACTGGACGCCATATGGTCATTTTTTTCGAAATATGGCTTACACAGTATTATTTTAACATCAGGCTCTACAACTGGATTTATTTTTATCAAATTCTACGGAGCAATTTTTGAGTAAATCAAATCTTTCTAAAAATCGCCAAGTATAAACTACCCTTTATTTTTGTGTAATATCATTTTTATGAAATTAGTACCTGCAAAAGATGATATTTTGCATGAATACGAGATATCATTGCATTTAATGTATGCGTTTCGGCCTTAGAACGGCGAACAGACACACGGCATGGCGAAAACCACTCTTTTGGACTCTTGGACACCTAAAACGTGTATTTCCATCAAAATCTCGAAGTCGAATTTTTTTCACGATTACAAAACTTTCTCAATATACTACGTATATGATAAAGTAAAATCGATCTTTATGTCAGCTTGTATGCCTCGTATATTCAATATTCAATTTTTTAGAAGCGAGCATTCTGCCTATTCCTTAAACAAGATTTTATATTACGTAAATTAAAATCATAAGTCGTCCTGAATAAAAACCTAAGGGTATCCACCTTTCCCGCATGTTGTTTCATAGTCCTTTCAAATAGGTTTTACTCGAGAAGGAGGCATTTTCATGCAAGTGCTCCAAAACAACATTTTAGCAACCAGGTAAACGTAAACGTCATAGGATTTTTATGTTTCTGTAACGATTTTACTCGATCAATTTCTCCACTCAACAATCCCTTTCATATCTACGAGGGTAAATCAAAATGTAAAAGCAATTTGTGTGAAAAGGATAATAGACAATGTCGGAACGCACTCTCAAGGCAATCATACTTACTATGTAGTCAAATAAGTCTAAATGTGTCTTCCCAGTTGTGGTGTTCATTGTGTCTTGTACAGTTGAGGGATAAACATGTCAGTTCCGCTTTCCGATTGCACCGTTAGTGAACAACGTACTATCAGCAGATTTTTGTGGTCATTAGGGGTAAAACCTGAGATTTACGGGAGAATGTTAGCACAGTATCGTAAAAGGTGTATAAGTAAAAAAAAGTGAAAAGGTTTAAAAGTGATAGAACAAGTTTGGTTGACATAGATCGTTCAGGCCATCGGACAAGTTCAAGAACAGCAAACAATGTTGATCGAGTTAATGCTTTCATGTGAGAAAACAGATGGATTGTTGTTATTGCTGTTGCCAAAATGTTAGACATCAGCCTGAAATATCGAAAAGTTTGTGCTATTCACAGTAAACGCAGAGGAATGCTGTCAAAAGGTGTTCTTTTGCATCATGACAATGCTCGACCTCATTCAGCTGCTACAACCATCGAAACAATACAAGAGCTTAAATTTGAAATTCTTCCTCACCTACCCTACAGTCCAAACCTAGCCCCAGGTGATTGTCACCTTTTTGGTGCTCTGAAAAAGCATTGTGTGGTCAATTTTCACATGATGACAAAGTCAAAGAAGCAGTGCATACTTGGCTGCAAGAACAACAGAAAACTTTCATCTAAAATGGCATTAAGAAGCTTGTGGACCAATTTAACAAGTGTTTGTAAAAGTAAGGGAACTAAATTGTAAAATTTTACTAAAAGTTTGTATATTTTACCTTTCTAGATTTAATAAAAATATATTGCATTAACTTTTTGATTTACCTCGTACGATTGCGACTGGTATTTAACAATGGAATATGTTACCGAACATTAAATTGTTTTTCATTCCATATTCACATTATCTGAGGTTGGCTATTCTCGTTTGGGATGCTCTATTAATTTCTTTATTTTTATTCCAGAAAAGAAATATTAAACGACGCTTTAAATCTTTCAATAAAATATTTTATTGGTTTTCGGGTCATAATGCTTATCATTATGCTGAACCTGATTGCTTACTTTTGTATGAAAATAGGGTTTTTAAATGCTGCCTTTTGATAAAAACATTTTTATGGTTTTTTATCAAAAATTGTCATATATGAATCGAGAATTATGATAAAAAACTGTGAAAGTCTTCGGTGAATCATTATTTATTGCAAAGTCATTTCGTGTTATTTTTTCACGCCGTAATAATTTTACGATTTCGACGGATGAAGTTTCCTTTTTTCAAGAAATATCGCATCTCCATTATATATGATTCATAAAATTTTATTAGCTCATTCGCATAGGTTATGATACGCGTTTCTGCCTTTCGATCAAAATTTGAGCTTGCCATAATAGTTTATTGGAAAGATAATCCAGTAGCGAATAACAATTTAGTCCGTCAAATAATTTTCCCGCGGCAACGATATATCTCCTCTCGTCATATACCCTATCAACATACCTATCATTATCATCCAGTTGCAACTCCGCGGGTATATTTCCCTCTCAAACGCAGGAGTCGGGATATGTTTAAGGCCTCTCCACTGCGTCGACGGCTGGACGGTTGAATTTACCGGAACTAAATTCGCAATTCTCAAAATCAGTTTCCATTAATTCTTAGTAAATGACTGCGTTCGATGTTCGACCCCACTTTTTATCGCTTGCGATTCCAACACTCGAAAAAATACATGGTGAATTAAGTTCATCCGGGTGATCGCTTTCTCTGTATCTTTTAATGGTAGGTAAAGCAGATCCATAATTTCCATCGTACTACATAGAAATTATGACAGCATGAATATATGCAGATGAATTAACCCGGCGGAACTGGTGCCCCATATACGAGCACCACTGCTGGCATCGGGTCTGTAGGACCCAGTTGCCTTTAAAATTCTATTTAACAATGCGATTCGATGAAGATTAATTGACAACTTTAACACAGGTTTTGGGGACATTTTTACGACATGTGGATACATTTCTTATTCTTTCCTGATCTCTCTGTCTGAAAAAAGTAGTGCTGTGATTTTCATACCTATTATAAGTAGCCAAAAATATCCTAAAGAGACCAAATACCTATTCTGAAGTGTACGTGAACACTTTGATAGTGTTGATGTTATATAAGGCAAAATAAGGTCATTTCTAGACTAAACTGAAGTTGAATAGCGGAGGGAAGGTACTGAGTGTGGTAACGATGCAAATGTTAGCATCTAGTTTTCATCAAATAAACGAAAATCAAGTGTCTCACAGACCCGCGCCAGCTTAAGTTAAAGCTGGTTTAAGAATTAAACAATAAATAAGTATTATTAATAAACAATTTTAATATCAATAAGCACTCGTATTTTGTAATTTAAAAATTTTGACATTATTTCTGTAGGAATTAAAGAATAATATTTTAATAATTAAAATTAAGCTTATTGAAATTTTATGGTAATTCTATCGACAGAAGAACAATGATATGGTGAATAACAGTCAACTTACATGGGCTGAACAAAAATTCAAATGATATGGTCAACTTGAGGAAATTACGATAAAATAATTTTGCAGTAACAAAAAATCAGATGAGTATATACTTTAAACAAAATTACAAATTACAGAAAGTTTGCAACTCAAAGACAAGGGCCTCTTGTCGTGCCTTTTATAGGTCATAAATCTCCGTAGATTAATTTTCCCAAGTTTATCTTTCGTTAATGGAATTGGCGCATAACCCTTGAAGTTGCGTTCTAGTTCTGCGCATGCGTCGCAACCAGTTGATTGCTGCTAAGGCACAGCGATGACCAAACAGGTGCATCTTTTCCCATGGGTTTCCTCTTAAAGTTTTCGATGCGGACCTAATCTAAATAATTCGGCACCAGGAGCGACCCATGGAGACGTAAGGGAGGGAAGAGGGTAAGGAAGAGAATGACGCAATATAGGGTACGAGTTTAGTCGGGTTATTTGGTGTGCAACGAAGATAAATAAAAAATAAATGTGCGTTTTCACAACAGGTCATCGATGGCGTCGACTGCCAATGCGGACAATTGGAGTTTGTTTAGCAGTTCTTATTACCTTGTGTCTGGGTTCTAGGCTCGCATCAAAGAACCCCGTTGCACCTTGAACAATCATCGGCTCGAAAGGGTCGAATTCTCGGGACGCGTTGGTTGAGCTGTTTGGTCCAATCTTGGTAAACAAGTTAGACGGCGGACCGAGGCATCAGAGGAGATTTGAACTCTTGGTCTGACGAGGGTAACTCTAAAATTCCCGCTTCGCCGTTATGTATTCAGATTTTGTACAGAAAAGTTCGCTGCAGAAAGAGAAGTATTATGTAAAATTTGGCTTGAACTCTGTAAATAAAAATAAATTTGAGGGTCATACCTATCTTTTATATGAACCATAGCAGTAATGCATAGAGGAAACATCTTTTATGTATATAAGCTTGAGGAAATGGAAAGGTAATGACGTCGGTGATAACAAGTTGTTGGAGGAAGCCGAGTGGTCTGGCGGCGAGCCGCTGTGGTTGTTGAAGTGACAAAGGAAAACACAACACAAAAAAGTAATAGCTTTTCGGGCCTGAGCCCTTGTTCGGCGACGGAGAGTGAACTAAAGCTAAGTGACACCCTGGGTGGGGATGACAGGGTAATATGATGAGTTTAGTGATTGGAGAAGACAGGGAAGAGGGTTGTATATGTATGATATAATTCGCAAGCTTAGCTCGCTAATTAATGTTATAGATCACCATGTTGTCATATAAGAAACAAAAAGAATGAAAATGCCCCTGCGGACGATGAAAGAGACAAATTCCTCCTTAATCTTGATACAGTTTTGCTCCTCCAAAACTTTCACTTCTTCGGATATGCGTAGTTTAATAATAATCGAATTTCAATGTCTGAGAGCTGGAAGTTTTTGTTGGGAAATCTTGCCTCTTTTCTGGAAGAACTTTTGAAAGCTTGCTTTTCTTCTGTAACGCGCTTTCTTTATTCCAAAATGAACTTCAGCTGAGAGAAGGGAGGTCAAATTCCGGATTTGTCTGAGAGGTGAAAATTGAAGGCCTAATGCAAAACCTTCTCTCCTTTCAATACGCTCTCTTCGCTTCTCTTCCTCCGCTTGCTAATAAATCCAATCCTCTACACTTAATTCCTACATCGCACTTTCCTTATCCTATCTCAACACTTTCTCCTCCACATCGCAAAACATTTGCCTTTTGCTTGCTACTCTTAAAATACCTATATAAATAAAATAGGATGTAATTTTAAACTCGATTTATTTATATATATATTTCATTATAATATCACGAGAAGTCACCTTTCTTCCTAAAATTTTTAAAATGACCAGCTATTCATTGCACTACCTCCTAGATACCATTGTGCGTAGGCAAGAGGGAATCAGCAGGTCGTAAAAAAAACTCGATTCATAAATTATAATTAACGGGAAGTCACCTTTCTTCCTAAAATTTTTAAACTGACCTGCAATTTATTGCAATACCTCTCAGATACCCATTGCGCGTAGGCAAGAGGGAATCAGCAGGTTGTAAAAAAAAACTCTATTCCGAACATCTAACCACAATTTGGCAAATTACCACGTTCTATATGAAGTGTGTCCGCTCGCTTAATTTAAATTTAGTTCGTCATGGAATTTTAAATATTATAAAGCTGATGAGTAACGTAATTAATTTTCGTGTTTTAACAAGTTGAATTAAATTTCAAAAGTACTTTATTTTATTGTTTAAGCGTAGATTGTAATATAGTAAGTATGAACGATGTTTATATATTAATCTTTTCCCAGAGAAAAATGTGCCGAAATGCGAAAGAGGTTTGTGGGAAAAAATAGTTACCGCATCTAATTTGTCAGCGGAGGAATACGTGTAGCTATACAATATGATTAAATCGTTATTGCATTGCAAATAACTTCTTTTGATTTGTTTTTAAGTTATGCACATTAGTAGTTTTTGCGATAAAAGTTCTGGAACGGCTATCCAGTGTGTTCTATCTGAAAAAAGGACTGCATATTAATACTTCGAGCTTGTTATCTAGTAACTATAAAATGCTAATTCTCTTGGTCACTTGGTCAATATGTCCATAACGCTCAATATCTCAGTTGTTTCTTCAGCCAGTTCGACCAAATTTGCTAGGATTGGATTGATCACGTTCCAGTCACGAATGAAATAAAAAAATCCAAAAAGGTACACGGTTCGACTCCAGAATGTGATTTCAATTTCCCATAAGATAACGCGTAAAAATAGATTTTTCGACATAAAGGCCTTTAATCTTTTGAAAATTAAAATTAGAAATAATTAACCTATGATCCTGGGACCTAGATCGTTTTAAAAAAAAATAAATAATTTTTCTTATTGTTACCATTATATTTTGCCTACGATACAAAATCCCTCAATTTATACGTTTAAATCATATTTAGTGGAAAATTTTAAACATTTTAACGATATGTTAGCTTGCCGACCGTGTCATTATTAAACCTCGAGATTTTTATTGATGTCTCAGCTCTTATACTATACTATCGTAATTGTCCGTCAAATATGGCGTGATTATGATAAAAGTATTCCAAATATATTTGTTTTTGATGTGAAAAATCTATGTTACATATGCTAAATGATGAGCCCCTTGTCAAAAATGATGTAATAATAACAAATAAATAATAATATTTCCTCCATCCCCCTCGCCGTCCCTATATCCCCCTCGCCGTCCCTCTCTCCCTCCCTTCCTCTCTCTTTCCTTCCCTATCTCTCTCTCCTTCCCTCTCTGTCTCACCTCCCCCCTCTCCCATTCCCTCCTGTCCCAATCCATTGCTCTCCCTCTATTTCTCCGTCTTCCTCTTCATCTCTTTCCTCCCGTCCTTTTCTAATTCTATACCTCCCTTATTCTCTATGTGCCTTCCATTCTGTATCCCTTCCCTCATATCTCCCTCCCCAAATCCCCTCTCTTACTCTATATCAATATAGTCGTTTTGGGACGTAAATGTCTCATTTACATTAATCTCTCGTAATTCACAAGATACTTAAGATACATAAACGACATGGCTCTTCTTAAATGACACTGGTGCTGCCAACAGGCAGTAGGATATAACACAATGGTAACGTGACAAAGAAAATGCTTACATCTATATTGGAGTGAAATTATACAAAATAGAAGTATACAAAAGAAATAATCAATAGAATTTTCCACTTTGAGGGATAGTAAACGATACGAAAATAGCACTTGGATGAACAAGGAAATTTTGCCGGCCGGATTGGGCTGCTCTGCTTCTCGCCAGTGCTATCCGTTCTCTGTCCCTCTCATTAGTCTCGCTGTTTGGACTCTCGTGACTGCTCGCTCGCGCACCTTCCCAGCGTACCGTTCTGCAACGTTTCCAGCTTGGACAGCTAGAACTCTCCAACCTCCTCGGGTTGGCTTATTCGCATTCCCAGCTGTGCTTTAAATGCGGTTCTAGGCTAATTTCACTCTCTCGTTTTTCTCTTCCTTGGCCCCTTGTTATAAAGAGGCACCAAACCCTCCCTCAAGTGGGGACGCTTGTTGCTAGGGAGGGTTTCCAGCGAATCAAGGCTGGCGATGGGTCGCTTGTAGCGGTCCCACCACCTAACCTTGATATCGCCCAGCTGCTGCACCTCTTTGTGCCTCGATGCTGCTGCCTTGCAGTAGAATTCCTTGGACATCCTCGGAAGGAGGACGTCCAGGGATTCCACATTTCCGTCTAAGTGCAACCGGCTGACGCTCTCGTATCGGCAACGACCGAGTATCAGCCGGAGTGCACTGTTCTGCACCACTTGCAGCCTGTAGAGGGTGGTTTTGGGCACTCCAGACCAGACCGGCGCTGCGTAAGTCATGATGGGCCTCACGCAGCTCAGGTAGAGGCGTCTCTTGGTGTCAGCCGACAAAACACCCGGGCGTAGGATCGGACGAAGCCTCGCCAACGCACCGAGTGCCTTGTGGCGGACGCGCTCAACCTGAGGATTCCAGAGAAGCCTCCGGTCTAGCACCACTCCCAGGTATGTGACTTCTGGGCACCAGGGGATAACCCCCCCATCACTGACAAATCGAATCCAGGCGGCGCTCCTCTTCCAGGGTGGAAGATGATGGCCTTGGTCTTACTGGGGTTAACTACAATGCGCCACCGACGATACCAGGACACCAGTTCGTCGACGGCGCACTGCAGCGTCCTCACGGCCGCGTACGTCTTGGTAGACCGCGACAGGAGCGCCGCATCATCCGCGTGCAGGGCAAGCGTAGTGTTCCACCCAAGATCCTCCTCGGGATCTTGGGTGAAGATGTTAAAGAGGATTGGCCCCAGGACGGACCCCTGCGGGACACCGGCGCATATTCGCCGCAGTCCTGATCCGACCTGGAGCCAAAACACCCTGAACGTCCGGCCCTGTAAGTACGACTCGATGAGCCGCACTAGCCACGCAGGAAACTGGAGTCGATGTAACTTCAACAGGAGAGCTGGATGCCACACGCGGTCGAAGGCCTTCGAGATGTCGAAGAAAGCCCCTGCGACCGCGTGTTTCCTGTTGAAGGCGTCAGTGATGAAGTGGGTCACCCTACCCAGTTGCTGGGTAGTGGAGTGCACCTCCCGGAAGCCAAACTGCTCGTCCGGGAGAACATTCTTCTCCCGGACGATATCCACCAGCGGCATCCGGACAAGACGCTCAAAGACCTTCCCAAAGCCCGCCAGGAGAGAGATTGGCCGGATGTCCCCGGGACCAACCTCCGTTCCTGGCAGCTTCGGGAGACAGATGATCTTTGCCCTCTTCCAGGCAGACGGAAAATATGGAATCCCGACACAACCATTGTAAATGGTGGCCAGGAATTCTACTGCTGAGACAGGTAGCTGTCGCAAGACGATGTTGGGGATGGCATCATCCCCGGGAGCCCTCCTCGTCCCAAGGCGACGGATCACCGCAACGATCTCGCGCACATCGAAGCGAGGGAGCTCCGCAGCATCGAGCAAGGGGCCGCGGTCAAGCGTCCCGAGTTCCCGTGCGATGTCCTCTTCGACCTCATCCGACCCTGCTGTGGCCGGGGTCGGGCAGAATACCCCCTCCAGATATTCTGCCATCAACCCGGCTTTCTCCTCCGGAGTCCTCGCAACGGAGTCCCCTTGGATGATCAGGGGGTCCCTCGTTTGGGCAACGCAAAGCCTCCTACATGTTTTCCAGATGGACTGGTCCTCCAGGGAAAGCGTGGAAAGATGGAGTTCCCACGCGTCCGAGCGCACGTCTTTCAACATGTCCCGGACCGTCCTGTTGAGGGAGTCCATCTGGATCCTGAGGTTCAACGTACGGTGGCGCTGCCACCTCCGCCGCACGCTGTTGCGCAGCGTGATCGTCTGTCTGACGACACGAGGCAAAGCAATGCGTATACCCCCGGCTACGACCACCTTCGGGATCGCAGCGTCCATGGCCTGCTGGACTGTGGTGGTGACGAGGTCGACCATGCAGTCTGCCTCCTCGCACGTCCTAGGCGGTGTTGGGTCGACCGGCAGCCTTTCCGCAATGAACTCGCAGAAGTGCTGCCAGTCGGCACGAGCTAGGTCCAGACGCTGCGAAGGTGGTACTCGCACTGGCAAGTTCCCCAGAAGTAGCAGGGTCGGATTATGATCAGAGGACATATCGCACACGGAATGCATGCCGAGGGACGCCCTGATGTTGTTGATGACAGCAACATCAAGGACGTCCCTCGAAGGGAGATAGGTGGGCTAGTTCGGCGCGAGCACCGTGAGCCCCTCTTTATCGGCAAGATCTTTCAGCCGCAGGCCCCTCAGGTTGGGGACTCTGGAATGCCAACTGGTGTGCTAGGCATTCAAGTCCCCAAGTACGATCGAGGGGCAGCCATTCCTGACGACCTCCAAGACCTCATCCGGATCCCACGCCCTCCCCGGCGGGTAATACACCGAGGACACCCTGATCCATCCGGTACAGGTCCTGATGTCGACGGATACAGCTTCCATCGACCCGTAGTTCCGCTCTGGAAGCGGACGATGTTCTACGGATCGATGAACTAGCAGTCCCGAGCCGCCGCGCCCCTGCCCCCCGGCGGGCTGGTTGATCCTGTCTGCGCGGTATATTGCCCAGCCAGGAATCTTCCACGCATCCGCCGGGCGGAGGTGCTTCTCGTTCACGGCGGCGACGATGGCGTGCTTCTCTTGTAGGAACGCCCGAAGCTCTTCCGTCTTCTCCTTGACACCTCGGGCACAAGGACGCTGCACTCCCTAATCCCCATTGTTGGGGGCCGAGATGCGCTCCTTGACCAGCTCCTCCAGGAGAGAGAGGAGGAGCTGGCCGGACGTTGAGGAGATATAACCTCTCAGCGCCCCACAAATCATCGCCACCGTCCGCCAGAAGTCGGGGCCCTCCTCGGACCGAACCGACTCTGGCGCACTGCTCTGCGGCTTGCTAATCTTGACCGAAGCTTCGAGGCCCTTGGGAGGGACCACTTCGACCGATGCAGTTGGCCGACTTGCGACCAAACGCTTCTCTGTTACTGCCTTTTCTACTGCCAGAGGGGCCGCGGCGGGGCCTTTCGGGGCCTCACTCTCCGCTGTTGCTTCCTCTGAAGCCTGCTGGGCTTTGGCCGCCCTGCGCCTCTCCTTTCGTAGGGCGGAGGCTGAGGGCTTCTTAGATACCGTCTCCTCCCGTACAACGGGACATGGAGCCGGTGCTATTACGGCGGGTTTTGGATCCGCCTGCTTATCCGGCTCAGCACCTGGCTGCTGAGTCGGAGATGGGGCACTAGCCGAAGGTGTCCGCTTGGCAGTGCCCCCAGCCACCGCGGCAAAGGGAAGGGAGGCGTCCACTTTTGCCGAGGGGGCAGGCTTCATTTTTAAGGTTGGGGCAGTTTTCGAAGCCTTCCCCGGAAACGACTTCCTGACAGACTTCTGCTGCCCCTCCTCGTATCTTGCCAGCGCTTCCAAGAATGCCGGGCATTCCCGGTGCGAGGCAGGATGATCGCCCTCGCAGTTTGCGCATTTGGCAGGCTCCGAAAGCGGCTTTGGGTAGTCATCCCCCTTGTGGGGACCGGCGCACCTGAAGCAACGCGTGTCGCACCTGCAGGCGAGCGACACGTGGCCAAACGTCTGGCAGTTGAAACATATCAACGGCCCTCTATTCCCTCTATACTGCTCGATCTTCACCGAGCAGTGACACAGGGTTTTAATTGCCGACACTGGAGGGGCCCGTGGAGTCCTCTCCAGATTGGCGACAAATCTCCCTATCGGGATCCGCTTCCCTCCCTCCATCGCAGTCATCTGTCGGACGCCACGGACAATGAATCCTTTTTCCGAAAGACCTGCTGCAATGTCCTCAGGGGAGTAGCCCTTCCCTACTTTTTTGATAAGCAGACGCGTCCCCTGGACCGTCTGCAGTAGCTGGGTATGGTACTGGACCTTAGCATCGTCCAGTACCTTCGTCGCCGCCCGGTGGAGCTCAGGCGTGTGGACGACTATTCGAGTGGAGGCCCTGTGGACCTCCAGCTCAAAGTCATCGCCGCACACCTTGCTGAGTTCAGCAGCAATTGTTTTGTGAGAGAGGATCCCGTATACCGTGATCGGCGATACGCGGACCTTCTTTCGAGCTCCCTTGTCAGGACCTTGTCCCTCCGGAGCTGTACTCTTCCCCCCTCAGCAGGGGAACGGGAAGGTTTCTGCCTCTTGGCTCTCCGTTTAGTAACTTGCGTAAACTCACCATCCTCGTCCGTGCTGACGACTGCATCAGCACCGAGAATGGGGGCGGACCGGTCTGCCAGAGAGGCAGTGGAAGGGGCAGGCGCTTGGCCCCCGGTCATTTTTCTCTTGCCGAGTACTCCGTCCGTCGAGTCCATAGACTCGACCGGAGTAACGGCGGGCTGATGGCCCTGAACAGGGCCTGAATTTCCGGCACCGATGGCGGGGGTGGCTAACTTCGAACGACCAGAGGGGGGGAGCAGGGTTCCCTCCCGGGACGTCGAAGCGACGGATTTGCCGACTTTCTTCTTGATAGGCCTCGGCTTGGGTACTATCGCGGGTGTGACCCCGCTGCCGCCTTCCGAGGCTGTAAAGGGGGGGAGCGGGGCTCCCTCCCGGGACGTCGAAGCGACCGATTTTCCCTTTTTTGAGGGGTTCTCCTTGGTAGGCCTCGGTTTGGGTACTATCGCGGGTGTGACCCCGCCGACGCCTACCGAGGCTTTAACACGTTGGCCCTGGGCCGGAGTTGCGGGAAGGGCTTCGAAAGCAACCGAGGCAGCAGCATCCGGTGCCTTCTCGGCGCACATCTCCCTGTACTCCGCTAGAGTAATTCTCCCAAAGGAGGAGTCGCTTGAAAGCGACGACGACCGGGGGCGAGCGGAACCAATTTGGAGGCTCCCTTCCATAATGGCAGCCGACTCAACAGACCCTTTCGGGTCACTTTCCATGGAAGGGATTATCCTCTCCATGGCGAAAATTTCTAGGCCCTTTTCAGGGCCAAGAAAAACACGGAGGCTGACCTCAGAAGGCCAGGCTCCACCGTAACCTTGAACGACAAGTACAGGTGAGCAGAAGGGACTCGTTAGCCTTCCCCTGACTTGCTGACGACCGTACGAAGCGAAAAAACAAACCCGAAACCGGAGTTCTGCGGAATCGCAGAAGCGCCACAGTCGCGAGTGGTAGTGGCCGGTACTAAAAAGCACGTAATAGTGCGAAGAAACGATATGGCTATGCCTAGGCTACCAATATCGAGTCAGGGCTCTCAGCGAGCATTTTCCAGCTTGGAACTCCCCTCATTCGATCTATTCTCGAGAAGAGGACGCACCTCTTGCGGAAGCCTATTGGTGAATTAGTACTATCGTAGCGGTTTCTTCTGGGCTAATGTCTGTTGCCTATATTAAAGTAGAAACTCTGTACGTACGGTCTGAAAACTTAGACTTTTATTATTATTTCCGTAATTCTTTTAAACGTATCTTTCTTTCCCGATTTTCAAAACCGTCCTCAAGTACTCCATTCTTCTAACAAACTCCCGTAACCTATCGCACCATCCTTCACGCTATAAATATTTAACATGCTCGGTTTGTTTATTAAAACGTCCAGCAAATACCTCCGATTTTCATACCGTTTCTATTTCAATAATATTGAATTTAGCTCGTCATAACGATTTAAATCTTTTTAAATAGTATTTCAGGATTTAGGTGTTCCTTCTCAAAAATAACGCCACGAATGAATGATGTTTACATTGTTGCTATGAAAAGATTTTCCCCCTCCTTTCGTCTATCTCTCCTTCTCGTATTAAAAGTCTTCAAAGCACGCTTAAGCCCATAAGGATTGAAATAACAATGGGATATCGAGGTTTAATAGTGTAATTGGTAGGCATGGCAACATCCCGTTAAAATGGCAATATTTCCCCGAAATATGCTAATTGAACGTTGAACATGAGGAATTTCGAAATGTTGACGAAAAACGATGAACAGAATACGAAACCTTGTAATATTTTCGTTAATATGGTTTAGATCTAATGCTCGTGAGTCAATGTTTTCTAATTTTAATTTAAAAAAAATAAGCCTGCATGTCAAAAAATCGATTTTTGCCTGTTATCTTATGGAGAATGCAAATCATCCCCTGGAGTCGAACCCCGAAATTTTTCGTAAAATTTTCTTCGTCGCAGTATTTTCGTATTGGAGCAGATTATCTCTGCCGAATTTAAAGTTTATATCCGCATATTTGATCGAGTTATTCGTGTTTTAAGTACGTGACATGGACCAACCAACACCGCCTGCAGACATCCCCGGCGATCCATCCCCGTCTCGCAGACAAAGATATCAAGCGTTTTATAATAGGTGACTAGACAAATTGACCGTCAAATATGACGGGTATGCGTGAATTAAATATTAAGTAAAAATAAAATTAAAATAAAATGTTAATGAAACTAACTTTTATATGCACTAAAAAGTAATCAATGGATATAAAACTCACAAAATTGAGTGTTCCAGAGAGTATAAATAGTTTTGCGCTAAAAGAAATTTTATATACATTACGCTATAGAATTCTTATATTCCCAAAACTATTTTTAATTTATGGAACATTTAATTTTGCATCTCTCTCTCCTTTTTTCTTCCTCTCTCCCCTTCTATGTTTTGTAATGTGTTATAATTTATTATTGTTATTTTTGTGCTGCAGCTCCTTTTAATTATATGGAAATGCTATGTCCTCCTCTTCGTTTTTCTCGATTTCTGGTCATTTCCAATCGCTTTTCCTTCCACCATCTAACTACTTAATGGATTCTGTATATGTGTTATACCATTGCATAAAAGCCTGATCCGTATTAAAGCACTAAAATTTATTAAGCGTTAATATGAGACAAAGAATATAATTCAACTTTCTGGAACATGCTATAATGTGAATTATATACTTTTTAAATTTCAGCCCACATAAAACGTTTCATTAAATTAAAAATTTAATAGTTTTATTCGAAGGAAGTGCAATATATCACTCCCCGCACAAAATAACGCCACAAACGAACAGTTATTTCTTAAATTACCTTGTCAACCCTAAGTAAACTAATTCTGATTAGCTAATTATATATATTTCTGCCAAAATTCAATTTTCTATCTACATCCTTGATCGAGCTATTCGTGTTTTAATAACTTTACACTCAGACCAACTGACTGAAAAATTATCCTATTATTATTATTTTTGTGATTCTTTTAAAGTTTCCCTAACCGTCCTCTAGTCCTCCAAACTTCTACCTAACTCCCGTAATCTATCGCGCAATCCTTCACTCTATACATTTTTTTACAAGCTCGGTTTGTTTATTAAAACGTCCAGCACGTTCATCAGATTTTCATACCATTTCTATTTCATTAATATTGAATTTAGCTCATTATTACTATTTTTAACCTTTTCGAATAGTATTTCATCTCTTGTGGTATTCTTTCTCGTAAATAACGCAACGAATGTTGTTTGCAGAATATCATTTCCCTCTCCTTCTATCTTTCTCTCCTTCTCGTATTAAAAGTCTTCAATACGCGCTTAAACTTATAAGAGTTGATTTAGGAGGTTTAACAATGTAATTGGTAGGCATGGCAACATCCCGTTAAAATAGCAAGATTCCCCAAAATGTGTTAATTAAACGTTTAACATGAGTAATTTCGAACTGTAGGAGGAAAACATGAACAAAATAAGAAACCTTATGATTTTTTCCTTAAAATGGTTAAGATCTGAATATCGTAGGTTAGTTCTTTATAATTCTAATGTCAAAAAGAAGAAAAGCCTGTAAGTCAAAAAGTCGATTTTTACGTGTTATCTTATGGGGAATGCAAATCATCGTCTCAAATTTCAAGTTTATATGTGCATATTTGGTCGAGTTATTCGCGTTTTAAGAGCGTGACATGGACCAACCAACATAGCTTTTTATTATAAGGGGGGATGATTAAGGAAAGCGTGTTTTGAATGTTTTAATAGGTGAGAGAACAGGGAGAGAGGAAGAAAGAAGGAGAGAGGCAGGGGGAGAGAGAGGGAGTGAGAGAAGGGAGAGAGAGAGGAGGGAGACAGAGGAGGGAGATGGAGAGAGACAGAGAAAAGGTAGAGGGAGAGATAGATAGATAATGTTCTTTATTAGGGCGAGATTGAGACTAGAAAATATATTTTCCAGAGAAAGAGAGAAGGGATAGGGAAGGAGAATGGGAGAAAGGAGGATTGGAGAGAGGAAGAGAGAAAAGTACGAGGAATGGAAAGTGCCTTAAATTTAATACTTAATCCACGCAACCAAATCTGGTAGGATTGTTACGATCACGTGCCAATAGCGAATGGAATAAAAAATTTCAAAAAATATCCCGGGTTCGACTCTAGAGGGTGATTTCAATCTCCAATAAGACAATCAACATCTCAGCCATTTTGTATTACAAAGCCCGTTTTAAACGGGCTAATTCATCTAGTCAATAGATATTCTGCTGCCTTTCCTTTATAATTTTACTTTTTGCACAAGTTCTCTTTATAGTTCTGTGAGGGAAAAAATTTTGTCAAAAACTCTCATTTCTTAATCTGAAGCTCCACTTTGGCCAGTCATGTTGGTCCTTCTGCATTGCCATGCCAAGTTTTCAATAATCGATCAGATGTTTTTTCCTGTTTGTTTGTCTTTCTGCTCAGCCCTAATGTTTCCACTATGGAAATGTTCCCGTCCAGTCGAGGGTGCATGTTGGGCGGGAGGGAATCGGGGGTATCCAGGCTGGCGATGGGACGGTTTTATTTGTCCCACCACCTAACCTGGATCTCACTGAGCTTCCGCACCTCTTGGTGCGTCGAACCTTTTCTCCTGGCGTAGAACCTCTTCGCCAGCGAGGGGAGGAGAACGTCCAAGGGCTAATAACGCAATAGAAATATAAACACACACTCATTTACACTATGAGCGTGATTGATATTTTGGTCTTGTCATTATTCCAGCTTACTTCTCTCTGGCTACCAGTTTTCGTATTTCATATCTTTCTGTCTTCTTTGGTGCTCGGATTTTCCTATTTAGTCTTTTCCGCTGGTCCGCGGTGATCCGGTATGTTCTCCATTCTGTCTCTGCCTGGTGTTGGTTGTGGTAATGCAATCATCTTCTCTGGGTAGAATCTGGTCGTTTTGGTTTGGGTGTCTGGATGTCGTCTTCTTCTGTGTTCAGTATGTTAAGTTTGTTTGTGGTGTCATTATATGTCTATTGGTCTGATGTTCTTTAACGTTTCCATGTCTGGTAATCTTTTTCTCGTTGCTTCCTTTTTTTCGCTATTCATGTCGTCCGTGTGAATGGTTTTCATGTGATTTAAATACCCTCATCATAGAATTGCTGAAGGCTCAATTTTTCAGTTCCGCCAGACAGTACTTTATCTCTGGTAATTTTACTTATTTGCGCTCTCAGCTGGCTTCAGTTGCATTAGCACACACCAATGCAAATAAAAAATTTTCACTCCATTGTACATTTTTTTAGTCATAACAATGCGCTTTCAAGGCGTTTCGAGTTCGAAGCCACACAGTTCTAAGCCGCGCGCACTGAGGGATGGTTTTTTTATTTAAATTTGACATTTTTCTGTCTGCAGGGGGCAACTCTTCGGGCATCCCGCGCCATGGGTCTTTATTAATTAATTCCCGAAATGTAAAAATTCGGCCGACACTAACAGTAATGATTCATTGATTTCGATATGCACGACTGGACTGTGGACCGAAAACTAATTAGATCTCCTGCGAAACTCCTTGAAACTGAGTACCGTATCCACGCACGTCATTAAATCAAAATTTATTGCTAACCAGGAAAATGATGACATTGGTATTCTGAATTGTGATCTCATTATTAAATAAATTCCTCTCTTTTGGCTTAATTATTCTCTACTTGAATATTTAGACAATGGTCTCTGCTGTGGAATTTTACGCCAAGTCCTTTGTCTGAATGATTTACATTTAAGAATTTAATTTTTACTTTCTCCATACGTAGTAAAAAGGGATAGTTTTGTTTTCATAAAAAAATCAATTTCAAAATTTAATCTGAAATACACGTTTTTAGGTCCCCTGAACACGTTTTGACCATTTTCTCGATGATGTCTGCGTAATTCATAGAGATTTTGTGGGCGCTCTAACTCAAAAACTATTAATCAAATCATCGCGAAATATTTTGCTTAACATTTTAACAGAAGGGACAAGAGTAAGTGGGTGTTTAATCTTGTCGTTTATCCGTTTTTAATATTAGCTTTAATACTTTATTAATGTAAAATATCACTGGAATAAAAGTTCTAGATAATTCATTTTTTTACTACGTTTGTTCGAAACATTTTCTCATATAATGCATTTTTAAAGAGCTATGTCAAAAATTATATTTTTTAGCTGCTGCCACCACACCACCTGGAGACAACTTGACGCTTAGTACGTCTTAACCCTTCCTCTACCAAGGTATTTTACACCTTACTCCCAAGAGTGGTAACTGGTTTACCCCACCATTTTTGCTGTCATTGGTGGTTGATTTCTGAAGACAATTATGATACTATTAATTATTCTTAAAATAAGTGAAAATAGCTATTGGGAAATATCCTTATTGGCATAAATATGTCAGATAATAAAATTGAACACTTTTTAAAAAACATTTTCTATAAGACATTATTCAACATTTCAAAATTTTTCCTCACATTCGAAACACTTAGAGAAAGTGTTCTTTCCTGTGTATATGACACACTGGTTTCTGGCACTGCACGCACATGAGTCTGGTCTTTCTGTCCTCACCTCTTTTGCAGAAAGCGCATCTCTTTCCTGTCTTTCCTTGTGATGTTTTCTCAGGCACTGTAGCATCACGCCTTTTGCGATTTACGCTGACTTCTAAGCTTTCCATTGCAAGTAAGATACTATTATGTAAACCCCTCAGGGTTTTTTGCTCTCTCCTGAATGTACGGTAGAGCCAATTGTAAGCACAACTCATGCAAAAAAAATTTCGTCTTTTTGTGTTTGTTGTTTCCCAAGTTACATTTTTTATGTCCATATAATGTAGGAATTCAGAGCAGCTATATCCAACATTTCTATAAACAAGTAAAACGGCAAACATTTGTTTGTCGAACGCAAGAATATTTTATTGTCATTTAATCTCCTTTGTCTACACCGCCTTTCGTTTGATTGTATATATGAATAGCTTCAAGGTTTTCGGAGGGGATCTTCCTTATGTATGCATCTATCGTGATTCTGGGTCGATAAAAGTATAACGGCTTTATTTTTTTTGGAACATATGAGACAAGTGTCATGTCTTGAGTAAACCCGAACAGAGAGGAGTTTATATCTCTATTGGAACAAGTTATAAACTCTTGGGGTATTTCCCTATTATTTCCTCGTATGGTACCATTCAGTGTTAGATCTTTCTCAAGCAAGACAGCTGCCAAAGGAATGGAGGTAAAAAAGTGGCCCATTGTGATATTTTTATTTCAAAACATTGGCACAATGTAACATCATGTATATACCTATCTTGCAACTCTATCTAGCACCGATTTTGTAGCACTTCTGCTACCAAAATGTGATATTATGTAATACAAAATATTGAAGTAATGATAAAAATATGTATATGTACAAGCATTTCACTTACGGTAATGAAGCAATTTTACATCCAAAATGTGATACATTCTATAAAACTTTGAAGTAACGATAAGAAAATGTATATATTTCAGTAAAGGCATAGCAGCACAAAATTCAAACTCAGAAAAAACTGAGACAAACTATTCCAAGAGGACTCTGTTACCCCAACAAATTTTTCATTTAAAATTAGACAAAAAAAATGTTATAGACGAATCATTTACCAAGAATAATATTTTCAGGCTTTAAAGAACAAATACATGGACGCAAAAATATTTAAAAAATTATTAACAAGAAAAAAAAAACAGAAAAAATATAGTTGGGGTAACTGAGTTACCCCCCTTGGTAGAGGAAGGGTTAATAATAACGCTCCATTTTATATTTAATTGTGGGAGCTTCGTGGCTTTATCCAATATCAGAAAGCTACGGTTTGAGTTTATTTCTGTTCTTTGTCAAGTTTTTCTCGCCGTTCCTTAAAATGTTTATTATCAATTGGAAATTTTATAAATATTACAGGTATATAGAAAGTCATGCAATTGCCACATCAGATTTTTTAAGTTTGGCGCCCTAATTAAAAAAATATACTGCGGATTTCTCCAACGCGGTCTTCTCCGGTAACTTAATTGCCGCGTTACACCGACGACTAACTTTATGTTCTATTCTTGGATCCTCGACAAGAATATTTTAGAAAGAAGTAATATACAATAATTTAAATTTGACCTTCTACGAGAGACCTAATATTCAAGCTGAAAATTTCGAGGAAAAACACATTCACCTGTTCCTTTAAAAAATTGTTTTCGGCCAGCAATAAAATCATAAGAACGATAAGAAATAAAATGTTGGTGATGGAGAAGAGGTAGGGAGAGGGGCTGGGAGCGGAAAGCGGGAGGGAATGGAAGATCGAGGAAAAGAGCTGCAAAAGAAGAAAGCGAAAGAGAAAGATAGAAAAGGGACAGGGAAGGAGATAGAGCGAGGTTAAAAACAAGAGAGCTTAATTCTTTAGAAAATGGAGGGGAAAAAGAACGTTCCCATAGGGATAAACGAAAGCGGCAGCCTCTTTCACTCTCTCTATCTAGGGGAGGAGGGAGACAAGAAAAAATAAAAGAGAATCTGGCCGCGTGACAGAAAGGCCAAGGGAAGTTTAGCCGAATAAATGAACGAGTTCAGGTCTGTTTTTTGCCCAAATCATGTCCGGAAAATAGGACCATATACTATATCATTTTTTAATTTAGGATAAATTTGTTCCTTTATACTAGCGAGATGTAGTATGCTTTTCGTTTCATCTCCTAATATGGAATAGAGTTCCCAAAGTTATTGAAATTCTGTATCAGATATTAATTTAGATTTTTGCTGGAAGATTCCAGAAAAACGTGCTAAAATGAATAGGTTCTCCAACAGTAATGCTGGTAAAAATATATTTAGAGAATGGTAGGGAAAAAATACATAAAGAATAGTACCTAGAAGACTTAGTTGATCGAAAGGACTATGGTTTGCGAGAAAGTCGCTTTTAATTAACGAAAGGATTCAACAAAGTTTTCCACTCCAAAAGTGGACGGGATTCATTTATTGATTTTCTTCCCTTAGCGATTTCATCATAGTCCAACAAACTTTGATTCGAAAGCAGATGAAGCGAAAACGTACCGAAAACACGAAATTACTCGGATAAATTGCGAATTCTTAGCACGAAACGGCTCACGGACTGTGGATTTCAAACATTCTAATAGAAAAACCTATCCGGAACTTCCAAGGTGGAATGGTGAAGTTTTGATGGATAATGTTTGTTAGGAATGCTGAAAGAATTCCTTTCAAGTTGGTACAAAGGATTGAAATGCCTTGCGGGCGATTATTCTTTGGGAAAAGGGAGAGGAAATTCGAAGAGTGGAAAACCTTTGCTTGGATTTGATTTGAGGTGAAGGGTAAGGCTCATGGAACGACTGGAGGCGAACGAACAAAAACGAGACCATTTACGCACAAGAAGATTTAAAAAACATGTTTTTCCAAATGGAATAAGAAAATCTTTCTCGTTACACACGAGTAATATATTACGCTGCAGTTGCATTTTTTCGGTTCTCCAAACACAAATCCGTACATCAATAGGTGAGGCTGTGAAAACCTAAACGTTAGGCCGATCCACTACTTCAACGGAACTTTCTGTTTGTATTAAATACATCAGCATAACTTTCTATTTGTAGGAAAATATATTCCACCATTTTCTAGTAAAGGTTTTGCTTTGACCTTCCGAATCTTTTTCGCAGTGATAATGGATCTATATATTTTTACATTCGAGATGCTAAGTCGCATATACGCTTCGTTGACGCCAAATTTTCGTTATGTTTATCTTCGGCGCGTTTTATAGCTGCATCTTTAAAGTTTGTGTCTTAACTTTCGACGAATCTACGTTATTTTATAGCCATATAACCCCCTTTTCTATACCAAAGTTGAAAAGAAAAAATTTTTAATCTTGAAACACTCCGCGGACAATTATTTTGGCCATTTTTCATTTAGTTAAAGACGTACCCGCATTGGAGAGGAAATTTTTTTTAGATTTTAGAGATAAAAAATATTGCTACACACCTTCAATCAACCGACAGTTGAAAGTTTCAGTCTCTATAATAAACGTATACTAATGTACTGGAACTGAGAAGCCGCATCTGCTTGAAAGATTTAAAACAGAAGGCCGCGAATTGAATTAAACATTCACTCGGTTTGCACGGTTCTGATTCGACTTTTAAGAAACTGCAACAATTTGCTGCTTATTATTCCGCGAAGAACACATCATATAGCCTGTCTTTTTAAATTCCTGAGCTCACATTCGCTTTATCGTAGGAATTCCAACTGCCGCCACTGTAGCGAATGTCACCCTCCCTCAGTCGTAGAAACATCCACTAGGGGAGTGATTTTATATTACGGAAATACACGGTGCATAGGATCCTGGAAAATACTGCGTTAAGTGGAACCGTGACAAGTGGGGTAGGTTTTCCAACAGGAATATGTATGAGTTTACATTTAAGCGCCATATGGAGTTCGACGTGCAAAAATTTAGTTCTTTTGCATTCAGAATTGTTTCCTTATTCTTTATCATAACCACCAAAGTTAAAGTTACCAACTTTTCAGGATGCTAAGGAGGGATATTTTCAAATATTTACTGACTATTAGGAGGGACATATTATTGTCGCGTGTTCATGGTGCATTTATTGCTGAATCAGCCTTAGCTAGATAGACGTAATAGGTGTCAGATAGCTTGGTATTGGACGATTTAAATGACAATTTAGGGTGTAAATGATGTTTTTCCAAAAATCTGGAAAAAAGTTGGGACATTTAGCAAGGCGATACTAGTAATGGAAAGGAGTGATTGTCCCTTAATTTGGGACGGTTAGTTACCCTATCTCGAGTAGAACTGAAACATTTTGTTATTTTTTTAATGCTTGGGAACCGTTCAGATACCGTGCTCGAGCGAAATTGACAGCCGTGCAATTTGAGGTGCTTCTCTGAAAAAAAACTGCAAATCTGAAAAGGTGCAAAGCCAAATCGCGAGAAGCAAGGGATGGATTTATAAGACGAATCTAGATTGCGTCAAACGCTGAAATTCCGCATTCATCCAAGAACTACTTTCCGCCAACAAGACGCGCACCCCTGTTTTGAAACATTTATTTAAAAAAATCAAAGATCAAATTTATTCAGCTGAAGTTGTTACAGTTGCATTATTATTTACATTCGTTTTCAAATAATTGCATCTGAATACTCTCTTCTTCATCCTTGGCCGATACACCCGAACAGTCGTCTTCCTGAAATATAAGAAGCGATGATTTTTTGATAAACAATAATAACGGTAGGAAATTTCTAAGTATGCTGGTGTTTGTTCTGCGTTCGCAATTTTTGAAATAATTTACGAATATTGCTCCAGCAATCAAATAACATGCTTCTGAAAAGCCAACAATTGTGAAGCATCAAGAAGCCCTTTTTGCTCTCTCTCTATTCTTGAGACGTCATCTGAAATCTCAACACGCGTAGGACATTTTGCTAATCAAAATATAAGTCTCGATTATGACGCGCAATGGGTTTTTCGATGTGAAAATATCGGAAAAAAGTGCGCGTGGAATTTGGATATATGCGACGGTATTGTGTTCTAATCTGTGAATTATCTCCACTATAGTTTACCCATGGTCCTTTCTCCTCATCCTTTGCACAAGAGAAGATGGCTTAAAATCTTACTGTACCCTTTTTAAAGAGGTCTACTCCCTTAATTTTAGGTTTTAATATCGCGCAACCTCTTTTAATCAGTCGCGCGTTATGCTTGGAGTCCATTCTTTATTCTCCTCCCCGCCGAGCTTTAAAATTGTAACATAGCACCAGCGGCATAGCTGCTGCTACATTGGCCCTAGTGCAGGGGTTAAGGATGCCCTCCATACCCTCTTGAGCAATAATAATTCTCAAGTGTCTGTCTGTCCAGAGCCGTCCGAAGGGGGGGGGGGGCTGGGTGGGCAGTCGCCCAGGGCCCCGCGTCTATGAGGAGCTGTAGTAGAAATTGTATTCGAGAAATTGTCTCGAGAAGAGGAGATAGGTGCTCGTTTACTCGTATACTGTTTATATATACTCTTATACTTTTCTCATTAATTTCCAATTACTAAATATAGAAAACTAAATATGTAATATATAATTTCCATTTCCTAGATATACTTACCTTTTAAAGTCGGAACCTTCACCAAAACTGCCAAAACAACACTTTTCGCCAAATCTCCAAATTCAAGTACACATGTTTATCTTCAGATGGCACGTCTATCGCCAAGTAATTCTCATTGGATATCCGTGTACGTGAAGCGCAAAGAGATGAAAGTTGACCATCGAATGGATTTTGTTGGTGACACATCATTATATACTTAGACTGAGAGAGTTTGTGTATTTTGTGAACTGAACCCTGGATAATGAGTGTGTCTCGACCCAAAAGCGTAAAAGCTGTACGCTTTCATTTATCGAAAATAAAAAATGCTTTACTTGAGGTTGTTGAAGTTTTTAACGATCCAAAAACAGAAAGTGAGGCAAATTCACTTCTTTCTCATGAGTTAAACAGGTTTAAATTTATCTTATCTTTTATTGTTTGGTATGACACATTATTATCTGTAAATAAATTAAGTAAGGTCCTACAGTCTGCTCAAATTCCATTAGATAGTGCTGTTAAACATCTGGAGGGTTTTAAATTGTCATTATATATACACAGAAATGAAGGATTTATTTAAGTCATATCAGCAGCCGAAGAAATCGCCAATGATATGTCAATTAATATAGAGTTTTCTAAAAACGAAAATAGGAGGCATTGCCAGGGAGAGAGCGATGCATTGAAAAACGCGAAGTGATAGACATGGTACTAACCTCTCTGACTTGGCGTTTTGATAAATATAATGGGTACATCTCTAGATTTGGGTTCATGCACAGAATAAGCCAAATTAAAAATTGGGAATCATCTCACCCACAGAAAGTATGTTGCGGTATAGAACAAATTTTGAAGGATGATGGAAGTTCTGAGAGTGATGTAGATGGAATAAAACTCAGTGAAGAGCTAAAAATGTTATCAAGGATCGTACCAGAAGATCATGGCGTCCTTGACATTTTGAAGTTATTACATAAAAATAGATTGATGGAAGTATACCCAAACACAGAAATACTTTGTAGGGTAATTCTTACAATGCCAGTGACAATCGCATCTGCTGAAAGATCGTTTTCAAAATTAAAATTAATAAAAAATTATTTACGGTTAACAATTTCATAGGAGAGACTGAAAGGATCTATTTTGTCAATTGAACCTGAGGAAGTTGATAAGATTGAAAAATCAAAAATTATCGACAGATTTGCGCATATTCAAGCTAGAAAAATAAACATTTAAAATTGTAATGTACTGATAATTGTTCTTTTAATCTGTGCAAACCTTAACAATTAATGGTTATCAAAATATATTTCACCAACTGTATCTTAGGAGAAAAACTAACATAAACTTGAAAACAATAATAAAATTGTAATTAAATGAGAAACTTGATTTGTATAAATAGGGGGCCCTGCGGCAATTAAAATAGGTAAATATCGAACATTTTTTTCTGTTTTAGCTTAATTCGACAGATAGACAGATATCTTATTCTTCAATGTTTACCAGAAGAATTTGGCAGAAATACGCATTTCTTTTCGAAATTTTATCACTTTTTCGTACTCTTTCCGGGTATTGCCAAGACGACCCGCATTGATGCCTCCGATTCAATCTGTGTCTAATTCGCGCTTTTTATGAAGCATAGAAATCATTGCCGTAGCAATGTCAAACGTAATAGATTGTTAGGTAAATAATTGCAGATGATTATTATTTAGTAAACTGCGTGTGAACTGAGGGAGTTTTAAACGATTGAATAAAAGAAAAGGTTTTCTTTATTTCAATGCTGGAATATTATCTTTTTCGTAAGTAAAGTCATTATATCCTACATATTTAATGTTCATTAACGCAAATAGGCCTAAGCATCTGTTTAAAATTCATTGATAAGGAGAATGTGGGCTATTATTAAGAAATGAAAATAACATAGAGTAAAGAACAAATGTTGGTAACAATTCATGAGTAAAATATAATATAAATGATTGAATTAATTGTATACAAAAACTTGCATGTTTCAATAAAAAGGGAAACTATATTACAACATTAATAACATAAAACTCTAATACATTGCTTTAAAATTGCAGAAAATTAAAAAATGCCAAGAGGTAGACTACGTATGTATTATTATTTTCCTCTCTAAGGTAATTTTTAACATGCAGGCTTCTGACTGACTTAACAATATTTTCCACGGGTACCACTAGAATGATCTCATTAGATTAATACAAATTAATTGCAAGCGTAGTTGCAACGGGCTGCTAGTAAATATAGAATAAACGAAAATTTATCGATGGAGAATTTTCATTCAAAATATTTTATAATACAGTAAAAGCTTTGTTAATATCCGTAAAACTTTAATAAACAGCACATTTCCGAACCGGAAATTTTCGAAGCTTTTCTTACTAAGTAAGAAAATAAATATAATAAGATCAATATAAAGTGACATTATTGCTGAAACAACTACATTTTCATTAAAAACAGGAGATTATATAGGTACTTGTGCTGGCGTCTGTTACATTATGGACAAATAAATAGTGTTTTCTGGCTATGCCGACAAATCGGCACCTTGGGAGCGAAAGTGTTAATTACAGTGTATTTTAAATAAAATATGCTTACATTTTACTTGTTTTGCTTGTCTTATACATACTCAGTACAGTGTATGTTGGTTTCAATTAGTACATATCCAAAATTTTAGTTTTACTATTGTTATCAGTTGGTTAATCCTAAGTAGATAGTCAGTTCAGATAACCGGAAAATTTGATTATCTGGCACCCTCAAATCCCCGTCCGTGCCGGGTAATAAAGCTTTTACTGTATATGTAAAGAGATCAATTTGTGAAACAAATCATACGAAAAACAATGAAATTGCAGACCTTGGAGCTAATAAAAGCGTTCAGTTGAATATTGCTTAATATTGTATGTATTACACAATTTATTTTAAAAAGAAGGAAATAAAAGCGATTTTGAGTTTGAATTCGTTTTTGGTAACAGTTAATTGCAAAAGATAACGTAAAATTAATAATCATTACTTTTATTTCATGAATAAATGCAATAAAATCTCATGATTCAGGATTTTGTTTATATTCAATTTTTAGACAAAAAACTTATGCATTCATAATTTTCGTTTATTTTTATTTATAGATAGATGATGTTAATTCAGATTCTCTCGCATTGCTTGATAATATTCTTATTTCCAAATGATATTTTTGAGTGTAATATGGACGTAGAAAATAAAATACACAATTAACAATAAATAACGTATAAGAAAGATTTCATATCGCTATTTATCCCTGAGCTGTTTTCCGACAAACCGGTCGCATAAGCTGAATTTATTAATTTTTAATTAATGCTGCAAGCTATTAAGCGGACACATTTTTCGTGAGCTAATCCTCATGGCGATAATTTTCAAAATGTAATTTCACACCTCAAATGCTTTTAAGCCCGGCAAATGCATTTTGAAAACGTTAATTACATTAATTAAACAAAATAATGCTGCCATTACTCGCCCGCATTCAAACTGCATTTTGCAGCTTCGTTTTATCCTAATAAATAAAAAGCGTAACTTTTTCAGCCAAGGAAAAGAATTTTATCCTAACACGATATGGCTCCCGGGTTCGATTCCAGGGACTAATAGTCCCATGTCATTTACATGGGAAATCTGAAATCCATCGTGCAGGTTAATTTTCTCTTGCACATTAAAATATCTTAGAATTGTAATATCGAAGCGAATTTTGTACTATTCTCGGAGGAAAGAAATGAAGATTATAATTTTTGTCGTAGAATTTTGCTTTTTAATTGTATTTCTTAGAATTTCGCGTAAAAAGGGGCGATTTTGCAGTTTTTATCACTCATTACGAGAGTGTTACCATAGCTACAACTGTATTTCGGTGTATTTTAATACGTACACGCGTTTTTTTGCCGCACAAATACGCGTGATCAATTTCACATTCCGTATTTGTAGTATTTTATAACGCTAAATTATGAAAATTGGGAACACAAAGTTCTACATATCCGCGATGACTTTAAAGCTATTAAAGCCAATATAAATATTAAATAAATAATTAAATGGAAAGTAGGCGTCATAAGTTCTGTTTGGATCATCTTGTTTTTCTTAATAAAAGTAATGCGTTTCTTCAATGGTTAAATGAAATTTCTTATCCAAGCGTGCCGAGTCTTGATAAAAGTTTCCATGAACTTTCGACGCCTTAATGTTAATCTCCCTGGTTTTATATGATAAGGCATTTCCATGGCAACGGTCTCGTTCGCCGAATTAATTCAAACCTATTTAACACACACTCGAGCTTTGTTAATTTTGTTAAGTAACATCAGACTCTAAAGGGTAATATTTTTTGCATGAAAGCGCTAAAATTAACACGCTGATTTCTGTTTTTCCTATCGGGGTATAAACGTGGGGCTTACCGTAACAACGGTTTGTTCATATAGTCTTCAAAAGAAAATTACTAATAAAATATCAGATTTACCTCGCTTCAGCAATGTTTTATCATTATGGGGTATTTAATTCTCAAATAAAAGTGTATGAAATATAATGATGAGAAAATAATTCTTCCTAAAACAGCCCTAGAGTTCAATGTGTGGTAATATAATGATGTATACATATCTTCAGTTCTGCTGTAATTAAATTATGAATTATAAAAAGATGCAAATATTATTTATTCCGAAAATACATTTCGCCATTTTTCCAACCTCTTTGTACGAGTGCGGGAATCTATTTTTGATAAGTTTTTCAGCCTACAGGTTGCTATTTAATTTTTAGGAATACGAATAACCGCAGTCATTGTGGATTCTTAATGACTAACACTTTATTTTCTAACCAAACATAACGCGAAGTTTGTTGTTATGGTCCATGAAATTCTCGGTCTTTATGTGAGAAAAGAGAAGTTAAGTTTTCTAAAAAGAGACTGTAATGTTGCATAGAAGAAGAACACACCACTGTATAGTTGGTTTGATGAATGCGAAATTGTCCAATTCCGCAAACATATATGCAGTGTAAGTTCCATTAATTACACTAAAAGCCTATATCCCCTCGTTTACACCCCAGAGGTGTCAAATAACTCCCTCCAGGACAGAATAGAACCGCGGATCGCCATCAATCACCTATCTAAATATGGGATCTGTTATCGTTTCTCAGGCTGCAACTATTACCGCGGGTACAGTTCCACCGACAACGCAATCGTTTCTAGCATTCAACTCATTTTTTTAGAGCAGTGCGCGGCCCAACCAGACAGAGTTCACAGACCACGGGTTGAGAACCTCTGCCCAATAAAACAAATAATTCATTATACGCTGAATAGGAAAACTAATAAAACTTTTATGCGTGACAGCACACAGGCTATGTTATTACTTATCGATATTACAACATTTAATTGCGACCTGAGTTCCTCTATCTTTTGACAGCCCCTCGTTAAAGTGGGATAAGTTCATCTCCAATCAAAACAAACATCCTAAAATTTACACCTCCATGCACTCATCCTCCATTGCCCTCCTCCCCGTTCTCTCTATATTTCTCTCTCTTACTTCTCACTCATCACTACAGTAGATGCCAATTACCTGTGTCAATGTTATCCTCCGTCGCCTATTGACCTAATCCCGGCATATGTATCGAATTCCCATCCCACTTCTTCCCACGAACACACTCTCGACCTTCGGTTGACCGCTTTCCCTTCGTACCTTCAGTTTACGAGATAGGGTCTGCAACCTGATCTCCTAAAACGTGACCTGTATATTTCTTCACGAATATATCTAATAGTAAAATTATCATACATAAGTTTGTCGTAATTGTTTCGTCGAAAAAATGTTACATTGATACGATTATGACATTAGGACATATAAGGAATGCTTGATGGGGTGAAGTAGGGAGGGGACCTCGTGAGCCCCTCAACTGCTACGGCGGCCTGAAGGCCCATTTTGAACCTAGAAAACACATCAACACATCAAAGATATTTGCTGATTCAACATTGCAGCAGTCGTCGCCACCTGGCTTTAGCCTACTTGCGACATTGAAGGTTAAATAAATAATTTTGTATCGGCGTGTTGAATTTTTTTACGATCTAGGTACAAGCTCGGAACTTTTGAACGCATTGGGCGGAAAAAGAACAAATTTTGTTTATTTAGTTAAGAAAGATTAAATGTGATGAATTCCCAGCCAGTTTGAAAATTTGTCAAAATGTAAATATACGTAGAACAAACGCTAAAAATGATTTGGTTGTAGTAGAGAATTGATAAATGTGATATGGCCAATTGATTTCTCTATCCTGCGGTTTATAAACGAATGGGCAACTTGTATTAGTTAACTGATGGCACAAATTTTTATTATCCAAATCGCAGAGCATCTCGAATATAAGAATGTCCGGAGGAAAATACTTCTCAGCTTTTATGAGTCTGAGGATGAAATCATACGTCTTCTATTGCAAAAAGTTTATTTTCATACGTGAAACCTGATGAAAATCCATTTTTTCAGCTAATATGTTCTGGAAAATTCGTCTATGAATGATTTCGTTCGAAAATCCATAGAGTATGTTTAAAATTTATAATGTTTTATCAAATGAGATGCCTTAAATATTCAGGAATGTTTTTTTTATTCCCGAGTAAAATCTAGATCGTTTTTCTTGTCAGTCTAATTGCATGCTTATCTGTCTTTTAATCGTGCGACGATTTTTTAAAGAAACAATAGTGTGAAGGGTAAATGCTATCCTAAACCTATGTAGTTTTCCACACATTCAGTATTTTTGAAGTCGTAAACAGTTTCCATCTGATCCACCGTGATTTCTACGGTTATCTTCATTGTTTCCATTCCCAATACATCCGTCGATGCGCATGAAAAAATCTACTATATTCTATTAAAGTATACCTAAAAGTAAACATTCGATATAGGAAATTAATTTAATTAATAGTCTTCATCGTGACTTGGTGGAAAGATTCCATAATAATACGTTGTTTTCTTCCGTTTCCCTGATTTATAATTAGAAATTAATTTTACAATGTGATAGACTTGTATATGCATCGAAGTGCATCATTAGAGCATGACATTGTACAGTACGAAATTATAAATTAATTTCTGTTCGCCGTTAATGGAATATTCTTGAATTCTACGGGGCCGATAAACAAATGAGAGCAAATATCAAACAAACAATATAGACATTTCTAGAGAAATTCTGTTTCGTCGATGTCGAAAGCAAATACGATTAATGTTATTTTTAATCCTTATATTTGGAGACACTGTGCGACATATGAGAATCATTTTATTTCAGAATTATGATTTTCAGTTGGATTTATTTCTCCAGAGACATTTTCAATGGTTTTATGGTTCGGGATCGGAAGAGAAATGAAATTTTATTAGCTGTGACTAGGTTAACTGAATTCCGCACGGAATTGAATGAGAAGACAAACGTTTTGAACAATGAGCCTCTATGAGGAAAGGTTTACTGCGCTCATTTGAGAAAGACACACATTCATCATACCTTCGTTGCATCACTGCACGTAGAATTAAGTTCCATCTGTCTCCACCGAGGCGCTCCGAAGTATTCGAAATGACAATTGGATGAGCGGATCGTATGAATAACTAATCGGAGTACTTCGTCATAGTAGCTTTGTTCCCTCTGTACTACTGGAAAACAAGTGAATGTTTGGTGCATGAAGGTATTATTTTTTTAAGTTCTTATATAACTTTATGTGAGATCAAATGTTTCTTTTCAGAGGGTGTAGTGCAGCAACACCATTCGTCATGGCGCGGAAATAGCATATTATTTAAAGTTTTCAAGCGTTTTATCAGTATCAGTCTTAAAAGTGTCTTCCTTAAATTAATCCTTACCCTATAAATGACACCTCTGTTCCTAGCCATATATTTATTTCTTCATAAAACTTGCGTATAAAAAAGCTAAGGTGTATTATTGATATTAATTGTCAACGTTGAAAATACAGCCAGAGGAATTCGATTGGATTATTGTCTTTGATTTTATTTTTCAAAGAAATTTCATAGCAAAGTTAATGGACGAGGCCGAGACTTCGTGGAATTCCATAATCATATAAAATAAATCATAGTAGAGAGTATTATTTACACCGAAACCGGCCGTGTTTCGCATTTATTTGTGAAAATTAGCTAAAGTTATCTAATAAAAATACTATCTCGCATTGTTTATTTTATTTAAATTTCATAGCAATGTTAAAAATATTGGATTTTAAAAAAGAAAAAATATCTCGAACTCATTCTCTCTATGCGTTCGTGTGTTTTATTTATAAATTGAAGGGAAAATAAATTGGAGGAATTTTAGAATATATTGGCTAACAATTTTTTACAAATACTGAATCTCTGCTTGTAAAAATTAGCATAAAGAGACTTTTAATTGACTTTGAGATTTAATTCTTGGATATGTATAATTTCTCAAAAAGATAACAATGTAATCAGTCTATCAAAGTTCATGAAAATTCACATTTCGCTTGTTAAATTGATAAATGTCGTCCTTCTTAAAATACGCTACACAAACCTATGCATTAATTCTGTAGTGTATATTCGCGCATGTGTTATACCGGCATGGAAGTGATATATCTGGAAAAATGAAGATCTTAAACTAGGCAGGTGTGTATATACGAACGTTAAAGAATCAGAAAAATCTTCAAGTCTATAAATGCGGAATATTTATGAAGTAATTCATTTTTTAAAATAAAAATGTTCTCATCAGAAATGCATTCCGCCGTCATTTATATCCATGCATACATCTCTTCATATCATTTAAAACAACAGCTAATATAGCTTTGTTTATTTGATAGAGGAAAGCCCATGACATGGAGAGTGCCGTAGCTAGGGCGGGGCAAGCGGGGCATCTGCCCCGGGCGCAAAAATTGTTAATGGTAAGTTGTGTGAGGTTGCATGTCACAAGGACAGGGGCGATTTCACTGCTATACTTGTTCCAGACATACGCATAGCAGAAACTATAAATTTCGATTATGTTATTGACGAGTTTGCTGCATTAAAATCACGTAGCTCTTTAAAATTTAAATATTTATACTTTCTGTACTTAAATTATGTATGTGTGTATTTATGTGCATACATAATTATTTTTATAATTATGTACATTTATAGTGAGAAATTACATCATTTATAGTTTATTTTTATTTATTAATTATTCACCCAAAATCCATATAGTAAAAAATATAGGTATTAGAGAATTTTTTATGGAGGGGCGCATATTTGGTAGTTTGCCCCGGGTGTTAAAATAGCTAGTTACGGCGCTGGGCATGAATAATATATAACGCATAAAAAGCGTATTTATAAAATAACCTCGGAGTAAACCTTTTATATTTGCGGCCTATATTTCAAAAATGATTTTAAAATTGAAATATTTTGAGCTCCAATAAAAGTTTCATGGCATGGTTAAGTGATTAATTATTCATTATTTTTTATTAGTTATTATTGATTTAAAGTAATCCATAAATCGGTATACTGTCACATTCCATGAAATATTTATAGTTCCAGGCACGTCAAGCATCAATTTTAAATCTTTCGTCGCAATCTATAAAATTATTCCTCATAACTCTTGTTTCTTAGTTACTTTCTCGAGCATAGAGTCGCTAAGATCTCGTTTCCTTTTATAGGAACCAAAGTTATATCAATTTTGTATATTTTTTCAGCTTAAACTGATTCAACCCGCATGACGATAAGCTTTGTTGAACTTGCAGGGTCTCCGCCATCTTGTTCTCCGGAGATCTAAAATTTCTTTGGAGAAGTGACCAAGAAACGATGTTGGATTACTTCTGAAGGAAAGCAGCCAGGGGCGGAGAATATTTTAAAGAAGATGATTATTTATTATATAAACGGAATTATTTTCTTCATTCCGTAAGTGATCTTTTGCATTTCTCTTCACTTTTGTTAGTAATTGAAATTATATATATATATATATATATATATATATATTCGATTGTGTGCATTGAAGATTTTGAACTGAACGTCTCATGATTGAGATTTTTTTAAGATTGAGTATTTAAAAATAGTTATCTAAAATGTCCAACGCCGTGGATTAAAATCATAATAATGTCCCTTTTTGTCTGACCAGTTATAAATGTTCTCAATGTACGTGAAAACGTTAATTTTTCCATATCAGAGAAGATCTTTAAATTTTCCATGATGCGTGAAAGAAAATGTTTTGAGTATTCGTCGAACAGTGTCTCGAACATACATTTTTATTGCACTCAGCACACAGTCTTTATGCGTTCATTCCAAGAACACCTTCCTATTCGCTCTACTTCGGGCCTACGTGGCGCCTTGGAAACCACCGGGGCAGACAATCAAGGTCATTCCAACTTGCTGTTTGAAGAACACTTAAACGATATTTTCCAGCGTCGCAGGAGAGAGAATAGAGGATAAACTCGGGATTTATTAAATGCGTACTCTCCAAATAAACACGGCAACTGAAAGCGAGGAAGATATGGCGAAAGAATCGTTGGCGAGAAATTCAAGTATCTCTATCCCCTTGAAACGCCCTCTTCTCCTCCACGCTCCCTTAACCTCCGGTATTCTCGAGAAATAAACGCGAGCGACGAGTCGAAAAGGAAGGACGAGGAGTCGAGAAGAGATGAGACTCAACCCTGGATGATGGCGGAAAATCCCGAGAAAATAGTAGAGCGAATGGGGTGGTAAGGAGGAGATCCGTGAGATTTCTGCCGTCTATTCGGTTTCCACAATCCTACTACAAGGCGACCTCCGCCCTCATATTCTCGCAACCCGCACGGGAATATCCCCCACTCCCCCATCACGTCTAAACCTTTCCTATTCTCTCCATTTCTGTATTCTTTACTCAGTCTCACTCTTATTATCCTTTCTCTCTCTTCCCACATGCCTTCATATCTCTCTTCCGTTCTCGCCTCTCTTCCTCAATCCCCTCCTATCTCTCTCTTCCTCTCTCTCTCTCACCCTTTCTATCTTTCTCTTCCATTCTCTCTTCCTCTCTCTTCCTATCCCTCTCTTACTCTCTACTTCTTCATTTCTCTCTTTCTGTTCTATTCTCTCTTCATCTCTTTCGTTCTCTCTCTTCCTTTCTCCCTTTATATCTCATTCTCTCTCTTCATCTTTCTTTCTCTCTCTTCCTCTATCCATTTATATCTCATTCTCTCTCTTCATCACTTTCTTACTCTCTCTCTCTTCCTCTATCCCTTTATATCTCATTCTCTCTCTTCATCTTTCTTCCTCTCTCTTCCTCTATCCCTTTATATCTCATTCTCTCTCTTCATCTCTTTCTTTCTCTCTCTCTTCCTATCTCCCTTTATCTCTCTTCCTCTCTTCTATTCACTCTTCATATCTCCCTTTCACTCTTCCATTCTTTCTCTCTCTCTCTCTACCACTTATCATAAAAATATGCAAAACTGTCAGCAAATCACTCCATTCTCTCCACAAATTAAAACACCTTCCACCTCTCTGCCTTAAGAAACTTTTGATTTCATCTCTTATCATACCGCACTTTGATTACGGCGATGTTGTTTATCATGATTTACCCCAAGAATTATCGATTAAATTTCAGCGCTCGTTTAATGCACGCGTAAGGTTCATATTTAAATTGAAACAGTCAGATCACATTTCTGAATTCATTAACAAACTGTCATGGCTAGATCTTACATCAAGAAGGGTCTACATCTCCTAACTCTAATGTATCAAATAATATCCCTAAGCACTCCATTGTATCTTGTAAATGAATTCAAGAGACTTGACTCTATCCACACGGTGAATATTAGAGGAAACTATGAACTGCAAATACCACAACGCAGAACAGTCGTATACAATAACTCTTTTGCGGTGTCTTTATTGGAATGAGCTTAATCCAACCTTAACTACGTCAAAGACTCTTTTCTTTTAAAAATGCTTACAGAAAATCATTAAGAGGTATGCAAAACCAGTAATGTACGTCCCCTTATTCTGGGAATTCCATAACCTTACCTTCTATATTTTTCTACAGCTAATACTCTCACTTTAGACTTTTCTCTTTCTATCCCACGATATTACGTTCTATTCTATTTTATTCCATCCTATTCCATTCATTTTTATGCGAATTTTTCCATCCTATACTGTTCTTTTCAAATTTAAACGAGTGGTACTTTGACCATGAAATGTATACACATGTTTTCATTCACTGCTTCCATATTTTTTGTTAAGTTTGGTTTAATATCCAAGAATATCTTGATTCAGTTTTCAAATTTAAACGAGTGGTACTTTAGCCATGAAATGTACATATGTGTGTTTTCATTCATTGCTTCCATTTTTTTGTTTAAAGTACAAGAATATCTTGCTTATGTTTCAAATTCAAACTTGAACCATGAAATGTATGTACTCGTGTGTGTTCATTTACTGCTTCCATTTTTTTTGTTTAGACCCAAAAATATCTTGATTCTGTTTTAGTTTTAATTACTTGAATGTTCTAGCTTATATTTGGGAATTATTGACAATATGTAATTTATACAATGATATCTGTTGATATATGTTGTAAACATGTTCTTAGCTTTACTCAGTAGGTTTCGCAGGTTTTTCCCATCCCCCTTCTTGTGAGAATGTTTCCTGCAATGGGGTTTTTTTTCAAGGATAAACTTAATTTAATTCTTGATTTTTCCTACAGCGTAAATTATTTCCTTATGATCTTTCACATGGTAAAGGCTAGCGTTCTTCTACCATATTGTAAGTACATATTAACTTATTGTAAGTACATCTTTATTGAATTTGTAATGAATTTGGGGTTAGGTGGAAGAGGGGACTGCACAGTTTCAATCTCGCCCCGAATAAAAGACAACCAATTAATCAATCTCTCTCTTATTCTCTACTTTCTCCTTTCTCTCTTCTCCCATTCTCTCTTCATCTCTCTATTCCTCTATCTACATCTCTTTACATCCTTTCACCCAACTCCCCACTTCCTTTCTTTCTTTTTTCGTCCTCTTTCTCTTCCACTTTTTCATCCTTTTTCTCTTCCTCTCTTTTGCACTTTCTTTCTTCATATTTATTTTCCTCTTACTCTTTATTTCTCCTTCTCCTATATCTCTTATTTCTCTCAGTTCCTCTTTTTGTCTATATTTTCATCGCCCTATCCCTATCTTTCCTCTTCTTCACATTTATTTCCTTCGTCCGCTTTTTTCTGTTTCTTCTCTCTCTCACTTCCTCTCTTCCTCTATTCCCTCTCTTCTTTTCCGTCTCTCTTCAGACCACTTGTTTCTTCCTCTAATCCCTTTCGCCCTACTCCGCGTCGGCCCTTGTCCTTGCCCAAATGTGGCCTTTTGAAAGCCCCACGAGGTCGTCTTCCTTCCCTTGTGAGCCGTTTCTTCCATTTTGAAACCAAGACGACCGCTTCATCAACCACTTTCGAGTTACGTCCACACTTCCTGCCTCTCTCTCTCTCTCTCCCTCCCCTCTCTCTCTCTTTCTCTCTCTCACCCTCTCTCGCCCTGAGACTCATTTCTCTGCCTCCCTTTCTTTTCTACGTGAGAGGTTCCCCCGCGAAATGGTAATATTTCATCGTTTATTCCTGTTTATTTTTTTTCCGTCGCCCTAATATTCGCTGATTATATTATAACGGTGGATTTATGAAGGAAGTAAAGCAAATGCTGCTTGTGATGGCTGCCGTAACAAAATGTTGAGTAGTTGTTGATCTGTTAGATGCGACTGTAAGATCTAGGCGTTCTAGCGTTTTTTTTTCGAAAGCATTCACTTATGCGACCGGATTGTCCGTCTGCTTGACTCTCTAACTCCTCCTAAACGAAAGCAGATAGAGACTTCGTTTTTTTGCTAATCGATTTAGTATTCCGTATCGTTATGCAAGTTTTCTCGATTTGTCCCTCAGTCTAAATTTATTTAAATCTCGCCATTTAATGTCTGCTTCCTTACTTGTTTTTTTAACATTATCATAATACCAAAAAAAATTGTTTTCTTAGAGATGTAAAAATAAAACCTCTCAAATTTTTATTGGTATTGTTATATGAACATTAGTTACTTTTATCATGATATTTAAGGAAAATATTTAATAACATTACATCTGTCTCTGATAAATGGGCGAAAATATTCTAGTAAGGCCAACCCCTCAGATTTGTCAACAAAGCTAATATCGAAATTAATATGTCGTAAATTTATTGCATTCGCCGTTCGACGCACAGCTCATTATTCTGCAAAACCAAAGAATATGTTCTCCAACTTTTAAATAAAAAATCTGACGTATCCATCGCATAACTTTCTCCATGTAGAGTAATGAATATGAATGCAAGAGTAACGAGAGGCGGCTCTCGACATCCATTTTCTCAAGGGTAATCATCTGCAATTACACTCGTGAATAATTTTTAAACACTTTGAATAATTTTCACAGTAAAAAATACTTTAACCCTAGATTACTAACCATTCGTCTGGCAGACTATATTATTGAGTTCTAGGTTTGGCTTTTTTATAGGCACATTTTAGTTTGTGTTCTTTTAGTGTGACTGTTTACACGAGGGATTATTTGCTATGATTTTGAGCTAGGCAACTGAGGTCGCCTCAGAGACGAGTGATTAGCCTTAATGTTACTTGTTGATCCTAAAATGAAGTCGTACTCTTAAGTCGATGATCGCTAATGTTCTGCAAATAGAGCTGCCTCAGGAGAACCAGAATAAGGGTGAACTGAGAAAACGTTCTTAAAAAATTTAAGTTTATCGCTTTTTTCTTTAATTAAAAAATATTAGTATGAGGTAGTCTGTTAGACGAATGGTTTGTAATCCCGTTTGTCAAACTAAAGTTAGTAATCTAGGGTTAAATCACTTTTTAAAATGAACGATCAAAAAGTAAACAAAATTATAATCTCTCTTTGGATAACAAACTATCGATGCGCGATTAAAACTACCGCCTGCGGCGCTTAGATCGCTGTCAATATTTATAAGAAATTTCTTTTACAAAATATGACGTTAATATGGCGTTGGGAGAGTAGTGATCGCTATTAAAATTGCCCTTAACTGCGTAGGCAATTTTATCATCATTAAGAAATTTGCATCAATATTCACAAGAACATTCGTTTATTAAATACAAACTAGATTTTATTTGGGTAATTTTAATCGCGATTAAAATTACCCTTGGCAGCATAGGTGTCGCTATCAACAATTATAATGTTGGATCACAGCGACGGAAACAAAGGTATCACTTAGTGATGTACTTAACATAAACTCGGATGAATAATCAAAATATCTGTTAAACAATCCGTTTTATGAAAACAGATATTAAAAAAAAAACTTGTATAAAATTAAATTGTTTACGATTTTAATAATTACAAAATGGTACCGAAATTAGGTCATAAAGGATAGATATAATGGGAAAAAAACGGAAAACCCGTTTTTTTTTCAAATTTTGAAGTCATCACGATAAGTTTCACAAAAATTAATTTGCCGTGACTTGCTTCTTACAAAAAAGGCAGGATCTTATCCGATTGTTAATCGCCATCCAAAAATTATGACTTAGATTGAGAGGAAATACTTCTTCGGCGTGTTTAGTTTTGTCGGCCCAGTCCAGCGCAAAAGCGAAAGAACCTTTCGAGGAACTCTCCATTATACTTTTCGAGTTTGCCTCTAAAAAGAAGAAGCAGAGTAGTTCTCGTTTATTTTTTCCCCGGAGAAAATTAGACAAGAGAGTAGGTATACATAACTCAGCCACTGCTGCTCAAGAAGTAAACTAAAGTGAAAACCTTTACAGTTACAGCGCTTGTTTTCTTCGTTGCTAGCAAAAAGCTAGATTTTTCTGTCATCTCCTCATTAACTTAAATTTTCCTCTTCTGTTATACATTTGAGAACATTTCTAAAAGTTTTTTAGCTGCAGTTTATTAAACCCTTCTGTGCATGCCGTAGTGGAAACTTTAAAATACATCAGACTGCTTCTTGAGTCAACTGCGGTCGTCTTCGGCCATCTTTTTGCGCTATTGAACTTGAGATGCATTTGGTTCTTCAAAAGTTTTGTTTCGGTTGGATATCCCAAGCCATCTGCTAGTGTTAATGTTTACAATTTAAAACTTTTATAGTTTGTTCTATTGAAATTGTCTTTTAGTGTAATATAATTTTTATGTAACTATTATTTTCAGTTAAGAAGATACCAACTTTAAATATATTTTTCCAAATTGAATAAAAACATCCGAATTCCTTTTTCAGCAGTTCTTCCCAATCAATAGATTATAATTCAGAAATTCTTGGCTATGTTAATATCTTACAGTGGAAACTTTAAAATACATCAGACTGCTTCTTGAGTCAACTGCGGTTGTCTTCGGCCATCTTTCTGCGCTATTGAACTTGAGATGCATTTGGTTCTTCAAAAGTTTTGTTTCGGTTGGATATCCCAAGCCATCTGCTAGTGTTAATGTTTACAATTTAAAACTTTTATAGTTTGTTCTATTGAAATTGTCTTTTAGTGTAATATAATTTTTATGTAACTATTATTTTCAGTTAAGAAGAAACCAACTTTAAATATATTTTTCCAAATTGAATAAAAAACATCCGAATTCCTTTTTCAGCAGTTCTTCCCAATCAATAGATTATAATTCAGAAATTCTTGGCTATGTTAATATCTTACATTGGAGATATTTTACATTTCTACAACTATTGCAGCTATTTTCACAATGAAAGGTATTATTTTCACGTCTAAAAAATAGATATTTGCACTATCTCCAACGTACCACCTACGATTCTTTTGTCGAGAGCAATTTTCTCGACAACACTGATCCAATACGAAGGACGTAACTGCGGTCGAAATGGACGGCATCGGATGCTTCTCGATTGGTGCCGCTTTCTTGCACTGAAGAGCACCTTCAAGTGGGGGCCAGGGAAACGTGTGACCATATACAGCGTTTTTTGGTGTCATCTATTCCTAAAATAAACGGCGCAATATGCATTGCACAGACTTTCTCATATACGTATATACTTTTGGTCGACTGTGTACGCTTGTAAAAGAAAGTCAAAGTTAACTGTAATTTAGCTTATATTTTAATGCCACTGAACGGCATATAGTAATTTTTTAGAACATATGGCTTAGTTAGTATTACTTGTGACACCTGACTGTACGATTGAATGGATTTTAATCAAAATCCTTATAGCCTTTTTTTAGTAAATCTACTTTGGTTTCAAAATATCCAAGTATAGAGTATCCTTAATTGTTGCGCTATATTGTTCATCTCTTCAGAGTATCTAATGGGAATAATGTTATTCACAAATATGAGATATCATTCGCTTTAGTTTAACCGTCTAGGCTGTAATAAGATTTTTAAAGGATCGCGGCGGAGGCGTGACGTCATAGGTAAAGTAGCTTAGCGTATATTTTAATATCACTGGATGCCATATAGTGATTTTTTGCGACATACGGCTTACGCAGTATTATTTGTAACACCTTCTGCTCTACAATTGGATTGATTTTAATAAAATTCCTTATAGCCATTTTTGAGTAAATCAAATTTTTCTAAAATTCACCAATAATAAACTACCCTTTATTTTTGTGCAATATCATTTTTATCAAAAAAAAGGTCTGCAAAATTATATTTTCCATAAATACGCGATATCAATCGATTTTATTTACGCGTTTTCGCCCTAGAACCCAGAACAGACCGAAAGGCAGACAGACGGCATAGTAATCGGCGCATATGTTTTCGCCCCTCTTTTCTGTCAATATCAGTTCGCCCCAGAATATGTCTTGCCGCAATCTTTGTAGTTTATGTTGAGCATATAGCAATAACTCTTTGCGGTTCTCGACGTTCATACTCTCCGTTAGCCTGATCAAAATTTTTATTCAATCTTTTTTTGCTCCTATCCCGTGGCGCTAAACATTTGGAGACCCCTGGCGCTAAGCAGTCGGGGGCCCTGCAATCTAAATATATAGTGAAACCGCTCCTAACGGCTACCCTATTTTGTGACACCTCTTAACGGTCGTTTTTCTATGGGAACATAGAGAGTTTCCACTGATTTTTAAATTGAGGCGTTTAATATTTCTGAGATTACATACACGAACATTTTTTCGAGGCCCCTTACTTCACAGGTCCCTTGGCGCGCGCCATGTGCGACCCCCCCCCCTCCCCCTGCTCCTATCGTTTTTTTTTTCAATGTTTATAATAATTTCATTCATGCAAACTCCATTATTCACGATAATCTCCCGAGCGCAATAATTTAATTTTTAACAGAGAGTATGAAGGGTAGCCGATGCGACTAAAGTACTTATCGAAATAATTGACGGCGAATTGTGCAGGCGTTCAATACAGATATAGTCTATGTGAACAAGATGCGCATGTAGAACAAAGAAAGTGGAAGATTCCTAACTGCAACCAATGTTCCAAAATATACTAATCCACCGCTCGTCTACCCCATCATTTCCACTGCCACACCACTCGGCTTTTCGGTTGCCAAGCGATTTTTGATCTCCTGTCTCCCCGTCCCTTACGATATCACGCTTTGGCGTGAAACGAGCGACTACGTCATCTTTAACATCATCGTCGTCTTTTATTTTCTCGCCTGTCTTTCATTTAGGTTCTATTTTTTATCATACTTTCCGAAAAATGGAAAGTAGTCTTATGAGATCGCCTCGGTGCCCGTGTGTGTGAGCGTTTGTGTCCCCTAACATCTTCATCATGAATGAACCGATTTCAACTTAATTTGAAATATAGAATACACATAAATTGATGACCAAAATGACATTGTTGGACCGGATCGACTCAGCAGGGGTGTCACAATTGCAGAGTTAATCTTTTCGATAATTATGAATTCGGAAAGAATTTCAACAAAATTTTGTATGAAGTAGGCGTGCAACATAAAATAACAAATCAAGATGATATAGAAAGCAGGGCTACCACAGTACAAGGAATAAAAAATAATTTTTACACGTATTTGTGTTGAACTGTCCACATCAATTTTAACCAAATGTAATACATTTAATATATACGTACATACAAAACCACATTAGCATATAAAAAAGAATCAGCCTAACGGGTGCCACAATTACAAATTAAACTATTTCAGTAATTAAGGATTTGGAAGGAATTTGCTGAACGAATTTCAATTAAATTTTGTATATATGATTTGTACAACATACCATAATTAAATTTAAGATGTTTAAAGTGGAGATTAAGAGCAAGTCTACCACAATAAAAAGTTAAATAATATTTCTTTTTCACGTATTTCTCGAGAACTGACCAAATGGATTGTAACCAAATATAGTATATTTAATCTTCATAAAAATAAATAACCAAAATACCATATTTCAACTGGGCCAACTATACAGGGCTACCACTATATTAAGGTTAGAATTTTTCTGTAACAATAAATTTGGAAGGTATTGGTGAACGGATTTCAAGGAAATTTCGTTTATAGGGCGAGTATAGAATGGGAAAACGAAATGAATATGTTTAGAACGGATCATAAAAGCAGTCTACCGCAATGTGAAAAAAAAATTCTAATTTCAAAGAAAATACGTTAGTATACGATTATACTACGGCGAATTGGACGAAAAGGCACTTCTGTACCACGAGAAACCTGTGCACACCCCTACTTGTTATATATTAAAATTGTATTGAAAGGAAATTAGGCGGATCCTTTCAGAACTACTTGTTTTATACTGCGTTCTCCTTGATTCCTGCATTCCTACTCGTTGATTTTATGCGTTTTATAATAATCTCATTTTTACTTTCTCCATATACGTAGTATAGGGAAAGTATTCTATTAATGAAAAACACCGACTTCGAAATGTCAGAGTAAATACATGTTTTTAGGTTCCCTGAACACGTTTTGACCATTATCTCGATGTCTGTGTGTGTGCGTGAGTGCGTGTGTGATATATTTTTTTGGGTGATCTAACTCAGACACTATTAATCAGGTCAACACGAAATTTTATATTTAACATTTTTATAAAAGTTACAAGAACTGATTAGTTTTTGGTAAAAATCGGTAAACCGAAAGTGGGTGTTTACTCTTGTCACTTATCCGTTATTTTGAAATATTTACTTTATTATTTGATATATGTAAAACTGTACAGGAATAAAGGTTGTAGGAAATTTAATTTTCTACAACCTTTGTTCGAAACATTTTTCCATATAATGCATTGTTTAAGAGAGCCAATTGACGCTTAATTACGTCTTAGTAACGCCTCTTTTTGTTTTGTTAATTGTTGGAGCTATGTGGCTATATCCTACATCAGAAGACTATGATTTGCGTTTATTTTTGTTCTTTGTAAAGCCTGAAATTTTCTCGCAGTTTCTTAAAATATTTATTATTATGTAACCTATTTGGAATTTTTATAAATATAACAGATATGGAGGAAGTTATGTAATGGCCACATCAGATTTTTTAATGCTGTATCCTTGCTGAATAATTCTAACGATCCTGTTATGCAGATACATTTAACATTAGTGGCAATTGTTTTAAATATAAAAGGGCCTGGGAGCTGTTTTAGGACTTTTATAACGGATAAAATGGTTTTTGTTTGTTTTGAGTGTTTGCTCTTTGCTACTGGGAAGGTATAGTTTCTTCTTGAATCGAAGAAATTAAAAAATAAATTGTGGCAGATTGTCAGCCAGATGTCAGGAATAGGTGCAATCAAACCCTCAACGAATTTCCCAGAATTCCATGAGATTTTTTTGCGTCGCTAAGACTCGTGTCCTTTTTCACCCCTCCATCTAAACCCTCAATGGTCTTCAATTGGTTCCTCACTATCCGTGCTTCTGTGAATATGCAAATCTACGTTCCCATTCGCATCGCAACACGGGGTATCTGTTCGGTTATGCGGAGGCGAACAAAAAGAGAAAGAAGAATCGCTACCCTTTGCGAGCAGACAACACGCGTGTATACCTTTAACGTCGGTGTCATTACATTTCGCGCTACCTCTTTCGCTCTATTAAGGAATTAAACGCATAAATCCACCTCTGATAGTCGCTCTCTCTCTCTCTCTCTCTCCTCACTCCCTCCATATCTCTCGCATTCCTCCCTCCCTATCTCTCTCTCCTCACTCGTTATCTCGCTCTCCTCCCTCCCTATCTCTCTCCTCACTCATTATCTCTCTCTCCTCCCTCCCTATCTCTCTTTCCTCCCTCCGTATCTCTCTCTCCTCCCTCCCTATCTCTCTTTACACCCTCCCTATCTCTCTTTCTTCCATTTCTATCTCTCCTCCCTCCCTATCTCTCATTTCACCCTCCTTATCTCTCTTTCCTCCATCCCTATCTCTCTCCTCCCTCCCTATCTCTCTCCTCCCTCCCTATCTCTCTCTCCTCACTCCTTATCTCTCTCCTCACTCCTTATCCCTCTCCCCCCCTATCTCTCTCCTCCCTCCCTATCTCTATTCTCGCTTCTTATCTCTCTCTCCTAACTCATTATCTCTCTCCTCCTCCCTATCTCTCTCCTCCATCCCTATCTCTCTCTCCTCCCTCCCTATCTCTCCCTCCCTATCCCTCCCATTTCTGTCGGGATGCCTCTATCTTTCCCAGCGTGAGAACATTTTCCGTGATATTTTCTGCATGGCGGGAGAGTAGTCTACCGTTCCTGCTTCGGAGCGCGAGAACGCGAATCATTCTTTCTTATTTTTCTGCCCGCACGAAACTGCAGGGCTCGTTATTTCAGACGCAATGAACTTTTGTTTTTAGGAGCTTATTGTACGGCGAGAACGCGCATCTTTCCGTCTGAGAATTTTTTCACGATTTTCTCCGTTTTGTGATATGCGTCGTTTCTTTTTTTTAAGGAGACGAGAATGAAAAAAGTACATAGGGAAACCTGAACCACCGTATGCTTTTGAAAGAATTCTGTGCACTGTAATTAACATAAATTTCAGATGAAATTCTTGGAATATGTTTAATACGGAGATAGAATTTTTTCGACAACAACCGAAAAATATTTTGAGTTTTATTAAGGCCTTTTCCTTACTGAAACGTCCAAATAATTGTATATTTAACATAAAAAGCATTGAAATATCGTTTATTTAAAAATAATATATTCGGTGTTGATTTCATATTTAAATTTTAAATAAATGCTCCTAATCATGAACTATATGTCGATCATAATACTCTAGCACAAAGAATGTCGACAAATATTTCGAAATTCAGAAAATTTTAAATATGCTAGCAAGATAGTCAACAGATTTGCACGTTAAAAAAATGCTTGGTAATATTTATTTGAAATTAGTCATTTCGTAATTTCACAGTATATATTACACAATATCACAGATACATACATAAATTTTCGAAATAAATAAAAACGTTAATATGTTTAATTCATAAATCTACTGATAAATCTTCTTTCGCCTTGCCTAATATATTAATACAAGTACATATGAATAATAATACATTCAAGATGGAAAAACTAAAATGTTACTCTGACAGATTAAATCGCATCCAAAAATTAATTATTTTAAAAATTCTTTGGCATGAAGTGACACCGCAAACCTTTTTAAATCCGTATGGATTCCTTTTATACCTTGGATGTCTCTTGAGAAACAACCCGATAATTTAATCTTAACCGCAGCGAAGCGGTGGCGAAAAACAGCGAGGCGTATATCTTCCAAAAAGGCTCGCGCCATTTAAGTAACCTCCCACGGCAATCCCCGTAAAATGACAGATAGATGCGAATGGCTCGCATGCGAATAGGTTTCGGTGTCTTTTTGTGTATCTTCCGCGGATAAATATAGGTGAAGGAGTGGAAAATAACGTTGAAAACGGTAAATGGAACAGAAGTCCGATCTGGAAACGTTGTTTGCAATAGCATTTAACTAAACTTTTGTCTTACTAATCAAGTTATCACAATTCTTACCCTGAACGTGATAGAGCAGATGTTATGTTTTCAACTATTAATCCACAATATTTTGTGAGCTTATTGTATCATTTCGTTTGATAGCTAACGGAATAACGATTTTGATAAATAGATTTGGATCGAATTTAGGCCAAATAGTTGAATATGGTGACTGTAATGCGCAGGTGAACACCAAAATACCATTTTTTCACCTCTATCAAAGACAACACTGAATAAGATCAGGTGTGAAAACCTAATAGTCGGGGGTTTCAGCGGCCCCTCATGCCATCAACTACCGTAGTTTGGTCAAGTTACATTCTCCTCGAAATAATAACACAAGTTTAAAAGTTAAAGGAGGCCAACGGAAGCGCTTAAATGTTTTTTTTTGCGCGTACGGCTTTAGCAGAACCGTAAACAACAACGAGTACATTTACGTGATTTTAATTTCATACGCTTCGCGCCCCTGCATATATTATCTTCGGTAAAATTTCAAGTTTTTCGTTTATTTTCCCGGCGCCAAAAGTGTTTTCTCTGCATAAACCGTAATTTTATTCCTATTATTATTATTGAAGTAATGTGAATTATTAAAACTTTAATATTTGATTTTTTATTATAGTTTTGGCGGATTCTGAAAGCCGGTTATTGAGAGGTAGCAATCACGCAAATTATTACCTGACAACGGAAATATTTCAATCAAATTGCATTTAATAATTACTCTGAATACTAATTGATATTTTTAACTTAAACAATGTACTTATTTTACCGAGGTATAATTTTGTATTCAAGAAATGTTAGATTTTATTTTTTTCATCTCTAAACGAAAAAATTATGCCGGAAAATGGTGTAACTTTGTGTTATTGGTTGAAATCTTAGAAAATCGCGCACTTAATTAGCATTCTAAAATATTTAAAGATAGACTTTGGAGAAGCAAATTTTTTTTCGCACCCCTAGCTGCAAGAATTTCTCAGATGAAAAATTACCTCGGTTTTAACCCGCCTACGCAACAAAGCGAAGATAAGCTCCAGCACACGAGAATAAAAATTCCGGAACATTTAACGGCTTCCGTGAAAAAAAGAAAACGAAAACGGCAGAACGTCATTAATTACCCTTCAAATGCTTCAGCGGAGTGCTTTTTGGACGTTCGCCTAGCTTCTCAGTCCCCGGTGGAGCTATAAACAAATCGCACGGCACCGTATTGCTTTCCTTTTGCCGCCTCTTCCTCTCTCCGACCGCAGGCGGCGTTTTTGTTTTGTTTATTTTTTTCGTTTCGCAAAGGCTTCGTTTTTCCCTCCCTCTCTCTCACTCTATCCCTCTCTTTCATTCTCTCTTCCTTTGCTTCTATTCCCTCCGTGTCTATCCCGCCTGTATTTCAACGCAGGTTCCCTCTCCATCTTTACTATGACGTTCTCAGTCGCGTAAATTTTGCGCACTGCGCTACAGAGGGAAGCTTAGCTCCGTCGAAAGTGATTTTTTGGTCAGTTTATTTTTTCCCGAGCTGATAAAATTTCGGTTACTTGGTGAAATGTTTTCCTCTCTCTAGAGAAGCTCAAAATTTTTCTCGTTTCTTTAATCTCATGAGATTATTTATTGGGTCTGTTACTCCGAAATCACCCCAGTCGGCGTTGCTACGTACGAAATGGTGTCGAGACCGTGTTTTTTTGTCTTATCGTCTACCAAGTTTTCATCTTATATAAATTTGGTTTCTTTAATCTGAATTATAAATCTCTACTGGAGCAATTTTGGATAAAATAATCAATCCTTAGACATTAATTGCGCATTGAGCGACCTGTTACATCTTTAAGCATATATTCATTAACCATTTACATATATATTATCAAAAATAATACTCAAAATTAAGTCGGTATGACTGCACCAAATCATTAATATGTTTATTTTAAGTAGGTATTTAAATTGTATCTCAGCATCAACTTACTCATTTTATATAAATGCATAGTACAGGTATATAAATCAATTGGAAAAGCGATTTTTAAAATCGTTAGGACATCCTTTTGACTGCATTTCGTAGTCAATGTTACTATAACGAATCTCAGTGCCTCTATGTACTTGTATTGCGCTACAGATAATATATTTTTGAATCCCTAACATTCACGTCAAATGATCTGCGTTGTGAAAATCACAAAGAGTTGCAGTTTTCTTTTTTCCCCGTCGTCCCTCAGTAGTTGCCACCCCCACCTTCATTTTTCATCCAAATATTTATGAAAGAAACATTTTGAAAGATTTTTTATGTAATCATCATTATCTCAGTTGCAAATTGAATAATTTATTTAAACACCACAAAGAAACGGATCTCGTTAAATAGAAACAGATTCCCAGAAGTATGATTTCAATTCATTCCTTATTTCCTCTCATATCAGTTTTTAGCGTTCGTTAGTGAATTACTTTTTCTGTTTTGTTTCCTTTTTTCCATTTTATGCGCGGCACGCGATTCAACGAGACAATAAATATTTTTCTTCCCCCGTCTTCACGTATTTTTTCTTTAAACCAAAAACAACATGTGGCTGCGACCCAATTTTATTCTCTCGCTTTGGCATGCGTTTTCACACATAATATATTTAGAGATTTGGTAGTATCTTTATTCCACCCAAATTTTGTTACTACAGTTCTAAATCCATGGAGACATTGGGGTGATCATCAATCTCCTTTCGGTAGGTTTTTGGAAAGAACTGAGTGCAACCCCATTCTCTCAAACATCTTCAACACGCGACCCATTAAATGCCATTGTAAAAGTTCTCGGTAGGATAAATAAATAACGGAATGCGAAAAAGAGCGGAGGTGTGGGGCAGAAATATGTGTTTGATGGGAAAGGGAGATAAAAGTTTCAAATGGGAGAAGGAAAGCGAAAACAGTGAATCTCGAAAAATGACAGCGTGTATTAAACCGAAACGTAACCAAAGAAAAAAATTAACAGAATCCATATATGGGACATCTGGTGACAATTAGTTAGATACCGAAGCTTATATCTGCAGGGTGGTCTTCTTCAACACATCCATCTATTTACGCAGGGCTAGATCATATCGCCCAAGAAGATACGACTACATATTCGCAATACTACAAGTAATTCATTTCCAGACGCCTTAAGACAGGCCAATAGAGGCTTTAATTAGAGTAAATGTTTGGTTTAATGGCACTCCCTTTCAAATTATATTAACTTCAGGCATAGTAGGATTGTATATTTATTTGTATTCTTAACGAATGGAAAATATTTAATGAAATAAATTTTATCGGGGTAGGAAAATTCAGTGGACATTTATTATTGAGAAGCAAGATCCTTGATGGCCAGCTAGAGATGAACAAGTTCTTGCGTCAGCGACCAAGAGAACACAATTCTTATTTTTTTACAGTCGGGATTAATCCTTTAATAGGAGTTTAATCTACCTTAACGTCTTCTGCTATGGAACAAAAAACTAAGTCCCTATAGCTAAAGATTAGTGAAATACAAAAAAGACTTGAATCATTAAAATGTTACATCGGTTGAATTTCCTCTTATCGAGTAGGGATGCAATCCAAATAAATCTGGCGTGTCCAGCACATGACTTTCCCCATACAGAATAATTACTATGATTGCAATAGCACTTACAAGTTTCTCTCAGCAACTGCTCCCAGCCTAATAACTATCGGCAATTACACTCGTGAATAATGTTTATTTAAACAATGAATAACTTTAACATGAATTATATTTTGAGTCACCTTGTACGTTGAAATAACTATACCTAAAAAAAATTGTTATTTGGTGCTGTGGATAACAAATAATAGATGCGCGATCTAAAATACCGCTGGCGGCGCTGTCAATATTTATATGACAATTTGTTTACAAAATATGATGCTTGATGGTATTGGGATAGTATTTATAGCGATTAAAATTGCCCTTGGCAGCGTAGATGTCATTTTGATCATAGCAACTGAAACTAAGATATCACTTAGTGACGTAGATATGTAATCGTTAAGGTTGTAGACAATATAATTTTATAAAACGTTTGTTTGTACAATTTTTCATTGAACGGATTATTTCAAACAAAACTTGTGAAAGATTATATTCTCTACAACGTCAATGATAAAAAATACAACTACATTGAAGTTCTAACGGACATATTTGGCAAAAACGGAAAAATATTAGGAGTAAAGTTTCACTTCCGCTCGACCAATTTTAGCCAAAATCTGATCAAAACTTATTTTTTAAGTTAAAGTCATAATTATAAACTTTTGTGCTAATGTGATACGTAATTTCTTAATTAGAGCGTGCACAAAATTCTTATCAACACACAAACACCATAAAAAAATAGCGAAAACGCATTCAGGAGATTTTAAAAAGAGCATTTCCGTTGACATCACATTTAACTTTTTTCGCGAAAACAATACTCTCTCCTGTACTGCGTATGAAAAAAGTTAAAATATTATAAGCGAAATACCGAATGTATGAGTGGTAGACAGTCTAATAAATCACGGCGATCTGCGTACGTTGATAAAATGTCAAGCGACATGACAAAACCTAAAATAATAAGGTCGGAAGGTGAGCAGTTCCTTGTTTCTAAAACCTATTTATGAGGACCGTATTTCTAAAAGTGAAAAACTTCCAGTTAAATGCCTAACTTTAATATATGCGAGGTGTATTTACTCCCTCATGGAGGTTAATAATTGTTTTAGAAAATATAGTATGGAAGCATTGCAAGATTATAGGCCAAGCTATGTATGAAGCCATTACCACTAATCGATTTTCGCTCGAGACGTCTACTCTGTGTTGATTGCCCCGTAATTACGATGCGCAGCTCAAAGGCCCCTTGCGGTCTTCTGATTGTTTTTCACATGTAAAACATGAAATTTGCTATTAATAACAAATAAATTCAACTGAAGAAGCCTTCATGTGGTAGAACTCCATATTCAAGGATAATAAGGACAGGTTACCCTTGGTTACGCAGCGCCCGGGCCCTTAGTAACCTAGTTAAGCCCGTTATTCCATGCTCAATCAGTCGTCTACTAATTGCTTGCCTGGTCTTAAATTTCTTGTTTTCAAATATCTTGTACCGGGATCAAAAATGCTGCGAGGTAAAAGCGCATGACTGCTTAACAATATACTTTGCGTGACATAAGTTTGGCATGCTCGCTGGATAAGCACAAAGAATAAACTTTTTGCTCTTCTCGTAACCATAAGTCCCGAAATTAGACCAAGGCGTCCCATTCTGTGGTTTTGTGTTTTTTTCTTTTATCTTTCAAAACCTAATTACGGGAGAAAGAGACGCTCGTCGCGTGAACATTTTCAACACCATAATAATTCGAAAGCACGTGACAACGCTTTCAAAAGACCCAATTTAAAATCGTTTTTTCCAGAAAGACACCGCAAAATTAATGTACGTGTGTGTATAATGAAAAATAAACAAGCTTCGACATTCTTTTCATATATTGTATTTTGGCATTAAATTTGCGTCATGTTTCGAGAATATGACGTCGATTTTGACGCTGGAAGTATTTATCTACTGTCACAAACAACGCAAGGTTCTGCAATTAAAGCATCTATTTTGCGGAAATTATTCGTTTTTTAAACTGCAATTTCTTTACTTTTCCTCTGCTTTCTAGTGAAACAAGTTTGTAAAAAGAGCTCCGATAGCGCTTATTTTTAGAATGTTTACGTGAAGTTTTGCAGTCCTCGAACTCCTCACCGCACTTAAGCAGTTGTAATTGATCATAACCTCTTTTTCGAAAGTGGATTGAACGGTATTTACGTTTCGATTTTATTGTTGTAACGACGTAAGTTAAACGAAAGATTACCATAGTAACCGACCCGTATAGATAGTTCATATGGGTATTTTTTTAATCCGTCTAATAGGCAAACGGACAAGGACGGATCCTAAAATCAATAGAGCTCATATCTGCCATCACCCAAAACTAACCTGAAAATATTTGTTTCACAGCTTTTCTAGTTAATCCAATATTTTACTCACAATTGGACGAAAAAATGAAAACAAGCTACTTTAAAAAAGAGCTAAAATCAGTAAGAAAAAGACTAGACCAAACGGGAATATACATCAGCATTCTGAGTTCCGGACGAATTTTCTGTCATTGAGTTGCTATTCCAGAATTTAACCGTCAATCAATTCCTTTGAATCTTTATATGTGCGCTTTTGTTGCCCAAAGGACCATCTAAGTTCCTCTGATATCAGTTATCTACCATAAAAAGATTTTCGTCGCATTGCGTCCCATCTTTAAAAAGCGATTTGTGTATTTAGGTATGCCAGTGATTTAAAAACATTAATAAGCCCCGCCCCTCTCCCTCCACACCTAAGAAAAATGTCTCTGCGCCCCCCTCTCTGTCATGTTCAGTCAAAATTCATAAACAATACTTACTTGACTAATTGCAATTAATACTATAATCATCTTTTAAAAAGTAATAAGACAAACGATACGCCCTAGCCAATTGTGGGCTAGGATTTGTCGGCTGCATACTGCAGGTCTTACAAGTAGGACACGAACGACAAAAATACTTGCAATAGTTTGCGCTCCCCACCATCTGTTCCCCCTATCTCCCTTCCCCAGGGGGTCGCGCCCCACGGTTCGGAACCCACTGATTTATGCGGCCCACGGAATTATTTACTTGATACAACACGAACCCTTACTCAAACGCGTTTTCGCAAAATATTTCACGTAAATATTTATAAATAATCTAAGAAGTGTAATCAGCACTTTTTAAATATCCGCGGTTTATTCCTCATCCCCATTTGGGTTACGGAAGGATGTTCATCTCACTTCCAATGTGTTTCTTGAGTTTCCGAATGACTTAACCCTCGACGCCGGATCTATAATTATTGTAATTAGTGGGTTTAAGACCGTGTTATAGGGCAATTTCCCTCCCTGTAGAAGGAGAGAATGAATCTCCAATGAATACTAAACTTGAAAGTACTGGAAAATTATGGAATGCGGCCCGCGGATTTGGTGCGTTGCCTTAATGTGGCCTGCGGATTTGGTGCGGTGCCTTAATGTGGCCTGCGGATTTGGCGGAGAGACATCATGTGAGTTTTAGACACCTGATTTTACAGATAGTTACAATTTGACGAATAGGTTTCCGAACCGTTCCCTTATTTTGACATCGAGCGCGCTTAACAAACATGCGCTCGACTCGATCCGTCCCCTAAAAAGACTTCAGCTACTGAAGATGGGAGCATAGCTCCCGAAATACGTATCTAGCGGGTTTCCCAGAGATTTCCAGAGTGATTGTGCGTGTGTGTGTCCCTTTTCTTCTTTTTAGGCTAGTTTTTGACAACAGGTCCTTGTAGGCCATCATCGTCCTGCAAACTTGTAAGTATAATTTTAATTTTCCTTATTTCTTATTGACGTGTGAGTGCTCTCTGGGTTAATTTACGGTTCAGGAGTTTTAAATTTTAATTCCTAGATAATCATTGCCATTGGGATGTCCACGTATCAGTGGTGAAACTAGGAGTGAAAAGACCCCCGGCGAAATATTATCGATGGTACTTCTCCCAAAAAATTAATATGTTCAATTAAAAATGTAAACCATTGTAAAACATACCAAGTTGCGTTTATTAATCGAATGCCAGGAATATTCCGAAAAGGTTAGGCTTTCTAAAGTACTATGTCCAAAAATAACGATTAACAAGAAAGTCATTCAGAAATTAGGACAAGAAAGAAAGATAAATCACTAGAAAGTTATTTATTTTTATATATTCGGAAGAATTAGAGGGCCTCTAGGCCAGTGGAATTTGACCAACCACGCCACCATATTGTTACGACTTTGCCACTTATTGCGAGAATGATGAATTTGAATGTAAGCTTTCGGATATTCTCCTTATAAAAGCTAAGGTGATTTTATATACAGTATTATTATATTCAGTGGCGGCACAACGCCTATATCAGCTGATAATAACGCTAACGAGCACCGCGTATCTTACGTCCATGTCCAGCCTTAATAAGTATGTTTCTTTCGCTATATATAATATATCACTCGCTATTACAATGAGCAGCGATAAATAATTTGTGCTAACATTTTTAAAGCGACTATTAATCTCAATGAAAAGCGCGAGGAAATTTTACTAGGCTGATTTTTCTTATTATGTTAACGAAAGAGACGGTGAATACAAATTACACGCAGCGAATACCTTTCTACACGACATACGGACCTGCATTTGACGTGGTAAAAGTAAAGAACCGAGGGAAAAACATTTCTCCCCCTCCTATTCAGGATCGATGACTTTACCTCACAAGCTTCGAGAAGAAAACCCATAACGTCTTACAATTTGGCGGTAACTTTTGCTGTAGGAAGTTACCGACAGGCGACCTCCGATTCGAAGAGAAGGCGATTCAAAGCCTCAAGATATGGTGAGTATTTTAAGCAGCAGTAGATAATAAATAATTAGCAAGTTATTCATAAAAAATATACTACACTAGTAAATAACATGTTCTTTTCACTAGAGACATCTCATTATACATTTTTTAAATTTTATATCCTCGTGAGTGTTAAAAAGTTTTTGGTACTTGTCCTTTAACTACCCACATATTTTCCCGTAGGGAGTGGCGCCGTAGGTGACGAGAAACGGAATTACGTGGTACATATATATATATCTCATAAACCTTTAGTTTTACTGCGTTTGCTCTGCTTCGTGCACGCAATCTCCGCTGTCATGGAGAGGGTGACATTGGTGCTAGCAGGGCGCTGCAGGCGCCCCGCAAGTCTTTAATCTCCAACACGACTTTAATCTCACGCTAAACAAAAGAATTTCGGCTAAACAGTAAGCGCAACCACCGCGTAGATCCATTTCTCGTCACCTGCGGCGTCACTCCCTGCGGGAAAATTTGTGGATAGTTAAAGGGCATGTAGCGAATGTTTTTTGAGCACGAAGAAAAACCGCAACACGAGCTTTTCGAAAGATTTCGTTTGTCCCAATATATATTTAAGTCGCATCTTCTTCTATCGCGTTAAAGCAATACCGCTGAGTTTCGTTTCTTTTCCCATTCCAGGTACGTCGCGATTGTGAATCCCACCCAGTTCTTCAATTACCAAAATCAAATCTTTATCCTTTTATTTCCTTCATGAACACCGAAGTGCCTTTTCCAAGCTTAATCATGCACGGCCCCGTGTGGTGCTGTGGTCATCTGCGACGAAATACTGCCCTTGCACTTATGCGTGCCGAAAGGAACTTCTTCCGTCGAGGGAAAATGGCTATGACTTCTTCCACCGTTGGAACTTTTAACCGCAGCAAAGGTAAGGAGACGTCGGTTTTCAGAAACATATCCTCCCGATTCCCTCTCTCTTTTCCAACTTCATTCGAATGGCATTTAGGTGGTCGCTGGCAAACGATTCCGATTGGAGAGTGTGTTAAACGTGCCCAAAACTTTCCAGGAAAATATGCCGTAATTAGAAATGAGTTGAACGATATTAAATTGTAGTCGAACATTTGCTTTAAAAAATGTGAGCTATAAGTTGAAGCCTCGTATCGCTTGAAATTAATACTCTTATCGGCTCAATTTTCTTAAGAGGCGCTAATTTTATACTCAATTCCAAACGTGTTTGTCATGACACCATGTGTCTTTAACGTGAAACTTTACGACGAGCAATGTAGGATGAGGTAAAGGAAGGGACTTTGTCGCCGACTGCACCCGATCAACTGCGAGAAAACCCGATTGCCGCTTTCCCCTCCGAGAGAGTGCTGTCATAAGACGACTAGTGAGTGGGAGTTAAAGTTCATTCCAGCATTTTGTACGGGTAAGGCGTGTCCTCAGTTGGACCCGTGAGGTGAGGGAAAAAAATACCAGCCAATAAGAGGTCGTAAATTTCCCTCTCCGCTCAAAATTTCTTGACAAGCGCTGTTGACACGATTGCTTACACTTTTCAATCGTATTTCGGCGACGGCGGAAAGCATGAACGTGCTTCATCCGGATCTATTGGAGCATAGAACTTCACTCCTCAGCAGCTACCGATGAACTGAGCGAAATTGGAAACTTGGCAACATGGCGTCGTAGCCAAAGCGAAATAACCCGAACGCGAGGGGAATACTTCGAGTCCCAGCCGCACGTGCAGTAGAAACAGATTATAGCGGCAAACACCTTTCGAATTGACTACCGATCACCGCATGCGTCCCGGGTCTCTAGAATTGTGAGGGCGAAAAGAATTGCTCAATTTCTCAATTATCGGCATTAAACTACTGGTGTATATGAATGAGAAACTAGAGGACTAGATTGATAATACTTATGCATTTCAGATTATGACACCGAAGGGCGAATGTGACCGTACGTTTTTCCATTTTGTTTAATGAAATGGTTTCATGAAACTTAATTCGGCGACTTTGATGATTTTTTAATCTGGTTTAGACATTATAAATAAACGAGAAATTCGACCGGTAATTAATGGCGTAACTATCACACATGGAGGCATCTCAATCCTAGCTAAGTCACCCACTGTATCTGTAATTTATTATTATTCATTATCTTACGCCTTTTATTTTATGTACGTATTTTTGGGATAAATAGCGTGCCCTCTCTGTAGAACTATATTGATGTTTGGCACATCTAACAAATGACAAACCTTTCAATAAGCGCAATAGTTTTTATTCAAACTGTTATTTCGTGAAATACTTAAACTTTTACTTGAACATTTTTCTTAGAACTAATCTGCGACTCCGCAGTCTCTTCAGACCGGTTTTAAAATTTTCCTTTTTCCCTCGTAAATTTCTGAAAACTCCCTCATTCGCGTATTAAGGGAGAGAAGCTGTTTTGGATAAAAATACAGCACAGTTTTCGTCGATCAAATATTTAGAAAACGCAAACTCTTTCTTCTTCCGCCAAACGAACTAAACCTTTTCACAGGAATCGTGGATCGGTAAACGGGTGACAAAAACCTTATCGGCGTTTCAAAATTTTCTTGGAGTCTTGAGTATGAGTAAATAACAGACATGGAATTCACAAAAAGGATAAAAAAGAACCATGTTAGTTATAGCCCGCTCCTCACAATGACCTAAATTCTGGTATTGATTGAACTGATAGAGTCAAACCTCGATTTAGCGTCACCGTTTGTCCATCGCTGACATTGGCACAGAAGCAGGGTTGGTGGTAAATCGAGGTATATGATACGTACCTAAGATTCAAGTTCTTTTCACAACGATTCAAGGGGTGGCACTATACATGGCGTCCCGCGAAAAGTGTGCATAATTCCTGAAGAGAACAGGTATGACTACAGTAAGTACAACGTTGTACCGTATACCTCCCTGTTCGTTGTCGATCTCAGGCTGCTTCGCTTGGACGCGGTTGTAGACATTTTTACTTACAAGTCGAGAACGGAAAGTCGGCAGCATTTGAAATTTGTAGGGTTGTTGTAAGCATTCCGTGTAAAGGTGCCATTAGCTTTTTGCAAAAATCGGCGTAACGGAAACTAGTATTTTTAATACCGAGTTTTTGCTGGTAACACTTTCAGGTCCTACTGGTACCACTTTGGGTACTGGCACCAAACTTTAAATACCACTGTTCTAGCGAATCATACGATGCGTGAAGGGCGACGGTATTTTATTCCAAACTAGATGAATTAGCTCGTTTAAAAGGGACTTGGTAATCAAATAACACACAAAACTAATTAGACCTCATTGGTTGCTATCGGAACCTTTCATGAAAGTTTCTTATGTCACGGCTGAGATATTGGGCGTCTTACGGGAGATTAAAATCACCTTCTGGAGTCTAACCCGGGACATTTTTGGAAAACGTTTTATGTCATTCACTGCTGGTACATGGTAATATCATTCCTACCAAATTTAATTGAACTGGCTGAAAAAATGGCTGAGATATTGAACGTTACGGACAGAATAACCAAATGACCAAGAGAGAGAGAGAATAAGGGTTTCATAATTAATTCCAGAAAAAAGAAAGACCGTATTTACTTTCTTATTTCCGCCTTTGAAGGAACATGAACAATTTGTTGGCTTCTGAGCAAAACGTAAAAAGGATAGAGAGACTTTAAGTAGGATTTAATGTTCCAACTCTGCTTTCCCTGTCTTCCGTGAATCGGAGAGCGCAATTTCCCCTCCCCCCTCGCATCCATCTCTCCTCCAGCCGAACCTCTCCTTGTCTTACCCACAGGTATATACGTCTTTCCATACACGTCTCCCCTAATTATACGTCCCATCCCCTCCACACGGAGAATCGGTGGGCTCTAGAGCGACGATGACCCAATTCTAAGTCATCATCACCGCCGCAAACGTACTGCTCTCCCTCCCTCTCTATCTCGGTGGAATAAAAAGCGAATAGCGCATAGAGATCCGCAATCTTAGATATCCTGGAGAAACTCCGTCGACGACTCTTATGCAAACTTACCTTCCTCCTTTTGAAGGCTGCCTTAAGTGAAACAACTACGCGCCCCCTCTCCCTCGAACCTCCCTTCCCCCCGCCTTCCCTCCTATTCCCTTCTCACACCGCCTCATCTCCATGGCAACACAACGTCAGCAAACAGTTTCTATTTCCCCACTCCGTCTCCCTCTGCAATTCCCCGTCTCAACTCCCGGGATCTAGATCTATTTAAGCCAGGCTTTTGATCCCTCTCTCATAGCAACGTCTAATTATTTGTTTAAGATTCCCTAGCAACAAACCCTCTGAAAATTTGAGTAATCCTTCAAGCAGTCACATTCAATTTTAAAATCCATTGTTCTTTTTGCAGAACGCTTGGTTTAATTAACGAACTGGGTACATGTGTCTCAAGTTCTTGTGTTCAAATTTAACTCCAGTTTGAACAATTTTTTTGTTACGCTTTCGGAATTTTCCTTTATTTATCATCAATCAGATAAGCATACATTTTAAGAGTCGTTACGGAAGTTTTCGTTCTCCACTAAAATAATGCTTACATTAATGATTGAAGTTTTTGTGTTTGATCCAAAACATTTCACTCGAATTTAAGTAAATGTGAAATCAATGTACTTTTATTTTTTTGCAAAAATAAATTTGCCTTTTGGTTTTTTTTTTCGGTTCGTTCAGAATGCAAATTAACCATCTTGAAGAAATTTATATACTTTACATTCATCCATTTTAACCCCAACAAACCTGACGTGAAACATTTTTATTAATTCTTCTCCTTCCTCTATTCCCATTTTTTTCAATTTTCGCTGCCCCTCTTATATTTGAGTTAGCTTTAATAATTTAAATATATTATCCCCAGAAATTTGAGCCGTTCCATTCGCAGACCTATTTCAAATACTCGCGCAACAAGATCCATCTAAATAAAAAATATTATCATCGAAAACAGAAGACATTTCGCTCACGTTCCTTTATCCATTATTTGCTGTGTTGTTTATATTTGATATTAATGTCTATAAAAAAACTAAAATCTTTCAGTAAGTCTGAGTTTTATAATAATTTCAAGTGTTATAGTTATATACTGTGCAAAAATGTTGAAGTCATGATAAATATTAGGACTAATCACGAGAAAAATAAAAATTTGACGCATATTATTGTTAAATTTCTCTATCGATTATCATTACGTAAAATAACGAGAATACTCTCATTGCTGAATTTCAGGGTGAGAAATCTTCGACACATAAATGAAGCTAAGGGACTTTATAACTTTTTTGGGAGATGATTGGCATTTCTCTGGTATTACAACTACAGAGTGACATTCTAGGTCGTAAATATATTCCTTATTACGTAATACGACACTTTTTTGGGACTGCATCCCTCTGTCGCATTTCCCTTGATGCATCCGTAAACGACTGCCTGTGTCCACCAATCCCGCATGGAATGTTGACTCCCATTACCACGCTGATACTCTCTCCCTCTCGTCCTCTTCGCCTCAAACGTACCCTCAGCTACCTATAGACACAAGATGACCTGAGGGGAAGAGATCCGTTCCGTTGGGCTCGCAGCCACATTGAATCTGGGTCGCATCCCTTGGTACACCGAGAGCACGGACGCAATACCGTAGCCCAGAAAGGTGGAATTCGCTATTTCCAAAATAGGTTCATTTTTTATTCTTCAGTGGCGTTCATTCATTCGCATTTTCCTGAAATACTCGACTAGAGCTCATCAAAAACTTTTTTTTCCATCCTAACTTCTTTGCCTGAATGAACCCAGGTAATTTATCAGGTACTGAACGCATGCTTTATTTTTTAATTACCACTTGCGTAAAATCGGTTTAATTAGGCTCCTTCTCAGTTTAGAAATATTTAATATGATGTTTTTAGAAAATTCACAACTTTTTCTCCGAAAATCAAAACAAAAAATACCGATAGGTTTCAGATAAATAGAGCCCTTGACTTGTTGCTTGGCAACGCAGTCCGATAACACATTATTTGGTTCACTAAGATGCCACTGCAGCGTCATTCCTGTAGCAGCTTGAGCCAAATGAGCAGAATTGTATCAAGTCATTCTGAAGCTTTTGATGGTAGATATGCGCTGATTATATTTGTATAGGTATTTTTATGACGATATACGCCCTCTCCTTCAAGTTTCTAATGATGTTTTAGAGATTTTTTCCGATCGAATTCTTTTTATATTTCGATGATTCTCTCCCAATGCCACTAGAATGAGATAAAACGAGTGTTACGACATCTTCATTAGCGCGCAATTAAAAGCGTCATTAATTTTCAGAATGTTACATCACGTTTCCGTAAAACTCGGCTCCATTTTCAAGTAAGATAATCATTAAAAAATTATCCTGTATAATAATTTACTTATGCTAACTTTCATGTATGCACCGTGAAATAACGTGAAATTATTTTTCTTGCTATCATATAAAATACGTTTTGCAGTAAATGCTTAACTGAAACTTACCTTTGTGGTAAAATGGGAAACGGATGAATCTCATCGTAGTTAATCCCAGGCTAACATAAGATATTTTTTAGAATGCTAAATAGAGATGATACAGAACATATCAGATTTATCTCGGTGCCGAACATATTCCAATGGAATCTACCTCTATTGACTTTCAACTAAATTCTCTACTAAACGTAAGACCGACACTCAAGTTATTTGTAATTTTTATATTTGCGAGCGAATTGTTTAATCAACTTCGAACCTCGGAAATACATATTGAGCGTATTTTATAAAAATTTGGAACGATTCTATGGTGCTATGAAATCGCATTTTTTACGTAATAATTTTATGAATTTCTGAAATTTTGTTGAATTATCCTTGGCTTCCAGCAGACAAACTTGCTTTAATACTCGCGGGATAGAGGATTATTCAAAGAATGAAGTATTAAAAAAATCCATGGTAACAGATATGAATGAAGACGTAAAGGAGGCCGTTTAAACCAACTAAATCATTTAATAAAATATCTACAGTAACAATCAATTCAACCATTAACCTCTTTTTTTACAACATTAATCGAGTCTTAATCGCTTAAGAGTTCTTTTCGATGAAATGATAACTATTTAGAATATGAACTTTTTTTCGCTGCAAGGTTCGAATATTCTATCCCCGGTCGCTTAGAAAATATATGAACACTTGTAAATTATTATTGTTATTATTTTATTTTGAGCACAGCCATTCCGCAAAAAAACCGTTTGCTTCATGGGCGTTTCGATTCCAACCGGCACATATCACAGAACCTGGCACTTGCTTCGGTCCAGCGCGTCGTGTAAGTTGTCCACCACCATAGACCCTCCATGATGGCGGTGCAGGTGGAAGCTTGCGACCGCCTCCTTGCTCCTGCCCCCGCACGATGCCCCCGGTGCGAGGGGTTCGTTCCCTCCCAGACCTCCCAGCATTCCTCCGCCCCCTCCCGAACCTCCCCTCCCTTCCATGGCGTCGATCGCCTTCATCAACTCCTTGAACACGGCCACCACCCTCCAGTTGTACTTGGCGCTGCACTCGACATATCCGCACCTCCAGTGCTTCTTCACTATGTTCGCAATGTCTCGCCTCTCGCGAGACTCCGCGAGGGCGGTGGCCTGGTGCTGCTGCTGGTGGAACAGCAGAGAGTTCGCGTGGTTGGGCCCGGAGTGCGCGACCGCTTGAGCGTTTTGAGAGCTCCCGGAGGGAAGGGAGGAAGAGGTTCCAGGGAGTCCGAACCCGGAAGACTGAGTGAAGAATGATCCGGCGGGGTGAGAGGGAGCGGAAGGGCGGGTCACGCCGATTGGCCCGTGGAGGCGGTCGTGCTTGTTTCCCACTACGACCACTGGGACGTTCCTCATGTCTCGGCTGCCGGCCATCTGCTCCCGGAGACACTTGATGTGTCGGAAGGTGTCCGTGGCGTTGGAGAGGTCGAACACGAGGACGTAGGCGGTGGCTGACCTCAGTCCGTAGGAGCGGAAGTCGGTCCACTCGTAGAGGGAGTCGACGGGGAAGTAGGGCACAGGGGGCAGGTCGGAGATCTTGAGGTCGTAGAGGCGGTCGTTGATGACCACGGAGGGATAGTAGGTGTGGCGGCGGTTGGTCGGGTAATGCGTGTCGCAGAACTCGTTCCAGACGAATTGCTAGTGGGAAAAAAGGGAAACCCAACATTTTATTACATCATAGGTTGTTTGTAGCGTAATTTATTGATTACCATCGATTAAGAAGAAAGTGTTATTGCTAAAATTTTGCATACATACTTGCAAAGATAAAATACGGCCTCAATGTGTAAATAACGTTAGGAGAAAGTATTGATCTATAAGAAAATCGATATTCCAAAGAGTTACTATAGCCATATTTTGAGTTTACATAGTTACCAAGCTCCTCAACTTCACCTCCAATCAATTTGATTCGAAATGTCAGCATAAAACGCAAAAATGGTCAAATGTAATAATGATTCACATAAAACTGCTAATATTTTTAAAACAAACCTTATGTCTACAAAATTCGTAAATAGATACATAAGTTAATTGATAGTAGCTCAATAACTTCGCCTAAGATTAATAAAGGTAAAGTACTCCTTTAGCCAAACAATTAGAGGGTTACAACACCCAATGCATTTCGCCCACAAGGTGGGCATCGTCAGGTGTAAAACCTGTTTCAACAGTGACTGGGAGCCAACTGCAAGGTTTGAAACGGAAAGTATTAAGAAGACGACCGAGAAACAAGTGAAGCGCGGAAAGATTTTTCGGCGTGTGTGTTGTTTAAATCTGTCAGTTTGTATAGGGTCTTGTTGAAATCTGTGTCCGTGTTCATAAGTGTATGGCGGTTTTTGTAAATGTGAAGGTTTTCTAACGAGTTTAGTGAGTTGTTGGCTGAAGTTATCAATGTTAAATCGTTTACGTGTATACTATGACCTGTTACAAAGATGTGGTTGGCAACGCTTGATTTTTCAAAACGATTATATTTATAGTAAGCCATGTGCTTCTTGAAGCGTGTTATTAGTTTCCTTCTTGTTTGTTCTATGTACTTTTTGTCACAGTGTGATCATTGTATTTTATAAATTCCGGACTTCTTCAAAGATTCTGTTCTGTCTTTTGTACTGCCCAGTAAATTTTTCAAATTATATGGATTTGTATATGTTATGGTATAATTCTTATGTTTAAAAATTTTGTTCAAGCCTCTGTTTAATGGTGGTAAATAAGGCAATTTTACATATTTGTCCTCTTTTTTGTTGTCTAATTTGAGGGAAGTGGCATTGGACAAGGTTTTATTAAAGTTATGTTCTCTCACTAATTTATTAATTAAATTATTATCGTATCCAAGTTTAGTGGCAATTTGTTTTGTGTTTGTGTTCCTTTGCATATCTGATTTTATTGACTAAAAGTTTTGGTCCTATGTGAGAGAGGTCCAAGGTAGAGGCCCTACAATACCTTCCCTGCGTAATGACTCGGGTGACGTTATTCATGATAGCGTAGAGAAAGCCAACCTGTTAAACGGTCATTTTGTAAAAGCATTCATAGCCGTCAGCGACCATTGCGTACATTATGCACCCGCAATAAGGGGGGAGGGCTGAGGGACGATATAGTATTTTCTGAGGTGGGAATAGCAAAACAATTAAGTTCCATCAGACATAACAAAGCCACTGGCCCCGAAGAAATTCCTGCTCGCGTTTTAAAAGAATTAGCTGAAGAAATAGCACCTTTTCTTCTGATAATCTTCGAGAAATCCATTTCTCGCGCAGAGGTCCCTAGCGACTGGAGGTTAGCGCACGTTACCCCAATTCATAAGGGCGGCGACAAGGAGAACCCAGAAAATTACAGGCCGATTTCTTTAACTTCGATATCGTGTAAGATTCTCGAGCATATACTCGTTAGCAACATAATGCGATTTCTTGATAGTAATTTATTGTTAGATGATTGTCAACACGGCTTCAGGAAAGGTAGGTCATGTGATACTCAGCTCGGTCTTTTTGTTAATTGTTTACTGAGAAGCGGAGAAAAGAATACGCAGGTCGATGCCATATTCTTAGATTTTAGGAAAGCCTTTGATAAGGTACCTCACAGGAAGTTAATAACGAAATTAGAAACCTTAGGCGTTAATTCTGAAATCGTTAGTTGGATCCGTGAATTTTTAAATCATAGGAAGCAGATGGTTGTTATAGATGGGAAATCTTCGAACTTAGTGGAGGTTGTCTCTGGCGTTCCATAGGGTCGTGTAATTGGTCCGTTATTATTTCTAATTTATATAAACGATATCAGCTCAGTAGTCAGAAGTAAAATTAGGCTTTTCGCGGACGACACCGTCATCTATAGAGAAATAAGCAATCCGGAAGACCACCAGTATCTCCAAAATGACCTAGAAGCTATTTCTGCATGGTGTAAGGAATGGCAGTTAGAGATAAACCAAAAGAAAAGCTGCGTCATCAACTTCTGGAGAACCAAGAGTATCTCGTTGAATAATAATTATTCGTTGGACGGAGTAGAGATTCTAGTTTCAGACTCGATTAAATACCTTGGAGTCACGATCCATCGTGATCTCTCGTGGGACACCCACATTCGCCAATTGATAGGTGCCGCTAACAAAAAGCTGGCCTTTATAGGGAGAATAGTTCGAAATAGCTCCGAAAAAGTGAAAGAATTATGTTATTTATCCTTGGTTCGACCGCAGGTCGAATATGCTTCAGCTGTGTGGGATCCTTACGAAAAGGGACTCACTAACGAGATAGAAAAGGTTCAGCGCAGGGCAGCTAGATTTGTAAAGAGGAATTACGATAGTAAACAAAGCGTAACATCAGTAATAGATAATCTGAAATGGACATCGTTAGAGGAACGTAGGCTGCAGGCTAGAATTAAACTACTGGAAAAATTTATGTCGGAGGGACTAGCGAATGAGGTAGTAGGACTTATCAGAAGCCCGACGTATCTCGGAAGGCAGGACAGTGAGGATAAGATTCGCGAGATCGACTGTAGAACGGAGCGATATAGAGGATCGTTTTTCCCTAGGACGATAAGAGACCATAATAGAAAAAGATAACGTAGGAAAACTATGGACCCTTGGTGCACTGCACCCCCTGCCATCCACCGAAAAGATGACTTGCAGTGTATAATGTAGATGTAGATGTAGATTGAGGGGGATGTTACATAATCTGTGTGTTAAAAATTGAAACACAGCTATTTTTTGGTTCATAGGGTGAAAGGAGTTGTTAGGAATGAAGTTATCTGTATGTGTAAGTTTTCTAAAAATGTCAAACTCAATGTGTTGTCTATTATTTATGATAAGCAAGTCCAAAAATGGCAAGGTGTTGTTTTCTTGAAGTTCATAAGAGAACTTAATTGAAAGATATATGTTGTTTAACTGATTAACAAATTCATCTACATTTTGTTTTTTTAAATCAAAGATTGTGAATATGTCATCCACATACCTCAACCATATATCTGGAAAGTAATGAAATTTTTCTTTGCAATCGTTTTCAAAAGAGGACATGAAAATTTTGGCTAGAAAAGGAGATAGGGGGTTTCCCATAGAAGTGCCTTGTGTTTGTTTGCAAATTTCATTTTTTAATAGAAAAACGTTCTGTGACATGCATAAATTAGTAAGTTGTAAATATTCTAGGACAATTTCGTCAGAAAAATTTTGTTTTAGTAACAATGATTTTAAAATTTGGGATGTTTCTTCCAGAGGTACACTTGGGAAGAGGCTTTTAACGTCAAAGGAGGCCAAAATCTCAGACTCTTTTAATATTATGTTTTTTAGTTTACTTATCAAATCATAGGTATTTTTAACAGAATGTTTGTCGAGAAAGGACATCTGTTTAAATTCACTATTAAGCCATTTGGCCAAGTTATAGGTTGAGCTATTAATTCCTGATGCAATCGGTCTCATGGCTTTGTCATCTTTATGTATTTTGGGGATACAGTATAATTTTTGTATGTTTGGGTTTGAAATTTTTAACTTGTAGCTTAATTTTTTATCAATGATGGTTTTACATCCTTTAATGATGTCTTTAGTTTTTTGAATCATGGAATTTAATGGGTTCTTCTTGAGTTCAATGTAAGGTCCATTGTTCAACATAATTTGGACGTTGTCAAAGTATTGTGTCTTATCCATGATCACTATTTTATGGCCCTTGTCAGCCTTAATGTTAAAACAATCTTTATCTCTGAGTTGTTTCATGGTTTTGGAATAGTTTTTAGGATGAGTCTTATTTAATTTGTTCAAGTTGTGTTGGATTTGTATTGAACAAGCTAGTCGGATATAATTTTTGGAGTTTTCATCGAAAAATTCAATGGATTTTTCAATTTTTGTGATTAATTCATCTATAGGTGGTTTCCTTGGTGGGAAAGCAAATTTCGAACCCCTATCTAAAAGAGACAATTCATCTTGAGAAAAAGGTAGATTGGACAAGTTTTCAGTGAAATCAGATGTATGTGAAGTAATATTGGGTTGATTTGTTTTTTGTGTAAGTTGTCAATAGTTTTATCCCCTTGTTTCTTAAGAAACTTGAATTTTTTATCTAAAGTTATGGATTTAATATGAAACTTATGAGTATTGGTCTCGTGCATTTTATGTTCAAAATTGTTCCATAATTCAAATTCAACAGGATGTAAATTTTTTGTAATTTTTAAGTGTAGTTCATAGGCCGAAATTTCTAGAGAGCTCCTTTTAGCATATAGGTTTCTAATTTCTAATTGGAACCATTTGTTGATGGCTATTTGTTTTACTGTGGATGTGATGTGATCTTTTCTCAGTTTAGAAACAAGACCCTATACAAACTGACAGATTTAAACAACACACACGCCGAAAAATCTTTCCGCGCTTCACTTGTTTCTCGGTCGTCTTCTTAATACTTTCCGTTTCAAACCTTGCAGTTGGCTCCCAGTCACTGTTGAAACAGGTTTTACCCCTGACGATGCCCACCTTGTGGGCGAAATGCATTGGGTGCTGTAACCCTCTAATTGTTTGGCTAAAGGAGTACTTTACCTTTATTAGATACGTAAGTTGAAGAAGACCTGGAGGAACATAGGAGAAACAAGTTAAGGTTGAAGATTGAATCCATCAAATGATAGGGAAGAGGAATTTGAGTTTTAAATTTTTGATATTATTGATTTTATCCCTTGTGTGTGGGGGTAAGCATAGAAATATACCTGGCAACAGGTTGTTTCGAACCTTTTATTTCAATTTTATTTCCGAATTATCGATTAAGATATGTATTTTTTGATGAATTATTCGTATTTCCAGTGAAAAACTACACGTAAATAGTTTTTCATTGGCGTTTCTATGGTATGATATTTTTTAAGAAAATTGCGCTCCAGCTATACGAACTGATATACATAACCCAAGCCCTGTCCACCGCCATCCGGTTTGAGTTGGATTAGTTAGTTCTGTATTGCTTTCCTGTACACGTTGGTATTGCACCCACCCGCGCCTTTGGTTAAGTGTATCCGTTCGTATAGCCGGAGCGCGGGTTTCATAATAAATACCGTAGAAACGCCAATATAAACTATTTAGGTGTAGTTTTTCACAGGGAATACGAATTTTCATCAATGAATAGATATCTAAATAGATTATTCTGAAATGAAATTGAAAGTCTTCTTTGACCTTAAATCATGCCTCCTCCTGAGAGGGTTTCGTTCGATCAGACTTCCTGAGCGAAGGGTCGAAACCCTAACCTCGAGTATCTATTGTACTTCTAATTGTAAAACGGAGCTTAGTCCATTCTTGCCAGGTATATTTCTATACTTGCCCAACACAGAAGGGATAAAATCAATTTTGTCTGTTTTTACGATCATCTATAACTTTTAGAAAGATAATTGTGCGGATAACGACCATTTTAGAGCACCTAAAGTTTAAATTACGACGAAAATATGTAATTTTATTCGTTTGACGCATCTTAAAACTCCATGGACCCCAGCTCTAAACGCGGTTTGTTAGACAACAAAAATAAACATTTTAATAAGTCTCCCGGGCTCGCCATACAGCTGGAATTTATTTGGAAATTCGTAAAAGTATAATATCCATAATTAACGGTCAGAAACAGACGAGCTAAACACTTTTAAATGCCATCCCTTCCAGAATATCCCGTGAGCATGATTTGTGGACATTTACCCTGTTTACCCAGCATTGATGAAAACATAAAAACGACGAGATTACGTTCTTTTCAATTACCCACGAATTACCACTGAGAGCATCTGCATTGTAGACGAAATTACCTCAAACGACCGCTTGGTGATTATAGAATTTTCCACTAATTACTTTGAATATTAGGTGAAAATAAAATTCGCTATTACAATTAAACTCCCTATTTCTCCTTCAACTACCATATCAACTCCAGTTTATAATCTAATATAATTACATTCACCAAACCTTTAAGTAACAAACAGCAAATCTACTCATGAAGTTTTATTTTTTATTAAATAACAGTTAATCGAGAGAATGACGAGAATTCATGGCGTACTTTAAGTTATTTAAAATGGAGAACTTAACTCTATTACACTGACCGGTCAAACACAAAACAATGAAGCTTTTTCAATGATTAACAAAAATTAGTGTGAAATATGGCATCCTTTCCCCTGTCCAACTGAAAAAAATCGCCTGAATATTTGTGCATATTTGCACATCTCAGTTTTTCCTCCAAAATGTCACTTAATATTAAAATACCTTAAAAGTCCATTTCCGCTCACTTTATCACCAATTCGCCTCATGTGGCGATTTGCGAACGTGCTGCCTACCCTGTTTCTATAGAATTGTAGCTTTTACTTGCACTGCTTGACCTAAACAAACAAATGCCTAACCAAAGACCTCACCTGTATTATGGAAGTTTTTCCCACGGCGGGCGCCCCGAGGAGAATGACCTTGACGAGGTCCGTCGAATCCGCGGGACTCTGCTCCTCCTGAGGATGAAGCGGTGCTAGGAGGTGCTCCTCCGGCGCCCCGTGCAGCCTCCTCTCCTCCCTCCCCTCTTCCTCCTCCTCGTCCTCTCCAGTTTCTCCGTTCTCCCTCCTCCCGCCTCCCGCGCGCTTCTCCAGGTAGTCGAGGTCGAGGTCTGCGGGTGAAAAAATTTGTCGATAGTCTTCAAATCGAGGGTTATCGCTAGGGCTTCCAAACGGGTTTTTTACCGAACCCATTTAAGCGGTTATTTTCCGAATTATCTTACTATTCGTTAACCGGTTAATTGTGTCCGATTGACTGAAATTTTTTTAAGGGAGAAAGAAAGGTTGCCATAGTCAGTTTTAAAAAATCCGAGTGAAAAGAATTTGTTGGAATAAATATGTTCATAGCGGACCCCTCCAATCCTATGTTATTTCATTAAAGAATAATGAAAAACACCAGAGTTTGTGAACTGTTGGAATGGATTGTTTGGGAAACAACCAAAAACTATTTTTAAAGTCGTTTATTTGCATTTTGGTAAATCAAGGGACTGGTGAGTTAGTAGTGGGGTATTCAGTATTCAGGCTACTTCTGCAGCCAGCGAATGAGTTTTTACTGTGGTCAATATCTTTTCAACCAAAATTTATAGTTTTTTGACATACGAAACACTTTATGCTTTCGTATTCTTGAAATATTGTTTTATTAAACATTAATAAATATTTTTTCTGGTAATATTTTGTGCTTTTGTACGAACAATAATATTTTGTAGATACGAAACAATGAATGTCGTTAATTTATAAAGCTTTATTTTTAAATCATATAAAATAACTTGTTTGTTTTTGCAAGTATTCCGTTCAAACTTTTTTAAACCAAACATTGAATGAGCAATTTCTTTTAAAAAATTATTTGCAGTGAAAACTAAGGAGCTTTTCTTGTATTCCTTTGAAATTTATTTAAATAAACATGTCTAAAAATTAATTTAGGGTTTTTATTTTTAACGGCCAATTACCGGTTAACCGGTTAGCTGATGATCTTAACCGAAAAATCTGTTAGCAGAAATTCTGGTAAATTGGAAGCCCTATTTATCGCGCTCGAGGCTGGTATTATAGTCAAACCCCGATTTAGCGCCGCCGTTTGTCCATCGATGAAATTGGCGTTAAAGCGTGGGTGGCGCTAAATGAAGGTTATGTGCTTGCTCTATATCAGGGGTCTCCATACTTTTTTACAAATGGGCCACTTGGTCAATAAACCAACATGAATAGCCTTTTGAAAGTATTGGCGCACAATACACAAACGTAGGCTGTTTTCGTATTCAAAGGTGGTTTAGTGAATTAGGAAAATTACGATTTTTCCGAGAAAATTTTCGACATGTTCAATCTACCTTTTGTTGTTTCTTCACCGAATACTATGCATCGAAATCAGACAAAAATGAAGCACAACTATTTTATAAAGTATAAAATATTCGGTCTTATTCCTGGGGGCTAAAAAGACCATTGAGAAAGAGGGAGAAAAGAAATGAGATTGGGAAACAAAAGACAAATGTCACACAGTAGAAGCTTAAACATAATAAAATAACGATTTGTTTTTCGTTACAGTTTTTCTGAAAATTTCGATACCTTTTTTCGCTACGCTATTCAAAAATCATTTCGTTATTTCGTTTGTCACGCATAACGTTTTCCAACACTGCTTCATTATTATACATAGTAAAAAATGACAAAGATTTATTATAGGCTCGAGGACCGCATTGAATGGGACAACATGTGGAGATCCTTGCTCTATATAATCATAAAATGGAAATTCTGTTCACAACGATTCATGAGTGGTATGCAGGGGTGGGACTAAATGGGGGACCGCTAAATCGGGGTTGGATTGTATTGGTTTCCTTTGAGTTACCGTAAATGTATTTCTGGTTAATCAACCCCTCGGATTATCATACCTTCGAATTACCGTAAATACTCTTGTGCGCACTTTTTCAATACTGCTGGTATAAAAATGGGGTAAGTCTTAGGGTGCATTGTTCTTCCTAATTCAAAAGATTAACAAGTAGCTCTGGAAAGAATTAATCCGGCTACTTCCCTTTCAAAGCAATTTTAATATATGAATTCCAACTTCAAAATTAACAAATTTTCGTGATATAGCAGTAATTTTTATTTTTAGGTGCATGGGCGGCTAAGGTCATTTCGCGCCTTTCAATATTCTATTCAGAGAAAAAAAAACAAAAATAAAACATTCTCTCACCAATGATACCGTAAGAATTGCACAAGAAGAAACATGATTTTTAAAATAAGGACGAACAAGTCAAGAGATACATTAAGGAAACCGATGAAAAAACAAAAGGGAACAAACCAATTCAAGACAACAAAAACCAAAAACAAAATTCTCTCACCAAAGATGCCGTAAGAACTACACAAAATGAAGCGCCGTTCTGTTTCCAGAGTCGATATTGTAACTGACAACAATATGTAGTATTCATATTTTTTGCCGCGATTCCGATAGCTATGACCTAAGGGTCGATTGTTACCTCGATAGTCAGGAATCGAAACACGGCTGGAATGTGCACTCGGCTATGCTCCAGCCGAGTTCGGCGATAATCATCACCATAGCAACAAATCGAAAAAATGGCTTTCAAAACGCCGAAACGAAAGTTTTTGAGAGAAATTCAAACAAATACAATCGAAAATCAAAATTTTGTGATCAGAATCAGAATCTTCCCTTTTTTCCCTTAGAACAGTACAAATCCCACTCCGATATTATAATTATAAAATATTTTAAAATGCAAAAGAAAATCCCTCCACACGACGGATTTTAGTTTAACCATGTAAGTTAAATGGGAAAAGGACTCACCTGGAATCGAACTCGGGACCTGTGAATTCGGATTATAAATTATGGCCCGGAGTTAGTCTCCGAGAGCACTGGTCTTTTATGAAAATCGGTCCATTCATGAAGATGTCAGGGGGAGACTCTCATACACATACGTACATACACATACGCACACACACACACACACGGACACGGAGGCGATCTCATAAGACTACTTTCCATTTTTTGGGAAGTAAACTAAAAACAGGCATGTAAATTACAAAAAATGTATTCGGAAATCATAAAAATCAATGAAACTGCATGTAAATTTTAACGAAAAAATGTCTAATTGGAACCAATTAAAGAGAGATTTTTATAAAAGAATGAATTTTGAAGGCAAATAATAAATGCGTATTGCACATTCCAAACCCATTAATGAAAATGCGTGCAATTCTTTTCGCGCGGCTTTTACGCCTAGTGAGTGGAAAATCCGTCCTTGCCTACTTCTGTCATAGGTTGCTAGAACACATATACGTCGTATACTATATACTGATATATTGAATTCCTCAAGAATTATAGTCCAAAAACGCCCCTACGTCATATGTACGGGTGCGTACGGTAAATGAATCAATCACTACACACAATAAACTGAATGACAGGGGTTTTCAACCTTTTATTGCCGACGTACCCCGTAAAGCATTTTTGCAATGGCCGCGTACCTCCAAGTACATTTTATAATTATAATGAAATTAATAGCATTTCTATTAAGATAGGTTATGTTTACATAAATTCACAGTTTTGGCGTATTTTTCTGTTTTGAGAAGTTACTCTCATAGTTGGGCGACTTATGATTCTGGAGTAACGCATGAAAGGCGAAGTAAGAATAGGAATTATAATATTTAACTTTTTCACGTGGCTACTCTTGACGTACCCCTAGGGGTACGCGTACCATCGGTTGAAAAACCGTGCCGTATTACATAAACGTTTTCATCGTTGTGCTTGTGTTTATATAAATACCTTAAAAGAACGTTTGCAGATTGATCGCCATGCTACTCAAACCGTAAATATTACCGTGTCGTTTTGATTACTATAATTGCTCACTTTCTCCACATGAGGCTACTGATTTAACGTCGTTTCCGTCAACTTTCCTGAGACTGGATACATTATTTACGGTACCCGGTTCATCGCCATCAAATCATCGCCAACAATACAATGCCCCGGAAAATTCTCGATTCCAGGTTGAAAATCCGAACTCCGACGGATTCGAACCTGGACCCGCAGCGCCGAAGGCCAACGCTCAAACCACTTCGCCAACGCCAACCCTCATATTCGTGATTAGACTAAGCATTTTCATCTTCCACTTCGATGCAAATTCTCTAAAGCAAAGTTCGTGAAAACACGATTAGCAGTAAAGAATCTGAAATCTGTTTATAATTGATATACACACCAACATACGTAAAAGGAATTTCGTCCAAATAACTGCGACCAAATGATCAGAAGGGAAAAATTATCTTTTATTTATAATTCACAAAATAAAAACGTTGTAAATAATATATTGTTTTAATTAAATTAAAAATTGGAAGTGATCGAATGCGATTCAATTTATATTTAATGAAAATGAATTCTCGAAGTTCTCGAAATTTTATTCGGAAAATGTTAAAAAAATATATTTGTTGATATTTAAATACAAGAAGATCTAGACAGAATTTATAATGTATGTTCCTCGAACATTTTTTAAATAAGGGTCATGGAAAGCAAAATATAGATTTCCTAATGTTGTTTAGTTGCAACTGAGTCTACAAAAATAACGCCCTTCATTACATTCCCCTTCCTTTCCTCTCCATCCCCTACACCACTTTTATTTCCTTCTTTTCCGGCAGACTCTTAATTTTTGTTAAATTCCTAGTTGATAGATATCAATATTTCCTATATTTGATCATACTTTCTTTCTCCCCTCACCTGCCTCCCCCCTCTGACCCCCTCGCCATCATTTTTCCTTTTTTTCCACTTCATACTCTTAATTGCCGTTAAATTCCTAGTTGATAGATATCAATATTGTCTATATTTGATTCCTAGTTGATTGATATCAATATTACCAATGTTTAGTTATAATTTCTTACACGTCCACCCATTCCTCCTCCCTCTACACACTTCTCTATTTCTTTATTACATCCTCCTCCCGTTCCCCCCTCCCTTAAACTTTGTTAACTTTTTCTATATATCGTTATTTAAAAAATTCTCATTCAGTTGTCCTAAGCAATATTACTTGTAAATCTCGATTACTTCCATTTCACCACCGGTCAAAAAATGAGACATCTTATTTATTAAAACGCCCGGGTTCGATTCCCGGTCATAACAGACTTTTTCTCGTTTAAAAATCATTCCCAAAACCGCTATAGATTGATTATTTGCCCTTATACTCTTCTATCGGCGTAGAGCCCGCACACGCATTTTAATACAGCCTTTGTTAAAAGCATGATCCATACAAGGCGATAAATTTCCTATGGAGATGAATTCTCCGTGGCGGTGAATTTTCCTTGGCGATGAATTGCAGTCGGTAAATTTACTGCGGCGTTCAATTGCTGGTGATGAGTTGATGGCGATGAATTGCTGGCGGTGAATTTTCCTAGAAGCATTATTTACACAGATCAACAATTAATTTTTATTAAATATAAATTGAATCGCATTCGATTACTTCAAAATTTTCATTTAATTAAAATAATATATTATTTACCACGTTTTTATTTTGTGAATTATAATCAAAAGATAATTTTTCTTTTCTGATCATTATTTATTTGTACGGAATTCCTTTTATTTTGGTGTGTATCTCAATTATAAACAGATTTCAGATTCTTTACTGCTAATCGTGTTTTCACAAAATTTGCTTTAGAGAATTTGCATCTAAGTGGAGGAGGAAAATGCTTAGTCTAATCACGGTGGCGGTGGCGGAGTGGTTAGAGCTTAGACATTCCACGCTGCGGTTCCAGGTTCGAATCCCGCGGATTTCGGATTTTCAACCTGGAATCGCCCCGTCCCATACTTGTGTGCCTTGGGGAGACTGCGCATGTCGGCGCTCCGTCCTTCGGAAGGGACGTTAAGCAGTTGCCCCCCTTGGTGCTGTTCGTAAAGAGTACGCTAATGCCGACACCGTGTTTCCCTTCTCTCTTCTGTGTGTGTTCGGTGAGGAAGGAGCTATAGCTCTAATAATCCAAGAGGTTGATTAGCCAGAAATTCTGTACAAACAAACACATAATCACCTATCACAGCTGTCATTTTATTCGAAACAAAACATTAAATTATGGAATTAGGTAGAAGAATTTTCATTGGAGAGTTATTATCAGAGGTCGCAACGCAGAAAAGATAATTGGAACGTAAAACTAATAACAAACTAAAAATAAGATTACTTCGTTACAAATATAGCTCGATTCGATTTAAAAAGTACCACATCACTGCTTTCGGTGCAGATAGAACACTTTTTTTTCGCGTGCTGATCTAAAATATATAAAATTTCCATTATTACTGCTCATATCTTTATATCATTTTATTATAACCTTTTATTTTTTAATGAATGAATCTAATGAATCATTATAGATGTTATCTTTGACATTTTCTGCCAAAGAATCGCCTTTTCGCATTATATCAAAATGTTACATCCGAACATAAAAACGCCAATTCCGATGATTTCACAATGAATAAATTTCATAAATGCCAAGGAACCTTTAAAATTTGCAATCAGAGAGAGAAAGAGTATTGGACATAACATTATTTTCAATTTGATTTTTAATTAGTGCACCCACCGTTCCATTTAGGAAGATTGATATTTTATGGAATTCTCACAATCAAAAATGTAATCATGGAACAAAACTAAAAAATTATTATATTTTGAAAGCCACAATATTAATAAATATCGTTCGCAAAATAAAAAATATGTATTTATCGCTGCGATTTATCAATTCCATACGCGTCCGTGAGTCATTTTTGACTGGCAGTTACATTGGTCTTTGCAACGATAGAGGAGATTAAACTTTGCAAAATCAACGGACACTCTGTTTCTCTTCACAAAAAGTTCCTTTGTTGACTTGCAAGTAAACTTTTACTCCATGTAAAATGCTTTTTCAAAGAGCAATTCCATTCTACGCAACATTCTCGACATTCTTCCCCTTGTCCCCTTCTCTCTTTACATCCCTTTATTGGTCACCGCTGCCCTTTTGTTATCTCGCGCAGCGGACAACGTATCCTGCAACGAGATTAAGCGGTCCGCTTTCAGCGTGATTTATTAGTGACAAGCGTCAGACTAACTTAATCCGTCTCTTAATAACCCGCGTCAACATGTCCGATTGAAATGCGCGGATCGATGGGTCTTTTTGTCTGGGCGTTCACGCCTCGCGCGGAATCGACGTTCGGGGCAAAGTTTGGGAAAGTGTTTGGTCATAAATTGGCGACAGCGGACCCAATTATCATCTTCCGAGTGTTCGAAAAACAATTTGCGTGAGAGGTAGACTCGTCCCCGCCATTACCGCAAAACACACCACCTCCGCAGCAGATGCAGACATTAGCTGTTTGCTAAACCGTATCTTTCATATAATTTGGGGATGCATTTTTATTAGCAGGGGTCGTCGAAAATCAATCCGCTCGGATTTTTTTTTTCGAAAGTATGAATAAACAACTTTCACTACCTCGACTGCATCGCAGCTCCGATTCGGATCCGTTGCATTTTAAGGGTGCGGTTTTGTTTTTGTTAGTGTGGGTATCAGTAACAAATACCATATTATCCCGTTTACAAGGTGATGGTTTTTCTAAAATATAAGCCGAAAAATTCACACTCGCCTTATAATCGCGATCGAGTATATCTTCTAGTGAAATAAAATTAACAATACGAAAAAGTATTTTTAATAGAAACTTTCTTATTAAAACTACTTTTTCGTGTTGTTAATTTTATTCGATTATGGAATTCCACGAAGTCTCGGTATCGGCCATTAACTTTATCTTCTATTCCTCCTTTCCATTCTCACCCCCACTAAAATTCAATCCTCTGTGTCTTATAGTTTATTACAACCTTAGAACACAGTATTACGCTTATGTCTTCGTACCGTATTAAACATTTTAAGAGAAAAAACAAATAATTTCATGCAGATTTCGAGGTCGCCATATAATCGGGAAAATACAATATATGAAATACACATAGGTACTGTAATTAAGTTTTACTAATATCCAGATAAAATTTTAAGTGAATATCCAGAGAAATTTAGTACCTACATCGTGAAATCAAATGTTGTTTTGCCTTAAATGGTACGAATTCTTCCATTCTTACTTGCCTTATTGCATTTGCCTGTGTTCTAAATTTAAGTAAAATCAATCTTAAGCATCTCCCACTTAACCATTACCGAAATTTTCACGACAATTTCGTTTTCCTCCCAAAAGTAATCACAACCAACTCCATATATTGAAAAGAATGCGGCTGATTATATGTAGCGCAGATGTGATGTCATCAGATGGCAGTTCAATCTTGCTAACTAATTTTCACACTCCACATTCATCTAACCAGACGTTTTCCCTGGTAAAGGTTAAAAAATTATCCACATTTTCGTTTCACACGACCATATCTAGCTATATAGGTATTCCACAACGCATCGCCTAATCGTCGACATGTTTTATCTCGCTTCCGGATCCTAATTTTGAGCACCAAAAGAATTATACGAGAAAAATGATCGTTTATCCGACATGTTTTCTTCTCTTCGGGGAGAATAGCTCACGCGGCGGTACTTTTATTCCTCCCGCTTCGCCGCTTTAAATCTCCATTCAACACAGCAACAACAGCAAAAAACCGTCGGCTCTCCTCTTGAGGATGCCCCGCCATCGCTTATGTGAGCCACCTGAGGAGGGAACCTTTTCAAAATCATTTGCCATTCATCAACGGGCTTTTCCCGCCGACTGCTTCAACAGGAAGCAGAGAGAGCGAGAAACGAATTCACCCGTCTTTTCACTGCGGGTGACGACATCTCTTCGCTCATATTTCACGGTGAGACGAGAGAGATCCGTAAATCATTGACGGCGTTAGTGGTTTATTTTCGGCGACGCGCGCCAGATGGCACTGACCAAATAGCAGGTGTCCTCAGCCGTCTAAACGAAAGATTTGGCAAATTTCTAGCGAGCACACGTTCCTTCGATTGTTTTAGTTGTGAATGAAGTTTTTTGTGGATGTCGCTATACTAAATGGCGAACCTCTTATTTTTACTTAATTTGTTTGTCTCTGCTGTTATTTAATTCTGAAATTCTCACAAATTAAAGGCGCATTTTGAAACAGTATTCGCGGTAAGTAAGTTTTTTCATCAACGATTCCCTAGAAAACCAACTTTTTTGCTACGATATTCTCCTTCTTATTGTGAGAAAAATACTCAAAGTAATATTCCAGGTATAAAAAGCTTCTTCTAAAAAATATATGCCGTTCTTGATCCATGGGAAAACATCGTAAAAAATCAATCTCTCAAATCACTCGTTTGGCCTTTTTTCTCATATTCTCCCAGTTCTGTTAAAAAAATAAGAGGACGAACCATTTTTCGATGCACTCCTATATATAAGAGGTTCGATAGAGCCCTCATAAGGGACGTTACCCACTAAAAGAGGATAATAACTCGAAGGGTTTGTCTTTGGCTACGTAGGGAGTCACAACGTCGTCCCCGTTATCTCACTCTCTCTTCCTTTTTCTCTCTATGAAGAGCAAGAAGGAGCTCTTTAACGAAGACATTACTTCTCTTTTCCCCTCCTTGCTCCCTCCCCCTGTCTGTGTATTTCATTTTAAGTATTTATCTTTCATGATCCCCTAAATCTATAAATATTGCTATCAGTAGGTTTCGCAGGTTTTTCACACCCCCTTCTTGTTTGGGTGTTTTCCTGCAGTGGGGTTTTTCCTAGGGGATAGTACTTTAATTATCACTTGTTTTTCCCCACAAACAAATCTTCATCTCTTTTCATTTCCTAAAATGCTAACTTGTCATTGCATTTATGTGGTACTTCATTTTATGTAATCTTTTATTTTTATTATTTGTTACTTTCTCCCTGTCTGTAATTGACAATGGGTTAGATTGAAGAAGAGGCTCTTTAGTCTCAATCTCGCCAAAATAAAGACGCATATCTATCTATGTATCTTTATGTCTCCCTCCCCATTTCTTCCCCTTCTTTCTCCATCCCCCTTTCCCCATCCGTCTTTTCTCCCTCTCACTTCCCACCCTTTCTCCCTACCTGTTTCTCCGTCATTTCTCTCTCCCACCTTTCTCCATCCCCTATTTCTCTTTTTCTCTCCCTTTCTCTCTACCTCTTTCTCCCACCCTCAATTCTCCCACCCTCAATTCTCCCCCCCTCAATTCTCCCCCCTCATTTTTCCCTCCCCTCTTTCTCGCTCCCCCTTTCTTCTCCCCCTTTCTCCTCCCTTTCTCTCCTTCCCCTTTTCTTTCCCCCTTTCTCTCTCCCACTTCCCGCCTTTCTGTCTAATCCTTTCCCCTCCCTCCTTCCCTACACCTTACTCCCCTCTCCACTTCATCCCTCCCATCTTTCATCTAAGCCTCTCTTTCTTCTCCTCCCCCTTTCTCTTCAATTTCCTACCCCTGCCCTTCTTTTCCCCTCTCATCTCCTCCACCCACGACACGGCACGAACTCGGCCAGGCTCGCGGATCACGGTGCGTGCGAACGTGCAATGGCGTGCCAGCGCGTCTTTTGTGAAAGGGAAGCGATGACCGTGCCAGGGTGTAGTTTCAAGGAGCGCGGAAGGAAAGGGTTGGGAAAGGAGGAGAGAAGTGTCTAGGGAAGGAAAGGGAGGGAGATATGAAGGGCGGCGGAGGTCGATTGGGGAAAGGGGAGATGGCTCCGTTGTAAGCTATTGCTGCGGGAGACGGGTTTCGAATGTTTTCTCTCCGGCGTTTCAGGATCAGATGCGCAGATATGAGCGTGAATATTCAATGAGTGGGCCGTGTTAGTTTTATTTTCCTCGTTTTTTTTCACTATCTATCTCGTCGACATATCTTCCGTTTATTTATATCCGTCCCATTTACATATCATTCCACAATCGACCGTAAGAAAAATATTTATTTGGATGTGACGGATTCAAAAAATCAAATCGTAAACGTGACTCTATAATTCAGAGGTTCTCAGCGTGCAGACCTCGGACCGCTGGCGGCCTATGTACTATAGAAGGTCCGAGTCAGTGACCCTAAGTTAAAAGGTATATCGATAATTGTGGGACTTCGCTCACTGTCCAAAATAGTTATTACGAGAGTCATTTTAAAAGCGGTGCAAACTGTGCTTTTATTCCAGAAACAAAAATATATCTTACAAAATAGCGTCACAGACCTTTAATGATACCAAAATCAGCGTAGTGTCTGGAACTAGTTAATAGAACCCAACAACATAACTACGATCGATGGTGTTTCGTGGATATATTTAGCTCTAGCAGGAGATCCGCGAATGCAAAAAAGGTTGAGAATGAATTCCTTTTCTATATCGACGATTTCAAGTCTTTCTCCATCGTTTCTCTTTCCCGTGCCTTACTTGTATTTAACTGTACAAAATATTATCAGATAATAATCCTTAGTTGTGCGACAAGCAGTCATTTGGTGATTTTTCCCGTGTTATCCTTGACAGCATGATTTTCTCGTAAATATTACCATTGGAGAGCAGTTTAAATTACAACATATGCTCCAGTCCTAAGTGCACTCTCGCACAGCAAAATCATAATGTGGAGATAGAGCTTCGATCATAAACAAAACTAATTTTTTACGTTATTCACCTCTCTTTAACCTTCATCTCTTAACACGCTTGGAAAGGTGTACTCCATGTCGAAGTACACATAGTTTCCAAATGCGTTCTTTGGGATCGACAAATTTTATCAAAACTCTCCGATACCAAATTTCATCAAAATACGTCCAGATATTCCCGAGTTTAAACATCCAGACGGAAGGATACGACCTCCCCTATATTCGTTTACTTCGTGCAAAGAACGCATAACAGCTGTACATTCCTCTTCGTTCCTTTTGCGTTCCCTTCGGGTCATGCTTAACATTTATCGTTCAATACTCCTCTACGTTGTTTGTAAACGCGGGACTGGTCCATGATCTCATCCGTAGGTTATAACTGTCAGAACACATCGATAATATAATATTATTTTCAGATAGACGGGGATATTTGATTTGAAGATGCTTGCATTCCGTCCGAACGCACTACATGCCATCTTAACTCCCCTTTTCTAGTTCAATCACTCCCTCCCACCCACCGTCCCCTCTTTCTTTCTCTACATCTATATAGTCATATATATAAGCAAAAGAATCCATGCTAAATATCAGTGCCATTAGGATTACGTGCTTTCGCAAAAAATTCAATAATGAGGAATGTTCTGACGGCGAACGATTTTATCTTAAAAACGTAAAATTTTGCCATTTAGAACACATTTGTAGACGTATTCGAGGAGCATTCGGAAATCGACGGTACGAAAATAACTTTTTATTTTTTTAGACGTTCTTTGGTTAGAGTCCCGTGTTTGTTCAATGGTTATAAGTAATTTTAAAATGGTATCGAAAAAAGACTTGCACGCTACGTTTCAGCTCCTCCTATGTTATTCAAATGGAGAGAAGAAACGCTCCGGGAATGGAACTAGCGACCTTTACTGTAGACTTTGAACAGTTTAAAACTTAAAGGAGGTAATGCCAAGTAAATCCTAAAAGTATTATTCTTATTGTAATTTATGTTCTTGACTCAAATACGTTTTGATAGACGTTAAAATTAAATCGAAATGCTCGTGACTCACATAGATTTTAAGCAAATAATATAATAGATGGTACTGGAATTGATTTATTGTACATATTAACAATTTCATTATTTGGTTAATTGGAATAAATTGCCAAGTTACTACGTAATCCTTATGGGACTGGAATTGATTAAATATACGTCCTTATTTACAATTTTTTTATTTAAAATTGCAATAAATAGCGAAGTTATTAGCTTATTAATGTTTGAAAATATTTTTAATTGCGGTTGCAATGTTATTGATTGATAAAGATATTGTTTTATATTGGAGAAATTCCAGTCTGTCTTTAACGGAATTTTTGGCTTGTATTTCACATAAAAAGAAACTAAAAATTCAGCATAAAATCTGCGGTGCTCTTAATGCAGTTACTAATTGTAATTATCCGCCCTTTTGATTCTAATTGGTCGCTTCACAAAATCCGCACTGCGTATTTTCTGAGCCAAGCTCACGACCAGACCGGCGTTTGAATTCAATGGGAAAGGCGAGGATGATTTTTTGTAACGGTCAATCCGCTTTGCTAACCTAATACCCACGGCGGTCGCAAGCTTTTCAAGTGAAAACGGTAAACCGCAGTATTATTTTGGATGCTCTTCAGTTTAAATGTTTTTTTCTTAATTGTTTTTCCTAAATTATCTCGGGAAAACATTTTTAGAGGATGCGATACACAAGTAAATTAACTAAATATTTATGGCTTGGTTAATTAATGGAAACATTATCGTAGAAGCCAATATCTTGTTTTTCTACGCACATACATTCTAATTTCAAGTTAAAATATCAAAATTAATGAGTACATTGTGTTAAGCAACCAATCCCTTCCATGATAAACGGATTTTGCGAAATAATTTTGTTACGTATACTTCTCTCGGTCGCTTTTAAAAATATCCAGTTTTTTGCAATTTATTCATTCTCTCGTAATAATTAAATCATAAAACATTGGCTTTTGAATTCCCGCGCGGCTCTGATCTCGATAATTATATCGGCAGGCATTGATAAATTTTCACCAGGTTGATATACTGGTCTTGGAAACTTGCAGCGCTAAAAAAGATATTCCTTACTTTATCTCGCAAATAAAAAGTTTGGACGAATGCCATCCTCATTGAATTACATAGAATAAATTTCAACCAAATGAAAAATAAACGTACACTTATTACAATTAATGATTGATTTTCAGAAAGTTAATTTCAGTAAATGGCAGACTCATTATGCATGTGGTTGATATTTGCTGTATTATTTTATCATAACTTTTGCACTAATTAAATCAGAGGTACAAATGAAAGAAATAAGTTATCAATACTTAACAGCAATGCTAATAAAAAGATTTATATCTTGATTTTTTTGTAAATATTTCGGAGCCGCAAAGAGAAGTAGAACTCATGGGGGATAAACATTTTATAGATTGCGGTATTTTTGAACCCTAATAAACGGAACAATCTGCTGTCAAACAGACCTCTGGAAAATCGCGAGAAAATATATATGATTTCTGGTTCCGAATTCACTTTTTTAAAAGAACTTGCGCATCAAACCGTATACGATATACGTCATGCAACTAGGAGCAACAAAAATATTCACCGACGTAATGAAAAAAATACCAGATCGTTAGGAGGGATGGTTAAAATAAAAGAGGACGAGAAAACGTTCGGATGAGGGGTGAGGGAGGATGGGGAGTGTATGCGACTGAAAGGAATTCAATTACGTCGCGCGAGGTCGAGCCACCTCGTGAACGCCGAGGAATCCGTAGGTACTAATAGGAGCGGGGAAGGCGGAGGTGTCTGGGAGGGATGATTAATTTCTTTCCCCCTTTTAGAAGCCGCGGCTTCTAGATACGTGGCTTGACGTTCCCGAGATATTTGAAGCGATGAGAATTCAAGAGGGGCTGAATTGGAGTGGAACAAGGAGGAATCCTGCGACATGACTGTGGGCAAGGGAAGGGAGAGAAGACATATCGGTTTCGTTTGTGACGTCATGAGATGACATGAATTCATTCGGATGTTGTGCGACCTCGATTCATACCTTGGCCGCCTGTTTTATTGCGCGCTACTTGAGCTCTCTTAGCAGTTTGAAAAAGTTCAATTTGAAGCAGGACGCTTTTCGGATTAATAGGACAGAATTTTTGATCGAAATTTTTTTATGCCACCATGACCTGGCATAAATTTTCAAAACGCCATTGCCTACTTAATGTGTGCCATCATCCTAAGGCTCTCTTTGATAACCGTTTGCGTTTATTCAATAAAGTAATCAGCCAACCGGACTTTCTTTTGAAAGCTGGAATATAGACACTATAAACGTTTCTTCATTAGATGATGAGCTAATGAAAACATGTTAATGGGAAAATATGAAAATTTGATATTTCATACATGATTATATAAGCTATGTTGGGATTTTTCAAGAGTTTGATAAAATTTTATTGTTAATATATATCATCTTTTAGTGTGGAATGTAAAATATTTAAATTTTCCCGTTTATTTAATGATATAATAAAAAACATCGATAAATGCGTATCAGATCGGAAATTATATTAATTAATAATAAATATTTGTTATAACAATAAAATTGCTTTAAATTTCCCAAAAGGCGTGATTCAACAAGTTGAATTTTATCGATTTCAAACACTTCGTTAATTTACGAAACTATAGTTGAGAATCAGGACCCATCTTTGTTCATTCGCCAGTATTTCGGGGAGTCGAATCTTTTATTTTAAAAGATTCCTCAAATATGAAACTTATTCGTGTTAACCCTTCCTCTACCAAGGTATTTTACACCTTACTCCTCCCAAGGGGGGTAACTGGTTTACCCCACCATTTTTGCTGTCATTTGTGGTTGATTTTTGAAGAAAATTATGATACTATTAATTAATCTTAAAATAAATGAAAATAGCTATTGGGAAATATCTTTATTGGCAAAAATATCAGATAATAAAATTGAAAACTTTTTCCAAAACATTTTCTATAAGACATTATTCAACATTTCGAAAATTTTCCTCACATTCGAAACACGTAGAGAAAGTGTTCTTTCCTGTGTATATGACACACTGGTTTCTGGCACTGCACGCACATCAGTCTGGTCTTTCTGTCCTCACCTCTTTTGCAGAAAGCGCATCTCTTTCCTGTCTTTCCTTGTGATGGTTTCTCAGGCACTGTAGCATCACGCCTTTTGCGATTTACGCTGACTCCTAAGCTTTCCATTGCGAGTAAGATACTATTTTGTAAACCCACGGGGTTTTTTGCTCTCTCCTGAATGTACGGTAGAGCCAATAGTAAGCACAACTCATGCAAAAAAGTTTTTTGTCTTTTTGTGTTTGTTGTTTCCCAAGTTACATTTTTTCTGTCCATATAATGTAGGAATTCAGAATTTTACATCCAAAATGTGATACATTGTATAAAACTTTGAAGTAATGATAAGAAAATATATATATTTCAGTAAAGGTATAGCAGCACAAAATTCAAACTCAGATGAAACTGAGACAAACTATCCCAAGAGGGGTAACTCAGTTACCCCAACAAAGGTTTCATTAAAAATTAGACCAAAAAAATGTTATAGACGAAACATTTACCAAGAATAATATTTTCAGGCCTTAAAGAACAAATACATGGACGCATGAAAATATTAAAAAATTATTAACAAGAAAAAAACAGAAAAAATATCGTTGGGGTAACTGAGTTACCCCCTTGGTAGAGGAAGGGTTAATCTCGCGTGATTCTGCATGAATATGTAATTTTCTCAACCTTTGGCTGTAATCTTTTTGCTAAGGTTAATGCATAAATGGTACCGTGATCTTTTGCCACTAGCACACGTATAATATTAATCTTCAACTGCGTCTTAATAGAGGATTTTATTACACCGCCTAGAACTGCCTTCAAGGCGAAAGATTATAATAACTTTAAAATATTCCAAGAATAAATATATTCTGTTAACCCGTAACGCACGGTAATTCATCCGTCAACGGATGCGAGAATAATTGAGTCCGATATGATTAAATATAATCACAGCACCTAATTTCAATTATCATGAAAATCACACCCGTAGTAATTAATTAGATATCGTTCCGCGGGTAGAGGGAGTCAGAGGGTTTATTTAATCTGCCGCCCACTGCGGTAACTAACCTCCAAAAATTTGCATTTTGAAAATTTTCTGTCACCCGGATTATTAAGATCCTCTTCCTGAATTTCGCTCTGCTTTTTTCGCCAACGGGGAAGAAAAATTGAATTAAAAGTTTTCCCGCCGAAAGTAATTTAATAAAAAAACTTGGGTCTGTGGGGACTTGAAAGTCATTCCATGCGAATGCCTTTTCCATTACGACTCCAGCGTAATTGAGTTTATATCTCGGCGCGCACCGCTTAAAAAAAAACGTCCTCAAATCTGATGTGAAACTCGTCTTCCAGTGGTTTACGCAATTTTCTTAGGATGAGTTGTGAACTGCAGAGATGGACTGCATAAACGAACTGCATCTTTAAATTCGGAAGTTATGATTTCAAAGTGGATTAGTACTAGGTAAAAGTCGCTATTAAAAAAAGATAAACCACAGCTAAGAAGTCAATGACAAAAAATATCATTCTTTCTTTCGTGCCGGCTTTTAAAGCGATCCAAATGTTTTAAAAAATGTCTTAGGAATTTCTGCTTTTATTGTATGTATTTCTCTGGTCGTTCAGAAATCTGAGATATAAAAATACTGTAACAAATAAGTTTATATGAGTTTTTTTAATGGTAAATGCTAATTCACTTACTACAGAATTTCCTAGGTAATATTTAAGAGCCTTAATGCATATAAGCGTTGACATTTTTAAAAATCTCAGGTGTTCCATGTACTCATGGAAGCATATGGAACTTCTTCGAAGCCAGGACCAAGGGAAGTTATTTCTGTGACACAATAGAATATAACGGAGTACTAAAGGAGGGAGTAAACAAGTTTCTCGAAAGCAAATATGTATTATAAATCTATTTTTCGTAAATCAATCAATTTTTCGAACGAGTAACTTTTTGCATGACAAGCATTTCGAAAAATGATAATTTTTAAGGTAAAAATGTATAAAAAAACGTTTAACTAAAACTAAAATGTTTATCGACAAAACTTTTAATATTTTATAAATATTCATGTTATTTAATAATTTTGATAAACATTTGTGACCTTAAACAAATCCATTTGCTGGAATAATTTTTTTAAATATTTTCACTGGAAATGACATGTGATGCATTGGTTTGGGTAAACAGAGGTATTGACGGAAAAAAGGAATAGATCGAAGAATTTTCGTAATTATTTTCTGATAAAAAATTGATTCTTTCATCGATTCAGTTATTTTATACTCGAACTCGTACCCATAAAGGAGGCTATATTCTCAAACCACCTTCAAAACTTAATTTCTTACCTCGATTACCTCAATTTATGAATTTACCTAGAACTAATGAGAAGCGCCTAGAAACTGAGATGTAAGATGACAAGAAAGAGGTGAGGAAGATGTTTTTAAATCTGCTTGATAAGTCGGAAACTGCGTCAAAGCATAATTTTAACAACGTGAAGATGAAAGGATTTGTTATCGCTACATTAATAATTTTTAATCACTCTCCTGTTTAGACTTGAATTCATACCAAAAGGCAAGCTCGATTAATAATTTTGATATTTTCACTCTGACTCATTTGTGACTACAATTAAAGGACTCTATCAAATATAATTTTCTGCGTCACATTATCAGGCAACTGAAAATCAGAATGAGTTAATCTTTTAAAATTTGTTCGGCATTGCAATTTATCACTTTTCAGATGCTATAGAGTTTTGAATCATTTTCCATCACCATACGCATGGGATGTATCGAGAGCATCGATTTTTAGCACTTCCACTTCATATTCGTGACCAATAATACGAGTTGTCTGAGTTGGAATCTTCGGCTCATGGAGCACGCCCACGCGAAGACATATTTCTTCACATATTTGGGCATAAGCGGTTTTTTTAGAAGCAGAATAAAATACGTATCACAATAAGCCTCACCCTCGTTTTCAGTCCTATTCATTCGATTTCTTTATCAGTCTTAACTAAATTTCTTCAGAATACGCCGAGGCAACGTCTTCAAAGCTTTTTGTTCGAGGGTGACTAGAAAGTGTTGAATGAACTAGATGGATCCGTTTGAAATTCCATTTACTGAATGTCACATTAATTTTTTCATAGCAAGCTTAAATTAGACTCACTCACCGTCTATGAATTGCTGGTATCCAGGGCATTCTTTTCTAATCCCTTGCAAATAAACCTCACACTCTCCACCTCGCACTAGCGATATGATTGACGAAGGTAAGGAACGGCAGATAACGATGGTATCCACGGTATTTTTTTCTAATCACTTAGAAAAAAGCTAGCAAACGCGACCATGAACTTTTTTATGGTTGAAGAAGCTATGGAACGGAGGATTAGTGCAATTTTTCTCGAAGAGTAAGAGGAAAATGCTATGCGCTGCAAGAGTCCAATAAAGAAAGCGTCAGGTGTGTGGTAGTATGTGTGTGTGGAGGAGTTAAAGCCGTTGATAGGTGATATTCTAGAGTAGTTTTCGGAAAGGGAAAGTGCGCCGTTGGGGAAGGATGCGGTGGTGCATGAGTAAAGGAGCGCTCGGCGCCGGATGAGGGAACGCGACGATGTAATGAATGTGCCGGAGAATGTTTCGGGAAGCTCGGTAAGGACCGCTTTTAAGGGAATGAAATTTTAATGGTGGAGGAAGTGCGGCAGGAACGATGTTTGTGCGTGCAGGGATGTTAAAAAAATAAGGAAACGTCTTGCTCTTTGGGATACGAGTTTTATCTTAAGATTCTTTCGAAATAAAAAATTCGAAGGTATTCCTTAGTAAGCATTTAGAACACGAAGCCGCAATATCCAGATTCCAAGGTGTTTTCCTTAGCTTATTTAAGTAGATTTAGAAATCAAGGATGCAGTCGATTGAATCTTGCAAAGCATTAACGAAGTATTAAAGGATGCCTTTTAAAAATAGTATACTTTGCTTAAAATAGGGGCTATAAATGATTTTGTTGGGTTGAAATTGGACTAATTTCATTTTATCCAAGTAAAATGCTTGTACTAATCTACTCTGACATTTTATTTTTGTAGGAAGTTACCATTATACTGAAGTCGTTCCTGCAGAGCTTAATGGCGCGTCGAAACTATTGTCTTTAGCGGTATATGAAAGTGGTGAAATCCAAAGGTAAATTATTGAAAAGCTCTCCACGGCAAATGCAATTCAATTTAGTCCACTGAGACCTTTAATTCGTGGAATTACATACTAGAAATGAGGAAAACGCATTTGGTAACCATGTATTTTTCCCGCATAAATAAAATTAGAACTAACCGGTTTCGACAAATGATGATCACCGTCCGGTTTTTATGAAAGGTATGCATATGGTATCTAAACAGGGCTGGACAAATTTTATAAAAACCTAGGCGCCAATTCAAAAACCTAAGAACCAGAGCAGACGTTACATAATTTTGGCGGATATTTTTTAACATCGTCAGAATAATAAATGTTTAATAATTGAGACACGAACCACCTACAATAATTAAGTCATGCACATTTATTTCTGCCACATTATGTAGCAGAACATAATAGAATGGGCCTAATACATCTGAATAATCTAATAATATTCAATCAATAGGATTTAACAGCGTATAGAAGCGTTCTTTCGTTTTAAAAAATATTTTCTTTAAGAATAAAAAAATAAACTTTAAAGAAGCCGCGCGTTTGGTGGTGGGGCGAACGAGAGGACTTCGGCGTCGGCCTTTGAAAAAGAAAAGGCGAGATTGGTTCGGGCTGAGAGGAGAGACAGAGACGAAAATTGAGCGAGACAGTTCGAGAAATTCCCACCTGAACTGGAGGAATGGAGGGGAGAGGGGAGTAGGGAAAACCCTTCAGACTTCCCATTGGGATGAAAGGGGGGGAATGAAGGAGTGGGAGAGGAGGAGGGGAAGGGGTGAGACGAGGAGGGGGAGGGGGAATAGGGAGGGGGAGGGTGTAAGAGGAGGGGGGAGAGGAAGGGGGAGTGAGAGGACATTGGAGTCGAGAGTGAATGCGAGGGGGATGGGGGGAGAGAGAAGAAGGGAAATTTCGCATCGTACATTTCGCAGTGACTGGGAGCGGTCGGATTTGTTAGCTTTTTTGAGGGATTGGAGCCCAGCGAAGGAGAATTCCTCTTGAAAGAGAGAAAATGGATCGCCGAGGGCCTTTCGATAAACAAGGGCAATGTCAGAATATGAATATTTATTTTCGAAATCACCCAAAGATCAGCGGAAAATTAGCTCGGTTGTTACTTTTTTGCTAGAGAGCATATCCTAAAATTGAACAATTGACGCGCATCACGTCATGGAGATTCTTTACTTTCGTTTCGTTGCGAGAAATCGCCACGTTGATTGCAGAAGCGGCAATCATCTTCATACTGGTAAATAAAATATAATATAAATTATAATCTTAAAAGGTGGCTCTATTTTCTGGCGAGATTGTCTGAGTATTAAAAGGAAATCCGCTCCGAATTTATATTTTAATGATATCAGAAAGCATTAATTATGTTTGTATTGAAGTCGGTGTGTATTACATCAAGATTTGTAGGGATCAAAATTATCCCCTCAGTAATTATAGTGTTAATATAAATTAATATTCAGTCATGACAAAATTAGTTAAAACCAACAATATTAATAAATTTACATAAACATTATAGGATCCCCAGAGGTGATAAATAAAAATCCAGTGAAGTAATAATTAGTATTCTGCGTTAAATTTAACATTTAAAAATGAATTTGGTTCATATACACCTCCAAATTTAAAGTCTTATTTCATCTTAACGCAAGAATCCATATGCTGTTGCTGTCAAATAAATATTATTATGGAATCTGTAACATTATTAATAACGGTTTGTGAATTTTATTGGCTAAAATGGCTTTGATACGCAAGCATTATTGCTGACGATGGTAAGCATTTATTTTTCAATTACATCGGTGCTTCTTGATTTAATTTGATTCAGAACGCGCGTTCGTGAGATTGGACAGAGATAAAATTTATTCATAAAGGAAGTGAAAGCCACTCTAATATAATACACTTACTTGGAAAAATAAGCCAAATTGTTGATAAATAATTCAGCAAGGCAAAGGATTGCTCTCTGTTTAAATCTCCAGACCTCGGCGGGTATCTTATTAAATGTACTAAGCGAAAGCTTCTGGGGAATATTTGACAATGGCCTACATGGCATATATTACACAATTTCTTTCTAGCATAACTAATCAACTTATTAGAAAACGTTTAAAGTTGTGATAGTGCACCTTATCCAAAATTAAATGCCGTATTTTTTGCCAATTGAACGCACCTTGATTTTAAGACGAATTTTTCAGAAATATTTTCAATGCATGTATATATACTCGAGTAGTTTTAAGAAAACAAAAAAAGCTATATTACACTGTAACATGATCGAGTATAATCAATTTGGTTTGTCGAAGAACCAGACATAGTTTCTAAAAACCTAAAAACAAAATTACTTGCTACGACGCCCACTAACGAGGCATCCACTAACGTGACATTACACTGCCAGTATGTGGAATCACGGGGAAGTGAGTGCAGGGAATACGCTGAGAGCGATGTGTTAATGTTTGAGTTTCAAGTGGCAATTTTTTTACATGCCGTCCTTAACACTTGATCCAATACCAAAATCGCATTTAAAAACAAACACTTTTGATACTGGCTGAGGAGTCCTTTCGTCTATATTATTCATATTAATGGAATACAACGAAATACCTGCTACCTCGGTACATTGCAGTATTTCTATACGCTCGTCACAAAATCGATATCTAAAATTTGCGCCAAGAAAAGAAATTATGCATTTTTCAAACTTCCAAGAGCAAGCGCCACAATTTTTCCAGCTACCGGCGACAATCTTTGGAATTTACCTATTCTTAGGTGGACTTTACGATCGGAATACAAAGACATTTTGTTGCTAAGCTTCAGGGCAGTTTTCGTTAACTTTATCCGGGAAAAAGTACGTCTTGTTGGTCGGAAAATGCTGTAATTATTTCAGCGTCATCTAAGAACTGGGTTCTAATATTTCTTACTCAAAATTCTACTCTAATCCATTTTACGGCTCCCAGGAAAAGTACATATGCCTATTACAACAAATAGGTTAGCGAACGAGTAAAATAATATATATCCTTCAGCGATGTTGAAACCATTCTCTTTTTCGGAGAGAAGAAAAAATTCTCGGTGAATTCTATGAAAATTTCATGCGAAGCTATTTTTTTATGCGACTGCAGATACGGTGTGATGCATTTTATTGTAATCGATGGAATATTCCAAGGGAATGAGATGGAGAACGTTGGGAAAACTCGTAATATTGAAATAATAAGCAGATGTTAAAAACGAGCAAACAGTATAAGAAACATGAAAAACATTGAAAAAACATAGATAAAATTGAGAAAATGAAACAAATAAAAACAAATACAATAAATTGAGGTAATGTGCGAATATCGAAAAGAGAAAAGCAAAGCGATGGGTGAAAATGCAGAAAATTTGCTTGGAAACTGGAAGTTATAAAGAAAACACTGCACTGCGCATGTGATTGGACAAAATGTAGAAATAATTTCCTAAAATATCGGTTCTTATTCAAATCCTACTTAATTCATTCTACAAAAACGCAAACAGTATAAATTTATTAGATATAACCATTGGTGTTTCCTTTTAAATAGGGCTTTCTACTCAATACAGCGTCTTCCTGTATTGGGTGGAATTTCTAATTTAAAGGGATCGCCAATGATTATATTTGAAGGCAAAAAAGAATGAGGTTGAAGAAAACAAAATATAACAAAAGAACAGAGCAGAGAGAGAGAGGGAAAGAGAAGGAGGTGTAGCGGTGAGCTACGCGAACAAAGAGAAAGTAAATGCGAAAAGAAGAAATTCGAGTGTGTTATTTTTTCTGCAAAAGGTGTTGATCCTGAGTGGATCATAATGAGAAGAGAGTGTAGAGGGTGTATGCTAGAGGATCCTCGAAGACAAAAAGATGGAGGACGGCAAGAGTCATAAATAATTCAAAAACGGGAGAGAGAGAGAGAGAGAGAGAGAGAGAGATAGTTTTGGTCTCGCAAAATTTCTCGGAGATGAGGTGAAATTTTAACCGGAGGAAACAAGAATTCTCCCCGGAATAAAAGAAACGTTTTTTTCCTCAAGCGCTGACCTAGTTGCCCTATGTCAGATGAGTGTTTTAATCAAAAGTGTGCCGAGGCGAGTTTAAAATATCTTCTTTAACGCTGCCAAGCGCCTCTTTTGGGAAATTTTGGATAGAGGCTGAGTTTCCAAGAAGGTAGTACCTACCGTATTTCCCCGATTGTAGGGCGACCTCGAATATAAGGAGACCTCTTACTTCAGTAGCCACGCGAAAGAAAAAAAATCGGATTAATGATGCCAAATTTTTATTTCAAAATACATATTCGGCTAAATTTAATTTCCTAAATAAATATAGTTATGCGATAAGGTTAACAAACAATTGAGATAAAACCTGTACAGTTATTGGCTTCCAGTTACATAAAGTAAATTATAAGTTCAATTCATTAAAATGTTTAATACGAGACGAAAACATAAGCAGGGGAATTTTTTCTCGTTTCAAAATTATTCCCAACATAAGCAGGAGATATTTGGCAACTGCGCGCTCAATAAGTTTAATACTGTATTCGAAGCGTGGAATAGATTATATGTATAACATAGAGGACTGAATTTCAGTAATAGTGTGAGGAAGGGGAGGAATAGAAGATATCTTTCGTCGCATTTATAAAGCGATTACGAATTTTTCGACTTACGTTTTAGAAAAAAACCTCGTCTTATACTAATCCGTCAAATACGGTAATTATGGCAGTCGCAGATAATCATAAAGAGACGCTCTCGTTTTTAACTTGAGAGAAATTTTTATGTTGGTGTACTATTGATGGTTTTATAAAGACTATCATAGTGGAAAGCCTTAATCAGGATTAGTTTTCTGTTTATATTAAGTCTACAGTTTTAAAATATCATACTATTTGATCCGAAATAAAATATAGCATTTTTGCCATGCCCTTGATATTTCATTTTTTCCTTTACTCTTTTTCCCAATTTCAAAATGCTCTTCTCTGATACAGAATTTTTGATTTGGTAAAAATAAAGCAACGAGTGTGGCATCACAATGGATCAATGAGGACTGTCATTAAAACTCCGTGAGCGTGTAATAAAGGAAATTGAAGCGCAGATTTATTAGTTTCACCACTATGTTTACAGATGATGAAATATTTACGTAGATCGCTGCTGAAACTATTTTCTATGCATGTTTATCTATTTCTAACCCTATTAATCAGGCGGCCAGTTCATTTTAGTTTCATCAGAACCGGTGCATCGAAGGTGGTGAAGTTACTTCTCAGTTGGAAATCGTGTATGATTCAGACAACCGTTTTACAGCCTTAAAAATCGCATTGCGCTTCTTTTGGATCGAGGTCGATATGAGATCGATAAGTCATTATTAAACTCGTTTTTAAAAGAAATTCCGTCCTTTTTATTCGGTCCGTCTGACAGACTGAACACGCATCAAGTGCTAACCCGGATCTATTTCAACGACATTGAGGAAAATTACATTATTCTGTCAAGTCAATCAATGCTTGACATAAAAATGAAACTTTTCCTTCGTCTATTAAAGTGTTCGTTCCAGATAATAAATCTTTTGCGGAATTTGGAAGGTAAAATAAAATTAACATTCCTTATTTCAATTTTTTTATTATTCTTATTTTCTAGCTAAACGTCATCGAATATTTTCAGCTTAATTCTTTGTAACCTGCGGACGCATTATTTCGGCGTTTACATTTAAAGATTTTATTAAATTACCAGGCTAATATAATACATGTAGGTCATATCACTCAATGAGTGCAGCCACTTTTGCATATATTTAAATGCCTGTTGAAAATGACATTCCTGGGTCATTTCAGTCGAGCACGGCTGCCATGATAACGGAAACATAATTTGAGATTACAAGTTCTTAACCATAGAATGGAAAGCGATAAAACTTGATATTTATATATATTTTTTATATAGAAAAAAAATATTTAAATAATGTTTCTCGGTCAGGGTTGCCACCTTACTGAAACAAAAATCGAAATTTCAGTTTATGAATCTCATTAGAAACTCGTCCCTAATTAATTCCACAGCTCTAATTTGGATTGCTCGAATTTTTATTTATATATGTGTGCTCTTCTGTGCTAAGAACGAGGTTTAAAATCATTATCGTTTAACGCAGATATTGTGACCTTTTTTTAAATCAGTGCTTTCCTCCCAGGTAGATTTTAAATAGCTAATTAAACATATATGAATTATAACTGTGTCAGCCGAATCCTTTGCGAGGACAGACGTCAAAAGGCTTGAACGCGAGAACTATCATGATGAACTGAGTGCTACGGAGGAAGTACCCACTGTAATTTCAACACAGGACATAAGTCAGCATCGCGTCATAAATACAACAGAACAGAATTTCCGCGGATAAGGAGAATGCGTCCGCCATGATTATGGACAAATAAATATACGTAGCTATTCGGTTTTGGTGGGTGGAGAGGAGAGAGATAAATGGGGAGGGAGAGAAGGAGAATGTTTTGCGGGCGATGGTGTGAGTGAATGATAATTCGAGCGGGGCGAGTTTGTAGGGGAGAGGAAGAGGAAAAGAGGAAGGGAGAGAGAGAGGGGGGCTTTCATCGCTGAAATCCCCGTTTTCGGAGAACGGAATTACACTAAGCTTCTTATCGTTCGGGTCACCTGAATGAAATTTTCCTTTCCGTTCGGGAATACTAATCGTTTTGGAGGGCGATTGGAAGGACGTTATCTCGTGCGCGACGCCGACTTAAGTCGCATTATAATTTCCCAGCACATTTCTCTCGCTAATGAGAACGAAGAATGTGTAATCCCCGATTCCGGCGATCGAAGATATCTCCCGAATTTCCTCGTTGGTCTACTGTTCTTGAATGTAGTTTTTGAATGGATCCCGACGCGCTGTGATGACGTAGGTGGAGGGCGTTGCCATGGAGTCGATGTCTTCGGCCGTCGTTGATAATACCAGCGGATCGTGTGAGCTGTTTAGCGAGCTAATTATTAGCAGGGAAACACATAGAAGGGTTAAAAGCGAATTATCGAGGCCGACTTAGGCTGATGAATTGGGTCATTCCTTTAGCAAGAAAACGGTCGAGTAAAACATTCAAGTTTCAGCAAAAGAGCAGCCGCATTAAATGGAAATTCGCCGAATGTCGTGAAGGAATCTCTTTTTAAGGAAGAAGCTACCGTTTAATTCATCACTTAGGAAAGCAACATTCGCGATAAAGAAGAAACACTTGATTTTCCTCTTTTACGACCGCAGAACTTATTTGGTTTATCGATTATTTTGCGGAAGTTGAATATCACCAATTCGACATTTTGGGCGTAATCATTGTTGATGGAATAAAGCGATCATAAGATCCTATTCAGACAGACATAAGCTGTAAAGTTGGGAACATTTTTGAAATGAGAAAAACTTAGAAAACACTCGCGTTCTGAAACGGGAGAATTAATCTGCTACGATGTTTCTGTGGTAGAATATCCGCCCGTCAAGGAATCCACGAGTTCGATTTCAGATCATAGCAGAATTTTTCTCGTTTTAAAAATAATCCCAAAATCATTGTGGGCACATTTTACGGTGATGTCGAATGAATTATGAAAGACTGAAAGGTGATTTCAGGGTCATAGAACAGTGGTTCTCAACCTTTTTCCGTATGGCGGGCCGCACCAGTGTTTGAGAATTCTTCGGAGGGCCGCATTGGAAGTTCCCAATTCTTCGGCGGGTCAGATTAGATTTTAAATCGTAAGTTACCTATATATTCCGAGGTATCATTTAAATGAAAATCACTTTCAAATAAAGTTTATATGGCTAAAATTTCAATATTAAAAGTTTTACTACCAACATTTTCAGGAAAACGTATGAATTTGTGTGTTAAACTTTTCGGATTGCCATTTTGTCATATATGGACCTTACAAAAACGCTTCACGGACCACATCCGTCCCGCAGGTTGGGTACAACTGGCATGGAAGATGAAACATTTTAAGGATACATGGAGGCAAACGCGTGACGCGGCGACAAATTTAATTGCTTGCATTACGGTATGCAACTTGCCCGTTTTCCTAAAATTTTCAACGCCTGTCGCCAAGTAATTCTTTTGATAGATGGCGTGTCGGTAAAACAGACGCCAGTCGCAGATGGTCACTGAAGCGCGATTAGGGGTTTCCAAGGGTCGGAATGAGAAAGATGGCGCTTCGCGGAAGTTCGTGTTCGTCGGAGGGTAAATGGAAGTAGTACCAGCCAAGGGTGGAGCACGAGTCTCTCGGAATGAGCAACAGTCATTGGACGCCGCGGGAAATTTTTGGGCTCGAAACGTTCCATCATTACGGCGAGGGAACTCGTTTGTCTTTCTTTGCCAACCGCGATTAATTGCGTCCAGTCTGCCGTCGCGACATGTGATGCGTGCTGCGTAATGTCTTTCCTGAAAATGGTAAAGGACTCGCAATAATTTTGCGTGCAGAGGGATTGTGATGGCGTTAGGTTTCCTAAAATTGCCAAATATAAAAAAAATGAATAAAATATAATTTTTATGCATATAAGGATTCGAGTTATAAAGGGTCCTTTGGAAAAAAACAAAACAAAACAAAGTAAAATTCTACTATCATACTTAAAAATATGACCGGGTTTCAACGTAACGACGTCAACATCCAAACCAAACCTGGTTTGTGTTTTCGAGTAATACTTATAGCAGCATTTTTACATAGTTTGTTGTTTTATTTGTTCCTAAGTATGGAATTCCACAAAATTAATGCTTGCGTAGTTGATTATATAAATTCTCCGTTTCGATGTCATTTCCCTAACTAACATTATCTAGAACTAGTCAAAATTTAGAATATTTTAATAAGATATCGTTCGAGACACCAATTTTTTGTTGATAATCCTATTGAATTTGTCATGAAACCATATAAAATGTTAACTTTTTAACGATATTTGTCTGTTTATGGCAACCACCCGTAAATTTTCTACCTGAAACATTTGGATTGTGTTTAATCATTCGCTCGGGCAAGGGTTTCCCAAACTGGATGCCACAAAAAACTTTGCTAAGTGAATTATATTATCGGCGGTGTGGAAATATTGACAGAAATTAAATTTTCATATGGTAAATTGCTTGTGGTTTAGCAACAATCAATTTATGTGTCCAAGCGCTGTGATTCTCTTATGTATTAATATAAACCTTTTCGGGATGTCTCTAAATTTTATTCATCCCTGACTCAACAGAGCATCCCTTCTAAATCGCCCGCCCAGCCTTTATTTCTTTTTCTATTATGTAAATCCCTTGAGGTCATCTTGTTCCGTAGATTTCGTCTGCGTGTTTTGAGTTTCCTCATCTTCAATATCAACTGTTAGACTCATCCTTTCGCCGTCCTTCTCGACTTCCTCGTCCGTATTTTAAAGACTTTAAGGGCTCATTCCGCCGGACAACCGTTGGTCACCTGGCGACGTCGGGTGGACCGAGATGGAATTTCGGTAACGGTGTTGCGAAGGAGAGTTTACAAGACTTATCGCTCCGTCAATTACTCGTCGATTGAATGCCGAGGAAGTGCGCAAAAATAATCTGATAATCCCGAAACCTACTATATTTTGAAATTACTGTAGATCTTCTCCGATATAAATTCATTCGCAGTTCCACGGTATACCAATGGTGTTGTTATTTTTACCACGCGTAAGATGAAAGTAGGATGTCTATTCAGACGAAATTAATATCAGTTCGCTCAAAATGTCACACATTAATCCATTCAAAAAATGATATATCCGCCATTGTCCCCTCCCGATGATATTCCATGAAACTTCATTTTTGTAGAATCTTTCCGACTTCTCTAATGTCTGTATGTGTCCATGCATTTAAATAAGTTAGTCTGTATGATGGCCATTAAGTGAAATCATTACAAACAATAGGCACAGATATTTTGTTATAGTAATTTGGTTGCCGAGAGCTTCTGAAAATTTTACGCGAATCTCCGCCTTAGCCGTCCATAGTAATCAAATAATTACTATCGCATATAGTCTGATTCACAGGTGTCTTCGAGAATCACCAGAAGCCTTTTTTTCTCGTAATGCATCACCGAATATCTCGCCGTCTTAGAGCACAGATGCTTTGTTGTGCTATCGGTTCTCGGCGTCAATCTCTTGACGTATATTATTGCCTTAATGAATAGAATATCATATTTACTAGTGTACCGCGCGCCCTAGTGTACCACGCGCACCCCTATTATTTGGAGGGAGGAAAAAAATAAGTTCGTGCCGAAATAGGTTGACATATGTGATTTTTTTTTAAAAAGTCTGCCTCTTCACCGAATCTTCCTCCCTGAAACAAGGTCTACCCAAGTGTATCTTCTCCCTCCTACCGGCGTGAAGTAACTTATTGGGTGATCTCTTTATTCCGATGCTAGCAGAAATCTCCTCCTCGAGAATCGCCTCTCTTATTTTAAAGAAGCTCATGATGAATTCAGCGAACACAGATACCAGATGCCAACTTATTCCGGAAAAAGTACAAGGTAGAAATTGATAGTAAACTTTCAATGGCGAAACTACTTATTTTGAGTTGCAATAATAAAATTAAAATTCATTTAAAAGGCACGGCTTTAATATTATAAAAATATAACTCAATCGTCAAAACATACTTCGTAGAATTTTTCGTCTTCTGCTAGCATAAATTTAAGAGTAAATCGTGTTGCAGTGAATTTCCTATCTTTACAATTAATACAACCTGTCCAGAAATGCACATGCAAGACGCGCAGTCCCTTTCTCTTCTAGGCATTTTGATATAAAAGGTGCGCGCGGTACACGAGTAAATACTGTAGATCATAATTGAAGATGGATTCTGTAAGGGTTTCCGTTTCCACCGTCAAAGGTGCCCCTTGGTTGCGAGGACCCTAATCGCGGTGTTTATGGATTTTCCATCAAGAGTTGAGAGGTTTGAGGCATTCTTACTGTGAATGATGGGCGTGGGACGGTTTTAGATGTAAACTAAGTGGGCGACGCCCAGGACGCCTCGGCTGTAGGGACGGTCAAGAGGACGTTTCATTTAATGGAAACTGAAACTTATTCAGATTTTTTAACGCTTAAAACTGGACGAAGTAATCATTTCTCACCTAGGCACGTAAAACTTGCCGCGCCGGTCTACACTGTAGAGTACACACGCTAAATTTGAGATTGAGCACCAGTATCGGTAGAATGATCGGAGTGTCCCGAGATTCCTCGTCGCGGGATTGAATTCCTGAGGCCCGGAGACTGGACAAGTGTGTACAGTGATATCGTAATGTAGTGGGAATTTATTGGCGATTTGAGCGCCATAGTTATACTTACCGATTATATAATGAGCACAGGATTAGTCCACGGATCACAAATATTTGAGGATAAATGTTTGCTATAACCAACAGGTAATACTCGTTATCATTTCCGATAGGCAATACATTTGCCAATAGAAATTTTAAGTAATTTAGATTTGATGCCATGACAACCTTGCGTAAATGTAAATTTACGCCAAATAATTGGTCTTAGTTTTTATAAAGCGCGGATGTCTTTTCGATGGCTACGTTAAAGACGCATAACTACATTTCTCGGATATTTTCTCGTTATTTTATAATAATGAATCGACGTTTGGGAGTTATAAATAAATAACTAAAGTGAGAAAATAATCGATGCAAACCCAGATTATTATTTGCTTTTGTTGAAACTGTTTTCTTATACGCATATTTTACTAAGTATAAATATCGAATGCGTTTGTTACATAGATATAGTTCCTCGTGAATATTTCAGTTACGGCGATACTTATTGATCGTATATTCAAAATTTATGTCATACTCGTTTCATCCGGGCTATTTGCGTCTCTCCATCCTCCCCTTACACCCACACCTCTCGCCTCTCCCTCTCTCTATCTCTGGCGTCCCCTTTTTTTACCTCTACTTGAATTTCACGCTGTAACGAGCGCCCAGATGATCGGGACTAATTGCCCGAGAGGATCTCAAAAATCCCTCCTCCCTCTTGTCCGCTCTTTTCTTGCGGACGGATGGTTCGATAGAATCACACAAGAGGTCTCTCCTCTCTTCCCTTTTCGGAGTGACGTCATTTGGCCCATTGTGGTTCCTGGACGATGGGATGACGAGGCGCTATTCAAGTTCCTCCGAATTTTTTTCTTTAATCTTTGTTCTTTCTATCCCTTCGAAGAGAATTCCCACAGAACGTGGATATGCTCCACTTGGCGGGGTTTCAATTTCTAGGCCTGTAATATGATATCTCACGCACTCGTGATCAAATTCAATCAGTCAGTCAATTCGCGTGCAGCCTATCGATGGGAGATCAATTCATCTGTGATGTGATTATCTCTGAATTGCAATTAAAGCATTGCAGTACTTACAGTAGGTATATTTTTTATCCTCCGAGAAAAAATAACCTGTATCTTCTATTATGAAGATGAATGCAGTATCGAGGTTTTTTTCCTTAGTAAGATCATGGATCATAACACAATATTCAAGTCTTCTAGTGAGGCTTTTTAGGGTCTTTTTGATGAAATACAGCCCTTGTCACCCACCCGATGATGAATGGCAGAATAATGTGAATATTCAGGTGTAAATTTAATACCACCATTTTTATCTCATATTCATCTCAATTAGTCTCTACCTTCGACTGAGTTTATTATCAATATGTCTTGCAGAAATGGTGACGTAGCTAAAAATATAACAAGTAGGGATGTACACGGATTTCCCGTGGTAAATAAGTGCTTTTCGTCCAATTAGCCGTAGTATAATCGTATACTAACGTATTTTCTTCAAATACAGAAAATTATTTTTTCTTATATTGTGGTAGCTCTGCTTCATTTCATTTTGCCATTATATACTCGCCCAACACACGAAATATCTTTGAGATCGGTTCAGCCAATACCTTCGAAATTCATAGTTACAGAACAATTCTAACCTTGATAATATGGTATCCCTATTTAGGTGACCCGATTGAAATTTACTAATTTGTTTATTTATTTATATTAAGATTATATATACCATATTTCGTTAATAAACATGCGGTCAGTTCTCTAAAAATACGTGTAAAATATATTATTTTACTTTTTACTGTAGTAGACCTGATCTTTAGCTCCATTTTAAAAATCTTTATTTCATTATTGTATGTTGTACAAATCATATATACAAAATTTAGTTGAAATCCGTTCAGCCAATTCCTTCCAAATCCATACATACTGAAAAAGTTTCATTTGTAACTGTGGCACCTCTGCGTGACTGATCCTGTCCAAATATGTTAATATGGTTCAGTATGTATGTGTGCATTATAAATATTAAATTTGGTTAAAATTTAATTGGGCCGTTCAAAATAAATACGCCCAATTTTTTATTTCTTGTATTGTGGCAGCCCTACTTTCACTATCTATATTTAAAAATCATATTGTTTTCTGATGTTGCACACTTCCTTTACAAAAAATGTCGTTGAAATCGGTTTCGCCAATTCCTTCCAAATTTATAATTAACGAAAAGGTTAATTTTGCAATAGTGGCACCTCTGCGTAGTCGATCCGGTTGAAATATGTCATTTTGGTCATGTCATATGAAGATTTTATGTACCAATTTTGGTTGAAATCAGTTAAGCCAATTTTTCCCTGATAAATGAGTACGGACGGACATCACGTAGATAATAGTGCTTTTCAGTAATGACGAAAAGTGCTAACAAGGGAAAATTGAATTATTTATAATAAAGTAGCTGAAAAGCCCGGCTTCGTTCGGGAAAGTTTTTTTTTAAGTGGCAAACTATATTTACTATTTTTATTGATATATCACTTTTGATGTCATATTACAATAAAAATAATACAATAAATTTTGAAATTTATTTACTTTTGCTGTTGGGTGCCCCAAGTTTTAAATTGCTGGTTCGGGAGTTTGAGGGCGGAGCCCCCACAAAAAAAGATCCAAACTTTACCAAACGTTGCCCATTCCTTAATTACGCAAGCGATGTTCACATTAACATTTACTATTTTATTTATTGTATTGTAAAGTATTATCATTAATATAATTACGTATTAACGTCTTACTTAATGTTCACATGGGCAGATCCTCTGAAGGGTACAAATGGATTCATGCCTAAATATAGTCAATGAATACTTTTAAAGGAATATTAGAACATTGTTATCTTTTGCCGTTAACATTGAAAGATTTATCACAACATAAATCGATACAACTACTTACATTTGTTCGATAACCAAGATGTTGTTTATTGTTTACGTTTTGGCTAATAGTATTGACATAATCCACATAATTTTATTGCTGCTTTAAAGGCTTCGGTGCATCTATCCATGTGAATATTAAGTAAGAAGTCAATGCGTAATTATATTAATGGTAAAACTTTACAATAATATATAAAATAGTAAATGTTTATGTAAGCATCGCTTGCGTAGTTAAGGAATGGGCAACGTTTGGTAAACTTGGGTTACCCAACAGTGAAAATAAGTAAATTTCTGAATTTATTGTATTAGTATTATTGTAATATCACATCAAAAGTTATGTATAAATAAAAATAATGAATAATAAAAATCGTTTCCTACTTAAAAGAAAACTCTTTCCCGAGCGAAGCCGGGCCTTTCAGCTAGTCTAAAATATTTATAAAGTAAGAGACGGAAGCAATTAATTTAGATAATAAACCTATAAATTTAAATATATTATGGAGTCATTGATTCGTTTCTATAAATGAAAACCAATCAGTTTAGCATACATTTAAACATCAAGTTAGACTAATTATATATATATATATATATATATATATATATATATATATATATATATATATATATATATATATATAATTAGTCTAACTTGATATATATATATATATATATATATAATTAGTCTAACTTGATGTTTAAATGTATATATATATATATATATATATATATATATATATACACACACACACACACGAGTTGTCGGTGCTTGCATGCTGCAAGCACTAAAAAATCACAATAAACCAAGATCTAAACTCGTAAATAAACCAACGAGATCTCCAAGGCAAAAGCAGTTCAACCATGTGGAGCTTATATGTATTAGATAATAACTTCTATGAGTTCTAGCAGAATATTTATAATTTTTCGCGAAATTAAGGCAACTATCCGTAATTTACAAATTCTCTGGGAATCGGCTCTTGTCCAAGTTTTCGTATTTCAAGTTTCGTGACTCATTGTCAGATCGCACTGCATGAGCAATAAGAATAATCATCATTAAGACTATACCCTATACATTAAGTCTACGGAAAAATTAGGATATTTTTGCACGATTATAGGATTTTGCTCACAAACATCCATAAAATTGAAAATTTCAAAATTGTTAATTTTTAGGGATTGTTTTTACTCCATTTGTAAATTAAAGTTTAATAATTTTTATCTCAGAAACTATAAGTCGTAGATATAAGATTTTGCAAACATTTTGTACCAGATTTTATACAGAAAAAAAAACAAAAATTATGGTAAAGTTCATTTTTGCTACCGGAGTCCTGGGTTCGACCCCCGATGCCCCGGAAAATCTCCCATTAGTTAGCATGGGGAAAGGATATTCCAGTGTGTAGACCAATCTAAGATGTGTAAGAAGCTGAAATTTTTCACGATTATAAGATTTCGCTCACTACCAACAAGAAAAATCGAATATTTCAAAATTGGTAATTTCTATGGGTTGTTTTTACACTATTTGTACATTAAAATTTAATTATTTTTATCTCGGAAACTATAAATCGTAGATACGAACTTCTACAAATATTTTGTAGCAAATCCTATATTTAAAACATGAAAATCTTGAAAAAATTCAACAATGCGGCCGCTAAAAATTCTTAAAATTTAAACAAATAGATTAATGTTTAGGTACTGATGAAATGCTTGCAGAGTGCAAGCACCTTCTACTAGTAATATTATAAGATGCAATCAATCGAATGGGCAAATTTTAAATTAAGAAAAGTTAATAAAAATAACGATTTCAGATTTATACGATTCGTAAGCGGCCGAAAACGAATTATAAACGATAAATTTTCTTATATCTTCTCGCGTTAATTGTAAAATTTGTCGTTTCCTTAGTCATTTTCTTACATGGAAAGTATTTCATCTATGATTTCTTACATAACTTTGCGTTGAATGATTACCCACAGATTGAGCAAAAGTATCATCGAAACTAATTAACAGATGTGATCTGTAAAGTAGGTCAGTAGTAAATTGACCGCAGAGGGAGATGCGAACCCTCAATTAGGGTTTGGTTTTTTAAGGCATAGGGCATCATTGACAACAATCTCTTCCTAAATAATTTGTACGATTATCGTTCCGCACTGGCGGATCAAATTAACGACTTTGATACATTATCCGCTGTTAATTATCTCCAAAGTTGATTGTCATGCAAAAATTACGATTCTTGCTCTCCTTCGTGAGCAATGCGGTTTTTTTTTGTCATCTCGAAGCTCTAAACAATGTTTAGCGGGACAACTGCCTGCATAATTTAATTCACGTAATTAACATAAGAGTTTTATTGATAAACGCAATACATCTGCGGCACAGCGCCGAAACGTCAAACATGTCTTCGATGTAATCTTCGTAAGTATATTCCCGCTATTTATATCGAAATTCCACTAAGAAAATAGCGATATATAACAGGAGATGAGATTCAAAATGTTCCTTAGTTCGTTATTTAAGATAATGGGAGAAACCTTCATAGCAAAATTAAACATAAAATATTACCATTTCTTAATAATATTAGAAGAAACAAGATTAACCAAACGGAACTTATGATACCTACTTTCCCAAATTTTACAACTTAGCATAATAAAATATGCATTACACATATATTCGAACGGAAAATTAATTGATCACGCGTGTTTTTGTGGCAAAAATAACGCGTGTATGTACTAGATTTTATTGAATCCGAGTAAAACAATAGCCGTTGCAATGGCAACACTCGTAATAAGCGATAAATACTGCAAAAACGCTTACGCAAAATTACGCGAAATTTGAAGAAATACGATCGAAACTAAAATCTCCATTCATTTCCTCAGAGAATAGTATAAATTCCGTTCTGTGTGACTATATGCGAGAAATTTGAATCTTTTTTTAATGAAGAGATATTGAATCAAACGTCTCCTTTATGAAGTCGTCAAAATTTCAAAGGTGAACACGTACCGTAGCATTTACTAATCTTAATTTTCCAGAAAAAATAGTAAAATAATACGAGTTGTAATATATTTTTCATCGACAAATGAAGCGTGGGTTGATAAACTTAATTATTTTATCCGCAAAATTTCCATGGTGATTTTTAATGCGCTATAATAAGGATATGAACTCAATAACGACGTCGTTTTCAAGAAGACAGGATTTTCAGTGCAAACATGAACAGCTATCGTGATTTACATAATCTTAAACATTTACAGCTAGAGAGCCGGTGAAAGTAGAGTTCGACTCCATTTTGGAATTCTCCGCTTAATTCTTCGTTAATTACGAGGGATATGGCTGCTGATGGTCATTAAAACCGGCTTTACGGCGGCCATTATATTGGAAGCGCGCAATGGTTTTATTATATTAGCAGTGAGATAATTACGAGGGAATAATAGTGAATTATTGCCAGCTACGGGACGATCTGATCTGTGCGTACAACGCTACTCAAAAATTATGGAAGCCTCCGTAATATCTATAAATCTTTCATTAAATAGATATTATTTGAATTTGTTGCTGCTATTACTCAACTATATCATTAACCCGTCAGAACAGGCGTTACTTTTTAGAATATCATATCACGCACGTTAGTGGAAAGACCAATTGCTGAAAACTTGCGTTTTAAAATTTATTAATGCAAAAATTGTAGTTGTACTTGCTTGTTTGTGAAAAAAGAACTCGTAATTTCATATTTTACAAAAATAAAGAATTTTGAAAATTAATACACTTAAAAAAGTAAGATATACAGGTCTATTGAAATGCAATTCGTCTTTCATAAAAAATGAGGATGTTAAAAATTAGTACACTTTAAATAAAGAAAGATAAACAGGACTATAGATAAAAAACATTTTTATAAACAATGAAGACCTTCAAAAATTAATACATTTAAAAAACGAAGATAAAAAGGACTTTTGAAGTACAAAAGTTTTCATTTACTCATTCAGATTCATCTTTAAAATTTGTTTGTTGATAGGATACTAGCATAAAAATAATATAAAAGGTAATAAACTGAAAACAAATATCAAAATCGAATAGAAAAGTGACTCACACCTTCGTAGAAGTTCGCCAGAATTCAAATACTCGATAACACGCACGACGGGGATCGACCGCAAAATTCACAGAAGGGCCATTTACACACAAACAAGTACGATCACGTCGTTGGCGCGACCTCGATTAGAAGTATGAGCATAAAGAGAAAGATAGAAGGCGACACTAGCTTACACTACAGATGAGTGGCGAAATATTTGAAAACAGTAAAAAGCGCGGGGATTCCCCGTAGACGCGTGTTCTCCCGGGTTTAATAACGTATGCGTACAATATAATTAAAACAGGTACGTGAATCCCAAAGAAAAACATTTATCGACTCGGAATGGGTATAAAAATCACTTGAAAAATTAACCACGATTAAATGCACGATAAACTATTTTATGGAAAGCGGGTTCAAATAATTAAATTTTGAAGCATTGAACTCATAAAACTATTGGGCTTAAATTAATTTTCCAGCGGTTGTATTAGCCGTACCTATTGAATTTTTCGATACTGCCGCAGTCGCGAGAAGCCGTTTGGTTCGAAAATCAATCATGCGCTAGTCCGGATGGGCTGTATCATTTCCCTGCGCATACCAAACACACACGGTTCCACGAACCTGAGAAAGAGAATGACTGACTAGCTCCGAAGTGCATATACATTACATGCTCCCTCCAACTTGGTCGATATGAACAGGCGCGTGTGTACATCTACACACACACACACACGACTACGTGTACTCGAGCACAAGTCGAGAACCGAGTGCTGGACTGAATTGGCGAGGAGAGGATGTAAGAGTACATAGTGTCGACACGCCCTCTTTCTCCTTCTAGGGCCGTCCTCGCCCCTTTCTCTCTACGTTCCACTCGAAGCTTCGCTCACATCGCTCCTTCATTAACCGCCAAACTTCGTTCCATTAGCTCAGACTGGAGGCGCAGCGGGATAGAAAACGCTTGCTCACATACACGCCCGCGCGCGCACACACACACTTCGTCGCGAACTCTTGAACGTGGACAAACACGAGGACCTCGAGCGCACATATACACTCACACACACGCACACGGAGTGTTCAACGCATACGCTTCGATTTGTTTCCCAACTGCGATGTCGCTTAGTCCGGCTCGTTCCAATTAGTTTCCGAGAACGTCGTTTCCACGAGGCGATTTTTTCTTCCTTTTTTTATCCATTCGATTCGGCCTTAGTTTTCTTTCGTGTTTTAGCACGTTTTCTTTTTCGCTTTAAGAGATATTTGGAGAATTCTTTTCTTATTATATAGCTCTTGTCAACCTATGAATATTCCATGCTTTTCATAGATTTTCCGCGAGGTGGCTTCAAATTCGAATTTTTTGTATGGCACTAGCAAAGATAACCCGGCGTTGCCCGGGCTACGCCGGATGCCTTCGACGAATCAAAATATATACCACTCACCACCAAATAGTTGAATTTCTTGCTGCAAGTCCGCTCTAGCGCCAAGGCTGTCCATCCCACCGACCACAACCAAATCATTTTTAGGCGTTCTTTACCAATGCAAAAAAGAACGCCTTATGGTGAGGTCGTGTCCGTCCGTCCGTCCGCATGTTTCATCTCAGAAACTACTGGACGGATGTTGATGATATATGCTATTTAGGATGTAGGAGCAAAGAAACTAAATAAATGATATAAATAGTTTACGTGACTTAATCGGGAGTGCCACTCAACTGGTGAAAAAAATGAACTTTTCTTTATAGATTAAAATATTCATTTGGATAGAGAACAACATTTACTGCAATATAATTCCCGATACCATAATAATTACGACTTATAGTTTCGGAGATAGAAATTCGAGAATCGCCCAATCTATCAAAACCTTTTCATATATATTTTTCATTAAGAACGCCTTTGAAATCTCTGTGTATTCCATTTATGGAGTCTAATTTTCTATCTTGTTTAATTGTCAACGAAGCAAAAAATATCTTCAGTAAATACCAAATTAGTTAAATTTTCTTTCGTGCGTACGCCACATTTTTAAAATGAGGGGAAATGAATAATCAACGACGAAGAAATGAACGTAAATATGTACGCCTATGTTCTTCACGTATACACAGCGTTTGTAAGTAAAAAGAAATGGGTATGTCACCACGAAAGAATGAACGTGAACATAAAGGTTTACATTACTACTATTCGAGTGAGGTTAGTTTTAAAAAAATGTCGCGTCTTTTATTAATTACAATTGATTAGGAAATTAGTCGCTGAAGAAAAAAATCTACATTTCCTTTGCATCAGTACTGGAATTTCAGTTCGTAGTAATTACATAAAGCCATTGATATTTCTCTTTTTTGACATGGTTGCAAAAACTGTAAAGTACCCCTCCGCCTCGTATGTATGCGCGCATTATGTGTGCGTCTTTCCACTCTTGTTATGTGATAGATTTATTGATTTTAGATTGTATGCGAACTTTTGAAACAACAAGAGGTTTCCCTTCTCAAAGGGGAAAGTAAACCAGAACCCTGAAATGTTTTAAGAAAATTTGCTTCCACCACTTACTTTGGCAAGGGTATCTTACTTTTTAAAATATAATTTTTCTTCTTTGAACTGCTCCATTGTTTCATATTTTTAAAAACTACTCTATGTGTTGTGTTTTGAAGGTCGTCTGCTTTTTACAAACGACTAGTCTGTGACTATGAGGGATGTCCATGCTCTCGATGCGGATGGATAAACGACACGATCTGGAAACTGAATTACTCTAGATATAAGCTCGCGATACTATATATATATATATATATATATATATATATATATATATATATATATATATATATATATATACTATATAAACGATTCTTCCGTTGTCGCCAGCCGTTTTTACCAAGTTTTCTTAAAAGGGAAAAACGTGCTTATGTGATCACTCTGTCCGTCTGTCAGTCTGTGGACAATCTTTTTTTAAGAGATATATGAAAAATTCTTTTTGAATTTGACAGTTCTTGTCGATCAATGAATTTTCCAATGATTGGATTTTCCACTTAGCTCATAGACTTTAAATTTGAAAATTTTGAAATGGTATTGTGGAGAAACTACCAAAACTACTGGAGTGGTTTTCACACATGGAAAGGTATAGTGATGATTTACATTCCGACGGTACAGGTAAGAGGGAGGCAAACCAGAACCCTGATAAATTTTTAAGGAAACGTGCTTCTAACTCTCGCTTAAGAAAGGATATCTCGCTTTTTCAATCCACATTTCTCTCCCGTCGTCCAAACATTGGTCTCTTTTACGGCTTTTTCTCATTTTTTTACGTCCATCTCTGTTCCAGCTCCTTTCGATCGGTCGACGGCGTTTTTTATATAGTCCTCGTAAACGTACTTTTACATGCTACGATGCAAACACTGGCGTCCATAAAAAATCGCCCGTATAGGTTCATTTATTTAGAAGCATTCCCGAAAAAATATTAGGACGAACTCCTCCTCTCGGAACGTTATGGCGCGCTGCGACAGAAAAAGCTCTCGCATTTTTACGCGGCCTGATGCAAATGGAGTGATGGAGGAGATTAATAGGAGCGTGACAGGTGCAAAGTAGGACGGAAGAGAAGGGCGCGGTTATGCCACCTGCTGCGCTCTTGAGCGACGAGGAAGACGACACAGACATCCACTTCGTTCGCCCGCCTTGCTTGTCGAGACATGGGAAAATGGAACGATTTGATTGGTTGTAGATAACAGGTTGCTAGGGATTCAGTCCCGGAAGATGTTTTTAATGAGGTTCTCTGAATTGGTATCTTGAAAACGCTCTTGTATCCTCTCAATCCTTATTATTATAATAATCAGTAAAGATAGTATCATTTTGTGTTTTTGATTCTTAAAATTTTAGTGCAGATAATACAATATCGGTTAATTCGATAAATCTTTTTCCATATATGTACTTCGGCGCGTTCTTTAGCAGGCGCATTTTTTTAACCGACCGCTATCTTCCAGAAAATCAAGACTCTCAGATGCGATATATTGTTGGTTGCCTACATTTGTAGCGGCATGTCCTTTTTACCGTTTTTTCCTATTACTCCCCAGCAGCGAAACTTAGACCCATCTTTACCACTCTAGCTCGTATATAAACAAACCTATCCTAAAAGTTTAGATTCTCCAAGTTATAGAGTTACAGATATATTGCTCGCAAAGAAGTACGGACGGAGAGACAAACCGAATCCATAAGGGATTTTTTATAGAAAAAAGTGTTAAAAAATAGGTTAATGAAAGCTTTGATATGGGGTGTAGTATCATAGGGGTGCGAGACATGGACAATGAGAATAGAAGATGTAAGCAGATTACATGTACATCTACATGTTACCCTGCCATTCACCTAATTGGTGGGTGGCAGGGGGTGCAATGCACCATAACCTACCTAAAGATTGTCTATCGCAGGTTGAAATTTTCTATTATGATCTCGTATTGTCCTCGGAAAGAACGAGCCTAGATAACGCTCTGTCCTACAATCGATCTCACGTATCTTATCATCACGGTCGTTTCTACCTATATACGTTGGTGCTACAATTATTCCTACAACCTCGTCCTTTAGACATTCCTATCTATATTTCTCCAGAAGCCGGTCCTCCAGTGGTACCCAGTTCAAATCCCTCAATAATAAAGTGACGCTTTCCTTATGTTCGTACTTTTGTTTTACGAATCTGGCGTTTTAGATGTGAGTACGGCGTAGACTGTGTTAAATTAGTTGGATTGAGAGAAAAAGAAATGAGTATATTTTAAATACAATAGTGGAAGAAAAGTCCTTAATTGCAGTAGTAAGGGAAAGACAGAAGAGACGAATGGGTCAAATTTTGAATGGTGACGGTCTGTTGAAAGAAGTCATAGAAGAAAGGATGCCTGGAATGAGGCAGAAATGTAGAAAGAGGAAAGGAATGATGGATGCTTTAAAGAAGGCGAGTGTATGAGAAGAGGAAGAGACCTTGGGTGGTACCTACAAATTAGAATGAATGAGCCACAAACCTACCGTGAAGTATGAATAGCTATGACTGAATGCTATCAAGCAAACTTTCATTTCATTGTTGAATTGTTTAGAACTATTTCGTTACTCAGTTTTTTTGCATGGTAACATTTATTCATCAAACGCTTTATGTATGGTTGTACACATGGAAATACTTATTTTATTGAATGAAATAGAATGCCAAAGTCTACTTATCGATTTTTCATCTATAAACTCCATCACATCAGGGAAAATTTGGCTATTCTTCGAATACAATTCAGAAAAATAATAATTTCATGCATAACTTTCTTCATACACCAATGTGATAAAAAATGTGCTTTTCAAAAAATATTTTAACGTACTTCATAGAAAAAACCTGTTTTCTGCCCGTTTAAAAATATTTCCAAGCTTGCATGGACGCATTTCGCAGTTCATTTGCCCACTAGAGGCTTCATAACTCTGAATAGAAAAAAATTGATCATTCCCCTATTTTGATCTGCTCAACTTTGTGTCCTTTTAAGGGATCCGATGGGGCATAAGGAGGCTGAGAGAGAGATGGGCATTTTTGAAAATAGCCCGTTCGAGATGAAGGTCGTAAATATTTGAGCGCGGCGAAGGGATTCGAAATGGGGAAAGGGAAGAGGAGTGAGTTGCCTTTAATATCAGGCGTCGAGCCATCGTCTTCCCTCCCCCCTCCCCGTCCTCATGTCCCACTACGGGCACCCCTTCTACTCATCCTCCTCTTCTTCGTTTTCTGCTAGGGGGAATTCCTTATTTTACCATGTAATCTTCTTTAAAGCCTAAGGCGGGGCAGTGCAACGCAAAACAAGCAGAATATGGAATGACGCATCCCGTACGAACTTTTAGGGATGACGTTATTCGGATGATTATTGCGACTCCATAACCATGTTAACGCCGTTGAAGACTTCACGAGAAGCGATCGTTGTTGCCATCCTTTGAAATAATAGGAATACGAAAATATTGTTTTTTGCTTGTAATATATTTGCGCGTTCTCTTGTACTGTATAAATACTATTGCCACATCGCAGGATATATATATATCTTGATAACTCTCTTTCCCTTTCAAATCGTATATCGGCTGAAACCTTTTCCTACCTCTTTCCCTTTTCCCATCTAGTTTCCCTTCTAACACATCTTTAATCATACTCTCTCTCCTCAGGTAATGTCCAACCCAGTTTACCTTCCTCTTTCTAATAGTCTGTATAATCATTCGTTTTTCTCCTACTCTTCGTAGCACTTCATCGTTTTTCATCCCATCTGTCCATTTTATCTTCAGCATTCTCCTCCAAGTCCACATTTCAAAGCTTTCCAAGTATTTGATGTCATTTTTCCTTATCGTCCATGTTTCTGCCCCGTAAAAAGCTATACTCCATACATAGCATTTTATGAACTTCTTTCGGATATCTTTCCTTATATTCCCAGTAAGTAGGTGTTTCTTTCATCTAAAAGCCGCTTTTTCTTTTCCTATTCTAGTCCTGATCTCATCCTCTCTCTTCTCTTTCTATAATGCTTACCTTGTAAGCATTATAGAAAGAGAAGCAAAATGTACGGATGACTTTTAAGTACCTCAGCCGGTATTCCATCGCTGCCCGTGGTTTTCCCTTTCTTTACTTCCGCTATCGATTTTCCTACTTCGCTCTCCATAATACTTGGTCCTAGGTTGTCTTTGTTAATTTTTTCCTCATCTTCAAGTTCTATTTATGCCGATCCTGCTTGCTTGCTGTATAGTTCCTTAATATATTCTTCCCATACCTGTGCTACAGCCTTTGTTTCTGATACTATTTTTCCATTCTTATTCATTATTCCTTTACCACGAATTCCATTAGACTTCTTATCTTCTAATTCCAGTGCCCTCATATCGGACCATCCTAACTTCTCCATTTATTGTATTTCATCATATTTCTCTTTTATCTGATTTTCTCTAGCTTTATCTGTTGCCCTTCTCAACTCATTGTTTATACGCCTATAGTTTGTTTTACCTTCTTCACTGTTAAAGTTTCTCCATTTTCGTCTCATCCATTTTCTCCAGTATTGCCATAGTGATCCGTGGTTTTCTGATTTTCTTCTCTTGTTTTCCAATCTCTTTATCCAAGGTATCCTTGATACTGGTTTTAATTTCGTCCCATTCTATATCAACGGTCTTCGGTTTGTTTTCCAACTTTCTTAGGTTATCTTCCAACTTCATGCTGACTACATTCTGCCTTTCTTTCAGTTTTTCTAGATCCCATGTCTGTCATTCTCTTCTCGTTTTTTCTTATTTGTTTGAGCTTTTTACTTACGTTAAATATTAGAAGGCTGTGGTATGAATCAATGTCTGCTCCTGGTAATGCCTTGGCCGTCTTTATGCAGTTCCTGAATCTTTGTTTTACTATGATGCAATCTATTTGGTATCTCATTCTATCTACTGGGATTTTCAATGTGTGTAACCTTCGTTTATGATTTTTGAACCATGTATTAGTTACTACAAATTCATTATTGATGCAGAATTCTACCAGTTTTTCCCCTCCTCGGCTTCTCTTCCCAAGTCCGTATTGCCCGACAACATTTTCTTCCTGTCCTTCTCCCACTATGCTGTTCCAATCTTCCATTATTATGCAGTTTACCTTTCCTCTTACGTCCTCTTCGTAAATGTTCTTAATTTGCTCATAGATCTCATCGATTTCTTCATCTTCATGAGCTGACGTTGGAATATGTACCTGGATTATCAGCATGTCCACTGAGACTGCTTTTTGCTTTATTGTCATCAGTTTGAGTCTTTACCTGGCTGTTGAAGTGAACGGACGTGCCTTTCACTTGCTCCTGCGAGCTCCTACGTAGCCTCGAGCGACTAGAGTAGCTGTAGCATTAGAGTAACTGTAGTGTTAAGTAGAACTAACAATTTACTTTATTCTATTGTTATCCTTCGGTAATTTTATTTAACATTCGTTTAAGTTATGTAATTAGTTTTGTTATAACATCCACGTTATAGTTTTTATTTTCCTCTACCGTAATAGTTAACTTTTAAGCCTCGTAGTTTCTTGTTAGAAATTTCATTCTCCCTTTTACAAAATAATATTTATATCATAGTAGTTATTGTGTATTAGCATATTCTCGTTACATTTGTAAGGTTGTTTTAGTTTTACGCTCCATAGTATTTATATTTTTCGTTGTTGTGTACTATCATCTCCTGTGCGTGATCTAACCTTGTTTGTGTTGTTTACGCCTTTCACTTTATACCTGCGCTTGACCCTTTCTCGTACGCTACACGAAGAGCGTCCCCGCTTTAAAACAGACCAAATTCTTTAGCCTTATCCCATTTCAGCTTTTGTTTTTATATTGTAACTCTTTTGCGTTAGTATATAAATTAGGTAAGTTTAGGATGGCTTCACCGAGGACTCCCGTTTCCTCCTTCTTGTGCGCCGCTGGTTGCGAGGCCATGAGGGCTCGAATCACGGAGCTGGAGAGGGTGGTTGCGGACCTCCTTCAGAGGGTGGAAAGGTCCGAGGCAGCCTTGGTTCGTGTGGGGGGTGCGGGGTCATCCCTGAAAGCTCGCCGCGCCAAATTGGCGGCCCGGGTTCGCCTGGGTGCGGCAGCCGGTAGAGTGATCGGGGTTGACTCTGACTCCTTACCGCGGGCTGAGGGTCCTCGGGCTGGGAAATCCGATGAGTGGAGAGTGGTGTCCACTCGGGGAGATCGTGGGGTGGTGCTGCGGAGACAGGGAGTTGGGAATGCTTCGGCGGACTCGCTTCCTGTCAGTAATAGGTTCGAGGTGTTGTCGGAGGACGACTCCACGGCCATTGCGCCCGTACCCACTCCCGTCTCTTCGATGGAGGCCGGGCCCAAGGGGAGTCGGGTTGGGAAGGGAGGGTTGTTAGTGTTAGGTAGCTCTAACGTTCGGCGTGTAATGGCACCCCTGTTATCCAGTGCCCGCCGGGAGGGAGTTGAAGAGCGGGTCTTCTCCAGATGTATATCAGGAGGCACGGTGCCGCAAGTGACCGACACGGTGAGAGAAGCGGTAGTGGCGACAGGTTGCTCTCGGCTGCGGGTGGTGGCCCATGTTGGGACTAACGACGCCTCGAAGCGCGGGTCCGAGGAGATTTTAAGTTCTTTTAAGGACTTGGCCTCTGAGGTTGCTCGTGTCCGAGAGGAGTCGGGTTCCGATGTGCGGCTTACTGTCTGCAGTATAGTCCCTAGGATTGACCGCGGTTCTGAGGTTTGGAGTAGAGTTGAAGGTCTGAACCGAAGGCTGTGGAATTTCTGTCGGGACTTGGGAGTGGACTTCGTCGACCTACGACCGAATATCGAATCGTGCAGGGCACCACTGGATCACTCTGGTGTTCACTACACGCCCGAATCGGCTCAGAGAGTAGCGAGTAGGATTCTCGAGCACAGTAGGGATTTTTTAGGCTAGAGAGTAGGGCAGGGTGTAGGTCAGTTTTGGGTCAGGGGATAATCGATACATTTGTAGAAAATAAGAATCCCGAAAGATTATCTAATGATAGAATATACACCGAGCGTAACATGCAGCACCAATTTCGCGATAGGTCATTGATAGACTGTTCCGTAAAGGGCGCGACGGGTCGCAATTCCAATTTTGATGCGACGCCATACAGTCGTGGGAGTGATTGTGGTGGGAGCGCATGTAGTTTTAGAGTGGAAGAGAGAGTCAAGGGTGAGATTAGCATGCGAAGTGATAGTGAGAAATTAAACGTCGTCGTACTGAACTGTCGCAGCATCCGTAGGAAAATTGCTGAGTTCGAGCATGTTATTCGCAGTCTGCATGCCAACGTCGTGATAGGCACAGAAAGTTGGTTAACGGATGAAATTCAGAGTCAGGATATATTTCCTAGAGACTATCGTGTCTATAGAAAAGATCGCGCTAATAGATCGGGCGGGGGAGTTTTCATAGCGGTTAGCGATAAGTACGATAGCAGTGAGATTCCGATAAGTGACGAGGATATCGAGAGTGTTTGGTGCCGCATAGGTAAAGATGGCTCCAAAAAGGTGTTCATATGCTCGTTTTACAGGACACCTAACGCTGGTGTAGATTGTATTTTAAGTCTCGAGAAACAATTATCAAAGCTTAGACTGATAAATCAAGATGGTATCGTTATAGTCGGTGGTGACTTTAACTTACACTCAATTGATTGGGAAAATCTATGTTTCGAATCTAGAGGTAAAGAACGCGAATCCTGTGAGGCATTAATCGAAACATTCTGCGAGCACTCTCTCCTTCAATTAGTCAGCAAGCCAACGCAATTGGGAAACATATTAGATTTATTAGCAACTAACGTCCCAGAAAGAATAAACAAAGTCACCATTGAAGATGGGATAAGTGATCATCAGGCCGTATATGCAGAGTGTAAGTTGAAAATCGATAGGCACCCCAAGCCTCAAAGAAAGTTTTATATATTTGCTAGGGCAAACTTTTCAAGCTTCAGGTCGCGCCTACGAGAAATACTACCTGGCTTCCGTGATATGACCGAACGATCAGGTGCTGAGTCGTCATGGAAACTATTCAAGGATATAATGCTAGAGAGTATCGATAAGTACATTCCAATTAAATCGAAGGTCGACAATAAAGAGCCACGTTGGTACAATAAGCAAGTTAGGAGTGCGCTTAGGCGTCAGAGAATATGCCACGCGAAAATAAAAAATATGCCGTCTACATCATCCGATGAATATAGAGCAACTAAAGTTAAGACGTATAAGGAATCCCGCGCTAAAGCGAGAACTACTATGCGCGAGGCTTTTACTAACTTCCGGAATAAGGTATTAAATAATTATTTGAAGGAGGACCCTAAAGCGTTTTGGTCCTATGTGAGAGAGGTCCAAGGTAGAGGCCCTACAATACCTTCCCTGCGTAATGACTCGGGTGACGTTATTCATGATAGCGTAGAGAAAGCCAACCTGTTAAACGGTCATTTTGTAAAAGCATTCACAGCCGTCAGCGACCATTGCGTACATGTTGCACCCGCAATAAGGGGGGGAGGGCTGATGGACGATATAGTATTTTCTGAGGTGGGAATAGCAAAGCAATTAAGTTCCATCAGACATAACAAAGCCACTGGCCCCGAAGAAATTCCTGCTCGCGTTTTAAAAGAATTAGCAGAAGAAATAGCACCTTTTCTTCTGATTATCTTCGAGAAATCCATTTCTTGCGCAGAGGTCCCTAGCGACTGGAGGTTAGCGCACGTTACCCCAATTCATAAGGGCGGAGACAAGGAGAACCCAGAAAATTACAGGCCGATTTCTTTAACTTCGATATCGTGTAAGATTCTCGAACATATACTCGTTAGCAACATAATGCGATTTCTTGATAGTAATTTATTGTTAGATGATTGTCAACACGGCTTCAGGAAAGGCAGGTCATGTGATACTCAGCTCGGTCTTTTTGTTAATTGTTTACTGAGAAGCGGAGAAAAGAATACGCAGGTCGATGCCATCTTCTTAGATTTTAGGAAAGCCTTTGATAAGGTACCTCACAGGAAGTTAATAACGAAATTAGAAACCTTAGGCGTAAATTCTAAAATCGTTAGTTGGATCCGTGAGTTTTTAAATCATAGGAAGCAGATGGTTGTTATAGATGGGAAATCTTCGAACTTAGTGGAGGTTGTCTCTGGCGTTCCACAGGGTAGTGTAATTGGTCCGTTATTATTTCTAATTTATATAAACGATATCAGCTCAGTAGTCAGAAGTAAAATTAGGCTTTTCGCGGACGACACCGTCATCTATAGAGAAATAAGCAATCCGGAAGACCACCAGTATCTCCAAAATGACCTAGAAGCTATTTCTGCATGGTGTAAGGAATGGCAGTTAGAGATAAACCAAAAGAAAAGCTGCGTCATCAACTTCTGGAGAACCAAGAGTATCTCGTTGAATAATAATTATTCGTTGGACGGAGTAGATATTCCAGTTTCAGACTCGATTAAATACCTCGGAGTCACGATCCATCGTGATCTCTCGTGGGACACCCACATTCGCCGATTGATAGGTGCCGCTAACAAAAAGCTGGCCTTTATAGGGAGAATAGTTCGAAATAGCTCCGAAAAAGTGAAAGAATTATGCTATTTATCCTTGGTTCGACCGCAGGTCGAATATGCTTCAGCTGTGTGGGATCCTTACGAAAAGGGACTCACTAACGAGATAGAAAGGGTTCAGCGCAGGGCAGCTAGATTTGTAAAGAGGAATTACGATAGTAAACAAAGCGTAACATCATTAATAGAAAATCTGAAATGGACATCGTTAGAGGAACGTAGGCTGCAGGCTAGAATTAAACTGCTGGAAAAATTTATGTCGGAGGGACTAGCGAATGAGGTAGTAGGACTTATCAGAAGCCCGACGTATTTCGGAAGGCAGGACAGTGATGATAAGATTCGCGAGATTGATTGTAGAACGGAGCGATATAGAGGATCGTTTTTCCCTAGGACGATAAGAGACCATAATAGAAAAAGATGACGTAGGAAAACTATGGACCCTTGGTGCACTGCACCCCCTGCCATCCACCGAAAAGGTGACTTGCAAGGTATAATGTAGATGTAGATGTAGATGTAGATGTATCGTTTGTTGCTATTATCTTTGTCATTATTTTCACCATATCTTTCCTAAGTACAAGAGCTATTCCCCTTTCTCCACTATTTCCTCCAGATTAAACTACCATGAACTCTTCCGAGTCGAACTGTCCTTCTCTTCTCCATCTAGTTTCGCTCAGACCTATAATGTCAACTCTATTTCTTCTCATTTCTTCTTTCAAGTTCTCTAGCTTTCCTGCCTTTCTCATAGTTCTTACTTTCCAAGTGCCTATTCGTAAATTACTTTCGGCAAATGTTTTCCTCAAGGCAGTCCTCGCCCGGAGATCCGATTGGGGACTATTTTACCTCCGAATTGTTTTACCTCGAGAGAACTCATACTGTCCAACCATATAATCATTACTAGGGATTGTAATGTGCTAGTTTCCGTCTTGCTTTCTGCATCGCAGTACTCTAGCCGTTCAAATTGCCCCGATCATGCCAAAAGCTGGATATAGACCCCGCCAGCACCATTTGTTTTCGGATCTATACCATACTGGCAGTACTGCTGCCTACTGCCAGGCACCGATGATAGTTTTTTTATTTTATAAAACGTCCATTCGCGGGGTTTGAATTTTAATTTGTTTGGCAGTTAAAAATTCTTAAAACTTTAACAAATAGGTAAGTGTTTAGATACTACGGGACAAGTTAGAGTGCTGAAATTTTTAATTTTTTTAGAATTTAGTCTATATAAACGAATAAACATTTCACTGTATCCATGAAATCCTTATTGTGGCCGTTAAAAATTATTTAAATTTAAGCAATTAGATAAATGTTATTTCACTTCTGAATGTCCTACAAATTTAAAATTTGGCCGAAATGTGTGGCATTATTAACCAAATTTGAAAAAGTATAATATTCCAAAAATTAGCGATTGTTTTTCTTCATTATTGTTCCATAAGGAAAAAACGAAAATCGGTCCCGAGGAGAAATATTTTGAATTAAAGAAATATTTCCCATGATAAAATATCTCTCTGAAAAATTAATGTTTTTTCAAGGTGAGATGAAATGCTTGCAGTATGCAAGCACCTTCTATTAGTATATAAATATATATATATATATATATATATATATATATATATATATATATATATATATATATATATATAGAGAGAGAGAGAGAGAGAGAGAGATAGAGTTAGGAGTCTGTATTAAAATGATGGACGGAACTATCATAATTTCACACAAGAACCAATCAATGCTGCCACTTCGACGAAGGAATAGTTTTTTTGCTTCAACTCATAAAATATTCATTCATATATATATATATGATATTCATTTATTTTCCGAAGTTATAGAAAAGAGTAGAAAAACTATCTAGCATGCCTATTTTCACAATAAGTCTTACATTTTGAGCAAATCGCGTTTAAAAATTTTCCATTGAATGTCCTTATAGTAAGGTCGCACACATCCACTTGTTCGTTTAAGGCTTTGATGAGACTGAAACGGCATATCTGATTCGTATCGCTCCATCAGAACTGCTATATTACCGGAAATAAAACTATAAATTTTAACTCCTTGATCGTATGAAAGACCTCCATTTACTTCGAAAATTAAAAAAATATATACGGTCACATTTTAATCGAATTTGAATAGTTTGGCTCTCCCTTAAAGCCTCCAACATGTTTGAAACTAAAATCTACACTTAATTTCCAGAACTCCTTTTAAAAAACCGCTTAATTTTATGCTCTTCTCGCGTTCATTAATGCTTGTTGTAGACTTAAACATTTCACATTATTCCAGAATTTTGGAAAATTGCTGTTTTATCAAAACGTTCCATATTTTACTTTCAATCAGCCGTTATCCATTTTCAGCCAAGTTCAGTCAATTTTTCTTTTAAATCATTGTTTTTACGACAGTCAACTAACTCAATTCCCTCGATGAAATATGCATTTGAGTGTTTGTTGTTTGTCGAAGGCATTAATTAATCGAAATCGCACATTCCAGTGTAATTCCTGTTGTCTTTCGATTATCTAAATGAGAAAACTGAATTTTCCATTGTCTCCCTTATAAGTTGAATTGATCTTAATGGGATATATCATGCATGCTTTATAGGCATGAGGCGTTTGATCTTTTGCCGTAAATATTGTAACAGAATTATTTGAACAGTTGTTTGCTGTGCCATTTTTCAACACATGGTGCTACCTGCTAATCAAAATCTACGTGTTGATCAATACACGTTTAACTCTGAAAAAATGGTCGCGGGTCAAAAACACAAAGTATAAGTTGATACTACTATTATCAAAGCCTACACAAAACGATCCATAATTTCTTTACAACAATAACAATACTTCCTGTTGATGCTTTATGATTTCTAACTAAGAGCGGTAATTGTATAAATTTTTCTTCGCATACTTTGTATTAATTTTCTTAATATCACATAATTTTTGTCTACGAATATAGCGAGTGAGCGTGTTGGCCAGGAGAAAGGTTAAGTTTTAAGTTTAGGTACTTACATTTTTAATGAAGTCGACTCTCTTTGTCTTTGATATTATTTTTAGGAACTCCATGTGTGCCATTAAAAATTTTATCATCGCACTACTTCTTTAGAATGGATAATTGATATAAGAATTTTAATAAACTCGTGAACGAAATGGAGAAAATTAGGTTCGAGAAGAAATAGGAATATAGCTTATACAAATGATTTGTATTAGATAAAGGATTCATTGTTAGACATGACATTGTTTTTAGTTATGTTGTACTCTCCAATCTGACTAAAAACTACATATATCCGACAATATTCTTAGGTTATAATTTAAAATTTAATATTTTAATTCCAGCCTCTGATAGTTCTGATAGAGCGCTAAAGCGCAGATAGAAGTGTTGGGGATATGTGTATATGGAAATTAAAAATCGATTAATGATTACCCAAAAGACAAGACGGATTTTTTATTTTCATAAATTTCTCCGATTCTCTTGAGAGACACCCAGAAAAGTTTTCCTACGTCATTGTAAAGATCGCTTGATTCTCATCGATGTTAGAATCATGAATCATAATGTGTACATGAGATTCAACGACTCAAAAAACCCAATCCTAATTTTTAGCATTGATTTTCCAAACAAATGATAGCATTACATGCTCCATTTCATTTTCTTTCCTAATGAAAAAGCACAAGGTTGCGGAACATTTCTCATAACAGGTTGTGGCGATCATTCGAATCTTTCAGATTCAAGCATCATCCCATGTTTGGATCCCTCTTTTTCTGAACCACATCCTCTAACTTCGAACCTTATTACTCAGTCAATTTTCATTTCTCACTTTATAAATCTCTAAAGTAAGAACGTTAAAACAAGAAGAGTGTCACATTTTCATTCCATTTTCCGACTTATTCATTTTTAGGAGCTTACCGAAAGAAAGCTTCTTCGAAATATTATGTCAGTCGTTAAGATTTGAAGACCGTTGACTATATAAACTAAACGCGAACAATTAGTATTTATAGAACCAAATGCGACATAATATGTCATTAAGAAGATTAAATGATAGTACGACAGTCATTTGGAAATACACATAGTTTACGGAATGAAAAAATTCGAAGCAAACTGGCAGTTGGAATCAAACTATAATCCCATTTTATACACTTAAACCGGTGTTTTGGGTGTGAGTTGCATCTATACAGGCAATAGATATGTATGAGCTAGTAAAGATGTAATTTCATTCCTTTATGAGATGATATATGGCAAGCATCTGGGGCTACGTTGTCTTAAAAATGAATAGCACCAATAGTGCCAAAAATCTCGACGGGTTAGCAATGGGTATGGTTCATCCGAAGAGCCGATTATCCGGAAGGAGCCAAATAACGTTTATGAGAACATATTTCTGTTTTATAGCTGAACATCTTTACCCTGTTTCAACAAAACTTTAAAATTAATAGAGTTAGAAGCCTCTTTGATATAACTTACTACACCCAGGGTACAGGTTAGATTTCAGTGCGTTGCGATTAAGTTTTGGGGTAATTTTAACATGTATACAGTATATATACACCATACATACAAAATGAAGGTATTATCTACTAAATAACGCTGTTCGATTGATATAATATATAGCAGAAAAAATATTAGCTACTACGCATTTATAGTCGCCAATTGCAAACTGGCGTCTGGTTTTTTTCCAGCAATGCATTAAGGAATGAAATGATAATAGGAATGAATTCTGAGGAAATTTTGGAATCAACATTAATTCATTATTCCTTCAAGAATAGAATTTTTGGTATTTTTTCTGAGCTATAGTATTATGAGTTATGTACACCAATCCATGGCAATTCCTTTTCAACTTTCATCTTTTTCTTGGTATTCATTTTTGCTGTAGTAGACTCACGTTCCACATGTTTTTCTGTTGATTTGATTTATGAAATTCCTAAATCAGAAACTTTTGTATGTGGCTGAGAAGTTAAGATAACACAGATTCATTAGCGCCCACATGTTGCCCTATAAAACTTGAAGGCGATATGAAAGCTTGACACTAGGCGAAAATTTTCGGAAGAAATTAAGGCCTTCAGAAAGAAATGGATAGAGGAAGACTTACATAAATGTCAGAAGGGAGAGGAATAAAAGATAAGCCATCTTTCTGACACGAACGCCTCATCTTTCCCTAAGGGGTTATAAGGGAATTGTCTAACTTTCACGGAAAAAGTTATACTAAATGGAAAGAACTGAGTTTCTTGTTAATTACGATTCAAAAAGTTCTTTTACTTTTATCGTGCGAAAGTGATACAAGACTCGATAACAATTCGGATTAATTACACTAATTGAATCATATTTTTTATATTATAATTTACCTGCTATAGACGAGAGAGAGACCTTAGAGTTGTTTTTATATGTTTTCATTCTGCCACACCAGCGAAGATAAGAATTGAAAAGGATTGAAATATTTAAGAAACACTAGCAGTCCGAGAGCAATGCCACTTCAAATATTTATCCCACTTATATATATTTTTATACAGCCAAACCTTTATTGATTCAATAATTTTAATGTTTAAGGAGTCATTTTATCAATTTAATTATAATTCAAAGAGATATTGGAGAGGTTAAAAATATTAAGCTTTTGGTATATACTTAAATAGGAAATTAATGAATAATAATTTTTAAGCTATGAATATCTTGTCAAATTTTGAGTGGAAATGCTATCACTTAATTAACTGGCAAATAAAAATTTAGAGGTAGCATAATTTAAAAAAAACTGCCAATTTCGCCTTGGGAAAATCGCAAAAATATTGCGGAGATTAGTTAAATGACATATCAATGCGTCATCCGAACGAGCGCGCGAGATGGAAATGAAGAGTCATTCTTCATAGCTCCACTCAGGCACTGCAAAATGTTTTATTACGGGATCGTTTGAAAGGATTCGTCCTTACAATTTTGAAGCCTCTTTGATAGCACGTCTCTAAAAACGGACCTTTTCCTAAAGTCAAGGTGAGCTCGCAAACGCGACGATCTCACGATGGCGTAACTCCTCTTTTTCGCGGTGTTTTCCCTCATTTGTCCTATTCAATTATAACTGCTACACAGATATGCGGAACGAGGTTTGATGAACGAATATCCCCAGGTATAAAATTAGTATTTTCTTTGAAGAAGCGTTTCGTATTTCAGCTTGCGCTGATATTCAGGTCGTGTAAAAAAATATGGGTAAGCCAAATAAACGGTAATGTGGTTATTTCCTTCCCGTAAAGTGAACCAAAATGAGGTTGGTGCGTTATGAGAGCTGACTTTATAAAAAAATGTAGATATTATTTCTCGATGAATCTGCGCACAGAACCCAAGGAAACTCGCATAAGTCCACAGTTTTTCATGCAGCGGCTCATATTCGAGCTAACACTGTCATAGTTGGTTTTCGCTTAACGAAACTATAAAAAATTTAATAGGATACAAATATGATGAAAATCACAAAAAAAACTCACGACGAGAAGTGAATCTTTGCCTCTCCTTGCTATTATATTTTTCTTGCTTTTCAAATGCGGTTTTCGTTTATTCGCCGTATTTTTTGGCGGAAATCATGCGATCGCGACGGTTGGTTATTCTTTAGGAGGTGCTTGGGATATTTCGAATTCCACTTCTCTGTTTATTCTGAGGACAGTCATTTTCTCATGGTAAATTGCCTCGTAATGAATATAAAGTGGAAATTAAATATTAATGAAGGAATAAAGAAATCGAGATTAAAGGAGAAATCAGGAGGGAAAGACGGATGATAATGATAAGAGAGAATTGGTGTTCTGAGATGAAAACTCTTCAAAAGGAAAAAATATTTCACTAACAAATTAGACGCTATTGTTTATGAAGATTTTACAGGGTTTTAATAAATTATCCTACCCAATTTTTTAATTAAAACTTCAAAAATATTATAAATATAACACATGACATTCTTTAAGTTATTCATTTTTAAATGGATAGGAAAATTTATGGATATCCCGTAAAACACGTAGGTACATGAAAAGGTTTAACAAGCCTAAAAAAAATGGAAGACATCACATTTATGCTGGACGATTTTGTATGCATAAGATAATTTCTGTTACTTTGATAATGGAGTTAGAACCGTAATTACGGAACGCTCAAATGGCAAAATGAGTCTGAAAGTGGCGATCGAGTTAAACAAAAGAACACCGTGAGTGGACGATGAAAATTTTACAAGTGTTGTTAGGATGAAGTGAAGTTTTGCGAAAAAAGTTGCAACATCAACCAAAAGAGGGGGAAAATGGAAAGAGATAGAAAAATGCGCAATGCCGAGAAGTGGTGGTGGAGATGAGTAAACAAATTCGAAGAAGAAAAGACAGGAGACGAGGCAGGAGAATGGAGTTCTAGGAAAAGAATATGTTGTCGAATAAACGGGAAAAGTCGAAAGAAGGCTAAAAATAGAAGCACAATAGAAAAGAAACATTGAGATAGGCGTGATTAATAAAAATATTGGATGATAGGAGATTTAATAAGATGAGAATTGAGTGAAACAGTGAGGATGGCTTTGAACGGATGTGGTCGAGGGAGAGAGATAGAGAGAAATTGAACAAGGGATCCTCGAAATGAAACAGAGAAAGTTGGTGAGTTGGAAGGAGCTTTGCTCTGCCAATCATCTTTAATCCCACTAGTTCCTACGCATCTCTCTCTTTCTCTCTCTCTCTCTTTCCCTCTCTCTCTTTCTCTCTGGCAAAAATCAAATCTCCTCCTTTTCCCTAGGAAGACTCCAATAATTATTTAGACGCGCCTTAATTCGATGCGAATGGCTCCTCTCCCAGACTTCGGAAAGTTTAAAAGATTTTCGGAAGCTTCTGGGACCTTGAAACGCGCAAAAGTTTGTAATTAGGAAGAGATAATATTTGTTTATCCCGTTCGATTAAAAAAATATGGCTCATGAAGTTCAAACATTTCGTATAGTTTCGTGCTACCTTCAGAATTCAAGATTTCTTTACGGAGGGAACTTCGTAAATCATGCGAAGTAGCTTGAAACTACTTAAGGTATCAATATTCCAGCAGCTTTGAAAACGGTAATATTTATCAAAGACATCAGAGGACAGTGAAGAATTCTCTCGGGCATAGAAGAATATTAGAAAAAATGGCGAAAATTATCACTTGGATAGAATTTTTTTATTGCGTTCGTATATAACCTTACTTTAGACGACATCTGCTACAAAAGTATATAAAACTCACCACCTGCCAGGAGTTTCACAATTGCGCAGCGTCGAAATTATATTGCCTGAAGGATAAATATTAACTGCTCATATATTTTCCAAAGTAGAGGCATAAACAATACGTATATCTCACAATGATTTAAGTATTGCATCGCTTTAATTCTATATCGAAACGAGTCAGATATCGCACGGCATCCAAATGAAGGATCGCACCGAATAAAAGAATCGCGAATTCCGCGTTGTACAGTGTCACATAACGTTTCGCGCGAGTTTGATAAATAACAAATTCTCTCTCTGAGCGATTCGTGGAAACGAAGACTTCCGGTATCGTTGGAACCAGAGATGTGGCAAATGAAGGAAATCGTCCTTCGATGTTGACAAAAGTCTCAAAGGACGCTCTTCGACACCCGTTTCACTCTTACGCGCGAGTCGACGTCAAAGGAACACAGGAAAATAATGAGCCCGAGGCAGGTGAATGAAGACGAAATTGTCGCCCTTGCGGGAGTCATTCTTCTTTTTTGCCTTCTCTTTCTCCTTCCCCGACTCGAGAGAAACACTCGAAAGAGACTTCAAAGGGAATATATATGGCAGGAAACCAAGCGGCAATTTCCTTTTGTTTTTTCCCCTTACCTTTCTCTCGAAAGATATTTTCTTTCTTTTTCCTTCTTTATATCTATGATTAAAGCCCCGCGGCTACCTCTGGCGGAATATCTGCGAAATAACTATTTTTCACTTCTTCTGCAGGAAACACCGTACACGGAAGGAAACCTTTGAAATACTGAAAAGTAGGAAAGAACCCTGGGAGAGAGATTGATAGATTGGTTGATATGGTCTTTATTTGCAGTAAGACTGAGATTATGAAGTCTTATCTTCCACATAACCCTAAGAGAGAGAGAGAAAGAGAGAGCGAGAGAGAGAGAGAGAGAGAGAGAGATGGATGAAACCGGCTGTGTGAAAAATTTCTACGAGTTCAAGGGAGAATAATTAAATTCGCGGGGACTTAATCGATTCCATTTTCTTCCGTTAATGGAAAAATTCGGTGGACGAGTTTTCAGTTTTTTTCTGTACCTCTACGGCAGACGTATTAGAAATCCGGCTATTGATTCAACGCCAGAAAATAAAGCTAAACAACGCCACTATTTTTTTCGGGCGAATGAAGGTGGAGAAATTTATTCCATCGCCAAATATTCCTTTAATTTAAAAAATAAATGTTTCCATAAAGTTCGCAAATATACTTTTTCCGAGTTATTTTTGCAACGATAGTAACGATGGAAACTCACTTTTTTCCTGTTGTTATTCATGGAAATAGGCGTTGCTACGCGATATGTTTACCATACTTCGGATCTCTGGATACGAGTTCATCTCCCCGACGCCAAAAACGTACCGCGTCGTTTTTGCTCGCCGTCCTTTCGTGTCTAAACGGGTATTCATCGCCCCAAACCCTCGAACTGGATTCGTTTCGTTCCCTTCCTTGCCGTACGCCCGCGTCTTATCAGCCGGGTTGTAATAAAAGACGGAATTTTTTCTGTTTTATTCTCCCCTTTCTATCTGTGAGGAGGGAAGAACATCTCTACTCACTCTGTCCCTTTGTTTCAACCGTAGGTGACCCTTAGGAGATTCCTCGGGAACAAGTTTCCGTCTGCCTTGTTCCCTCCCATTGCCCACCATTCCCCACCATTCCCCACGTCAACCGTTCCCTTGCGGCGGAGAGAGCGCGTAGTAGTGTTGCTACGGAGATGGAAAAACGATGGAGAGAGAGAGAGAAAAGGAGCGGAATGTGTACAGAGACAGGAAGAAAAAAAGAGGCATCTAAAAGATTGGTTTTAAAGGAAACTCAGAATAGCTGCTAAGGAACAAGTCCAGATGTGCTTGGAAAGGCGAGAAGAGAATTTTTTTCTAAGGCTATGGACTCCACACTCCACCCTTTATCTCGGCGTCCTTAGCATCGGCTCACTGTATTCAACATCGAATACAATTTTGAGAAGTCGCCGCTTAAATGTTATATAAAAAGATAAGGAGGGTATCATCTCGTCCAGTTGGAAGGTCAGGTCAAAAAATTATATTTAGTATGGTTACGCTAAAATGGTTCATATAGAGATTTTTATTGCCCTTCGGATGAAAGCAATTATCGTTTTACGTTAAATTGTATTTTTTTGACTCGTGCTTTTTGTTAGACAAGAAATCAACAAAGCACTTGCAGGAATTCTCTTTAAGAAATCCTTGGTGATTTCCTGCGTATTCCTGTTAAGTAAGACACTCATTAAAGCAACTAATTGTTGTCCGAGTACTCAAAAGCTGGCAAAATAAAAGTTGCTTGATGTGATTTTTGAAGCATTTCAATGTAAAATTCTGTTATTCTGTTCATAACCAATATGAAAGATAGTTATTAGTATAAACTGAAGCAAAAATTATTATCGGAATTTGAAGTGTTTAAGACTTTATAAACTTAATGATTTTTTTTACTATTTTCGCAACTCTAATTGCATTGATCAATAAAATGACTCTGACTCACGACTCAGGAGAACAGGGGTAAGTACAAACCATCCGTGATTCGCCCGTCACACTTACCTGGAACGAAAGATAAAATAAATACATTAAATCATACGTCATTATTACTCAGGAAGCACATTCATCAAATCAAGTATATTTCTCGCGTTTCTACAACAATGCATTGCGTAAGTCTTTAGTGCGAACATATTTTTTTGCAATTAAATCTTTAATATATCCGGCTATTTTGGTATTTACTTCCAAGCTGAATCTGTCTTCCATCCAGTTTTTTCATTAAGCTCTGTAAATACCGTGAAAATTACTTACGAAGTTTAAAATTTCACTTTGAAACACTATACATCTATGCAATTGCATCATTTGTACTGAGAATATTAAGAAAACTTTGAAAATACCTATTATTAATTTTAAGGGACTGGAATCTTTTTTGGATATTGCTTAATGTTTGGTACAAGTTACAAGATATGATAAAATGGAACGATTCCTTTCTATGAACTAGAAAAAAGGAAGTTTAAGAGTCTCTGCTGAAAAAATATGAAATAAGGAGTAAAAGGATGGATAGGAGTATCAGATTTGCGAAAAAAGAAGAAACATGGACAAGAGAGAAGGAACATAAAGTCCTCAGATAAAGAAGGGAGAATGTAGGAGTAAGTCAAGTAGGTTTTAAGGAAGCAGCGAGAGAGAGAGAGGGCAAAGAAAGGCAAGAAAAGAGAGAGAGAGAGAGAGGGAGGATTGGAATAAAATATTAAGAAGAGAAGAGAGAGGGAATTCGTACAAGAAAGGTATTCGCGGAGGGCAAAACCCAGAGATTACTCAAAGACAAATTACGCGGGGGTGGGCTTAATAGGCGGGAGGTCACGCCCACCAGCTCCTGAAAAAATAAACAAAAAATAACGAACCTCTTTTGCTTGTACAAGCCTGTTTTTTCCTCGCATTACAACCTCCCGCTCCTCTACCTCTTTTTAAGTCTTTCATCCGAATTCTACTGCGTACTCATTCTCTCAAAGAAATTTTTTCACTGGGAATTGCTGTCATGTTTTAGGCCTGCGTGATATTGTATACATTCACACGGCCTTCTTTGAATTATAACTCTGACCTTTGAATATAAAATTTTTGGTGTTTTTGCTACTCTTAAGCCAGAGATTTGCTCTTTCAAAAACATAAGCAAACTGCTGAGTTGCATATATTTTCGTTCGAATTCAAGCTTTTTAAGCCGTATTAGGGGAAGTTGAACATCAGACAGAATTTCGAAATTCTCTAAAATGTTACATTATTCATAACTGCAAGAAAAATTTCAGTTTATTCTATCAAAAATGCGTATAAATAGGTTTTAACGTGTTTGCAATCGATTCCATTTGAGATTCCGAGAAAATGGTTGTAGATAGAAAGTTAAATATTTTCACCATTTTTGTGACATGCCATTAATAAGACTGCAGAAGAATTTTTTTAACCTTTAACTACCGAAGCTTAGTTTTTTCTCGCTAATATTGATGCCCCCTCTCACAGACTACTTCATCTTCTCACCCCGATATCTCGGTGATAAAGCATGCTAAGAGCGCTAAAAGGGTTTTCCTTTGTTTAACATCTATTTGCCAAATAGTTGCCTTTTTGTACAAAAAATAGGCAAAACCTAATCATTTAAATTGTCAATATATGTAAACAGTACCACAAGAAAAGAAATAAAGTAGTTGATCTAATATTTTTAATACATACCTATTGTCTAAAAAATGCAAACCGTATTGCAGTTGTATGTTTTTAAGGCTATATAAATACATTTTAGCTAAAAATATTACAAGAAAACAAAACCATCGATAAAAACAATGTCGCTAACACGTCGTCTGTGAGAAGAACGTAACGATTTTGAAGATAGCTGCCACCCAACTGATCGTTTTGAAACACTACAAGCTATACCCAAGTACTCCATTTGAAGGTAATAGAACGCAGGAGGTTCCAAGATTAGATAATAGAGAGCAACAGTGATTACAACAAACGCACTCGCCTCATAGACAAGTGGTCGGTAGTTAAGGGTTAATTGGGAAGCGTCATGGAGGATCTTTTTAGTGATATTTTCATATCATAAGCCAGTAACCGTTACATCAGAAACCTAACGTGTGTAAGAGTGTGGATATACTGTTTAATTAATTAATGAATAAATTACTTGGTGTCATATAATTGTATTACTAAGGTTATATAAAATTTTAAGATTACAATTCTAAATAAACCTCAATGAATATAACGCGCTTTTTTCATATTTTCTCAGCAAATGACGCTCCCATTTTATGCATACGTTTAAGCCAGCCTGGACGGACACAGACACCCGATCGAATATTCTGGTGTTTCGTTATAAACCGCAATGTAACGAAAAGGACACCCGTGAAGTTTTTATTTCAGCATGAGCGGTAAAAAAATATTGAATTCAAATGGTATTTTTTGGCCATTATGTATTCTTTTTTGTTAAATAATAATAATAATAAATATTTTCCCCCAGTCACGTAAAAATTTCGTCTATTTTATAATTCCTGTTTGGTGTGCCCTTTCTGTAGGTTAAAAGCCGCTATCGTAATGGAGGTAGGGTCAGACTTGAGGAGAAAAGAATGCGAGGGCTCCGTACACCTATTACTTAAGTCCGCTCTCGCACATCTCAAAGTCTTTCCTCTGTAGCACTTTTTCACTTACAAACTTTCGCAGTGCTTCCACTTAGACTTTCCATCTCTTAAATCCTTCCCTTATTACTTTCTCATACACGTAGTATATAGAGAAAGTATTGTAATAGAAAAAGAATACGACATCAAGATTTTGAAGGAAATACACATTTTACGTGTCCATGAGTCCAAAAAAGTGATTTTCGCAATGCCGTTTGTCTGTGTGAGGCCCTACGGCTGTAGCACCCAAACTTTTTCTTCCCGCGCCCCCTTTCACAAAAATCCATATCTCGCGAACCCCCTCATAAAAATAAATATTTTTTAGGATCGTCTTTCTTGCCTGAATATCAGTCACGCAGCCAAGTAGAGTGCTTACGTGTTTAAACATCCCCCTTCAGGTATAATTAATATATTTCAATTTTGCGTTTAAATTACACTTTTGATAATTATTAAAAATTTCTCATAAAAATACTGCAATAGACCGCGTTTAAGTTTATTCACTGTGCTTTAATAGTGTAATTATTTGCTCAGCAGCATACGTGTTACTATATAATCATAGAAAAACTAACGACAGGCTTGGACACGTAAATGCGGCGATAATGCGATTTTCGTTATAGGTAAAATTTCTCAACGTTAAAAAAACTGAAATGTTCTCCGACCGAGTCAAAATATTTCGTCCAAATTCTTTACGGGTTCGATTTCTCTCTTTGACAAAAATAGATGTTAATTTATGCGTAACAGCTTGTCTCAATTTCGTTCTTTCATTTAAAATTTTAAAATGAAAATTAAATATATTCTACATCTAGTCCTATATTAAACAAATGTATGAAAGAAATGCATTTTGAATTGAACCAATCCGTCACTGCAGAGAATGATTATCATAAACCGTGCAATGAAATACGCTGTGCAAACGTCATTAGGGATTTTTCCGCGAACCCTCTGAATCTTCTCGCTAACCTCCTAGGGCAGTGGTTCCCAACCTTTTTGTAGACGCGGCACTCTTCCAAAGATAAACAAAATATTCCGGCATCCCAGCCTGTAACCAATGTTTTCATATTTTCAGAAACGATTATTAAAATTTTTAGATACATCAATTTGTTGGTACCACACCATAAACAATTTATTAGAGATTAAAATAATGGCCTGGTTGATTTATTTACAAAATTAGTTTTATCGCGACACCCCTAATCATCAGCTGCGGAGCCCCAGTGTGCCGCGGCACCCAGGTTGGGAGCCACTACACTAGGGGTTCGCGAAACACAGTTTGGAAACCTCTGCCCTAAGGTGTGGACGGTTCAAACGAAATCGAATTATACTTAGTATTTAGGAGTAACATTTTTCGTAATAGAAATCGTGAAGAAAAAAACTAGATAGCACAACAGTGAAGGGTAGTTTATTCTTTTTGATTTTCACAAAATGTCGACTTATTCAAAAATGGGTTTAACGATATATGAAGATTTTTCCAACAATAGAATTTGGTATCATGATAAAATACTATTTAAGCCATTCATCTCAAACAATAACTATATAACGCCCAAAGACGTCATCATATAATATTAATTAATATAATTATTATAAATATAATTTTTATTATAATATTTTTACGCCCAGCTCTCTTCATTTCTCTCAACAATCTCTGTCCAGCAATAATGTTTCAGCGCCTATGTGCCTTCACCAATACACAAAATAATTGATATTTATGTATGGTAGAACTATTTACCGTGTTTTATTTTCACATTTATGAGACAATCGATATGTAAATACAATTTGCGTGCAGAAGACAATTTCCGCGGTTACGCTTTTTTGTGATAGTAGGAATATCTTCCAGTCAGGAAATAGTGTAGTGAGACCGAGATGCGCACCTGGTATGTGAGAAAGTTTGTTATATGTATATTGTGCAAATTTTTTCTTATTTAAAATTTCCTTCGTTCTAGACTTCTAGAGTATTTTGTCTCCACCAATTCTAACGAGACCGCTTTCTCTAAAAAAATGCTCGCTGATCTTCCATTCGATCGATATGTCTCCATAATTGACTCAGGGCTCCGTAAACTACCTACCTTACCTCCACCACCCTCTCCGCTGAAAGCGTCTCCTGTCAGCGCGATTCAATTTTGATTGGTTCTTTTTTCTGTACTCTCTACACCAGCGGTCGGCAACCTTTTCTGCATGGCGGGCCACATTTGCAGTTGTCAATGTTTCGGAGGGCCGCATTGGTTGTCAAGAAAGCCTCAGCGGGCCGGATGAGCGAATAAATCAGAAGTTTTCTAGAGATTCTGTGATTTCATATGAACGAAATCAAGTTTACATAATTTACTAGCGTTAAAACTTCACCAGAAAAGGCTTTGAGACCATAATTTTATATCATATATCATTAGCTTCCCCAGCCTAAAAGCTTTGGGGTTTAGCGCTGGCTGAATCTATCTCTTCTCTTTTAATAATTTTAACCTTTCTATAAATATATATATGGACAAATAATTCTGAGGAAAATCTAATGAAATCACTTAATTCAACAGAAAATTATCGAGATCGTCTTATGGCTAAACTTTTCAAGAACAAGCTGTTGCTGTTGGTGTAATTTCCAATTCGTACTCCCCAGAACCTCCTCGTGTGCCCTCAATGGATACCCACCAACTAAATCTCCCCGTCGTTCTTCTCTTTCCTCACACATATAAAAACAGCGAAAAGACTAGCACACGTGTTCTTTTAGAATTTACTTTCAGTGAATTACAACTGAAGACGGCTGATTTGTTACCAAAATGCGCATCTGGGTTTTTTATAGCCATGAAGTGGCTCAGATACCTGAGACAGGTATTTTTAGGTGGTTGTTCTAGAAGAAATACAATCACCTTTTCCGACTAGAATTTTTATTTTCAGAAACTATGATAAAATTCGGAATCCATTATTTTTATTTCCTTGCACTGTTATTCATCGCGACAAGGAAATATTTCTTATAAAACAACTTAACCTTTTCACGAAATTGTACACATATTCATGCTAAGAATCCAAGGCATAGACTTCCTCTCCATTTTGTACAAATCCTCCATTTCGTGCAAATCCTTCATTTTGTACTAATCCTCCGACACCTCTTAGTCTGTATTTATTCTCCGGTTCTCCCTTTTGTTTGATTAAAAGAAAATCCCTCTAGTGCCGCCTCAACAAATCCTCATCTCCAACTCCGACCGCTAAATTGAGTGTGATAAACGACGCAATTTTGTCTTTTTCTCTCGATTCACAGGGGAAATACACAGCAAGAAAACTAAACCACCATCAACATGTCACGCTGGGCACGACCACCTCCAAATGGCTCCTTTTAGGAAGGCTTCGATTGTTTTCCTGCTGTTCGTTTCAACGCCTTGTCGCGGGATCATGTTCTAAAATCGGCAAACCTTTTGCTGCTCGTCGCTATCGAAAGATCTTGGTTAACTACTAGATGATTTTTTTCGCTATTTTTTTAATTTGTATTTCAATGCTTTAAATATATCTCCTAGTTGACAGACGTCATATTTTTCCCAATTTTCCGATGATTTAGTTGTATTCCCTTAAGTTGCTGTGTGTTCTGAAAGCTATCTTCTTCTTATAATTCTTTTCATTTCTAGCTCTCTGAAATCTTTTATGTAAATCAATTCTTTTCTTAACTTTTTCTTGCACCACTCATGTTAGTTTTCGCAACAGTTTTGATGTAAATTTTCATCCCTTTATACATGTCCATCTTTCCGAGCCTGCTTAAAACTTTGTCTCCTTACCTTTCTAGAAATATCATCCGGTGATTTCTGAGAAACCTCCTAAGGTATCATAATTAGGCGTGATGTTCACATGTTTCCGCCAGTGGCGCTAGAAGCGCTCATTTCTTCCCCCCACTTATTTATTTGTCCCATTTTTTATTGTTCCTTCCTCATTCCATCATTGGCTGACTTCCTCGATCGTGTCCTTCGTTTCTTAATTTCCTTCCTCTAGCTTTTCTCCAATTTCCTCCACTTTCTTGACATCCTTAATAGAATCTTTCCCGAACGACGTTTCTTCCCAAGTCCTTTGTCGAATCCACTTACGCCCTGTAGCTTTGTTTTATTTTCCCTCCTCTCCTCCCCTTTTATACTCTCTCCCTATCTAACCTCCCCTCACCCCTGTGTCCCCCCCCCCCCCGGCTGCTCCATTGCTCCCCTCCCCTTTCGGCTCTTCATTTCCGCTTTTTTATACTTGTTATCCCCTCTTTCCCGCTCACCATCCTTCTCCTCCCCTCATCCTCACCGTTGTTCAGCTTCGACAAAAATATAGCTGGGATATCAAACACGGATTCAACCATTCAGCTTTTACTTTTTTCGTCCTGCCTTTTACACGCATTGCCCGCGGGACATGGGACACATTTTTTTGCCATACTCTTTCATCTGTCATATGAAAAATCCTTGGTCTGATATTATGGAAAAGCGAATGTGTCCCGGGTTTACTTACGTGCATTTCTATTTGTGTAAATACATTGCCATGGTTTTGATAGTATCAGACACAAAAGTAACAAAAACATTAGTTGAAAAACTACTACAATTTTCGCCAGAATAGGCAATTTTTATGGAATGTTTTTTTTTATTTTTCTTAGGTTCACCAATTCTTTCTTCTGTATTTCATGTAATATAAGTTAATTATTAGAAATATGTATATTTTTCCAGGTTTACCGAAACGGACAATTCTATCAAGCTCTAAATTTATAAATGAGAAAGTATAAACATTGAAAAGAAGAAATACATTATATATATTTATTAACCTGTAGCAAATATGACGAAAGGTTTGTAAGGTTTGGTTAAAAAGACATCTTTGTCGTTAAATATTGGCGAGCAAAAAATTCCTGCTTGGCTCCTAAGACCAATAACAATCGCTTTCCATGAACTACTGTGTGCTAAGCTGCGTGAATGAGATCGTTCACTCTTGAATCGATGTAAGTTTTACTGCGTGGCAAAAGAGTGACCCTAATCCGCCCGGGGTTTATACATTGACTCAAGGGAAGGTAAGGAATTCCAATTCTCTGATTAGTCCATTCGAAACTAAACGCCACGCAAGGTAAACTAAGTGCTCGGTGTACTTGTGTTAAATATTCACCTCGCAAAAGGCACGCTGGTAACGATGGCACCCTCACCGGAAACGGAAAGCACTCCGATTACTCCAAGGAAGTATTCGGTTTCGAATAATTGATGAACCAGGTTGAACTCGATCGCGTGCGTCAAATATTTATGGAAATTTCTTTGAACTCCTCTCAGAAGTTAAATTTTCTTCGTCAAAACTACTCACATCAATCTCATGATATTTTTATAAGGTATGGTTTCACTCGTGCAATCAATTATTTTATCATAATACGAATGCATTTGCCTTAATTCTATAATACTTTCAACAATTATTTCATATCTGTTACACCCCTGCCCACCCAAATTGTTAAAACAATCACAGAGTATTTAAAAATAATTTCGGTAGATGAAACCTTAATAGAATTGAAATGGCAAAAAATCCTGAATATTTTTTAAAAATTTTGCATTTATTTTAGTTTTTCCAGTATTTTGATTTTGATCTCAAAAGGTGAAAGTAAGCAAAAAGGAAAATGTTCTTCAAAATTGCTTCAGTAAAATGAGACATTTTCTATATCCTGATTGTTACACATTGGTAAACCTAATCGACGAAGGAAAAATTGGAGAATAAGTTATATAAGGCGCTCTTTATCATGTTTTACGCTTATGATGTCATCATAAGATTAATCCTTGATTGAGATCGACATCTTCGTAATATCCTATCTTATAAATATTTTAGAGTGTGGGTGTGTGTATGTATGTTCTTTATACGTTTTTACACCGTAGAAGCAATCCAATTCAAAAGTTTCATGGGTCCTATGGACCAAAGGAAGAACTTGGTCTAGGTTTGCAGACCGTGGGGTCTCTTTTATTTTAATTCTGTTCATGTCTTGTCGTATTACATGCTAAATCGCTGGAAAAGTTTCTTTAAACAAAAGATTTAACCGTTTAGATGACCATTTTCCAGGCGGCAACAAAGCTAAATTTCTTAATTGTTGTCCTCTTCAAAGGGAGGTAGCCACGTAAAGATTAATGCAAGGAATATCCACGCCGTGACGAACCGTAGAGAAAGAATAGCCAACGCCAAGATATAAGGTACCAAGTGATTCATGCCTAAATATAGTTATAAATACTTTTAAATTGAGTCAAATGATTTTCAAGGAATATTAGAACATTGTTTTGACTAATAGCATTGACATTATCCACATAATTTTATTGCTGCTTTAAAGGCTTTGGTGCATCTAGCCATGTTAATATTAAGTAAGACGTAATGTGTAATTATATTAATGGTAAAACTTTACAATACAATATGCAATAAAAATCGTTTGCTACTTAAAGAAATCTTTCCCGAGCAAAGCCGGGCGTTTCAGCTAGTAGTCTATATATTCCCATTAAATGCATTATATCAATGCTATGTAATAACGTTTCCCATTAAAAATCAGCGGACTCGTTGCTATGACATATTTATTTTTCATTGTTCAAAATCAGAAATTTTCCCTCTTTTTGTGGGTTAAAAACAATTGATCGCTCTCATTCGACAAGGATTTGAATTGTTTCCATAAAAAATATAGACCTTTGTTTTTCAGCAACAGAACTTCTTACGTCCCGAGCTTCTATCTTATTTTTAACTAATTTAAAAATGTAAATCATGCTTTTCTTAAGGGCAGAATTGAACCACAGGGGTTGGGAAAAAAACATATATTACTCCTCAGAAATTCATTTCAGGTCTACCAAATTTGAACCATTTATAGCACTCACATAATCCACCCTATTCCAAAAATCTTGCATCTCCGAGTTTCAAAATCTTAGAGATATTATCCGAATGGACGGACAAACGAACCGAATAAATGAGCGATATTTTTAAGCGCTAAAAATGCAGTTTGAGAGGCATTATTGCTAGAAATATATTGCTTTGAACATAACTAATTATCTAAGGAACAGAGTTATAACCAATGTAATCTAATAATAAAAATATTAAGTTTAATTTTTTAATGGTAGTAGGGATTTATAGAGGGAACCTAATAATATGTGATAAAATTATACCATTATTTTTCACTTAATCTATGCCAAAAAATCCCATATTAGCATAAATATTGATTAATATTTTATTTATTAAATTAATTCGTTCATGGAAATGTATTTTTAATTCATTTTTCAAAATCTAAACTAGTGGCAAAATTAATCTATTATTACTTACAATTAGACATCTCCAAGTTTGCATTGCATCAAACTACCCCGTTTCGTCACAGAACTAATAAATGTCAGTTAAGTATTGCAACAACTCGCCACAAAGGAATTTTATCTAGCACTAACACTAGCAAAACATTCGTTCAGAAATATACGATTCTTCAGGCCCTTACTTCCCGAATCGGATGAAAGTCGTAAAAATTGCAATGGCTCTCGAAAAGGGACTTCCTGCTCCCTCAGGGAAAGGCACAACCTTGGCCCCTCTGAAGGACAGCGGATCAATAGCAGTTTCCTTTTAAAAATATATAAACAAGGTAAATAGCTAAATGAGAGTGGGCTACCAGCATAAAAGACCGTAGCAACAAATATCAGTGGCGGCAGCTCATAGAAGTTGGAATCTGGACATAAATGATTCCCTACGGATGAATTTTTGAAACGTGGCCTCGTTACTATCGACCTCCCAGAATAGACAAGAATCACACCCGAGAGGTTTCAATGGAATGGGTTTTCCGGAAACGAATATATTATACCAGTATTAAATTCGAGTTATGAGTTGAAAATATTAATATTCGATGTTATAAGTACAGATAACATCACACTACATATATTTGATAGAATAATTTTAAGGAAAAATCGGCCATAAATATCTCTATTAACCACTCAACTGTGTATGCCGTACATATTCGTCATGGCTCTTCACACCACTGGTGGGTGTGCCGTATAGAACCGTCATACGATTTTCTAACCGAATCGCTACGGGTATGTCAAAATAGTTCGTCACATAGCAGTATTCTCGTAATTTTCTTCTCCGCCGATAAATGGGGTATACCTCCTTATGTCGAAAAAAAATAATGGTCTTACGTAAGGCCTGCATCTGTCATGTGGGGTTGGCTATTATTACCCTTATGTAGGTGAAAGCTGGAATTTTTAGATTTTTTCGCGCACACATGCTTACGGTCAGGATCGCATTCCCTTTGCCTCTTGTGGGGTCGAAAAAGTAATAAAACCACCTCTAAAGTTAACAGTAAAATTTGAAAAACAGATGTTAAAAGAAAAGCAGAATCAGTCTTAATATGGAAATCTAACCTGTGTTCTGTTGAATATTGAGATGCTCAGTTTTACTTGAAGCGCGTGCGTCACAGATATTACAAAGGCTGAACTTTATTTTACGTAGTAATATAGTGGTTGAGACTGATTTTTTGGACGGTGCACAACGTTGCTCCATTTAATATACGTTTTCCATTTATTTAGGGTGTTATCATTTTATTATATTGAACTATAAATATTTATTTGTTGTTTTTATAAACTTGTTTCATTTTTAGTCTTTACAAATTGTTCATTTCATCAATTTTAATATGATTAATAGCAGTAAAACATATTTTATGACTCGAATATTTCATCTAGATATATTTGTTGATTTATAAAGAAAAATTATTTTTTCGTAATGTTTACAATCTTGACATACAATTCATCGTTAATTATAATTTATTTCAAAATATTAATAAATATCTTGTAAAACCCTTAATTATTGTCATGATTTTAAAATTTCCTCAATTGAAGAAAAAACCCCCACCAGCTCCAGATGACTGGTTAATTGCCATCTGATCAACCGGCGTATCATATGCTCATAGTGTCAGAACATTATAGAATATCGTGCCTATGAACTTGTTAATGCTTTATATAAATACCAATTTAGTGTGTTCAAAAATAAATGTCAGCGTCGGTACGACGAAATTATTTATGACAAAAGCCTAGAATTAAACCAATTAGGGATCATATGAAGTTACCACACCATCTTATAGCACACATCGGAAAAAATATATAGAACACACCCATTCTGCAAATCGCTTATAAACACACTCTGGGTCAGGCCTTGCAAAACTATTAAGGCCAGCGGGTAACTTAAAAAATTGCAACGTGCGGGCGGCATACATTTTGTATATTCATTTCAACATATTATTTTTGTTAAAAAATTAAATGTATCTAACAATATTATTTTACGGAAAAGAGTTACTTTATTTTTTTTTTTAAATCCTCACGCGAAATTTTACATTGAATTTTGCCAGCTAGCTAATATTTGAAGGAACATATTTCGTAAAAGCAATTCGCATACTGCCATTCAAATGTTGGTCTGTCAGAATTGATCAGCAAGTCGATTCAATAATAATCATATCATAAAAGCCTATGCAATTTTAAAATAATCATGGATTCAGCCGAAGAGGGGCGTATTTTAGAAGTGATATTTCTTGATATGTATTAAAGACCAAAATTTTGATTCCGATGATCCTGATTTCCGTGGAAAGTCTGTTCTCAACTGAATTATTTATATTACTTATAAAGTAGAACCTCGCTTGAAAATACTCGAAACTTGACTGGCGGTTACATCTAGAAATGGATTTGGAATGAATGTCTCCGAACATTTTATACGATTTTAAATCACTGTTATTGCAAGGAACTTTATCCTTCTTCGCGGGAAACATGTCCGCGAGCTATGGGTTGGAAAGGTCTGCTTCAGGTCCTTAGATAAACCGTCTCAATTCTCGACCTTAACTCTATATCTCTCTCTCTCTCTCTAACTGGTGTGTATTTTTTCCCGCAAACTTTTTCGTTTCGAGAAAAATAACCTCTTGACCCTCTTCTTCTTTACGAGATGCTACTTTCTAATTTCCCAATTGGACCAGCATCTATTCCCTCCTTAAGTGCTCTCTCCCCTTTCCCCCTTCAATCATTTTCTTTACTCAAAACAAAATGATTCAAACGAAACTTATGATGCCTACTTTCTACATAATTATTCAAACTGTATGTGCTGCACAATTACTTATATTGGCTTTAATAGCTTTAAAAAATCATCGTGGATGAATTGCTTTTTGTGTTCTCAAATTTCGTATTTTATCGTTATAAAATATTACAAATACATTATAACGGAAATCTAAATTGATCACGCACATTTGTGTGGCAAATATAACTCGTGTATGTACTAGACTATACCGAATCCGAGTCCAACAATAGTCGTTGCAATGGCAACACTCTCGTAATGAGTGATTAAAACTGCAAAACGCCAGTATTTGCGTAAAATTTGAAGGAATACGATCGATAAGCAAATTTCTATGATCAAAATTAAAATTTTCATTTCTTTCTCTGAGAATAGTACAAATCTCGCTCCGTTGTTACAATTTTAAAATATTTTAATGTGCAGAGAAAGTTACATTGCACGATGGGCTTCAGATTTTCCGTGTAAATCAAATGGGAAGGAGAGTTTCTGGAATCTAACCCGGGATTTTCAATCTTAGCAACAAATACTGTTCTCGGCAGCTCGGCCTCAGTAGCAATAGATTTCCACCAAGTGTCATGATAATCTGTCTATTGGTTCAAAGTTAATAAGGAATGACAGACAGACAGAACGACGAAACTATATATAGCCTATTTCCATTCTAAAACGTAGGCTAAAAATTATATTCATACCTAAAAATTCCCTGCCAATTCCTTTATTTTTTCCTGCGTTTTCCTTCTATCAGAATGTTGGAAATTCACCTTCTCCTTCTTCCTTTAATGGTTTACTTTAATTCGATCACCTAAATCCTCTTTTCTTTCCCTTTCTCCATCTCCCAGCAAACTTCCTTCCTCTTAATACTTGCACGTCTGTTCCTCGAGTTCCAATGGGACCTACTCTCGCCATCGCACTAATCTTCACTCTCAGACCCTGAAATGTTTTGGTTCTTGTTTAATCCTCACCGTCCCGCCATTTTGGCCCTCTTCCTTAACACTGTGCGTTATATATATAATCATATAGCGCTTCGACATTTTCTGTTCGAGTAACTTAATTATAAAGTTCATTTTGTTTCGTGTACATTCAGAAGTTATCCCCCGGTGCTATGCTAAACGTTTTTCTCGCTCCTTAGCTTATTAATTAAATTTATTATTTGAATTTAATTGATTTTCAAATGTCATGTTATGTTGGTCATTCATACGATCTAGTGAGTTGAACATTGTATTAAATTACCAAGTAATGCATGAAAAAGACGATATTTGAATGAAAAATCAAAATATCACACATATATGGCAATAGTGGAGGTGTTGAAACAGGCTAACTGATTTGTTAAGTTATGGGAAAAGTTAATCTAAAAAAGCCTAGGTATAACCGCACAGGTGCCTAACGTTGCATGTATAAATACACTAACAGAGGGTTTCACAACCGAAGGATAGCAAAGAAAGCTGAGGTGGGTCAGGGAATGATTTCTAAATGGTTTATTTTGATATTTCTTATAATGACATCACGATAAAATAGTTAAAGTACTCATGATAGTACAGTGTGGTCCATCTGTGGACGCACGGGTACTATCTACTGCTTGAGGAAATTAGTTTATAGATGATAGGTTGATCCCAGGTAAACTCTCGAAGCCTAAGTGGGTCGCGGCTATTGAAAATATTGAGAAACGCTGCATTAACACAACCGAATGCCAGAGTTCATCTTCACGGTTGAGGAAAAATCACGACAGAGAAAGTTGAAACTGAAAGTTGAGTGGGGAAGCCAAGATGGCAAAACGTGTTGTCGTGGCTGCATAAGATGAAGGATTAAAAAATTGAATGTAGTTATTCGAGTCTCCTCGATGGAAATTCCCTCTATATACTACGTTCCATACAAAACGGAGAGCTATTAATCATTCCCTTGCCTCACATCCACACATCCGGAAGAATATGACACGTTTCATGCGACATGTTTCTCTGATCGTAGTTCCGCCCGCGTGCGTTCCATTCTCCGCACGCCCATTTCCTTCTCCCGTCTCCTCCAGCGTTTATCCTTGCTCGCATGCATTTTTCCCGCCCTCGCCTCTTCCTCTTCACCCTATTTCACCGTGGTCTGCTTTCTCCGCCTCTCCCTTTCAATTACCTCCCTCCCTCCCAACTCTCCATCCCTTCCGCCTGCCATTCTCTCTCTCTCTCTCCCTCCCCCACTCCCTCTCCCTCCCCCCTTTCCATCTTCCCCCTCATCCATCCGGACCTTAGAACCCAGTCTGCCCTCTATTTATAGGGAATCCTCTATGCTGCCGTGCTCCTTTACAAAACCGCCCTTCCTTTCCCCAGCACTCCCTCTCTCTCTTTCTCTCTCTCTCTCTATCTCTCTCTTTATCTCTCTCTCTATTTCTCTCTCTATCTCTCTCTCTATCTCCGTCTATCTCTCTCTCTATAAACCTCTTACTTAAAGGGATCGAGTTCCTACAGATTCAGGTATTCCCCGAAGGGAAAAGCGGGAATGGAAGAAGGCCGGAATTCGTGGTTCTGAGGGTCTAAGGCTAGGCTCTACCTTCATGAATAACTTTATAAGGATATTGGAGGTTAAGCACGCGGGAGGAAATTACAAGGTGGGAGACGAGTTTAAGTGAGGTAAAGGTGAAGGAACGAGAGCCCATAGAATCGAAAAGTAGAAAGGATACGGCTGTATAAAAATTTTTTGCTTGATTAAGAACGAGGATACGCCAGGCTTCCTTTTTTCTTTTTGGGCGGTTGCCAAGGAAATCGTTTTATCATTTTATGATCTATATCAGAGTTACGCAGGCGGTGTGCCACGAGAAAGAATTTAGTTCCCACAAATACCGACGATATTTGCTTTTTATTGAAGCGTTTGTAGCTAAATATTTGCATAAACGGAACTTATCATGAAAATTCGAGAGGTGTTAATAGGCTGTATTGAGGCTTTGTTAAAATTAAAAACAAAAAATAAAACGACACAGTTTTAATAACACTTCTACACAACATATTTTCGTTTTCGTCACTCTTCTTTAACATATCTCCTTTTCTCTAATTATTTCATCTTTCCCTCTCTCATGTTGGTATAAAAGCCTTTTTTTGAATGGTTGTAACCTGGTGATTATTTACCAAAACCGGTGGTTGTTTTATAGTGTTGTGTGGAATAAGTGGCAGTTTTATTAAAACTGTCATTTTAATTTTTGTAATTAATTTAAAAAACGCCACATTTCATCCATATCATGGAATTTCACGAAGTCTCGCCCACCTTTAATAATTATATTGAGTTAATAGGCCTTAGAAGCGATCGTAATGCTTATATTTTGTGAGGTAACTTTGCAATTATCCTAGCTAAAAGCTAAAGGCGAATATCCTTCAATTTCTGAATTTACAATCGATATGCTGGTTCAGTTTCCAATGACGTGTTTATACAAATTATGAACTTCCTCAGTGACTCATATTAAAAATAATAAATCTAGATGAAGAACTTTATGTAGCTCTTTTTACTATTATGACAAACACAAAGCGTCTTTTTTCGAGAAGGCAATCCCTATTTTGCCATTAAAGAGTACAATATTTTTACAATTATTAAATATTGTGCTTCATCTAAATTTAGTCTATATTCTAAATATTATATTATCAATAACAACATTCTAATATATTTGCGGCCTGTTCTTGTTTTCTGCTTGTTTTTTAATGTTTTAAACCAGTGAAATTAATTAGTGTTGGTTTTGTGTGCCGCAATTTTTAAGCATGGATAAAGGTGTGCGGTGGATCAAAAGAGGTTGAGAAGCACTAATCTCTATAACTTCTATAGCAACAAAATGGATGTTAAAACCAGTTTTATCGGACATCTGTTGAAGTTTCCTCAACAATTCGTTTCCATCCATACATTTAGCCGAATATTTCAATTTAATTATAACTGAATGGTGACGAATTACACGACGGTGTCTTATTGAGAAAGCTAGATTGATTGAATAATTAAATTAAACAGGTAATTAATTACCCAACTATATGAGAATGATGAAATGTGTATTAAAAATCTTCTCGGTGAAAGTAACACATTAGTTTGTTTCATACAAGCGTCGACCAGGATGTTTTGTTTAGATAACGTTGAGAAAATATTGGAAAAACAATGCGGAGTATACGACAAATTTATTGGAACGGGAAAAAAACCTTATGATCGAAAAAACGTGGTTTTGATTAAATGGAAAACTACTTTCTTCCGCAATTTCTTGCTATTTTTAACTCGAAACCGATACATAAAATAATGATTTAATAACTCTCGCTTGTTTTTCTTAACAAAAGAGATCGACGCATACACTTTGCTGATATTACAGCAACAACAGGGGAAGAATTTTTTTTATGTATGAGTCAATGAAACAGATCCATATGCTCGCTAAAACCTCTATTTAATTCTATTTTTCAAAGACGGTCGGATTTCAAGTATATATTGACTGTTTCAATTTTTAGCTGACACATTCAACGTGTTAAACTAGAATAATTCATAGAATTTGCTTCGGTGATTTTTTAGAAAAATGATTGTACTCATATGATTAGAGATTAGGAATGTGACGTTGGTCAGCCATCACATGTTTCCGTGCGCTTCTCTAACGCGAGCACCAATTTATTTTCGCTTTTCCTCTTGGTGTTCCCTGCAGCACAACCTCTTATTTTTCTCATTACTGAGAGTAAGGTGCCGCTCCCTTCTTTCTCTCTCTCTCTCTCTCTCTCTCTCTCTCTCTCTCTCACACACACACATACACACACCGCCGACTCCATTTCTAGGCTGTAGGGGGCAAGAAAGAGCGAGTAGGCCTTGGTGACTGAGTTCCTCTCTTCACTGAAGTAGTGCAAGAGAGAGAAAGAGATAAAAATAAGAGCTTGAGCCGAAGTGAGCCGTAACGATGGGTCTCAGAGAAAATATTTACCGGACGCATCCTCTCTTTTTCTCTCTCTCTCTCTCTCTCTATCTTCTTTGAGCGGCCGATAGATGGCAGGGATGAAACGAACCCTACTTCTCCGTTAACTTTGAGATGACAGATGTGGAAAGAGCCAGACTCAAAAGGATTCGTAGGGCTTTGGGTGTTATTTTTTCATCGCCGTCGGCGGGATATCTGAGCGCGAGGAAGAGTAACACGGGCGCTGACGATCGTCCACGCTTTTTGTGTTCGGTTGCCCGCGCTGTCTCACGTTCTGATGAGCTTCCTGTCTCTTACGGCGCTCGTAAATAATTAAAAAAAAAATAAAAAAAATCGCTTTCACGTAATCGGGAAGTTAAATTTCTTCCTAAAATTTTTATGCCGACCAGCTATTCATTGCACTACCTCTCAGATACCCATTGCCCGTAGGCCAGAGGGAATCAGCAGGTCGTAAAATAAAAAAATCGCGTGTCTCCGTTTCATCCGGAGGAGAAGGGAACGCTTTCCGTTTCTCTTTTTTTCATCTTTGATTTCGCCACAAATTTTACTTTTATTGTAATTCTTACTGTGCATTTTAGGACAGCGCTGGTTCACTCAAAAATCAAATATCAATGAAAAATATTCAGATGATGTCAACCCAGAATTTTTTTTGTTTTTGTTAATTCATCTCCAAATGGCTAGAATTTTCTCCGTGTCTATGTGTGTATAGCAATAATTAAGTTACTTTTATTGGTGCTATCTCATCAATTACAATTACCTTAGGTAAGTTTATTTTGTTCGTCAACGCGTCTTGCAACTAAATGCGGCGACGGTAACTTAATGAAGCACTCGCAAAATTCACTGAAGTAAAATAAATAATACGTTCGTTTATGAATAAACAAGAATGAAAAGTGTACTCCATAAATCGAATATACACAGATTTCAAAGGTGTTATTTACGGAAACAAGAACAGCCCATTCAAAAGAATGGGCTGTTCTTGAATTTTCTATAAATCGTAATTACGTGGTCTCGCGGACTCTTTTTGTGGCAAATGTTGTCCTCAATCCCAATCATTTTTTTAATCGATACCTTACAAATCATAAAAATACTTAGGAGAGAAAATATAGAATTCCGGAATAAATTTTAATAATTATCACTAATGCTACATTTATTTTAAATTCGCCCAGTAGTTTCGGAGAGTAAACATGCGGTCAGACGGACAGAGGAGAAGTTTCCATAATGTGTTCCGCTACTACCGCCTAAAGAACGCCTAAAAATGATATATTCCAAACATCCGATGTGGCATACGAGGTTTAGTAAAATGATTCGTTCGTTTCGCGGTGACATAAAGACCGAAAATATATATATATTGACGTAATACTTTTCTGTGAAGGATCTAGGCACAGGATCTTTTCCAATTCGCTCAAAAATACAAAGTATAAAATCTTTGCTGAGCCTTCGATCGTTTCTCTGAGGCTTGTTTTTGCCAATTAATTCGTCGGGAGATATTGAAATAGAGATATCGACTAGAGGACCTGTCGGCTTTTGACGAAAATAAAACCCGAACTTCTTTCGCAGCCAACTTAAGAGGGTGGGATGAAGATGGAGATTGAAACAATCCTCCGATTTTCGCTCGGATCCTCATTGATTCCGAGAAGGAATCCTTTCACGCCAGTTGATCTTGATCTTAATTTGCATCATTCCCGCAAACCTGCCAACCTACCCGTAATGACGCGGTTCAGGAGACGGGTAGTGATTAAGGCGAGTGGATGTTGGAGTGGAGAGTTGGATGAGAGGAAGGGGGGATGTAGGAGGTCCCCTGGTTGGCGAATATCCCTCCTTCATCATTAAAGAGGGCGACGGGGAGGAAATACCACCAAGGAGGAGAGCGGATGGAAAGCCAAGCGATTTGGCAAAGATTCCTAAAAAGCTCGCCAGCGAAAAGAGAGGTTTCTCTGCGACTTCCGTCTCCTCCCAATATATTCATCGAATCTAACGGTGGGATTAGATTTTAATATCGGCCAGTGAGGGGAAGAAAGTCACACTTCAACAATTTCTTCGTCGAGACGAAATTGAATATGTCGAAATTTTAACTGAATTTTTACTCAAAAATACATCATTTAACAATCATTGACAAATTCCTTAAATAAATTATAGAGCTCGTCTTATGGTCGAAAAAAAATCATTAATGATCATTCAAGTACAGAAAATTGAGAAAATGTGTACATACCTGAGCTAATAGCCATAACAAATTTGTGGAAACCATTCATAACATTGTTGTGGCTATTGAAAATACCTAAGATAAGTACTTCATATTTTTCAATTTTTGGTACATATTGTTGAAAGCTAATGCATGTGTGATAATATACATGGTGATTCTAAAATACGCGGCAATATTTCAGGGGCGTAATCTATACACAAAAACAAAGAAAAAAAGCTATATAAACATGGGTACGCTTGGTTTTTGAGTTATGGCAAAAATAATTCTCATACACTAGAGGGAAATGTGCTTACACAGAGACATATCCCGCATTACACAACTCCCTTCACTAGCCCCACCTCTTGAATCCGAGTTAACGGTTATACACATCATATTTGATCGTGCTTACGGCAAGACGTTGGAGGCACATCGTCTGTACCAGGAAGCATTTTCTAGTCGCCGAGTTCCGGACAGGAAAGCATTTGCTAGCATTGATCAGCAACTCAGGGACATTTTCACTCGCGACAGCAGATTGAGGTCGACGATGGACATTCCGGACATCACACCTGGAGGAAAGCATCCTGGATGAAGTTCCTGAACATCCTGGAACAAGCACGCATATCTGGTGAACGTGTGTCCCATTCTACTGTTTGGCACATTATCTTTGAGCAAATCCTGTACCCATACCACCTGCAGAGGGTACAAGATATGTGTCCGTTGGATTACCCTCCTAGAATGGAGTTCTGTCAATGGCTCCTGCATCAATGTGAAGGTAATCCATATTACCTTTCCCGCGTAAAGTTCACAGACGAGGCAGGATTTATTCGTGACGGCATTGTCAACTTCCGCAATCAGCATTCGTGGGCTGATGTCAATCCACATGAAATTCTGCACTCGCGGCATCAACAGTGGTTTTCAGTAAATGTATGGGCGGACGTTCAAGGGGATCGACTAATGGGGCTTTACTTCATCCAGCACAAGCTGACAGGAGCAGTGTATCTGGAATTTATACGAAACAACCTGCCAGAATTAATGGAAGATGCCCCACTACAGACATAAGCGTGCATGCGGTTCATGCACGATGGTGCACGACCTCATTTTAGTCTTGCAGTGAGAACATTTTTAAATGGCAGGTATGCACAACGACGGAGAGGTCGAGGTGGGCTCACCGCGTGGCCTGCAAGATCACCTGATTTGAACCCGATGGATTTTTACGTCTGGGAGCGCCTAAAGAGTGTTGCGTACGAAACGCCCGTGAATGACGTAATGGATGTGCAAGGGAGGGTAGTAGCGGCGTGTGAAGTTTTTCGTAGAAGAGATGGAGTTTTTGAGCGCCTGCGACGATCTCTGATGAGATGGGCAGCAGCCTGTGCGGAGGTATAAGTCCGGAATTTTGAGCACTTGTTGTGAATTGTTTGCAACTATGCTGTAATGCAGTAATCTTGGAATAAACTGTAGTACTTGTACTGTGGTAAATGAACACTTTCATGGGCGGCTTTAAGCGTTTTATTTCTCGTCTCCTCCACTTCTTATTTTCTCCTTTCAATTATCAAATGGGCCACACAACACACTATTTGTAGGAGCCATTCCCTCCAGAGTGATCATTATTATTGTAATAACTCAAAAACCAAGCGTCCAAAATATATAGCTTTTTCTTTGTATTGTTCATAGATTACGCCCCTGAAATATTGTCACGTATTTCAGAATCACTCTGTATATATATTCATGCTGCTTAAACCATTTTCTTTATCTTCATGTAATGGCTCATTTATGATAATATATATTAATGCTTCTTAAATATTTGCTTCAAGTAACCATTTTCTTTCTCTTGGCATTTTTTTCGATTAGGAGAAATAGTTTTCAGTAACAGTTGGTGGTATTTTTATTTATTCTAGGATTCCCTAACCTCCATAATTCAAATGAGAGATAAGGGGACTTTTTCATTTCGCTTCATATCTGCAATTTTTACAATAACTATGTTAAAAAAGCAACGCGCGTGACTCTTATTCCTTACTTTTCACAGCCCGTTGCATTTTATGGCAAATATTCATCATGTAGTCATTCATCTTAATTCACGAACGTTACTTTCACTTTACTGTTAAAACATACTACTCGAATTGCAAGAATGGATTATTTGAGAATAATGTTTGCTTATCATTTGAAATCTGATCACTTAACAATTCCTCGAGGATTCTTCTGAGGTTTGTCATTCGCCATTCATTGATATCTAAACTGCACTATCTTTCGCGCAGAGCCCTCACTCTATTCATCCCAACCACAGAGGCATCGATCTGGTGGAGATCCTACGTGTTACTACTCCGCCACTCAGAGTGAAATCAACAATGGCATTCCCCAAGTGCCGAATGATAAATATGTTATAGTAAAAGAACACTTCTCAAGCTTCAGCAAAATTGAAATGGTGCTTATAGTTCCGTTCACGTGATATCCCAATTATTGTCCTCTTTTTTCGTCCGAAATACCTTCGGTGCTCATTCAATTCCTGCAAATAAAACCGATTAAAGAAATTTTATACTCAGTCATATAATTTTTTTCACGTTTTTGACACTTGAATTAAACTTTCATCAGAATCTAATGCTATTTAAAAATTTTAGGAGCCAAACAACAATCATTCTTTCTGATCAAATTTGAGCGTAAATTATTCGCTTTTCCATTACGTAACCGTACAATACAATACATCAAACAAAGATAAAAAGCTATTTGCCTGTCATTTATTCGAAATTGTAATTCATCTTTAACATGCGTGTGTGAGTAAAATGAAGCAACCGTATACACGTAAGTTTACGTTAAAAATTACCAAGATAAAAGCATTAAGTAAGAGATTATTAATTTTGCAAAAAGAAGCCGATTGTATATAGCTGTTTTCTCAACCATTTTAGTGGCACATCACCTCCAAGTAGCTTTTCAGAATTTCAAGGCACCCCCCTTTCCCCATCAGTGGTATTCGTGGTTTTTTTATTATTATTTTTTAGGGAAGAAATTGAGTATTTACAATTACTTATTCAACTAGTCCTTACTAGTTCTAATAGTTAATTACACGTATTTACACGATGCTTTATGCTATAATTCCCCGGATTGTTAAACATGCGCAAACAAAAATTTTCGCGGCACCGCGGTTGAAAAACACTGATATAAATAAATAATGGATACTAATCGTCCTCTGCAATATTCTATAGAACATATATAAAAGTTTAACCCAAACTTTGTATTTCTGTACAGAGTTTGAATCACAAAAAACGTTGTTCATTTCGAATCTTGCGTTATGTGCGAAAGTGAATCTCGTCAGAGGGAGTTGGCGGGACACGATTTATGACGTAATTTCTCTCGCATTGTTCAAATTGTCCTTTTTTCGCTCTTTCATGGCTGAGTCAGATTTATCTCAAACGCCTCCCTTAATCACACTCCCTTTGTCCGTACAATATTTTCACTGCGGTCTCTTCCATAAAAGCCAACCATAAAACCTTAAGCACGTGATCAATAATAAGGTTGTTTATATTCTTATATATATATATATATATATATATATATATATATATATTTAAACATTGAGAACTCTCCTTTATCTCATGTTTCACCAGGATTTATTTTGTCGACAAGCAGTGCCCGTGATAGGAAAGAAAATAAAATTACTTTCGCCACGCTATAGCCAACGCCCATTGCTATAAATAATACATAAGAATAAAAATACATAAGTTCGCTCCGTTTATTTCCTCCTAAAAAAGACGATCACTATAATGGTGAAGAAATATATTATCATTGCGATGTTTTATCCGACTGCCCCCCCTCCCTCCCATCAACCGTTCTGCGGGATTGCAAACGGTCAAACTATTGACAAAACCATTGGTCTGATGAACTGTTCATCGGTAAATGTAGTTCAGCGTGAGAAATTATCATTTCAAAATTGGGTTGTGAGAGGAAGCGTCGTCCACCCGCGCTAATGGCATGAAATTGGAAACAGTGCAAATGAACACGCGATATCCTCGCAGTCTTTCGTATAAAATGAAACTTGCTCTTATTTCAACAAATTCTTCAATATTTTTGTATTGGATTTTTATGGCACTCATACATTCATGATATTTCCTTATGGCTGAGTGCGTTACAAAAGAGGAATACTACTGTTGAATAATAGAAATTATTTTAACTTTAACTAATTTGTCCTGTTAATGTATTTTTACATCTTCTAAGGGGAACCCAGTTGTTTGTAAGGATAATTACAATCAGTTGGGGAAAAGCTAGATACGCGTTAATTGCTACAAATAAGTCGTACTCTCTAATGATCTGCTCATCGTTTATTCTATAGGTATGTGTAGTTAGATAGATAGATAGATAGAAGGATGATCTGCAGTAAAAATGCGCATTTGGTTCCTTCCGTCATTTTAAGGCTATCGCAGTGACGTTCATCAACGGTTTCATCGGTATCATAAGGCAGCCTATCTAAAATGTAGTCCACTTAATCTCATCCATAAACCAATAAACAAAAAATGTGATATTAATTCGAAATTATTATTAATATCTGTTTTTTCTGCGCAAAAAAATTAATTTTCTCCTACATATAAAAATTTAAGAAGGAAAATAAAAAACATTCCGTCTTCCAGATCCTTGAAAACCTTTCGCGAACCTCACTTTGGGAATAACTAGCCTACATCATCAGTTATACGTAATATAGTCATAAGAGAGCTAGAAATTTCGTTTTTGAACATGCACAGCGATTTACAAGCTGATAATATGCATAGAGATTTTTCTTCCTTGTGCTTTATTTTTGTTCCCACCCCTACTTTCACTTCTCACTATGAATGCTATTAAAAATTAAACGTATTCTCTATTTATATATCCAAGGATATTTCATTATTTCGCAGGCTTTAAGGCGGAGAGATTCATTTCGCACAGAATTTAACCAACTAATCTCATTTTTATTTATTTCACAGTAAATCTCCATCTCCCTCCGCCCATTTTCCCCATTTTTTCGCTTAATATCCTCTCCTCTTTCCCTCATCCTGCTTTTTCTGCCGCGCAATCTCTCGCAGCCCTTCCAAATCACTCAACGACTTGTCACTTCTCCCCTTCCCCTCCTCTTCCATCCGACGCCGTCGAATCCTCCCTAAATACTTCCTCTCATAATTTTTCTCCCGTCACGTTCAACTTCCTTCCATCCTCTCCCAACCTCCCTTCCTTTCGATAACATGACACGTTTCTTCCCTTTTTCTCTCGATATAACTGCGTGATCAGATTTCTCATACACTGCACGAAAGTCGCCGTTACGTCATAGATGATGAATTTAGCTCGCTGATTCTATCCCAGTGCATCTCAGAGAAAAATGCGTCGTGGCCGCATCTGCGGCCACTTGCCATGTTGTGGTGGGCGCGTTGTTAAATTTAACGTCTAAATGATATTTTTTACTCTACGCAAGGCATCTAAAAAGTTTAACGAGATAAAATAACATTAGCAAATATAAATTATAGAAATTTTACAGCCCAGTAATCATCGCAATCTGCATATTAGTTATTACTATGTTTAAGATATAGTTTTGCTTGTGGCCGCACTTGTGAATCACTGTTCTATCCTAATATCTAAGATGTTACTTTTGCCGATTTTGTAACTACATATGCATTTTGTTTTCGTTTACCATCTTGGGTAACAAATTTATAAAATAAATGGATCATGGGATGCGTTTGCGACAGGATTAAAGCTGGAACGTTGGGTATGATTTCAAACTAAGAAAGCATCCGCGTTCTGAAACGGGAAAATTAGCCTGCCACAATAGTTGGACTTCCTTTCATAGCAAACTTTTTCTGCTGATTTCATATCATTCTCATCTTGAGTGGGTTATAAATTGAACCTTGTGATATTGTACAGTAATATCTAAAGCCCGAAAGTTCAGGTAAAATGCCATAAATGCCTTTTTCCTATTTCAGGTTTTTATTCTAAATATTTCTTTTTTATCCAAAAACGCCTATTTTTACTATTTAACTAATTTTATACCAAATCTCTTAAATTTTGCCACTATACTGTTTTGTTTAACTCAGCAAGGACGGTTTCTATTCAACCCTCGGTTCAGTATCATATAAAATTCTGACCTTTTTCTTAAACCGACCACTGCTATTGACCTTAGTACACGTTTGAAAAAGTCATGGCTTGAGAAGGCCTAATGTACCCTCCCTTTTACTCCTAACATCCCTTAGTTGTCTTTTGGCTTTCAAACAGTTCATAACAGTCGTTATTTTACCAATTGTTTGTGTGGTGGACGTGACACTTCCATTCCAGCGGCCACAATGCCTAAAGTGAGTGTTTCTACCAAGCAGAGACTGAACAATTTCATTAAAGAGTTTGGTGTTGATATTTTCTCGAGAGATGCTTCAGTGCTTTTTTTGTAAACTTTGTAAAAAGTCGGCGGATTCGGAGAAAAAGTACTTTGTCTTGCAGCATATAAGTACCTCAAAACATAAAGCTGCAGCCGATAAAAAGACTGACGGCAATAAGAAGACAACCCTTTTTACAATTGTTTCGTTCAGCTTCTTCTAGGCTGGTGTTTTTCAACAGGGGGTTCGCGAACCAGAAGTGGTTTGCAGCTCTAAAGATAAAAAGAATGAAACCTTATCCGCTGAGGGCAAACGTTGATGTGATCTTATAGACATAACTCCTTGAATAAGAGAAAAAGATAAAAAGATTTCCTAATTCAGTATCTAAATCCTTTCATGAAACAAGCGATATATAATTTAGTTACAAAATAGAACCCATAAAAAGAAGCTAGTCTCATTGTGTAAAAATTTTGTAATAATATGTCTGCGTTCACTTGACAGCTATAAATGTAACGTAGCATAAATTTTCTCACTTTTATCTCAATCGTAAACATTGTATCTCGGGAGGTCTCAGTGCTGGGAGTTTATCGTATTGAATTAGGCGTGGTTTTGTGAACCTTGCACGCTTTATAAAGAACATAAAATTTTATCTATATGTGGTCATATTTAAAGTTTAATTACCTAGTTTAAATATCCCAGTGGGATCAAAAGAGGGGTTTCCACTTTTGGCGAAGAGAGGAGATTACTCCTGTTTTTCTTGCAACATAGGTAAGACAAAAGCATGTATATGTTTTCCGAATTTCTTTTTTATTATTGATTAAACTGGACGCAAGCATGTTTAATTAATTTTTTATCAATACTTGCAACATAACTTATTCATAAATCATCATACATATGAATTAGGCGGACAGCTCAATCTAAACAACATTTCGAAAAAATAGATACGTGAGGTAAAATACGACATTTTTATGCCTATTACATTTTATAATGGATTTTTTTTCAAGTTTTGGAATTTTTTTATTAGTTTGTTATAAAAAAATTCTTTTCAACAAATATCTATCGAGTAATTTTGTTAATAATCAAAACAAAATAAAATGATTTCATAATTTAAAATAATATAATTATATTTTTTCGTAGTGTTGTAAAAATTAAATTATGGAGCATTGGTTGAATACTGGAAATTTGGAAAAATAATTAGAAGCCAATAAACAGTGTTCGACAGAACTACCAGCTCAAAAATCAACACAGAACAAACCTCAAAAATACGTTGAGTCGTATATAGATCTTTGTTTTGTGGTAAATGTAAACAAAATTGGAGAATAATAACCTCAATGTGTCTACTGTGGTGAGCTATTGGCAAATAGCAGCATGAAACCATCACTTTTAATCCGCCACTTGGAGATATATCATAAAAATTATAAAGACAAACCATCCTCTTTCTTTTTACAAAAATGTAAAGAATATGGCAAAGGTCAATCAAATATCGATATTTTTGTTAAAAGATATTCAAGTTATGCCAAAAAGCTCTTTTTGCCTCGTACAAAGTGAGCTATCGAATTGCTAAATGTGGAGAGTCAAACACAAAAGCTGAAAAATAAGTGATACCGTCTGCCAAAGACATAATTGAATGAATGATCAATGATGATAGTGCCAAATGCCTAGAGTAGAATCCACTGTCGGACAACACAGTATCTCGACGGATAAACGACATCTCAAATTACCTTCAAACAGAACTTGTACGGAGAGTGAAAAAGTCCATTTTCAGCCTAAAAATGGACAAATCAACTGATGTTTCCAATCAAGCTGGACTTCTTGTGTTCATTCGTTTTATTTTCGAGGGAAGAATTGCAGAAGATTTTATTTTGTCGCAGAGTAAAAAAACGCGGCACCGAAGAAGAGATATTTAAATTGTGCGATGCTTATTTCAATGAACATGAGATTGATTGGAACTATTGCATCGATGTATGCACAGGTGGGGCTCAATCAATGGTTGGAAAATTTGCTGGTGCAGTAAGTTTCATAAAGATGGCATCAAAAAATTCAACATCGACACACTGCCTTATTCATAGACAAGCGCTTGTTGCCAAACTAATGCCAGCAGAATTTACAAATGTTCTGAGTGAAGCAGTCAAAATAATTAATCTCATTAAATCACGTCCTGTAATTCAAGATTATTTTCAAAGCTATGTGAAGAAATGGGAAGCGACTACATACATTTATTGCTTCACTCAGAAGTAAGATGGTTATCAAGAGGATAATGTTTAACTCGTTTATTTCTTCTTCGAACTGAAATTCTAGAATTTCTCAAACGTAATTCATTCGAGCATCATTTGAAAATGACTGATAATATTTGGATTTTGAGGTTGGCTTATTTGTAAGATATTTTTAGTCGATTCAGCGATTTCAATCTATGGCTTCAACGTAAGAATACCAACGTTTACATTTTACAAGATCGTGTTGAAGCTATGACAAAATAGTAGCTCTTTGGGAAACATTTATTAGAAAGAGCCAAACTGATTGTTTAAGTAATTTGACAGATTTTCTAGTAGAAAACAACTTAGATTTGGATAATGAAGTAAATAAAGATATAATTGATCACCTGCTAGAACTGAAATCTGTGTTCAGAAAATATTTACCATCGAAATCATGGAAAACGAATGGATTCGAAGTCCAATTCAATGAAGCGGCATTGGAAAATGCAAAATTGCTTATTCGTGAAAAAGAGCTTCTACGTAATTGACATTGTAAATGATTCAAATTTAAAAACTCAGTTCGATAAATTAACTTTAGATCAATTTTGGTTCAACACTAAAGATGAATATCCAGCCTTGTCAGAGAGTGCAATTAAGTACTTATTACCATTTTGTACCACATATTTGTGTGAAAAGGGATTTTCGGTGTATACTCAAATTAAAAATAAGCACAGAAATAGGCTTGTAGTTGAAGCAGATTTAATCGTAGCCATATCGAATATTTCGCCAGGTTTTTTAAAGATGTGTAATGACAAATAAACCCAAGTGTCCCGTTATTAATAAATTCAGAAATTGAATAAAGTAAAATCTTCTTTCACATATATGTGAAGTCTGTCAGCCACGATTTGGCTTACATCGCAGCCTACTTCTTAAAGTTACCATACGCCATTACATTACTTGAAAAAGGGAGGAGGAGACGTCGGTCAGTTCACTGAAGGTGAAATGTGCAGTTCTCCAGGTGAAAAGGGTATAGTTGTAAAAACAGGTGTGAAAAAGTGTTGTGCGCCAACAAAGATTTGGATAAAATGAAAATAATTGCAAAGATTCTAGAAGGGAAAAGCAGCGCAGAAATTGAGGTGGGTCCAGCAGATATAACTCGCTTTAAATACGCCCCTGTCACTTCCATGGAGGTAGAGAGATTCTTTTCACTTTTAATACATCCTAACAAAGAGAAGACAGAGTTTTTAGTTTGAAATTTAAAAAAATCATCTCCTTGTCTCATGTAATAATTCATAATTTTAAGACGTTATCAATAGCGATCGCAATCATATTTTATTGAAATGATATACCTACTCCATATAAAATCCATATAATGGTAATGTTTGGGTTAAAATAAATGCCTTTTTAGTGCTTATTTTCCTGTTTCATCTTGCTATTTTGCCTGCCAATTTTGACGTTTTGATAGTGCCTGAACTTCCGGGCTCGAGTAATATCCTTAATTGATATCTTGTGTTACTTTATATATGATTCCATTTGACTTATCTGTTTGTTTAAGAGGTTATGTTGCCCGTGTCTTGCTTATTAACTTAAGGTTACGAAATAAAACTACTAATAACACCTGAACTACTGTCAAAATAGCTATTATTCCTTTATGTGTAAAATTCTTCAGTTATGAAACATCGGTTTCAAATTGCATACATTTTTAAAAATGTATTCTCTCATTGCGAAATGTACGAGTCATGATGCGCCTTGTGGTACCTCGTGGCATCGAAAGAGCCGATTCCAGTTCACATCTGTTTCCATTGTGCGTCTTGAAATCTAAACACCACCCTGCCTGAATCATTTAAATTCATCTCCCCATCTTGGAACACGAACTCGTCGTTCGACCGCGCGAGCCAACGGATAAATTTATAAAATTAACCTCCGACCCTGGCGCAACGGCCGGTCTTTTGCAATGCAAAACCTGGCTGTGTAATCAGAAATCAGGTCGGCCCGTTAGTCAAGTCAGAAATTGCATGCACGCGCGAGAGGTATCGTACACGGACTCTAGGAGCATCGCCAGTTGTGTAAACAAGTCCCTTCGCGAGCACGCGGCACTGTTGACACAAATATCGGCAGTCCCCCTTCCGAGCGTGCAATTAAGCGAGCTGATGCCCGAGCAGACACGCGATCCTTTGGAGAAGGTCACACACGCAGCCGGCTCTTTAAAAACGGCGGTCGGAAAAGCGCGCTCTCTGTCCGCCAGGCGGTGCTGACCGACATCAGAGTGTGCTAAATAATGCAACGGCGGAAGGAGATTGTGAAGAGAGCTCCCGCGTATGGCGCAGGTTGGAGTAAATGGGCGAAGCCAGATGGCGCTACGGAATCCATCGAATAAAGGACCGCCTCTTTTAGCAAGGACTATGCGATTTCGACGGGTATTTTTTTTAAAGAATTAAAGTTCCATTATTTTTTTGAGGATGTAAATTACGTGATTAGACCTAGCGATTTCCAGGTGGAAGTACTTATTGATTTTTGAGCTTAAAGGGTTTCATTGAATCTTTTTTTCGTTCTTTGGTATTATTCAAGTCATTGACGTTTGATGTGTGAAGGTGCTGAGCAGTAAAAAATTAAACACCGAAATATAACGGTTCAGGTGATCAATATTACAACACCTTCGAAAATTGTCATACAGCAAAAAATAATTCAATACATTTTAATAATATAAGTAAAGCCACTATTACGCAGTAAACCGGAAATTTTCGAATGTATTGTAGCTGATCATGAACAATAGGCGGAAAAAATAATCGTTACCATTTGTAAACAAGGGTACAGTATATCATAAATAGACGTTTCGTGCGATGTAGTATTTGAAACTAAACGATATGATTTAAACGAACGTAAACCATAAAACAGGAAAACAACACGACCAGATTATATGTCTACTAAAACTTTCTCCCCCCCCTCCCGATTTGATGCATTAATAAGCATATTATGACATTTTGATGGCTAAATACTAAAAAACGATATATCAGAACCGATTCCAGGAAATATTCAACTTTTATTCACCAATTTATTTTCTAATTAGTTTTAATCAACCAAACAGTCTAAAATTATTTAATACATGCCTCACTTGAATTCCGTAGTTGTAATATTTACGTTTACGTTCTTTTCTTTGTCGTAGATAATCTATTTCCTTCCGCTTACAAAATATTCCATGCACGCGTAAGGAAATTAAAAGTATTTTTGTAATTATAGCAGTTCTTATTTACTTCAGTAACCAATAAAATTGTTTACGTTGACAACAATTAGGTAGCTATGCATGAATTTTCCAAAGCAAATTACGATATTCTTGTTTGATTTTATTGATAACGGCTAATCCTACAATAAAAATGCATAGGAAGAGCAATACTTTATTAGTTCTACAATTTTTATTTGAAAACTATTTTGATATGACGAGATATGATGGAAAGTTAATTTTTGTCATTAGTAAAGCGGTATCCCTGTTTAACTTACGTTATTATATTTTCTTAATGTCTTTAACTTTATGTTCTTAATATTAAGTTTCATAAAAATTCGTTCGGTAGAAGCCGAGAACGAACATGCGGACGGACAGTCCGAAGATAATAGGCGCTCATACTGGAAGCAAAACGCGCCTAAAAGAACCTCGTCATTGAGGGTAACCATAGAAACATCGCCTATTATTTTAGAGTCTGAGACTTTTTTAAAAGCGTTGAAGAAACGGCATGTGCGCGACGAATTTCGAGACGAAACAGAATTCCACGAAAACATTCGAGCAGAGGGATACGAAATGAGGTCTCTTCCTACAACGTCTCTTTGCTGTCTTCTCACGGTCCCAACGACCTCGGCGCACGAGTAATGCGCTCCTTTTCAGAAAGCCGGAGCGGTGAAAAAACCATTCATTCCAGGGACGCGCCGGAATTCTTTTCCTCTGTACGAGAGGAGGTTTTTTTCGGCCGTCCGAACCCCTAAAAAACAAAGGAATATCTAGGGATAGAGAGAGAGAGAGGGGTAGAACGCGGAGATCCTGCCCTGCGGACCGTGAAGTCTTTCATCCCTGTAAAAGGGGCAGCTTCCTCCCTTTGTTTAAGTAAAGGAGCTTCGAGACGCAAAAATATTTCCATCGATTCGTCCATGGAATTATGGAATTTCGTGCCCGTCGTTTCCGTTCGGAAGCGAAATTTCATCATTTATTTTTCGTTCGTAATCACTTTTCTCGTTCTCGGTTTCAAGCTCAGTGTCTGGGAAAACGAATATAAGGTTCTTTTCATCGGCGTACTCTCCGATGAAAATAAATCTCGAGCGTTTCTCGTCGACAAATTAATTCCGAAAATAGAAATCAGAGTTATAGCCAGGGTACTAGCTACTAGTGTAGGGCGAATTGAGGCGACAGCCCCGGACTCCACGCTATATCATCACATGGAAAGTCAAAGTTTAATTCTGAGGTTAATGTTAAAAGGACCTCGCATAGATCGATTTACTCCGGACTCTGCATATCTATAGGGACAACCCTGGCTATACTATATAGTACCAAACTTTGAATGAAAGAAGCAAAATAAACTCAAATCAAATAAGTAGTGAAAGTATTTCTTTGCACGTAACCATAATATTTTAGTTACTTAGGTCGTAAAAAAGTGATCATATGAACCATGTCGCTTGAGATACTAGTGAGGTGGTTTCCCGCTGCCATGCTTCATCGGTGTTTTTATCGATCCATCACCGTCGCTTAATTAGGCCGACCTGTTTTAAAGCCGCCCACAAAGGAACTGAGGAGATTTTTGCCAGGTGGGAATACTATATGGTATGAGATGAGGAGAGGTGAGGTAGAGCCTACGAGAAAAATTGAAAACAATTCACTAGAAATAAATAAATTCATTCCCATACATATGTATGTCTCTCAGAACGAATTTCTGTATTCTTTATTTATTTAATTTTCGTGTTCAAAACAAATTGGACGCGCAGTAGAAAATCAACGGTAGGAAAATAAATTGTCATTCTTTAAGCGTTGTATGGTTTATATCCCACATTCTAACGGATATTTTATGTAATTTTAAAATGCGATTGAAAATTATGCTGCACTGCTTCTCGTAAACGTAGCTCCTATATCTATACTATATGAAATGCTTGCAGAATGCAAGTACCAACTACTTGTAAAATATACTGACGCTTTATGAGCACGCAGACAGCTAAACGAAAAAATCTAGAATTAGATATTCAGGCAGGAAGCTATAACATAGCAACCAATGATTAGCCATTTAATGCAGTGAGGAGGTGTTTTTATATCGCAACTGTTAAAGCCTCACAGATTTTTTGATAAACTTCTATCACATTAATCAAATCATTGCATATCATTGCTTATATTTACCGATATTAGTAGTAGTTTGTCATAAATATTGCGTATTGGGAAAATTCCTCCTCTAGCCTCCTGCGTTTCTCTAAATTTAGTTTTTCTCGTAGCTTTGGCTGAATTCATTGTTGAAGCGAGCGAAATATGTAAGAGCGAACGAAGCAGAATACTTCACCTTTCATCGCGGCATTCACGCATGACTGTTCGATGACAGTCTGTCCTTCCAATAGCCAGACACATGAGAAGAGAGGGAAGCGGAAATATGTTGGGAGGAGGCGGAGCATGAGGCGAAGTCAGCAGGGTGAATCCGTTTCTAGGCATCGTAAGGATTTCAAAGAATTTCGGGGAGAATTTTGAAAAGATCGCTAAACAATAAAAGGACGGATGTCTGTGAATGGGTATGAGAGAGTACGGTAAAGACCCGTATATCATATATATGATAGCAATATATCTCCATCGCTGATGAGGAGCATATGCCCGAAAAGCTTACGTGTTTTCTGTCTCTTCGACGCCCACAGCAGCCTGCCAACTTAGTCCTCAACTTGGTAAGTGTTCGCTGAGCTTCCTTCAACACCTTGTTGCCACCCTCATCACTACCTTTCATTTTCCTTAAGTTTATATATATATATATATATATATATATATATATATATACCTACTCCCTCGTTATCCGCGAATTCACGTATCCGCGAGTTGGTTTTATCTCTCATTGCCCAGTATTCGCGAGCAAGGTCTCGCATATCCGCGAATTTCTCCAACACGTTATCTTACGTAACCTCTTTAAGGACTGAGTTTTTTATAAACATTTTGTTTAGTAGCGATTAATAAGTAAAAATTGATCGTTTAAGATTATTTATTGTACACATAAGAAATGATAAAATAAAAATTGTAAAAATAATGTTGACTTTTCCAATTAAAATTATTATTATTAAGTTTAGTTTTCCATTTTCTTTTGATTGGCTGTTCGCTTTAACTATCGTTATTTCAGACATTAGAAGAAGTAGAATCGCTTTTAGTAGTAAGAAAATTACTACAAAATTCTTCTAAATCTTCGAAATCGTATTCACTTCGACTGTAAGAGCTTAATTTTTATAAATTCAAGAATTTCATAATCTTGCTATGTCCGACTTTTACTCAAATGTCATGCTATTTACTACATATGCCGTGACTTGGCAATAAATATGTATTAGGAAACCTTTTTATTTTGATAGCAGTATCTCTCAGATAAGCGGTAATCGGTATATACTTATAGTATCTTCATATTCTTTTACAGTATGTAATATAGTATTTAATATTTTTGTTTTCCTTTTAGAACTACGAAGGTAGATAACAGTTCGTAGTTCTCAAAGGAAAGGTAAAAATAACGCAGATACGCAAGGCTATTATTTATTTTATCTCTAGTAAAATACGATGCAAATTGTAATTTACTCAATGTAGGTACTACGATTTCTTTCATAAAAAATGGACAAATTCAATTATTCTTCTTTAATTACTGTACGAGGATCCCCAACCTTGCTTGAGACAAACCGGAACTAATGTAATTGATGAAATATTCCTCAAATTCATATAGGTGATATTATCTAGTACTGTTACCAGTAAAAACAGCCTAAATAGCACATAAAATTTGTTAAAATTACTTCTTTTGTATGGTGATCCTATCCTAAGATATAATGTAAACATAAGGCTCAGTATCAGCGAATTCAAACCTCCTTCCCAATACATTCCACCCACCCTTCCTTCCCTACACCCGGTCGAACAATACCTCAATTATATCCTTTCCAGAATCTCCCAACCTAACATTTCCGATCTTATCGACCATACAGATAATCTTACCAGACGTGAAAGGCATGCCATTTCCACACTCAAACATCTTGACCATATCATCATCCTCCCTGCCGACAAGGGCACCACCATGGTTGTGATGGATCGCGCCAAATATAACGAGGAAGCCGAGCGCCAACTTTCTGACGAAACCTTTTACCATCACCTTACTTCCAACCCCACAGACCACCACTCCTACCAAATTTCGTCCTATCTTCATTCCTCAGGCAAAGAGGAAGGCCTTTCCGATTCCGCCATTGCTCTAATGATCCCCAACAATCCCCGCACACCCACATTCTACCTTCTCCCTAAAATCCATAAACCCAACATCCCCGGCCGCCCCATTGTTGCCAGCTTTAATTCCCCTACAGAACGCATCTCCTCCTTCGTTGACTCCCACCTACAACCTCTCATTCGTCAATTCCCTTCCTTCATCCAAGACACTAACCACTTTCTCAAACGTCTCGTTTCCTCTCCCACCCAATACCATTTTGGCCACTATCGATGTCTGTTCCCTCTACACAAACATCCCCCACGATGATGGACTCTCTGCCCTTAGTAAACTCCTGGACTCAAGACCACCCGACGCAAGACCTTCCTCCCATTTCTTATTAGACTTGGCAGCAATGGTGCTCAAATTGAACAACTTCTCTTTCGATGGTCGTCACTACCTTCAAATTAGAGGCACTGCGATGGGCACCCGAATGGCGCCTTCATACGCCAATTGCTACCTTGGAGAATGGGAAAGACTCTTCCTCAACGTTCCACTCAGACCACTTTTGTGGCTGAGATACATCGACGATGTCTTCCTCATTTGGACGCATGGACCTGACTCTCTCCTTTCCTTTCTCTCGCGTCTCTCCTCCCATCCTTCACTGTCCTTCACCCACCAATCCTCTACCTCCCACATCACATTCCTGGATGTCGATCTTTACCTTCAAGACAGCCAAATCCGCACCTGTGTTCACATCAAACCCACCAACAGCCTCCAATACCTCCACTTTGATAGCTGCCATCCCCTTCATACTAAAACCTCTATCCCCTATGCCCTTGCTCGTCGAGGATGGAGGCTTTGTTCCGATAGAGCATCCCTTCTAGAGTATTACTCTGTCCTCGAGGATGCTCTTCTCAAACGTGGTTACCCTCCAGTCTTGGTCCGCGAACAGATCCATATGGCGATGACGCCTACCCACAATGGATCTCATCCTCACACACCCACTATTCCTGCATCTACCCCTCCACTCACTCTTACGACACTTTTCCTTCCTGGTATCCACGAAGCTCTCAAAACAATCCTTCATGCTGCCCACCCAATTCTTACCTCTTCCTCCCATCAGTCCCTCTTTATTAACCTTTTTGCCAATCCTCCGCTCCTCTCCTTCCGCCGGCCCCCAAATTTGGGAAATATTTTGTGGAGGAAGGAACTTCCCACTTCTACCACGCTTCTTGCAATAGGCTCCCACCCCTGCGGAAAACCTCGCTGCCTCACTTGCCCTATCCACCTACCATCATCTTCTTTCTCGAGTCCCTCCACCAACATCACCTACCCCATCACCTCCAGAAGCAACTGCACCACCCGTAACGTCATTTACCTCCTTACCTGCACCCTTTGTCCCGCGTTTTACGTAGGCTTCACCAGCAATCCGTTAAACATCCGAATGAACGGTCACCGGAATAGCGTTTCTCTCAGACGCCCCTCCCAGTTGCATTACATGCTAATACCCACAATGTTCCCTTCAATAGTTGCTACAATGTTAGGATTATTCGCGCTTTACCCTATGACACTCCTGCCCCCCTTCTCCGACACTGGGAACTAGCACATATCCATCTTCTCGACTCTTTCTCTCCGCCTGGCCTCAACCTCCGCTAACCCTATTAGCCCCCTTACAATGTCTCCTTGTTACTTTGTAGTTATTCGCACTTTCCCTTACCACACTTCCTCTTTATTGGCTATCCACCCCTCCTACTCCCCACCTCCTCCAATCATCAACCTTCCCACATCACCCTGTCATTCCCCGCCCAGTGTGTCACTTTACGTTACTCTTTCGCTGAAGAAGGGCATAGGCCCGATAAGCTTGCGTGTGTTTTTGTGTTCGTGTGTTTTACGTGTCTCTTCGACGCCCCCAGCAGCCTACCAGCTTGGTCCTCAACTTGGTAAGTGTCCGCTGGGCTTCCCTCAACACCTTGTTGCCACCCTCATCACTACCTTTACTTTTCCTTTAGTTAATATATATATATATATATATATATATATATATATATATATATATATATAGTTATTTATTTATATATGATAGCAAAACCGTCGCTCTTTAAAAAAAGTTGATGTGACCAACAGATGACTTTCTCCATATGTAGTTGCTAATTTACGAGTTAGCGGCACTGGAATCGCTGTCAATATTGTACTAAAATATCTCCTTAACATTTGGCTTTACAAAAACTTATTAAATACAAAATTTGTAGAGAATAAATTTATCTATATCTTAGGTTGTTAAATACTCTTATGTAACTAAAGAATTACAGAAGATATTTGACACAAACGGAAAAATAACAAGAATGAGTATCCGCTTCCAGTCGACCGATTTTAGCTAAAATCTAATCAATTATTGACTTCTAATACAAATGATAAATATAAAATTTTATGCTGATCGGATTATTATTTTTTTAGTTAGAGCGCCCACAAATTTTCTGTCACAGATACATTAATAGACATCATCGACAAAATAGTCAAAACGTGTTCAGGGGGCCATAGAACATGTATTTCTGTTGAAATCTCGAATTCGATTTTTTTCTTGAAAACAATGTCTCTATGTGTCGTATATTGTAAAAATTTCGATTTACTTTCATAACTATTAGATACTAAAAAATCGTCAATAATAAATGAATTCTCACCCATTGCGATTGCAGCGCAAGATTTTAAAATACCCCACATTGGCGCTTGTAATTTCTACCACTGCGTCAGAGAATTGACATGTCGCCTGATTTAAACTTAACGAATGATTGAAACTGTTCTCGTTGTGCTAAATTATATCTTTTTAGTTTGTTTTGATTTGTAAAATAAGAAAATAATATAAATTTTTCAGGAGATAATTGAATATTACTGTTAATGAAAATAAATGGCTAGCGTTTATTTTTGCTTTAGTGGATGCCCATATGGGCCAAATTCGCTTTGATTTTGGGGGTAGTAGAAAGCCCCTAAATCAGTTTTCACCCAACGTTTTTGTTTTAGCTTAAAAAAAAAAGAGAATCAAGCACCATAAAGTCCGATTCACATTATACGGAACGTCAACAAACCGTCACAGACCGTCTCCGTCACGTCATTTTTCATCGATGTTCACATTGTACGTTGAGATTTCGATGCGGGCGGTCACGTTTTCAGCCTATGATTGGAATAAGTTAGTAAATATGTTTTCTAATGTGAAGCATCGACGGAAACTTATCCGTACTAAGAAAAGGTAATTCTAGTTGAAGTGAAATGATCTAATCTTAATAAATACTTAACAAATTCTTAAATAAATATCTGATCAAGTATTGAGTTTTACCAGACTTCTTTAGTTCTTCTCCAATTTGCCGCCACAGCTACTCTTTATGTCCATTATCAATGTACTTTTTATTTACCATGCCGAACAATTCTTCATGTTCTCTAACCAATTCAGTTTTTCGACCATTGTGATAAAAACGAACTGTTACTAACAGGGACTGACGGAAGACTGTCGGGTTCTGTGTTCACAGTGAGGCACAGGAATCGACACTTTCGGAACGGTACCCTCACGTCAAATATTTCTCCAGAGAAACCGTGAAGGAACGGAACGATGACACGACGGAGCCGTGACGGATGGTGTAAACAACTCTATCTAAATGCGTAGAAGAAATTTTGACGCGTCGAAGAAGGTCCGTGTCGAAACGTTGACGTTACGTATAATGTGAATCGCACTTAAAGCAGTGCCCCCTTAATGGTAAAGAGTAGGCTAATTCCTGCAGCGGGTTTCCCTCATCCTTTGTGTGTGTGCGTGTGTTCGGTGTGGAAGGAGTAATTGCTATAATAATCCAAGAGGTTTATTAGTCAGAAATTCCAAACAAACATATAATCAAACATGAATATATTCATTCCTGTAAAATTTCTCTAAAAATACGGTTACTGTTTGTAAAAGCTCTTAATTAAGACAAAGCATGTATTTTCTTTATTTATATGTCGTTATTTAAACGTTAGTAATTTGAGTTTTATGAGTTTCAAATATTTTTCAACAATCCGAATCGTTAAACCGAAGCTCTAAATGTATATTTTCCATTACTAGAAGTCATTCTCCCCCATAATATCCGAACAGTACTTTTTCGACCACATATTATTCGACATTTGTGCATAAGATGACAATAAAATTCTAAAATAATATCCGAACCAGACAAAACATCGATACTTTTCATAAATATCATTGGATCATATAATCCATCAATTCCATTTAGTATTTATAATTAGGCAATCTCACCAATTGAGAGGAAAGGAGTTTTCTTTGATGTATCTTTTTCGGGGCTAGTTGATACTAGCTTGGCTATCCGGACCTAACCAAAAAAGAAATTCCCATTTTCAAACAAAATATGTACTCTGCTCCGATAGTTCAGTGGTAGAATATCCGCCCTGAAAGCGGAAGACCCGGTTTTGATTTCCGGTCCTAGCAGATTTTTTCTCCTGTTTCCAAATTTTCCATCAATACTTTTCGTATAATTTATTCACGGCAAACAGAATTCGCGTTTCGATCGGCAATCGCGTTCACATTCCGAAATCAAATCGTACTTTCTCCCCGGCGAAACGTTCGAAAAAGAAAAATAATAATCAGAGATCGGGATTTTCTTTTAAGATTTCTTCATCGCTTTCGCTTTTCCATACTGTCGAAATCATTTTGCGATACTGAGTTATATTCTTTGGAACGATTATTTCGGAAAGAGAGAGAGACGAGGAAGAGAAGGCCTCAAAGAGCTTCGCGGACGAAACACAAAAGAATTTTTAATTCAGTTCCGCCTTGAAAGGGAATATATCCCGCTAACGAACGGAAAAAAGAGAGGGATAGAGATCGGAAGGAAATGCCTCGAATATCCACTTTCAATTCTTTTGTGTTCTTTCTTTCATCCGCAGATGGCGTTCTCTCCAAAGGAAGCGAACCCCTCGCCTTTTCCTCCCTCTTTTTTTCTCTCACTCTCTCTCTCTCTCCTATCCTTATCTCTCGCGATCGATATGTCCCTTCTTATAACGCCATTGTATCGATTGTCATTTTTTCCGACACATCACAACACTTGTTTGATTTTCGATCTCGATTTCGAAAACTCTAAATCAATGTAAGACATCTGCAAGCTACGGTTATTTTACAACGTACATCTCAAGAAACTCGTTAAATACCCATCTGAGAGAAGAGTATCAAAGACAAAATTTAAATAAAATAATTAAATAAGTAAGCATTTTTTGTCAAATAATATTTCCCGTAAAACGTTAGTTTTAAGATAAATTTAAAGAAAATAAAATTAATGTATTTACGTAATTATACGATTTTTTGTTCTTTTGTTCATTCCAAAATAATATTAATTTTATTACAACTCTGGAGCCGCAGGACATATTTTAATTAAATTTGGCATTGGAGAGTTTTATTAAAATTTGTCGGTCGATTCCAGTTTTGGTTAAAATCGGACGATAATTACGACCACTTTACATGTAAAAACACATGTACGTTTCAACTTGGGAACCGCGGGACGTATTTTGATAAAATATTGTATTGGGGAATTTTACAAAAAATTATCGATCTCAAAGAACGCATTTGGAATCTCTGTATATTCCGACATGGAGTACACCTTTCCATACTTCTTCTGCTAAAGTAGGTTTCGAGTTATGGTTGTCAATTCATTATCCTTATCCGTAATAATTCTTGCAAACGTATATGGCTTCGAAATGACCCATGATGTATGTTTAGGTACGGTTTACAATGAGAAAATCATTATTTCACTGAAGGTTTCAATCAGCAATATCATTTCGTGATTCATTCGATGCTATACATATCCTGTCGACAGCCAACTTCTCTCTTCCAGCCTTTAATACAACTGCGTCATTGACCAGATGTACTTATTTGCTCTCGCTAGAATTCTTTTGTCATAATACCCTACCTGAGATTTTAATACGAAAAATGCCCGTATATTTTTTTCTTAACATCGCACTATCTCGACCATAAATCAAACTCTTCGATTTAGAATATAAAGCGAAAAATAATTTCAAATAAAAGAAGTTTTTGGGGAAAACACTTTTCATTCGAATATAAGAGAACATATCTTATGGCCTTGATTCAAAGCGTGAATGCAAATACAGAAGGTGCGCGACTTACGAACGGGTTGCGCTCCAAAAACTCGTTCGTAAGTCTTTTGTCTGAAACTCGGAGCACGATTTCCCATAGATGAAATTTTATAAACGGTGGTTAGGTACTCAAGGCAGTCCACAAAAGCCCAATTATCCCATAATTATGCTGAAATATTGTGAATTTGGGATGATTAACTGTAGGGAACATTAATGTTGTGAATTTTAGTTTTTTCTTTGATTATCGTCGCAATCGTTGAACGGTCGAGTAAATGATTAAGAGCGTAACGGGCAACAAAAAAAGCTTCATAACATCCCACAGAGGGTGGACGCTACGCTCCTCTACCACAATTAGTTCTCGAGAGCGACGGCTGGTTTGTGCGTGCGAGATGGCATTTCTATGCTTGTTTTATTAAAATATTTATACCTTATGCAGCCTCGTTCGTAAATACGTACTTTCGTGAGTCGAGACCTACTTACAAAGGATTTGGCACTTTCGTTAGGGTTGAAATGTTAAATTTAAGCTCTGCTTGTTAATGCTTCAATCCGTCCGTGAATTTATATTTTCCTTGATCTCCACTTCATCCGAAAGTGTTGCCAAGTTTGTGATCTTTTTCCCGGTGTTAGAGAAGCGTCCATTTCCAATAACAATTTATGTGTTTGTTCATTGAGGGACGTAGAGGAAGGGTTAGTATAGAATTGATAACTAGCAGCCCATCCGGGCGAAACCGTACGATTTATTCCCGGCCGCAGTGAGCAACGAGTCCGCCGCGGGCACGCATCGAAGGGAAACGGAAACGATACTGCTGCATTGATGACCCGTACCAGTGGTGCTTAATCTTTTTACGCGGCGGACCGCACAGGATGGTTGCGTGTCTTTCGGAGGGGCGGATTGCCATTTAGATCAGATGTTACCTATTTACTGTGTGAGTGAAGTTTAAATAAGGTTTATGTGGTTAAAATTTCAATATTAAAAGTTTTATTATCGAGATTTTCATATAAATGTATGGATTTGTGAATTAAGTTTTTCGAATTTATTTTTCGTCATAGCTTCGCAGGCCGTAGGTTGAGCACCATTGATCCAGACCCTGTGCGATCGCTTATTGATAGTGACCCATGGCAATTTCGACTACTCAATAATGTTTGTTCTCGCGCGCTAAGAATTTTCATTAAAAAAACATACCTAACCTCATAGCCATTTCCTTCTCTATCTCCGACCTCTCGCGCAGATTTGCGGGATTATGTTTTATTTAAACTTAGATTCCGAAATGGGATAATTGCGCAAATAACTTACGCCCATAAAACACAGGATCGAAAATAAGTGAGGCGGAGCTTTTATCTCGGCATCTCTGATGGCTTCCCGTTTTCTCGCACATTACGCCATTCTTCTTTTTCCCCTCTTTCCAATTACCCGACCTTTTTGTGCCATATTTTTCCCTCTGTGTGTTTCCCCCGTGCTCTCGCTGCCTCCACCGCTTCCTTCCCTCATTTTCCTCTCTCTCGTTTCATATCCCTTTTTCCTTTACCTCTCATTTTTTTTACAAAAGCTCAACAGCTCGAGGAATTCCAAATGGGAGTTGAAGGATAATGGACGAGAGGAGCGAAGTGAAGGAGAACGAAGAGGAGAGTTATGAGGAAAGGAAAAAGTTTTAATATCGGAGAACGGATTTCTGAGAGTCCAAAATAACTTTTTCTTTCTGCTTCTTATTCTTCTCTATATATAAATTCCATTTCCCGCCTCACTCTCCCGTCGATACGCATCGTACTCCTCTGATTGTTTTGTGTATTAAATGCCTCTAAGGGGCTGATGGAGAATATAACGGGCACTACGTTAATGTGCATTAAAGTTTCCCTTATTACCGTTAAGTAAGAAGAAAAACGTAAATAAATTCCATCTCTGGTGCCCACGACTCCTGGGTCCTCAGCATTTTCCGTTTGCCTGATTAAACTGTCCTTTTTATCCGCCATTACTGTTTCTCTATCTCTGTTTATATTTATAAATGATTTATCATTTATGTATTTCTAAATGATTTATTTTATCTTTCCTTCAAATTATTGTTTTTTACTGATCTGTTTAGGAATTTTTCGCGGTTTTTTACAGCTCTCTTCTCTTCGTAGGTGCTTTCCGCAGTGGGACATTTTTTTCTGTGTTAAAACATAGCTGATACACAGATATTTTCGACTCACAAAACTAACAATATTCTTTGGTAATGCTTATGATCTATTAACCAATATATAATTAACTTGTAATTAATATTTATTTGTATTGTAATTCATATGTAATTAATTTATTCTTAATATGTAAATGTTGTAACTATATGAAAAAAGGGTTAAATGTGAGAAGGGACTATATAGTCTCAAATAAAGTCGTTTCTCTGTCTGTCTGTCTCTTTCGTGCACGTTTTAGTGTGTTTATTTCTGGCAACTTTTGCGAGTATACTACCATATAAATATTATGTGGTCCGTGAAAAAAGACATAATTAAGAATGAAATCAGTGCGAGAGGACTGGAGTAGGTGAATTTGTCGCTGAAATTATAATCTGCATCTGATGATGATATAGATAGTCGATTCTCAATTTATGTGTTGCGAAATTCTTTCCCAAGTTGAATTTAAAGCATTTTTGCTGCGCAAAGCAATTAATCTGCAGGAAAAGTTGGAAGATGTTTTTGGCCTTCCCCTCCCTCAAGAATATTAGTCTTCATGTAATTTATATCCATACGTCGCAAAAGTCTGATATTCCAGCTACATGTGCCGCGCCATAAAAAGGTAGGGAACCTTGAACATAGATCAAAATAAATTTTCAATACACCTCTCGAAAAATTTGACTTAAAACCAGTTCTATTAGAGTTATCAGAAGTTGATTATTACTCTTAAGAGTCGAAACCGTGAACTCATAATTTCTGTTTGTTATTCGGTGGATTTTTTGTACTGTTGCAATGAATTTTTGATAGTTAAAATTTATTTTATAACTCTATCAAGGATTAAATGGCGGTGGAGAGGAGAAGAATAGGCTTAAACCAGCCTTAAAAGAATTGAATTCATAGTAATTTTTAATGTAACCCTAATATTTTTAGCACTTTTTTCTAAATAAAAAGGTCGCTTATGTATTCAGTATGTCCGTCTGTTTTGTGTAGACAATATCTCTAGAAACCTGCAATCCGGAGATGCAACACTTTCACGATAGATTGGTTTACGTAATAGGGTGATCAGATTCTGAGGAAGTAAAACCGGGACACAACGTGTTCTGGGGAAGAAAAACCGAGGCATATCCGAGGCAATATAAGATCCTTTGTTTTTTGACGCTTACATGCCAAATAGATAAATTTTGCGTAGCTTAGTCATGATTTTCTTGACAAAGTAGCTTATAATATTTCAAATTCTAAAATTATGTCCACAACATTATTACAGAATTGGTCAGAAAATTGATGGGAACAAATAACTAGGAGTCATATTTACAGTATTTTTTGGGCTATAAAACGCACTACAAGTTTTGAGAGAATTTTCCAGAAAAAAGGTATTTTGGTTCACCAAAACTATTAGGAAAGGCCAAGTCGCGCATCATTTTATAGCCGTGGTTAAATCTGTATCTGGCAACATGCAAGAAAATATTATGGCGTAATAACAGTTTAATATATATAACTATATAGATAAACTTCATTCGTGAAAATAGAGATGATCCAAAACATAAATAATCGCTTCGAAACTCGTATAGCTAAATGTGCCCTACGTGCACTCGGCTGTCGGAGTGCGCTGCACACCTCGCACCTATAGGCACCCCTTATGGATTGTACTTATTTAAACTTAATTAAAAGATGATATTTTAATTCATAATAAATGGAATTCTTGTGTAATAACATATAACTGGTGGAATGTGATTTGTTTATTTCATATTTTTTAAATAAAAATAAAAATAATTTTTAACCGGGATAAATACTGAACCGGACGGGACGCCGGGACAATATCTAAAATTCAGGACTGTTCCGGCTAAACCGGGACCTATGGTCACTCTTTTTATATATAGGTAAGAGCTAAACACCGCAAAAACTCGGAGAATCAAGAACTAGTTGTTGGCGGGCAATCGATGTCTACATCAGTACTTTGATAATGACTCGGGAAGAAATCACGCTTGAAGGAAAACGTGGCATTTACAGTGAAGCATCTATGGATAAAACGTTGCTGTAATGCAGGGGTTTCCAACTTGGTGATCGCGAGCACCGCTGTGCTCTTTGGCAGCTGGATAGTGCTCTTCGGACGCCTAGTTGTGCACTTCTACGATGCATAAATCGAATTTCCTAGCATGATTAATTTAATATGATCAGTTGCTTTCTTTCTAAACGTATAGAAGAACATTATTGATAACATTGCCGTTGATTTGACTTTAGTATTTCTAGTCATTATTTTATCGCAAAAGTATAATGATACTCGCTTAATATTCTATGTTATAGCTTAGTGGTCGCTTGATATGCCTGAATACAACTTGGTACTCGCCACATGGCTGAGGTTGGGAAACCCTGCTGTAATGTATAGCAAAATGGAATTTGAAACTCGATTGTCGAGGTTAGATTTCGCGGTAGTTTATTCAATATCTAATTTTTGACGCTTTTTTAATGGAGATAATATTTATTCAGCGTAGTTTTTATATAGCTTGCTCCTCTGCATTAAGTTGGCATATTAAAGAAGGTTTATTGCGGGATGATTTATGATGAATGATAATATTCTACAATACTAAGAAGGAAAAAACAAATCCTAGCCAGAAAAAATGAAAGCTACGCTATGCCGCACTCTGCCCTATTTGAATCTTAAAAATCCATTCTAAACTATACTATAGTTCGATTTCCCTCTCCTCCCCTATCTCTTCTTCTTATGCAATGCCACCCAGCGGCGGAAGCATCAATTACGGAGGATTTAGATCACCAAGCAACAGCACGTTCCCCTCCCGTCTCGAGAATTCCGAATCGGCTGTATTTTTCATGGAACGCACGTATATTCGAGGAAGTAATAATGCACTTTCCCCTACCCCTCCCCCGCGCCATAAACCCCGCCCTCGCAATTTTAGCCTTCAATTTTTTTTCCCGGCCCCTTCTTTCCCGTAGTGCGACCCCGAGAAGGGTGACCCCTCCCATCCGGTTTCGAAAAGCCTCCTCGGAGAGTTCTTCCCGTAGGAGGTTAACGACGCGGTGGATCCTTTTGTTGCGGCAACGAGACGAAGGGAGGGGGAAACAAGAGAAGGTCTCACTGTGCGACGGCGGTGATCCTTCTATTTTTACTTTTTTTATCGGAGTAAAGCGAAGAGTTTTTCCTAATCTCCGGAGAAGCACTCTCCGCGCATTATTCGGCCACGTCTGCGTGCGATTTTCCGAATGGAATCAGCTGAGGTTTTTTAAAGCCAAGTTGCGTGTTGAGGGAAGTGCCTTAAGGATTAAATAGGTCGACGAAAAAATACTTAAATGCAAGAGCGAAATGTCGGATGATGAAACTTGCTGGAAATCTAATGACTCGAGCTCTGAAAGCAGGGAAAATCCAATTGTTCCCTTTCTCCGAACATTTCTAATGAGTTTTCTGAAAATCTTTGATAATGTTATACCAAAATCGTACCCCTTGGACGCATTTTGAAAAGTAAAAATCAGATTCTTCTTGCGTGAAATATTTATGAACTATTTGCAACTCTCTTACTCGCAGTATTATTTTCTACCCGCATACAATCATAGGAGTAACATTTGAAAAACTTGCATCCTTTTCATCAGAAATTAACTTTTCTCCCGTCTTTACATGAGAGTCGATTTTTCCATACCCCGAAGAGTCGAATAAAACAATAAGAATAACAGTATATTTTGCGGGTCTTTCTAAAATCTGTAATTATCCTATGCAGTATTTCTTTAATTTATAGATATTCATTGAATATTACTCCTAACATATAGCTGTGTAAATGAATTACACAATCCATAAACTACCTACTAATGGCGTATGTGCGATCGCCCCTCCTCCATTTTGAATGCGGCACTGTCAACGACACTATATCTAAAATCCCCAACCCAAAATATTTTTCCCCCTGGTCTATGGACCTAATTTATTGCAGAATCAGGAATTTTGCGCGGAATGGGTTTAATATTGCAACGGACGGAGGGAAATAGGAACATAAAAGGCGTACGCCCCCCATTTATCGTCAACATTCCTTTAAGTAACTTATCTTTCATATTATGCGTATGACTGCACCTGATTTGTTAGCATTCGTCTAAAATATAGATATGTATTTTTATGTCTTTAATTTCTACATTTGAGAAGGAAAAGAAAAGAAAAAAGGGGGACGTTTAGTGTTGGAGGTTTACTACGCTGTTAGCCCTTCTTCACCGTAAATACCCCAATCCTAGAATGGAAAATGATGCTAGCTTGATAGCTTAGTTGGTTATAGCACCTATTCGGCAAATGTGGAAACCCGGGTTTGATTCCCGGTCAAGTACAGGATGTTTTTCTTTTTTTTCTCTTTCTCAAATGTCAAAATTTAATTTCAGATTTATGCGATCATGCATTAAAATCATTCCAACACCTTTGTTTCTTTTATAACTTTTTTACTCCACTCAACGGCGTCTCGTGTTCTTGTCGGATTTACGACTCAAATTTCAAACTGGGCGTGCGCACGTATAGAAACGTTTCGCATAGAAGTTGCTCGTTTTCTCGAAAAACAATAAAAACACCCATCACTTTAAGCGACAATAAAGAATGCGCAATTATTATTATAAGCATTATCTATAAAAAAGTTATTTATAAAAATTCATTTTTATATTGCCACTTGCACTGAAGATCAGATTATAACTTAAAACAAGGAAAATCATACGGTTCCGTAATTGTTCGAAAGCAGAACATCTCCAGGAAAATCCGCGTCACGACTCAAAACGTGGCTTAAACCAGTTCATTAGAAGATCATACGGAATGTTAAAAATAATGGAAAACTTTTTAAAATGTTATCAATCTTAACAAAGCTCCTTTTATACCGATGGAAATTGCAGCAATATTAAAACGCAACAATTCTCATCTTCATGTCTATTAGACCCCTGGCAACACAATCCCGCAGAATCATTCCCAGCAGCGACTTATGAACTCAATCCCTTTTCTTTTCCGTTATTCCCCGCTGAGCTCCGTTCCTAGTTAATGACGAAGCGCAGAACTTTCAAATCGTCAAGAGACGTGGGGTGAAGAGACAATGGAGAGTTTGGATATGAGCGTGGAGAGAGATAGAGAGAGGGAGGGGAAGGAATGAAGAGGAGAGGACGGGAAATTTGACTGGGATTAATATATTTGCGTGCAGGAAATGAGCGCGAGGCATCACGCTTCCATTATTCTAAAAACCTCGAGGCTAAAAAGTTCGAAAACGTTCCATCTTAATTCTTCCATATTCATTAAGGATATGAGGGGCAAATGTCGTCCTTCGTTATTTATAGATTCCTCCCTCGAAAGTTGCGACTGCGATAGGTATATGGTCTCATGAATGAAATACAAAAATAAAACTTATTTGTTCTGCCGTACTCTTACTTTCTTTTATTTAAAAAATACAAAATAATGGAGAGCAACCAAGCAAACTTCTCCTCTCGAACCATTTCGAAATAGATTGGAAATAATGGTATCTGCGATGAACGCACCCGATACACGCATAATAAATCTAATTTGCTCAAGAATGAGCACCCAAAAAATCAGAAAATTGAAAAAAGTACTTATCTCAGGTAATTCCAATAGCTACAACGAGGTTACGAACAATTCGATGCGCATTTTAGCTATAATGCAGCCGTCTTTAGTGGGGATTCACTGGAAGTTCTTTTAGAATCTACTTTTGGTGAATTGCCACTGATTATGGCTGTATTGTAGCATCTTGTTTTTCATAACCTTTTTTTAGCTATTGAAGACACTTTTGATAAGTACTTTGTTCAATTATTTCATTCTAAAATTCTTATTCTTGAAATGTTTTAGACGAGCTCAATATTTTTCACTTGAATTCTAATGTGTACAAAATTTTCATTTAATACAGTTCGACCTATTGTCTTCGCAAAGATTTAGTTACCGAAGTGCCTTCTGAGTTTTATGTTATCATCTTTGGCGACCTATTAAGTCCGCAGCGCAACCCTAATTACACGAGCATTATTTCTGACCGAGTAGTTTGAGAGAAGTTAAAGCCGAATACACGGTTAAGTTTGAATTTAGAGATTGATTTAAAAAAAAAAACAAGGCGTTTTCATTCGTTCGCCAAATGGAAAAGGGAAGCACTTAAGATGAAAGGTTTTCTTCGCAAAGAGAACGCTGCAATGAGAATGCGGTTCAAACGTAAAGTGTTATATCGATTGGAAAAATATGGCAGATAATTTAAAGTATGGGACCCGCAAGATAAAAAACTGAAATCATTAAATGAATTTCCGGAATATCTCAAAGATATTACGAGTGGATTAGATAAGTCCACGCTCACTGGAACCTTTAGGACGTGGAATCTCTTGAATAAAATAATAAAAGATGAATTATGTATGAGATGCCAGATTTATTGGTAATGCCTGATTACATCAATCGATACGAAATAGAAAATACAAGAAAATATTTTACTCTGTAAAAAAGGCACGAAAATAAAAGAAAAGATGACTACTTGTTTGTGAATGGTTACGTATTATAGATATATAAAGAAAAGCCTTAATATATTTATTCGCTTGAGGATAGCGTACTAAATTTAATTTTAATATGGTATCATAAATATTCCTTGTTTCGATGGGTCCAACATTACATTATTTATTCGTGAGGTTATATTTCATTCTGAGAACTTGATAGAGTAATGCGCACAGACCCTAATTTAAAAAAAAACATTATCTCTGAATTATTTCCTTATTGAAACCTCTTGGCCGAGCAAATAATCCATGGATTTTGAATTTTTGAGTAATTTTTTTCTTCCTATAATTTAAAATCCTTTAATATTCTACATTAATATGGGAGGAAAGTTCTTGAATCGGCTTGAGTGGTGTTTAGCATTTTTTTATGCTGGAGAATTAATCGTTGATGCCTAAAAAAATATTTAACTGCCAAAAATGCCAACAATTTATATGTTTATTATACGTTTACGCCAACATTACCTCAAACTGTAGCTTTCAATCTTTCGTTTCCCTTATGTTCGGGACCATTTTTTCAGAAAATCATCGCTCTTTTTTACTTTTCGACGGTGTGCAATGAGAAAACATAAATCTCCACGGAAAGATTTGTAAAAATCTCACGCATAAACGTTCCTACTACATTCTAATAACCAATGAACATTCCTAAACGACATAACCGCATGAAGATACTTTTACATTTTACTTTTTTGGTCGCGTATTCGTAGGCACGCAAAAATGAAAGGAAGCCTTAATGTTTAAGAAGGGGAAAAGGAGTCAGTGGGGAACAAACGAGAAAGAAGAACCTGTCCGTAAATAGAGAGAAGAGTAAAAAGGGTTGAGAAAAATACCAAGGAGGAAGATGAAAGGAAGTCATAGTGGATTTGAGATAAACGAATGAGAGAGAAGGGAAATATTAGGAGAGACAGAAATGCAGAGGATAATGAAAGGGGAGAATGAGAAAAAGAAGGAGGGAATGGAAGGAATAAATTTCAGGGTTTGTTAGGGGCGGAGATCTGACAAAGAAGGAAAGGCTTTTTTACTCCTCCAGAGGACATGCGGAACCTCGAGGGCTTTTGGGATAGAACTAGGGGAAAAAGAAGAACTAGGACCTAAAAGCATGTTAGGGTAAAAAAGAGAAGGTCAAAAGAGAGAAAAACGAAAGAGGAGGATAGTAAGAATAAGGAGGAGGTAGGAAGTAGAGGAAGAGACGTAGGAGAGAGAGAGGAAGAAAGGAAGGAGAATATAAGGAAATGACATCAGGTCACGTGGTCACTTGTAGAGGGAATAAATGGAGCGGAATTTCTGTCCACTCAGATCCCTGAAACGCTTCGTTAGAAGCCGAGATTCAGAGGATCGTCAGGTTTTGTGGCCAGAACCAGCTCTCGCCAGGACAATTGTAATTATCTGCGTGGTCCTCTTGGTCCACCCGGAATTTTTTTTCCATTACTGTGCAGCAAAATCCCCGAGGTAAAAAATTTTATTTTCAGAATTATTAATCCAATTTTACTTCGTTTGTTGGGAATATGGAATAATATCTTTTGTTTTTGTTTTTTGGTATGAGGTCTGGGGAGGACTAGATTTCATTTCAAGTTTCTGCGCAAATTCTTTTCTGGTCTCGCAATCTCATGTAGTTTTATGTTTGCTAAAATTTGGATTAATTTATCACGAAGTCTCATTTCGAGTCAAGAAGGACGGTACCGTGCGATTAAAATTTTTAAAGCGGTATGTGAGCATACTACATAGATGATTTTATATTGAGCTAGATTCGCGATTTTAGGTTAGAGTTACGCGCAGTGTGCGGAAAAATTCCGCTTAACGGATTTTTCAAATATAAGAATTAATTGAGCAGGATGTTTAAGAAATTAAAATATTACTTTTACTCTTACTAAAGTTATTTCAGCGATACTTTGCGACAAATGGGTTTCAAACCAAAACTACGTCGCAGGCAACGACATTTTCGGTCTCCATGGATTTCGAGGTGCTCTTGATTTATCATAAAATTAGGATTGGATTATCTAAAGACGCCAGAATACAAGTATTAATTGAGAGGTTATATATAATCATCACCACCTAATATATTTTCAGTAAATCAAAGAAATTTAACTATCTCTGACATTTTTTCCTCAATCATAAACTATTCACAATCCTTCAGTTTTGCTTCTGTTTCCATATCCGATGTAAAGAAGATAATTTCTAAACTTAATTCGAAAACAAAAGGCTATGATCTCATCACTGGATCTATGCTCCATAATTTGATTCATATCTTGGCACCGATCATTACACATATAATTAATTGCTCCTTCTCTAGCTGTTACTTTCCCAGTTCCTGGAAACGTGCTCTACTGCGACCTATCCCTAAAAAGGCTAATCCAACAACTCCACAGGACTTTCGCCCTATAAGCATCCTGCCAACGCTATCCAAAATTATTGAAAAACTAGCGCATAAACAAATACATCAATATCTAAATGAATATGAGCTCCTTAACCCCTATCAATCTGGATTTCGTACTGGCCACAGCACTGCTACCGCATTGATCAAAGTCACAGATGATATTCGGGAGAATTTCGATAACAAAAAAGCTACAATTCTCACACTATTGGACTTCTCTAAAGCGTTTGACTCCATTGACAGCGGAGTATTACTTGCCAAACTTGCTAAAATGAACTTTTCCCTTAGCTCTTTGAAATGGATAAAATCTTATTTTCAGAATCGCTACCAAATGGTATCAATCTCTGATAAAAGTTCATCGTGGAAAAATGTCTCCCGTGGTTGTCCCCAAGGATCTACATTAGGACCCTTATTCTTCGCCTTATATATAAACGATATCTCTAACTCAATTCATCACTGCCAGTACCACCTTTATGCTGACGATCTGCAAATATACATAGGAACTCAAATATCTCATATCAATAACAGAATTGATTGCATGAATAGGGATATAAGATCGCTCATGACCTGGAGTGCTTGTAATGGCTTAATGTTAAACCCCTTAAAATCTCAGTCAATAATTTTCTGCTATCCTAAATTACTCGGCAAATTACTAAAGTCAAATATTGACCCAGTATTAATTAACTCCACTCCTGTACCGTTTTCCAAGTCAGTAAAAAACCTTGGTGTTATTATGAATGATACACTCTGCTGGTCTAAACATGTAAACGAAATTTGCCGAAAAATCAACTACTCACTTTATTCACTTAGGCTACTTAAAAACATTCTTCCAGTAAAACTAAAAATTTTACTTGTAAATTCGCTTGTAATTCCTCATTTCGATTATTGTGATTCCGTTTTTCTAGATCTAAAACAAGATTTGTTACAAAAGCTCCAGAGGACTCATAACTCTTGTGTTAGATACATTTTTAATATGAGCAAAAGTTGCCATATAACAAACGCATTCAAAGAATTGGGCTGGCTGTTCTTGGAAGAACGTAGGAAGATGCATATCCTAACGCAACTAAGAAGTATCCTCACCTCTTCCTCGCCTAAATACCTAAGCTGCAACTTCAAACCCCTTAATTCTGGCCTCTCCCTGAACACCCGAGGATATTCCCACTCATCGTAGCAGTTACTATAATAAATCCTTCACCGTTACCGCCTGCAATCTTTGGAACTCTCTCCCCTTTCACTTTTACTCTGTCAATGGTATTAACCAATTTAAGAATCATTGTGCTAAATACTTAGCCAGCATTAGGTCCTCATAAAAATGTAATACTTTCCTCTGTATTTTTCCTTCTATCCTTCATTTAAATATCAGCACATCACTATATCCATCAGCAAACAGGGCAGTGATGATGATTTTTATTATTTTACTTTGTGTACATTTGTGCTGTACTATTCTTATTTTTTTATTATTTATGAATACCTTGAAATGATTTTCATTTCTCTATATTGATTTGTATTGAATTCTGTACATTTATATTTATCATATTGTGTATCATAATGGTTAGGTGGAAGAAGGGGCCATATGGCCTCAACCTCGCCGTAGTAAGAAATAAATAATAATAATAATAATAATTTGGGAAGAAAAAGACTAGGGGAGCATCGCTGATAATCTTCTGTTAAATTCCACAGTTCGATCAATGAGATATAATCATCAGAAAAGAAACTGGGTTACAAGGCAAAAAAAATTAAATTATATATGAAAGCTATACGAAACATTCACGCGGCGAAAGAAGAAATAACACAGGAGAGGGGGCAAAAGAGTAGATTTCCCGGAGTGAGATGTGACGAGGTTTTGAGAGAGAAGTAATATAGACAAGAGAGGGAATGCTCTTCGAAGAAAACAAAATTTCAAATCGATATAAAATGTAGATTACCTAGAAATAGTAATTGCAGTATTCCTAACATTGATTATGTTGGGTATAGGTTCATTTTGTCCATGTCAAAAAAAACGCTTTTCTCGATTTGAGAGAAAAAAAACTCAAACTTCCTGCGGCAGGAAAGGTTTCATGGCGTTTGAAAAATATAAGTTAGAATTTAAGCGAGTTTCTTATATTCCATGGTTTACAACATATTTCCTTTCGTAAAAAAATTCGCTAAATCCCAAATGTGTTTTCAAGTATGAATTAATTTTTATTATTTTTATTGTAAGCACATAAAAAGGACAGGGGAATGTTAAAAGGTGACATAATTTACCTAAATTCCCGAAAGTATGTCTTGAATATTAACTATAATTTTTTAAAGTAATTATCATAGGTATTTTAGCAATAAAAATAATAATTTCTTGGTATAAAGAACAAATAAGACCCTTTGTTGATGAGGTAGGTAAGTAGCAGGTACACCAGAGCAAAGCTTTAATAGAGAGAACACGATGTAAATTAATAGGCTAGGACATTGTTTATTTCCTCTCACATTACGTATCACTGTTAATACCATTCTGTTTACCTTTATAGAAATAGTACAGAACAACTGTCAGAAGATGTCAGCACAATACACGATAGATTGTGTACTGTAAAAGAGGTTCATTTTTCCTCTGTGAGGCGATAAAGTCGAAATCGTGCATGTACGACCGTACCCGTCAACAGATTATTAGGACATACAACACTCTAAAAATAATGAAAACCAAGGCCAAAAAAACTTAATAAAGGAATAAAAAAACTTGTCTCTATAAACTAAGTCAACGTTGATCAATAAAGTAAAAGAAAACTTACAAGAATGGCCAAACTTTCGCGTTTTAGATGGGCGATTGAGCTGAAGAAATGGGCTCTTCGAGGAAATAGTTTTTTTTGCGGAAGGTTAAATTCTAGCGCGCGCGAGTAAAATGGCGTGACGACGCGGAAAGTATCCCATTCTGTACGGACCTTGAAAAAGGGTTGAATCTGGAATGGAGAAATTTCTGGGAGTCCCAGAGGGGACGGAGTCCCTAGGGATTGGAAATGGAACGGAATTAAGAGGAGAAAAGGGAGAGAGGAAGACGGTTGCTAAGGCAAGGGAGGTAGGAGGAGAGATCGTGGTAAATATTTAAAACAAAAATAATAAAACGAGACTTCGCAAAGTATTAAAAAGTGCATTAGCGAAATGGGATTGCTAGTGAATCGTAAAAAAAAAGGAAGAGAGTTTGTTCGCATTAAATAAGATTGAGCAAAAGAAAATATGTGCGGAATGGATTCTTTTTTATTTTAAAAAGGCTCAGCTGCCTAAATGAGATTCGTAAGTCAAATTACATCGGGTGGATGAGAGAATTCATAACGTATTCAGCCAGTTATTTGCTTCGAAATATGGAGTTTATGCTCAGTTTTAATATTTTATATCTTATTTCCTTCGTTAGAAAAACAGAAAATATATTCCAGTTCCTTTTTATATATAACTCGACCATAAATTAAAATACAGCAACTCAAGTGTATTATTTTAAATAAGTAAATGTGAGGCATTTATGGATGAGTGAGGTATTCACAATAAAAATATTATCTGAAGCAGTTCCTCAAATATTTTGGTGTAATTGAATTTTAATTACTCTATAAGACTGTAAACATAGCGTGAGATTGGCTTTTAAATCTCAAGTAAATTCAAATTTGATATTAATCGCAATGCATTTTTCATTTTAGAACAATTTAGAGTTTCTCTGAAAAAAGGAGTTAAATAAAATCATCAACAGAAATATACAAAAACTCTTTTGTGAATATATAAACTATCCAATTCATAATGAACCCTCATTAAAGGCTAACTTTAACTTTATGAGCGAAATTGCTTTGCAAAAGGGCTACAGGAAATTTTCTGCTTTTGTAAAACAACCAGACCGTATGCTAACGAGAGATTGTTATGGCGATTGGCGAATAATTTAACAAATACTAAATCAACTTCGATTTTCGATTATGCGTTTTAGGCTTGGTTTCTGCAAAGCGAAAGAAGTTACTACTCTCAAAATGAAATTTAAATATTTCGATTCACTATAATTTTAAATTGAAACTTTATCTTACAATAAGACAAAATGCTGCCTTCTATTCGAAAAATAAAAATTATCGAAATCACGCAATAACTTTGTACACATAAATAATCTAAGATATCTCTTAGCAACCTTTTCACATTCGCCGACCATCCATAAATAGGGAATGTAACCGCAGATGATCATAATTCGTTTTTTTGTAGATTCTACGTAGTATTACTCTCCAGTCATTAACAATTTTTGACCGTATGTAAAAATTCCACTAATACAACAATCACTCCTAGCTTTAGAATTCGTTTTTAGGTGTTCTTTACCAGCAAAGCGAGAGTAGCGGGACTTATCACCTAAGCCACTTGACGGATATTAATTAAATTTACTGTTAGTGATTCTTATTACATTTTATCACCATATTATGATTTTGAACTACCTATATCCGTCAATAAGAACTTCTACCTTTTATAAGAGCTTATGCTCGTTTCTCGTTAAATGGTATCCGTCAAGCAACAATTAAATACCATATTTTTCTCTCTTAAGTTTTTGTATGATTGTAAGATATCGATTTAAAAATATATTTGAATAGAGGTCAACATTTATCACATTGACGTCCGCAAGACCTTATAATAACGACTTATAGTCTCTGAAATAAAAATTCAAGAATAGCCCAATCTTTTGATACCGTTTTATACGTGTTTCCTATAAAGAACGCCTTTAGAATCTTTGTGCATTCCATTTATGGAGGATACTTTTCCATTTTGTTTTCATTTGCTAATGCAATCCAAATTAGTCGAGGACCTCTGAACTAAACGTATTTTTTCATCGTCACTCTATAAATAGCAGTTTTTTATATAAGGAGACACTTTTCACTCAAATAATTTGCTTACAACTTCATGATAATTTATCTTCGTCTGCCAAATTTCTAACAGTAGCCCTGAAGCATTTAAAGTGAGACATAACCTCTGTGGTATTTATAATGTTTTTTAGCCTACTTTCCAGAATGGAAATAGGCTTATAGTTTTGTCGTTGTGTCTGACTGTCTGTCTATTAACTTTTGAACCAATAAACCGACTTTTACGAAACTTGGTGGAAAACTCTTGCTACATGAGCCAAGATCCCGAGGATAGTTTTTGTTGCGAAGATTGAAGTCCCAGTTTCGATTCCCAGAGTTATCCTTCCCATTTGATTTGCATGGGAAGTCTGAAATCCATCGTGCAGGGTAATTTTCTCTTGCACATTTAAATATCTTACATTTGTAATATCGGAGCGAATTTTGTACTACTACTACTATTCTCTGAGAAAAGGAATGAAAATTCTAATTTTTATCGTAGAATTTTGCTTATCGGTTGTATTCCTTAGAATTTCGCGTGAATACCGGCGATTTTGTAGCTTTTACCACTCATTATGAGAGTTTTGCCATAGAATCAACTATTGTTGGACTCAGATTCGGTATATTCTAATACGCACACGCGTTATTTTTGCCGCACAAATACGCGTGATCAATTTAATATTCCGTTTGAATGTGTCTGTATTATTTTATAACGCTAAATTATGAAATTTGGGAACACAAAAAAACAACATTTCCGCGGAGATTTCAAAGCTATTAAAGGCAATATAAGTATTAAATAAACGATCGAATGGAAAGTAGGCACCATAAGTTCCGTTCATCTTGTTTATTATTATTCCAGATGCAGCGCGGCTGTGACGTACCAGACACCACTCCCTTATCCCTCATTTTGCCAGGACCACCCGAAATTTTTTCCTGGCCTTTTCAACTTTTTCCGCGGTTCCGCGATTTTTTTTCGGGGAGGATTTTTTTCCGGGGTGACGCACGCCGCGCTCACCCCTGGATTCTTGTCTCGCGCCACTCCTCGGGATGCGGATTATTTAATTAACCACCTTTTAAAAATGTGATCATTAATTCATAAATGTTTTATGCTATAAGATGCGAAGTTATTAAGATTGGGAACGCACCCCTTTGTATTCATGTTATTTGATATATGAAGTTTCAATACACGAATGAAGTTTTAGGAACGCATTTTCTTCGTATACCGAGGTATTACTGTATTTTAAAATAAAACTACGATGTGGGATAATAATTTGTAGGCATATGGCAAAAAAAGTACAGAAGCATTTCAAATGATCAAAATTGCATTCAGCAGGGATTTTTCGTCTCGCGATAAAGTGATTGCGTGGCATAAATTATTTTATTAGGGATGTAAATGAATCCATGATGAAAACCGGAGGGGTCGACCGTCCACATTACGATCTGATTAAAAAATATATCAAATCGATTAATTCATAAATATTAACCATCATATCAGCTTGAGAAAGACATTATCTAATACGCGCAGCAGCTATGGAGTGGTTCATGGCATTATACATGATGAATTTGACTGCGGGAAGTTGACAGCCAAGGGGTTATCTGAAATCATGTACGATGAACAAAATGCTAATTGAGCTAATCTATTTATTCTAAGATTAAGTCTACTGTGAAGTATTTTGATTGCGGCATGATACCACTTATGTATATACAAAGCCTATACTATTGCATTTGCTTCGCCGTAATAACAGCGCAACTGCCAGCTTACATTCGGCTCCCACTAAAACCACCAAACATTTAATAAGAACTCCCTAGTTTTATGCAACCCAACTTAAACTAGTCCCTTAATTATACCACCAAGCATACACCACATGCCCCTAAAACCTACACTACCCAATCTACTGCAACATATGCATCCCAATTAAAACTTCTGCTATATGTGCTATAGTTAGCAGAATTCAGGTGCATAACAGCTCCTATGAGATGTATATGTTCCGTATTGATTAGTGAATATTCTTCTTACGGCTGTTATACACTTGAATTCTCCTAACCGTAGCACCCAGATAACCTTTTCCACAACTACCGCCATTATGAAGAGTTGCAAGGTCTGAAAAAGACGAAAATATTAATAATTATTTTATTTGCTGTTTAGAGAATCTTATTTATATAAACCGTTACTAAATATGCTTTAACGTCTCATTATACGTCTCTATCATCTCTACATCAGAAGATATTAATTTTTGAAAGTGCCCAAGGACTTTATGAAGACCCTGTACGATATATACAAATATAGGAACTAAAGTGCCTGTAGGCAAGAGAATATTATCTGCGTTGGACATCTAGCATCACTAAAAGAATTCCAGGATATATATGAAGAGACTGGAAGACAGATAGGGGAGAGAGATTGAGAAATTGTTAGGGCCAACTTTGAGGAGGGAGCCAAGAAATAGGAAAAACTGGAGGAAATATTAAGGAATGATGATGTTTACACAACAATACAAATATAATATAACTGCACCCAATATGGCCTGTTACCCAATATGGCCTAATCGCTGTATCGAACGTACTTCGTGAGAAAATTGTTAGATGATGGTTGCAGTATATCGTTAGACTGATAACAACTGTGTTTATATGGAAATCCGCCGGACGCACTCAGTTGGCTGAATTTGCTGGAGTGTTTTGTTTGAGACCAGCCTTTGTGATGACTTGCATCTAATTTCAAGACGTTGGTTAAGTCATTGTTTGTACAGGAAAAAGTTAATTACTTAATTTGACCTTAAGCATTCTATAAGATAATTGTCTCTACTACTATTAGTGGTGTGATTGGTTTGGCAATTCATTCAGATGTCATGTGGTTCCAACGGAATGTTTAACTAGTCCAGGTTACGGCTTATGTAGGCCATATTGTCCATTTTGTGAGCCTAAAATAATAACAATGATTTTTAAAAATGATTTTAGATCTCATTTTGTTGTTCATTTCTTTATTTAAATGAAATTTTGACCTCATGTTCCTAAATCTTTGATGGTACAATTTTAAGATTTTTAACTGTGTGGAAAGAATCTTGTATTTTATACTCTCATTTTTAGTGCTTTCGTCAATGCTGAAAAGCACTATTATCTTCGTGATGTCCTTCCGTCCGTACGCATATATCAGGGAAGAATTGGCAGAACCGATTTCAACCAAATTTGGTGTATAGAATACTCACATTAATGACTTAGATGGTACATATCGAACGGATCCATTTAACAGGGGTAAAATAAAGATTTATGGTGTAGATATAGAAAGCAGAGCTGCCACAATACAAGGAATAAAAAACTCTTTTAACAGGTATTTGTGTTGAACTTTCTACATCTATTTAAACCAAATTTAATACATATAATACACATACGTAAAAACCATATTATTATATTTATACCGAATCAGCTAAACAGGGGTGCCACAATTGCAAAAAATGCTTTCAGTAATTAAGGATTTGGAATGAATTGGCTGAACGGATTTCAATTAAATTTTGTATATAAGATTTGTACAGCATACCATAATGAAATCAAGATGCTTAATGCGGAGCTAAAGAGTAGGGCTACCACTGTTAAAAGTAAAATAATATTTCCTTTACACTTACTTCTAGAGAACTGACATCATGGATTTAAACCCAATATGATATATATAATATTCATATAAATAGATAACCAAAATAGCACATTTCAACCGGGTTGACAAAACAAGGTCGCCACAATATCAAGGTTTTTTGTAACTATGAATTTGGAAGGTGTTGGCTTAAAGGATTTAAAAGAAATTTCTTTTGTAGTAAGAGTATACAATGGGAAAACGAAGTAAATGTGGTTATAGCGGATCGAAAAAGACTACCAAATATGAGAAAAATAATTTTCTGATTATAAGGCAAATACATGAGTATACGATTATACTACCGCAAATTTGACGAAAAGCACTACTGTACTACAGGAAACCCATGTACACCGCTACTTGTTTATTTTTGCCTACAGACAATTTATTTTAACCATTTTTGTGCAATCAAGCATTAGAATTTTGATACAAGTACTTGATAAATATATCAGATTCTTGTTCTCTTATTTTTTGAACAATTACCTAATAGACCATATTGAGATCATATGTTCCTAATATTACCTAACAAAAATGCTAACCAGTAATTCCATTTTGAAGGGTTATAGCTCAACATTTTTTTGTTTACTTAAATAAACTCTACGAGTACATTATGTAAGTTTTACTTGCAGCATTTGGGAAAGGTGCGTAAAATTAATAAAGCTTATCTAGGTCATATTGAATAGAGTTAGTTACCTTATATAACAGGCGTGGACAAACCGCGGCTTGCGAGCCGCATGCGGTTTTTTTACTTAACGTCCGGCTCTTATTCGTTTACACTCAAGGGCGTATCAAAGCTTATCACCTGAGAATGTAATAACACGGTGCGACTAAAACGTTTTGAGGATGATTAAAGGAAATGCATTCCCTCTGTATTGTTTCGAATATAAGTTATGTTTACTGTTTATACATTTTTGTGTGCGAAATGTGTGTCTTGCGACTCTCAAACTTAGAAAGATTATCATAGGCGGCTCTTAGAGTAATAAGGTTTGGTCACCTCTGATATATAGTGTGTATGTATGCATAATGTTCTATATCAGTGTTTCTCAAACAGTGGGTCGCGACCCCCTAAGGGGATCACAAGAGGATTTTAGGGGTCTGAAACACTCTTCAAGTGATTGTATTTTTGTTTTAAGAGTCCTGCAGGTTTTCATTTATCGATCTATTCTGTTCAAAATTCTGTGCTTATGTACCGAAACTTTTTTAACAAATAATTTTTTTCGTGTAATAAAAACAAAAAAAGAAACTATATCTCAGTAGTGATTAGTACTTAAAACATTAAACTATACAGGAAATATTGTCAGCATGTTCTTAATACAAATAGAAAGTTGTAAATAAAACAATTTATAGTGCTAACTTTATATATATAAAGAGCGCAAAATATTTTTAAAACTTATTATTAATTTTCTTATCATCGTCTCATCGTCATCCCTTCCCTGTATGGAGAAAATTGGAGTTTTGTTTCCTTCTCGAATATTCTCAGGAGGTTACAATGACCAACAATCCGGACGAAGAGATCGCCTGACGAATCGTCCTGAGAACCACTGGTCTGTATAACTCCCCTTATACATTTCATTGCTTCTGTATTCTTATGTTATTCGAAACGCGCAATACATTTCCGCGAATTTGGCAAAGGCATCTTTTTTGGCGGTCCTACGCGAAGAGCAAAGGCCGCAATATAGCTTGAATGCCAAATTTTACACAGAGAAGCGGAGGCGCAACTCCTTTAGCAAAAAACTAAAGAAATCGGGGTCGGAACTCCGTAAAGTGGAACGGCAAGAAACGACTACCTGCGTATGACTCACAAGAAAGTTCCCAGGAAACCCTACTGGAGATGAGGAAAGAGATCCCTTGAGTTATACGACCGGGAGATGAGAAAGCTAGAATATGGAATTCATATGATACGCTGCAATCAAAGGGTTTCGGATGTAACACGCAACGATTGGATGCTCCCTCCGGAGAAATGCGCGCGCTTGGAGCGGAGGAATACGGCAACGGGACATGTGGGCTAATATATTGGAACAGAAGGGTAAAAGAACGAAGAGAACTTTTTCGTAAAATTGGAAAGGAAGAGGAAAAATACCGAGTGAGTGTTTAGGAGTTTGTTTTGTTTTGATGTCATCGGAAGAAGTCCTTTTTATTCGTTCCTAACACAGTGAAGCGATAATAGCGGAACGCCATATGGGCTCACCTGTCTCCCCGTCAGTCGAGACTTTCTCTTGAACCGCTTGGCGGGTTTTGATGAAATTAAGTATCAGTGATCGTTATTAAAATCTACCGCCATATTGCGATTTTGAACTGCATCCGTGAATTAAAATTTCCTCTTTGCATAAGTACTTTTATAAACTTTTTTATCTCGTTAAATGTGATCCGTCAAGCAGCAATTAAATCCCACATTTTTTTCTTCCTTGCACTTATATGATTTTTAAGGTATAGATAAAAAGATTTTATTTGGAAAGTGGAAAATATTTAACACAAAAAAGTTCGTGAGGCCACAATTACAACACACTGATTCGGAGATACAAACTTGAGAAAATCCCAGACATAACACCACATATTTTGTTTACATCGTTCGCTGCGATTATTATATCGGCAAAAGACAATTAAAAAGCCATATTTTTCTCTCCCAAACATTTATATGGTCGTTGAGGAATTAATTAAAATATTTATTAAGATGTAGTGTAACATTCGTCAAAAAATCTGTGAGAGCTCATAATTACGGCTTAAATTTTCGGTGGAAAAACTTCAAGAGCCCCTCAATATATCAATACTCTTCAGCATGTAAATCCTAATATCTCTCTTGTTACTTTTACTATTGTTATATTTTTCCGATGTTCTTGTTCGTTTTCTTAAGAACATATAGGTTATGGAAAGGCTAAAAAGGGGATAATACAAACAGGTCATCATATTTTTCTCTTTTCACAGCTATGATAATCAATATATACATTTTCACTCAACATGGCGTATTTAACGAAGAGTTTTATTGTTTTCTAGCAATATCTGTAAAGTTACATGCAAATAAATTACAAATAATTTAGTATAATGTCATTCAATAACTAAGGAGACCATATTGATCACGTCCACAAAGTGCAACAATCCGATGAAGCAGATTAAGAACTAATAGGAAGATTTTGAGCATTCTCCGAGTAATTACGCGTGATTAATTGGACAGATCCTTGGCCGATGAAGGCAAATTATGAAATAAAGTTATGGGATGGAATCCGACACTAATGCGAACAGAAATTATACGTTTTCAGGAGAGAGGAAGAGAGGAGGGGAACGTATTAATGCGTGGATTTTGCGCTTCGGGGGAAAAACGAAAGAACGGCGTTACCTTTTCGGTCCTCGGAAATCTTTTATTAATTGATTCGCAAGCCTGTGAAATATGATCACGAGACGTTCATTTCAAATTAAATCGCGCGTCTCACGGTGAGCGATGAGCCAGAAATGACGTTCGAGGCTAGAAGAAAAGGCAAAATGATAGCGGAGGGATGATTGATGTAACTATTTTTAAATGATTGATTGCCCATTTGCCCACACTGAGGAAGACGGCGACTCCGCGAACTGCAGCGATGGCAAAAAAAAAAGAAGTCTGAATTTTTCAGAATTTGATTTGCAGCCGAATACCTTAAATCCTAACTAATTTCCCTAGAGTCTATAACTTAATTTGGGTGCATTCGCCGTGAATAACTTCGTCAAATTTGATGAGCCGTAAGAATATACAAACGTTAAAATTAGAGTGTGAAAGCCCGTGTTGACATGAATCGATCCTGAATAAATTCAGCAAAGTTAATTAAAAAAATAACATTTAGGAGTCCTTTGATAGTTTAGTCATCCCTAATAGGCATATAAATGCTGGGAAACCCAGATGCGCATTTCGACTACAAGTCATCCATCTTAAGTGGCGAACTCACCGATTTTAAATATTAAATGGTACCTGTAATCTCTTTTCTCTAACATTTCCAAGGCTATCTTTGCCGTGTAAATTATTAATTAGGATGCGTACATAATACTAGCTCAATGTACATACCTGTGATTTATTTCAAGTTTCACATCTATATTGAAATATGGAAGCGCAATTTAAGAAACTGAACGATATTTTAATCAAGACTGCCATTGAGTTTATGGATTAAATGCATCTGTTTATTCAAGAAGCAAAGAGATTTAATCATTAATAAGATAAATAAAATTTATTATGACTCGAGAATTTGAATGATAAACTTATTTTTCCTCGATTCAGAGACATTTGTTATTTTAAGCAGCTTTGTTAATACTAGTGTTTCTATGCAGTGACTCAGGATTTCAAGATTTATCCACTTAAATTTTAAATCTTTAGTGCCAATTTTTGCAAACGCATTCATCGGCAATGATTAAGCGTCGAGAGGCTTTAAAAGTATTTCCTTAGCCGTGCCGCAAAGTAGGCATGGAAAGATTTAATACAGGGCAGGAAATTTTCCGGAGAAGGTGCTAAAAGCCGTATTTCGTACGGACACGGTTTTCTCATTAAATGTTCGTCCCTTTCGCCTCGTGGCGACAGTTGTCAAAGAGGCGCCAATTACCGAGTTTTCGGCCGAGTACTTCGAATTAAAACAACGCATAAGAGAGTCGCCTCGCCGTCGATGGAGGCATTTCCGCACAAATTCAAATTACCAAACTTACTGCAGCGTGCGAAAGTCAACCTCAAGGTCCGTTCACATTGAGTGCACCACATTTTTTATTTCAATTTTCACACGTAAAATACCTCATTTTTCTTCATCATCTCGTAGTAATTACATTTATGCCTTCTCTGTCGTTGTTTTTATTTATTTTCATATCATAATTGTCTCCGTAACGATGTCAGGTTCTTTTCGGTTAACGATTTCTAAGGTTCCTTGGTGGCGGTAACTCACTCATTCCCACTGAACTTTCCTACTACTCTTTGCTCTTCTATACACGCTCTGTTTGCGTTCGACGTACTATGTGCGAAACTTCGCTTTTTCGTGATAAACCCGCAATTTCATCTTCGTCTCGTGTCTTATGCATGTGGCACCATCTGTCTTTTTTTAATGGCAACAAATAACGCTTCGAATGGCGGCAATCATGGCGTAATTTAAAAATATATATTTTTATGGGAAAACGCAAAATCTTGCTACAATTGTATAAACTCTCCAGAGATGACGCTCGTGTACGTGAGAGGTTTATTGATGACAATTCGCCGGCAATTAATAGTAAGTAATAGCATGAACAAGCTTTTTTGTCTATTTTGAGCTTGAAAATTGATGAAATTCAAAATATATTAAATACGGCAGTGTATTAGGAATTCAACATATGCCATAGAAAACAACGACTTATGTTTATAATGTCTTCCAATCCGGAGGTTTATATATAGCAAACTATTCCAATTAATTTGGTTACGAACTAACTTGGTCTATTATTTGAAAATTTTTAATCAATTTCCTATCAAGACGTAAAAAACATGACAAAAATTATTATTCTCTTCTTCAATTAAATATTGAGCCTGGAAGGTATTTTATTTGTACATTCATTTTCTAAAATTCCTTTAATTTATTTCCAGATTTAATTGGGACGAGGCGGTAATTAAAGATTAAGATATATATATCCATGATACCAGGACGTATGCGAATCAACTTTTGCTTATTTTTTCGCTAGAAACTCGGTTTACCTAAATTACCTCCTTTAGTAGATTATTGGTTTCAATAATTTTATATCTCTCCTTTGCGAAGGGCGTTTTTTGGATAATTGTTTTATGTTTCTGCGTCAGCGTCGGATAAAAGGGTATTTAAAACATAAGAATCACCTATAATCACATATTTTCAAACTGTTAATTATAGATTTTTATTAATGTAATTATTAAAATAGAATATTCCTAGGAAAATGGAGAGTGACTATTTAAGCTCATCGGTTAATGAGTTACTCTTATATACAGATTTACAAGGTTCGTTTACGTAAAAAAAATTGGTTTTTTTTTTCATTTTTCGTTTTTTTATTGTGTTGAATACAATAAAAACATTTTCACCTAAGACATATATACACTCTTACATAAAAACTGGTAGAATTTTATATTACACATTAAAAATAAACTCATAAAGTACATGGAATCTAAATGTTATGTTCTGTTAAGATTAAGCGAAGATGCTTGATGCTAAATCTAAACATCTCCCTTTAATTTCGTGAGTGACATCTTCCAACTTTAACTCCGCTTGACAAATTGCACGAAATTTCCTGATTCTGTGCGAGAATCGTCTTTTCTTTTAGCAGCACACAGACGAAAATCGTCATAAAAACTTTGTGATGCAGCCTTTTAAATAAATAAATTTATATATTTAAAAAATACGATACAGTGGTCATTGTTTAAATTCCGGAAATAGTGGTATAGAATGAGATATTTAAGGAGTTAAAAGATTAAAACAAAAGTTACTTTTTTCCATCCATCAAGGGAACATTTGAGAAGGAAATACTCTTAATCACATAGGAGCCCATCGCAGTGAAGGTGAATTTCAATCAACCCTCGTCTCGTCGAGAAAAATAAACTTCGTGCTTTTATACATGACGAATTTCAAATCCACACGTTTGCGGGTCGATTCTAACATACATATTTTTAAATGATAATAAGCTACGACTTCCATATATTCCCTTGAATTTCCTAGAGCGGATAGAGATTCGAAACTGGATTCGAACACATGCCTCTTAGATGAAATGTTTGAGCCTGATATCAGTGTTAGATCTTTTTAAATATACGTAACAAGTTTTGTTGATGCCGGATGAATGATTTAAGAACCTCAACCACTCGCGCTCGAATATTTATGTCATCGCTCTTCAGGAAATGGGTAATTTATAGTGTATATAAGTGAGAAGAGATGCACACACATATTCAATGGTGTCCTCTGTTATTATAATCACATTCTAATTTTTAAATGCCATATAACACCAATTTGAACATGTTCATCAGTAGAATATATCTGATCTACAACGTAACTAATCCTTATCCATCGTTTTCAATTAAATTCCGGCATACGCGTTTTCGCATGGCGCGAACAAACGAGCCTGGAACGCAAATATGGCGTAAATCGAGGAATACCCGTGTAAGCGAACAAATCCAAGAGAAAATACGGAAGTCGTTTTTAAAAATGTCCTCTCGTGTGAATTAAAACTGAGACGCCCATTACGCGGTCAGAACGAGAATCTTTTCCCTTGTTGCGATGCTAAATCGCGGGGGGAACCCTAGGATAGCTTCTTTCCTATATTTTTTTTCATTTCGGCTCTAACAAATCAAATGGCTCAATTACCACTTGGAAGTCTATCTCCGTCCGGGATTTTTCGCCCCCTTTTTTTCTGCAGCACTGGGCCATTATGAGCGGGAGTACATTGGTCCCCAAACACACCCACGACAGTCAGTCCATTCCGCTTTTAGCTGTTGCCTCAGTAACCAAACAGAGACTTTGGCTTTTCGGTCGGTTGATTTTTTTAAATCCGTCGGTTTCAATAAAAAACGAACGTTTGTTTTATCTCGCTTCGCAGTCGATGGATTGCAATTTTTTCAAAAGCTTTGTCCTCCTCCCACCTCTCTCTCTCTCTAACTCTGTCTCTCTTTCTCTTTTTCTCTCCGTTCCGTTGGTGACAATCGCAATATCTTTCTCTTTTGTTATCTCTCTCTAAAAATGATTGGCGGAGTCCAAAAGCGCTTTTGTTTCGCGATTTCGGAAGGCTGCGTCTATCTCAGGAGTTAATACAGTGCGTTCGCGAAACGAAAACCTATATTATGGAATTTGATCGTCCTATAAAAAAGGACCTCGCCGAAAAAGGCTGGATTGATTGCCGGTGAAAGGTCTCCGCGTCAGTGAATGCGCATTGAAAGATTTACGGTTTTAAAAAACTTCTAATTGTGTGCGAATTTAAATGAATAATCTCGGCATTAATCCATGAGTAAAACAGGAATTGCTATAGGATATCTTTAAAAAGAAAACTTGTGTCAAGGGTTATCTATATTTATTCATGTTTATGAATACATTTTCTAATAAATATTTCCCATTTATGGCGTCATAAACAAGCACAAACTAACATCGACCGTCATCCTTATCCTGTAAATGAACAACATTTTAGAATTTACGCGAATAACTTGATAACGGTCAATTCGATTTTTTTAATGTTTCGCAGAGATCATAAATGCATCACTTCCTTTCATAAACGAGCGTTCATTCCCACTAATTGATTAAAATTGTCGGATATTGCTGGTTAGTGCTATAAAATTAGCAATAATTGATACAAGAACTTCAACATACGGATTTCTAAATGAACGAAGTTAATTTTGTACTCAAAAAAACTTGAGGCATTTCCGAATTAGTTATAAAATGTATATTAAACAGGAAGAAAACGTGAAATTTTCACAGCTTCAACAGTTTACCAATTATAGCTTCCTTAGCTACTTCACGGGCCATTGTCTCGCTTCGGCGAAAGATGTCGAAGTGTTTATGCCATCGAGTTAAATTTAATTTCATTGTTAAATAGTTATAAACAAATTCTTTGCTCATTTTTCTCATGAAGTATTGTTTATGCATCAAAGGTTTTCCCTCAAGTATGTCGTGATACCACTCCTATTTTTGCTAATGGATAGTTATTTCTAATATATAGATATATCGCAATAAAAATTAAAAAAATTTAAATATGAATTCGAAGCAAAAAAATTCTATAGGAAATGTTTTCTATCATAAATAAATTGAAATTTGATAATTAATAATTCGAAGAACCCTACATTTTGTAAAAAACATAATCTATATTTTACATCTCTACAAGTTAACATAAATTAATAAAACTATTTCTTTATAGGATAAATTATATGTATGTCATTGACTTCTATTTTACTATTCAAGAGGGAGACATTATTAACACTTTAATTGGGGCCTATTAAACTGTAGCCTTCCTAATGAATAAAATAATATTTTGAGGGATTAATATCAAGTAACGATCGAATAGCAAAATACAAATAGAGCGAAGATATTATATAAATTTCTCTTTTAGATAAGAATTGGTAGGATTTGCCGTAAGCATTCATTTGTACCAAGTCGTAAGAGAGCCCGCTACATACATTTTGAATAACATATACATAACGCCGTCGTCTTCTTGGAGCTTGAAAGTATGCATCTTTTTGACAGCAATTGTATGTCAAATAGCAAAAATGAAACAATAAAGGAGACAACGTAAAATCAAAACTTATTGTTTTATAATTAATGATATATCTTCCTTCAAGATTACTCCGGAAATAAATTAACAGAATTTTCACAATTTTTTCCTGTTCTTTCAAGCGATTAGTTATATTCATCGATTTTTATTTTCATCTATTTTCATTTTTATCGAATCTAATAGATACAGTTTGGTTCATTTTGATATATTAAGGAACGTTTTATAATTTAAATACATATGTAAGGATAAATCTACCATGTGGGCTGGTATTTTGCCGAGGTTTTCAACGCAGCGACGTCAAGTGGTCCCGTTTTAATGCCATCCTAATGAAACTAGAGGGCATTCAAATACCGATTCGCTTAATCCCTCCCCTCGCATTAATTTTCATCTTTCTTCCCCGTCTGAATTATGGACCACCGCGTAGAGCCATTGTGACTCGCCGTAACCCATCTTTCAAATCCCCGGGGATTTCCCGATTATCGCTTTCGTCTTACACGAAACGTTAATTCGTCGCTTTTGATGCCCGCAGTGACCAGCAATTTAGCCCCGTGGGAGGGAACAAAATATCACATTTTTAAGATCTCGCCTCACCCTCCCCTCGCCTTCCCACATTTCCCCCAGTATCACTTTTCAAGCTTGCGTCTTTTCCCTCTTCTTTCTCACTCCTATCATCCCCATCCTCCTCCTGCATTTGCCCTCTTGGAGATGGCAATTTTACTCGTCGATATTGTCCTTATTTCCCTCTCTCTCTCCATAAAAACTTTTTTTTTCTCTCCCATACTCTCCCAATCTCTTCAGACCTTTCTCACACTTTATCACGCTTTTGTGTCAATATGTGGCAAACCCCACACAAATTCGTGCTCGCTCTCTTGGAAGATTGGCAAATATAAACAAAGAAATGATGGTCGTAATCTAATCTCCGCGTCTTCCATAAAAAGTAATGTTTTATTTATTCTTCAACCCATCCCGTGCCAAAACATTTGCTCCAATCACCGCTTCGAGCTTTAAGTGTTTATTGGCATATTTTTGGATAATCCGTCATTTTCTATGTTGCTTTATGATAGGATGCCTGATTTTTTGCGTCATATATATTTTTACTTACAGAATATGATGTCAAATGTATAGTCTATTAAGTGTTGCAATTTTTCTGTCCTTATTTCATTGACTAATTAAATTCAGTGTTACTTTTCTAACAAAATGGTTGTAATGCTGATTGGTAGTAAATTAAACATTTAGCAAGTTACCATTGCTTATTGTTAGACCATACTAATTTTATAAAATATGCAAAACCTCGGTAAAGTTTTACTAAATAATTAAATTTACGTTTGATTTTATTGCGGAAATTGCCTAGTTAATTAAGAAACCCTATCAGGAAACAACATGTTTCATATTTATTTAATTAATTGGTAATTAATATGCTTATAAATGATTATTCGAAGCTAGTTTTTTCAATAATTAAACTTACGAGGGAATTGTGTCACATTCTTTATCCGGATATTTACTAAACATAAGAGAGGTTTACGTGATAAATATTTCTTGGTATATTATATGGAATGACAAAAATACCTGGTCTTTTACTCTGCATATATCACTAAAACAAGAAATAAATAAATGTAAAAAAATTAGGACTTTCATGTGTTACCGCAGTTTATAATATGTAGAGTAATCCCTTCATATTCGCGGGGGTAAAGTTCCTGAAAAACGCCGCGAATATAGAAACCGCAAAAACAGATACTAAAGACTTATGGGATAAATGGGGTTAGAGGAGCAGCTACTCCCAATTTATATGGTAATAACATTGTTATTGATTTTTACACTTGTATTTAGTATTAATAAGCATAGTCTGTAGTTATCGAATCTTTAATTCTCGACATGGAATTAAGAAAAAATACGCGGTAGTGGTAATAACGCACCTAAAGTTTTATTCGCACTATTTTAAGGAAAAATTGCGAGAATAATTCGAGTAAATATGGTGGTTTATTTACAATTTAATGCATTCATAAAAACAAAAAATAAATGATGACTCATACCTTTAATAACGGTGTTGATGTTCCATTAATGATAATGATAATTGCGGCGTTGGAAATATTAGTTAGACGAGGCTCCCTCCTGTGAATCGTCCATTGGCAATCCAACAGATGAATGAGAAGAACTTCGAGCGTTGGCGGTGCTACTTCCGGAGACAACATTTAAGATTCTCTTAAAGTAGCTTGTGATTGGCACCTGCTTCAACTTGTTTTGAAGGTCTTTGTAAACCTCTTTATAGGAATTTATAAAATCTTCCATACTTCCCTTAAATTTAATGATTCGTTCCATGACTGGATCAACATCAAATACTGTATCCATAAGTTCAGACGCCTGTTTTATTATTCCTGCCAATGTTTTCAAATTAAACACACTTTGTCGTCACATCCTCCTCCACATCATCATTTTAATCATTAAAGTGAACAAGTTCATCAATGTCCTCTTCAGTTTACTCTTCACTGTGGGAGTCTAAAGTTCTACTATCTCTCCTGGTTGCAAATCCTCAAACCCTTCCCCTCCAATACCATGTGCCTTCCTTGCAATATTATCTTCACTTCTAAATCAAGTGAAGGAAATCCATCGAAGTTAATGGGAGATTCCTTCCACAATTTCCCCCAACATGCGTTTATAGTTAAAGGTTCCACCTCTATAATAGACTCTTTAATGTTTTGTAGGCAATGTGCAATGGTATAAATATTCCAGCAATCGGTGACAGTCATAGTGGGATCAGGTTCCATTTTATTTGAGATGTAGCGGAATTTGCGACGCAGCAATCATTCCTTTGTCTAAGGGTTGGAGTAGTGAAGTTGTATTTTGGGGCCGAAAGATAACTTCGATGTTCGTATGTGCAAATTGAATACTTTGCAGATGACCAGGCGCATTATCTAAAATGAGGAGTGTTTAAATGCCAATTTTTTTAAACTAAATATTTTTCGACTTCATGAACAAAACGATTATGGAACCAATCCATAAAAATTGTGCCGGTGACCCAGGCCTTCAGAAAACAGGAAGTTTATGCTTATTTTTTCCTTTCAACACACAAAGATTCAGTGAACGATAAATCAACATCGGCTTAATCATCCAATCCCTGGGTACATTGGCCCAGAGAAGGAAGGTTAACCTGTCATCAGCTACTTAAATGCAGGCGCCGAACGTTCTTCTCTAGAGATGAATGTTCACGAAGGCATCTTCTTCCAAAACAAGCCAAACTTGCCAGCATTAAAAACTTGTTCGAATTTGTACCCCTTCTCTTTGATTAGCTTTTTTAACCCTTAAGTGGTAACGTGAGATTTAATCCCGCCAGTGGTAACGTTGGGTCCAAGGGGCCCAGGTAACAAAATGGCTTGTAAAAAATGAAGTGTTAGAGAAAATAGCATGAAATTTGCTCTTTATTATACTTCAATACATACTATATACCTAATATAAAAGTTTCTCTAAAAAAACAAAAAAAATCTTTCAAAACTGTTCTTAATGTACTCTCCATCAGAGTACGACTTCGAACATTTTGCAACAAACGCTTCAAATAATTGTCGTATAGGTGCCGAATTGTCCAGTCTACGTCTCTCATTTCTTCCTCTTTACTCAGATGAAAGAATTTCTTGGAAGACGTAGAAGTCATCACAAGAAAAAACTTTCACGAGTGGTAACGTAGGGTCTGTCAGACCCAAATAACCTTTCACCCTTTGACAACTGTTGATAAACTAAAAGCTGAGGCACGTGCTGTTCCATGACCGTCTCATGAGTATTTGATAGGAAGGTACTCTAATGGAGAATGTTGCAACTCAAACCGATCTAGTTCAAAAATACAAAAACAGACGGCGATGGGTCTGTCAGACCCAACGTTACCACTGCAGGGTTAAAATGACCTGGAAATATTTCAGCTGCTGCAGTATCTGCCGATGCCGATTTTCCACTTATATGAATATTATGTAAAGCATATCTTCTTTTACATTTCTCCAACCATCCCATACCTGCTATAAATGATTTGATGCTGCTTCCTTCAGTGGCCAATGTTGCTCTTAAGTGCTCATATAAGCGAAGCGCTTTTTGGCGTATACTAAATGGGACATTGTCGCTTTTGTGTTATTGATTCATGCTACAATAATTCCTGCGCGAATAAACGAAACCACGAATATGAAACCCGCGAATATCGAGTGATTATTGTATATAAAATTTTAAAAGTCATGTTTATTTTTCATTTTGTGTTTTGAGATACCGCCCTATTTTAAGATCCAAGATGTCTCAAAAATCACTTAAGTTGATAATTTTATGCTCGTAATAATAATTTAAAAGGTTAAATTTACAATGTTTGTTATTATCTTTAATAATAGATGGAATCCTGTCGAGTTTTTTAAGAGCTATCTAATATAAATTTAAGTACCTTGTGTTTTACTATCTTAATTTGTTGCATGAGTTTGATTTCTTTTAAAGAACGCATTCTTCCCTCATTATCTTAGAGACAAACTTGTTATTTTTACTGGTAATAATATTAAGATAAAAGGTTTATAAAACATATATGAAGCTCTCTCTCTCTTTCCACTTCTTCGACTAAATTATGGTAATTTCAATGGAAAACTCAACCACATCTCCTCGGCAACTACAAGTCCAGCAAATTCTCTCCACTAACTTAGTTTGCCAGTTCTTCCAGCATCCAATCCCTGCGTCCACCCTTCGTATAACCTTTAAACATTTTCAGTGCTCCTCGACTCTCCCATTCTTCCTCCAGGACATCTTTGTTTTTACCTTCGCTTCGTGGACTTCTTCTACTCGTGCAAGCGCACTGCGTCACAAGTCGATGAGTGCGATCAATCAGACATTCGATCTTCAACGCCACGTGTACCCCCTCTCAACGCGACCCTTTAAATCTCTCTCTTCGCCTTTCGTCCTTCCCTTTTTCACCGCCCCTCCCCACATTATTTGCCGTCCCTAGAAATATTCTACCGTTTTCCCAATTTTCTTTTTCACGTTTTTTATTTTCCTTTTTCCCCTACGAATCTCTTTTCGTTCGAGTTTGATTCCCGATTCGATTTGGCGTTTCGAATTGTCTCTCCTTTCCTCCTCCCCCGGCAATTTTTTTTATTCTGCGAATCGAATTCGCCGCTCTTTCGCGAAAATTGGATTCGCTCCTTAATATTCCGAGCGAGGCGAAAACGTTTGAACGGTTCTTCAACGTGAAGAAGCAATCACGGGGAGGGGAAAAAATCGTAAACAAATTTCGCCGACGTCGCGAATGCATTGATTTGATATGAAATTTGATATCTGTCTCGATATTTTGAAGCAAGTAAGACAACGAAGGGTCTGAATTTATGAGATTACCAGTTTCGAAGTAATATCGGGATATTGAAAAATGAAAGCATCCTTCCTAAAATGCCCTCATGCTTCTTTCGCTCATGGAAGATTCTTTCCAACAAATCGGCCGTTGTGTTTCAAATTTTTACCATGATTTTCTTCACCAAATTAAGCAGGAAATTTCTACTTGGAATTTTCTCAAATCGCTTGACATTTTAGATGTTATGTTTACAAAAATAGACCTTAAAAGTAATTTAATTGTAAATATGTTATACTACCAAAAATTTTAGAAAAGCAATTTCCGCTCGTACAACAAAAAAATAAATTAACCGTTACAAGTAAGCGCTATTCATGAAGAGTATCTGGGAAATAATTTATTATTTTACTATAACATTTATCCCTTTAATAATTTTAAAGGAAATATTTCAAATAAACCCGACTTAACGCCTTCGAAACGATATTATTTCGCTTTTACACAATTTTGATTATATTTTAAACATATATTCCAGTAATATTATGCCTTTCTTCAAAATAAAAAGAATTTGCTCTTCCAACAAGATTTACAACTCGTTTTTTTCGATAAGCGAGAGGTATTTCTTTTTCCAATCACGCTGAATGTTTCACGTATGGAAGAACAAAAAATTCCCTTCGCGGAATTTCCTGAGTTTAATTTCTTTCATATGCTCTAGATGGATGTGTGCGCAGGGGCTAGCGTGTCTTAAAGATCTCTCGGAAATTGAAAATCCCTCGAAAAACCTGAAACAGAGATCGTGTTCGACTTCAAAGTCCAATATATATATATATATATATATATATATATATATTAGGGCACTGCGAATCTCAAATAATGGAACAAATTCAATCTCAAATCGTCGTAAAGTATTCGAATCTCGAATCGGTAGTTTTTTTTTACACTTGAGTCTCTCTAGCCTCAAGTATTTTATTTCTAATCACTCTTTAGTTATCAATCCAGTTTCGTTTTTCTGTTTTGTGTAAATAATCTTTTTAAAACACCAAAAACAGTCAACCACCAAATTTAGACATTCTGATGAAATGTTTGTAGCCTGAATTGCCAACAAATTCCACGCAACGTTTGCCAAAAATGTGTAGGATATATTGTTTTCTCTCCAGTAAAATATTGGGTCACTATCGCGGTCCATCACATATTGCTTTGTGTATTGGTGTATTTCCTGCTAAAGTGTGGACATTTCATCTATTTTTGACGAAGCTTCTTTTTGTGAATTATTATTTTTTTTTAAATAAAGTATCCAAAAGGTCTCCCTTTTCTGCTTCGCTTTTTATACATCCAGTATCTATCCTTTATCCATTACAATTAGCTCTTCGCCTTTTCCTTCTTACAGGAATGTATCTCCTGAATCTTAATTAAACTTTCCAAAAGAAGCTTCATGTGTATTCGCTTGGTTTTCCGTGAATAAGACGAGTCTAAATATTGGATCAAGAAATGTTGCAGCCATAAGGTGTTCTTTGGAAATGTCAAATCTGTTATTCAAACGCTTCATGAGATCATTACGGAACAATTTTACACCAGGCACTGATGTTGGTGTTAAAACCGAAATGCAGGGAACAATGAGACTAACAGTAACAGACTTTTCGGAGCTAAATATAGCTGTTATCTCCGCTGTTACCTTGAGAATTGGGAGAGGTGCCTCTAGGGCTTCTTTCAGGTTTCTTTCATAGGTGCGGGAGGGACTTTAGCACAATTCCGTTTTGCACTGCATTCAATAAGAGATATTATTGCACTATAATTCCTTTGTACGCAATCAAGCAATTTGTACGTTGTATTAAAAAAAGATGATTCAAGAACCATTACAAATACGCTGCACATTAAAAAAGGCCTAGATGGACACTGGTCCATATTTCGACCGCTCTGTTTGTTTGTACCTTGGGGGAGGGGGAGATGATCCAAATGACAAAATTTCCCCCACCAGTACCTTATATTTAGAATATTACACTATGAGGGTTAAAATTAGACCAGTAATTTAATAAGAACACATAAAACTTTCATTGGTCGATATATCGTCTGCCGATTAGAAATTTACGAATCGTTTTTTGCGATATCGAATCGAATCTTTAAATCTGATTCGAATTCGAATCAAATCTCGAAGCTTCACCAATAGAAACTCACGTTAAATATATATAAAAAATCAGTCCTTTAATAAATTTCTGACGGAGATGTCAGAAAATTCAATACGCCCCCTTCAGATTGAATTTTGCCACGCGCAAAATCGTCGCTCGTCACGAGCTTTGACGCGGTACTGCGCAAACGCGAACGAGGAGAGGGAGAGAGAACGTCAACGGAACGTGCAATTCCTTTGTTTAATCCGCTGGAAACGGGGAATTTTCGAATGGAACTCTTCTTCCTTTCATCGGAGCGTGCTCCGGGGCGAAATGGCGTTCGAATTGCGAGATGTGAATGCTGCTGGAATTCTTCTTTTTTATACACATATCCATCATCGATGCATAGAGCGCCTGTTCAAAGGCATGTGAGAGGGATTGAAAAATGAACGTATGGTGTGTACGGCGGGTGAGGGAAGGATCTCGGGAATGACGAGATTCACGCCGAATCGAATAGTTGCCTCACTGGGTAAAAGCTTAATCTTCGCATAATGAGTAACCTATAAAAGAATAAATCCTATCAAAACATTTGGTAATCCTTTGAAATTGTTTTATTATTTTTTTGCGCCGGAAACACTATCTACCAGTCTCTAAAATCCATTAGTAAAGTCCCCGGAGTGCCTCACAACGTCGCAATAAGACGGCGGCGAGATAAATACTTAAAGCTGCATTGATTCGGTAAGATGTATGTATGTTTACGTTAGGTATGAGCGTATTTTTATATAGATAGATAGATATATGTCTTTATTAGGGCGAGATTGAGACTAAACAGTCTCCTCTTCCATCTAACCCATTGTCAGTTACATACAATTAGATAGTAACAAGTAATAAAATTAAACTAAAAGGTTACATAAAATGAAGAGCAACAAAATACAATGAAATGTATAGGATTTAAAAACAGATGGGTAATTGTTGTTGTTCCGGGGAAAAACTAGGGAAGATAATGTACTATTCCCTAGGAAAAGCCCCACTGCAGGAAAACACCCACACAAGAAGGGGAGTGTGAAAATCCTGCGAAACCTACTTATAGCAATATCTAAAGATTTAGAGGGTCTTGAAAGGTGAATACATATAGTTAAATACTTAAACAGAGTTATACATAAAGCATAAAAAATATATATAAAAGAATAAAATAAGGTAAGTCATGTGAATACACACTAAAACTTACATACAAATAATATACATACACAATATAATATGAGAGAGTTATTGCAGGGTCGATGCCGTTAGGTAGAAAGACGTCACCGCAATTATAAAGGAAAGTTTAATTTCATAGTTACTCAGTATCGGAACCACAAACTAATTATCAGATCAATGCGAAATTTTATATTTAACATTTTTATGAAAGTCAGAAGAACTGATTAGTTTTTGGTAAAAATCAGTCAACCGAAAGTGGGTGTTTACTCTTGTCACTTATCCGTTATTCTAAAATATTTGATTTGTGCGAAAATATACAGCAAACAAGTTGTAGGGAATTAAATATCGATGAGCAATTTAAGTTACCCATGAAAGCCTAGGCATCGGTATCAACAATTAGAAATTTTTATCATAGCAAAAGAAATAAAGATATTACATAGAGACTTACTTATTAAATTCAGACAGATAATCAAAAAATCTCTTAAACAATCCGTTTTATGAAAAAATATTTCAAACAAAACTTTTAGTAAGTGATATTTAGGCTTGGTAGTTTTTTATGTTTATTTTTCTTAAAAATCGATGTTTATTATTTTACAAAATCCACGACGAAAATTGACATCCATTGTAATGTATTTCATAAGGCTTGGTAGTTTTTGACGTTTAAATTTCTTAAAAAGCCAGTGATTATAGAAAAAGAGAAGGAATTGCGAATGCACTCAGAGGATTATTTGCGGGTATGACTCCCAAAAATATAACGTTTATATATGTATGTTTGTGGAAATACTATAGTGACATCTGGCAATCGGTACTCATATTTCAGTTTGGAAAAACCTTTTTCACATTGAAGAACATCGGAAGTAGACGCAAGAGGCGTTCCCCGACTTTTGCTTCAACGAAATATGACGGCTGATCATATCGTGAAAATGATCCAAGGCGCGTAGAGATTATCGAATTTGATCGAGGTAATGATAGAGTACAATAAACGGATTATTTTATTTCGTACCTTACCCGTGCCTGTGGACCTTGCGGGAGCCAAGTATAGGTCCTTAAAACAATGACATAAAGACCTTCGAAAGCCAAGTGTTAGGAATACCAAATGAAGTGTTGCCATCTGCTATGGCGAATGCCAATTTTTCTTATCCATTTTGGATCGTTGGAGGTAAAATACATTGTGTGTATGTGGTAAACCAAATTTAAACAAGATGATCTAAACAGAACTTATGATGCCTACTTTCCATTTAATCATTTATTTAATAATTCTATTGGCTTTGTTACCTTTAAAATCCTCGCGGATATATTGCTTTTTGTGGTCCCATATTTTATAATTTAGCATTATAAAATATTACAAACACATTCAAACGGAATATTAAATTGATCACGCGTATTTTTGCGGCAAAAATATCACGTGTATATATTAGATTATACCGAATCCGAGTTCAACAATAGTTGTTGCTGTGGCAACACTCTCGTAATGAGTGATGAAAGCTGCAAAAACGCCATCATTTAAGCTAAACTTGATTATATACGATCGACAAACAATATTCTACGATAAAAATTAAAATTTTCATTCCTTTTCTAAGAGAATAGAATAAAACTCGCTCAGATATTAAAATTTTAAGATATCTTAATGTGCAAGAAAAAATTACCCTGCACGATGGATTTCAGATTTTCCATATAAATCAAATGGGAACGATAGTTCCTGGAATCGAACCCGGAACTTAAATCTTCGCCACAAAAACTATCCCTGAGAGCTCGGCCTAAGTAGTAAGTGATTTCCACCAAGTATCATGAAAATCGGTTTATTGGTTCAAACGTTAATAGGGGGAACATACGGACACAAAGACGAAACTATAAACCTATTTCGATTCTGAAAAGTAGGCTAAAAATCACGTCACATAATTTCGTGGAAAATTTGTGATGAAAAATCGACACTCATCGATAGATTCGATTCTTAAAATTCGATGATTATCGGCATTTATCGATTTACATCGAATCATACCAAGCCTAATTATATTGCATACAACTTTAATAATAATAAATCCGAATTTACATAAATTAAGTCGCAAAGAATATATCTATATAACAGTTTCCGCCAAAACCTTTTCGGACGTTGATTTTTTAAATTAAATTTTTAATTATAAATTTCCTGTTGATTTAATTGGTAGTTTTTATGCGTTCTTTGCGCAAAGTGAACGCATATATGAGAGGTCGATTCCGTCCGTCCGCATGTTAAAACTCGTAAACCGCTTGATGTATTCTGATGAAATTTGATATTGTTGAGTTTCGCTAAAATTGGTCGACCGATTTCAATTTTGTCAAAATCGAACGACAATAATGACCACTTTACAAGAAGACCTACAATGTTCTTTTGTTTCAACTCGGGAACCGCTTTGGTGAAATTTGGTACTGGGGAGTTTTGCTAAAATTGGTCGACTGATTCCAGTTCTGGTTAAAATCGGACAAAAATGACGACCACATTACATAAAGACCTGCATGTAATTTACAAGATTCTTTTGTTTAAACTCGGGAACTGCTTGACATATTCTGAAGAAATTTGGTACTTTGGAGTTGTGTTAAAATTAATTGGCCAATTCCAATTTTGGTTAAAATCGGATAATAATTACGACTACTTTGCATTAAGACCTCAATTTATTATGCAACTGGCCTCGCTTGCTTCTCATTAAATACTCATCTGAGTGAATAATATTGAGAACATTATGAAATCTCAAAGAACGCATTCGGAAACTCCGACATGGAGTACATCTTTCCAATCTTGTTTAGTTAGAGCGCGCACAAAATTTCTGTAACACACAGACACCATCGATAAAATACGGAAAGCGTACTCAGAGGAACCTCAAAAGTTTCATTTCCCTTTAAATCTCGAATTCGATTTTTATCACGAAAACAAAAATTTCCCCTATACTGAATATAGAGAAAGTATGAATACCAAGTAAAAGGTTGAATAATGATTCGGTAGTAAGTAGGCATACCGTTTTTATTTCCTCGCGTCCCCTAGAACTCAAAGTAGCAACGAGCACGGTGGATGGAAGGTATTCGAAGAACAGAGAGCACTTAGACTCAAATTACTCCTAGAATGGCTACGCTTTTTGCGGGAATATAGACTTTCAATTTCCCTCCTGTACTGCGCTTATTCGGGACACGTACATGTTACGTAGCTGCGGAGAAGACAGGCAGTCCCTCCTTGAGATATATGAAATAGAAATGCGTGAAGCTGGCCTGAATAACAAATGAAGCTGCTCTCGTGAGGCTCCGTCCATGTTCTTTTCCTCTTCCTAGACGATCAGCGCAAATGCATTCCGTGGGAAGTGAAATTTCAAGAGAAAAATACCATGCTTTTCTTTTTCCGTTGCCTAGGAAACTCGTTCCCGCAGTGAATTTGTGAGAAATTCCAATGACTTAAGCATTTGACGTAAACTGTGTGCATTAAAACTATACCGTAGCCAATAATTGTTTGTTTCCCATGTAAAAATCATTTATTAACCTACATGGATGTATTCAAATCATATTTTTTTACTATTAACGTGAACGATCTTTTGTTTCATGCGCACCTTTTTTATTGATCGTCCATAATTATAATTAGAATATTTTCATCGTTATTCGATTTGTCAAAATTTCTAGGATATTTTATTTTTACGCCGTAATTAAGTAGTTATTGCGTATCTACACCGAAAAATTGATAAAAATCTTTATTGTTTGTAACATGCTCGTTTATGCTATTATTTAACCAGTAGGGTTAAATCTAGTAACGCAATTTAACTATTTAAAACGCTGAAATAAAAATAATCATTTTATCATACCCTTTTTCATTATTTCATCAAATCTATAGATACATTTTAATAACACAATTTCACTGGATAACCAACTTTCCTTCCAGCTGAAAATCGATCATTTTCTGTAGAAGTTCCTCTCTCTCCCCTTCATTTTAAACCATACGAGTCCGTTCTGCATATTTCATGCTTAACCTCTCTCCCACAAGGCAGCGTTCTTCGCCCTTCCTCTTTCTGTGGCCTACTTTTTCTTTTATCTAACGTTTATGAGATCCGACGAGCCCTAACCGAAAGCCACCTTAGTGAGATGGGCGGAGTTTGAGCCACAGCAAGCCCCCGCGCTCCATCTATCGTGATCTGAGCGAACCACTTGGTACCATCTGAAAGCTTTCAAAGTAATCTTTCACTTTTCTGGTCATCTAACCCTGAGATCAACTCATCTTTCGAGCTAGGGAATCCCTTTTCATCGAGTCGCTGGATTTTCTACAACCGACAATTCACAGATGAACGAAGTTAATTATTTACCAGCATTCCCTTTATCCCTTATCAGTTTTCTAACTAGTGCATCTAAAGATTCTTGTATATTTGAATGGATTGATTATTCCGATGTATTTGCTGATACATTTGATATGAAAGGCATCAAATTCGGGAGTTGAGGCCTTGTTATTGGGTGCATATGTCCGATATTATGTTATATTGCATTATAAAGTTAGACACATTTCATTTCGGGTGTATATGCAAAGTTGAGGCATACTTGGGATGATTAATTACATATTCAGATCGTCGTTATGATGATAGTCAAATTTTAAACAAAGGAATAACTATGTAACTTCCACTCAAATTTATTTAACGCCCGGTTTTGCTAATAAAAAGCATGATCTGGTGATGATCATAACTCCTTAGACTATATGATAGTCAAAGAAGAGAAAATGTTGTAAGCGAAAGCAATAGTTTTCAACAGTAATAGAATGAATAACCTCGAATGGCTATTTACTGGATCGGGAGCATGAGGAGGTTAAAAGAAACCTAGAAATTTCAGAAAATTTATTATTCGTTAAACGAAAACCTTGAAAAATATCAACAGTAGGTATTATTTCAACAGCGTGAAATATTGATGACGACGTCGATCGTAGCTATAAATAAATTCCATAGCTATTACTTTCATAGCAGCGGCTAAAAGCAATTTTATTTAAAATCGTATGTTAAATTAATATATATTTCTCGTAATCTAGAATGGAACTGCTTTCGAAGTCCACTATAAAATTATCAAGCTCAACTTTTGACTGAAAACGAATTCCAGATTAAGCACTTAAGTAAAATTAAGTCTTAGGCATTTCCAATAGTCATGAAAAGCTTAAACAAAACCGGATGCCATCTTTGGCTAAAATTCAGCCGTCTTCAGTGGTGATTCGCCAAAATATATTCTAAAAATGTGGCTATTAGAGATGCCTTAGAGAATTATTTTATTTTTAAATTTTTGGTACTTAGTTGCTTGTTCTGGAATATGTTTTAGGAAGTTTGAAAATTTTACGTAGGTAAATCGTTATGATGAAAGCATTTCTAATAAAAAGAGAGAAGAAAAACTATTTATAAAAAAATTTTACTTTTTACTTTCGAATGCAGTCTTGAGAATAACTTCATACATTTTTTAACATTGTATCTAATTCAACATGGAATTCTCGAGCTCGTCTTATGGCTGAAAAGATTTAAGACCAAGCAGTTAAAAAATTCTAAAGAACGCTTCTTTTAGGATTTGTTTTCAGTGAATTACCACTGAAGAGGGCTGCTTTGAAGCCAAAATGCGCGTGTGGTTTTTATAACCCTGTGGCTATTAGAGATACCTGAGACAAGTATTTTATAAGTGCTTGTTCACGAACATTATATCTACATACCTCTGACGGACTGCGTGTTATAACAATATTTCATCACATGATAAAATAAAGTCCGTTACGATTTTGGTTTATGCTTTTCTTATTTTTATTCGCTGTTTTTTATTTAATTTTAAATCTTTAAATTTACAAAATTTCTTGGGAACAATGAAATTTTACAGTATAATTTTTATTCAGTTTCCTTCATTCAGCAGTAATTCATCTTGAATTTTCTTAAACTTTAGCGTGCACGCAAATCAAACTTAAACGTTGAGGAAAAGAAAAAAATTCCACTTCTTTAGCTTCATTGAGGTTGGCAACATATTTGTCGCGCAAATAATCGTGATAAATTATTTCTTTCAGTCATCCTTTGATATATTAAAGGCATTCTAGTATTAAATTCCCAATAAATTTTAGCCTCTCATATTATATGGTCGTTCGCACATGTTCGTTGTCACAGGGAAGAGGAATGACGCTCGTTATCACGCAAGCTGCCATCTTCAAGCGTTAAGAATAGCGATTTTCACTTGGCAGGAGCTTCGTCGCCGCATATGCAGGTACGCGGACCAAAACCTATCTTAAGGTTGAGTTTCATAATTCTTTAAAAGTCGTAATATCCTTGCCAAGTTGCCAAGGGGAATCTTAACGGTTTTCGTGATATATTAGCGATGGAATCTCGCGCGAATCTCAAACATTTAATTGGAGAATCTCGCGAAGATATATGGAGGAGGAGTTATCATCTACTACATCGTGAGAGAAGCTTTGGTCTCGATGTCTTATATCACGTTTCTGAAAGATGGCCTAATGTCATCATTTGCCACAATCGATTACGAAATGTTTTTTATTAATATCATTCATAATGGCATGCAGTTCAGAAAAGAATGGGCAGTTAAGACTTGAGAGAGATACGTTTCTTTTTTCCAAAGAGCGAAATTTCATGCAATGGGTAGTAAGGTGATAAGTATATAATTTAATTCAATAAGGTCACTTCGGGGCGGATCCAGAAATAGCCCAATCTGGGAATGCGCTCGCTTCTTCCCCATCTGTTGAATCCGCTACTGTCGGCGATCCTCTTATTCAGCAAAACCCCACCCCTTGTCGGAGCATATCTTCCCATTGCCACTTAATCCTAAACTGCAGCGCAGAATCGAGGAATTTCGGACGGAATGGGTTCAGGAATGCACCTGATGGAAGGCGGACGCACCATCTCCCTTCTTATGAATACGCCTGTCGGTTTACGTTGATTTTTGAAGCCGGTTAACTTTGATATTCGATTAAATATTAAATTCTGAATTTTCGGCCACATATTGAAGATAAGAATCTTTGTAAAAAAAGAGCGATAAATATTTAGTTAATTTATTTTCAATTTAACATATTTGTTAGGTAAATCGCCATTATTTCAATCGATTTATAAAAACGCTATAATTAAAAAATACTGTGACCGAATTTTAATAGTGTTTTGCATTTTTGGCTACTTTCCAGAATGGAAATAGGCTTATAGTTTTGTCGTTGTGTCTGTCTGTCTGTTCTCTTTATTAACTTTTGAACCAACACCCCGATTTTCATGAAACTTAGTGGAAATCGCTTGCTACTGAAACCGAACTCCCAACCATAGATTTTGTTGCGAAGATTGAAGGTCCTGGTTCGATTCCAGGAACTATCGTTCCATTTGATTTATATGGAAAATCTGAAATCCATCGTGCAGGATAATTTTCTCTTGCATATTAAGATATCTTAGAATTTTAATATCGGAGCGAGTTTTATTCTATTCTCTGAGGAAAGGAATGAAAATTTTAATTTTTATCGTAGAATTTTGCTTATCGGTTGTATTTCTTAGAATTTCGCGTGAATACCGGCGATTTTGCAGCTTTTACCACTCATTATGAGAGTGTTGCCATAGAATCAACTATTGTTGGACTCAGATTCGGTATCATTATATATCGACGACTCTTACAGAGGAGGAGGATATCTCTATTATATATCGACGACTCTTACAGAGGAGGAGGATATAACATACTAGTAGTTGGTGCTTGCATACTGCAAGCAAATTATATCACCTTAAAGAAACATTCATTTTTCAGACAGACATTTCATCATTACAAATGTTCTTTTAATTCTAAAGATTTCACCTCCGCACCGATTTTCGTTTTCCCCAAATGTAAAAATAATAGTTTTAAACAATCCCTAAATGTTGCAATTTAAAATTTTTACACTTTCTCCATTATGGGGTACTAATGCTACACAATTTAGCAAAATTTTAAAGTTGTAGCACTTCTAGAAGTCAAATAATATTTTCTAATTGTTTAAATTTAAATAATTTTTAACGGCCGCCGAAATTCATCTATGGTAAAATTGAAATGTTTTTTGAGCTAGTTTACTACTTTGTACATAACTTGAAAATTTCAGCTCCATAGCTCATTCCGTAATGTCTAAAGAGTTATCTATTTGTTTAAACTTTAAGAATTTTTAACTGCCAAACAAATTAAAATATCAGAATTTGTATAATCCCTATTTCGTTTTTTTAAGAATTCTACTTATTAAAAAAATTTCAACTCCGTAGCACATGCAGAAATACATAAACCATGAAAATTTGTTTAAACAATTGCAAATTTTTAGCGGCCGCATTGTTGCACTTTTTCAAGATTTTCGCTTTTTCTAGTCGGTTTTGCACAAAATTCTACCTATGAAAAAAATTTCGAATCTCCAGCTTATCTGGAAGTGCCTAAACATATAACATATAACAGGAGAATACTAATGTTTAGGCACTTCCAGATAAGCTGGAGATTCGAAATTTTTTTCATAGGTAGAATTTTGTGCAAAACCGACTAGAAAAAGCGAAAATCTTTAAAAAGTGCAACAATGCGGCCGCTAAAAATTCGCAATTGTTTAACCCCTCAAGCGAGACTTTAAACAAATTTTCAAGGTTTATATATTTCCGAATGTTCCACGGAGTTGAAATTTTTTTAATAAGTAGAATTCTTAAAAAAACGAACTAGGGACTATACAAATTTTGATATTTTAATTTGTTTGGCAGTTAAAAATTCTTAAAGTTTAAACAAATAGATAACTGTGTAGGTACTACGGTATGAGCTAGGAAGCTGAAATTTTCAAATTATTTACAGAGTAGTAAATTTGCACAAATAAACATTTCAATTTTACCATATATGAATTACGGTGGCCGTTAAAAATTATTTATATTTAAACAATTAGAAAAATATTATTTTACTTTTAGAAGTGCTACAACTTAAAAATTTGGCTAAAATGTGTAGCATTAGTACCCCATAATGGAGAAAGTGTAAAATTTTTAAAATTGCAACATTTGGGGATTGTTTTAAAATATTATTTTTACATGTGGGAAAAACGAAAATCGCTGCGGAGGTGAAATATTTAGAATTAAAAATATATGTGTAATGATGAATAATGAATGTTTTTTTATGTTGAGATGAAATGCTTGCAGTATGCAAGCACCAACTACTAGTATTCTAATACGCACACGCGTTATTTTTGCCGCACAAATACGCGTGATCAATTTAATATTCCGTTCGAATGTATTTTTATTATTTTACAACGCTAAATTATGACATTTGGGAACACAAAAAACAACATTCCCGCGGTGATTTTAAAGCTATTAAAGGCAATATAAGTATTAAATGAATGATCAAATGGAAAGTAGGCTTCATATGTTCCATTTGGATCATCTTGTTCTGTTATTATTTTATAAACGCTGTTGTTTTCGCTCTGTCTATCTGTGCAATCAACTATATTGATATAGCAAGTAAACGACAAGAGATATAAGGCTGAAATTTGCAGCGTTTATGTAATATATGATGCCATTTATTACGCTGCTAAATAAACGTATTGGAGAAATCTGTGGGCGGCAGGGGGTGCCTGCAAAATTTTCAAATTAAGACCTTTGGAGAAATGGGAGAGCGTCAGTAGGACCGTTCATAGTAACGTAGCGTCTTCATATAATAAGCCCAATGCCGTAACTAGGGCAGTGCAAGCTCAAGCGCAACAAAGTATTGGGCGCAAAATAAATAGTGAATGAATAAACTAGAGAGAGTAGTTTTTGAGGGGGGCTCATATTTAAATGTTTGCCCAGGGCAGTAACTAGGTCGGGGCAATCGGGACATCAACCACGAGCGAAACAAAGAAGACGAAATAAAACAAATAAAAATGAAATTTTTAAGTCAGTATCTTTTATTAAGCGCACAAAAAGTGTAAAATTGAAAATAAAATAATTTGTTATTAATAACATTTAAAACGTACTAAATGAAAAAATTAAATTATTGAATTAATATAGATATTGAATATATAATAGTTATGTTTCCATTATAATAATTAGTTCAGATATCATAAAGAATGCAGCATAACTTTTATATGTTCATTATCTCTATTAATTTAATTTTTTTCAATAATTCCTCTTTATTAATAACAAAATTATTATATTTTTAAACCTAAGGTATTTCTAGAAGTGCTACAAACCTGAAATTTGGCATGAATATAGGTCATTGGGCAAAATGTACAAAATGTTATTTTTAAGGGGTATTTTTGACACCAATGTCCAATTTTAAACACCCATAAGAAAATCATTGAAAACTGTGCAGGGCTATATAAAATTGCTTTTTTAAATTATTTATAATTAAGATACAAATTTGGGACATACACCATACTGTGGAAGGAAGAATGAAGTTAATTTTCCTGGAGACAAAATTTAAAAATCAGGCTGAATTTTTGTAAAAATTAGCTTTTAATCTTTAAATTATGAAAGGTTTTTCGGTTTTCAACAATGAAAAAATTTAACTGCCATAGCATGGAAATGCATTTTCCATACTTCAACAGCATTGATTTAACGTTTATATTGCATTATAATTCATTTTATTTCAGCCAACGACATATACATATGATGTTATAATTTTAATTTAATTTTTTATCCGGATACGTTATGTTATATATGTTATAATCCTAACACAAAAAATATCCTAATTTTTACATAAATTTTAGTGTAACATATAGGCTATTGTCTTAATGATGATTATAGTTATTTCTGAAAAATTACGATAAGCTATGAAACCTGAAATTCGAAAACTTGGATGCAAGACGATTGCCAGAGAATTTAAAAATTCTGGATACATGACTTAATTTAGCAGAAAGTTAAATTATTTTCTTAATTATATATTATTATGCCATTGATTTTAAACTACAACGTAAACATAGGATGACGTCATTATACTAACACACGAAAGTAAGTAAAACGTAAAAAGTATTTTAATGTTGTGTTTCGTAGTTTTTCGAGAAATTTGAACTCTTCTCAATTGTTAAATGTGTTGGCGTCAGATCTTTTTCACGATTTTTTATCCAAATACGTGCTAAAGGCCATAGTCTTAACATAATATCCTAATTTTTCCATAAATTTAGTTTATAGGGTATTGTCTGGATGATTATTTTTATTGCTCATGCACGGCGATCTGAGACACGAAACTTGGATAAGAGCCGATTGCCAGGGAATTTGTAAATTACGGATAGTTGCCTTAATTACGCGTAAAATTATAAACAATATGCTATAAACCGTGACATTTATTATCTAATACATATAGGCTGAAGTGCTGTTGCCCTGGAGATCCCGTTGGTTTATTTATGAGTTTAGATCTTGGTGTATGGTGATATTTTTTAAGCACTTTCAGTGTGCAAGCATCGAAAACTCGTATATATATATATATATATATATATATATATATATATATATATGAAGTTAATATAAAAGTTATTAATGAATAAACTAGAAAAAGTAGTTTATTGAGGAGGGCATATATAATAGTTTGCCCCGGGCGTTAAAACAGCTAGTGACGGAATAAATCATTAGTAATTAGATAAGAAACCTAACGTGTGTAAGAGTATGAATATATTGTTTTGAATTAATCATTGATTAATTTACTATATCTCATTTAATTATATTACCAAGTTCGTAAAGAGCAATTTTTAATTTACAATTCCAAATAAAACTCGATAAACAAGGTGATATTTTTCACATTCTCTCAGAAAATGAAGCTCCCATGGTTTTTTATTCTCGTTTTCGCCACTTTGGCGCGCATCGCGTTTCTACGGGCCGAGTAGAAATCTCCAGAGGGAAAAATCTGGCGCAAGCATCGCTGGCAAAAATGGACTGCATCGGCCTCTGCTTGGATGCATCGTTAAATCTTTTGAAAGGTATTCCTATCGCTCCGCATTGTGCGATATCTCGATGAAGGAATGTTGTTAAATCCAAATGGGATGGATCCTTCGCCGTTCCTCCCTATATTATGCCGCGTGCAATTACTCGCTTGTTTTTAAAATGCTCGTGGAATTTCCGCGCGCACAGGTATCCCGATTGTCCTAATGCCCTCAGTATTATGCGGAATTATCGGTTTCCCATGGAGAGTTATCCTGGTTACACCTCCTCCGCCATGTGCAACGCTCACGCTCTAGTCGATCCATTGTCGCAGCCGCGAGGAGCCATATGTGTATACACTATATGCGTGTTTGCAGCCTGGCTTTTTTATTTCCCTGTCGAGAGGGGAAACAAATGAAAATCGGAGCTAAGGGATCGGGCGTTACTCGCATCCAGGATTTAAAACAAAAACACGGTCGGCTTGTTTAAAAAAAAAAAGAAATAGTGACTTCGCCTTGCATCGCGCCTGCGAATACACCGTTTCGTTTCTGTGCGTATATTTTTCGCCGTCAATCCATCAGGTTTGCGCTTGCTTCACTTTTTCTGCGGCTGGCGCTTAGTTACCTTACCAAATATTCTTACGGAGTGTACTTACACAGATCCTCTTCCTTGACCTTGCAAGCAACCCACTTTCGAAGGTTTAATTCTTAAAACTCCGAATGACGGCTCATAAAGCTAAAGATATCAACCCTTCCGTGGCGAGATGGTCACTTTTAGATAAATTCGGTAAATAAACTAATTTTTATTATTAAAACCGATCAATAATTGTAAATATTCATGAATTTTATAATTTATGTTTTGTAGTCGATGTTAAACAGGTGGTAACTATAAACACCAATAAACTATCAAATACAAAATATTTTATTACTGATATTTGGGTTATTTTACAAATGGTAATTGGAAAACTGATAAAATAGAATATAAAAATAATATAAAAAGAATATTTGGATATAAATAAGTAATTTATAATAAATTTATTAACTCCCTCTCAGATAAGTCGAGAAAAAATGTAACCATCAACGTTCCCAACATAATAATCATTCAACGTAGATAAAAAGTCGAGTGATATTTTCCTGGTTTTTCCATTATCCGAAATGTTCCGAGTATATGGCAGCTTACAAAATGCAGGAATTATAATCATCTGATAATCCTATCATGCGATTGCTTAATTTGTTGATGACCACGATAGAGTTAATTTGTTTTTTAGAATAACTTGTTCAAATTTCGCATATTATGGAAGATATGCAAGTTAAACAACTCGACCTTGCAACTCATGTACACATAGCAAAAAAATAAAATACTAACGGCGATATAAAAGTACAATCGATATGACATTTCAAGGGTCAGTGCAGGTTTTCATGACCATCCCTTAGGACAAGGCGAATCAGAACGAACGCCCAGAACCCAAAACCGAGACGTCACGGCATAAAAAGTTTGATTTGATGGTTAATGATAAGGGTTTCCTGCACAGACCGATTTTTCCCAGAGCTCTTACCCCTGTTTTCGACAATCTATTCCTTAGATTGTAAAGTATCATACAGGGCGTCCCAGAAGTTCCAGTAAAACTTTCAAATTAAATGAAAAATTAGCCGTAAGTGTTAGAGATATTACATTATTGCATTCCGTCATAAAAAGTGCAAGAAAAATGATTTTGCAATATTGGAATAGTAAGTCTTTCACATAACCCAAATCAGTAAATCCAATAAGGTCACCTCTAGTGAATTTCCCTTGGGGAAATTTCTGTTCAGATATTTAGGTACTGCCAAACTAAAAATAAGTATAAAAATAAAGACCTAAAACAAAATAATCAATTTGACTCTTAACTATGGCGATTAATTTTTTTAAAGTTGTACATAGAATTTTAGGACGCCCTTTAATACAGTGAAATCTTGAACCAGATCAGCAGACAAAGTCGATCATAGCCTATGCATTTTATTTGCTCACTTTCACCTTTCTAGATAAGCACTTTAATTTTTCTTAGCGACAGGTTCCATTGATTCTTTTGCCACTGTGCTATAGTTAAATAAACCAATCAAGAGAAAGACATTTTATCGTAAACCTGAAGATCTATAGGGTGTCTGAAAAGTCACTCCCTACTACTGTTCTATGAGCAATGTTCGAGTGAATTCCTAAGAAATCTATACGACAGGCATCCCTAGAGACTGGATCATCACTTTACACCAGTGAAATAACGGAATTATTTTGGATTAACGTAAAGGAAAACGTTAACGAAATTTGTGAAATAGCTGTAACGGAAAACATAACGAAAACGAAAAAATAAATTTCGTTATTCGTTAACAGACGGTTCTAGTGGCATTCGTCCCAGGCGGCATGTCTTGAGCAATGTAAATTGGCCTAAAGTCCCTTTCCCCGGTTTTGCTTGTCCCCCGCTGCGCCAGTTTTGCCGCCTTGTCGCGAAAAAACGCAATCCTGACCATTACCGATTGTCTTTGGGGTTTCCTTCCATTGGTGAAAGGAATGGTTCCCTGGTGTTAATCCTTCTCCAGCAAGCACAAGATAAGGAGCGTGGAGGATGAGGTAGGAAGATTCAATAAATGTGCCGCTTATAGTTAAGGACCTCTACCATTCTCAACCCTCCCCCACAGTGCCTCGTACTTTAAAAATTTAATTCTATTTTATGAAACCTCACACAATGTCTAAACTTTTACGCTTCTGCTCGTTTTCCATTTCTCTCTAACCTATATATCTTCCTCCTGCAGTCTTACTCCTCCCTCAGTTTACATCACACTTGCCTGCTTCCATCCCCATGCTCTCCCTCCCCCCCTCTCTCTTCCCCTATCTCTTTCCTCTATCTTCTTCCCATCCTTCCATCTCCTGTTTTTTATTTCAGAATTTTTCATATTTCTTTTTCTTGCTGTAAATAAGAACAATTTTGGTCATTATAGTTTTCAAAGCTAGCAACAAAATAATGCTCTGAAAAATCATTGAATCGTGCATTTTACCGTACTTTTCAGAATGTAAAATAAGCTTATTGATTGGTCGTTCAGTCTTCTGGTCCCCTTTTAACTTCTGAACCGAATGACCGATTTTCATGGTTTGTGGTGGATATCTTTGACCACTAGGGACGACCAGTCGAGAAAAACTCTTTTCTGATATTTGAAGGCGCGAGTTCGATTCCAGAAATTTTCCTCTCATTCAGTTTACATAAGAAATGCGAAATTCACCATGCAGTTCCTTTTTCTTTAAGTGTTAAAAGAAGGGAATCGTACTAATGGCGCGGGATTTGTACTATATTTTAGAAAAAGTAATAAAGATTTCAATTTTACCATAGAATTTTGCTTATCGAACGTATTTATTCAAATTTTACGTAAGCAAGCGCAAGTAGGAGAAAATGTTTCAATTTTAACATGTGTTCAAATGCAAAATAAAAGAAGTATTAAAAACTAATACATAAAGTATATTACAATTGGCGTTCAGATATGGCGTTCGCGACATAATACTAAACGTCTTTTAGTTATAGTGGGAGCGAGAGACACAGTTCCGTTGCTTAAACGTGGTGAGTGATTAACAGATCACGAGCGCGCTGGTGAAAGCGAAGAGAGATCGCGTTGGGATTCGGGATTTACGGTGAGGTTACGGGGAACGCGACAATATCCTTTATCCTCATTTTATTAAATTTTATGTATTTTCCGATCCTCAAAATTTTTATTCATAACTATCGAGCATAAATCTCATCACATTGCTGGAGCTTACGTTGAATTTTAACTTAGTTGTAAAGTAAATGGCAATGAATAATCTCCAATTTAGTGAAAGAACTGTTATAATATCTTTTAGTTCATGGGAAATAACACGTTAAACATAGTGAGTGACTTTTCAGACACCCTTATATCTCCCGTTTACCTATTCATAATTTAAAAACACAAAATTCTTTTCTGTTTTTTTACTAAGAGGAATTAAATGCAGTTAAAGGCCGCTCCATTACAGGCAACGTTTGGATATTACAAATTGCGAAAATTGGAAGTTGGAAATTTCCATTTAAATTGCAGTTGTAATCGCATCTTCACATACGCAACTAGTAGTTGAGCTAAATTTCAGCACGTGTAAATATTTAGCCTCCTTATACTAGCCAAAAACCTCATTTCTAGTTCTTTCTAAACTTGTTTGCAAGCGTCAGGAGTAAAACAATGGTAAACTGAAAATGTAAACTACGTGGAAATTAAATACAAACATTGGCAATGAGAGAATACGGAAATCTAAGAGGGGGAGAAATAAAATTAGTTTGACAGAAAATCGTCCAATATTTATCTCCTGCGCAACTTTTCGGCATTCTACCATGAGAACGGAATGTTTTCAAAAATTCGACGTAAAAATCCAGTCCGCCGAAACTAAAGCGATAAATTTCCCGCCTTATTTATGTATCCAGGAGGAAGGTATTTTTTACTCCTTTTTTCGAGGGTGGCATTTTTCCGTTGCGTTTGTTATCCTAGACGACACATGCGTGCAACACGGCGTCGCTGTCCGAATAATTTTTGAAAATGTAAATATAGGAACCTAATCAAGCCTCGAATCATCTGTTTGCTTCCTAGGATACGATATTCCGCGAGCACAGCCCTCATTCCCAGAGCTCTGTCTCGATATAACACGAAAAGTGGAACGTTTGGGATCGATTTTCCCGTGTCGCGCTGTGCAATTGCGTCTTTTGTTATGCATGCTCATTTCTTTGGAGTGGATTCATATGCATGTGAATATCCGCATTTGTGTGACTGTATAGCCAATGGAAAAAATACAAAATACAGCATTTGAAAAGCATGGCATCGAGTGCAATGCTGAAGACAAAATGGTCGGCTCGTGTAAATAAAACTGATGTGGCCACCACATGACTTTCTCCATACCTGTAATTTTTCAAAAAATTCCAAATAGCTTACATAATAATAAATATGTTAAGAAACTGCGAGAAAATTTTACACTTGACAAAGAACAGAAATAAACTCAAACCATAGCCTTCCGATATTGGATATAGCCACAAATCTCAAACAGTTAAGAAAAGAAAAAGGAGCGTTACTAAGACGTAACTAAGCTTCAATTGTTAACAATAGTCGTCGGTAAGTGGCGTGGTGGTGGCAACTAAAAATATGAGATATCTCTTAAACCATGCATTATATGGAAAAAAGTTTCAAACAACTACAACTTTTATTCCGATACATTTTTACATTTATCAAATATTAAAGCAAATATCTCAAAATAACGGATAAGTGACAAGAGTCAACACCCACTTCCGGTTGACCGTTTTTACCAAAAACTAATCATACACACACAGACATCATCGAGAAAATGGTCTAAATGTGTTCAGGGGACCTCAAAACATGTATTTCCGTTGAAATCTCGAAGTCGATTTTTTCATGAAAATAATCTTTTCCCCTATACTACGTATGGATAAAGTAAAAAAAGAGAAGGTACGTATTAAGACGAATAGGATATTAAAGAGTGGTAATTAGAATGGAATTTGCATTCCTGACTAGAGGGAATCCATTATTTAAGATAGCGATTGATGAGAAATTTTAAGGCCAAAATAAAAGGAAAAGCTGGATGATTTTATAGTTGCACCAAGAATTGAAAAAGGTGAAGAACTCGATTTAACATGCGATCGTGGAACTGTCTGTTTTCATACTACGGTTAATGATATATACAATGAGATATAATACCGAATTGATATGTCGCAGCGGTACAAATAGAACTTTAAAAAATTCTTTCTGAATAGTTTTTTTTTGCATTTTCCCTTACGCATGCACATGTTAGGGATATATTTCAGGTCACTTGCAAAAACGATCAATCCAAGAAGGACACCCATCCCGCTGATCCGTCCGATGTCTCGCTCAATGGATCATCAATACTCTTCTCCGACTGCCAGAGATTTTCTTTCTCGGACACGACTCCGAGAGGCATCCAAGAGATGATGTTTAATCTCATTCGATCATTCAAGATCTATCGACTCTTCCTCTCTCACTCTTCCTCCCTCTCCCACGACCCCCCTCTCTCTTTCTCTCTCTTCTTGCAAAATAACTCTCTATACCTTCCACCACTAATGTCCGTGTCATCGGAAAACCTCCCATGTAATCGTCCCACCCTCCATTTTGCGCTGCTCTTTTGCACGACACAATGGACGTTTTTTTTATTCTCCCTCCCAGGGAATTGGGAAAGACGGGGTATCTGGATGCTTTTTCTTCTTCTTCAAGTCTTTCTCAGAAAAAAACGAAAACGAGGAGGGACTCACTTCTTTCCATTTCTACAAACCCCGAAGCCGTTCGATTTTCCCTTAAGCCGCCATCCCTCCGTCCCTTTGCGTGCGTATGTCTGTGAGTGTGTGGTTGAGCCTCCCTCATCCCGTATCCATGAGTCAACTCCATAGCGACGAACTTTGCTGATCTCGCTCGTTCCCTTGGATCCGATATCATATCTTCTCGAGCGTGTGTGTGTGCGGAACTGGATATATCTCAGGCATGTAAAGGAAAAAGGGAAGGGCACAATGAGAAAGGTATATGAGGAAGGAGCGAGGACGTTGGGCATACAGAAAAGGAGGAGGGTTTATATAGGAGACGGATAGGGAGGGGGACTTGAGAAGGCAAGATGGAGGAGGTTTTATGGCTGCTTCTTCAAAGCATAAACTCGACTGTGCTTAAATTTCTCGGACTTTTTTTTGTTTGTTGCTATACATCCTCCGAAATAATGGCCCGAGTTTTCTGGGAAGGCAGCATATTCTGAGATAAATATGAGACACGTAGTTGGAATGATAGGTTCGTACGTAGAGGGATTTCGGAAAAGAGATACCACTTTTTTATTTACACTGCGATGGGAATAATTCTGTAATAGGAGAATAGAACCTTATGATTAATTTATTTCATCAAATTCTAACTGTCATGGGTTCGAACTATGTTCAATATTGAAATTTCTATCTGTGCTGTTTTTGTGACAGTAATTAACTGGGTTGTCCGATATTTCAATTCAATATCGCTTTTCGTCTCTTCGATCCCTTTTATGGATTCCCTCCCAAATTCTGCTTTGCTCATCGTCGCAGAAAAAAGGTATTCGTATCATAAATTACATGTTAGTTGTGAATCACGGGAAATCTTTACGATTATGTGAGTTTTCGCCGTTTTACGCGAATGGAAATGTCGGGAACAGTTTCTTATTCTCAGTATCGTGAATTTAGACGATGGTTGCGTGTTTTTATTTTTTTATTTGAAAAATATACGTAAACGTTGAACCCGGGCCTTCCAATTGCCGGCCGCAATTTCTACCACTGAACTATCGTAGCAGATTAATTCTTCCGTTTATAGACGCGGCAAGTGGAAGACCTGGGTTCGATTCCCGGTCATAGCAGATTTTTTTTCTCGTTTAAAAACGGGGTAACCTGTACTTAATAGCTCTCTTAAGGTGGTTCAATGCCTCGTCATCCACTTCAGCGGCCGAAACTTATATTCTATTATAGTTATCGTCAACCATTTATTTGTTTTTCACGGAGCTGTTCATTACCTATACATATTATTTATTTTTCGCGGAGCTATTTATTGCGTGCTATGTATTATAATAATGGGTATGCTCTTCCCATTCTCCCTCTCTGACTAGTGCGAGATTGATCTCGCTCTAACAAAGACATATCCATCTATCCATTCATCTATCTCTTTACTCCTCCCATGCACTTTCCTTCCCTCCCATTCTCTCACCCTCCGTCCCTCTTATTCTATCCTGTAAAATGCAACTCTCTCAGCGTGTTATATATATAAACCACACTAATGTTTGTGACAGATATTATTTCTTACTTCCGTATAAGCTAGAATGCTGAAAATTTCAGATTCATTATTCATGACTTATAAATAGGGTATGGATTTTTCGGATTTTACCTGATTTTTATCAGATTTTTAAAATTTCGGGCAAAACCCGAAAAAACCCAAAATTATTAGATTCTTTAAACACAAATGTTTTAGATTTGGTCGCAGAATTTCAATTCTGGCACATGTAGGCACCTCAGCACTTGAGTTCAATCCGAGATGTTCGTTATCAGTCTTTTTGTTCTGTAACTTATTTATAACCGATTTTAAACCGAATTAAAAGGAAAATAATAAAACGCGATATTTACCCTCCGAATGGACTCTTTTTTAAACCCGAAAAATCCATACCCTACTTATAAACAGAGGAAAAATTGCGAAAGCGGGAAGTTTTGAAGTTTAACTGCCCCCAAAAACATTTTGAAAATTCGAAAAATTCCCATAAGATTATCATTCGAGCACTGTTGCTGCACGCACGTTTCTAAAGAGGACTTTCAGATGCAATTTGGCGCTCGAACTAGACATGTATGCGGTTGATCACGGTGTAAATAAATCACGATAGGTCAACCCGATTTCGACGAAACTTTAAATATAATACTCGGCGTGAGGTTCTGCATTTGAAAAATATGCAGCTATCTAACATAAGTAGATGGGTTCGTTGCCAGGAAAGTCTCCGTTCTCCATTTGATTTACACGTACAAGAGTGTAAGACATCATTCGTTTACTTTTTAAAATTACTTATAATTGTCCTAAAAATTATAAAATTGAACCATCGTACGTGCAAAAGAACGCAAATTTATTTTGCTACCGTAGATTTTCAAATAATATTGAAATTGACTCATAATACTCTTTTTTAGACGAGAATTTTAAGTTTTTGTTAATAAAATCTTTCGTTGCCAAGAAAAGCTAGCATTGTTGCCGTACACATAAAATTATAAAGGACCGGGTTGGGAAAACGGAGGAAGAAGGGAGTACGGGGAAAGGAAAGTGAAGGAGAAGGAAGAAGAGAGAAAAAGAAGAGAAAGAGAGGGAAAGGGGGAGGGAAAATATGAGGAAAATTGGAAGTTTGAGAAAGCGGAAGGTTTGATGAAAGGAATGTGCATATAGGGAAGTAGAGAGAGGGAGGGGAATGGGAGAAACGGAGAGAGAAGCCCGAAAATACGGCTCAATATAATTTTCTACCTTAAATATATACCCAAATTGGGGAGGTTCAGGGCTGCAAACATGCAGCAGACGAATTCGACTGGCGGAGCGAAACACGAGGTTGACGCGCGTAGGGACATGCATTATATCTGAATTGCTTCGGATACAGGTTATGTTTTTCTGTTCGTAAATTTATGAGCCCAGAATATGTCATGCACTTTTAATATGAAAATTCGCGATACTACGGCGCGATTTAACTCTCACTCAGCATCTTTAGTAATTACTTTCCCCACCTATCATTTTGTTTCGAATAAATCCATCATCGTAAGTAGAAATTGACGAAAATACAATTAAATTTTTCCATGGGTTGACTTGTCTTTCTTAAAACGTCACCCCAACCAGATGAAACTTGTCCTTGGCGCGCATTGTTTTATTTTAATCAACGTGTACGAGCTTGGTGTGTGTTAGAGTTTTGGTTTCCCGGCGATATTTCTTTTCCTGGGAAACGGGAATTATATTTTCAAATATACGGGGAGTCCCGGGAATAAGAATGATTTCGCGTTTTTAACATTAAATTTACCATTTTTTATTTTAAAATTATATTTACTATTGATACATAAATCTTATTAAATCCCAATGACATGTGATACATTATTTGCGACAACTTGTTGGCAGATTCAATATTCAGACGCACTTTGACTTGCGCAACTGATCTTTCTTCGATGTTGACGATGTGGAGATAACAAGAGACCAACTACTAATCTAACCTATGTTGCCATTACTTAAAGGTTAGAATTGAGGGTAGAAAATGAATGAAAGAGGTTTAAAAACAATCTAAAGTCTATAAGAGCCTTCTTCTGTCCCTTTGTGTCTCCCTCTGCCACGCTATAAAAATGCAAATAAGTCGATGAAGGATCGAAATATTTTTTAAATTTGGCAGGAATTCCCGATTTACATATTTTAAGGTGATGACGAAAAAATACTAGAAAAAATCCTGGCTTCGACTCCAAGGAAGACGTTTCCTGTTCTCATAAAAAAACACGTAAATATCGACTTCTCGACGAGCAGACTTTTATTTTTAATAGATATAAATTAGAGAGAATTAACCTACGATATTCGATCATTCGCATATTAAAATCACTTAGAATCATCTTAGAAGTTCTAGACTTGAAACAACAAACGCCTAAAAGAACAAAAGTTTGTTTTCTGCCATGGATTTTTGAATATGCGTCGAATCGATCAACACATCAGTTTTTAACGCGAGAATTTGACGCATTGTTATTGTTAGTGATTTGCATTGTTGCCGGTTTTTTGTAATTGGGTGCCATTGATTTTGATAATGGCTTCGTGTCGCTTCTATTCAGGAAAAAAAATTTCCGTTGAATTTCAACGGGAAACTCCCTAGTTTCACTTGGTCAGTGTAGCTAATTTGGTCGATTAGAGGAGGAGGGAGGGGAGAAGGAAGAAGGGTAGAATAGGAAGGTAATTCACTTCACCGCATAGTTTCACATGCATGCAACACGCAAGCATTACTTTTGAGCCTTTTTTCACTAACGCCATTTACGGACGCGAGAAGAAGCCATTTAGACATTGCATTAGCGTTCGATTAAAATTGAATTAATAGCGAGAAACGCAACCTGATTCTTAATCTCAAACTCCTAATATCTCAGTTACTAAATAGCATTCACTGAAAAAATATTTAGTGTTCATCAGAAATTCCATTGCTACAACATGCATAAAATAAAATATAATAATAACTAATTTTGATACTTTAGCATTTGACGCTGAAATTCGGAGGAATATCTAATATATTTTGCTTTAAAGTCAGAAAATTATTTTTCCTTATATTTTGGCAACCCTGCTTTTTAGAACCGTTTTTAGCATGTTCATTTCGTTTTATTATTCTATACTCTACCTACAAACGAAATTCCTTTGAAATCCGTTGAGCCAATACCTTCGAAAGTAATAGTTACAGAAAAATTCTAACTTTGATATTGTGGTATCCCTGTGTAGTCGACCCGGTTTGAATATAATTTTGTTATTTATTTTTATAAAGATTATATACATGATATTTGGTTAAAATCCATGTCGTCAGTTCTTTAAAATTACGTGTAAAAGAAAAATTAAATTACTTTTTACTGTCGTAGCCCTGCTCTTTAGCTCAGATTTAAACATCTTGAATTCATTATGGATTGATGTATAAATCTCATTTACAAAATTTTTTTGAAATCCGTACGGCCAATTCCTTCCAAATCCATATTTAGTGAAAGAATTTAATTTGTAATTGTGGCATCCCTGTTTGGCAGATTCAATTTAAATATGCTATTATGTTTTTCTATATATATGTACATTATAAATATTATCATTTGATTCAATTGATGCAGACATTTTAACACAAATATATGTAAAAAAAGAATGTTTTATTATTTCTTGTATTGTGGCAGCCCTGCTTTATATATGTATGCTATACATATTGATTTTGTTTTTATATGCTAAACTCCTCCTTCCTACAAAATTTTATTAGAATCGGTTCAGCCAATTTCTTCCAAAATCATAATTACCGAAAAGTTTAATTTTGTAATTGTGGCAACCCTGCTGAGTCGATCCGGTACAAATATGCCGCTTTGGTCATTAATCTATGTGACTATTATATGTTCCAAAATTTAGTTGAAATCGGTTAAGCCAATTTTTCCCTGATATTTGCGTAAGGACGGATGGACGGACATCACGAAGATAATAGTGCTTTTCAGCATTGACGAAAAGCACGAAAAACCAGCTACGAAGGCATTTCTGAAAAAGATTGATTCGGCACAAAATTCAAGCGAACAATTCCCAGGAATCATTTAAAACAATTCCGGGAATCGAAAATAAGAAATATATCAAGTAAATTTCCGATTCTTAAACTCTAGTGTGTGTGTGTGTGTGTGTATATATATATATACACACACACACTTGCTTTAAGTACCCGGCGTTGCTCGGGCTTCTAATAACAGTTTATAGAAACTTGCATCGAGATTTCTGAAAATTTTTTAAATCAAACTATGATATTATAATTAATTCATATTAGTTATTCTTTTAATTCACATAAGTTAAAGAAAACAAATCGATATATTAGGCCCCGCTGTATATCCGTCTGTCTGTCTGTGCGGAGTGGTTGTCGGGGTTCCCGGGTACCCTATGTTACCCGTAGGGTGATAGGTAGTCACTGAAAAGTTTGGTCCCGATAGGTCAAAGGATGTGGGAATGTATAGGGTACAAACAGACAAACAGGCATTCAATTATATATATATATATATATATATATATATATATATATATATATATATATATATATATATACATACATACATATATATATATCACAGCTTACGGAAAAGGAAAGGTAAAAGGGATATATGGATGGCAACAAGATGTAAAATGGACAGATAGGATGAAAAACGATGAAGTGCTACGAAGAGTAGGAGAGAAGCGAATGATTATACAGACTATTAGAAAGAAGACAAACTGGGTTGGACATTAACTAAGGAGAGAAAATATAATGAAAGACGTGTTAGAAGGAAAACTAGATGGAAAAATGGAAAGAGGTAGGAAAAGGTTTCAGCTGATAGAATATTTGAAAGGGAAAAAGAGTTATCAAGATATGAGGAGGACAACGGATAATAGGAGTATATGGAGAACCAGGTTTAACCATGAACTACCTCTGATGATATATATGTGTGTGTGTGTGTGTACCAAGCTTGTAATGAAATACGTAATAACGTCCGTAACTCGTTTGTTCTTCTTATCGTTTCCCATCATGCTTTGCTCCCTCTCTCTGATTCCTTGAATTGAATTGCGTAAATGCACTCCAACCAATTAAGCGACCTCTCTCTTTCTCTCCCTCTGTAAGCTTCAGATTCCTTCGTCTCTTTCTCAACCTATTCTTAAAGAGGGTCGATAGGGAGGTGGTGGGCGTGCTTGCGTCCAATTGTTGCTCCGGGAGGCATTTCTCGTCGTCAAGGAGCGAGCGAATGGAGTGGGAGGAGACACGAAGGGGTGGGAGGGGAGAGAAATCGTTTCTAGAATACATCAACGGAGCGTTTGTGCAGCATTACCATAACACTTTAATGGGCGTGCGAAACCTCAGATTGTACGTCATGAAGTTTTAGTAGGAAAACACAGGCAATTGCATTTTTAGCATCTCTCGCGCTGCACATTTAATCCTTTAGTGTATGAGGCGAGCAATTTCAGAGATGGAATTGGACAAATCTTTAAAAAATAATACGTTCGCAGCTGTAGGTTTAGTTTTAATATGATTTCTTTTAATAATGTTTAGCTACAAGCAGCATAAATTCATTCATATACATGCCTATTTTCAAACTACTTCCGAATCAATATGACTACATCCAGTATCACATAATAATAAATAAACATCTCGGTTGAAACTGTAATTTTGTAATGGCTAATTATTAAATTGTGAAACGCAATGTGAAAGTTTCTTATTATGTTGCAAAGTGCTCATAGTCGTTTAACTGTTATGCGAAATTTAATGTTTACTTTCGCAAGTATTACTGCATTTTTCAGTAATATTTTAGCAGAGTAATTTATAATCCATTCATATATTATTATCTAGGTCCATTAATGGTAATATAAATAACTCAGAGTATTAGTGAAATTTAATGTTAATATCCATAATAAGGGTAAAAAGTTAATTACAAGCAAAGGTTACTTACATCTTAAATTACATGAATAACTTAAAATATTCACCGGTGAAGTTTCCTTTAGCAAACTCGATATCCGTGTAGCTGCTGAGAAATCTCCAACGGAGAACAATGTTTTTTTTAATTCGATCATAATCTTAGATATAGCAGGCAAACATCCATTTTTATGTGCCATTACCCGCGCAGTTATGATCGTGATATGCGTGTCTTACAACTTCTACCGCTTTCCAGGTATCATTTTTTATGGCCACTGCTAACAAACGGCTGACTTCCAACTTTTTAAATAAACACTTCACCCTCGCAATTTCGCACTCTGATCTCTCGATAGCTTCGTCTTTCCTTGCACTTTATGGTCCTTTTTATATTCACCTGTTGACGTTCTCCGATTATTCCTTTTTATTCTGCCATCCCAACTGCAACTCTGCTCTCCCTCTTGTATCGCTAACCTTTCACAGTCAATATGACGTCATTTTAGTGTTGTTTATTTCCTCATCCTTAAAACAGCACTCAGATGATTCTCATAAGTTCCACAAGTTGCACATCCAATATAAAGTTAGAAAGGGCGATAATAACGCGAAATAGACTCTATCCGTGTGTTCTTCCTATTTTCGTCTCATGGTTACGAACATTAAAATAAAGTTGTAATTATTTTGGCATCAGGTGCGCCTGTTTTGAAACTATAATGGACTGGCTCTTATTTGCCGCAAAAATAATGAGACAGTATTAACAGAGTTATCGATTGGTTATTATAATTAAGTAAGTTATCCCAAATAAACTTAGGTTCACACACCCCATGTCTATGAGACACATATTCCATGGCAAACGATGGAGTAACTATAGAATGGGTCGATGAGGAAAACCGCTGTTACGGCGGCCATCGAAATATACCATAACGCGAGGAGTTTCATGAAAAGCACGTCTTCGGATAAAAACCAAGGGCGTCGTACTATCCAGTTTCTCCTAAAGTCAAGTTATCGATATTTCACTCTTGCCGATTTATTGCGATTCATCCTACCTCGTCCTAAATGGAATTACACCATCCAAAAAAAAACTCTCAATTGTATAGTATACTAGTAGTTGGTGCTTGCATACTGCAAGCATTTCATCTCACATTAAAAGAACATTCATTTTTCAGACAGAAATTTCAATATTACAAATAGTCTTTTAATTCTAAATATTTCATTTCTGCAGCGATTTTCGTTTTTCCCACATGTAAGAATAATAGTTTAAAACAATCTCCAAATGTCGCAATTTTAAAAATTTTACACTTTCTTCATTATAAGGTTCTAATGCTACACATTTTAGCCAAATTTTAAAGTTGTAGCACTTCTAGAAATAAAATAATATTTTTCTAATTGTTTTAATTTAAATAATTTTTAACGGCCGCCGCAATACATATTTGGTAAAATTGAAATGTTTATTTGTGCAAAGTTACTATACTGTAAATAATTTGAAAATTTCAGCTTCCTAGCTTATCCCATAGTACCTAAACAGCTATCTATTTGTTTAAACTTTAAGAATTTTTAACTGCCAAACAAAATTAAAATATCAAAATTTGTATAATCCCTATTTCGTTTTTTCAAGAATTCTACTTATAAAAAAAAATTCAACTCCGTGGCACATTCGGAAATATATAAACCTTGAAAATTTGTTTAAACAATTGCGAATTTTTAGCGGCCGCATTGTTGAACTTTTTCAAGATTTTCGTTTTTTCTAGTCGGTTTTGCACAAAATCCTACCTAAGAAAAAAATTTTGAATCTCCAGCTTATCTGAAAGTGCCTAAACATTAGTATCCTCCTGTTATATGTTATATCCTCCTCTGTAAGAGTCGTCGATATATAATGATATAATGTATACGTCACGCGAAGAAGCATTTGATGAATAAAATTAAAAATCATCCGTCGGATTCTATAATAATTCGCGGTGAATTTCACTGAAAACACTAAACGGTTCAATGATAGTTATATGGACTGGTTCGCGTTGAAGATGTTAGGTTAATTCATTTCAATTATTTGAATTTGTTATTCTTCAGCCATGCACGAATTATAATTAACCAAAATACCTTGACATTTTGTATTAGATCCTTCGAATAAAATTTTATACGAGGGTAGCCTACGATCTTACTGATATTAACAGTCTGAAAGTAAGAACCAACATTGGAAATATAATAGTTTCCCGCTTTTGGATTATTCCGATTAGCGACCTTTCATCGTAAAAACATGTAGTTTTTGGCCGCTAAAATACGTTGTTTCGAGCTACAGTGCAGTTTTTTTGCTCCTTCCATCTGTTTCGTTCATCATTGGCCCTAATCGCTACGAGCCGAGTCTGCCAAGGAGACGTCGTGCTGCCGGAAGCGCGACCCGCGTCGCCAGGCGGAGTCTAACTCTTTCCATACCTCGCTATATCCATGGAGACGCCGAGATGTATGCATTGCCCCCCCCCTCCTCCCCCTCCCATAAAAGCGCGCGCGTGAGTCGCGTAATCTTCCTTTTCTGCAGAGGGAAAAAGGGGATTTCCACTCCGTCTTGGACAAATCCGACGTGACTGGAGAAAATCGACCTGTCGCATCGTGCTCTCCCCCTCCCCTTCTCTCCCCCTCCCCTTCTGCCCCTCTTCCTCCCCCTCTCACAACCTCTTTCTTCATTTTTATTTTTTTGGCACGATATCTGCTTGTCTCGTCTCTCGTATCGCCATCTCGCACACAGAGGGGTTCTTTTTTCCGGTCTCAAGTGAAAACAAAAATTAATAACTATAAAAAAAGCTTTTGCGAGCCGAGTCGATAGAGTTCACTGCACTATTTCCTCTGCTCTGATAACAGAATTCCCGCGAGGTAGAGAGAGATAAATAGAGGAAGAGGCTAAAAAAACTCACTTCTCAGTAACATATCCTCGGAGGTAATAAAATAAACGAACCCTGCCCCGCTATTTCAGTCACTGGACGGGCATTGGTGAGTTAATTTTTTTTAATAAGAAATATTTAGTTTGGAGGCGCGCGTCGGGTTTTCTTTTTATTATTTTACAGGGGGAGCATATAAAGAGAAGTTCCGTTTGCACAGGCCATCGCTATCAGTTCAGGAGTCCTTTGCAGTTGGCAAGCAGTAATATTTAGGATTGATCATCGGCAGCGTAAGTGACGACGAGGAGCCTTAATTCAATTCTCCTGAGCTTTATCTGGATCGAATCATTCGGAAAGCTTGGAAATAAAATTTTAAACTGAAAGGTGCAGGATAACTTTCTACACGTGAAGGAAATTTATCCAAGGGTTTCAAGGAAAGGTGACTTTTGGATAGACAAACGGAAAGCCGGAAGTTTAATCTTGAGCAAGTACTCTGGGAATTTTAAACATAACTGATCCACCTTAGTCAATGCCAACCAACTTTTAAAGACGAATTGACCTCAAGGTCACCGTACCGCACGAATGGATTGCATTTTTTTATTTTGATTTACAAAATCAACACATTCGTCCATTTCATGTGTGTCTCTGTTGACAAGTGGATATGTTACATAAACACTCGCTTCTCAGATCACGATAAAACTCTTCAAGTCGGTTCTACGTGCACGTGTACGGATATAGCAATCCTGCCTCAGCTGTGCGTATCCGTACACGGGTACGGATAATCGCTTCCCCATACTCATACCCAAATACCTTAAAATTCTATTTACGTTTTCCTCTACATTAAAATGAAGGCCAAGAATGAAGAGATACAATAAACTGGCCGCTTTAGAGATTTTAAAAAAACATTACCTGCTAGAGGGGTTAAGGCTGTTCTCTTTAATGGAATGTCGATCCATCAAGAAGTCGATTTGGAGAGGATGTCACCTTAGATGGACTTCCGGATGGACTTATATCCTTAAAGCGTCCAGAGATCTCGGATTAACGTCATCCTCTCAATCTGATCCTTGGGCAAACGAGAGATGTCACGTCCATGCCAATCCTCCAACCACTTTATCACAAATTGCACTCGTTCCTTAGTTCTGCTATTGTAGAGAATCGTTTTGCGGCGTTCAAATAACATTCTCGGGTTAAAGTATCCTATATATAATATGAAAAATTCTAACAACGTTAATTAATACAGTTTCGATATTATTTTCATATTTTTGGAGCTGATCGTGATGTTTACATTTTGCTTTCGAAATTTTAAAATTAAATTTTCAACCCTTAAAAAAGAGGAAAATGTAGGATTTTCTTAAGTTTTAAATGATTTCGTGAATGTTATGTCCATATCCATACAGATTTGCACATTTACTTTGTGATACTATTTTTTTAAGTGGCATACGGTGAAAAGTATTTTTCAGTCTATTATTAACGATTTCTCTAATATTTTTTTCTGAGATAACCGGTGGTACAACTCACATTCTATTCGAAACTCCGATTTGTTTTTACAGACGTTTTCTGTTGTTTTATTAATTATGATTTAAATGCCTGCCAGCATCACTCAATATGTACCATAGCTAAATGAAATAATTTCCGGCGTAACTTGGTGGAACTGCGTCATGACAATGAAAATAGAAAAGGTAAATTACAAATTTATTTACAACTTTTTTATTTTGAATTGTCCATAGCTTCTGAAGGTTATTGGAAATGGTATTCTATGATCATTATCAAGAAAACATCTCACTTTTAGTTGCGGTGTAGTTATGATAAAATAATCATTATACTAAAAATGTTATTAGATTTCCAAAGAGGTATTTATTGAATATAAATTTCATTTGCAAACGATTTGAACGCCTTTATAAAGGAAACGAATTCTTTAATCGTCCTCTTTTATTATCCTCATTTTGTCTAATTATTACATCCGTGAAAGGTTAATTAATATCTTTAACTACGAATATTTTTTTTATTTCAATTGTTTTCATCAGCGTTATAAAGTTTCCTTCTATAACTGTGGTCTTTCTCATATTCTTCTTCCTTGCTCTATATATAAACTTTTTCATTTCAAAGAACCGTCCCATATCCCTATCTTGGACACACTATCAAAAGTCAGCGTTTATATTTTATGATATGCGCAGCTGTATTTCTGAGATATTCGCTGTTTATCTTTTACATTGTTTCTCATCTTATTATTCCCATCATCCACGAAATTCCCTTTCAAATTCCAATTACAACTGCAACGAATCTTTCCCCTCCCATGTTTCTCTCCGCTTTCCTTATCTCGGTATTTCTTGGTATCTCACTCTCCTTCTAGTTTCAAACTAGCTCATTTTTCAATCAGTCTTCCAGAAAGAAATATCCATTCACACTTTTTTTCCTCCTTAGCTTTCTCGCACGTGTACACTATTATTAAATAACCAATCATTATTATTTCGGCCACGTCTCCCTCCGTGTACATAACTCTTTCTTTCTCCGTTCCCTCCGGTTTTCATTTTTTTCTCTTTCTGTCTCTCTCTCGACGTTTTCATCTAAAAAAATTAATAAAACCGGTTGTTCCGGAATTCGGTCGTCATTTGTTCCGATTTATTTCCTCTCCCTCCGCCCCCTTCTATTGCCCTTTGAAACCTCTCTTTTCTTCTGGGGGCGGCTTACAACTAAACATCCCTCCCTTATTCCTCCTCCGCCACCTCGCCCTCCACCGACCACTGTTTCCTCAGATACGAGGGCGTTTAAGTGAACGTTGTTCCGCAGAGAAAGAGAGATAGGGTTTCGCCCCAAGTGCGAAGAAGGCTCGAAAAGATGGAGCGAAAAAAAAGGTGTGGTGAAAGAGTCCGAGGAAGTGGATAGAGGTGGCGAGGAGGGAAGTGAATGAGAGCGCTCAAACCACGACTTTATCCTCTCCTTCCCCTATCTCCCTCTCACCGTTCCCCTCTCCTCCCTGCTCTCTCCCTCCTCTCTTTCTTTCAGAAATGCGAATCGAAGTGAAGAAGGACTGCTCCATTAATTTCGAGTATCGCTTTAAGAGAGAGAAAGAGAAAGAAGTAACGAAGGTGTGGGGGATGTATATGTCGGTCGATGGTGTAGTGATATTTCGCGAGGAAAGAGGCACCGGGACGACAAAAGAAGATCGTCGCGTGGCAATCTTCCGCTTTAGAACGATCTCGGAACAGTTTTGTTTTTTTTAATCCGCTAGACGAGGTCTCCGTAACAGAGCAAAAGGAGAGCATTGCGGAGGGCATGGAATAGGAAGAGCAATATGAAAAGTGAGAGAGTGAATAAATAAAAAAGAAAAGCTGGAAAGTGAGAGAAACGGAATTTCAATATGTAAAAGTTTAGATACATAAAATGGAGCCGAAAGAGAACTGTGGGAAAACGGTGGAACAAGGATGGAAAAGAGGGATAGAAAAAGAGGCAAAAATAAAGTGAAAGCTAGAGAGAGAGAGAGAGAGAGCGTGGGAGAATAGATGGGAAAAAATGGTGAACGTGAAGGAGAGTTATAGTTTATGATGTAGAGAGGAAGAAAGGAAGTATCTGGCAGAGAGGGAAAAGTTTGAGTAAGAAAAACAATATAAGGGGAAATAAAGGAGATAGGTGATGACAGAACGAGCGTTCCAATAAGGAGCAGCGGTGTTTTTTTGCATTTACACCATTACCCTGCAAATTAACAAAAGCGTAGGGCAACTTTTGGCAAATTTGTTAATGGCGTCCTTTTCACATAATTGGTTCTACTCGCACAATTCTTACCAATATTTTAATTCTCTTCTAATTAGTATTAATTTTTTCTTTTCAATTTTTTTAAAGAGTTGTTTTAATTTTATCGTTAACGTATTACACACTGTTTCGTGGACACTGTTCATTTTTAACAAATTAAACATGTTCAAAAAGATTTTTTTCAAAAAAGTTATTTACTGTTATAAGGAGTTCGCCGGCAATACTATTATAAATCAAGAGGCTTCCGAAGAGAAAAAGGTCGGGAACATCTGGCAGAGTGACTGAATTATGGCCATACCTATACCGAATTCTTCAACAGCCTGTGACATCGTTTCGGGAGAAAAACCATTACTATCCCGCTATTTCTATCACTTACTTTTGCGTATTTTCCTGTGTATGCTTTTATTTACCCTTACGCACCATTAGGAATAAATATAACATGCACAATCTCGATAAATTAGAGGAATTTACTATCGCACCTTATTCAAATGCAGACACAACGATTATTTGATGATCAGAAAGAATGGTCACTCCGAAAAACAAATTTAAATTTCTTTTAATTTATTCCATCTTAATTACAGTCTCTGTTTCCATTTTTAGCTTTTTATTTATGACATGCGGCCTTTTCCTGGGTTTTAACACATTATATCAACTTTTCCTGTAAAATTGTGTTATTCGCGTTTTTCAAGTGTCGTTGCTTATTCCAAGCTCAATTAACGCCGATAGTTGAGGTTAGTACCAAAATTATCACCCTGTAAACCATCCTGAGCAACCCAAAAGTAACAGCCGTTGCTAAGCAAAAATAAACAACCGAGGTCGTCCCAGAACTACGAGAGGACGTCACGGAAATAGATTCGATTCCGTTCCATGCCACATCTTGAAAATAGGAAATGGAAGAGGAAAAGGGAGAAGAGAAGGTGATTGTAAATTCGTCGCAACAGCGGCGCCGCCTGACGGCATCCCTCGCACCTAAATAAAAAAGGCAGAAAAAAGAAGAACAACGACTCCCGTGCTGGGACCACGATCGGGCATCACCAGAAATCGAAGTGACGTTGATACTCTCCGAGGTAACTCCCGAAAGTTTTGGGAGAAAACAGCGAAAGAGAGAAAGGAAAGAGTGAGAGAAACGGAGAGAGAGGGGGGAATAATGAGGAAAGGCAAAAGAATGAAGTGAAAATAGACGGCGAAGTTAGATGTTCAACGAAATCAAAAATGCCTTTTTGAAATTCGGAAATTTTTTAGGTCTTGAGATTTTAGGTCGGTCGACAAAAACTTTCCTTGTAAGGCGCATTTACAAAATAAAGGACAAAGTTGCAATTTAAATCAAATCCTCCTGAAATTAACATTCTTGAGTTATAGGTACTTAGATAGATTTTACAGACTATAAAATGTATTCTAGGGTGTTTTTATATATAAATTGTTTTTGTCCCCTTGCGAAAAAGCTAGATACATCTGCGGAGCTTACGTTCTTGAAAAATACTGTGGGTGTGGATAACCAAACCAACGGTATATGTGAAAATGCTCACAAGAACAAACTAATCACCAAAAGATTAATGCTGTAAATTTGTCACAATAAAACGTAGAAATATTCAATAAAAGCAAAGTAAAATATTGGTAATATCGAGTTAAAGACGCTCCCGGGATAATTTATAAAGCCTTTAAAATAGGGGATCCGCGGGATCTTCAGCTTCGCTCAGCCCACTTAGGGCTGGTGGGGGGGGGGGGGGTGAATCACATTGCGCGCCTCTGGGAGGCTCCCTTTACATTTTAGAGAAATGTTTATTTGACGTTTTCTTTATCGTTTGATGTTTTCCGTATGTATGTTAAATTTTGTTTTGATGAGATAAGATTTAGGAATTAGCGCAATGCACTAACGCAAATTGTACAGTAACTATAAAGGTTATATTCTAGGAAAACCATAGGCAGTCGGTTCTAAGTTATTTATAGATGCACACGAAGTTTGGTCAAAATCAGGCAATAAAGACGGCAGTTATAGTAGAACAAACAGACAAACACAAAATGCACAGGGACTCAACAGGAGAGACCTCGATTCGTTCGGAAAATTAAAAGAAAAAAACGCTTATTTAAAAGGGCATGGAAAACCTCGTGCATTATTTCTGCTGCTTCAACCTCTTTTATAGAACTTTTTTGGAAAAAATACTACTTTAACTACAATACATTTGTTTTAATGTATATGATATTTTACCATACATATTTTTCTCTTGGGTGAAACAATTTTTCTATTCGAGCTCTCCAATGAGGTAAGTTATTCACATTACATTACGAGCAGAGTACCAGTATATGCGTCTTATGTGCACGAGAAAGAAATTTCGCTTTAGTAAGAAAAGAGCGGCGTTGCGTAGTTTTTTTTCAGAATTTATATTCGTGCAAAATATTCCCAAATTACAGAGTGGCCACGTAGTTATAATAATGTGCGTAGTTTTCTGCCGTGGAATTACTGAATCGTTTCAATAGTGCATATAGAAATATTGCAATAAAAGCACAAGGGTCCGGCAAAGCTGCACAAGATACGTGTCCTGCCGATTGCCTAAATATTGCCAAAATATCAGAGACGTACTGCTGTATTTTCAAGTGGGCATTCCCGTTTATGTAAGAACTAGAGTAATCGCCCAACAAAACTTATAGGTATTCATGAATCAAGTATTAAATAAAAATGAAAACATTACCCATTCTCCTTCACTCTCCCACTCCCCCTTCAAATATGCAGCTATCTCTCTTAGCGCTACGGAATTACAAATATAGCTCATTATTTATATAGAATTAATTCTGAAGAAATATTTATATATATATATATATATATATATATATATATATATATATATATATACATATATATACACACACATTGTCAGAATTACCCGGCGTTGCGCGGGGGGGGGGGGGTGTACACATTAGAGAGCTATAAATATTTTTTTTTAATTTCTAACAATTGTCTAGCTAAAACATGCTAAGCTTCTATCTGTTCTCGTTAGGAAGATTTTCGAACTGCATCTTGTCGTAATCTCTGTTTTCTATGCGTCTCTCTGTGAGTTCTGATTCTCTCGCACCTGATTTGCTGCTCGTTAAACATGGCTTTTTTGGCTGGCATTGCAAATCTAAAAACCATTTAAGTATTATTATTAAAATTAAAACAAACTAACTCTAACAATTAGAAGTAACTATGGTGATATTCTGTGAAAATCACTAAAAATCCTTGCAATTTTCGTACTCAAATGTAATTTTTGATTGTTTTCGATCAGGAGACGAAATTGTATGACCTAAATAATATTATTTATGCTATTAGGAGTAATTCAGTATAAATGTTATGACCCTAGGTTAATGACTTGATATTTTAATGATCAAATAACAAAAGGACTACACCTGTTCCCGTATTACTCCCGTGCTAATGTTATGGAAATGCTATTCTGTGGGCCCCATGAGGTTCCAAAGATTCCACGGGTTTCAAACCCCACCTACGCTCTTGCTTTTTGTCCTATTAGATAACATGCCAAGTTTGGAGGCTCTAGGCTCAGCCGTGTAGATTTGTATAGTCGGACAAACATACAAACAAACAAACTTTCTGAATTATAGTAAAGATGGATTTGCCCCTGGATTTAAGGCCACTGGTGGTGCATATAGTTTAGCCTGATGGAATTACAAACTTTGCTCGTTATTTATATAGTTATGTCTAATAACATCCCCGTTGGGAAGTGGTACGTGAATTTATCGTTATGTCGCTCTCTGTCTCCCAGTTCGCCCATATTTGATAAATGATTAACGGAGTCGCGGTCGGTCAACCGATTCGTAACTCTCGTGCATGCATTTGAACGGATTCATAGAATTGCTAAACTCCTTTCAAAATTAGCTTGGTTAAAGCCCAAACGCAATGCCTGCTTTCATCTTTAAGATTTATATCCTGGTTTTGACAAGTTCACGCTAACAGAACCATGTTCGAAAAACTTTGTTTTAGGCTGAAACTGTACGGCTAGTGTACTTCACAAAAATGACTGCTAGGGTAATTACCCGAATTACCTTTCCATAAAATATCTACCGAAATTAAATTTTCATTCCTAAACCGTTTTATTGATTTAAAGATCAATCGCCTAAAAATCCAAATATCTTTTAAAAGTACTAATTCAGGTATCTTCAGTAGCAAAAACAAGGTTATGAAAAACTTGATGCATATTTCGACTACAAAGCAACCGTTTTCAGTGGAAATTCAACGAAAGTATATTCTAAAATTAATAATATTTATTACCCTTAATGTATGTATTAATCGTATTAAACTTAAATTTTAACAATTTCGACCAAAAAATCGAAATATTTTTAGAGATGTCTTTTCAGAAGATTTCACGGAAATTAAATCTTTTAATATAAATAGGTTTAGAATTTAAATCATACTGAACGCCAAATGAAAAAGTGAGGAATCATTGCCGTAAACGTCTTAAACAATTGCAGTTCGAGTCCGCATGGCGGTTCGGATTGAAACAACACGTTTCCCTCTCCAGCGTCGTCCTTATAAAGGCTAATATATTACATCAATTTTAATTTTCATCTCTTCGCCATATTCCACTCTACGCGGGAGTTGAGAAATCCCATTTCCCAAGCCATCAAGGGAGAAAACTTAGTTTTGGTAAGAGCTTTTAAAAAAACTGAAAATAAATAAATGAAAGTTAGTAAGCGGGAAAATAAGTGATAAGTTTCGGGTGGAGAAGGAAAAAGAGATGGAGCGACCTTATGGAGAGAGAGAGAGATAGAATGGGACAAAATTACAAAGAAAAAGAACCAGCATGGAAGAGAATAGAGGCAAAAGGTGATGAGAATTCGGAGGAGAAAAGCAGAAAATGGAGAGTGAAAAGGTAAATTAAAGAGAGAGTGGGAAAGGCAAGGGGATGGAACAGAGAGGGAGCGGGGGAGGAGAGAGGTATCTGGGAAAAAAGACATTAAAGTGAGAGAGTGGATAGATTGGGACCTCGATCTCTCTCTCTCTCTTTTTTGCCAGGGTAGGATGCCATCTATCGTCGTTTACGTGAGTGTAATGTAGGTCTGAGAGGATAAACTGATACGGTAGGGAATTTGCATGGACCATACCAATAAAATACCAACCCGGAGCGCGGTTTGGCAGGCGTAAATAAAGAGAATAACCTTATAACCCTGGCTGTATTTTGCTACTGCTTCTGGATTTTAAAATTATATATATATATATATATATATACACACACACACACACACAAATGCTTACTGAAGAGGAAAGGTAAATGCCCTAGCCCGCTGAGGGCGGAGAATCTGCTCGCTGTCTGAATACTGCTCCATCCTCAAACATGCCGCCGGATCTGATCCGGGACCTAATCCGGTGGGCAGTCGCACCCACCTCCCCTAACTCCCACCCCAATACCCACGCCATTACCGATTCTACCCCCCAACTCACCCTAACCACCCTTTTTTCCCCAGCATCCACGATATTTTGAGAAATACCTTAAAGCCGCCCACCCTATCCTCACATCCTCCCCCCACCAGGTTCCATTTTCTAGACCACCGGTCCTCTCCTTCCGCCGCCCCCCTAATCTGGCAAACATTTTATGGAAAAAAAGAATCCCCAGCACCCACTCCTCTGCACCCTGATGGATCTCACCCCTGCAGTAGACCGCGATATCTCACATGCCCAATAAACTCCCCCTGCAATTCCTTTTCCAGCCTCACAACTAACATCACCTACGCCATAACTCCCCCCCCCCAACTGCACCACCCGCAATGTCATTTACCATCTGAGATGCACCTAATCTCCCGCTTTCTATGTTGGCCTCACCAGCAATCCCCTCAACATCCGCATGAACGGCAACCGCAACAGCGTCATTCTTAAACGAAGAATCACAACCTAAAATTTAATGATTGCTTAACGGTGAGGGCCATTTTCGCTCTCCCCGATAATGCTTCGGCTCCCCAACTCCGTCAGTGGAAGCTTGCACATATCCATCTTCTAAACTCCTTCATTCCCCCTGGCCTCAACCTTCGCTAGCATTTCACTCCTTTTCTGCCATTCCCCAATCCCCTCCGTATCCTCCAATCCCCGACTTTTCCGCACTACCCTTCCACCCCCATGTCTCCACCCAGTGTCACTGCCATCAGTTGTCTCTCTTCTGTGTTGACGAAAGGATCATCCCCGATAGCTTCCGTTTTTTGTTTTTGTGCTTGTTTTACGTGTCACTTCGACACCCCCCGCAGCTCGCCAAACTGAAGTCATCTTATTGTCTGAGTGCTCACTGGGCTTCCTTATCCCGACAACTTGTTGGCATCCATCTATATATATATATATATATATATATATATGTATATATATATATATATATATATAAAATTTATTTTATTGTATCTTGAATTCCATCGGATATTTTCATTTTTATTAGATAACTTGAAAATTTATCCATCACGCTAGTTAGCAACCTAAATAAATAAGCGACCACAGTGACGTTTCCGGTGGAAATGGCGTGAACGTTTACTGCATAGACACACTGCTTTTAACAGGATCCATGTTATCCGGGTTTCTACCGCGTGATGTTTTCTATTACGATGACAGTTTTATCGAACTTAAGAACAATCGCCTAAAAATCAAAAGATTTTTTAAAAGTACTTATTCAGGTATCTTCAACAGCCAAAATTAGGTTATGAAAAACTTGAAGAACATTTTGACTAAAAAGCAACTTTTTTCAGTGGAATTCAACGAAAGTATATTCTAAAGGTAATAATATTTATTACCCATAATGTATGTATTAATCGTGTTAAACTTAAATTTTAACCATTTCGACCAAAAACTCGAAATATTTTGGAGATGTCTTCTCAGAAGATTTCACGAAAATTAAATCTCGTAATATAAATAGGTTTAGAATTCAAATCTAACAAAACGTCAAATAAAAAAGTGAGGAATCTTTGCCATAAGCGCCTCAAATAATGCAACAATTGCAGACCTGACCTGAAGATGCCACCTGGAATGGTAGAAAAACAGTCGTTACAAAAGAAAACAACATGCGGTAGAAACCCCGATAACATGAAGCAAGTATGGAAACACCGCGTAAGCCCTCACAATAACTGTTTTCAACACTTTAGATCTCTTTGGCTGAATTATATTGCCTCAATGCAAAGATAGACCGGGATCTCAAAACAAAATTCTGCGGCATATTCCCCATACCGAATGGGGCGTTAAATGTGTAAATCTGCCTCTTGCCGACGAATAATAAAAATACGAAGCACTAACTACGAACCGCCTCAATATTTAGCGTCGAACGATAAAAAAGGGAAAAGAGGGAGCGAGTCGTACCCCCATATGTGGGCATAACGAACATTTCTCAATGCGTCCTCCCTTTTTCGAATTCATAAAAACTGAAATAAAAATATAACGCCGTCGACAACCTTGGGCGCGCCGTAGTGATCCCTGTCCCTACATGAATCCCTCTCCGGAGAAGGAGAAAGGAGGAAGGGAGAAAGGAGGGAGGGAGAAAGAAAGAGAGAGAGGAACATTACGCGCTAACAGAAGCGTGGGGTTTATTCCCCGGCGCTCCACACCCTGGGAAAGGTCCGTCATTCGTCCCGACCCGAGACACAATCCCCTTCCCTCTCTAATTATACTTTCTCTTTATTTGCTCTCTCTCACACCTCTATTCTCTCTCTCCTCACTATTCTTTCTCCCCACTCACCTCACTATCTCCTCTCTGTCTCTTTCCTCATTTTTCCTCTCCTATCTCTCACCTACCTCTCTCCTCTCTCTTCCTCTCTGCTCTCTCTACTATCCTCTCTCTACGCTATCATATCTCTCCACTCTCTTTCTTTTCTTTCTCCTCCCTCCCTCATCTCGTTCTCCTCTCTCCCCTCTTCTCTCCCTCTCTCTCCTCTTTCTACTTTCTCTCCTCTTTCTACTCTCTTTCCTCTCTCTTCACTCTCTTCACCCTCAACTCTCTTTCTTCTCTCTTTCCCCTTTCTCTATTCTCATTCTTACCTTATCTCTCTCCTTTCTCTACCTTCATCTCATCTCATTTCTATTTTTATCCTTTGTCTAGCCCATTCCTTTCTCTCCTTTCGCTCTCTTGTTTTTCTCTCCTTTCTATCTCCCTATTCTCGCTCCTACCCTTTTCATCATCTACTCTTCCGTCTACGCAAGTTTTCTCTCTTCCAATTCAGAGAAAAGGTGTTCGCGCATACACACGCGCACACAAACAAACCCGTGCAAATGCACAACATAATCCCTTCTCATCACCCTCACATCTCTCCCAAAAAACACACACTCTCGACAGAGTCAGCATCCTCTCTTTCTCCCTTTCCCTCTCTCTCCTCTGCTTCCTCCCTCCACCCCATCCCTCTCTCACCGCCACCCATCCACCCCTATACTCCAACTGCTACTAAACCCGGAGTGAGAGGGAGTTTATGGATATTGATCCGCCCACGGCCTCCTCCTTGCTCGAACGGCACAAACGCCTCCCCACCCACCCTCTACTCCCTCCCCATTCCCTCTTCCTCCCTCTACGCTCCCTCCCTCTACGCTCCCTCTCTCAACACTCCCTCCCTCTACACTCCTTCCTTCTTCACTCCCTCCCTCTACACTCCCTCCCTCTGCACTCTACACTCCCACCTCCTCCACCTCTTCCCATCACAGAACATCCGCCGTCCTTCCTTTACTCTTCCGCTTCCCTCCGAATTCCCGGAGGTGTGTTCGAAGGTGAGAGGTATACGGGAGAGGGATATATACGAAGGATGTAATGGACGAAGAGAGAGAGAGAGGGGGGGCAGCAAAAGATAGAGAGTGTAGAAATAAAGGACCGTAGCATCTCGAGGTGTGGAGAGAAAAATTAATGGGAAGGACGCATAAAAAGTTAAACGGGCGGAAGGACTTAAATAGTGAGGCTAAAGCGGAAAGAGAATAGTATACAGAGAGGGTAAATTGGAAGGCGAGAGGGAAGAGAGCGAATAAAATATTGAGGAAAGGGAATTTTTACTAGCGTGAGAGTGGTTCTGTTGAACCGTTGCTGTTTTCGATCTTATAAAAATGTGAAAGTAATTTTAAAATACATATTTTTCTGATGCTGTACTTACATACATATTTGCCGAGCAAGGTCTGAGTGACAGCAAATTGCGCTCGACCCCAAACAGATGTTTCCATATTTTTGACTAAAAAGGGTCGCAGAAGGGGGAAGTCATCCATCCTGACTTATATATAGAACCCTAATAAATCTCTCCAACTCAACTTCCACTGCAAACCAAATTCATGTTTGCGGGATAAATTTTTAAACATGCCGGCAACTTTAGTTACCACTGGGCTTTAATGCCGTAAGAATGTCAATTCTCTATAAAAACTTAATTTTTCCTGCATAAACAATAATCTTTTCATTATATATTTTTTCGACGAATTCTCCTGATTCGCCTCCTAGATAAGAAAAGCAATGACCGAGACTTGATTTTACGTGCCGGTTTGGCAGGAATCCTATTTTTGGAATCTAAAGGTCCGAAGTGCGTATCGTACCGTAATAGCCAAAGTTTTCAGTAAATTCGGTTTTATTTAAGGGCAGTAATGACTGAAAATACGCTAGGCTTAAGACAGAATTACACACCTTCGATTTTTATTCACTTCACTCAGTTGTGTCAGAAGAGGAATGAGTGCGATTACGGCCAAACGAAAACGAATGAAAAACGCTGAAAAATAACCACAGTGCCTCTCGCTTAATCAAGTTTAGGATTTATGACGGCATGCCTAAGCAAACGAATATTTAATCATCAAAATTCGTTGAAGGTGATATTTTGACACTTTTCAGGTTATATTAAAACAAAGCATGGGTGTTGATCAAAGCAGCTATCTAACTAATTTTAAGGATGAAATCGGACTGAGTAACTGTCTCTCCAATTGTTATTAAATAGTTGAGAAAACCAGACGAGCATTTCAGCAAAGTGGTCGTCATCGATATCAGATTCCAAAAATGAACGCGTGAGGGTCATATTTAATTAAAGAAAGAGTTAATGTTTCAGGTGAAATATAAAATTTTAAAACTGTTTCTCCGATAGCCATTATTTTTTTAAAACTGCTATCGTAGAACCACCGCTGATGACTGCTGATTTGTAGCAGAATTGCCCGTTAGGTCTTCCACACCTCTTTTACGGCTGTTGCAGAAAAGTAATTCTTCAAAGTTCGGGAATGAAATTTTAAATCTTGCAGATGACAGAATAAAAATCACACGAGAAACTTCGTTTACGTACCATGTATCAGGTCGCCTGTTTCAGGCGATGAATAATTTTTTACTCGGGAACAACTTATGTTCAAATCATTTACACCATTCTATTCACGGAGTCTCAACTCGGTAATTCTCCCCAACGAACCCTAAGAGAAGTACCTTAACATAAGCGCTTTTTCTATTTTTGATAGCGGAGGTGAAGGACCTCTTTAAAAAAATCGCTCGATCTATTTTTAGCGTTAGATCCTCCAAAAGTTTTATCCCTCATAATGCGAAATTTATAGCCTCCCGGAAAAGAAATTTGATTTTACGCCACTATTTGTTCTGTTGATCATCTAATCGCCCAGAATAAAACAATTTTTTCGACACTTCTCTGTAACACAACTGCGTCCTTCTTCATTAAATTTAAATTATCAAGCTAATAGGTAGTAGTTCGCCCGTTTATCATGCTTATTGCCGATTAAGCGATGAGCATATGAGGGGTTGATCCTCACAAGGAGTATTTTTGAGTGAATTGAAGAGTTTGGCGCAGCCAATTCGGCGCAGGGTCAGTTCGGCGCAGAGCCAGTTCGGCGCAGGGCCAATTAGGCGCAGGGTCATTCGGCGCAGGAGTTCTTCCCTGGGCCAGTTCGGCACAGAACCAGTTGGACACAGGGCCAATTCGGCGCAGGGCCAGTTCGGCGCAGCAGAGTTCGGCGCATACACTACTATAATATATCTCGGTAACGTATAGAAAAATAAAATTTCAATATTCTACCAATAAATTTTAATTACAAACCGAATGGTTTGGCTCTAGTACATTATATCATTGATTCAATGATTTTCCTATGCGCCAGAATGGCCCTTATCCGTTCTGGCCCTGCACCAAATTGTCCTACGTGGAACTATCATGTGCCAAACTGTTCTGCGCCAAACTGGACACGCCAATCTGTTCTATACCCACGTTTTGGATAGATTTGTCAGCATGGAGATGGAATAGTAGTAAGATGAAGAAAGAGAATTGAGATCTAAAACGAGATAAAATTGAACGATAGAATAAAAGGGAAATATGATTTCGGGTGAATGTAGAAATTGGGAGAGGGGAAGGCGGAAAGTGAAAAAAGTGAAAATAATGAAGTTTGAAGAAGACCGTGAGTGGACAAGAGATATGAAAAGTCATATAGAGATACGGAAAGATAGAATGAAATGATGAGATGAAGAAAAATCGTAGGGCAAAAAGTATATACGGAATGAGGTGAGAGAAACATATTAAAGGGATGGGAAGCAAGATCGGTCCGAGGTACGGGCGCCCCGGGCATCTGCCCGGGGCGCCAATATATTGGGGGTGCCATCCCGACCATCAATATATGTCTTACTTGCAAGTGAATGGATACTGGATACCAATTTGTAATATCGCGGAACAAGTTGGAATCATTGATGGCATTCCTTTTATTTTTTCATTATCAACAATTTTTACAGAGCGATGAATAAATTAACATGACCTTTGAAATTATCTCAGCAAACGAGACATTTACGGAGGGAGGCGCAGGAGCGTCACCTCGCCCGGGGCGCCAAATGTCCTTAGGCTGCCCCTAATGGGAAGAAATATGGAGGGTTAGTGGGGAGAAAGGGAGAGATGAGGAAGAGAGATAATGAAAGAGACAAACAAATAGTCTTATCCGTGAATATGGTTAAAATTTCGCGTTTTTAGCGCGTTTCATTTTATAAACGCGCTATGTTTGTTTGTCCGTCTGTGCAAACAATTATATAAATTTAAATAGCAAGCAAACACTAAAATATAGAAAACTGAAATTTGCACCGTCTCTTTGTGATCTGCGGTGCCATGTATTACGCTGCCAAAGAATTATTTTGAAAAAATCGAGCGGCAGGTCGTACCTTCAACATTTTAATATTAAAATTCTGAGAAAATGGTTATATTAGATAAATAGTTAAAAATGTTCACTGTCTGTGTGACCTTATCAATACCACTGCAGAAGAAATGTTCTCTGAAAAATCAGTTAGCGGCAGGGAGTCTACTAAATTTATAAAGAATTTCAAGTTTATAACCTCAATAAATAAAACGTTCTTTTTCGTATTCTGTATGCAAATGAAGCTCCGTTTTTTTTTCTATTTCTAAATTGTTTTATTCCGCTGCGAAAATTTCTTCCATTAGTCTAATTGCCGAACTGAGTAGAAATTGGGATTTGATAATTTGTTAAATGCGTAAAATTAGCTTATCTTTATTTATTTTTTATGTGGATATATCGCCACATATTCGGTCACTGTAGCCTCTTTTGTATTGTAGGCTAAAATCTCAGCTTTCCCTCTTTTCAGCTTTCAGAAATATTCTAAATAAAAATTTTAATGAGCATCAGACCAATCCTGTATATTTTTCGATACTCATATCTAATAAAAAACAAATGACAGTATTATAGAAATCAGCACTCTAAGTTTCAGCTCTATAACGTTTACGGTTTCGTTGCAATTTCAATTTAAGAATGTACACAGACCCAAAAATGAAACTACAATCGGACATTTTCAAGCGCGCTAAAAATAAGAGAGTAGATAGAGAGAGGGAGATAAGACTGAAAAGAGAGAGAGAGAGAGAATGAGGAGATGAAAGTGAAAGTGGCGGAAGAGAGAGACAGAGAAAGAAATTGAGAGACATTACGATAGGATGGACAGTGACTTGCAATTTTGTCGCCAATTGCTCAGATTAAAATCCAAAACACTGGATGTTTTTGGAATTCCTGGTGTCACTCTCTGTTGCAGAAATAACGATATATTTCAATCAAAATGCATACTGGCGGCATTGCTATTGAGAGGAGTAATTTTTCAAAAAAAACCTTCGATTCATTAATTTTGTAGCATCAAATCTTCTTTAGTAGTCTAAACAATCCGTTTATCGGCTAACACGAATTCAACATCATTTGAACGGCAATGTTTTGTCTAAAACACTAGGAAATATATTTGCATATAGGACTCATGTATTCTACCAATCTAGGGCAGTCGTAGGCGGGAGCGTATTTGTCACTCATTGGGTGCAAAAAGCTTCAAACAAACAATTAGCGATGGTAGATTTTTCAAATCTACCTGTTTTAAGTGTGAAATATGTTCTTTGAAGTGTATTTGTATCTGCCTTTTTGTTTCACATATATAGATATATTTTTTACAGTGTGTACAGTTTATTTGGAAGTACTGAAATTACAAAAACCTCTATATATAGGTTTAAATTCGATCTTTTTATGAAGCCAAAGAACCTGTTGTTTTCATTCTTTATACTAAAAGTTTATTCTTGATTTTTTTAAACCATAAGACGAGCTTGATAATTCTCTAATGAATTACTCATAGTTGATGATAGCGATGGAAATAAACACCATTAGTATGAATTTATATTTTTTTAGATCTAATATAGCTTTAATGTAAATTATTTTTATTGTTTCAATATATATACAAACGTTTAATATATTTTCACTCTAAGCTAATACAAAAGAAATATAGAAGAGTAAATTAATTAATTCGAATTTAATTTGCATTCATATCCTCTAATCTCAGTTGTTAGACAAATAAAATTTTTAACGATGGATTTCAAATCGATCCTAGATTCATTTTGTTTAATATATTCATTTAATGTCTAAAAAAGCGCTACAGTTCAGCTCAAAGCTCAAGGAAAGTCTAGACTCTCCATTTCAAAGATGGAAGCATCTTAGTATTTTTTCTTTTCTTGCAACTGACGATGAATATTAAATATCTACTTCTTTACTGCCCAATTAAGCTTTTCTCTCCGACTATATAAGCTGTGGTTCACGAAATATCTCCTATAGTACCCTGAAGAAACGCAATTAACCGTGTTTATTTGCTGATACTTGGGAGACTTGACTATATTCTATGTGCTTCGTTCCTTTAGAATAAGTCGCAAAAGAATAATGTGTTAATTTCAAAAAAAACTATTGATGAATCTAGTTAAATTGGATGATTGTAGGATTTAATCCGAAGGACGCGACGCTGTAATCTATGTGAAAAGAGAAAACCTGCGGAAACAATAATGGTGGTTTATCACAAACTGCCAGGCAATATAAAAGGAATGGTTATGTTTCTTCCGCCCAGGGTCACATTGCGCGTCAGGAGGTAGTAAAGACTGCTATTAACATTCCTCTTAAGTAACTGGTTTGCATTCATTTCAAGTGAAATTATATTGAAGATGAAAGAGTAGTAAGAGTGAAATGGTTTGGTTACTATTGTTGCGTATAAGCCGAATTTCGTATCTCTAAAGCAGGGGTTTCCCAACCTGGTGCTCACGAGCATTCCTGTGCTGTTAGGTAGTCCGACTGTGCTCTTCCGCGATTCTTAAAATCGCATTCCTCAGCACCAGCAATTTAATTTGTTCTGCTTATCTCTTTAGAACGAAGTTATGAGTAAATTTGACGCTATTTCGATTCTTTTGATCATCCCTGCTTTCGCGAAAGTTTTGTGGTGCTCGTAGTGAGGCCTTATGGAGGGGCAAATGCGGTGACCGCCCGGGAACCCACACGTTAGCGAGGGCATAAAATTTTGCAAATATAATTATGGGCTATTTTAGCAAGGATGTGGCTCAAATTACACGTTTTTATAGTAAAAAGTACATACTTGAATAGAAGCTTCATGAGCCAAGCAAAATTTGAATCTGAAATGCCAGGTTTGCATATAGTCTAAGGGCTCACCAAATGACTCGTTTGCTCAGGTCCATAGAACTCTGGGTGCTCGCTTGATGTTCTAGGATACATCTTGGTGCTCGCCACTTTTGAAAAAGTTGAGATCCCACACTTTAAAGCAGTGGTAGCCAAAGTGCGGCACGCGTACGACTTGGGGCGCACCAAACATTTCATTGTAGCAGAGCAAAAAGATTGGTAATCTTATGTACGTGAACGAACTTTTTCATAAATAAAACTCATTTGAAATAAGCAGCGTACTCGGCTTGCTGTGACGGCCGCTTATAAATCTTCTAAGATCAAAAACTAAAATTTTCAACCACAAATCGAAGTTGATTAAAATGGAGCAAATCAAGTGCCAATCAATAGATTAAACATTTTATCAACTGCCATTTAAAATCTTTTTGTAATGATAAAACAGAGCTCGCAATACATGCAATTAATATAATGTGTTATTTGTTAACCTAGTTTTCGATCACAGTTGTATTTTCGTGGAATAATAATTTTTTCTTCACATTTACTTGTGGCACGCCGATACCTTTCCTGTTTGAGATTGCCACAACCCGTGAACAGTTTGCCCGCCACGGTTCTGAAGAGAGAGGTCTTGGGATCCGGAACCCTTACATCACACGTGTGTTTGGGAACTGCCGTTGATCAATCCATCACCCGAAAGTGATTTATCGGTCTCCATATCGAACAAACCACTCCCGCGGAAATTTCACCTCCAACCACGACAATAACAATCGATCACTCGAGTTTCGAAGACAACTATTTTTCTCTCGAAGAAATGTGTCACAGAACAATGGCTCTCGTCCCCTTCCTAACATTTCGTAAGTAGAATCCATTAGCGGTGCCATCTACGCTACCTCCCCCCTGCCCCTCCAACCTCTTCCCGCCCATTATAAAACCCCCTGCCCACCCCTTCCACACACTTGCCTGAGGAGGATGGAATGAACTGCGTCATTTCCGAAATGGCGCACCCTCCCTTTTTTCCGGTTAAGCGTCCATCCGAAAGGGTGAAGTGAAAACGTTATATCCGATTTTATTGAGGCAAGATGGCGCTTTCTCGGTTACAGGGTGGAGGATAATGGATAGAAGAAAGCTCGGTATCGCGCGAGAGAAGAAAGAAGAATGGTCCGCTTAAATGTTTTCGGATCTCGCGTCTCCATTGTTCGGACCTCCGACGCGGCATCTCTGAAAGGGGAGTAGCATATAATGGCAAACGCCAGCCGAGAACAAATGACATTCTTTCATTACTCCGTTTTCAGTGTCACGCCGAGATGCGGTTGCGCGTTTGTCGAACGGAGATTTTTTTAATACGTTAAATTTTACCATCTTTCCTATTTTTGTCGGCGTTGATAAATTATATAAACCAGTTGCTTGCCCGTTGCTACGCAACTTAAAAAATAGAATAATATACTTTGCTTTTGTAATTCACATATTTCAGGATAACAGAAAATCTATGAATAGAAATTTATTTAAAATTTTAGCTAAAAAATCTGATGTGGCCACCCCATGACTTTCTCCATACCTGTAACATTTCTAAAAATTCCAAATAGGTTAAATGATAACAAATATTTTAAGGAACTGCGAGAAAAATTTACGACTTTACAAAGAACATAAATAAACTCAAACCGTTGCCTTCTGATTTTGGATATAGCCCCGAAGCTAGAACAATAAAGAAGATAAAAACGAGCGTAAAGTGTTAACAATAGCCGCCGGTAGGTGGTGTGGTTGTGGCAGCTAAAAAACTTATTTTTTTTAATTCTAAAACAAACAAACATATGGGAAAATGTTTCGAACAAATTTTGTAGAAAATTAAATTTCTTACGACTTTAATCCAGTACTGTTTAACATTCATCAAATATTAAAGCAAATATTAATTAAATAAATGGAATATCTCCTTAACAATGCGTTCTACAAAAACATGTTTCAAACAAAGGTTATAGAGAATTATATGATCTATGAAGTTTATAATGAACAACATTTACGTTTATGAAAATTGAAAAGAGTTATTTGCTAAAACCCAAAACATGATTAGAGTAAACATTCACTTCCGATTTAGCGATTGTTTCCAAATCCTAATCAGCTCTTTATTATATAGTACTCTTTTTAAATATAAAATTTGGTATTGATATGAGTGTAAGTTTTTTAGTTTTAGAGCCCAGAGTATCCTATCACATACAGACCGACAGGCACACAGGCATCATTGAGAAAACAGTCAAAACGTGTTCAGGGAACCTTAAAACAAGTATTTCCGTTGAAATCTCAAATTTGATTTTTTCATGAAAACGATACTTTTTCTATACTTAGCATATGGAGAAGGTAAAAATATGGCTTGATATCCATTTTCAAATCAAAATTATAAATAAAATTAAATAAGAAAATGAAATATTAAATACAAGAAAAATGTGACCTGATCGGGACTTCGTATTCGCGAGCCGACGCGTTACTCATTATGCCACCCGGACTTCTCATTTATTTTGATTCATAATTGATATTCAAATATAGTGTCATTCAAATGATCTTGCCTCAGACGGACATTCGACAAATTATATATACACATTCCAATTGTTAAATTTCAACTAAACACTTTATGTGCGACCATTTTCCAGTGCTCCAGCTAACGCACGATCACAAAATTAGGGAAATGATTCTCAGCAAGTGTAGTTTTAATACAACATTAAAAAGTAAAAAATATCTATAAAATCATATAAAAGTCTTAAGTTACGCAATTGTTAAGGGTTAAATATTTCATAACTTTCGATCCATTAATCATTTTGCGTTTTAACGTTTACATTTCTACTGTAAATATTAAGAGATAGTTAAATATTTCGCGTATATACAATTTTTGGTTAAAAAACAAAACAATTAATTTTACTACCTCTTGTGGTATCTTTATAGCGACGCATCTAATCTCTGAGCAGCCCGTCCGAAATTCCGCTTGCAGTAACAAGAACACGTCCTTGATACGCCATCCCTTAGCAACGACTCGAAGTTTCCATCATGGGCGCAATTCACCTCAATGTAATCCTTTCTCTCCCCCTGCCCTTGGTATTCCTAGGACAACGTCATAACGGATTAATTGTTATGGAAGATTCAGGACCGTCGCTTAACGCCCGAAATGGTGCAGCCGCTTTACACCCCATCCTCCTCCCGTTAAGAGTGGGCAGGGGAGGAAGCGCATCCCTTCCTTTCGTCGCATATCCCGGCCAGATGCAATGCCTCGTGCTGCAAGGGGAGGCGGGAAAGGGAAGACCAGTCATCCTTGGCGTATGCATAGTAGGATTGTTTGATACGGTGCAGTCGAGGGAAAAGACGGTCCCATCGTCTGGAATATATGCGACACGACACGAGGAGATCCATTCGAAGGCTCCGCGCCGTTCGAGAAGGGCGAGAGCGCGAAACGAAAGGGAGTTTTGGGGCGATAAATGTGACTGTTCATTGCATTGCACGCGTAGGAACCTTCTTCGACACGTGCGAATGCGAAGAACGTTCGTTTCCACCGTAACGTTTTCTATTGTCGAAGCGTCCTCTAAAAGTTCAAATTTCTCCGAGTTTCGCCAAGTCAATTCCAAAAATAAATACCAAGTTTAGGTTGTTAATGGTGATAAATAATGCTGTCCCGACTTTTCGTCGTGGAAAATTCTTACCTGCGACTTTCGGTCACTGACATGTGGTCACACAAGGCAAGTGGTACCTGCAACTTTTCGTAACACAAGAGAATTGGTCTACGACTTTTCGTCACAGACGAAAATTGGTACCTACGATTTTCGTCACAGATGAAAATTGGTACCTTCGACTTTTCGTCACAGATGAAATTGGTACCTGCAACTTATCGTCACACCATTAAATTGATACCTGGACATTTCGTCAATAGAACCTATTATGCTGCACTCTTACCTCCTGATGAGGTGACCGACTATAGCTCAAATAGAGATTTTATTAAATCCTATTTAAAAATATTGAAATTTGTTGCCGCGGTAGTTAACATTTTTAGTGTTAATAACCTGAAAATTTCGACTTTTCCGGTTACAAACAATCATTTACGCTAATTTGAAGTTTTTCTTCAAGAAAATATATTTAATTCTTCCAGCTACAAAACTGTTCCGAGTTTATATCACAATGATAACTAATTTAAAAATGCAATTTAATAAAACCTACAGTGATTTCCTTGCTTTTCTTATGAGGGAAAAGAATAAAATAATAGCTAATGATAGTTCCTATTTTTCGTGACGAACGTAACTAAGTAGCAATTTATATTGTGTGACGAAAAGTCTTAGTACTTAATATTTTCCAGGGCAAAAATTCGCAGGAACGAATTAGTTTCCGTGACGAAAAGTCGCAGTTACCGATAGCTACTGTCTGACGAAAAGTCGTAGATACGAATTTTCTGTGACGAAAAGTCGGAAAACCAGAAATATACAAATATCCATATATATTTCCCTAATTAACAGTTCGAGGATATAAAATTAAGATTTGAAATCTTAAAGTTAAAATTTATTCGAGAAAAATGGACTTAAAACCAATAAATAGACGCCAATGAGTTTGAGCGATTCAGAGGTTGTAGCTGGTGTCCGAAACTGGCTTATGTCCGTATTGACTCTTGACTCTATCAGGCGAGTTGATGGACACTTTGGAATCAATTTTTAAATAAAATACTGAGACTTATTGAATCGATGAAACCCGGATAAAAAAAGTTTAAATTTCGGCGTGACTTGGGAGCAAGGATCATATTTTTTGAGTCATGCTGATGTCATTTAAGCATTAATGGCAGAGTAAAGTACGAAAAGCTTATCTTTCAACCTCTTTGTCGACTCGTTCTAGATAACGTCGGCATCAACCGTGTTTCGAAAGCAAGCCGTGAGTTTGGATAGCATTATATTTCAATTTAAATGAGGCTAGCAGATAAAGAAGGGAAGCGATCCCGTGGAGAAGATAATCTGGTTATATTTTTCAAAGCCTAAGTCAGGACCGGTTTAACCACTAGTCAAACTAGGCGGTAACCTAGGGCGGCATATTTTGGGGGTGGCAAAGCCGCCCCCGAAAATTTTTTTGCCGCCCTTGCTGCAAAAATGAATGAATAATAAAGAAAGTGTTTTGCTTTGACTTGGTGTACGGCCAGCATAAAAATAAAATTCTAAATTATAATGATTTAATACTATGTTAATTTTTTATAGGACGTATATTCTGCAAAGTATAGAAAAATGAAAATAAACACTCGTTATCAGGTTATACTCCTTTATTGTGTAGACTAGATCTGAAATTATAAAAGCAGAGTTTGTATAATACTAATGAACAATATTCATTTTTGAAAGTTAATTGTGAGCGAGGGGGCGCAAGGCGGAAGGTTCGCCTAGGGCGCATAATACCCTTGCATTGGCCCTGGCCTAGGTAAATAAAACAATAAATAGGAATCAGTAAACATTTCTCATCGAGTGTTTTTACGAGAAGTCACGCTAGTCTACAACGAAGAAAAATACGTTTAAAGATTATGCTTAACATTTCACTTCAAAGGGAACTCTAAATTCAATAATTTCATTTACGACGGCATTTAACTTGCGGTATAGAAACCGGATAGAATGTCACATTTTTTGCAAAATATATTTTTAATTTTATTGTATTTTACACAGCTATTACTTCAATTAGGCATAATAATAATTCGTATAAAAAGGGATCCACTTAATTCAAAATATATTCATTCAATTCATATATCATTTGCATACCTTTTTCCATAGCTGTAGTATATATCTATCTATCACACACGACTTACCTTATCTACATATAAGAAAAGAAAGGTTAACCTTCTGAATTTCGTGTTACAACCGAATTAAAACAGGACTTTTCCTGGTAGAATGATACGTCGTAATTCTCCAGAGCAAACAGTAATATTTTATCACATTATTTATTTCAACGTTTAAAGTGGACATTGATACAAAGACCGTTTTCCTTCTTTTCCGTAATTTTATTCTAAATATATTTTTAAATTTAAACTCTTAATACATTTGGATGAAATTTAAGCGTACCTGTCTCTATATCTACTTTGTATGTAAGTGTGGGTTTTTCCAAGCTGAGAGAATTATTCATCCCTTAAGATTATTTTTTTCAAAAAACATCAATTTAATCAAACGTATAGGTAGGCCACATTTTGGATTATGCATTTGGAATGCTCACGCGTGAATTTCGCTCAGACACTCTTCTGGCTTTTTTAAAATGGATCCAATGATATACATTGCAATAACTTTCTCATATATTACGTATGCATCTGGTCTCACTATACCAGAGATGACAAATACGCGGAACGGGTATTATTTTACTTGGTACGGGTTGTATATTTTATTAATAAAATGTAAATTTTCTTAGAGATGGAGTAAAATAGTGGCACGCAGAAAATAAATTCTAATGATCCGCATCACTTTCTTGACACGCGACACAAAAATCACTCGCCATCCCTGCACTATACTCTTTCCTGTTTGGAAGGAACATCACTGCTACAAAAATAACAAAACCGCGGAAAATGTCTTCTGCACGTATATAGTTGATTTTTGGGAAATATGGCCTATGCAATATTGTTTATGATTCCAAGCTCTATAACTGAGTGGATTTTAATTAATATAGTTGGAGGCATTTTGAATAAATCGACAGGAATAAACTATCCTTTATTGATTCGATATATCGTTCATCTTTTCGTAGTTTCTATTCTGAATATGAAATACCATTTAATTTCGTTGAACTGTCAAGCCTTTAGCACCGCGCGCGGACATACGCAATGGCGAAAACTTCTTTTTTGAAGTCCGAGACATTTAAAACGTGTATTTCCATCAAAATCTCCAAGTCGATTTTTTTTCGTTATTACAATACTTTCTCATTATACTACGTAGGTATGTGAGAAAGTAAAAATATATCTTATAATATAAATAAATAATATAAATTGCAAGGGAATGATGGTGTTAAAACTCTTAACTTGAGCGAGAATCGATCCTTGGTCTTCAACTACCCGGTAGAGGCTTTTGCCTAATAAACAAACAAGCAACGTTTAGCATGGCAAGATCTACTACTTAGCCGCTCATTATCGGAAATATCACAACACCCTAATTCGAGAATGGAGAATCACACGTTTTACATGTTATCTGGTTAAAGCATTCGGCGCGGAAGACTCGGGCTCTATTACCGGTCATGTTGGAATTTTTTATACTTCACTTCCTTTTCACCATTTTGTCCTCTTTAAATTATGACATACTTACTCTATTTAGCACGTTTATTTTAATGAGAATTGGATACTGTTTTCTGCTTAGGTCAATACCGTCCATGTGTTATACTGCAGGGATTTAATTAAATAATTTTGGGTTAGTAATTTATATTTGTCGACATAAGCTGATAAGAAAACGCATAAGGCGTTAATCTAACTTTTATTAGTGCCTACTGAAAAAACTAGCAATGCTTTCATTTTTACAAGTTAAGATATTAGTTTAAAAAGTCTTGCTCTGCACAAATTCATATAAGGGAATCACAGAGATTCCACGAAATTCGAAAAAAAGATCATCAAGGAAACCATAGAAGTCCTTTGATTTCCTGAATAACTCCTGGACCTTCTAAGGTTTATCCACAAAAAATCAGCTTGTATCGTTCGGGGGATTATACGAAAAATCATGCGAGATGATCAGAAATAAGATGAAGATGTTGAGTGAAAAGAGAATATATTAAACTGGGGTTAGAAGAACCTGTTTCCATCTCGTTCTGTTTGTAAATAATCGAAACTCTACCCTGCTTTCATAAATTTGATCCCAAATTCTCGTGCCAAGTCCTTCCAGTGATTCTAGTTGCACTCCAAACTAGAGCCCTGCACGAATATGATATTTTCCACCCGTACCTGCAGACTACTAACCCGTACCCGACCCGTACCCGCAGAATATTAACCCGCACCCGACGGCTCGCACCCGCACAGAAGGTCTACTTGTCCGACCCGACCCATCTTTTTTAACTGTCTGGTCCTCGAAACACAAATCCGTAGCAAGAAATCGTGAAAAAATAAAGATATTATTTCTGAGTCAGTCATTTATTTTGTATAAATTAAAATGAAATGCAATTGTACATAAACATTAATTTTTAAGATCGAAAAAGGTATTTAAAATATCTAAAATTTATTTTTACAAAAATTACAGATTTTACAAAATAATTTAATTGAAAAAAGGAAACATTAAATAATAGTACCCTGAGATTTAAAATTACTATTTAAAAATAGAACATCATCCACGTTTGCGGGACCTAAACAGTTTCTTCTTTCACTAACAACATGTCCTGCCAATGAAAAACACCTCTCTGATGGAGTACTAGTCGCTGGTATTGCAAAAATACGATTCGCTAAAATACTTAAAATTTGCAAACAATTCCTTTGCTTATTCCGCCATTTCATCAAATCAAAATTATTAGTTATGTCGTCAGATAGTTTTAAGTCGATATATGCAGTCAATTCGTCTTGAGAAATATGATCATTTGCTGTGTCTGTATCCATAAATTGAACTAAGGTGTCTGATATTTTATACCTTTTCATCGGTTGCTCTACAAGCGTACACGGATTTGGTGTCACGGATTCGATTTCATACCCCTTCTCCTTTTTAATGTCATCAATACTTACTTTAACTTTCTCATAGATTTCATACTTTTCTTCAGTTTTTAACATTTTCAAACTCTTTAGAATCGGGTGAAGAAAAACAAATTTTATAAATGTGCTGAATTTCCACATTTGCTAAATAATAAGTTTAACATGAAGTTTTTAAAAGTTTCATGATGTTAGATTCTGTTGAACCTATTTCTAAATGATCGTTTATTTTCAAATGCCACAAGTAAACCAAAAATATTGTTGGATATTTTTCTCCTTCCAATTCAATCAATGCTTTCCGGAATGGATTGAGGTATTCTACTAAATCTAATAAATCTTTCTTTTTGACCTCACAAATCATATCACTCATCTTTTTTTCAATTAAAATATTTTAAATAACATCCCAATTTTCAAGTATTGTAGAGATCATACAAAGAATTGAATTCCAACGTGTCTTGACGTCTCCTTTCAAAGTAGATTTCAGCACACCTTGTAATCCTGATTTTTTAAAGTATTTCACAATTTTTCTACACTTCTGAATTAAAGCAAATGATGTTTCATTAGAAGAAATAGAAATATCTACAACATTATTTATTAAGTGTGGAGCACAATTGATTTTATTGAAAATTTTCAAATCAGCTTTAATATTTGCTCTACGGTCACTGACAAAAGTAAAATTCTTCAAGTTACAATAGACACCGTATTGTTTTAAAATTAGCAACAATTCATTCCTTATATACTCGCCAGTTTTCATTTCGTCAGGATCAAGATGTTTAGTTCACAGAACACGATTGCATAACATGGCATTCTTTACATAGTGTAATGTGATCCCTAAATAACTGACATTTTTGTAGTTATCTGTCCACAAGTCCAACGTGATCCCACCCCCTATTGTACCTATGTAGGATTCTATTTCTTGAATTAGCTCTTCTCGAGCTTTCTGAGCCACTGAATTAAGATTTCTCGAAATAGTTGTTGGATGTGGTAGCGCATCTTCTAAGTCAAAATAACATTTTTCATTTGCACTCATTTTCGTTATTATTTCTAATCAATTTTTAAACCCATCTCCTGACAGTATCTCAAAAGGTCTCAAATCTCGAACTACAAGTTTTTTTTCTTTTCAGCTGATAATTTTGGTAAATCGCATTTTTTCGGCAAAAGAAGATTTGTAATTTTAGGCACGCCTTCTTTGTTATTTTCACACTTGTGTCGCAATAAACTTGATGTTCCCAGCTTCCTATTATCATAATGGTAAACATTTTTACAACTACTGCAAGCGATTGTCTTCGAAATCAGTTCGCCCTTTTCATCTAAAATTTCACAGAACCTTTCCCAAATTTTGGATTTGGTATTTTCTTTTCTTCTTAGAGTGTACTCTAACTTCAAAAGCTTCCTTCTTATCTGGTCAGTATTCATTGTTCAAATCTGAATCGCAGATAAAAGTAATATTTCGATTAAAATTAAGATTTATAATTGAAAGATGCATTAACTTATAACTGACAATTTTACACACCGCTCAATCAGCTGGTATTGGTTCCTTTTAAGGATGTGGTATATTGATATTCTGTCACAAAAGCCGAGATCACATATAACTGACCAATGTAATTTTATAAAATAACTGTCATTCCTTTCTCTTGCAAGCAAAGTATAAAATAATACAACTCACACGCGATTATTTGACGAAAAAATAGTATATATTTGAACGTTAAATAACATATAAAGAATGCTGATAGGCACTCTTATATGTAACCACGTCTCTTCAAAAGCGAATTCACAAAGATAGATGTTACTTTCATGAATGAGCAAAGCCAACTGGTTAAAAGGGAGAGTTCTCGCACAAACCTATCCGTTACAATTACATTGTACTACATAATTCCCCTCCACTCTTTCTCACCCCCCTCCACACATTCTCTTCTACTAAACGAATTCGACCATCGTTTGTCTATTGCAACTTTGTATTTATTTATATAATAAAAGGAATCGTTTTTTCGTCAGGCACTTTTCTTGACACATGATACACAAAGTCTGCGATCTGCCGACCTGCATAAATTGCAAATTTGTATATCCCTATATAACGCTACTTCTAACCGCGAGGGTGGGCTTTACTAGCAGTAAAAGGCGTGTGAAAAGTTCCTGTGCCTACATTGGCGAGGCTAATTGAATTGGAATTAAAACTAGTTTTCGTACCCGCTCTTTACCCGCACCGGTGCGTTTTGTGTCCAAACCCGACCCGTACCCGCATGGAAGCACTTTATACCCGACCCGCAACTTTTCTGTGGGTACCCGCGGGTCGGGTCGGGTAAACTGCGGGTATGCAGGGCTCTACTCTCAACCATTCCCAACCCTGTATCGCCGCATATTACTTCCTTTTACCCCATCCATTTGCATTCTTTCTGATTCAATTTTTTGTCTGCACAGTACCCTTCCTAACTGTTTTTACTTTCAGTTCTAGTTTTAGTCCCGTCTTCCAAGGCCATTTTTCTCCCGCGCCCGTTTTATTCCTGTCACGTTACGGTTCCGTCCATTTCCGTTCCAGCCACGTTCTATTTCGTTCCACCCCCGTTCCATCTCGTTTCAGCCCCGTTCCATTTCGTTCTAGTTCCGTTTAAGTACGTTTCAGCCCCATTTTAACTCAGTCTATCTCCCCCTGTTTATCTCCACATTTTCATCTTGTTCCCATCCTTACCTCCATCTTATTACTTATAATTCTCGCCCCATTCCCGTAAGCTTTCCGCCCAATTTTCTTTCCGTTCCCGTCGTATTCTAGCTCTCCTGATCCGCCACGGCTGAGCGGCTACCCGGGAGAGAAGTACTAATACTCTGTATTCAAGAGAGAGGCTACTTGTCGTATCCGGGTACTCCGGCCGCCTCCTTCGACCTATCTCCGCACCTCCCTGTCCTGCCTCCCTCCTGCCTCTTCCTTCTCTCTCTCCTCTGGCTCTCGCCTCCGACGGTGGAAGCGAACGAATCAATGCTGTGAGGTGGCACTATTTCGGTGGGAGCCTCGCTCTGCCCCTCTCCTCCCCCTTCCGTTCCATTCATTCCCGTCCCACCCCCATTACGCGCTGTCTCTCATTCATTCGATGACAAGCAAAAAATAAGGCGATTTTTCGCTCGAAATCGGTTTCCGTTAGTATGAATTTCTTATTTTTTTCGATATTGTGTGCCGGTACCACGAGCTATCTAAATTTAAAAATCACGGTCTAACTGGGAAAGCGCTTGTAACGTTATAAAGAGAAACAAACTGGTATTTTAAGGCGCTGAGATATGTTACTCCGTAGCGATTTTAACGACTTATGCTTTTCCAAGTTCTTCGTAATCGCCATTCTCTTCCTAGGTAGTCACACAAAAATTGTAAAGGCTCTTATTAATAAAAACACGTCATTTAAAGGGACCTTTACTATCATCCGCATGAAATGCGAATTCCTTATTAAGACATGGATTCCACGCAATTTTTGGATTAACTATGTAAAAAAAATCGCTTTCTGTCTCAATTTTTTTAAACTAAATTCAGTGACTTTCACCCCATTAAGCACAGCGATGTAGGGCATGTTGGGCGTCGCACTTCAATTGTTTCAAAACAAAACTAATGGTACGAGATAAGCCTTGTCATCGAAGATATACGAATCCCAATATTGATTCCATTCTCTCTCTCTCTCGTGGAATATCCGAGCCAAAAACTGCTCCGATGAGCCTGTGGCAAAAAAAACTAATTAGGTCAAATGCTTGGGATGAATGCTTTAAGCGGTACACTGGTTTCATTTATGTAACCAATAATTAGCTTGCATGAAAGAAAATACTGTAACCGCACAATAGCAGTTACCGGTAAAGGATTGCGATTTAAAAGTTAGCAGAGAAATGTTAAGATCTAAGCTAAGAACTTCATTTTCTATCTGCAAGAACGGTGTCGTTAAAGCTTAAACTAAAATAAAGTTATGTTTTCATTGATTCTATGGAATAGATTCATCCGTCGCACGTTTCCTCATTCATGAAAAAACAATGTCCTTAAGGACACATTCACTGCCAAACGTGATTGTTTTCCTTACTTGTCGAATATTGTTTTCTCCGATATACTCAAACCTATTATTAGAGTAACCTTTAAATGCAAATGAATTATTGTTTTATTTATAAAAATGCGATAACTGTAGGCCTTGAGAGAATATATTTACCTAATATTTACCATAATATTCCGGTTGTCATACGAACCGAAGTTTTCATGAGTGAAACGTTAATATCATGTATAAAACACACTTAACATTGCAGTAATATGAGCAATTTAACGCGTGCTGGTTTTGGTGAAGATTTAGCAAATTATAAAGTTAACCAAATTTCCAACTATTTATTAATTATATTGTATAATCTAAAGCGTTTTTCTTCTTCATTATTTATTCTGAAAACCAGCTTTATAAAGCTTGAAAGTGAAAGATTATTCTTATTTTTGCTATTGATACAGAAATTTAAATAGAAATTCAATCGAAACCCAAAATTAATAAAAGCTTTGCTTTATCGGCGACAATGTGGCCTGAAATAACTATTATTGGCCGGCCGAAAAAAAATTTGCGTTTGTTACGATGTATTATATTACGCACTTTAACTTTTTGGAAGATTTTTGGTGAAAAAATTGCGAATTATTTGCGGAAAATTACAGTGAGGTGCGCGGTCACCATCGATTAAAAGTTATTATTTTTAGTTTTACCTTAAGTAGTCTCTAATTTTAATATATACGATTTTCTAGAACCAACCACTCAAGGAATCAATGAATCTAATTTCCAATTTATTCGTGGATTTTGGAATAATACACGTATTAACAATACGGTTTGAAATCCACCATAATCGTTCACCTTTTTAAGTGGAAAACGGAAGTATTCCCAGGTACAAAAATTAGCCTGCGTAAGATCCGCCTAAATATGAAAAATGTGATTGAAGTGACGGCCTGGGTAATAATCGATGTGACTGTCCGGACTTGACCCATATCCTAACAGAAAACGTCCTTGACGCCATGGAAAGAAGGGGGACGCCTTGGGAACCCATCGTTTGAATTTGAGCCTAAAGCATTTGCTCGCGCCATAGTTCCATGTCAATGAAAGACTGAAGATCCAGTCTCAGTTCTTTTCTTATCGCTTTGGTCGATGAAAGTCCATAAGCCGTGAATACTATTTAAAATAACTATCATTGGCATATTATTTTTGGTTCGCGTTTTCGCTCTTGATTTTAGTTGTTTTAGAAGGAATACTTAGCATAATACTTGTTTTTATTATCGAGTTTATTTAAATACGCTTACAGTTTCACTTTGACGTCTGTCTGCCTGTCTGTCTTTGCACTCGCTTAAATGAAATTGCGAAGAAACCATAAACGAATGAGAATTAAAACATAAAGGGTAGATTTCTGGTATGCTGACTCTTTTATTTTCTTTAGATTTCAGTTTTGAAAAATATACAGGATAGGATACAGGCTCATTACATTTTTTTATATTCCCGAAAGAGAAAAAGATGTAAAGTTGAAAATTTGAGCGTACGTTTTGGCATAAATTTCACTTATTCTTGAAAATTTTGAAAAAATCTAGCAAGGAAGTCAAAATTTATTTTGAACTTGGAAAATTTCTTACACGGTTTCATGAATTGTGGTCAACGATAACAATCTTCGTAGCAACTCAAAGTGCTTTGTAAATGAAAAATAATGTGTAATTTACGAAGAAGGACTTAACTCAAACGTAAAGATTACGTTACATTATAAAATTGTTATGCGCAATACAACGCTAACTTAACTCATTTAAACGCTAACCTTACCCTCACTCGGTACCCCAAACGAATATGTGGTGGTATAACCACATGAAAAATAAATAACGCGCTAACTTTATCAATGCTCATGGATAACAATCTACTTGTTTTATTATTGTTCAAGCAATTCACAAAATTCACTTTACCGCTGAATGTATCTTTTTAATGTCACTTTTTATTGATGATTCGATTTTCGTGTAACGGCGTTTCTTTTAATTCGGCTTCAGAAACTATTTAAATGACATGTAATCTGTTTTTTTTACCTCTCTCATCCATCTTATGCCTCAGAAAATTTCCAAAAATTACGCCAAAAAGTTAAAGCCAAAAACCTCACCTTTCACATGCGATCGAATTTCAACTGCAACGTTGAATGCCAAGATATTCTTTTTTAGTATTGATTGTGAATTTATTTTTAATCCTTAAAGATGAACAAAATTGGAATTGTTCTTTTTCCTCTTAACAAGGCTACTGCTTTGAAAATATTTTACTGAAAATAAAGCATGTAATTATGAAAATCATGCGCGGTTGGTGATGAAAAATGAAGCTCGGTAAAAATGCGTTGGCAGTTCTATTACGCGGTAACAACACTGACATCAAATCAAGAAAGACTGCGTGTGTGACAAGAGAACGAAAGAAAATAGTCGAGCATCTAAGGACTCAAAAAGAAATATTTTTATTTTCACAAGATGGCAAAGGAATCACGCGAACGTACCTCAAGAACAAATGACCATCGCCGGACAACAGGCTATCGGTCCCGAGAGGCACTAAAAATGCCGAAAAGGAAGTCCGACAAAAACGATAGAAGAAACAAAGGAACTGCTCCGTTGACGCACGTATTCGGGGAAAAGGCGCAATAATGAAAGCCACGGCGATTTTTTCCTTCCAAAATGCCCCGGTTTAAGATGAAATCTTTGGTTTCAATACATTAATGTCTGTTGGTTTTGTATGATGCATATGAAAATGCCAGTATTTTTAAATGAATAGGAATAGTAATGAAATCGAAAGTCTAAAATACAAAAACAATTTTATCTCAGATTCTTGATTTTTGGAAATGGGCTGTTTCCATAACCGGGTGGAAAAAAAAGCGCTGTCGATGGCGAGAAAGCGACGAAAAATGGTACTAAGATGAAAAATGCTACCATAAGTTTACTCGCCCCACCCCCCTCCGGGTTCGGTAAGTTTGGTTAACTGTTATTGGTTCCTTCCCACGTTCACTGTGCCCCCCCTCGAATTGGGTTGGTTTCCGTTCATCTTCTGTAATATTACTCGTCGTACTATTTCCCTTCTAATATTTACGTATGACGTTTAACTTCCTCATTTTTCGCATTTCCCCGTGGTAGTTCCATTTCTCGTCGCTTTCTTGCCGTCGACAGCGCTACCGTCGCTTTGTTTACCTTTCGCCCGATTATGGAAACAGTACCAAAAATTGATATGAAGGGATAACGCGTCAACCAAGGGATCGTTGAGTTACTTCTGAATATGATAATCTCCATAGAACAAGACTTGAATTATTCCAATAGAATTTTATAGAACTCATAACATAACGATTGATGTAATTTTCTCGCGAATCTTTACATGCGACCTTTTGCAAGAAGGTTTTCGAGAGATTTCGCACAGCGTGGTGCCGAAATAAATCAGACGTATCGCTTTCTCCGCGAGGATACCAGACCACCCCTCCCACGCATACAAAACCCCTACGCACCAAGTGAAAAATGGCAAGAAACGCTTTCGGAGTCAAACCTCGACACTCACAGAAAATCCCGTTCTCGCATTTGGAGCGTCGTCGCAGAGGCAGCGAACGCTTTTAAGATTCGAATCAGTCTTCGTCGTCCTTTTCTCATCTTCTGGAAAGTCGGATTCCACGTGCGAGTCACGCGTCGGGATCATCATGGAGAAGGAAGAGACTCCTCACCCCTTTTTGGGGAGAGAGAGAGATAGAGATATCTATTTGGAGGGATTTGTGGGTGAGAAGGGATATTTCTTATGGGATGGAGCTGAGTAAAAAGATGCGTCGCGGATGTTATTAAGGAAGAGATACAGAGAAATTGTGAGAGAGAGAGATTAGAGAGGAACCACACTCGAATGTAACGACCCAGTAGACGATGTAAGACTTGAGTGGAGAAAAAGAATTGTTATCCGACGTCGAGGCGAATGGAGAAGTGGGCTAAGAGAGACAGAGGATGAGAGTGAGAGTAAGTAAAGATATTTTTCTACTCTCTTTTACCTTTATCATCTCGAGCGTCGCGAGATGGATTCGCGGAGAGAGGGAGTGAGAGAGAGTGATAGAGGAGTTACCGAGAGAGGCAGAGAGAGGGGGAGTTAGAGAGAAAGTTAGAGAGAGGGAGGTAAAGAGAGAGCGAGTTAGAGAGAGAGAGAGAATTAGAGAGGGAAAGAATTAGAGAGAGAGAGTGAGATAGAGGGAGTTGGAGAGAGAATTTGAGAGAGGGAGTGAGAGAGAGGGAGTGAGATAGAGGAAGTGAGAGAGAGGGAGTGAGAGAGAGAGGGAGTGAGAGAGAGAGGGATTTAGAGAGAGGGAGTGAGAGAGAGGGAGTGAGAGAGAGAGGGAATTAGAGAGAGAGGGGGGAATTAGAGAGAGAGGGGGGGAATTAGAGAGAGAGGGGGGGAATTAGAGAGAGAGGGAATGAGAGAGAAGGAGCTAGAGAGAGAGGATTCAGTGCCTTTGGAACCGGTCCATCTCACGTCGCATACGTAATGAGCGAGTAGGATAAGGACGAGATATTTCGGCGTTTCTCCCGTGAGAGCTCTCGTTCTCTTATAAAAAGAAAAGAACGTCAAAATGGAAGGAAATGAAAGAATAGCTTCGACACTTTCGCGTTTTAATTTTCTCTTTCTCTCTGCTGCTCTCTCGAAACGGAAGAGTAAGTGGGAGTGAAAATTCCTACAGGGTTGTGCTCCTGTGACTTTCTCGAGTTAACAGGTGTGGAAATAGCTTATTGATTTTTCGACACTATATATATATATATATAGGCTTGGTAGAATTTTAATTTTTTTTTAATTGACGATTTAAATTGACGTTAATTTTCCCGAGAGATTTTCGACGAATATCGACGCTTAAAATTACTACTACTATAGGCTTCGTAGTTTTCGCCGTTAATATTTCTTTAAAAGCGATCACTACCATTGTTTATTTTTTCAAAAAATAACGACGTACATCAATGTATATTTTCATAATTTTAATTGGGCATTTTAGTTATCGACGTTTTTATTTTGTCTACCTATAATAATTCAAGAGGTTGATTAGCCAGAAATATACATAAATATCAATGTTTATATTTCTTAAAAAGCGATATCTAATATCGACGTTTATTTTTATAATTTCATCAATTTTTATCTGTAAAAGTGTTATAAATCGAAATCCTAATGAAATTTAACTAAAAGTGTATAAATAAAAAGAAGGCTTTGTTTATGCTGCTTTGTTTGTTATTGTATATGTTATGGAGAATGTGATGTTGTTCACTTCGGCCAACAACCTGGAACAGTTCATTCTTCGCAATAAATCAGAAGTATATTCTACTCGTTAATTCGCGCCCCTTATTTACGAAATCGAGATCATTATTGAGAATATAATGTGACGTGAGGATAATGCACAACCCAATGTATGAATCAATATTTTGGTGAAAAATATCTCATCTTTTCCGAAAAACGTCCAAAGTGCGTATATAGAGTGATGCTGCGACAGTAATGCAAAAGAAACTAAGCACGAGGGACACTCACAGATGGATAATATAAATTTTATGAAAGCGTATTTTTTAAAATACCATAAGGCCATCTGACAATCGGTACTCATTTTTCAGTCCGGGAAAATATTTCATTTCACCTCTTGGAGGAGGTCGGCATACAATGTCGCGCCAGAGGACGCAATAGTCGTCTCCCGATTTTTCGGTAAATGAAGTCCCAAGTATGTATGGGTTATCGGATCTGGTCGTGGGTAAAGAAAGAGCACAATAAACCGATCATAATGTTTTGTCCTTTACCTTTGGATTGCACGGCTGCTCAGTATGTACCCTAAAGACAATGACATGGGTAAGCGACATTAGAAAGCAAATTCCGAGTGTTATGTGGCCGTTTGGTACGATAAATACAGACTGCCTCTGCCGTTTTGGATGTTTGGCGGTAAAATGTTTGAGGGAGAATAACAAAATTTTAAAATTATGACGCATAAATTTCGTAGAAAATGTAGTGGTGAAATTGACACTTATCGATGACAGTTCTTTTTCATCGAATTTAAAAAAAATTTAAATTCGATTTATATAGACATTTATCGATTTAAGCCTACTTATAAGATATCAATAATGTTAAATATGTATTTCGAGAGCCAATCTCTGACCATCAGTATCTGATGTTAAATGGTGGGATGATGTTTTGTGTTCGGCCTTTAACATGTAGTTTGTGTATGTGGAAGTGAAAGTGGGAAAGTCAACGATTAAAGAGAGGTGGACATTTGGAACAGATATATACACATATATGTGTGTGTTTGTGTGTGTGTTGCTAGACTTGAATTGTTATTGCTGTTGTGTTTAAAGTGTTCCGCAAAATATTTTGTAAATTCCGGATTTTCGTAGAAAGGTTATTGTGTATTTTAGGCTATGGAAGAGTTTGACGAGTTTATTATTGTTAACATGTACAGTTTTAAGACATGTTTGGAGAATATATTACAGAATTTGTAGGTGACGCCGGGAGCAAATGGGATTTTTAAATACTTATTTAGAATTAGTGGTGGTTATGTTTGCGAGTGTCGTGTGATTTCTTATGTGAAGTTTGTGTTTATGTTTTTTAGTATGTCTTCAACTGTTTGAGTGTACTTACTATTAAGTGTTAAGCAGTTTTTATGTAAGTTCTTTACGAAAATCTGTTTTGGAAAGAGTTCATGTAAGATTGCGTATCATGGAGTGCAAAGGTGCTAACTTATGCGAGATGTAAAGGTAGGAATCATGTGGAATATATGCGTCCGTATGTGTGGGTTTCCGGTAGCTGTTAAATTTTATCTGGTTGTCATGTATTTTTACGAGTAAATTAAATATTAGAAGGGTTTGTCTTGTTTGTATTCGTGTAAAAATTGAATGGATTCGTACAGTTCGTTTAATTTTAGTAATAAATCTGTGATGTTGCTTTTTGATGTATCAAAAATTGTTTTAGGAAAATAGGTGAAAATGTCATTGCATTGCTTTTCCAAATTGGTTTATTAGAGAAGGAGAGAGATTTTTCCGTAGTTGTACCGTGTTATTTTTCATTATTTTACTGTTAATTTTGAAGAAGTGTTAACTGAACGTATTCATTTACTGTTTCCTGTGTTAAGTTTTGTTCTGTTTAAGAATTTTTGAGTTTCTTCTTTTGGGAAAAAAGGGAAAGTTGAAACTACCTAAAAGGAAATAACAATTTTGCTGCCTTCTATAATTGAATTTTTAATCTGGTTAATGAGGTGTTTTGTTCTTAATGTTTGATTCTTTCATGAGATGCCACTGTTTGAATTGTTCTTTGAGTCAGAGGCACATTTTATAGACAATAGAAGATAATTTAGATCGGAGAGTAAGGTCTTTTTTGTGAATTTTTGGTAAACTCTACATTCTGGGGATACTGGAGTTTGGCGTGTGAAGTTTTAACCTGAACTGTTTAGTAACTATAGTGGTTCATGTTTTTAAAGTTTTTTATGGCTATAATCATTTTGTTGATTGAATTCTTGGAAAATTTTGTGTAGGGATCATCTTCTAACACTTTGTCGAACTTTTCGTAATATTTTTGTTTTTTATAACGACGACAGTGCTTATTATTTAGTGCTTTATTATTTTTTATCTCTGGAGGCTGTGGAATTTTATATCTGGCATGTTTGTAAGATTCTGTTATATTTGTGACAACGCAGATTTTCTGATGTTATTCGCGATCACGAAATTAATTAATAAGATTTACGACACGGGAGAGTGGCCTCGGGATTTCCTAGAAGTAACAATGATCCCTCTAAAGAAGAAGCCAAAAGAAATGCAGTGTAAAGATTACAGAACGATAAACCTTCTGTCACACACTTCGAAGATCATCACCAGGATTCTTAATAAAATGCCGGAGAAAAAGGCAGAAGAAATGCTAGTAGAAGATTAATTCGGCTTCAAAAAAGGACGAGGAATTAGAGATGCTATGGGGGACGTTAGAATCATGTCAGAATACAGTCAAGATATCTGCGTATGTTTCGTAGACTGGCAGAAGGCCTTTGATAGAGTAAATTGGGTAAAGTTGATGAATATATTAAAGGATATACGTGTAGACAGGAGACTGATCAGGAATCTACATGTGAATCAAGTTGTAAAGGTCAGGTTGGAGAATGCAGACACCTACGGAGTAAATATCGGTAGAGGAGTAAGACAGTGCTGCTGCCTATCGCCGACCCTATTAAATATATATGGAGAAAGTCTAATGCAGGAAGCGTTAGAATGCACAGGAGATTTCAAAATTAGAGGAAGAATTATAAGAACAGTAAAATACGCGGCTGATAAAGTACTTCTAGTAAGAAAGGAAAAGAAATCCATTAAATTATAAATAGACTAGTAATAACAGGTAGAATATACGGTATGGAAATAAATATAGAAAAATCCAAGATCAATCGAATATTTGGAAAAGAGAATCTGAACATAAGTATTGGAGGAAAACCTTTAGAACAAGTTTCAGAATATAAATACCTTGGATGCATAATAACAAGAGAAGCAAAATGTACGGATGAGATCAGGACTAGAATAGGAAAAGTAAAAGCGGCTTTCAGAAGAAAGAAGCACCTACATACGGGGAATATAAGGGTAGATATCCGCAAGTAGTTCATAAAATTCTATGTATGGAGTATAGCATTGTATAGGGCAGAATCATGGACGATAAGAAAAAATGACATCAAATACTTGGAAAGCTTTGAAATGTTGACTTGGCGGAAAATGCTGAAGATAAAATGGACAGATAGGATGAAAAACGATGAAGTGCTACTAAGAGTAGGAGAGAAGCAAATGATTATAGAGACCATTAGAAGGAGAAAGGCAAACTGGGTTGGGCATTACCTGAGGAGAGAGAGTATGATTACAGACGTGTTAGAAGGAAAAAGGGAAAGAGATAGGAAAAGGTTTCAGGTGATAGACGATTTGAAAGGGAGAGAGGGTTATCAAGATATGAGGAGGACAAAAGAAAATAGAAGTATATGGGGAACCAGGTTTTACCATAAATAACCACGGACCTGTCTACGGACAGACTACCTATGATGATGATATCCAAAGAACACGATTTGGAAAAGTGATTTATGGCCTTTGTTTATCGCATGCGTGGTGTCGGAGTGAAATTAATTCTTCTCGTCGATAAATTTTTCGTGCCCCGTAACCACCGATATTGGCAACGTCGGAACGAAAGTAAATTTTCCGCTGAAACTGCAGCGCTTGTTCCTACCGGTTGTGTTAATCTAGTCATCATTTCATTTTCATAAAGGCATCGATATAATTTTACGGTTTTCTGCTCTTAATGGAACGCATGAGCCAATAACCTTTATGACTCTCAATATGCTCTTTTCGTCCCATGTCGGAATTTGAAATTATCGGTTTTGTTTTATCGTGGTGAAATCAGCGGATAACCGACGATAAATAGCATTTTTAAAAAAAGCAATTGGATTTTTTTAAATGTTGAATCGATGAACCCTTACATTATGGATGAATATTCTAATTTTTAACCTTCCACTTTATTTATGAGCAATCGATGGGAAAAGTGAATAATAAAATTAGTTTACCGATTTAAAATTTTTAAAAGAATGTTTGCAAATATTAATCATTATTCTCAATTCGAATTTTCAGGAAACCCGGAAAAATGTGTCGCAAATTTTGTTAACGGAACAAGGTCATGTACGTAATATGCGGGTACATCTGCGAGGACAATATTCTCGAACTTCAAGAATATCTGAACACGGCAGCGCTTATTTCTCACTCAGGATGACGTTATTGCATAGCGTGCGCGATAATGAATTGCTTAGGCAGTTGACATAAGCTAACGTTCCATTTAAACGCACCTGGATAATTTTCGACTTATATTAATAGACGTGTGAAAATTAGAGCGCGCGCAGTCAAAAAGAGAAAGGAATAAAACACTGTCACATTTAACTTTCTTACTCGAATTGAAAACTATGAAAACAATAATTTGCGCAGCGGCATGTCTATGGAAATCTGCAAAATGCGGCGCACAAATAATGACAAAGGTCGTATATTTCATGCTTCCATTGAAATCCTTTTACATTGCAACAAGAAAAATACAGGAATTTCTGTTTATTTATTTAAAGAAACGTGCTTTAAAGGATAATTTGAAATATATATATATATATATATATATATATATATATATATATATAACATTGCTGCTAAGAACTCGCCATTATTTTAATCAAAATTATACTGCGGACTACGTAGTAAACCATGATTAATTCCCTGGTACGTATATTTATTTCCCTCATTAATTCACTCGAATTCTACACGCATCTCATGCACTAATTATTCTCTCAGATTCTCACATATGGCGAACGCTCAAAAACATTTCGCGCGTGCCAAATTACCGTAGCTCGAGTCCGCGGAATGGACCAGCCTCTCACCTAATCGATTCACTCCGTCCGCCAGTTCGGAAGCCTCGATTCCCGAAGAGGCAATAGGTAATTTCAAATTCCAAAGCCGCCCCGGGCCGAAGGTAATTGGCGATCGGAGGAGATCTCCAACATTCGCCCTCCCCCTTCCCGAAAACTGCCATCACCCGATCCGTTTGTGCCTCGCCGTTTAATTTACATTTACAATTCTCATTCCGATTTCAAAAGCGGGTCAATTTGCACCTTTGGAGAATTTTTTAAAAGGTGAAATTAAATATCTTGAAGGTAATAACAAACTTCGTGAAGGGTTTAAACCAGTGAATTGTTATTCTGGAGTTAATTTAAGTCAGGGTTTTGCAAAGTTTATTTTTCCAAGAGTAGGTTCGAATTTGAAAGAAAAAGCGACTGGCGACAAAATGTTTACACCCGCAACTTCAAGATGCAGCTTCCATTTTCTTGCAAAGCTATTTTTTAAATGAGTACGGCCAATCATAGGGATTATCGGATATGCTCGAGATTACAGTCAGTACTCAATAAACCGACCACTTTATTTTCCGTGCCTTTGGACCCCTAAGGCAGCACAGCATCCGACATTGTCATGAGGATATAATTTGGGAGGAGAGATTAGGCAGCGCATTTGCATACGGCGTATGAGAATTTTTCGAAATGCCGTTCCGAGTTCAATTGTCATACGACAGCATTTTTTGGTATAATAATTGTTTGTACTGATTTGCGAAAAATGAGCGCAGGCACCTGACAAATCTCTTGGGCACCGCGTCGGGGAACAATGGTTTACGTCATAATACTTCACTTCCGACTTTCCTTCCCTCGATATATATATATATATATATATATATATATATATATATATATATATATATATATATAAGAAAGACTTTAATGCGACCGCACTTTGCTTAAGACTCCTTGACGCGAAAGAAAACTTTCTTTCCTCCCTCGCACGCACACAAATACAAACATAAGAGTAAGAAACTCTTCGCTCTATCATCGTCGCACATGAACCAATGGAAACCCCATTCCAAAGAAGAGACGGGGGAGGGAAAGAGAAATATAGAGAGAGGAGGATGTGAGGAGAAAGAGAATAGAGAGGAACGGGAACCGGGAGAAGATGGCGAAAGTGAAACGGGAGACACAGAAAGAGACGGAGAAGTTCGCGTTGAGTCTGGCCAGAGGAAGGATAGGCAAAAAAGAGCGCTTGAAGACGGATTGGATGGATGGATGCATTGGAGACGAATCCTAAGACGTAAAAAATGTCTTGTTCAACGGTTTCATCGTCAACGACGATGCCGTTATTCCCTCTCGTACGGAAAATTCCGCAATAACATAAATCGTCGCCGCATCAAAGTTCAACGGTAATTATAATAAACACGCCACTAAACGTTCGGTAAAAGATTTTAATATACCGGTTACTTAAAGAATTAAAGCTCGCGGAGCGATCGTGGTTGTCGAGAAACAACGTCGAGGAGGTTAATAGCACTGAGAATTTCGCGGAAATACGAACGTGTGAACATTTTAAGTCGATCACGGCTTCGAAGATGGGAGAGGCAACATGCTCACCAAGAGCAGAGACGTGGAGAAAAGGAGAGGAGCGGAGAAAGGGGAGAGGGAAGGAGAGAGAGATAGAGAGAGAGAGAGGCGGGACGGGGGGAAAAAAAGGACGGTGAATTTTGAATCGAGTTGGGACGGGTGATGGGAGAGGGTGTGGATGTCAGCTGGAATTCGTAAACGGAGCGGGGTAGTGAAGATAGGTAACCGGCGGATAGCAAAAACGACATAGGCGAAGGGGTAGGGATATTTGATTTTTTGACAAAAAAGAACACGGGAGAAGTTTAGATGCAAAATAAGGCCTAAATGAAACGTTGAAGGATAGGAAAGACATTCAGGATGGCGAGCTATGGACTTCTAAATGGTCCGAATTTAATTTTTTTTTCCTCGAAAGAAAAACTCACGTGTCCTCCTCCTGCGTAGGGTGCGTTCGGCGGCCGATTCTCCTTCCTCCTCCTCCTCCTCGTCATCCTCGTCCTCCTCCACCTCCTTCTCCACCACCACTGCCACCTCCTCCTCCACCTCCTTGCCCCTCCTCCTGAAAGTGCTCCTCCTCCTACCTCCCCTCCCTCCTCGTCTCTTTTCCCCCACCATCCCCACCCCCTTCCTCTTCCCTCTCGATGAGCGGGTCAGCAGAGCCCTCCTATCGCCAACCGCGGTCACCGCTTCAGCCCCGCTCTGCTCCCCATCCCCGCCGTCACTCAACCTCCAATGCCGCGCCTCATCCCCCACTCCGCCTCCCCCGAACACTCAATCTGCCTCCCTGTCTTCCTCCCCCTTTTTTATTTTATCTATCTCGGCAATGAGAGAGAGGGAGAGAGCGTGTGTGTGAACGAGAGCAGAGATGCCGGTAGATCCGCGATGGGAGGTGACCCCAGAAACACTAGCGCCCCTGGCGGCGGAGTCGGCAGCATCCCTCGCTCTCTCTCTCTCTCTCATAGTCCCCTCTCGGAGGGGGGAGCGCGGTCCCTTCCCCCCTCTCACCTTCCCTTCCTCTCTCACTCTTTCTCTCACTCCCACGCCCCTAGCCACCCTCCAGCGCGCGCATGCTGTTCCAGTCTCCCTTTGAATTTTCCCTCCCGCTCTGCCCCGCATCCCGCCCTCCATAGCCGTTTCCTTTCCTCCCCTCCTTCCTTCCCTCGCCCCCACGATCGCCCTCATCCAGGAGGCATTCCCGCCGACACCATAACCCGCCTTCATCCTTTTTTCATCCCCCCAGCTCTCTCTCTCTACCCATACAAAGCATCCCCTTCTCTATTTGGTTCGGTAGCTTAAACACTTTAATTCTGGCCGCTTGCCTCTTTTCTTCCGTTTATCACCGTTTCCTCTTAATCTCTCTTCCTTCATCCCGTCGTTCTTCGTCCTAATTGTCTCCTTCTCGTCCCTCCTTCAACGACTTGGGCGGCTTTATGCATAATTATCCGATCCCATTCGTACGTTTATATCTCGATCACTCTCGCTCGCTGACTTATTCGCCCGGCCCGTTTTACCTTCTGTTAAAAAAATATATATCGCTCCCTTTCGCCAAATACTTTTCATTGCGTTTCGTCCGTTAGAAATCATTTGGGGGTTATATTTATGTCACTTTTTGCGATGAAATCTAAATTTATATACATCTTCACATAATTTAGATCCGGCGCTGACTTCCTAATAATGCGCCTTAATGAGAAGTGACCAGCCACTCGACGAATTCCCATTAATTCTACTTCAATATCCATTTTTATTACGATTTGTAGCGTTTCAGTTTAATATTTCTTTTTTTATACTCTTAGCATCATCATCTGATCTGATGATGATGCTAAGCAACACAACCCGGATCGTGAGTTTTGTAAATTAAATTTGTGTTATTGTAAAAGTTATTTTTATCGTGTTTATTAAGATGGAGTACCACCAAGTGAAGGCCCATACAGTCGGGTTTATTCTAAAAACGTTGACAATTCGTTATTGGATTCATTGGTTTTTATCTTTAAATACATTTGGGTATGTGGTGAGTGTGTTCCATTTGTTTATATTCTGTTGATATTCATAATAAAATATATCGAGTTCAATTGCGATTTTTTACTTTACAGCAACTATTATGTCCATTGCATTTGTTTACCGATAGCACGATAATTCACCCAAATTCGCAGGAGTTACATATTATTGAGAAATGGCGCAAGGAAAGAGTCATCAAAACATTTGAAAGAACTTATTTCGCTCCTCTCACGCTCCTCAGCTCTCATTTCGCTTCCCCGGCATTTAAATCACAGTAATGTAGGTAAGTGCATAAAGGTTGTAGAAACTATAGTCGAGCGCGGGAAGGCGAAAAGACAGGGAGATAAAGACACGTGGACTTCAAGCTTATCACCCCTCTCTAGTCGCTGTCCGCGTGAGTCACAGCGTCGCTGTTCTTGTGGCGTGTAATACAATGCGCTTGTCGTGGAGAGGAAATCGAGCTGTCTTACGATCTTCTGCGAACGAGGTGCGTGTGCTTTGTTCGGCGGGGTCAAATATGTGAAATTTATAGCCACCAGCATAGAAAACCGCCCATTAATTTCTGCACGAATGCGTGAAACCGCGAAAATCTAGAGAATACAGTTTGGTCCATGTTCTCGTAAGATAATCAGATAACCTGAATTATTTAGCAAACAAAGACGAAAACCTACAGCCATATTCTTGTTTTCATTTATCGCAAGTTGTTTTGTAAGCGTCTAATTCACAATTTATTCTTGTGAATTGTGCGTTACATGCGATAGTAAAATTTTAAATAAATTCCCCTTTCATTTGACTTGAAAATTTGCAACGGGAACACATTGATCAACCCACGTCTAAATATTTAGCATGAGGCGCATTTGCACTCCAGCTCCTCTGATTTATTATTCCCTTCTCCGACGCCCTTTTCACCAGACAGTTTCTAATCCATCACCGCGCCTTAAGTCATTCATTTCCGCCCCCTCCCCTCCTCTCGAATTCTTTTCCTTCATCTCGCGCGACTAAGTAAGACCCAATATCCAGAGCCCGTCTTAGGGACAGGCGAGCCGGACGGTCGCCCGGGGCCGCTGAATTGTACATTATGCACTGTATAAAAACTGGGGGAAAATTGCATGATTTTTAGCCAGATACTTTCATAATTTTCATGGATGTGAATAGAAGATAAAATGGAAATAGAGTTACAAATTTTAGTGATAGTATCGTACTGGAAGATGTGTAGACCCGCCGCCAAAACAAATTTGAAATCTCGAAAAACAATGAAAACCTCTCACAAAAAAATTTTGGCCCCTTTGGCCGTAGGCCTCCCGTCGCACGTGAGTATCCGTTACGTCACTGCCGATAGTTAAACGTATGCCTGGTGGTAGAAAAAATTGCGGTGAGGGCGATGGTAGTGACCCATGTCTTCCCATAAATGCATTTGAATCTGTGTAGAACAATGTGGAGAAGGGAGAGACTGAAAATACAGTTCCTTTTTTGGAAAAAATGGGATAGGAAGTCGAAAGGGGAAATGGCGTGGTCTAAGGAGCAAACTCGGAGAAAAGGTGTCCAAGTGTGGTGGAGGGAAAAAAGGAAGGGTGTGGCATTGGGTGAAGGGTGTAAAGCAAATTAGTTACAGCATTAAGTGTGACAATGTTGAAGTTGATCAACTAATAACTAAGGGTGATTATGCCTCTTTCAGAGTGTCAGTTGACTATGAATTGCATGAGGCTGTGTCTAATCCTACACTTTGGCCAAATAATGTGTTGGTAAATAGATATTTTTTTTGGAAGGTTAGACCGAATGCTCCTCAGGGCTGATATCTTCAGTCACTACGAAAATTATTATTTCTCATATTAATATTCAGTGTTTGAGCATTAAAAAACAGTGAACCTGACTTTTTATGCGTTATTGAACACTGGTTAACTGAAGTTGAATTAAGTGTTTTCAACTTAAATAATTTTACTGTAGTGTCATCATTTACCCGTAAGTCCTTTAAAAATTGTGGTGTGGCAATATTTGCTAATAAAAGGCTTACCTATGAAATCAAAACTGTGCAACTTACAACAGGCATTGAAAAAGTTTTTGAGTGTGCTGCCTGTTCTGTTAAAGTTGATAATCATATTTTTATAATAATTGTTCTTTATCGCTCTCCATCAAGTGATTTTAGTATCTTTGTTAAAAAACTTAATCACCTTTTGAATTCTGTTTATAAAAATGATCAATCTCTTATTATTACAGGAGATCTCAATTGTGATATGCTTCCTAATTCACCTCAGAGAGCTCAATTGCTGAATGTTTTCAATGCCTATGGTATGAAATCATTCATCTCCCAACCGACATGCATTACTTTATCATCCCAAACTCAATTAGATTATCTGGTTTCTAATTATAACCCACTAAAAACTTTTTCTAGTCTTTTATCTGTGTTTATCTGATCACTTGGCAATCGAAACAACCTTCAAACTAAATCTCCCTGCAGAAATTCACCCAGTCTCTTCTTTAAAAACCAAAGTCTTCTCCAAAGCTAATGTTACTAATCTTTGTTTACTATTAAAACGTGAAGATTGGTATGATACTTATAATGCCAATTCATTTAATGAAAGCTTTAACTCTTTTTATTTGAAATTCTGCTATTTATTTAATTGTGCTATTCCTACCATTAATGTGATGACCGGCAAAATGGTACATAAGAGGAAAAGTTGGTTATCTGATGATATCATAAGGCTTTCAAGGACAGTAAAAGACATGGCTTATTATAATAAGTTATACAATGCATCAAAATACCAGTCCAAATTTCTACTTACCAAGAAAATTTATAATATGTCAATCAATGCTGCTAAAAAGTCCTATAATAATGACAGATTATCTAATGCTTTGAATAAGACCAAAGAAACCTGGAAAATAATTAAAGATGAGTTGGGGAGAGATACACCTAAATATATTCCAAAAATTTATGATAGCTGGGGTGACCTCATCAGTGATCCTAAAATTATCTGCAATTTCATTAATAAGGAATTTCTCAATCTTCCAAATCCCCCTCCGAGAGGATATGGTATAGATCTACCACCTAACAAAAATAGCACATCTAACTCTATGTACCTTTATCCATGTGATGAGAAAGAATTAGTTCTTTGTCTTCACAAGCTAGGCAGAGGTGTATCATCTGGTTTAGATGAGATAACAGGTAAATTAGCATTTGAATGTAGAGAATTCATACTGAAGCTTTTGTTGCATTTAATTAATGGTATCTTTCCTGAATTCCGAAAGGTGAGCAAGGTTATTCCAGTCTTCAAAAATAAGGATGAAAAAGACTGTGTCAATAATTATTGACCCATATCCCTTCTCTCCCAATTTTCTAAATTATTTGAACTTGTATATTTCTATCGAATAGTAATATATCTTGATAAACATGATTTAATCACTAACTCTCAGTGGGATTACAGAAAAGGGCGATCCACTGAATCAGCGCTTATCAACGCCATGGACTTTATTTCAAAATCAGTTGATAATAAACACTTCACTCTTGCATTATTTTTTACTTTAACCATGCCTTTGACATGGTAAATCATCCTTTACTTCTGCAGAAGTGTTATCATATGGGAATCAGAGGTATTGCACTCAGCTGGATAAGTTCATATCTTGCAAACAGAATGCAAAAAGTGCCTCTTACAATTGTTAAGGCAAAATTTCTTTCTGATCCTCAAAGTATCCCAACTGGAGTTCCACAAGTATCAATATTAGGCCTCATACTGTTCCTAATTTATATTAATGATTTGCCGTTAATTAACAAAAACCCAAATATAAAAAGCATTATTTTTTCTGATGATACGAATTTCCTAATTTCAGCACCAAACATTAACTCACTTCAATTGGAAAGTCAAAATATCTTAAACAACATATGGAATTGGTGTCAAGTTAATAAATTATCTCTCAACTGTAGTAAAACCCAATTGTTGTTCTTTACTCAAGAATCTTCCCAATATACATTAAATTTGATTTTAAATAATGAAAGAATTCTCCCTTCCTTGAGCACCGAATTTTTGGGCTTACATATTGACCAATCTGGGAAATGGTCCACCCATGTTTCTAAACATATACCTAAATTGAATTCATCTTTATACATTATCAGATTCCTAAGAAATAGTGTATCTATTGACATACTGAAATCTGATTATTACAGTTATTTTTATGCTAGAGCATCATTTGGTATAATATTCTGGGGCTCCTCACCATCTCTGCTGCAGGAAGTATTTCTTGTACAGAAGCAAATTATTAGAAGTATGCTATGTGAACCTTAAAGAGCAACATGCAAGCCTCTATTTAAGAAACTTGGTATATTATCTGTCCCTTGTGTGTATATATACTGTCTAACAGTGCTGATAAAAAAGAATCTTTATCTTTTTTCTCAAAATATGGATTACCATGACCATGCCACAAGAGGTAATTTAAATATTCATATAGGGTTTCATAAAAGATTAATGGTTTATAGAGGACCTGTTTCAATGGGATCGAAACTATACAATAAACTGCCAAAGGGTATCAAACTCATTAACAATATTAGTAGATTCAAAATTGAGGTAAAAATATTTCTAAGGGAAAAATGTTTTTATGATGCGAATGAATATATGTTGTCATGATCCTGTTTATTTATTTATTTTGTGATTTTTGTTTAATTTTTGTATTTCCTTTGTATCATCCTAAATTAGAGGATTTTTCCATTCATGTATAGGTATATGGTGTTATTGTTTGCTTGGTATTCCAATTCATTGTTGTATTTGAATGTTTATCACTTGTGAGTAACCAGTTTTTCTCTTTTGACTACTCCTATACCTGCAATATTTTTTGTATGGTCAAACGGATAATAAAATATTATTATTATTTCACTTAAAAATTCTGTAGCATCATTGCTCGGTTATCTGGCTTTAATCGCTGTTTTCGCAATTCATGAAGCAAGAAAAATAAACTTTTGATTGACAGAAGTTCGTCATAAGGTACAATGAACTTAAAACATTAAAATTAATTCATTATATTTAGAAATTAAACTTTTAATCTAATTGTTGCCTTTTTATTTGCATCACTTAAAAGTTATTTCTCACAAAATTGAGTATTTAATAACGTTAAAGGAGGCCAGCAAAAATGAATTTTCCCGGAGCCGCCAATTGTCTAGGACCGGCCCTGCCAATATCAGACGGAATCACTCCAAATTAGACTTTTGTTTCCTCTCGTTCCCATTTCTTATCGATCATGGAGTCGTAATCTAAAGAAATGGTGTGCCGTCTGCTTCTTTCCTCGACATTTTCCCCCAAAAATTCGTTTTTATACCCTTCAATACGACACTTCCTCCTCCTACTTTCCTCTCCCTCTCTCCGATGGTCCTTTTCTTCGAACAAATTCCCTAAGGATGCTGGACTGGCAATTTTTAATGCCTGGCGTGCTTAATCAGCGAGAGAAAGAAAGCAAGATGGCGGACGGCGTGAAATAAAATAAAAGGCGAAGATGCGAGAGGCCCTCTCGTTATCTCTCAGTCTCTCTTTCTCTAATTCCCTTCTCTCTTTCTCTAATTCCCTTCTCTCTTTCTCTCATTCCATTCTCTCTCTCTCTCTCTCTCTCGCTCTTTCTTATTCTTCTCGATCTCACAAAAAATAGCTGTGAATTTTGTGCTTTCGAGGTATTTATTATATTCTGAATGAGTGGCATTTTCAAAGCTATTTTGAAACGATTTCAATCACGCTTGACCTGTAATAAGACATCTCGTACAATAAACTCTTTCGTCCGCGCAATCTCCGTTGGTATTTTTGAGCGTGGAAAAGCTTTGCAAAATTATTTGATCCTTACGGTGGCAATTATAAAATAAGAAATAGATGCAGTTTGAAATCCCACCAACGAAATAAATTTCATTTAATTTCGATGATTTTAACTAAATCTGTTGCGTAAGGGTTCATTCCTCCTCAAAAATAGTAGAGGAAAATGTCCTTCCAAAATCTCCTGACGCTTATTTTCAAGTTTATGACAATCTTTAGATTATTCTTCTTTTGTTTTCGTTTATTCCTCGCTCTTTCATTTGCATAGACTTAACCACTGCATATCTATAAAAAGAACTTATGAGCTACGCTTATTATATGTACTTTCATTATACCCAAATTAAATAATGAGCTATGACGATAGTGCGCCATCTTTATGATAAAAGTAACTGCAACATATTTACATATGTTGAAAATATGTGAAATAATATAATCCAGACTAAAAGTCATTAAGAGTTTCATGTTTAATCTTCATGTCTTCAAGTACATATTACTTTTATCACTTTTATTAAGGTGACATTCACATATAATAAACTATAAAATTTATCTTAAGAATTTTTAAATTTTGGTAAACAATTTTAACCCCGGAATTCAAGCAGCACCTCGCCCACTTCTATTATTTTTTCGGGTTATGCGATTGGTGTTAAGTGAACCTTTATTTATTTCAACCTCAAATCTAATATTTTAATTTCATTCTGTTGTTCTACCACACCCTATTTAACTGGTTATGCCAGTCAGAAACATATAAGCAATCCAAGGTTAATAATATCAGGTTAATCCTTAATGTTAGACTACCCCTCGTTGCAACGTACCCCTATTTACTATGCTACACACAGAGCTGTGTGTCCCTCGATATTATGTAACTCCCATACGTAGAATAGGCTTGCTTGAAGTATTGCTGCTTAATTATTTTTATTGATCTGTACCTGCTTTACTCTCAAACGATAATAAGACATGAGACCATAACGGCTCATTTTCGGCTTAATTGGAATCGTGTTTCAAAAAATTTACTGGAATCCGCTTCAAAAATCATTGCGAAGGACAGAAATTCATTTTCTGCTTCCCTTGCAACTTTTCATAGCATCCTCAATTCCTTTCCTAGGCTCGTATCTTTCGAGGATTTTTGAAAAAGTTATCACACGTCATCTTGTTATTGTCATTATGAACTTCGTTCCGTTTGCCTAAAAATATCCTCGCTTATATTATTCAGCCCTTTATTCTCGCATCTGCGCTCTTTTGCGATAACAATAAAATGCTTTGTTGGACAGCAGTTCACGCTTGTTTCGTCTACTCTCGTGATTTTTTGTGAAATTTAAAATTCACTGAAGACTGCATTATAAAATCGTTTATCATAACTTTGTCAACAATCAATGAAAAAATAAGATGGAAAAGTATACTCCAAAAATGGAATACAAGGAGATTTTAAAGACGTTATTTATAGGAAATACATATAAAACTGTATCAAAAGATTGGGCAGTTTTTTAATTTTTATCACCGAAACTATAAGTCGTAATTATGTTGTCTTGCAAACTTTTTCGTGGCAAATGTCTTCTATCCGATTATAGATTGTAATCTAAACCTTACAGATCACGTAAGAGTTAGAGAAAAAATATAGTAATCAATTGTTGCTTGACGAATGCCATTTAACGAGATACGAGTATAAGTTAATTTAAGTTCTTGCATTAAGTGGAAATTCTAATTGACGGTTATCGTTCAAAATCAAAATTGGGCGTTAAATTTGAATAAGAATCACTCGTACTTAATTATAATTCATCCAGCGGTTTACGAGATGAAATTTAAGACAGACGGACGGAAGCGAAGTGCCCATAAGACATTCTTCTACTACTGCTCCGCTGGTAAAGAACTCCTAAAAATTAGAAAATTAATTAGAAACAATCTGACCTTGCCATATTAACTATTGATGGAGGAAAGATCAAATAATGTAACCAACAGTCACTGAAACAATAAATGTAATAAAAATTTTTGATCCCAAATACACAGACACTTCCTGAAAACCCTGTACAAAATACGCCACAAGTAGGAGATCGCGTCTTATAAATTAACCAAAAAAGTACGTTCTTCTGTAACAATGTGGTGTATTTCTCGCAAAAAATCATTTTTATTAATTGAGCTTCGAAAAATTTGTCGCATAATTTTATAAAGCGTGCCGAAGTTTAGTTTTAAAGCGCACAGTAGTAAAAGAGTTCCTCTAACATTATCATCTAACTTTTGTGTTTTTTGGTCATTTACAATATTCGACGAAGAAATTTGAAGAAACGGGTTTCTGTCTAATGAAATAGTCATTAGTTCAAATTTAATTTACGGAAGAAGAAAACTTTTCTAAAGGAGCATTTATGCCTGTTCAAATCTTCAAAGCGTTTCCGCAAAATTTTTCACATTAAAATTAATGCCTATTTCCTTTTGATTAGTAGATTTGACGCAGATTTGAAAGAATTAGAGAATCGCTGGGTAGGTGGAGAACTCGAGAACCCAATCACTATTACTGTAGATACCAAAGAATGTTTCAAAGAAAAGCTCTGCCTGTATCGTTGGAAAGGTGTTTATGTAAATGAAATGACTATATTTGACCCATTAAGTTTATTTTTCCTCCGCCTTAGCCAAACGGCAGCAAATTTCATCCACATAGTAAATCATCAAGTGAACTACGTGCTACGCATAGGGTACCAGCCAGGAGGAAGCACAAAAGTGCATGTGCAATTAAAATAGAACATGCAATGACAGAGTTTCTGAAGCAAAAAGTAAATGACGGTTTTAAAAAAATTGTTAATACAGAACGTTAAAATATATGTACATTAGTATGAATAGACTGAAATAATATTATAACGAGACAGACTGCTGTATCGATTGATGAAAAAACGATGTCTATAGCTGCTTTCGTTTAGGAGTTAGTGCATCAGACACACAGACGAACGGACCTCCAAAGGAAAACGTGCATAACGAGACATAATACAAAATCGCTTGATGAAAAATTAAGTCTCAATCCGTTTAGGAAGGATGAGCGCACCAGACAGAAGAACAAACCAAACACATTGGCGGATTATTTTTTTTAACGCTAAAAATATTTTTTTAAGATTGTAAACACATAATTCATACTCAACATGTGGAGTTTTAACTTTCCAAGGTTCAGGGTAAGCCTTCATGGCTACCGTAATGATCATAGGCTTCAAGTGGTTCTCATCGTATTTCACCCTACTGATCTTGCTCCATATCATCATCGTAAATAATGTTCCCGCGAACAGGCCAGTGGTTATTATTGATTGAACCTGGTTCTCCAAATAAACCTGCTATCCGAAATCATTTTCTTTATCTCTTGTAAAGAGCCGCAAATTGCAGCCCCGATCTACAATATCACAAAAATTAAAATATACCGTAATTTAAACAAGTATTTTTTTAATAAAAAGTTTGGAGGTCGACTTATATTAGCTAACAAAAAAATAAATATATAAATAATAGAATAGCATTGTTAAATAGGGTTTATCTTTGTAATGCACGTTGTTATGGTAGTATTTAGATGTTTTAATAAAAAATAACTCCAAAATTTGTTTAATTTATTTGCTTCAAAATGCCTTATGAAACAATTTTCTTCAAAATAAACGAGCAAATATGGTAATCAACGTAAAAGTCGTCAACAAGTGTGCCTCTTCCAATCCAAGTGTAAATTTATTAATGTTTTTCATTATTAAATCTATTTATTTAATCCATACCGATTTGATAAGTATATATAATGTGAGCTATTTAAACTCTTTCTGCAGGAGAGCAGTCAAATGAAAAGATTTTGTAACATTGAACATCGTTTATCCTGCTGAATTTTATATATCTCTGTGTATATTAAGCATTCATACATATGCATGTATTCATATATTTATTTTAAAGCGTAATAATGTTCTCAACTTATCTCCCCGCCTCATTTCTCACGGTGGAAAATTTCTCGTCTCCTCAAACAGCCCCCATTCGACGGAACACTTTTAACCTCTTCCTTAAACCCCTCAGATATTCTTTATCTTTGCAAAGCCATTATCCGTTTTCCGGTTCCCCTTTACGGCTTCATTCAACCTTCTTCACCTCCACGTCTTCGGCCCTCATTTGCTTGTCCTCATACACGACTCCAATTACATTCCCTCCGCCCTCTTAATAAATCTCTTTCTCTTAACATTCCAACCCTTCATTATCATCCCCTCACGCTTCATCTCCTTTATGCACGAATAAAGGAATATTTATATGCACACTTGTATGAGTGTACAGTGTACATGTTCGGAACAAGAAGGAAAGGAAGAGTTAAATAAGTACATATCCTTGTTTTTCTGCGTTTATATCATGAATGGACTCCGTTTAACCCATTGTTTTCGAGAAAACTTCCTCCTTAATTGTTTCTCTAAAAGTAGGAATGTATTAGTCGATTTACTCCGTAATCGACTATCCTAAAATAAAAATGTTGTCATTCACAGTAATTGGTAATCATTAATAATGCCTTGGAGTTTCATTTGAATATTCTTTTGCTGAAATGCATTTGTATTTCGTTTGACCTCTTTGAAAAATTTTCCACCATATAAAATGCAGTTTTACCGTATTGGAGAAATATTTCTCTGATTTCTGGATATGCTCCTTTGGCGAGTAAATAATAATATGAGCACCTTTCCGCATATTCTAGTGCAGGGAAACTCGGTATCCTTGGTATAATAATCCAAGAGGTTGATTAGCCAAAAATACACGCGGTGTCCTTCGGTCTTTCTGTAGGTCGGCAAACTTTTTTAAAATGTGATATAATGTTTTGGATTTGGATTGCGAGACTGTTTAACCGATATCGCGTAAGTGAAATTTTAGCCTTTCTCCGACGAGATAAGTCATCAGCTCAATCGCATGCATAAGGAAAATCAGAGGTGTTTTTTTGCATTACAATTTAATTTTAAGCTTCTGAAAATTTAAAAAGTTAATTTTTATTGACATTCGATATTAAATATAGTTAAAATTCCAGCATAAAATAAATTTCAGCTTTATTAAATACATTTAAATATCATATTACTTTATGAGAGAAAATTGACAATTCGCTTTAGGTAATTTATTAAGAAAGATCGAAGGAAAGCATTTTTCAAAGGAATGCGAATATCAAGAGTATCCTTTTAATCGGAAGAAAAAGTGGACTTTTAATAATCATCGAATGGCATATGAAAACGAACCACATTTTTAATTTTTCCGCGTTCCTATGATCCTTGCAGGAGAGATCTCAGATCTTTAAGGGGAGGTTTAGATTTTCATATTCAGTCTTTTTGGAGCAAAATAGACAGTTGCTTTCCGTAACGCCCTTGTTCCGTGGCACATTTTTTTCTTAACTTTCAGCAATCCGCGGTCCCCACTTCAGAGGCTTGCGTCATACTTCCGGACAAAGCGGGAAAGAGATTGGAGCGCCGCGCGGCGCCTTGAGAGATATATAATAATTTTTTTTTTTAATTCCTCTCGTTAAATTCTCTCTCGTCGCTCTCATGCTGGTTAAAATTGCGGTGCAAATCGTCTAGATTCTCTACCCGCCCTTCTCCATTAATTTGCCAGACCATCAGTTCAGGCGGCGTCCGCCACTTAACTTAATCACCAACCGCCTTCAGACACATTTCTCCTTCATATTCCACGAAAAATACAACATTTTCTACTCAAAGGATAGAGAGGGAGAGAAATAAGAGAAATGTACCCCAGAGAGAGCGGCTACATAACCTTATTTTTTCCACATTCCTCATTCCTTCCGATCTTTATCATATCCTCCATCTTCTTCCTTCGAGATATTTTTCTCTTCTCCATTTTCTGGGTCCTTGTCATCTTATTTCCCGCTTTCCTAAAAAGCGCATCTCCCATTTCAACTTTCGTTTCGCATTGTATGCGCCCTCTTCCCATTTCACCAAACTGCTACCATTTTTTCAACCTACTCCTGTTCTTCCGTCCCTTAAAAATTTTATAGCAGTGTCAAAGGAATATCTCTTCCGTATCCCTGCAACGCTTGAGTTTTGCCGCCCCTGCTCCGCAGATGATGATAATTGGAAATTTTCCAGAGAGTTTCCATAAGGAATACTCAAGGAAAAAATAGTACGTTGATGTGGAACGCTTTGTAGTATTAATAAACTTAGGCAAACGTAGTTCGGGTAATGAAACGTCTATTATGTCGCTAGTCGTCTCGGCTTTACAGTTTATTCGAAGATTTTGATGACTGCGATAAAAAATATCCAAGTTCGGTGATGTACGAATGTTCTTTATGCATCGTCCTTTTAACCTATCTTTTTCTTGATACTGTTCAATTTGGATCCAAAGATTTGCGTACTTATCTGGAATATTTTTTCACTTAAATAACCTAAATTTGAGCCTCAGTAGCACAATTTTTAATACACATGATAAAATTGAATCCATGATTAAGAAATTAATGTTTTGTGTTACTTGTCTAGAGATAAATGTATTTGATTGATGGTAAATCTGTGAAAGGGGCATTTGGAACGGCTTATGAAACAAATTCTAGAATATTTTCTGAAATGGGCAATTCAAACGACTGGATGCGCGATCCAGTTGAAGTAAGTCTGCTAGTCCCACTTATAACAATACGTGAACAGGAGAACTTCTTGGATATTATATCTGTCGGTGAACTGAAAGTTTAATTCTCAAAACTGCCTTTCGCTACTTTCTGGATTCAAATATGAAGTGAGTATGGGGAACTGTCTAACAAGCTTTAAAATACATTTGTCTTTCCCCACAGCATATCTGTGTGAAACTGGATTTTCTTTCTTAACTTCAATCGAGACTAAATATGTACGGTCAAAGATTACATCTTGAGGCCGACTTGAGACTGACGCTATCTTCAGTCGTCCCTGAAATCGTCCCTTTGTGTCGTGAGAAACAAGAACATCCATCATATTAATTTTACATGTAAACATGTTCATTTTTTAAATGAATAAATTTTCCTCTATTAGAATTTCATAGTATTAATTAGGGAAAATGCACGTCAAAAACGACGGTAGATAAATTTAAATGTTCTCGAGTTAAATCGTAGTGTCCTTCATACGTATATTAGGATAGAGACAACAATAGCAGCTCGAGTTTTGATAACGACATGGTTGCCAAGGTAGCAAACGGTTGAAAGGCAAATTATTCACAAAATATGTGATTTAACCGATTTTGAGCGATTTCGAAATGATGGAAAAATTCGACGATAAGAATAAAAAACTTTATTCATTCTTCTTTAAAACATTTCGCCTGAAGATAGACGGTCTAATATTTCTAATTTTAATTTGAAAGCCTGCACGTCGAAAAATCGTTTTTTACGTGTTATCTTACGGAAAACAGAAATTATATCCTGGAATAGAACCTGGGTCTTTTTTCGATGCTTTCTTTTCCTCATTGATTTTTAATGCGCGACTGAAGCATTCCTGCCAAATTTTAATCTTCTACTTAGTCACGATGTTTTTTAAAAACTCATTTTAAAAGCGTTACACACGGACTTACAGACAGACATGAGATTTTATTATTGTAGATTTTTTAAGGGGTACACCATTTCACTGATTGGGTTCACAGAGGTAAGCAAGGAAACCTGGTCTACGCAAAAGACCCACTTCCTCGAGTATTTGTCCTTACTTCTGATGGAGTTTTCTTTCCTTCTCATATTCCCAATCGTGGAAGTCTGCTGTTTGTAGGCTGAGACAAAAGTTGGCTGCAAAATTTTTCTCGCCTTTTTTCTTAGTTTATACTCGTTAGGACGCTTGGCCCCTGCCTGATTCGTCGAGGACTGTTCGCGAATTAAACGAGCGTATTGCAAGCGTAGTTTCCTCCTCTTCCCAAGTAATTATAGACTCTTAAGACATATTTGAAATTTCCAGGAAAATCGCATCGATAACATGCGTCATCGCTGAACGGCGTTGCTTTGAAAATGGATGTCGTGCGAGGCCTCATGTATCCTCAATGTCGACTGAATCTTGTAGCAAAACTTTAAAACATCAGATATTTTGTCTAATAGCAAAGAGCAGTGAAAATGTGAAATGTCACATTTATTGTGAAACAAAGAGAAAGCGAGAAATGTGATTTTCAAATTTTAAGGCAACCTGGATACTACATCAAAATGGGAGTTTAGATGGCGCAGTTTATCATATGACTTTCATTTTTTTTTACTTTTGAGGCTATCAGGAACAACGAAACAACAACTACTCTCCGGTATAAATTCACCGTAGTCTCTCAAAAATTCATATTGACAAGTTGTTTCTTTTTCGTATCGACCTAAAATCGATTTTTTAAAAACTTATGGGTCGTTTTCATTCGCTGATAACATCAGGGGTATTCTCTTTTATTCCTATCGACCGCATTCCAAAACAAAAATATTTTTTCCTATCAGCAAACCCGCGCAAGTCGAGAGAGTCACTTTAATATGGTAAAAAAAAGAGGACGTAAAACCCTCAATGTGAGCCGTTTCGCCGCTCATTTCCCCCGCGGATATCCCGTCACTGCTATTTCCCTGAGAGAGAGAGAGACCCGTTGAAACTCGCGTCATGCTCGTTTTCCTCAGCGTTTATTATTCAAGGTCACGCAATCACGTGGACCCTCAAATCCCCCCGAAGCTTTTTATTTTTCCTCGGACCCGGAATACCGAGCGGATCTCGTCAGGGAAGCCAATAGTGAACGGGAAACGTGGAGACGGAGAAATTTTCAATTTTGGCACCCCTGTTTGGCTGATCAGGTTCAAATTTGCTATTATGGTTTCTTATATATGTGTAAATCATTAATATTAAACTTGGTTAAAATTGGTGTTGACAGTTAAACACAAACCCTTGTAAAATGAAACTTTTTTATTTCTTGTATTGTGGCAGCTCTGATTTCTGTATTTATGATAAACATCTTGATTTTGTTTTTTTGTGTTGCACTCCTCTTTTATACAAAATTTCGTTGAAATCGGTTTAGCCAATTTCTTCCAAATTCATAATTACCGAAAAGTTTTATTTAGCAAATATAATACCCCTGCTAAGTCGATCCGGTCCAAATATGCCATTTTCGTCATTAATTAATATGAATATATTATGTACCAAATTTAGCTGAAATCGATTTAGCCACTCTCTCCTGATATGTGCGTACGGACGGACGGACATCACGACTACGAAAAGCACAAAAAAAGCGCCTTATGTAATTTGCTCTGCAATTCTTCCCTCATTTGTTCAAATTCATGCGGCTTTTAAAAGTATTAGTGGCCTGATGTTTGAGACAGTCCACAATCTGACCAATGCGGCAATATTATTTAGATCCTTACCTTTATTTACAGTTTCACCTGCACTTTCCGGAATTAATTTAGCTTTTTACATTTCTGTATGATTTGTGTCCAATTTAGGTATATTCCTCTAGCGCTTCTTACAATATCGACCTTCACGCATTTTATTTTCAATTTTCACGTTTGTATCAATCAGGTTGATGAATAGTACTAAGATAGAAGCAGGTTCAACAATTACGTCTTTGAAAGTGTCAAAGACAGAACCTTAATGCAGGTGTGCGCAAACTGGAGGTCGCTCAAGATTTGACGGGGGGGTGCGATCTGTTCTTCTGTCAAAGTGGACCACGATTCTCAGCAAGTTTACTCGACCGAGACCGACCTGGCGGCTATTTGGTTTTTTTAATCAGAGAATACAGAAGCCCCCGACTTACGAACATCCATACTTACGAACGAATCTCCAAAAGGTATTAAAATTTTAATAAATCGGCCATAGAAACGCCACCTCACACATGCAAACCAGTAATTGCTATCGGGAACTAATTGCGGCGGCGGAGCGTAGCTTACACACTCTGCTGGATGTTCTGAGACCCAATTGTCCATTACACTGTTATTCAGTCACTTGTTCGTTCGCCGATTGAGAGGATAATCAAAGACAAAACTAAAATTTTCAACAGTATTGTTTCCTTCTATTATTCATTGCAAATTTACAATATTTCAGCTTAATCGTGTTTCAAAAAGGCTCTTGTTGACTGACTTGGGAACCTAATTACTATTTATAAAATTTAGTTTATGGTTCCGAGTTCCGAACAAAAGACTTACGAACGGACTTTTGGAACGCAACTCGTTCGCAACTCGGAGACCTGTATCGAATTTTTCGCTTATTCAACTCTCATAATTATAATAATTTATTACAAACAACACAAACATGAGACTGGATTCAATTAAAATGTGAGGTGCCACAAATTTTAGCGATGAAAAGGGGAGTGCAGCTTGAAATGTTTGTGCATCGATGCCTTAATGTCATGAAGAGAACACGTGCAAGTTCTTTCCTTGCTTTTATGCAGGCCAACCCAAAAATATGCCTCGTCCGTCGAATCTTTTTTATTTCTTGAGCTCGAGGTGCGCCTTTGTCGGCGGAATCTCTGTGATGACGATCCTTTGAGGTACGTTTGTCAAAAGCCAAATGAAAGTACGACTAGAGAATATCTGTAACTTTACAGGCCAGACGGGGGTAATAAAGAGAGACGGATTTACAGCTTTGCTCTGGAAGACTGGAAAAGGACGGCGAAAATAACCCTTTTATTGAGGAGATGCCAGCCGATTCGGAAAATAAAAGTGGACGAGTGAGAGAGAGAGAGAAACAGTCAGAGGCAGCTGAAATAACAAACAAATGGAGAATCTGCTTCAATTTCATAAAACATGCCATCGATTTGCCCCCAAAAAATAACATGCCGGATAATATTTTGTAGTTTATCCTGATGTGTATGGGTAATTATAGCTTTGGTTTTTTTAGGATCGAAATAATCCCAAAAGATCGATCGTTATATTCAGAGGAGCAATGCAATATATAATGTTTAGTTCCGAGACGAAACTCGAACTCCCTGCTAACTCGATGAATTACACATTTTCAGTCGAGTATATCGCTCTGCATTGTCCTCCAACGTCGCAACCAGAAATTTAGTTTGGGGAGAGGAGCAAATACGTTGACACATGATCTCAGTATTAATAGGCTGGTTTCCAAAGGAAGCATAATCCTATGAAATGGTCCTGTCTGTGTGTGAATATATGTTAGTAATAGGATTATTTGGATGGAAAATAATATTTTAGTATTTATAAGTATTATTGAAAAATTGGTATCAAGTGGGAAATTATCCTGAGATATCCTCCCGCATTAAAAACACCATTAAAATATTTACGCATTAGATTAATAATAAAATTTTAAATCTGAAGCGTCTTTGTTTAATTAAACCTCCATACGTCGTTTGTCGAAGCGCTCCTCTTAAGGGACGTACCTAGAGGAAAGGCCTGAGGGGGGGGGGGGGGGCGCTGGCCTTTATAATTCCTCAGATCCACCTTTTTTTCTATGCAGAATAATATAATTAAAAATTTGAATTAATGAAGTATTCTGTTTTTATCCTTAATAAAAAATCGCCTTTCTTTTGTGTGGCTGGTGCAGTAAAAATTAGGAACAATTAGCTTATGCCTATCTGCATAGGATCTTCGGATCATATCTTTCCATCAATTTCAGTAAAAATTAGTTAAAACTTTTTTTCGTATTGCTCTCGTATTTTTTTATTTTGGTGTGACCCTCCAAATATTTTGACAGTTGGGGAGATAATTACGTCCACACTCGTCTTAAATAACCGACGCTGGATGTCGCACTCCCGTTTTTCAGCAAATATTACGGATCCACACGGCTTACAGACAACCGTTCGTATTTTCATGTGCGCATACAACAAGTATTATTATTATTGCCTTACTCGAGTCGAACCTGGTTCGGAGTATTTGAGAATAGATCACTAGGTCAAAAAAGACAATAATGCCGTTATAATAAATAATGCTCGTGCATCAAATATGAAACGAGCGAAGGATAAGGAATCAGATCATGATTCGAGCATCGAAAAGAATTGATAAAATTTTCGGGAGCTGATCGTGTAGGAAGTCCATAATCGAATTGGAAAAGAGAAGAAGAGGAAGGAACTCTGAAGGGGATATATATATTTATTTATTTCGGTGCGTCTTTAGGAAGCATAGAGTGGAACGGTTTGGTCGAGTAGAATAGAATAGGATGGCAGGAATCACGAGGCGAGTGCTCCCAGGGGAAGAAGACGGCATGATGAAATCCTGGAAATTGGGCGTTTTGGATAATATAATACTAAAGGATTTGGAAGGAAGAAGAACAGATTTGGAGAGAACGAAAGAAGGAATGTAAAGGAGAGAACGGAATGCAGGGATTGTAAAAAGTCGACAATCTGAAAAGATCACGCATCATAATGTTCTTCGTCGTTACATGACTAATAGGATCTAATGGAAAAAATTCCAGCATGGAACAAATGTAATATTTTGCAGAAGATTAAACTAGGCCAAAATATATAAAATACAATAGATAGATATCATATGTAAAAAATGCAGTCAAGTAAAAACATTACCCATAATAATAAATCGGTTACGATCAATAATTTAAAAAATCTGATGTGGCCACCACATGACTTTCTCCATACCTGTAATATTTCTAAAAATTCCAAATAGGTTAAATGATAATAAATACTTTAAGGAACTGCGAGAAAAATTTACAATACAAAGAACAGAAATAGACTCATACAGCCTTCTGATATTGGATATAGCCAGGAATCTCCAACAATTAACAAAATAAAAAGGAGCGTTACTAAGCGTCAATTGTTAACAATAGTCGCCGGTAGGTGGTGGCAGTTAAAAATTAGTTTTTAAAATATCTCTTAAACAATGCATTATATTGGAAAGATTTTCAAACAAAAGTTGTAGACAATTACATTTTCTACAACTTTTATTCCAGTACAATTTTACATATATCAAATATTAAAGCAAATATTAAAAAAACGGATAAGTGACAAGAGTAAACACCCACTTCCGGTTGACCAACCTTGATCAAAAACTGATTAGTTCTTGTAACTGTCATAAAAATGTTAAATATAAAATTTCGCGTTGAGTTGATTTACAGATTTTGAGTTAGAGCACCCACAAAAAAACTGTCACATACACACAGACATCATCGAGAAAATAGTCGAAACGTGTTCAGGGGAACTCAAAACGTGTATTTCCGTTGAAATCTTGAAATCGATTTTTTTCATGAAAACAATTTTTCCTAACTATCTATGGAGAAAATTTAAATAGAGCTACCGATAAGACTGAATTCAATTTTCTCCAACTCTTGGTCAAAATATTTTCTATCTCCACTCCATCGTATCTGTTCGTAATGTTAGCGATTTTCGACGAAAGGTTCGAATTCGTTTTCGCCTGTATTCAATATGATGGCCAATTGGCGGACTTTCTCCACGAACGAGTTTCGGACAATCTTTCCAAGAAACACGTTCAATCATCTACTTTCTACAACTCCATTCTTCTTATACTTCCTCCTTCTCTTTATAATCCTTTGAACGCGTTCCTTAACGGCGAAGCAGTAGCAGCGGAACGCCTTATAGACACGTCTCGTCCGTCCTTCGTGACTCCTGAACAGCTTCATGGATCTTCACTAAATTATGTATGAGTGATCTTTATTAAAATTAATCGCCGAATTACGATTTTGAACTACATCCGCCAATTATAACATCCACTTAAATAAGAGCTTTAAAAAAACTTATAATCGTGCCTCGTAAAATGGCATGCGTCGAGCAACAATCATGTACCATAATTTTCTTTCTCTAGCTCTTATATGATCTGTAAGGCAACGGCCAAACATTTATTCGGATAGAGAACAACATTTACCACAAAAAACGACTTATAGTTTCAAAAGTTGAAATTCAAGAACCATCCAAACTTTCGATACCGATTTATAAGCATTTCTCATCAAAAGTGCCTTTTTGATATCTCTGTCTATTCCAATTATGGAGTATATTTCTCTTCTTGTTTTAAACAAGAATATTCCCCCCCTCTCTCTCTCTAGACTGCTAGAATGTACTCATTACATGTTACATTTCCCACCAATTCCCATCTACGGTTCCTTCTCTCCCTCCTTCATTACCATCCCTCCATGTCTTCCCCCTTTCCTACCCCCTCCCTCTCCCCTCCCTTTCTACCCCTCCCTTTCTACCCCCTCCCTTTCTTCTCTCTTCCTCTTCCTTCTACCCACTCCCTCCCCCTTCCTTTCTACCCCCTCCCTTTCCACCCCCTCCCATTCCACCCCCTCCCATTCCACCCCTTCCCATTCCACCCCCCCCCTCTCCTCCATTTCCACCCCTCCCTCTCTCCCTCCCTTTCTATCCCCTCTTTTTCTATCCCCTCCCTTTCTATCCCCTCCCTTTCTATCTCCCCCTTTCTTCTCCCTCCCTCTCCCCCTCACTTTATACCCCCTCCCTTTATACCAAATCCCTTTCTTTCCCCTTTCTCTCCCCCTCCCTTTATACCCCCTCCCTTTATACACCCTCCCTTTATACCCCCTCCCTCTCCTCTCATCGTCCTCACACATGCGCGCGCAATGTTCCACTCCTTTTCCTTCAAACCCTTTCCCTCGACATCTTCCTTTCCTTCTTCCTTTCTCTATCCCAGATTACCACCGAAAATACATTCTTTCTACGGCGACAAAATCCATTCCGACCCAACTCCAGAGATCCATTCTCCGCTCCCTCTCTCTCTCTCTCTCTCTCCCCCTCTCTCTCTCCCTCTCTCTCTTTCTCTCTCTCGCCCTCTCTCTCGCCCTCTCTCTCGCCCTCTCTCTCGCCCTCTCTCTCGCCCTCTCTCTCGCCCTCTCTCTTGCCCTCTCAACACAATATATCCCCAAAACACCCAGCATCCCAAAACATCCACAACGTTCCCAAGCTCAGAACTATTTCCCTTTCTCTCTCTCCACCTCTCCGTTCCCGCGGCCTTAGCCAGCTTGTCCCGCACGTTATCCTCGGGCACTCATCCTCCGCCACGCCACGTCCTCTCTCCCTTCCTTAAGCTTCCGCTCTCTCACCCAGCCTCTCAGTCCGACAACCAATTCCCATATTATATCTGACATCTCGATGCCCTCTTCTCGAACTCTACGATGCGCGTCGACACCACGTTGTGATTTACACGTCTAGATCTTTCAATTCGAATCTTCTCTCGCGCGTTCCGTTTTGAGAGACACGATACTCTCGAAGAGCGGAGAAACCGAGTTATCTTTGGATGCGAGCGAAATTTTTCTTTCGAATTGTACGCGAGACGAGTCTTTAATTTTTTTATCAGGATTTATTCGATCGAGCTCGTTTCTCTTATTCGAAATTGAATGGGTGAGCTCACACTTTAAGTAACACAAACTCTACCATGGGTTCCGGCGTGCCCAGGATCTGATCATCCATATATGCAGAGGATGCAGTGAACACGGGAGTACAATAGGGCCCACAGATATATTATTTGAATCGTTCTGCTTGATCACTAAGATGACGAAAAATATGCCCATAATATGCACAGTAAATTTGTTTCCTCAAAGCGAAAAACATAATTGCATTATGAATATCGTTAACGGAGTAAAAAATTATGTTATGGCTCGAATAATTTTTTCTTGTAATTCTTATCTACTTTTACTGTTGTATTCCAGTTCCCCTGGATAGCATTAAAGTTTGCAATGGTGGTATTTATGGGTTAAATAAATAACGCATATAGTTATAAATAGCTCTACAGCTATAAATAATTATTTATATACTGTTTCTTCTATTAATTTTAATTTCACTTGGGACGGTAGTCAATGGATGACTTTGCAGACGAAGGAAATTTCAGCGACGATCAAGATGTATTGAAAAGTAAATTGAGAGATCAAACCAATTTTTTTCGCTAGTTATTATTTTGAGTATATTTGTATATTCTATTCGCGAGAGAGAAATGTTATATTTCTTGCCAGATTGTCGGGTTTTGCCTGTAAAAGGTTTTTGGAAAACTTATACATAAAAATCATCTCTAGATTTCTCCCGTAATTATTTTTAGCCTACTTTCCAAAAAATGGAAAATAGTCTTATGAGATCGCCTGGGTGTCCGTGTGTGTGTGCGTGCGTACGTGCGCGTGCGTGTGTCCCCCTAGCATCCATGAATGAACCAATTTCAACTAAATTTGAAATATAGAATATGCACCTATATTAATGACCAAAATGACATATTTGGACCAGATCGACTGAGTAGGAGTGCCACATTTGCAAAGTTAAACTTTTCGATAATTATTAATTTGGAAGGAATTGGCTTAACCGATTTCAACGAAACTTTTTATGAAGTAGGCGTACAACATCCAATAACAAAATAAAGGTGTTCAGTGTAGATAAAGAAAGCAGGACTGCCACAATATAAGGAACAAAAAAATTCATTCTACACGTATTTGTTTTGAATTGCCCGCATCAATTTTAACCAAATTTAAAACTTATAATATACACATACATATATGCAAAACTATATTAGCATATTTAGACCGAATCAGCCAAACAGGGGTGCCACAGTTACGAATTAAACTCTTTCGTTGATTCAGGATTTGGAAGGAATTGGCTGAACGTTATCTTTTACCTTTGGATGCCGGTTAGTGGTTGTTAGTTTTTGATATTTTTGTTCGTTTTCCTTTGGTTTTATTTTTCTTTGCTGGTTTCAACCGCCGTTTTTTTGTGGTTGTTGTTCTTTGTTTGCCGATATCTTTTACCTTTGTATGTCGATTAGTTGTTGTTAGTGTTTGATTTTTTTGGGTTTTGTTGGTCATGTATTGGTTTGCTTCTGTTTGTTTTCTTGTCAGTTTCCTTAAATTTGAAGATGGTATTGATATATTAAAATTATATTAAAATGAAAGTAGACGGATTAGATCTTTCTAGTTGTTCTTTGTTAAATAGCATCTAACCAAAGCGATCTCGCTATGGAATATGCGATGGATAAATTAATTGATTTTCATTGAAACTTTTCCTCAAATCACCGACTTATATTGTTTACTGTTCCTTAGAGACGAAAAGCTGGAAATGAAAGCCGGTAATTAGATAAAATTTGATTTCGAATGTTTTTATTTATCGCTGGAGTTTCCTTTATACATATTCCACATTGCGAATTAAGCGCATTACACAGACAACCAATTCTCAGTTGTGCTAAACGACTCGCGTTCCACTCCTTCCAGATTCAGCTCTCTCTTCTAAAGAATAATTTTTACTCCGAGAAAACTCTTCGAGTCTTCGCCTAGGGATGTTATCAGAAAATCTGCCTCCAACTCTGACCGATCAATTCATATTTTCTCTCCCTTGGCGTAGGAGTGGAAATATTAAAAAAAAAACTTCCATCGCAACCAGTTCATCTAAAAAAAGGCAGTGATTAAAACCTTTTTAATTTCTGATTGCGCCATATTAATTTCGCAAAAATATAGCTGAAAATCTTAAAATTCGTGTTTAAAATAAATGACGACGGCATAAAACCTTTGGGGGCCCCTATGCGAGTAGGATTTTGGGCCTCCCTTCTTTTTCTACAAGGTATTAGTTCCAGCCGTGTCCGTCACCAGATCTGGGCTAGTAAGGAAGCGGCGACAGGAGGCACTTTATCTAGGATTGGCACTCTCTATTCCGTGCGAATTTGTTGATATGTTCGTTTTTTGAGGCGGAATTCTCTTTAAACTCCTTAGGCAGTGAATTTTTGCCCTATGGTCCTTGTTCCAATTTTTAATACTATGATGTTACTGAAGGAGCTCCGTAAAATACTAAATTAACTAGTAATTAAATAAGGACGGGATTTTAATCAGGTATCATTTTTTAGTGGTATTTCTTTGGTAAAACCTGTCATTAACGGAAAACATAGATAATTGACACGAAATATGGAGCTAATAGGACACTATTGATCTTACGAATCTAATTTTATGAATGAAACTGCTAGCTAGACGCTGAATACACGAAAGAGTGGCAGAGCTATTGATGCTCTTTTGATGAAAGGCCAAGAAAAATAAGGGCAAGAAAATTTTAACCCTCTCCAAAATATCTCAGGATGATGGAACGTACGAAACTCAATGCTTCCAGCATTTCCCCGTGACATATCACTTGACAAGGCTTGAGAAATGTAAAGATTGACGCGTCACATAACTGCTACCTTTCTTACAGCAGAAAATTTAGTTTGTGGCCATGAAACAATGATTTTTGCATTTGCATCTGATCTCTAAACGCAGACCATTTATCTACGTGTATCGATAAGTATAAATATACTGTGCCAGTTATCAACGACGATGAGTTATAGTATAAGCAAAATTTGGGTCCAATGCGCATGGTACTCTGCATACCCCATCACACGGGTCCAGACGCACGTCCATCGTGAATAAATTTGTATTTTATGAATTGTTTTTAAATATCTTTCAAGTTGTCGCTTGAATTATATCTACGAAAATGACCTCTTCATTGTAATTCCAATGGGAATATAGTAGTCCCCTTGAGCAACGCTGAATATTACTTTTTGAAAAAGATCTTGTCAGGAAAAATATCGTTGCGCAGACAACACCGCAAGGATAAAATCACGTGCTCCTAGAGATGGGGTGGGCAACGTATTCTCCATGGGGGCCGCATTAGCGACGGGGAATTCTTCATGGGGCGCTCGGAGGCCGCATGCCGTAAATCCTCCCCCTGTCGTACGGACTATGAGGACTCTCACGTCGCATAAAGACGGAAAATGCGGTACGCAGACTGCGAATGAATTATTTCTATGCATGTAAATAAGTAAATAAGTGTCGCATTTATTTCGCCGTGTAATATTAAAATCGCGTTAGTGAGACCCGCTATAGACAAGGATTTGCTGTGTATTTGAACTAAATATTAAGTTATTTTTTAGATAAAAATACTTCGTCAATAATGCGTAGTGTTTTTAGGAAGAGGCAGAGATAAATGCAGCATGAAAATGCTGGATAAAATCTTTAATATCCAGAGTAATCCGTAATTTTTAAATCGAGCAGAAACTAAGAGTTTTTCTCCTCGAAAGAAAATGTGGGAATATTTTAATGAAATTGCTGAAGTTAAAAAGTATATATATAATTTACGTAATTAAAATGCAAAAATCATCGAGGAGACTTCAACTTAAGAAATATGAGTATAGCCTTCTGACTTTTAGTCGAAAAATTCGAAAAGATTTCTTCCAACTATTGAAACTCCCACAAGTCGAGAATGGGGTCGACCTTTTAAGGGACTTATATATACATGTGCATTTGTCGTGTGTTCCTCCGGGAAAGGAATTTGGGCCAAACTCCTCGCTTACAGCGATGCAAACCGTTCTACATCCTCTTTTCAGCTATAACTTTTATTCTGTTCCACATAGACGTCGAAAGTTCTCTAGAACTAAGGTTTTTCGCTTCGTGGGACACGGAAAATGCTCGTCGCAGACTCCAAAAAATTACAAGAGGTTCCATTCAAAGCACAGTACGAACGCTCTCCTACACAGCTCCACTTCAAAAAGCTACGTTTTCCTCTGTTCTACATTTAAATAAAATTTTGTAATTACTTTTCGTTCCAGGATATTTATGGGCAGAAATATCTGCATAGACATATATAAGGAGATATATTAAATTGGAGAAACAAAGGTATAGGTATGCCAGAGGATGAATATATTTAAACGAAAGACACTTGGAGTGACAGCCTTAAAACCATTCTTGTGTTGTTCCACTTATTTGAAAAATCTGTCTCACTAAAGGTTGAATCTTGTACAACTAAAAAACAAATTATGAAAAAAAATATAGGATGAGCAAATATCGAAATTAATTTCTAGAAGATAAGGGTAATTGATGTCATTTTGCAAGAGGTATCCACAAATAGTATACTTCTTTTGCTGAATATTAATACGAAAGCCTCTAACTTCGACACTTCCCAACGCCGCGGACGCAATTATACTGGTTTTGCACTCCAAATTCACCCTTTTGCAAATCAATTTCACCCTTTTGCAAATCAATTTCACCCTTTTGCAAATCAATTTCACCTTTTTGCAAATCAATTTCACCCTTTTGCAGATCAAGTTTTTCCACAATAATATTTTCAGTATTATGTTGTTATATAAATAAAATCCAATTGAAGTTGTTAAAAATAAACATTTTATTACATGTTTGTAATAATAAACATAAAATACTCATTTAACATTTATTTACTTCTGCTTCTTTTATAACGGTTCTCCTGCCGCTGCTTGTGGCAATTTCACATACATATTCATAATGTAATTATGACATTCTGTAGGAGTAATAGTTTCAACAGAATGATTAATAACATCCACTAAATGTTCATTTCAGCCAAAATATTTCTTGCACAGAATTTAATTTTTGAAAAAACTTCTTCAATGGGGTTCAGCATTGGGGAGTATTGTGGTAGAAATAGTAAAGTGTGATTTGTCTGGCCAACAATATCACGCACTTCCTGGGTTTTGTGGATGCTTACATTGTCCAAAACAAGCCAAACTGTCTCCAGATTATCTTCTTGCAATTTCTGCAGTAATCTCTGAAGAAATTGGCAAAAAATATTGGAATTAAACGTAGAATGTGCAATTACTTCATGCCACACTATTCCTTGGATGGTCATTGCGGCAATTAGGGTAACATTTCTTCCCCTAACCGTTGGCACGGTCACACGAGCTGATGTATTAATTTTCGATCGCGCCTTCGTTCGCCTAAGATGACAATTAAATCCCGATTCATCTATGAATATTATTTTTTGTCTTTCTTCGGGAGCGTTTCATGAAAAATTTAAGGCATATGCCTTGCGCATCTCAATTGTTCGTTCAGAATTTCTACGATCAACTTCAAATGATGCACACTTTATTGTGATTCGTAACTGCTTCAACCTATTCCTAATGGAACTCAAGCTTAATTCCACATGTTCAGATTCGAAGATTTTGTCACGAATTCCTTTTAAAGTTATGGAGGCATTTTCTTGAATTATTTGATCAATTTTTTTAATAGCGGCGCATTTAATTTGATATTTCTTTTACCACAACGTTTTTTTTTCTATTAATACACCACCATTCTTTTTATACTGATTTATAATTGACTTTGCCGTGTTTTTATTAATCCCAGATATTTCAGCTGATTCACTCACCGTTCTACCATCTTCATAACATTTTATAAAGACATTTTTTTATCTTGACTGATAGGATCGTATGCAGGTGGACGATTATGTCGAACAACAGGTCTTCTTGATTTGGATCTAGATGTTTCTGACAATGTGATTTGCGTTATTTGGCGCGAACAAGTGGGCACAGGACTTCCAGAACTTGATTCAGAATATGATGTTGTAGTCATTTTTGGGGTCTGAAATAAATATTCTAGATTAACATAAAAACGTCCTAATGGATTAAAATATGTAGAATGTTTACTAAAACGTTATAAAAGTCGGTATTCGCTTTTGGAACCATTAAGAACAGAATTAAAATTTTCGTGGATAATATATTATAAATGCAGATAAGTTATTAGTTCAAAATATTCATCTCGTTACCCAACAGAAACAGTTCTTTACATGAATGAGGTTAATGACGCTTGACGAAGACAAACGTTATCCTGTTTCAATTCACAATATCTCTCTATGGGAGCTAGACCAGAACTGACGCTGAAACTGCTCCTTAATTATACATTGTCATTACTCAATATGACGCCACACTAAATTAATAATTAAATGATTAATACTTCATTTTCAGAGAGCAAAGACTCAATTAATGAAATGTAGGTTAATTGTAATTGTGCAGCATAACCATGACAATGGAATATTACTTTCCAAACCCTATACATTATCGAATTACGATATATTAAGTAGTCGAGTTAAGCAGTGAGTCGAAGTAATATGTAGCTAATGCTCCGAATAATACTTAGACGACTCCACGTGGCTGGGAGTGGGGTAGGTATCCTTAGGTTACTGAGCTAAGTCTATAGGGTCCAAAGGATAAGACGCTGGTCTGTAGTGTTCTTTGATTAGGCGTAAGTTAAAACTCTCAATTGGAGTACACTGGCAATATATCCGTATCCTTTCGTTATGTGTATTGGTGCTGTAGAAGTTTTCTCACACTCTAATGATGGATGTGGCTGCAATCTTTGATGATGTTATAGTTTTTGGAGCTTTTGCTTTTTTTACAAAATCATTAAAGTTCTTTTATTTATTTATATGTAGCTAATAAAAATCACTAATGAACAGATATCTGTCTGCAGTATGTACAGCTGTGACGTAATTTGCATAAATTTGATTCAATAATTTAAAATAAATAATGCTTGATTTGTAAATGAAAACAAATTAAGTTGAAAAGTTACAAAACATATTTGAAGGAATCAATAGCAGCATACAACATAACAATGAAAACTATCTTGTAGAAAAAATCTGCAAAAGGGTGAAATTTATTTGCAAAAAGGGCGAAATTGATTTGCAAAAGGGTGAATTTGGAGTGCAAAACCTGTATGTATTTAAAAACCATTACTGGTGCACAATAATACTCCAGTTATATTATTTGGGAAGGTTGCGATGTCGGAGTGGCTAGAGCGCTAGCTTTCCACGCAGCGGTCCCGGGTCATGGAGCAGGTCGGATTTTCAATTTGGTATCGCCCCGTCCCTTACTTATGTGGTTTGAGGATCCGTCTTTCGCAAGTGACGTTAAGTAGTTTGCCCCATTGGTCCTCTTCGGAAGAGTAGGCTAAAGCCAGCGCCGGGTTTCCCTTCCCCATTGTGTGCGTCAGGTGTGGAAGGCAACGGGAAACCGCCACACCATATCTCCGTTCTCTAGTCAGTAGCGACGAGCCATGGACATGCTAGATCAATGGAAACTTTGACACTGTTGATGTCGATACTACTTGACCGATACTACGTTCGGGCATTTCCCTAATCAAGGCTTATGCGCTCCGATGATTTAATTCCAATAAATTATACAGTTTTAACTGCAGTGATTTGGAAGGATATGTGCTGTTCACGCGTGTGTAACCCACGGCTGCCATTTTGTTTTTTTAAGAAGTAAAAGCGGTCCTTTCTGGCAACCAAGGAGTTTAAAGAGGTCCTTTCTGGCAACCATGGAATTTAAAGCGGCCCGTTGAGTCATTTTGAATTGGAGCTCTGATTATTCTCCATTTTGTAATTATGTGCTCGCACATGTGCAAATTAAATAATTAGCTTCATTATTACTCGAATAATTAAAGGAATATGAGAAAATGGAGAGGATTAATTTATTTTTAATAGCGCGGAACGTTTTCCCACGGCGCGATCCGCCCCGGTCTCGACGGTACGCGAGTTCCGTTCGCGGCCACCCGGAGGAGATCATTTCCCATCGGGATAAATCCCATCACGCCGCGAACCTTGTTCGACCTGTCGTCACATCTGTCACGCCGCGTTCACGTGCGCGAGCGGCGGAACTGGACTGAGTGGACGCTCCGTCCATCCGATAAGATCCTCAAGGGTGGTAAGTGGGCTATTGAGAGAGAGAGACGGGCAATCGTTAGCGACCCGAAATAATGAATGGGTCACATCCTCGACGCCGAATCGAGCTGACCCGATTTTATTTGACTCGCGCTGCATCTCGACAAGGAATCGCCAGCGTGGTCAAAGAGAGAGGAAGAAACGTTAAACAGGAAGGTTTCACTTCAAGGAACATCATTACACAAATTAAATCGAATTTTCACTTTAATTAATATTCGCGACGATAACAGCTGCATCATATGGATTGATGATGCAGTTGTTTCTGCGAAGCCGGTCGGTAATGTTAACTAAAGTGGAACTTCGCATGGCGAGCTTGAATTCGTTTGTATTCTACCCGATGCATTTATTTGCTTATTTATTGACTGATTGATTTATTTAATTAGTTATTTAATTATATTTTTATATAATAATGATATCACGAAAACTGTAAATAGAAAAAACCTTGCAAATCAATGTTAGTTAATTTGATCGTATATACATTTCTACATTAATGCCACTTATTCTTGATAAGTTTGAGAAAAATCTGACTAGAAAGTCGTAATTTATGTTGAACAGAAAATTTCTTATGCCGTTTTATTAATTATTGCCATATCCGTAGCAACTGAAATAAAAAAGACCTACGACAAATACATAGATAGATTTAATTTCGTGTGCGCACAAAACATGGTAAATGGTAGGAGATGGGTTAACTACGACGATGAAATGAACGTAAATACGTAAATATTCTTTCCTGCACACAAATAGCTTTGTAAGTAAAAAAATGGATAATTTACGAAGAAGGAATGAACTCGAACGCATAGATTACGTTACAATTACTCAAGTGAGGTATGCTTTAAATAATTGTTGATTTTCTTGCTTTTATCTCCGAAGGCATAAAAGGTGGAAAGTTGAAACTTTAAGTGTACATTTCTATATTGATGCCATTTATTTTTGAAAATTTGACATAGACGAATAGAGGAACTTTCAAAATTTTAATACGAAATTGATTGCACTCTAAATTTAAATGTCATTTTGTTAGTATCCAAAGAAGTATTTTTTGTGTTAAATAAATATTTATGTACAATTATGAAGCACAATACAACGCTGACTACGCTACAACGCTATTAACCCTCTCTCATTTAAACGCTAAGCTCACCTTCTGATGGAACCTCCGTTATAAAACAAGGCTCTACTGATCGAATATGTGGTCATTTAACCACAACTAAAATAAAACAAGATGATCCAAACGGAACTTATGATGCCTACTTTCCATTTAATTATTTATTTTACGCTTATATTGGCTTTAATAACTTCAAAATCACCGCGGATGAGTTGCTCTTTGTGTTCCCAAATTTCATAATTTATCGTTATCAAATATAACAAAACTAAATTTATCACGCGTATATGTGTGGCAAAATTAATGCGTATATGCATTAGACAATACCAAATCCGAGTCCATCAATAGTCGTTGCTATAGTAACACACTCCTAATGAGTGATAAAAACTGCAAAAACGCGAAATTCTAAGAAATACGACCGATAAGCAAAATCCCATGACAGAAATCGGAATCTCCATCCCTTTCCTCAGAGAATAGTATAAATCCCGATCCGATATTTCAATTCTAAGATATTTTAATGTGTAAGATGGTTTTCAGATTTTCCATGTCAAATGGGAAGGACAGTTTCTGGAATCGAACCCGGTACTTTCAATATGCGCAACAAAAAGTATCCTCGGGAGATCAGTTTTAGTAGCAAGAGATTTCCACCAAGTGTCATGAAAATCGGTGTATCGGTGAAAAATTTAATAGGGAGTGACGGGCAGACAGACAGACGGACATACATAACGACAAAACTATAAGCCTATTTCCATTTCGGAAAGTAGCCTAAAAACGCGCTAATTTTACCCATGTTCATGACGCGAGCTATGAAATAAAAAGTGTCATTTTATGTACGCGGACATGTTGAAAGCAGTGGCCTTCTAATTATGTCAAGGATTAATTTTGGAAGCGATTTCCTCCCCTTCAGGGGTTGCGATCGTCACTAACCGACGTTTGCACCACCTAAAGATCCCTGAGAGAAAGAAATGATTGTGAGAGAAAGAAACGCCATCGGTAAAACGACACTATTGGAGATATTAGATATGCGCTCGATGATGTATCGGTGGAATTTTTCTGTTGTCAATAGCGGTCCAATTCCTGTTGGCATCTGCCGATGTCGGTTAACGAGAGAGGTTGCCGAGCAAGCATTTTCAAATCCCCCACCTCGGCAATTGAAGAACTTTCCAATAAATAAACGTAACTTTCTTACCGTTCGGTATGAAATTTTGGATTTATCATTGTCATAGTTTCTTAATCTAGTACGTAGGGCGTCACTTGCGTGAGCTTACCCTCGTTGCAGCGGAACGATACATAAAGTCAATGCATATGATCTAGAGATAAAACTGATAAAATTAACTAGGGTGCAACCTTTTCATCCTCCATGGGCAATTCATTTGCTATGTACTCATACAGAAATATTTACTCTAATATTTGTTTCGTCACTTCAAGTTGAGATCTCTCTTGAAGATCTTTACATGTTCTGCCTATTCACGGTCGGCTTTTCTTTTCCAGCCAGTACAACAGGGGTCGCCAACCTTTTCTTCATGAGGGGCAGCGTTCGTAGCTGTGTGCTGCAGAGGGCCGCATTGGAAGTCACGAGAAGTTCGGAGGGCCATATTAGCGTTCACATCAGTAGTTACCTAGGGATTCTGGAGTACCATAGTAGTAAAAGTCAAGTTAAAATAACTTGCTAGCGCTAAAATTTCATCGGAACAATGTTTGAGACCATAATTCTACATAAGAAATCTAAAAATTTTTATGTTAAATCTTACCGATCACTTTTAATCATAGCTTCGCGGGCCTTAGGCTGCCGTCCCTCAGCAGTGCAGTATTCAGTCGTTTCACATGCGAAGGAAAATCGCTGATGTGTTATTCGTCAATACAAAAAAGATTCAATTGAATATCATGTTATATGATATATATATATATGATCAGGAGTCGGAAAATTAGGGTCCGCGGGTCAGATGCGGCCTCTGTGAGCGCTTTATGCGCCATGTGAAGCCATAATGAAAATGTGATCGGTACAATTTAATAGAATAGATTCTATTTTTCATTTAAATCATGATCTAAAAACCTTTTTTAACGAAGTTTTAACGCTATTAAATTATTTACATTCGATTTTTAATAATATGAGACCACAGAATCTCTATATAACTTCGGATGTACTCACCCATCCGGGCCGTCAAAGCTCTCATGACTTCCAATGCGGCTCTCCGAAGCATTCACAACTACGAATGTGGCCCTCTATGCAGAAAAGCTTCCCAACCCCTGATTTAAGGCATCACAAATTAGTTAGACGGCTAAGGCAAAGTTTTCGATTTCACCGACAATTTCTGGTGATTCTCTAATATCAGTCTGACGGGAGACGAGGAATCCATTCAACAATATCTTCCCTCTAAGACGAGCCTGTCCAACCTTTTGAAGGTCAGTGGGCAACTTCAACAAAAACATTTCAAGGCACTGGCAGCATAGGTACATCTTATCTAATAATTTTAGCATATCAACATTGTTAAAAATTCTGATGTGGCCACCACATGACTTTCTCCATATCTGTAATATTTCTAAAAATTCCAAATAGGTTAGATAATAACAAATATTTTTAAGAAACTGCAAGAAAATTTTAGACTTTACAAAGAACAGAAATAAACTCAAACCATAGCCTTTTAATATTGGATATAGTCACAAATCTCAAACAATTAAGAAAAGAAAAAGGAGCGTTACTAAGACGTAACTAAGCTTCAATTGTTAACAATAGTCGTCGGTAGGTGGCGTGGTGGTGGCAACTAAAAATATGAGATATCTCTTAAACCATGCATTATATGGAAAAATGTTTCAAACAACAACTTTTATTCCGATACATTTTTACATTTATCAAATATTAAAGCAAATATTTCAAAATACCGTAACATGGGGTGAGATTGTGCCACTTTTTAGTGTTTTTTTTTTAAGTTTAATAAAAAGTAAGTATGATAATTCACAAGTTATGATTGAAATGAAGATCTTAATCCTTTGGCTTTGTAATTATTACTACTTGGAGTTATTAACACGTTACATGTGAGTTCATAACACAAACATAACAGTTTAGGTTCATTGAATGAACATAGAGCACTACGTACTATTTAACAAAATATTAATAATGCTTTATTAATGAAGTTATTTTATTTTCAGCCACTATGTATTTACTCTCACGGTATAGCTTGAGTTTGCTATCTATATAATATTGGTAGGCACTGAGTGGCACAAACTCACCACATGATTTTGAATCGGAATTTATAACTCATATATACTCACATACCATTACATATAAATATCATGCTAAATGCTATTACAAGAGTCAGTTGTATATATAAACGGAAAAACATACCTGAAAACTCCAACTCGAAACAGATTTTTTTCACCAATACTTAGTATACATACAACATGCAAAAACGACAAAACTCGCAAAATCGAAATGGCGCCCTACAAACTAACGGCACACTACAACGAAGTTCCATAAGCTGTCAACAGATGGCAATACTACTCTGCTTTTCGACAAAACTATGAAACATGGCTTACGCACGAGCGTTGAGGCGCGAACTTTAAACTTGTAGGAAAAGTGCGAGTGGTACAATCTCACCCATGGTGGCACAATCTCACCCCATGTTACGGTAACGGATAAGTGACAATAGTAAACACCCACTTTCGGTAAATCGATTTTTATCAAAAAATAATCTATTCTGATGACTGTCATAAAAATGCTACTATAAAATTTCGCGTTGACCTGATTAATAGTTTTTGAGTTAGAGCACCCACAAAAAGCTATCACATACACACACACAGACATCATCGAAAAAATGGCCAAAACGTGTATTTCCGTTGAAATCTCGAAGTCGATTTTTTTCATGAATACAATACTTTCCCCTATACTATGTACATGAAGAAAGTAAAATAAAATGTATCTAAATATATGAACATTCTCAGGGAAAAACAAATTTTATTTTTATTTTTTGGAATCATGTGTGATCTAACACGGAATTTTATCGGCAATCTTGATGTTAGAAGAAACATTTCGCCAAAGCTATTCTCATACCGTCATTCAATTATTTGTGCGTCGGAATTGATCTGCAACTTGGTATAATAATTTTCTCAGAATACGTTGAAACGAAACACTATTTCAGCCTAAGAGAGGAGTAAATAGCATCTTTAAATTAATATTAAAGACCATATATTTGGCTAGCACGATCCAGATCTCAAATGCCTGGAATGTCTGTTCTTAATTCAATGATTTACACTTCTTAAAAAAGTAGTACCTCGATTGAAAACACCCAAAATTCGACCGTCGTGATCACTGAGGTATCGAGGTATCTCATGTTGCCTGGCTTGAGCAGACCTGCTTCAAGATTATAGGACGATACTTGACGAAAATTATTATAATTTTGCACTTTAAAAAATCTTTAAACGGCTACAATAGGGGTTTTAAGAAAGGTTGTTTTGTGATATACGAAGACACGCGGAAATCACCTTGCCCTGTCAGTGAAACTGCAGAGGAACTTGAGTTGAAATTTGGATGTATGCGCGGAGAGGTCGGAATGAGACCATGGCGAACTTCAGGTGTATCGTGGGGTCGTATGGTTGGGACAGGGTAAGGTGACATGGGTCCACGAAATTAAGGGGGGTCCGTTCCAACATTCCCGAATGCAGGCGCGATGGAGATCCCGCGTGGCATATTTGCTTGGGTTAAGCTTCGAAACAAGAAAAGAACGGCACGGGAAAGTGCGTTGTGCGAGGGACGAGATTGGCAAGTGCACGCAGTGAAACGGAACCGGCGAATGGTAAAAGATGGATGAAAAAAAGGAAGGGACGAAGGATAGAGACGCCAAGGATCAAAGATGAAGACTTACGTGGACGGAATGAAAATAGGAAAAATCGATAAGCTTGCGTGATGAACGAACAGAAATTATTGAAAATAACTAGTTACTGGCCATGAGCGGTTACGTCAAAGTTTCTTTCCTAAATAAAATCTCGAGGCCTTTGTTTCGCTTTGTTCAATTATTAAGGACTTTTACAAGCGAACACAAGATTTTAGTCAATCACAATAATTATGAATTGAATATTCGACTCCAACCGGTTGGAGTCGAATCTTCGATTCGTAGCATTACATGCTCGTCTTCTATTTATAATCACTATAATATTGCTTTCTTGTATACAAAGTAGTATATATGATTGAAATGATTGCAATCTGGAAAAAAATTTGACTCCGATTTATATTGATTTTTTTTGCAATATACTGGGGTCTACTTCTGGCACTCTTTTAACATATCATCGTCTAGCATAGCACTATGGGTTCCAATCCAAGAGCCTTTATTTTCTCCAATTGACGAACACTGGTAAAAGTGTACCACATTAATCTTTTGCATTTTAAAATTACTTAAAAGCACGCTACAAAATATATATTTAAACGATTCAATGCTTGAAGAAACAATTAATTATTTTTTAAAGAGAGCAGCCAAAATTGTGTCGAATTAGTACAAAAATATGTATAGAATCAAATATGAATTTTTTTCTGAATTTTTAAAATCAGAAATGTAAGCCACCAGGACAACTCCCATTGCAGCCGCATTTGAGATTTCAATGCTTTTATATAAGGAATTCTTTAACATTATATATTCTTGCTTTTTACATACGTTTTCAGTTTGTCGTTCGATTATTTAAGTGCATACACAACTGCCATTAAATACCAGTTTCTTACGCATCACATCTTAGGTATTCATGCTAATGTGCGTATTTTTCATTCGTCATTTTTTATGCTAGTATGTAAGGTTTCATATATATCACGCTGAGATAGATAGCTACATTTTGAGAGGACAGTGACAAGAAGAGAGCTAGGGAAAGCGGGTGGGAGAGAGAAGGATAATGGGAGGGAGGAATAGAGAGAGGGTAGAAGAATGGGAAGTGTCTTAATTGTAATATTGTATTCATTTATTCCGTCATACTTTACGGGAAATTACTTTAGCTTTCATAACGGCTGAAAAGATTTTTAATATAAATCCGTTCAATTATTGAGTTTCACGTAACATATACTATTACATGAGCCGCATTTATCATAATACAAATATATAATTTCCCATGACATTAAAATTAATCGAGTTCTACGTACGGCTACCACCGAGCTGTCAGTAAAATAATTTGACCGTTGACATCATTTCATATTATATCGTTTTCGTAGAAAAATTATGTTCAAGAAGTGATGGCTTATTTCGTCACCTCAGACGAAGTCGTGAGACAAATTCTTCCGCCGCTCTCCTAAAATTATTTTTCTGGTACCAAATCGACCAATTGACGACCGATTTTGCGCTATTGGGATTTCCCACGAAACAAAGGAAATCGCATTAACGAACGACCTTTTTGAAACGTCTCTCCAGCTTTCGCTTTCGCCGCGAAATTTGGTTCGATAAATCTCCTTCGACAAGTGGGAAGGAAAGATCGGGGTGGAAGACCGGAAGAGAGATTGGAGAGGAGTGGGTGGATGCGGGTTTCGATATTAATGGGCGAGGTTTGCGGGAAGGAAGGGGATGTTTGAGGAGGCGGCGATTTTGGGGATTTGGTGGACGAACGGGATGTGCGGGAGTGGTGGATTATCGAGTTGGGAGTGAGATAAAGGAGGAAAAGAGGAGTTGTGGATTGGATAAGGACCAGTGAAGAAGATTGGACTGGAATAACTAAGGTTTTTTTTAGAGAGGAAGGCTCGAAAGTTTGGATGGTGAGGGATGCAATTAGCAGACAGGCTGTCAAGGAAAGGCTTCCTGATTGAGACTATTTCCTGTATTAGTCGCGACAGTAACTGACGGTGTGTGATTACATGTCGATGGAAGAAATCAGGACCTTTAGCATGCTTGAAAGTAATACCCGTTCAAATTTTATCATTTTCGCGTAATTTTTACGATCGTCCCCTCGATATCTTATTTAAACTAGTGGCTTGCCCGTTGCTACGTAACTTAAATAAATAGAATAATATACTTTGCTTTTATTATTCATATATTTCATGATAACAGAAAATTGATTAATTTAAATTTATTTAAAATTTTAGTTAAAAAATGTTGACTTGATGGATATATTCAAATCAAATTAAATAGAAAATTCGATGGAAAAATGTGACTCGATCGAACCCGGGTCTTCATATTCGCCAGCTGACGTGTTAGATATTCACTATGTCACCCGGACTCCTCATTTATGTAGATTCAAATTGCTATTCAAATAGTGTATCATTCAAATGACCTTGCCTCAGACGGACATTTGACAAATTATGTATAGATTAAACCATTCTTTGGTAAATCCTTTTCTTAGAAATTCATAAGGTGGTATGGCTCAAAGGGTTGACTGAAAAAGTTCGTACTCACCTAGGATAGTGAAAATTTATACCTTGATGTTTCTGCGAAAACAAAATAAATTAGCATATTTTAGTGTCGGTCTTTTTTAAGAAAAAACGCCTGTTGTATTTACTTTCGTTCATCTAGATGTCTGTCCGCCAGGGACTATATCTCTGATGCATATTTCAATTAAATTTGGCATATATGAATTTCATCAATTTAAAAGGCGAAAACTGCATTAAAATTATCTGATCGTGACCGCCACGTTACCAGAAACAAAAACATGAGCGTTATTGCTCCTCCATTCGTCCGAAAAAAGAAATAATTATTCGTTTAATAAAGCTGTAGTGTAAAACAAAAGAAAGATTTCGGGCCTTCTGCATTTTTACAGGATGCCTCGTTTTTAAGAAAGTTCAGTGCAATGTTTCATTCTCATTTCCGTAAGTTCCTGCTCCATACAATAATATCACTGGTATTTATGCGGATTTAACATGCAGCAACAATAACTGGGGAGAGTTTGGCGGCAGCGGAGCTATACGTTACAATGTCACCGGACGCTATATACTTCCTTTTAGCGGTGTTTTTCAAAATAAATCCGCTTGAGTCTGGGTTGTCTGTCTGTCCATCTGATGGGGTAATTCCTCCTAAACGTAAGTAGATGAACATTTATTTTATTTGGCAATCGATTCAGTATTCTGTCTTTCTGTTCACGTTTACTTGGTTGTCCGTCTGTCTCTCTTAAATATATTTATTTTTAATCCCCAATTTACGGTCTGCTTCAGTAGCTCTCAGTGGTGGCTTGTGATCCGAGAGGTAGGTGAAGTACAACATGAAGATCCATTTTTAAAAACACACAACTTCTTGTATATCTGATCAATTATCCTGCCTTTTAAGGCAGCATAATGGTCGATGATGCTATCGAATAAAGGATGTTTATCCACAAGTTCGCATAGATGATCTCTTTCTATTGCGATATTAGCTAAAGACGATAATCTTTGTTGCGAAATAATCTTCCTTAAGTAATTACTTATTATTTTTAAACAAGGGAAAAAGGGGGTCACTAACAAATTACATACTAAATCATTTTCTAGATTCATTTTTCACAAAAATCAAAAGAGAAAGTATTAACACAATTAGCAAAAAACACCAATGTTAACACTATATTCGAAAACTAAAACACCATTAACTAAATGCAGGGTTGCACCACACAATGAACAACCAAAATCAAAGATAAACTCAAGACCGAGGGAGATGAGTGAGTGAAGTGTGGCTCAAATGCTCTTCATGAGGCAGCGGTTGACATCACCCATTTCCATAGCAACCACCCTTCCCTGCCTATCCCAGCATAGCATGTCCACTCTGGGAAGAAGTGCTTTCAGTGAGAGCTCTCAGCTCTTCACTTTGCTTGTAACACATCTGTAATGTTATTTTAAACCGAGTGCTCACACTTTTGGCTTGCACATTTACCTAATTATTAAAACATAAAGAAATTGAATGAAAACAAATCAATTTAATGACACAATAAATTGTTTTATTTAAAAGTTTTAGGTGAAGTGCCACTTCCCTCACTTTACCTGGCGAGCCGCCACTGGTAGCTCTTTCTTTACTTGTTTGAGATATTATAAATATAATGTAGCATTAGATATATGACATGAAGTTCTAAAATTGCATGGTTTTTTATCGAAATCCATGCAGCCATTTGTGAGTAAATCTTCATTTTGTGAAAGTCATCTCAAATAAACTGCCCTTGTTATGCAATATGGTTCACTTTAACTAAACTTCCATCCCCATTGTTTCACTTTATAAATATGAGATTTCACCAGTTTTTTATCATACGGACGCATCCATTTCAATTTGTTTTTGGTCAAAGATTTCATTGAAATACAAGACAAATGTGTAATATCATGGTCTATTTTTGCAAAATTTCAATTATACAACATTATGGAAATAAAATGGTATCATCGAGTCATACTATTCAAGCAGGATTACAAGGTTATTCCTTAGATCCTATTTTAGGGTTTCATTCAAATTCGTAGTAAGAAAAATATTTTAAAATACAGGGAAATAAAATTGATTTTTAATTATTTTGCTTCATTGGGGCAGTCAAATTACTAGAAATATAAACAGCAAGCTTTATTTCCTTAATCTCCTAAATATGTTAATTTAACATTGGAGTTTTAGTTTACATGATCACTTTTAGTTATCATGGTCTATGCATACTGAATATTTATCCTTCAGCTTCAGTCTTGATGCCAATTCATACATGAAATTTTTACAATCTAGAGATTATTTTGAAAGTTATAAATGAATTTCAAGTTATTTTCAAAAATCGAATATTTTAGCCAGTAGAATGTGAAAACATTCTCATGAATTTCTCCTTGATTGTTGCTTTCATATCAATATTTGCACTATTATTCATATTTTTTTAGTTCTAAAAATAAAAATTGAAATGAGCAGAATGTGAACAGTAATTAGCAAATCAAAATTTAGGATGATTTTTTTAAACTACCGACAATTTTGAATGAATGTAGTTTTTTATATGATGACACAATATCATCAAGTTTGATAGAATATATCCTCTGCACATGGAAATACATATGAGCTCCTAGAAAACATTCTAACTCCAGCCACTGATCTGCAAAATATTGTTCTTCATCTTTGAAAATTGCATGAGCTGTGAGAGCCTTATGTGTTATATGAGCTTACTTATGGAAAAGATACTCAAGTTACGTAGATGCATTTCATGTCATTATCCTGTAAAATAAAAAACTATGTCAATTACAGATGTTTTAAAATCACTATGCATTTTTAATTAACTCAGTATTTAAGAATAAGTCACTCAAAATTAGATTTTAAAAACCATAGAAAGCCAAAATTTAATTGAAAAATTATTAAAATATATCATATCCAAAAAACATTAAAAAGCACAAAAGAAAATATAAAAAATAATCAGGTTTTTATTAAATACTTCCTTTTGTAGAGATAAATACGATTAAGAGATTGACACAGATTGTATTTATAAGAAATAATAAAGTAACTTTAGGGAGAAAGGATTTAAATATTGTATAAATTTGCATGAATAGTTTATAAAAGGGAAAATTAGTAAAAATGCCTCATCTTCTTCCTCCACATTCTTTCTGATGAGCCTGATCCAATGATTAACCTCAATTCTTCCATGCGTACCAATAATGGCAATCCGTGTATAATATGACTTCATTAATGGCTTTGGAAAGTGTTGTCCTGTTGGATAAAAATATGATATCCTATTCTGTATTATATACACCATCTTCAAATCATTTTACAGTGATAGTTTTATAACTTTAATTTTTCTACAATAGAATTCATTCCTTTACAACAATTTACATCAAGAAAAATACATACTGCTTATTAATCACTATCATATGGTTTTAAATGCCTCCCCAGCATTTTGTATACATTTAAGTGTGGCTGACTAAGGTTAACCCCTTAACTGTTTTTGACATAATATTACGTCATCTCATGCCATAGTCACTCTGTTATTGATTTAATGTTATGCACCGATGCCGACCTTCATCTATTGCTTATTTTTGCCATAATATCTCAATCTGCGATGATTGCCTGTCCCTCTATTGGGACACATGAACACTATTACAAACTTTTTTCAAATAGAGTTCCAAATTTTAGAAAAGAAGAACGAATTTACATTCCATAAGTAGTGAAGTTATGATGGCAGCCCCCAGTAAATGTAAACTGGGTATGGATGCAATTACTACGCTATTAGGTGAAGAAAATGACGATAGCGATGAAGAATACTTATTAGAGTGTAATGAATATGATTCAGATAGTGACAGTTCTGTGAGTGATTCCGAATATTGTGCAAGTGACAATGACAAGAATCACGATACCAGTGTGGTGAGTGTGATGTAGGACTCTGTGCTGCACCATGCTTCAAGATATATCACACTCAAAAAACCTATTAGTTTACTTTCTTAAAATGCTATTATTTTTAAATAATGTTTAACTTTTGATAAGAAATTAAAAATTTGTTCTAATAAATTACTATTTTAAAAAGAAACAAAATTATTGACTTCTATACAAAACCTGCATTTAAAGTTTAAATAGCCGCATGAATTAGAACAGAGACTGGAGGGAAATCAGTCAGAATTGAAACAGTTAAGTGGTTAACTCCACATTAAATTTCATAAAATTGCTTTTCATTTCAATGATAAGAATTTTTTATTAAAAACTATATAGGTAATTTTTTAATCAATTGAATTTAAATGCCATAATATGGTTTTAGCTGTTAATATCCACTTTAAATGGTCAGCTGTCTCACAAAAAATGTTTCATTAAATTTATTTCATGAAACATTTTTCACCATCAAACATCAAGATCTTTGATTGATTTTTTGAGCAATTTTTTAATACCAAATTTGTATGATTGTGGGTTTCAGATGTGTTTTTCAATGATTCCAAATAATTTATCAGCATAAATGAGTGATTGCTAGGTTTCAATAGAAGAGATCTTTTATAAAAATTTTATATGGCAGATATTAGTACAAGACTCATTTAAATTTATTACATTCTCAATTTTTGGCACTAAATCATTTTCTTTGGAATGTTTCTCAAGCTTTATAACACACGTGCCACTGAAACATTACTTCTAATGATCACACATTATTTAGACCTCAGGTACTATGGTTAGGCCTCACTAATACACACCAAATTTTAAGGTATAGGTTGGTAAATTAATAATATAAAATCAACAGGCTGCTACATTTAAAAGAAACTCTTAAAAACCATAAGAAAAATCTCTGTCAGTATAGCTTAAAAAGAATAACATGATTGTCTTTTTAATGGAAAGGGTGTGCTTGCCTGATTAAAACTATTCTTAAATAATTATAAATAAATAAAGAATCTTTGGCTTCATTGCTAAAAAAATGGGCGATATACTGATCATGAAAAGAAAATTTCACTGTAATAAAAGTAAATGACATGTTTTCAAATTTCCTGTTTTACGCTGATCTTTATTATCATTTCCAACCACCTTACTGTGGTACTCATCTTTAATTCTGAATACCCAAAATACCATGGCAGATCCAAGTCTCAGCCTTGGGGTGAGGGGGCAATCAAAGATTACAATATCATTCTATATAGACGTTTCTTACAGAGGAGGAGGAGGATATAGGAGGATACTAATGTTTAGGCACTTTCAGATGAGCTGGAGATTCGAAATTTTTTTCTAAGGTAGGATTTTGTGCAAAACCGACTAGAAAAAACGAAAATCTTGAAAAAGTGCAACAATTCGGCCACTATAAATTTACAATTGTATAAACAATTTTTCAAAGTTTATGTATTTTCACATGTGCTACGGAGTTGAAATTTTTTTAATAAGTAGAATTCTTAAAAAAAATAATAATGGTTATACAAATTTCGATATTTTAATTTGTTTGGCAGTTAAAAAATCTTAAAGTTTAAACAAATAGATAACTGTTTAGGTACTACGGGATGAGCTAGGAAGTTGAAATTTTCAAATTATTTACAGAGTAGGGAATTTGCACAAATAAATATTTCAATTTTACCATATATGAATTTCGGCGGCCGTTAAAAATTATTTAAATTTAAACAATTAGAAAAACATAAAGTGCTACAACTTTAAAATTTGGCTAAAATGTGTAACATTAGTACCTTATAATGAATAAAGTGTAAAATGTTTAAAATTACAACATTTGGGGATTGTTTTAAACGATAATTTTTACATAAGGGAAAAACGAAAATCGCTCCGTAGGTGAAATATTTAGAATTAAAAAAATATTTGTAATGATGAAATATGAAAAATGAATTTTTTTTATGTTGAGATGATATGCTTGCAGAATGCAGGCACCAACTACTAGTAATCTATATGAATATATCTTCAAAAACATACTACTGATTATAATACGTAATAAGGAAATAGGAAATATTTTGCACAACAAAACAAATATAGTACAAAAGTGGCATTTCTTAATAATAATAATAATTTTTATTCATCCTGGGGATTTCATACAAAATATAGGACAAGTCATACATAATAAAAAATACATATACATATCGAAATTTCTGAAATAAACAACTCAGCAACTGAGGAAGAAATATCAAATGAATTAAACTAAATAAGACAAATCAAAAATACAACAATATGTTATATAGTACAAATAATTTAGTTGTCATTGAGAATCTATGACTCAGGAATTCGTTGACAGAATAATAACATTTACTGAGAATAAAACATTTCAAGTTTTTGGGAAGAACGAGTCTTGATATCGTGAGGTAGTTTATTGAAAATTGTGGACGCTGAGTAGTGAGGGCCTTTTAAACATAGAGAGTAATAATACTGTTTACTATGGATGTTGTTGCTTAAACGTGTGTAATAGCTATGATAATCTGAGTTGACTGGAAACTTGTCATGGTTATTTTCAACAAAAGTGGCACAAGCATATATGTAAAGAGAAGGGAGTGAAGGTATGTTCAGTAAATTGAAAAGAGGCTTGCCAGGTGTGCATGCAGATACTCTAAGTGTTCCGGTCGCTCAATTATTAGACTAGTGGACTGTATAAATTGTCTTTTATTTTACCGAGGGTGGTACAATCACCGAATCTGTGTTCTATTACAAACACCCGAGCCGGGCAGGCACGTCCAGCGTCACCGTTTTTATCTCTCTACTCCCGATTGAGCAGACGCGTCCTCTCCTCACCGTGTTCACGTCTCCACTGCCGTATACCGTCCAAAGGCAACGTTGTCACACTTCATCGTTCAACCACACGGCGCCCGCCAGGATGCCGCCACCCGTCAACTAAACAAACAAAAGCAAACATACAATGTCCCAACATGCCGGCCGCTGAAAAGGAATTACAATCTCCTTTTCTTACATAACAATTTTAATGTCAACAAATTATAATTCAGGTGCAGTTGGGAAAGGTAATGGGTCGCTTAAAGGTTCCAGAGGGGGTACGGATAGTTGCTACCCGCACTAATCCGTCGGCGCCTAGATGGATTTCTTGAATCACTGCCAGCTTCCAACAGAGTGGAGGTAAGTTGTCTTCCTTCAGGATGCAAAGGGTTCCAGGTTGCACATTTGCACAGGTTGATGTCCACTTGGCCCTCTGCTGTAAGTGACTGAGATAGTCAGTCGACCATTTGCACCAAAATTGCTGGAGCTGCCGCTGTAGGAACTGCCATCTGGAAAGTAAGCTAAGCTTGACATCGATTAAGTCTGGTTCAGGAAAACTAGTGATAGCCGAGCCAATCAGAAAATGACCAGGAGTAAGAACAGCGGGGTCGTTGGGATCATTTGAGAGAGGAATCAAGGGCCTTGAATTGAGACAAGCTTCAATCTGAGTTGTTAACGTGGTCAACTCCTCGAAGGTTAAACATGCATTTCCCATGACTTGCCGTAGATGGTATATAAAGGATTTCACTCCAGCTTCCCATATGCCACCGAAATGTGGTGCTCGGGGTGGAATGAAATGCCATGTAATGCCCTCTTGTTGAGCATATGTATTCACCCTTAATTGGTGGTCTTCTGCATGAAAAAGCGCCTTTAATTCTCGAAGTTCTCTTTCGGCTCCAACAAAATTCGTTCCATTGTCGCTGTAAACATTATTGCATCGACCTCGACGTGACACAAACCTTTTCAAGGCTGCCAAAAATGCTTGTGTGGACATGTCACTGACGACTTCGAGATGAATGGCTCTAGTGGACAAACATACAAATATGGCGATATAGCATTTACTCTTCACTTTACTTCTGCGAGTTCCAAATTTCACATACAAGGGTCCAGCATAGTCAATTCCACAATTAAGAAATGGTCTAGCTGGTTTCACCCTTGGGCTGGGCAATTGACCCATGAATTGACGAATTGATTCAGCTTTCAACTTGTGACATATTAAGCAATGGTACAAAATTCGTCTAATAGTGGCCTTACCATTCATAATCCAAAAAATTTGTCTTAAGGTTGATAATAGTAACTGACCGCTGGCATGTAGCATACGTAGGTGTTCGCTTTCAACGATCAGTTTTGTTAGATGATGGGATGGATATTTTTTATCATAAGCAAGTTCAGCATGCTGCAGGCGCTCTCCGACTCGGAGTAATTGTTTATTGCATAAGAAAGGGTTTTAATTCTTTAACTTGTTCTTGTTGCGAAGAGGCCGAGAATTCTTGAGCAGCTGTCTCTGATGAATATGCTGTACCTTGAGCAATCCTAACACAGGTATGTACTGCCGTTTGCAATTCCTCTTTAGAAAGCGGACCAATTTTCCGATCCTCAGGGGGTAACTTGCAGTTGGATACATAATGAAGACAATATGATACAACTCTTTGTAGCTTTGTTAGTTGAGAGAACCTCAAGATTATTTCATCATGATAAATTGTCGTGTCCAAGCTGGTCACAGTCTTACGTTGTTCTGGCATGTCATGCGATGCCGAAAGAATGCCTGCAGTAGGCCATGAAATTGATGGTTCCAGGAGCCATGCTGGTCCGTTCCACCATAATGAGTTGTGAATTAAATCATTTGGATTGATTCCTCTTGATATTAGGTCAGCTGGGTTGTCCAGAGATGCGACGTGTTTCCACTCAGCTGTTGCAGTGATATCTTGAATTTCTGAGATTCTGTTCGCTATGAACGTCTTCCATCTTGTTGGTGCTGCGGAAAGCCATGCCAAAACTATCGTCGAGTCCGTCCACAGTGAGCTGTGGCTGATATTCATGGTGAAAACCTTAATGATCTTACTAAACAATCGTGCAAGTAAAAGTGCGCCGCATAATTCTAGGCGAGGAAGAGAAATCTTCTTTAATGGGGCAACCCTTGACTTTGAGCATAAGAGCTTGACAATGGTCTCTCCATTCTGATTGATTGATCGTACGTAAATGCAAGCTCCATTCGTACGTTCAGATGCATCCGAAAACTCGTGGATTTGGATGTCAACTGGTTTGCCTTTCACCAGAACTAACCTGTCAATCCGAATGTTGTCTACTACTGGAATCTGGTCATACAAAGGCTGCCAGCATTCTAGTAATTCTGGTGTTAAATCATCGTCCCAGTTGAAGTTTTGTTGCCATAACTGCTGGAGAAACATTTTACATCGAATGACAATAGGGCTGATTAACCCTAGAGGGTCCAAAATAGATGCTATGGTGAAGAGAACCCTTCTCTTGGTAAAGGTATTCTTTCTTGAGTTCCACAATGTAGTTTTGAGTCCATTTGCAATCTGAAATTGATCTGCAGCAGGGTGCCACAACAGACCCAGTGTTTTAATATGATCATAGTCCAGTTGCAATGGAAGTTGCGTTTCTCTGAGCTTCTCAGGGATACATTCAAATAGGGCTGGGTGGTTGGAACACCACTTGCGTAATAGAAATCTGCCCTCTTGCAAAAGTTGCATAAGCTCTTTCTGCACAAGTAGATCTTCCTCGATGGTTTGTGTGCCAGACATACAGTCATCCACGTAGAAGTCACGTAATAAGACTTCTGCAGCCTTGGGAACAGACTTGGCTTCTTCAACAGCGAGTTGTTGAAGGCACCTGGTTGCCAGAAAGGGTGCGCTGGCGGTTCCGTAACTTACGGTATTCAGCTGGTACACTCTAATGGGAGTGGTAGCCTCCTTTCTCTACAATATTCTCTGAAGATTGCAGTCCTGAAGATGTACCTTAATTTGCCGATACATTTTTGCAATGTCGGTTGTAAAGCACACCTGGTGTGTGCAAAAGCGTAAGATGATTGAACACAAATCTTGTTGGATTGTAGGTCCAACCATCAGAAAATCATTTAAAGATGTTCCATTAATTGACCCTGCTGAGGCGTCAAAAACCACTATAATTTTCGTCGTGCTGCTAGACTTTTTAAAGATCGGATGATGCGGTATACTGACTGTAGCAGGGTTGGTTGAGGCGTCAATCGGCTGCATATGGCCCAGAACTTCATAATCCTCCATAAAATTTGTGTACTCTTTTCGCAATTGGGGCTGCCTCTCAAATCTTCTCTCCAGTTGATAAAATCTTGTTGTTGCCATGTGGTAGGAATCGCCAAGCTGCGTGGGATCCTGACGCAAAGGAAGACGTACTACAAATCGTCCTGAAGAGTTTCTTGTGGTGTATCGCTTGAAATGCTCTTCACATTCCTTCTCTTCTTGGGTCTGAGGTGTTTGGTTGATTTCCTCAACTTCCCAGAACCTTTTAAGTAGTTGTTGTAAACTGTCATCACTTCTGAGAAGAAACGACCTGGTTAGCTCTGGCTGGGATGATCTTGTAGGTGTTCCTAAAACTTGGTACCGTCCTGATACTATCCAACCTAGATCAGTGTCCTGAAAGACTGGATGATCGTTGCTTCTAACCCGTTTTCCTGGTCGAAGAATATGAAAAAATCTCTCGGATCCAAGCAACAAGTCAATTTTCCCAGGTTTGTTGAATGTCGGATCTGCGAGCTGGATATCCTGTGGAATGCTCCAATCTTGATAGTTGACATGTGTTGCAGGTAGATCTCTAGATATCCTTGGTAGGACAGAGCAATTAATATGACACTTGTAATCATGAATATTGGAATGTACCCATGCGAAGACGCTCTGTTTGGTTTCGGAGGTAACTTCACCAATACCTTGGACTGACGTTCTATTGCGTTCCCTTTTCAATTTCAATCGTTGTACACATGCTTCTGTGATAAAATGTGATTGGGAGCATGAGTCCAACAAGGCTCTACAAGTTTGTAATTTACCACTACCGTCGACACTGCCTTATGTAATGATTTTGAAGACAGTTGTAGCATAAATTGTTAGCCTTAACAAACTGTATACGCTATGGTAAACTCGCTTGAGCAAAGGCGCTGCATTTATATTAAGTGTGTGGCTCTTTGCAAAACATGCATTGATTCTTTGTTGCAACATATGGCTGCCGTGGTTGGCGAGTATGTTTAACATTGCTTTCCTGAGGTTTGTGGCTAATAATATTAACCTTGCTTTGACTAGGTAACATAGCTTCCATAACCTTGCACCTTGTTTCTAGGAATTCATATAAATCGTCCAATGTCAAAAGTTGTTCTGAAGCTGATGACTGAAGTTCCCATTCTTTCCTAGTAACACCATCTATTCTTTCAAGAATCAACTGATAAATTAACAATTCGTGCACTGGCACCTTAATATCTAATGCCTTAATTGCAATTATGTTGCTTAACGTTTGATTTAAGAGTGCTCTAAGATCAACAGCAGATTGCTTATTCACTGTTGGTAAATTCAATAAATGTTTGCCATCGCAATTACTTATTTGCCATTGTAATTGCTTATTTGCCCATTGTAATTGTTTATTTGCCATTGTAATTGCTTATTTGCCATTGCATGTGCTCATTGAATGTGTTTTTTTGCTTTTGTGTTTTTTTTTCTCTTTTTTTCTGCATTTTGTGTCATGCTTTTGCTTGTCTCTTATGCATGAGAAGCATGTTTTTTGTTGTACATGCCTCATTGTTTATTAAATTCCTTTTTGTTTCGTGAATTTAAGTTTAACCTGATGTTATCTTTCCCATCCAATCGCCTTCAGTGGTATTAAGCTATATGTTCACAGTAAGAGTACCATACGTCCTATTTTCCCAACAACCCACCATAGTCAGCACATGACGGGTTGTGTATAGAAGAGTCCTTGGCCTGCGGGTCATCAAGAAGTCTCGAGACCACCTCCGTACGATAATTTCGCAAGAGGACGGGAGTCGAAGGGTGGCGGATCGTGAGAATATTTACATATATTTTGCACATCTTCCCAAATTGGAGAACATTTTAAGAACATCCGCTCCATATACTTCAATTTCAGTAAGGGTTCCATCCATTTTTTTAGATATTCACAGGTTGTAATGTACATACATTTTTCGTCAATGCATAATGCAAGAATGTCATTCATTTCTTGGACGTAATTCTTTACTTCAATTACGCTATTTTGCTCAACTTCAATTTTTAGAATTTGTTTATTAAATAAACCTAGAATGTTATGCATTGCATGGAAGTACGCTTCATTTACTGGTGATTCATAAAGTTTCACAATTTTTGTGGATTTTTCCTCCAAAGAAAAATATTCTTTCAGTGCTTCAAACATTTTTAATATTCTCTCTACCGCATTGTACAAACTCAACCAGTGAATTTTTGAATGGGTCAGTAACTTTTTATACTGCATATCTAATAGAGAACAAAGATTTTTCAATCGCTCGGTACGTACTGTATAAGTTCAAAAGTACGACAGTATTTTTACCACGACCATTTCTACATCACAGGATAATCTATCTGCTCCCAACTGCACTGCGTTATGCAAAATATGTGCAGAACATCCAATGTCTACTAAATTGATATTAAATTTCTCGCGTAATTTATAAACGACATTGTTTGTACATTTTCTTAACATTCCCCAAAAATTTGTGTTAGCGTTATCTGCCCCATAAGCAATGCACTTTTTTATATCAACACTATACTGATAAAGCGAGTTAATTATGAAATCAACAATAGAATCGGAAGTTTCATTTGGTAGTGATTCAATTTTTAACAATTTTATCTGAATTCCTTTTGTTTTGCAAAAATAATGAACAACTAAAGGGAAAATCATTTCAGTTTTGTGATTGCTAGCGTCCGTAGATAGTGACTTTTTTAAATCTACCAATAATTCTTTTCTAAAAAATACCCCAATAACGCTTTTAATAAGAGATGCAGTTTTAGTTCGTGCACATGAATATTTAACAGCTATTTCTGAGTCACAAAATATTTCTTTAAATAGTTCATTGTTGCAATCAGCTGATCTAAAGGAATGATGGTGTTTAACGATATGATAGGCCATTGTCAACTTACTTGCTACAGTAAGACGGTTCTCGATTGGATTTTTACTCGTCCTGCATTCTAGGAATCCACACATTTTAGATTTTCCAGAAATTTCACTACGCATACAGTAGCTGGAAATAGTTGAATGTGAAAGTTTTGCACGATATTTTATTTAAGATAAATGGAGTAAGTAGTTTGGTCTCCAAAATAATTGCGTTTTAACGGGGAAAATAACTGCATAAACTACCACTATTACTAGAAAAAACAGGGATATTAATGCGTCCCGAAAAAAAAATTCGGGACACCGGGACAAAACTCTAAAAACCGGGACAAATCCGGGAAAACCGGGACGCCTGGTCACCCTATTCTAGTCTAATAACAGCAGAGAATTTACCGGACCTACTTGAATATGTTAACCTCACAATAATGGAAATGAATGATTGGTGTGTCAATAACAACCTTGTTGTAAACAGTAACAAAACAATGTATCTAAAATTCCATGCTAAAAAATCTTCTCTTTGTAATGCTTCTCTTCATTTGAATTATTCTAGTATAAATCACTCGTCTTCTGTTAAGTTCCTTGGTCTCCATATTACTGAGAAGTTCGACTGGTCTGTACATATCAGGGAATCGAACTGGAACCGAACCGAAAACCGAAACCTAAAAATCATCATTTTAGATGGAGGGAAAACAAACTCGAACCGAAAAAAATATTTTTCTGAACCCGAACCGAATCCAAAAACCGTTATTTATTTCGTTCCATTTTTTTGGTTCGCTTAAACAGTGGGAGCGAAAGAACGGTTTTTCCTTTTGCTTTAATATGAGTCTTTTTTGAAAGCCTCACTTTTCAACACTGTATAAGGCAAAGGCTAATGGTTTTCTTGAGAATACATGCTCCTAAGCCAGGGGCCTCCAACTAGTCGATCTTTGGCTCTTCTAAAGTCGATATCTCAGCCTTTCATCAGTGCTATTATTTTCATTGAATCAAGTTAGATATTTTGAGACGATATAGATTTTGACTTTGGTTGATGAAAATTCTTATAGCTCATTAGTGAATATAGCTTTGAAAGTGATGTCATTCTTTGGCTCAACATATTTGTGTGAGTCAATGTTTTCTTGGATGAATGTATCCAAAACAAAGCATCGCACCGGCTTAACAGACAAACATCTGAGTGATAGTATTCTACTTGCAGTCTCAACTTACGCTACAGATTTTTCCAGGACATATTGTAGAAAATATTCCGTGTCTGAGTCCTCATCAATTCAACAAATAAAGGTTAATAACATATGATTTTTCTGTTACTATTATGAAATTTTTTGTAAGTAAAATATTCTCTTGTTCAGAAGAAAAATTCAAACAAAGTTTTTTCCAATTTGTTTAAATGAAATAGAATTGGTGGGGCATGTTAAGCAAAACAGGTTATGACACTGGTTTTTATGTCTCCTAAATTTGGTATAAATTTGCGGGGATTCAGCTCCGCTCAAAACAGTATTTCTCGCGTCATGGCCCACGTAGAGACAGGTACCCCTCTGGGATGATTCTCGGTAAATTTACAAGTGAAAAGTAGATCTTGGGTGCTGAAAGGTTGGAGACCCCTGTCCTAAGCCTTTGGAGAGATGCATCTTTGTGATGACATCTGCCAGTTCAATGGTGGGATTTTCCATTGGCATCTCAATACACCCATCGCTGGGCTTACACGGGGGATGCGGTCTCGAAAATCGCCGTGTAAATCAAAACTAACACTTCCTACAAAATTGGGGATTAGGTTCCTATTTATATTAAAATAAAAAATTTTGGAAATTTGATTTATTAGTATATATTTATCAGAAATTTGAATTCGGATGTAATAATAACATAAACAATATATGCTTAAATGAACCTCAACTTTCTTTGAACAACTCTCTATGGATTACATTCTACATTCAAATGTGAATTAATATTATTGTACCTGTTCAAGTGCGTGGATTAGTACTGTTGGAATAAATTGATTATGATAATGACAGTATCTGTTTATAATGGAATTGTAAAATAATCAAATAAATGTAGACTTTTGAAAGAATAACCACGGTTTTACATAAAATTAAAGACTAAAAAATAAATAACATTTTAAATAGATTTTATATGCGCTATAAAGGAAAAAATATATAATTTAAATTCCTATAGAGCAATATTGATTTCAAATTGAATAATGAAAAATGTAAGAAGGGAATTCATTTTATTCATTTTACTGTTCGCCGCATGGTGGGAGGGGGCGCTTGCGCGATGCAACTTGCGAATATCTATTTTTGTCCGCTTGGCTTGCAACAGTGAAGACGTATTTGGTTTAAATAAAAAATAACAATAATTAATAAAGATTATTTTGAATTCTCTTGAAATGTTCCGCAAAAAAATTCAAAGTCGGAACGAAAAAAACCGGTTCGAACCGATTCAATGGTGGTTACTGGAGTGAAACTGGAACCGAAACGAAATTTTTTGTTTTGTATGAACCGGAACGAAAATCGGATCGAAAAAGATTTCAGTCCGATGCCCGGGTACATATCAATTCATTAGTAAAAAAGCTGCTATAGGGATCTTTATGATCAGAAAACTTGCTCCAACTATTTCAACAAACACTTTAAGGTATTTATACTATGCCATTGGTAATTCGGCCATTTATTATAAAACAATTTCGCGTCAGATTGTAGTTTCCCAGTGGCAGTAGGCGGATATTTCTCGAGGAAGTTACGGAGGAAAAACGGGAATTCCGCGTAACCGCAATTGCGGTAGCATTACGTAATCGGCGAACCCTTCCGTAGCACGTATTAGATAAGAACGTTAGAATTAGTACAATATAAGCAAAAATATTTTGTTATAATATAAACTGTATATCATAACGCGTTAACCCAAGGATCGGAAACCTGCCGCTCTTTAATCAGTTTGTGATCGCGAACTCGCCATACACTGCAGCATTACACACACAATCGGTCTCTCCTCATGCGTGAATTTAAAATTTTTAACACTTTTTAAGATACTTATACATCTACAAAACAGAATGGGGGCTATTGCGTTCATTTTGTTATTCGATATAGGGTGTTGCCACCAGAAAACGGTTGGAAAACACTATTCTATATAAAACGTGTTGCTCCTACTTGGGATCTAGGAAAATCCACCGCCAGAAATTCATCGCCAGCGATTCAACGTCGCGGAAAATTCACCGACAGTAATACATCGCCATGGAAAATTCATCATCATGGGAAAAAAGGCTGTGTAGAAAATGTGTGTGCAAGCTCTACGCCGACAGAAGAATATAAGGGCAAATAATGCAGCTACAGTGGTTTTAATAAATACGATAATGTTTCATTTTTTGATCGGGGACAAAATGCAAGTAATCCACATTTAAAAGTAATATGCCAATTGTTTATGACAACCGAAAGTGAATTTTTAAAATAGTGATATGCATAAAAAGTTAACAAAGAGTAAGGGAGGGGGAGGGGGGAACCTGCCTCTCCCCTCAACATCTTTTTTCCTTTTTTTTTTCTCTTCATATTCTTAATTATTGTTAATTCCTAGTTGATATATATACATATTGCCTATATTTGATTCCTAGTTGATTGATATCAATATTACCTGTTTCATTAAAATTTCTTACATGTCCCCAACTTCCTCCTTCCTCTACACACTTCTCCATTTCTTCATTACATCATCCTCCCATTCCCCCCTACCTTACTCTTTGTGAACTTTTTCTGCGTATCATTATTTTTAAAATTCTCATTCGGTTGTCATAAACAATTGGCATATTACTTGTAAATTTGGATTACTTCCATTTCGTCCCCGGTCAAAAAATGAAACATCGTATTTATTAAAACCGCTATAGTTGGATTATTTGCCCTTATATTCTTCTGTCGGCTTAAGAGTCCGCACACGCATTTTTAATACATCCTTTGTTAACAACATGATCCATACAAGGCGATAAATTTCACATGAAGGTGAATTTTCCTTGGCGTTGAATTGCTGGCGGTGAATTTTCCGTTGCGATGAATTGCTGGCGATGAATTTTCCGCGGCGTTAAATTGCTGGCAATGAATTTCTGGCGGTGAATATTCCAGATACCCTCCTACTGGATCAACTGACAGTTTTCCTCCATATAGATACTATATCAATTATACTTAATACAAGCGGGCCCGTTGCAGTACTTTCAGCAGACATTTAGAGACCCTTGCGTGAAGTGACTCAATGCAATAGTTCCTGTAATCAAAAATTGTTACAATGAGTGCTATTAGTTGAACCACTTTTATTGCCCCTCTTAAAATAACTATATAGCTCACACCATTTTCATAACCAAAAGCACGTATCTACATGATTTAGACTACCGGTACACAATATTTTTTGTTTTGTTCACTATTTCTGATTGTACAGCATATCGTATGTTCTGTGGTTTGTTTAATATTAAGTAATCACTGCACCGACCACGGGTCAATATCGAAAGAAATTAATCACAAACATTATCAATTTAGTAATTTTCTTAAACTGCACAATAAAACTTGCAAACGAAACGATATTTTCAATACATGCGTGAACTACCCTTTTATTTGAAATGTTAAGTTGTCCATTATTACAATGCAATGAAACCATTTCTTCTCTTCGCTACGTGTTTCATTTGTTTTATATTTACACGAAACTTTTCACATAAATTTTCAATCGGTTATTGTCATTGATGCGTTTCTTTCATTGTAAGTAGTAGTAGTGTGTTTTTAGAGGTGCGTCGACAGCAGCGGTCATTTTGCACTTTTCTTACTTAAATAATACGTTTAAATATATAAATAAATAAATATTCAAGTATAAAAATAAGCATCAAAATAACTATAAAAGTATATAAACGTAAAAATATTAAAATTGTATAAAATTAGACTAAATACAGAACGTCTGGAGTCATTTATGAAAATTAAATTAGATGGAGCAGATTTGCCTCTCTTAAGAACTCTAAAACGGTCTGCACATTAATATAGTTGTCCGAAAGTATAGTTCCCAAGTCTGCTGCCATGTCAAGCCTGCGTCTGATGGCATTGTGCTTTGTGCATTCGGTGAGGAGGTGCCTTACAGATAAAAGGGAGTCACATTCTTCGCACCTGGGCGGAATTTTCTCTGTGGTAAATAAATAAGAGTGGGTCAAGGCACAGTGGCCTATCCTTAGCCGTGTCAAAATGACTTCCTCCCGTCGATTGTTCCTCACAGAAGACTTCCAAGGTGCAATCTTGATTTCCCGCAGTTTGTTTCCGACCAGACCTTCCCAAGATGTAGCCCATTCTTTGATTGCTATGGTCTTAAAAATATGCTTTGCATCTTGAGAAGGGATGAGTTCGAAGTCAACTTTTGGCTTCGCCAAGGCATCCTTTGCAGCTGCATCTGCTTTCTCATTTCCTGGAATCCCGGTGTGTCCAGGAACCCATACGAATGTCACTGTATTACCTCTAGATACGAGGGAGGCGAGGGTAGAGTGAATATCTTGAACTACTGGGTGCAGAGAAGAGAAAAGCGATAGAGATTGAAGAGCGCTTTTTGAGTCAGAACATATCAAATATGACATGTTTCTTGACTTGATCATCTCCAAGGCAGTTTTAATGCAATAAGCTCCGCTGTGAATATGCTACACCTCGGGTGCAGCTTCACCTTTCTGGTTCCCAGAGCAGTAGATGTAGCAGCGCATCCGCAGGCCTCCTTCGTCTTAGAGCCGTCTGTATAGATGGGGATAATGCCCGCTTTTGATGCAAGCATTTCGTTCAGGATATTAATAAAAACAGAAGGGTTAGTGTCGGCCTTAGAGTACCTCGTCATATTAAATAAAACCTTGGGTTGTGGAACCTGCCATAGTGGCATTTTTATAAAACCACTAGGATACATATCCGGTAGAGTAAAACCAGTCTCATTAATAAAATTGTGAAAGCGCACCCCTAATGGTAAAGTTACTCTGGGTCGACGATTAAAAACATCCATAAAACAAGGACTAAAAATAATATCAAAACAAGGATGTGTCCTCCAAGACAAAACTTTCGCTGCATAATTAAAGGTTAAAATCTTTCGGCGTGTCTCGAGAGGAGGTTCACTTGCTTCACAATAAATACTTTGTACCGGACTGGTTCTGAATGCTCCAGTAGCCAGACGGAGTCCTAAATTTTGAACGGTCGAAAGTGGTCGTAGGTATGATACTCTTCCTGAGGTGTAGATAATGGACCCGTAATCAAGTTTAGACCGTATTAACGCTCTGTAAAGGAGAAGCATTGATGTGCGGTCTGCGCCCCAATTTGAATTAGTTAAAAATCTTAAAATATTTAGTGATCGTAAACACTTATCCTTAAGACTGCAGATGTGAGCCCGCCAGTTCAATTTCCTGTCAAACACCAAACCAAGAAATCGGATGGTCTCAACATATTTTAGAGGTGTTCGTCCAAGGCGCAAACTAGGTTGAGGATACATGCCTCTGCCCCTGTAAAAATGTATGCATTTGGTCTTCTTCTTGGAGAAATTGAAGCCATTAGATTGAGCCCAATGTTCGAGGCGGTTCAGCGTCAACTGAATTTGACGCTCTGCAGACCTCAGTTTCACAGATCGCCAAAATATTGCCAGATCGTCGGCCTATAACGTTGCCAACACCGGGGATGTAATACACCTGACAACGTCATTAATGGCAATCGCGAAGAGTGTGACGCTTAAGACTTGAGGCACACCATTCTCCAAGTTAAAGGGGCGTGATAAACACTTGCCAATTCGTACCCTGAATACACGGTTTGCTGAGAAGTTGCGAATGAAAATTGGAAGATTACCACGAAATCCCCAGTCGTGTAAAGTCTTTAATATCTTGTGCCGCCATGTCTTATCATATGCCTTTTCAATATCAAAGAATACGGCTATTACATGCTGGCCCAAGAGGAAGGCCTCCTGGATAAAGTTGTCAATTCGAATTAAGTGGTCCGTTGTGGATCTTCCACGTTGGAAGCCACACTGGGTGTTTGAAAAGAGGTTTCGGCACTCAAGGAACCAAATCAGCCGTCTATTAACCATTCTTTCCATTAGCTTGCACAGGCAGCTAGTAAGGGATATAGGACGGAAGGTCGAAGTAACTTTCTTTTCCCTGCCCTGTTTAGGGATTGGAATCACAATGGATTTACGCCAGCCCACCGGGAAACTTCCTTTACTCCAAATCTGGTTAAAGGTGTCTAATAAATTCCTTAAACTCGAAATTGGGAGGTTGCGGAGGAAAGCAATGTGGATCTCGTCTACTCCTGGTCTGGAATCCTTGGTTTCCTTGATAGCGGAGGTTAACTCCCATAACGAGAAGGCATCATTGTATGGATAAGCATTGCTACCTCCCTCAAAGTCAAGGCTGCAACGCTCCGCATTGTGTTTGATGGTTAAGAAAGCCCGATCGTAATTTGCTGTGCTGCTAATATCAGCATAGTAAAGGCCGAAAGCTTCAACGATTTTTGTCATGGATGTTTCTAAGCGGCCACCTATTTCCAGGGCAGTGACTGGAGATACATGTCCTAAGCCTGAGATACTTCTCACCTTTGACCAGATCTGTGCTATTGGTGTTCTGTGGTTTATGGAAGTTACATATTTCATCCAGGAGACCTTTTTAGCATCCTTAATTGTTTGCCAGGCCTTCGCCCTTAACCGTCTAAAGGCTGCCAAGTTTGTACTTGTTGGGTACCTCTAAAAGATCCGTAGGGCCTTCTTTCGCCTACGGATTGCCTCGGCACACTAGTCATTCCACCAAGGAACATGAGCATGCCGCCTTTTACCTGAGGACCGGGGGATACTTTTGATAGCTGCTGATGTTATATCTTCCATGAGTAGTTCCATATTACGTATGCCACCAAGAGTGTGATCAAAGTTAAATTTTAGGTTATTTTTAAAAACTGGCCAATTGGCCTTCTTCAAGAGCCAATTCCCATGTCGAGTAAAATCACAATTATTACTACGCTTAGTAATGATAATTGGAAAGTGATCGCTGCCACAGAGTTCTTCATGAACAGATAAATTAAACAATGGGGCTATATTAGCAGTGGATAAAATCAGGTCAATGGAGGAAAAATCTCCATTAAAACTATTAAAACGGGTCTTCTCATCAGAGTTTAACAATATTAGATTGTGGTCACTAAAAAATCTTTGCAGAAGCTTACCCCTTCTGTTACCATCATTCATCGAGGCACCCCAAAGAGTGTTACGGGCGTTGAAGCCCCCCAACAATACAAAAGGCCTAGGCAGCTGTTTGAGTAGGTCTTCAAGGCTTCTGCGGTTAACTGGTGCCCATTCAGGTAAGTAAACATTACAGAAGGTAATGACATCCGGTGTGGCCACGGTCACCGCAACAGCTTGTAGAGGCGTCTGCAGGTCAACCCGGGAGGTGTATAAGGTCTCCCGGACTGCCACAGCAACACCACCTTTAGCCCTGTTGCCACTAAGGTCGTCATTTCTAAAAATACTAAACCCTTTGATATTTCCCGTCAGAGATTTTAAAATGTGTTTCCTGCAAGCAAATACATGACGGCTTAAAATTGTATACTAGGACCTCAAGTTCCTCCTTGTGCCTGTAAAATCCATTGCAATTCCATTGCAATGTTAAAAACATAAATAATTTAATAAATAAGTAAAAGGTAGAAAATTGTTCCCCAAAGTTGTCAAAAAACAAAATTTTTATGATTATGGGAGCAATCACCTTTTAAAAAGCCTACGACTGTTCTTCCTATTGAGGAGGACCTCTCGTATTTCTGTCTCTGAAATACTTTCATCCTCCATGTCTTCCAGAGAGGATGAAATAGGAAGTTTAGAGGGCCTAGATGGTGGTGTGACTTCCCGCCTTGACCCACTAGTCTTGGCTGAGGAAGTGCCCTCTTGTGTTTTTTCAGTGGTCGACTGAGCTTTGGTAGGTGGCGGAGTAATAGGCACTCTCTTCCTGGCTGCTTTTTCATTGCAGATGTTCTCTTTTTTCTCTTCCTTCTGAATTTTTTTTTTGCTCTGTTTGAGTTGCTATGGTAGCCTTTTTGACAGACGTGTCAGCGACTGATGCAAAAGAGCGAGAGAAAGTCGGCGCCATCAGCTCTCGATACTTCCTCCTTGCCTCTATGTATGGTAACTTTTCCATGGTCTTTATTTCCATTATTTTGCGTTCCTCACGCATCCTTGGACAATCACGGGAGTACACGGGATGTGCACCCTCGCAATTCGTACGAAGAGCCGGGGACAAGCAGATTTCCCCATCGTGCTTCTCCTTGGTGCACTTTGCACAGATTGCCTTACTTTCACACCGAACCGCGGTGTGGCCAAAACGTTGACAATTAAAACACCTGAGAGGGCTTGGGATAAAAGGTCGGACGGGAACTGATTCGTACCCGACCTTCACCTTTTCCGGTAGCTTATTCAGTCCAAAAGTAAGTAAGACTGATGTGGAGTTAAAAGACACGCCGTTTCTTCTGGTCGTGAGCCTTCGACAGTCGATGACCCCCTGAGGGGCCATCTCCTTCTTTATCTCCTCGACGTCAACATACATCAGGTCATAGCACAAAATCACACCTTTGCATGTATTCAGTGTCTTGTGCATTTGCACAGACACCGGAATATCATGCAGCAAGGACATGTGAAGAAGCTTGCCACTTTGCTTGTCATTAGCTGTTTCGATTAGTAGGCTACCATCTCTAAGTTTCTTTACAGATTTTAGTTCTCCTGTTACAGCGCTGGAGAGTGATTTATGAATAAAGAAAGGCGAGACTTTCTTGAAGTCTTCCCCTTCCTTTGAACATCGCATAACTAGATATTTTTGGCATACGTTTCTTACTATATCTCCCCCATCTGGTAAAGGACGGGATCTCTTTGGAGGTGGTGTACTGCTCATTGCAGAATCCATTTTAGCCGCTGCTTGTGCCGAGTCAATAGAAGACTCTTTGCCCCCCCCCCTCAGCCCCGTGGAGGAAGCGGCGGGGTAAGAGCTTTCTACTGCCTTTGGTTGTTCTATAGATGTTTTTAAGAACAAAAAAGACGGTATCACGAGATGTGATACAAACCACGGTTACAAGAACCGAAGAGACTGAGTTACCCCCCAGCAAGTAGCAAAGAAATCACTGGGTTGCCCCCCAGCAGGTAGCAGAAAATACAGGGTTACCCCCCTGCAGGTAGCTCAACAGTGGATGGTGAGCGGTATCCGAACCCGCTCAAACACCAATCCACTGCCCCATGAGGGGCTTTCATTGTAAGCTTAGTGCAAAAGCACTTGAAAGACTGGGTCTAACAATGCAAAAATCCAAGCTCAACAATTGAAATGTTGAAAAATCGGAGAAAATCGAATATAAACTTAAAATATGAGCAAACACAAATTAAACAGATTAAGAATATTCATTTCTTTTACTTTCTACGTGAAATAGTGTAAATCTCGAGTGAAAGTCTCGATCGTAAATTATTTTAAAATATTAAAGACAAAAGGTCTACACATCGTATTCCAGCCGATTGTGTGTTTATCAAATGCAAAAACGAAAACTTTCCTGATATTGTACCCATGCTTTTTCGGGAGACGACTACCAACTTAAAAACTGCAATGGTTCGCGCCGAGTATTCAGGCGAAAGATTCCTCGAAATCGAGCCGTTCTTGATTTATTTGCGTTTATACTGAGAGGTGACGTCACTCGAGACAATCGGTTTTTGTCATTCAAGCGTTTTATTGCAAGCTTAGTGCAAATGCGCTTGAAGCCCGAGTCTAACAATGCAAAAATCCCAGATGAACAATGCCGGTTTACCTTAGCAACCTCCTTTTTGAAATGTCGAAAAACCGGAGAAAATTGAATATAAACTTAAAATATGAGCAAACACGAATTAAACAACAAAATCGACGGTAAAAATGAGAATCTTCATTTTTTCTGCATGAAAAGGTATAAATCTCGAGTCAAAGTCTCGATCGTAAAATATTTTAAAATGTTCAAGATTAAAGGTCTGCACATCGTATTCTAGCCGATTACGTGTTAATTAAATGCAAAAACGAAAACTATCCTGGTATCGAACCCATATTTTTCAGGGGACGACAGCCCATTTAAAACCTGTAGGAGTTTGCGCCGTGTATCCAGGCGAAAGATTTGACGAAATCGAGCCGACCGTTCCCGGTTTATTTGCGTTCATGCCGGAAAGTAACATCACTCGAGGCTTCAGACGCAGGCAGGCACGGACGCACGTACAGACGCAGACAGAGACACAGCGGTTATAATCATTATATATAGACGTTTATTACAGAGGAGGAGGATATAACATACATATAACATACTAGTAGTTGGTGCTTGCACTCTGCAAGCATATCATCTCAACATAAAAAATACATTCATTTTTCATATATCATCATTACAAATATTTTTTTAATTCTAAATATTACACCTCAGGAGCGATTTTCGTTTTTTCCTTATGTAAAAATAATAGGTTAAAACAATCCCAAAACTTTGCAATTTTAAGAACTTTATACTTTCTCCATTATGGGGTACTAATGCTACACATTTCTGCCAAATTTTAAAGTTGTAGCATTTCTAGAAGTGAAATAATATTTTTCCAATTGTTTAAAATTTAAACATTTTTCACGGCCGCCGCGATATGTTTATGGAGAGATTCAAATGTTTATTTGTGCAAAAGCACTATTTTTTACATAACTTGACAATTTCAGCTTCCTAGCTCAACCTGTAATGTCTAAACAGTTATCTATTTGTTTAAACTTTAAGAATTTTTAACAGTCAAACAAATCAAAATATCAAAATTTGTAGAATCCCTATTTCGTTTTTTTATGAATTCTACTTACAAAAAAAATTTTCACTCCGTAACACATGCGGAAATACATAAACCTTGAATATTTGTTTAAACAATTGCGAATTTTTAGAGGCCGCATTGTTGCACTTTTTCATGATTCTCGTTTTTTCTAGCTCGTTTTTCACAAAATCCTACGTATGAAAAAATTTCGAATCTCCAGCTCATCTGGAAGTGCCTAAACATTAGTATCCTCCTATATCCTCCTCCTCCTCCTCCTCTGCAAGAAACGTCTATATATAATGATAGGAGGATACTAATGTTTAGGCACTTCGAGATGAGCTAGAGATTCGAAATTTTTTCTTAGGTAGAATTTTGTGCAAAACCGACTACAAAAAAACGAAAATCTTAAAAATGTGCAACAATGCGGCCGCTAAAAATTCGCAATTGTTTAAACAAATTTTCAAGGTTTAACTATTTTCGAATGTGCTACGGAGCTGAAATTCTTTTTAGAGGTAGTATTTGTAAAAAAACGAAGTAGGGATTATACAAATTTTGATATATTGATTTGTTTTTATGTTAAAAATTCTTAAAATTTAAACAAATCGATAACGGTTTTGGTACTACGGGATGAGTTAGGAAGCTGAAATTTTCAAGTTATTTACAGAGTAAGGCGGTTGCACAAATAAACATTTTAATCTTTCCATAAATATACTGCAGCGGCCGTAAAAATGTTTAAAATTTTAACAATTAGAAAAATATTTTTTCACTTCTAGAAGTGCTACAACTTTAAAATTTGGCATAAATGTGTAGCATTAGTACCCCATAATGGAGAAAGTATAAAGTTCTTAAAATTGCAAAGTTTTGGGATTGTTTTAACCTATTATTTTTACATAAGGAAAAAACGAAAATCGCTCCTGAGGTGTAATATTTAGAATTAAAAAAATATTTGTAATGATGATATATGAAAAATGAATGTTTTTTTATGTTGAGATGATATGCTTGCAGAATGCAAGCACCAACTACTAGTCATTATATATAGACGTTCCTTACAGAGGAGGATGTAACATACATATAACATACATATAACATACATATAGGAGGATACTAATGTTTAGGTACTTTCAGATGAGCTGGAGATTCGAAATTTTTTTCTTAGGTAGGATTTTGTGCAAAACCGAGTAGAAAAAAAAATCTTGAGAAAGTGCAACAATGCGGCCGCTAAAAATTCGCAATTGTTTAAACAAATTTTCAAGGTTTATGTATTTTCGAAAGTGCCACGGAGCTGAAATTTTTTTTAGAGTTAGGATTTAAAAAAAAAAAACGAAATAGGGATTATAGAAATTTTTATTTGTTTGGCAGTTAAAAATTCTTAAATTTTAAACAAATTGGTAGATGCTTAGACACTACGCCTCAAGTTAGGGAGCTGAAAATTTAAAACTATTTAGAAGTAAACATATTTAAACAAATAAACATTTCAATTTATTCATCAAATCGTTATTTTGGTAGTTAAAAATTATGTAAATTTAAACAATTATATAAATGTTATTTCACTCCTAATTGTACTATAAATTTAAAATTTGGCATAAACGTGTGGCAATGTGGAAATGTATATGGAAAACGTATAATATTCATAAAATTTCAAAAATTAGCAATTTTTTACTCCATTATTGTTCCATAAGGAAATAAAGAAATTTGATCCCTAGGAGAAAACATATGAATTAAAGAAATATTACCCATGATGAATATCTCTCTAAATAATTCATGTTTTTTCAAGGTGAGATGAAATGCTTGCAGTATGCAACCACCTATTACTAGTATATTATATAGATGAACCCCATGACTTTTTCCAGTGACTCAGTCATACTTCACTCGCAGTCAAGTCATTATTTTCACCATGTTGCTTATAGAATCAATAATTTCTATAATATAATAACCAATCTTAGCTCCTCTTCCCTTTTCTTGGTGAGACTAAATCCACAAGGAATCATGTAAAGTTTCAATCTTGAGTTTCGTCAAAGCGGGCAGAGATTTTTAAGACGCTCCTTATTTCATTTTCTTACAAAAAGTTTCTAGGTGCTTCTCATTCTTCTTTCCATCTTTCACAGACTCTCCCCTATCACGAGCGACCTTTTGCAATGGTTCACCTGTTCCGGTTCTTTCTAATCATATTAATTTATTTTACATTGACAACGCCACTCTCGTTCTCTCTAATCCGCGAAAAACAAGGGTCTAGACGAGAAGTTATGAAACTACGGATCTTGTCCCCCTGTGTGGCGCAAAACATCCAAAATGGGCCTCTATCCAGTGCCCGTCCAAAACATATTGCGACACTAGTTCTGCATATCATTTCCCAAGAGCTATTCCGTCCGTCTGTCACGCTATGTATTTCTAGAACTGCATGTTTTAGAAAAATGTGGTAAGTACCATTATATTTCTGCCAGCTAGGAAACCACATTAAACATTTAATTTTTAATCACCATCTTAAAACAAAATAGTAGCCGTTTAAAATATTAAAAAATTTATATTTCGGAAACAGTACGTCGGTGAAAAACTTTTTGGGCAAAAAATATGCGTCTTGATAAGGACAACCTTAAAAAATTATGTTCAGTTTTTCGAGGATGAATGCGAGGCACGTAAGGGCAGATCCCCTAATTATAGTAAAATGTTGCTCTATTATTCCAAACTGAATGATGGGAGTTTTTACATATTAAATAGGTATGTTTTAATGAAAATTTAATTTAAAACAAAAATCATCCTTAAAAAAATCTCATTTAGTATCCTTAATATTGCATCACGTAAATCGTTGAGGGGGCAAAAACATTTTCTATTTCTACTGGACCCAAGCGAAACATACTAGAAACCTAGTCTATACTACTGAGAAGTTCAGCCTCATAAACCCGAAAAATAAAACATGATGATATCACTATGTAAAACACAATTTCATCGCAAAAAAACCGCTTGTACTGGCACTGCACTCAGAATAAAGACAGCGTGAATTTCAAAGTGACAAAGTGAGGAACAAGCAAAAGAGTAGAAGAGAGGAACACACGGTAAATGGAACGACGAATTGTAATCGTTTCCTTGCGACAGTAAAAAAAAAACACAACGGAACAATTCTCCTGCGTCTTCTCAGGCAAAGACATTCATTTTATTGCAATGAAAAGGTCCCAAAATGACGGTGGTTAAGCCGGAGAGTCGTTTAAGTGAACGTGGGTTAAAAGAGAGCTCAGAACTGAGTTTAATCCCAGACTGGCTAAAAGTTTTGTTAAGAAATGCAACTTCTACTATTACTACTACTACTATGAAAAACGGAGTGTTTCAGATAGAGGCGGCCCGAGGAATTTTGGCGCCCCGGGAGAGATAGCACTCCAGCGCCCCCCTCCGTATATGTTTTTGAGATATTTACAAAGTATATATATGTTAATTTATTCATTCAAAATTAAAAGGAATGCCATCAAGATTATTGGCTCTTCCTCGACATAAATTGGTATCTAATATTTATTCAATTTCAAGTAATGCGTAGATAAATGATCGGGGTAGCGCCTCCAAAACGTTTGCGTCCCGGGGGAAAATTAAAGAAAACCAGAATAAAAAAACAGATAAAATAATTAAAACATATATATGCACCAACCTATATATATATAACAATAAATATGTAAACCTGGCAATAAAATAAACCAAAAAAAGTAAAATCAAAATCAATAAACCCGTGTAAATAATCCACCCTTTTCTCTTGTATTTATTTTATGTATTGTTTATCATATTAATCCTAGTTTATAAGGAACTGTATGTAACTCATTAAACCAACTGTTTTTTTCCGCCATCAGGCGAATTTGTTACTAGTATTACGAAAATTCATAAGTTCCCTACATCGCACTGCTTTTGCTGCCGAAAAAGTGGGACTAACTCACGGAGACGGCAAACGATTGGTCCTTCAGACCGTTATTACCATGGACTGGGACTGGGTATGACAAGACACGTTTAAAAATTCTGTTAAATTGATTTTTCCCAGGTCATTTATTTTGGTACCGAAACCATGCCTTCACGTTTACATTTTAAAAACACTGGCACAACACCAAAGCTCTTCAATGGTAATTTCTCCTCCTATATTTCAATGTTTATAGTTTCTCTTTTATTTTTACGGAACACGCTTGCACACAGTAATAAATATCTCCTTCCGACCTATTTGCCTTACCTTGGTCTCTAGGTCTCCGTCAAAAAGTTTATGTCGTCAGCCGAATTATCCATTTCTGGAATCGCTACCGAGTCTTCTAAGTCTTTGTCTTCATCATCGTCTTCATCATCGTCTTCATCACCGTCTTTATCATTGCCTTCATCGTCGTCTTCATCACCGTCTTCATCATCGTCCTCATATTCGTATTCGTCTTCATAGTACTCGTCTTCGTCACGATCGGCATCGTCCTCTTCGTCACGATCGGTATCGTCCTCTTCGTATTCCTCTTCCGAATATTCTTTCGAATCGCCAGCTCTTTCGTCAGTGTCGCCCTGGAAATAACGGAGGTAAACCGGTAATTCGAAGCCGTCCTCCGAATCGACGAACAAAGGTTTCGTTTCCGCTGATCGCCCGGGGATTAAGCGAAATGGTCCTCTATACCGCGATGGAGGGCCAATTAAAGACGTTGAATGGACCGTTGAACCTGCGCGAAATACAAGGATATTAATTAAACGTATGTAAACGCCGAAGCTATTAGAAGACTATTTTCCAGAAAAACTGCCATCTTTGATGAGAAAAAATCTCTTAAATGATTAGGGATTGCAAGAATCCACTCACTCCATACGAGAAGACATGCTGACAGCGCCGTAAACACGTGGGAAACCATCTAAAAGGGAAGAGAAGCGGGCGTTAACTTTTATCGGTGACTTTTTAATTTTAATTCAGATTAACCTTTTTTTTAATGGCTGTTACTAAAGCAGCGAGATCAATGCAAGTAACAATTTCAGTTAACGTCTGTTAACTCTCTAATAGCAAAAATTTGTTTTCAGTTGTGATAAAAGGTTTTCAAAGGCTGGCATTCGAGACTTACCTCTACCGCTTCCAAGATACCAGTATTGCGGCGTCCGTCTAAAATGAAACTACTCGCTCTTGCATACAAATATGTTTTCTGTTTAAAATGAAAGCGAGAAGGATCGCCGTACTTCCAATGTCCTACTATTAATCCAATACTGGCATCCTAGCGCAATCTCATTTTTCTAAACTGTGTTTTCTTCCGGTTGGTTCCAGATGCCATTCCTCAAGAAACCGGATTTTGAGGTTTCCCAGGAAAAACGGGCGCTGAGTTATTTATGCGCGTTTTTACGTAAACATTATATGCCTCCATATTAGCTCTTAGGGATACAATCAGGGCTGGCCAAAGGGGTGCGTCGGGTGTGAGACGTCCGGGTGCCCGAATATTTGGAGCACCAGAAGTTTGGAGATCTCAACTATTAAAATATGTAGGATATGAATTATGCATAAACTTTTACCAAGCAAATCACTTGCGAAACTGATTTCCTATTTAAAAAGCACCCCAAAAAAGTGTTAGTAATTTTAAAACAAGCATTCAAAAAGAAAACAAAAAATTTCATATTGTCTCAGAATTGATAAGAACGAAAGATATAAATAAATAGCTGCATTTTGAGCGCAAAACTCAAATGTAATCTCAAAACCACGTTTAACTACTCATTCAGTGGGAGTTAGACGTCAAGTTTAGTACGCTTTACCATATATTCCACAAACACAAATTGGAATATAAAGAGCTTAATTCATTTTTCTCTTTAGTCATCATTTATAGAGATGTCATATTCTCAATACATATGTATCTTTTTTTAACCCTTATTGTACGGATTTAAATCCTCGCTGTGGGCGCTCACGGTCGGATTTAATTTGAAATATTTAAATCAAAAATGTATACCTGCAAACAAATGTTTATAACTTACGAACTAATTGTCAGAATTCGTTCAAATAAAAATCATATTGTTGCCAAAACGTTGCACTATAGCCAGGATGTATTTTCATAAATGTCAGTTTCAAAATATAGCCATATAAATATATATTTTAATAATATAGGAATTTTTACATGTAAATCTTAAAAGGACATTTTTATGTGGTATTTCTCGAAGCAGGATATTATGCAGATTCCCACGTCACATTGTCCGCACCGGAAATTCGAACGCTGCAACGCAATATTTTTCCCTTGGCCGGTTAGTGCTCATTTCTTTTGACCTCTGAAAGCCCCAAACTAACAATAAGGGGATTATGTCTTTCTCTCAAAGCAGTGTGGGCGGGAAGAGCACTCGAACCCTCCTTTAAGTTTCTTTCGTGTGCAGCCGCCCAATTTGACGAACTGCCGGTTGCGGATTAGATAAAGAAGACGCAACATAGTAAAATATAATTGCAAACACTTACGTCCAACGCAAATAAACAATAAAATGCTGACCTTACGAGAGAATGAAATCTCGCCGAAAGAAAACCAGATGTCACTGCTGCCGCGCAATTCAGTGGTTTAAGGACGACTGTCTGCGGTGTCAACCAATGCGTTTCTGCGAACTTGGAATTGTCTGCCTAGTCCCAAAAACACTAGTAGCGTAAGATTATGCACAACTCGAAAATATATATTACCGCTACTTTCCCCGACCCTAAGGCCGAGGAGTACAGAAATTTTAAGTAGAGCGTTTTTGGGAATATCCTGCAATAAACAGACCCAACCTCTCCTTTTTATTGCCCATATAGTCCGATAAAGGCCGTATTAAGGCCGTTTTACACTCTGACGCTTTACCCGAGTATTGTCGTAAAAGAACCTCTACCTGGGTAAAGCCTCAGCGTGCAATAGGCTAAACACCCTACGTTTAACGCGGGAGAAAACTTCAGACGATCTAGATATTTTCAGGGTCGGGTCCAGACAGTTTGCTGCTTGAGGCAATATATAATATGGCACACCTAGAATTTTTTTACTGAGCTCTTTTAATTAGACGTCAGTTAAAAAAGTAGAAAATACGTAATAAAATATATTTATTCAGATCATATAATTACTTTTATTAATAAATCTGATGTGGCCACCACATGACTTTCTTCATATCTGTAATATTTCTAAAAATCCCAAATAAGTTACATAATAATAAATATTTTAAGAGACTGCGAGAAATTTTAGACTTTTCAAAGAATAGAAATAAACTCAAACCATAGCCTTCTGAAATTGGATATAGCCACGAAGCTCGAACAATTAAGAAAAGAAAAAGGAGCGTTACTAAGACGTATCTAAGCGTCAATTGTTAACAACAATTGTCGGTAGGTGGCGTGGTGGTGGAAGCTAAAAGTATAAGATATCTCTTAAACAATGCATTATATGGGAAAACTTCAAATTCTTGCGTTAGAAACTGATCTGTTGATCGAATCGACGCGTATTCAAAAAGCTTTGGCAGAAAAACAAAGTTTCTTTCTTTTAGGCATTTGTTGTTTCAAGTTTCGGCTCCTACAATGGTTTTAAATAATTTTTATATGCAAATGATTAATGTTCTACATTCAAATGTATTCCTTCTCATAAGTAACGGAAGGAATCTTGGTTATTTTAAAAATCATTTTTACAGTACAGCTCCTACTCGATGCCCTGAAATGGATACTAATTGGTTCAAGGCCCTCCAGCACGGTGGTTCTTAAAGTTTCAATTGTCGCGCCTCCCCCCGAATATCATGCGGTCTCCATTGAAATAAAAATAGTAAAAATAAGAAACTTTTATGCAAATTATTTCATCATACCTATATAATTATTAATAGTATTTATAAGACCGTATTACTGAAACTTCTCTAATAAAATTTTACTATACGTAACAATTTAATTTTTTTAGCATTTCACCTTATTTTTAAATAATCTATGGCCCTTCTGGGGGGCCGCAGCCCATAGTTTGAGAAACACATACTCAGACGATCCACTGAAATATGTTAGCACTTGGGTAGACCAAAAGAAACCGAACTCTGAAAATAAAAGATGTCTGCGGTGTACGAATTTGAAAGAGAAGGTATTTAAAGGGAACAGTAGGTTTATGGTCGGACGAGAGGGAAGGGGATTTGTAGCCTGGGTTAAACTCGAAAGATGTTTCCAAGAAATAAATCATGTGTCTTGTGTTTTGCTAAGAAATATAACGGAGAACATATAATTAGACCGAGATCAATGTTGGTCTTGTTTCTCGTTTTGAAGATGAGTAGGCTCTACAATGCGTTGAGTTTTTTATTACTAGACGTTATTTATTCAAAATCATAATTTTCATTATGGTCTAACTTTGGCGCTCCTTCGCGAGAGGCGCCTGAGGCCGTCGCCTCGCCGCCTCACCTGATGAATAGGATGAAAACTAGAGACCCGAGAATGTACCTCTTTGGAACACCAAGTTCTGTTATCAATGCACTGGAATTAATAGTTAATGTGCCATTAGGGATTCTGTGAGAATCATTAACTATTTCATATCTATCACTTATGTATGACATGATCCAATGTAGGGCTATCTCTTGAATTTCCAAATTATTTAGTTTATACTTCAAAATATTGTGACCAAAGCGGACAAAACTTTACTTACGTCGAAAAAAAATACTTAGTGCATATAGATTTTTATTTATGGATTTATAAATATTTCTAAGAATCGCAAAAGTGGCAGTGTATGTAGATTCACCACATCGGAAACCATTTTGGTTATCAGATAGTAACTCAAATGAATTAAGATAATCCCTTATATGATTAAAAAATTGTTTTCAAATATTTTTGAAAACACTGATAAAACTGATGTTGGTTGATAATTATTTGAGTCAGAAAGAGAGCTTTTTTGGTGACAGTAAATATATGTTCATATTTAAGAGATAGTATGTTTAAAGACGTGTTACGAGGAAAACTAGATGGAAAAAGGGTACAAGGTAGGAAAAATGTTCCATGTGATAGACAATTTGTAAGGGAAAGAGAGTTATCAAGATATGAAGTGGACAAACCATTAAAATGAGACAGCATTCCTGGTTCTCATTTAACATTGGTCACATCTGGAAATGTGTTATCAAACTTAGCAGTCTCTTACAAATAATTCACTCAGATAAAGTTATATATTTTTTTCTATCGATGACAGCTAAAGCAACGAAAACAATTCTTACCGCCCAATAACAGGTATGTCATGGATTTGGCTTCCTGAGGACTGATGGACAAAGCCATGCATTGTAATGAATTTGGAGCATATTTTCTTCTACTCTTAAAATCCAACAAATTGATGGAAAAGCACCAGATATTTATCAATATTCAAATTGGCCTATGCCTACTGGGTCTTTTTTCTTCCTTCAAATGTGCATAAATCTCCTTGAATCCCAAGAGATTTCTGCATCCAGAGATATCTCCAAATGCTCCGCTGTATGGGATAAAAGCAGAGAGGGACATAAAGCTAAATTCCTTTCATCCAACATATGCCAGGTCACAAGCTTAAAAGATATATATATTATTCACCAACTAGTCTAATAGTACAAAACAAAGAAATTTTATCTCAGTAAATCTTATGAACTAGGCTCCATTTAAATCAAGAGTTCATTGAATTACTATTATTTGAGACAAGTATTTATACTTATTGGAGAAATGAAACAAGCACTTCGAAAAACCATGAGAATAGAAATATATTTTCAATTAAGAACAGTAAATAACTACACTGGATTCTTGAAATAATGTTGATGGAAGTGCCAAATTACAATCTCAACCTGAATCTTCAGATTAGTATAAGGCGTTAATCTGGATAATGGAATTGATTTATAATTCCAACCAACACTCCAAAAGATGGAAGCACTAATTTGTTTCTCCACTTTTACTCTCTCCCTTTTATGAGAAAAATAAGTGTAAAAATATATTGTGGGTATACAAAAGTACCGTGAAATCAAAACATTGGCTCTTCATGGCGCCCCTCAATCTCTGGTGCCCTAGGCAATTGCCTGTTTTGCTACCCTGTTCCGCCAGCCCTGGTTCTAACATTTATTTCTTCACATCATCCTCAAGTTGTTCTCATTTAGGACCAAGCTTATGAAAATTATGCTTCTCTTTTCCTGTCATCTTCAGTTTTCTCCATTCATGGTTCATTTTTTTGGACATGGACCAAATGACATTCTGCTGCTCAGTAACTTCGCACTTTTGCATATTGAATCACATAAAGCTTATAGCTAATACTGGAGCGTTACTAACAAGATGTAAGATGTAACTAAGCGTCAATTGTTAACAATATTCGTCGGTAGGTGGCGTGGCGGTGACAGCTAAAATATAAGATATTTCTTAAACAATGCATTATATGAAAAAATGTTTCAAACATAGGTTGTAGAAAATTAGATTTTCTACTATTATTCCAATACATTTTTACATTTATCAAATATTAAAGCAAATATTTTAAAATAAAGGATAAGTAACAAGAGTAAACACCCACTTCCGGTTGACCGATTTTTACCAAAAACTAATCTATTCTTGTGACTGTCATAAAAATGTTAACTATAAAATTTCGCGTTGACCTGATTAGTAGACTTTGAGTTAGAATACCCACAAAAACTGTCACATACACGCCCACACCAACAGACATCATCGAGAAAATGGTCAAAACGTGTTCAGGGGACCTCAAAACGTGTATTTCCGCTGAAATCTCGAAGTCGATTTTTTTCATGAATACAATACTTTCCCCTATACTACGTATATGGAGAAAGTAAAAGGTATCGTAGCAAAAGTTTTAGGAAATTTAATTTTCTGCAATCTTTCTGTGAGACATTTTCCCATATAATGCATTTTTAAAGAGATATTTCAAAAATTATATTTTTCAGCTGCTACCACATCGCACGAAGGAAAATTTTGTAAACACTTGACGCTTAGTTGTCTTAGTAACGCTCCTTTCTGTGCTTAATTGTTGGAGCTTCGTGGATATATCCAATATCAGAAGGCTACTCTATGAGTTTATGCCTGTTCTTTGTAAGGTCTTTAAATTTTCCTCGCAATTGCTTAAAATATTTCTTATCATTTAACCTATTTGGAATTTTTAGAAATATTACAGGTATGGAGAAAGTCATGTGGTGGCCACATCAGATTTCTTTATTTAGTTTATCGCCATTTTTACTCCCAATTACTACCTTGAATATATTTGTTTATAAATAGTCGATTTTCTTTTTACTTCAAATCACCTAAAAGTATTCAGTATATACAATATTATAGGCATTGAAACATGTCTTGTATCCACACCGCTTCGTAGAAGAAATTTCTACATAAAATAAGAGGTCAGAGTTAAAAAGGTTTTGTCGATGTATGTCCAAAAATATGCAATAACAGAGATGCGTTAGCTGCCAGAGAGACAATTTATTTGAAATAAATTAAAAGTTATCTATATGGATGAGTAAAATATGGATTGACTTGCGTACATATTCCTCTCCTTTAATTGGGATTAAGCAACTATACTGATCTGCTCGACCTAGTTGATTAGGTCTACCATTCCATACACTGATGTCGGAACATTGGAGGCCGCTGGTCCCATATCCTTTCCATTGAAAAAAAAGTGCAGGTGACCATTGGATCTCACCTTGACGCCGACTCGATCGCCCACCTATATATTAGATAGGAAACGTTAGGTACTTAAACTATATTGCGTAATATATTATAAACTAAAGTATTTGTCCGTCAAAAATAACAGATTTACATGAACAAAGTATTAAATTTAAATGAAGACTTCCTTTTTTCTTTCCCTCTCATCCCACATCCAATTCTCCCTCATATTCTACCTCGCTCTCTCCTTGACCTCACCTCAAAATTGTAGCTATCACTTTCGGTGTGATATATGTAAAATATTATAGTGTATGTGACACTTAAATAACCAACGACGAACGGAAAATACACGAAAAAATAAGCATAAATAATAATAATAATATATAAGGTGATGCGTAAAAGACTAATTAATACAACGCCAGGACGCTTAAAAATTTCCCCATCCCCCTCCCGCCCGTGAAATTATGAAGAGCACTATTTTAACTCTCAAAATAGCAGCAATAAAAGTTTTGCCCTATTTATTCCCGTAATTGCCTCTTTTTTACTTTCTCCATACGTAATAGGTAATACCGAAAATCTTTTTCCCATTACCGGTAAATAATTTGAAAATTAAATGTTTTTTGTAAGTCTAATTTCATTTATTACATTGTTTCTGGTAGATATCAGCATCAATTAATATTTCATCGAAGAATTTTTTAAATATATTTAAATTCACTTTGGCCATTGAAATGTGCATAAAGAATCAAAGCTTTCATCATTTAATTTTGATGACTTTGGTGCACATCAGTCCTGCTGCCTAAAATGCTCTTTCTGCTTCAAAACTTGTTGGCCGGATTGACATTAAGTATTTATAAACCCGTCCTAAATATTTTCCTCGCACTTTTTCCTCACAAAATGTCTTCATTTCCATTCGTACCACTTTACCGATATCTTTTGCGGATTCTTGCATATTCGTTGGAGTTTCTATCTTAGAGAGAGTTCTTTGTTTAATCATCAGATGAAGTCTTTCTTTCATTGGTGGGCACCTCTGACGTTGAAACAACATCATTGTCATCTTCATCAGAGTTATGGTCGTTGGAATTTGTATTATCCTCACTTTCATTCAAGCGTTGCGCTGTTTCTATTATTAGTTTTGTTATAGTCGTTTTAGATGTTTTATTGAATAGATTGTAGTCACCATCATCATCTCCATATATTTCACCAGGATTGTGAAGAAATTGCAAGACATTAGAATAGTTGGTTCGTCTTTCTTTTATACGTTTAATTAATTCTTCCATAAATTCGTTACTCAGCGTACCATTCTGCCTTGATAATTCATCTAACATAAATTTTAATATAACATCTGCACTAAATAAAATAGCATCCTCGCAACAAATTGTTTCTGCAGCAACTTTTACTGACTGTAGAGCAGATATCACATTATATAATAAGTCCAATTCATTCTGAGTGAAGTTTAAATCAACTCTCAAATCAGTAACGCTTCCTGTTACAACCTCTAACTTCATAAAAACGCTCCAGCATAGCCAATAAACTATCCCACCTGTTTTTTTAGTAGATGATTAATGCCCTTTCTTTTCCACATTCTTCAACAACATATTTCCATAGTACTTCATCATTTTTTTAGCAGATTTTCTAAACATTTTTACAACCTTTCGAATCTTGGTTATTGATATTGGGATGCATCATGTCATTTTGAAACGACGCGTCAATTATTAAATCCATACCTTCATCATTCTCAATCTCTTCTTCCGATCCATCGTCATCATCACAAACTTGTGGTTGCACTATTTTCCTCCTTTTCTTCTAATTCGGCTGTTGATATAACTTTTCTATAAAGAATTTTTACAATTGCCAATTGCATTCCATGAGCTAAGTACAACTGATAAATAATGTACGAAAGGTGGCCAAATTTCAGCATTTCATGAACTCTTGCAAGGCCAAGATTCCAAAATTTACTGTTTCCATGTACGTTAACATTCATATATCGACGATTTATTTTCGACGTCCACTCGTCTAGTGTTAAGCTAAATCTGGCTGTGCTGTGCTTGCAAGACAATATTTCTTCTGAAACTTGTTTTCGAATTTATTCTGCATAATCTCTTACCATTTTTCGAACTGTATTTGGAGATACTGGGATGGTTACATAGCTTTTAGATTTAAGGAGGCGGCGAATATCAAAAGATGTGCAAATTTTAGCGAATGTGATGCCATCCATATCTACCATGCGAGAAATAACAGCTGGAAAAGATTCATCAATTTCTTTGTACTTTCTCCATATACGTAGTATAGGGGAAAGTATTTTATTAATGAAAACAATCGACTTCGAGATATCAACGGAAATACACGTTTTGAGGTCCTCTGAACATGTTTTGGCCATTTTCTCGATTATGTCTGTGTGTATGTGATGGCTTTTTGTGGGTGCTCTAACTCAAAATCAGGTCAACGCAAAATTTTATAGGTAACATTTTTATGACAGTCACAAGAATAGATTAGTTTTTGGTAAAAATCGGTTAACTGGAAGTGGGTGTTTACTCTTGTCACTTATCCGTTATTTTAAAATATTTGCTTTAATATTTGATAAATGTAAACATGTATTGGAATAAAAGTTGTAGAAAATTTAATTTTCTACAACCTTTATTTGAAACATTTCCCCATATAATGCATTTTTTAAGAGATATTTTTAAAGCTATTTTTTTAGCTGCCACCACCTACCGGCGAGTATTGTTAACAATTGACGCTTAGTTACATCTTAGTAACGCTCCTTTTATTTTGTTAATTATTGAAGATTCCTAGCTATATCCAATATCAGAAGGCTACAGTATGTTTCCATTTCTGTTCTTTGTCAAGTCTTAAAATTTTTCTCGCAGTTCCTTAAAATATTCATTATCCTTTAACCCAGCGTTTCTCATCCTGTGGTCCGCGGACCACTGGTGGTCCATCACCTTGTTTTAGATGGTCCGCGGCGATGAAAAATTTTATTGATATAATAAACAAGTAATATGTAAAATTGGTCTACCAGACGGAGCCTACTTGGACCCAATTGACATATCTAGAGCTGTTATTTTCCAATAAATAGGCAAAATTTTAACATGCTTGTACCCATGTTAAGTACACACTCTCTGTGTTATACACCGAATATTTTGAATCGGGCTCATGCTTTAGGTTTGCTGCTTTCCGTTCGTCCGTTTGTCCGACTGGGACGTAAGAACGGAGAGCTGCGTGCAGCAATTCACGAATCTACTCGAAAGAGAGTCATCCCGAGCGAAGGAGGCACTTTCCCGAGCCCGCCTTGCAAGTGCATTGTGCACTTACTATTTTATTATGTTGCCCGTCATCACCGTTTAATAAATTTACGACAATTTCGTGTGGGTAAGAGGTTAAATTGTTTGTCCGTGTGAATTACTGACCTCATACAATTGATGAAGATTTGGTGCTTCCCGCAGCAAAAGATATTGTGAATATAACGATTGGTGAGAAATCAGCGAAAGACTTGGACCTTATTCCGCTTTCAAATCATAGAGTAACTCGGCGTATCAGTGATATGGCTTGTGATGTATAAACTCAGTTGATAAGTAGGGTGAGAGCAAGCAACTTCTTTTCATTGCAGTTAGATGAGACAACAGATATTGCCAATGTAGCACATCTGTTGACTTTTGTAAGATATATATGTATTCGAAGGAAGTGTTCGAGAAGATTTTTTCTTTTGCAAGTCATTGCCCTTAAGGACTACTGCCATATTTTTACGACTCTCGACTCGCACATAACTGAAAATAAAATTGACTGGAATCGGTGCGTTGGTGTTTGTTCTGAGGGTGCCAGAGCAACGATTGGAAACATAGTGGTGTGATGGCTCGAATCCGAGATATTGTTCCTAATATTTTGAAACAAAATTCGATTTACTCAAAAATGGCTCTAAGGATTTCGTTTAAAACCCATCCAACCGTATAGCCTGATGTCACAAAGTAAGTCCCAAAAACGTTAATATGCATTGTCCAGTGGCATTATTTCTGTACAAGACGTTCCGCACGCGTCAGAGGGAAGAGTTAATTTTGAGGCAAAAAGTTTTGTGGGATCAAACGTATATATGTGTAAGAGAAAGTTTGTGCAATATATATTGCGCCGTTTATTTTCGAAGTTGCCTTACCGGTACCGTTCTTCTTCCAAGAAATAATTTTATCGACATACTGTATTTGTTGTTAAAAATACTCTCGGTAATCTTATTCATCTCCTTTATATTTTTTTACATGTTGTGCATTAGATTTACTGTTCTAAAATTTTGTTTGCAGACTCAGATTGCGCCTACTTTTATCTTTGTTATAGACAACAATCTTGCATCTAATCTCCGCTTCTTAATAAAAGCGTCGAGTTCGTAGCCCGCAGTGAATGTGTTAACTGCATTTTTCCCATAAGCTGTTAACATCCACATTCGCGGTTTCTGTTCGGGGCGTTTTTAGAAACGTAACTCCCGCGAATATATATATATAGAGCCTTGGTCGGCAACCTATTACTTACGGGTCACTTAGTGACCCGCGACCATAATTTGTGTGATCCGGCACCACTATTAGTAGATGTGAATATATGCTGTGTCTAGTTCACGATATAGCTAATTGTAAGTTAATTTTAATTCTGGCACGAGGTTCATTAGGCCAAATTAATTATAAGATAAATTAATTTACATGATCATGTAAGTTGGAACAATTTTTGAAACGAGAAAAAAGTCTGCTATGACCGGGAATTGAACCCGGGTCTTCCACTTGCCGGGCGGATATTCTACCCTGAACTATCGTAGCAGAACATTTTCTCTCGTTTCTGAACACGGATGTTTTCCTTTGTGGGACGGGAACTAGCCAAGCTAGTATCAAACTGCCCCAACAACAACGGCTAGTTCCCGTCCCACAAAGGAAAACATCCGTGTTCAGAAACGAGAAAAAATGTTCTGCTACGATAGTTCAGGGGTAGAATATCCGCCCGGCAAGTGGAAGACCCGGGTTCAATTCCCGGTCATAGCAGACTTTTTTCTCGTTTCAAAAATTGTTCCAACTTTCACAGCTTATGCCTGTCTGCATAGGATCTTCGGATCATATCATTCCATCAATTTCATGATCATGTAAGTAAAATTTTCCCTTCCTGACTCATAACATTCCTCAAAAATCATTATATTGATCAGCGATCAAAAAAAGGTTGCCGACTTCTGATATAGAGCCTAATAAATCACAATTGAAAGAGAAATCTTCAGATGACATCGTTAAAACGGTAAACGAACTAAAAGAGAAAGTAATGGAATTTGATATATTCATTAAAAAGAGAATCAACTTCAATAAGAATATTGGCTCCGCGATAAATACTTACGTAGGAAATTATAAATAAACGGCGCAATATACACCACAAACTTTCTCATATACGTTTGATCTCATTACACCCTTTGCCCCGACATTAACTCTGTGTGCTTGGCGATTCACTGCCAATTATGTTAATAATGCGTAGCAACAGCACCAAACGACTGACACCATCAATCTCTCACATCTAATACCTCTCACTAATAAGTGCTAATAAGCGCGTGGCGTTAACAGAGAGGTACGGAATTTTAGACTAGAGAATCCCCGGGTTCCCCCTCCCCTCTGACGAGTGCGCTGAGCGTCTTGTACAGAAATAATGCCACTGGACGATTTATAGTAACTTGTTTGGGACATATGGCTTAGTTAGTATTATTTGTGACATCAGGCTGTGCGACTGGATGGGTTTTAATCGAAATCCTTATAGCTATTTTTGAGTAAATCGAAATTTGTTTCAAAATATCCAAGAATAAAATAACCTTAAATTTGGTGCGATATCGTTCATCTCTTCAGGATGTCTTTTATGAATGATATTATCCGCAAATATGATATATCATTAGATTTAGTTTAACCGTAAGGCTGTAGTAAGATTTTAAATGGATCGCGGAGGAGGAATGACGTCATAAGGCTTAGGTAAGGTAGCTTAGCGTACATTTTAATGCCACTGGACGCCATATAGTGACTTTAAGAGATATTTGGCTTAAGCAGTATTATTTGTGACATCAGGCTCTACAATTGGTATGGTTTTAATCAAATTTTCTGTAGCCATTTTTGAGTAAATCAAAAATTTCAAAAAATCGTCAAGAATAAACTACCCTTAGTTTTTAAGCAATATCATTTTTATGAAAAAACAGTCTGCAAAGGATGATATTTTGTACAAATACGAAATATCGTTCGATTTCATGAACGCGTTTCGGCCCTAGAACAGCGAAAAGACCGACAGACAGGCAGACGGTATGGCGAAACCCACTTTTATGGACGCAGGCATGGGCGTCGGCAGGGGGGGGCAAGAGGGGCAGTTGCCCCCCCCTGGAAATATGAAAAACGTAAATATTTCATTAAAATTTACTTTTAAATGGGAATAAACTGGAAATGCCTAATAAATTAACACGTTAACTATGGATGGCGAGAATTTTTACCATTCAAACATCTACATCTACAAGTTACCCTGCAATTCACCAAGTTGGTGGGTGGCAGGGGGTGAAATGCACCAAATCCTACCTAAAGATTTTCTAACGCAATTCGAAATTTCCTATTGTGATCTCGTATTGTCCTCGGAAAGAACGAGCCTAGATAACGCTCCGTCCTACAATCGATCTCACGTATTTTATCGTCTCGATCATTTCTACCTATATACGTTGGTGCCACAATTATTCCCACTACCTCCTCATTTAGACTTTCCGACCTATATTTCTCCAGAAGTTTCAACCTTGAGTCCAATCTACGGTCCTCCAGTGATACCCAGTTTAAATCGTTCAATAAAGAGGTGACGCTTTCCTTATGTTCGTACTTTTGTTTTACAAATCTGGCTGCTCTACGCTGTACTCTTTCTAGTTGAATTATGTGTCCCTTATCGTACGGATCCCATATGCTCGCTGCGTATTCCACTTGCGGTCTTACCAGTGATAAGTAGCATGTTTCGCCTACTTTCTCTGTAGTGTTCGTACTATTCTACCTATGAATGCCAGTTTCTTGTTAGCCGCGCCTATAACTCGACGAATGTGCTTGTCCCACGAAAGATCTCGACAAATGGTTACTCCTAAATATTTTACATACTCAGCTTTTCGAATGCTCATTTCATCTATTTTATATTCGAAATCTAAATCTTTGTTCTCACTTTTCCAAAACGTGACTGCGGCACATTTAGTATAATTAATTTCAATTTGCGATTCTTTGCACCACGCTGAAATGGCTCTTAAGTCTTCACGCAGTGACTGGTGATCCTCCTGGTTTTTATTTCTTTATATTGTTTACTAAATGATTTGCAATTTGGCTACATGCTAGGTTGCAACATTACATGACTCATTGTCAATAAATTTCACATCATCTAACTTACTGCGTGATCAAGGTCACTTGTCCAAAATTTAACTGAATAAAATTATTAATTTTATAAAAATAATACAATTTTGGCTAAAATACTTATAACACAATTACTTTCCCCTTGGCTTTAATCGGAGCCGAAGTTTTCGAGGTTCATGGTAGGCCTTCACGGTTACCGTAGCGGTCCCGGGGCCCACGAAGTCCCCACCGTACTTCACCCTACCAAGCATTCACTCTACTTCCTCCGGCTCACTCGTCACCCTCTAAAGAAAAGAAAACCTTTACATTTTGACCTAAATTGCTTAAGCGATTTAGGAAAGGGCTTAAAGATTTCCTCCGGTAGCTCATTCCATTCACAGATTCCTCTATTTAGAAAAAAGTTCTTGGCGACGTTTGTCTTCTGCGGCCTGTATTTAATTTTATATTTGTGGTCGTTTTTTCCTATGTAGTGAGGTTTCTCGATCCCAGATGATAAATTTTCCCATGCCCCTTTATTATTTAATATTTTTAAAATCCCACATAGCCTGTTGAGTTTCCTTCTATTTTCCAATGATTCCCAACCTAACACTCTTATCATTTCCGTTACACTTTCAGTCTTCTTATGCTTCCCCATCACGTATCTGGCAGCCTTTCTTTGGACTTTTTCTAACTTATTTATTTTCCCCACTTCATACGGATCCCATACATTCGTAGAGTATTCCAAAATTGGTCTAATAATGGCTTTATACGCTAACTCCTTGGTGGCTGTACCGCTCCCCTTGAGGCTCCTCGTCACCCAATGTAGGGATTTATATGCCTTTCCTACCACATGGTCAATATGCTGACCCCACCCAAAATTTACTGAAATGATTATTCCTAAGTATTTACAGTAGTCACTTTTAGGTACGTAGTCACCCATTAGCTGATATTGCCTACATTCCTTAACTCTTCTTTTGGTAAAAGTTATAAGCTTACTTTTCTCAACATTTATGTCCATTTTATTAATTGCTATCCAGGTATCCACCTTCACTAAGTCCTCTTGTAAGTTGATCCTATTATTCTGACTTCTTATTTTCCTATATATTATGCAGTCATCAGCAAAAAGACGTATTTCTGAAGTTACTTACTCATGAAGATCATTGATATACATGAGGAACAATAGGGTGCCTAGGACACTCCCCTGGGGGACCCCGGATGTGACAGGTACTTCTTTTGAGTATGCTTGTCCTACTCTGACCCTTTGTGTCCTCCCGGTGAGGAATTCTTTTATCCAGCTTATAACCCTTTTGTCAATATTTAGCTTCTTAACTTTCTCGTGTAAACGGTCGTGGGGTACACTATCGAATGCTTTTTTGAAGTCTATAACTATTGCATCAGTTTCCTCCCCATTGTCTAAGGTGTCAGCAATATCTTGACAGAGTCCTAGAAGCTGAGTCTCACACGAATATTCTTTTCAAAATCCATGTTGGTTCCTATAGAGCCAGTTACTTTTATCCCAAAATTTTCGAATATATTTCGCAATTATTTTTTCCAACAACTTGCACACTACCAACGTTAAGCTTACTGGTCTATAGTTTTCAACCTTAGTTTTCTTCCCTCCCTTGTATATAGGAATAACATTTGCTATTTTCCAATCAGATGGTAAGTCATGGTTATTTAGGGTTTTGTAGAACAATGTCCTTATGTATGGAACTATTGCTTCCGCACCCAACTTCAGTGCATCAATAGAAATATTATCAGGCCCCATCGACTTATTTTTTTGTTGCTCACTAACGACCTTCAGTATTTCACCATCTTTTACCTTTATATAGTCCATTTTGTTTGCGTCTTCCTCAAATTTCTTTGACGGTGAATCCCTTCTATTGATTGAGGCATCCACTCTTCTACTTGTACCATCACTTCCCTTAAAAACACTAGCGTACCAGTTATTCAGTTCGTTCGCTTTGCCCACATCGTCCGGTATCACAATACCCTCGTTGGATTCAATGGCTACTATATCCTCGCGATTATCCTTTTTCCTTTTAATATATTTGAAGAAATTGTTTGTATTCTTCTTGTCTAATATGTTCAGTAAATAATTATCCCTGGCTTTTGCTTTTTCTCTATTTAAATTACTAAATAGTATTTTATATTTTTCCAGGTACTCAGGTCCTAAGTGTTTCTCTTTATGAGCAATTCTAACTATTCTCTTCAGCCTCCGTATGTTTAAATTATAGTATTCGGGGTCGCTATTATTTTTAAGCATTTTTTGTGGAACATACTTTACTAGCCCTTCATAAATGATGTCCTTGAATGCATTCCATATATCATTAATACTCCCCCCTTCACCTGCCCACATAGGGAAATGGTCCCTTAAGTGGTTTCTAAAACCTTCACTATATAGAACGGTGTCATCGGCGAAAAGCCTAATTTTACTACGAACGAAACGAAACGAACGAAACATGTCACTTTATTGTAACAAATATCTTTTTTATTAACAAAATCTTAGGTTTCGTTTATCTATTACTAAATACAAAGCTTGCGAGCATGTTATAAAAGATTTTTTAAAATAAGTAATATTTATTAAGAACTTCTATGAATTATTGAAATCAACTCCACTAGGTAGGGTCACCGAGAGGACATGAATGCTGGGGCAACATCCCCGGCGCGCAGTACTCTGGGAATACGGGGATCAGGAAAGCCCGAAATTAGGAGCAGTCAAAAAAAAATCCTATCTTAATAAACAGATGCACGCGAGATAGCAGAACAAAACGATAAAATCTGTCATTCGGAACAGTGCAGAGGGGCCTTTAAGTCTGTTTATAATATTTTCCAACGTCCGAACAGTGGCGGATTTCCCTTCCCCCAAGAGGACAGAGGATGAGTGGATGTTCAGGACCGACGGTGCAAGTACATTTTTCTTTTAAAATACATGCATTTTAGCATAGGATTTCAGGTCTAATAAAATTTATCGAGAAAAATCTGTTCAAGATATAGACCAAGAAATATTGGTTAATAAGCTAAAATTATCAATTTTTCATTCACTTTTATCATTCTACTAATTGAAGATTTTCTAAGCACAACAAAGTATAATAATGACATATGTATTCCTTAATTACTCAATAAAACTCAAAGGTGCAGTTTGCAAATATTGCATATTATTTCCACAGGCTGTTCATCGAGGCGCGCAAGGAGCTTTCATCAATAAGCCATTCACAAAATACAAAGATTTTCATCAGAGTGCTAAAAATCATCTTTGGAGTTCCTGGCACAAATATGCCCAAATATATGAGAGTAATTTTTTAAAAATAAAGAAAAACCCAGAACAGAATATTGTTTGTCAAATTGACGGTTCATCAAGGCTAAAAGTTGAAGAAAATAGAAAGATGCTGTTTCCCATATTATCCACTCTCATATTTTGTGGCACACACGACATTGCACTTTGTGGAAAACCCAGCAATATTGGGAATGTGCAAAGCCTGTACGAATTTCGGATCAAAGCAGGAGATGACACACTCCGTAAACATTTAGAAAATTCTCCAACTAATGCTCGATACACATCGGTGCAAATAGAACATCAGCTGATTGGACTCTGTGAAGAGAACATTATGCAGAAAATCGTTGCAGAAGTCATAAATCAGTCGGATTTTCTATATTGGCAGATGAAAGCACTGACATATCAGGTAAAGAACAATTGTCTCTTGGTGTGCGATTTGTAGACAGTAAGGACATGATACGAGAAGAATTTTTGGGGTTTGCAACCCTTACTAGTTTTGATGCTAAGTCTATTGCTGAAACTATAAAGAATAAATGTACACAATTCGGGCTGCGCCTTGAAAACTTAATTGGACAAGGGTATGATGGGTGTGCAACAATGGCTGGGAAGGAGGGAGGAGTGCAGAGCAATATTAAAGAAATATGTCCTAAAGCCATTTTCGTGCATTGTTCTGCACACAGACAAAATCTAGTTGTACATGATTTAAATGCAGTGTCAGAAATAAGGAACACCTTTGACTCAGTCAAAGCCATTATAAACGATTTTCGTGGCAATCCTAAAAGAAGATCTTTGATTCCGTCTATACCAATGCTAGGCGAAACTCGTCGGAGTGCTAAGTACAAAAGTATTAGGATTTTCACGCCTATCTTTTTGAAAATTCACGAAAAATTAAACCAAATAGCTGAAACAGAGTTTGGTAAAGCATCCCAAGAGGCGCATCAACTAGTCAATGTCACAAACACAACAAGTTTTTTGCCCAGTCTCATTATTATTTCGATCTATTCATCAATACTAGAACCAGTAACGCAAGCTCTTCAGGCCATTCAGTTGGATATTTTGAAAGTTCATGAGCATATACTAAAGCTTTTAATTGTGCTCCGAAATCACAGACAAAATGTTGATAGTCATTTTAACGACATTTTTTGGAAGTTAAGGATCTAGCCAAAAAACTGAACATTAATCTAATGCTACCAAGAACATGTGCACGCCAGACCTATCGATCCAATTTCAAAGATTTGCCTGTGGAGGATTATTATCATCGTTCTGTTTTTATTCCATATTTAGACTCAATTATCTCATCGCTTGAATGCCGATTTTCTCCAGAAAATGAGAAGCATTTCAATCTTTTTATACTCTGTCCAAAACAAATGAGTCAATTGGGATGACAGGAGTATAAAAACAGAATTTTGAATCTTAACATAATTTATGAAATCGATAATTTGGAAAATGAAGCGATGACATGGTATGATATGTGGTCAAGTAAGGCGGATTCTGAGTTGGAGAATGGCATAACTGATTTGATTGATCACACAGACCTTTACCCGGCTATTAGGAAAGCAGTTTTAATTGTATTAACATTGCCTGTTTCTACTTGTACGATAGAACGAAGTTTTAGTACAAGGAAGAGAGTAAAGACTTGGTTAAGGTCAACTATGGGTGATGATCGTTTGTCTGGGCTATGCATGTTAAGCATACATAGGAAATATGAAATAAAAACAAAAAAATATTTATGGACCAAGAAGTAGAAAAGTTTGGTGCTGCCACAAGGCGTTTGCAATTTTTGTTTAAAAATTAATTCTTTGATTTTGAGAACGACTATTCTGTTTTTGTTAATAGTTTTTTTAAATTTATTTATTTATTTATTTATTTATTTCCATGCGGCCCCTAAACAGCCGTAATCGGCCTTTTACAAGGGGCTCATTAACATAATAACAAGGACTATCACAAACATCCATGCCCTAGGTGAAGAAAAACCCACCTAGGCGGGATTCGAACCCGCGACCTTCGGATTGGCAGGCGAGGACGTTACCCTGCCACCACCGAATTTGTACGAATTTTATTAGTTGTTTTCTCATTATGTATTTTAACCTGAAAAATGTTCTGCCAATGCAAATGTACACATTCATGGTTGTTCGTTAAAGGTGGGTATTTTAAATATATTATAAACATGCAATATTTATATTCGACGTTAATCGTTCCGTGAAAATTAGGCAAATCAAAGATTAATACATTTTTTTTATTTGCATCAAAGCAAAGCCTACCGTGCTTCGAGGGAAAAGCAATCATCATTCACAAAGTGAAAAACTCAAGACAAACGTACCCTAAGCTAATTTCAATAGAATATTCAATAGAATTTGGTTCTTTGGTGTAGATTTGTCGTCACCTGGAGGCCGGTTAAGTAAAATTTTCACGGGTTTGAAAAATCGTGTCTGCCCCTGTGGGTTAGGCATTTGTGTTTTGCCCCCTCCCCCCTGCAAGATTTTCTGCCGACGCCCATGGACGCAGGGACACCTAACACATGTATTTCCATCAAAATCTCGAAGTCGAATTTTTTCACGATTACAATACTTTCTCAATATATGTACTACGTATATGAGAAAGTAATAATATGTGAAACTGAGGGAAGGCAGCTTCACGTCACAGTATTCGTCCGCCTCCAACTAACATCCTCAAACTTCCCATTCCAAATATGTTAACCTTGCGTGTTACGTTTTTCGTTGTGAGATAAATAAGATTTTCTCTTTTCTTGCTTTTTCTCTTGTCCTTCCTCATACGGTCGCTTTTTCGTTTTTCTCTATGTTAGATACTCATTCTATTTGTGTCTATGTTCTAAAGTCGTCCTTACGCAAAATATCCCGCTACTGTCCATTCTCACAGATGCGGGAATCGAACTCTATTTTCCCCATTGTTTGAGTACATTTTGCTGATTTCTCTAAGAAAGTAACCTCCGCGAACGGCGAGATATGTTTTGAATATGCTATGCCGGAAGGAAATAAACCATTCTCTAATAAAATCTGTTGATGGCTCATACAAAATACTATTCATACATAATTTCGATGAATTTAGAAATTTTAATATCTCTCATGCGACGTTCGTTGCAATGCGTTCAAGAAACGTGTCTGAAAGATCTTTTTAAAAACGTCCTATGAATTAATGAAGGGTTACGCATTTGAACTTCCTCGGAGGTAAAAATGTCTTTCCTTCCACCAAGGTCTGATTCTATCTCCCTCCGTTGCCCACGAAATCCGCATTCCACCCTGAAAAAAGATTACGAATCTCTACTCTTATTGCTTGGAAAACAACAGGTCGAGGTATCAGCAGTCGCGTGCCCTCTTAGAAAGGTTTGTGGACTCGTCAGAAAATCTCCATCGACTGCGCTGCCCTCTGTTCAAAAATACATGTACTTGTCTTTCATTGTCTCTTGACCGCTTTCAGGAAGTCTAGGAAGTTGATTGTGATGATTGTGATTGACGTTATTTTCAATATAGTGAAAGTATGAAATGGTTTTACGTAATAGTGTGTTTTCAAGCCGTCATTTGAAGAAAGGTATTTAAAAACTTTTCTGGAGTTTGAAGAAATGTAAGTTTTTAGTGTATAATAAGTTTGTTAGTTTAATGAAATACTTTTATCACGTTAAAGAAATTCACCGAAATGTACTGACAATGAGAACAATTTTTAAGTACAAAGCAATCGCTAACTTGTTCTATAAGGCCTTAAAACCAAGAATGGCCTCTTGGTTCTAGAAGTTTAAGAGAAACTTATTTAGATTGAAAATAATGATATTTTTAAATACTTGGTGAAAAAACTTAAGTCTTTAGATAACTAGATTTGCTTCAATGGTTTAAATAATGAAGCATAAACAAATTCAATACAATGAAATAGATTTCCCAGTTGACACTTAAGATATTTATTTGCTTTTTATTAGCATATGAAAAGATATGGCTGTGAAATTTTACATGGAATTGTAGTTTTCCAATTACCTGGGCATTAAAATGCTTGTCTTTTATTTTGCCATCTCCATGCTTTTTATAACCAAGTTAAATATCAGTATTGTACAAATTTTAGTAGCACACATTGCCATATAAAACTAAAGTATTTGAAAGCTAGTTAACATTATGCATGCTCAAATTCATTAGGCTTCTGGGCAGGTGCTTCATTGGGTGCCTGAGTGTGATCTATTTCTTTTTCAATATTATTACTAGCATTCAAGGTGCAAGTGAAAATAAAGGTGGTGAGAGGGAACCCAAAACATTTAATTGCTTGGTTTTGATTTTTGAAAATATGCAAGTTTTCTTTATGCATTGAACAAGTAAAATTTTTAGTGATACATACATATGTGTGTGTGTATATATATATACACACACACACACACATTGAATTGTTGAACATGCTTATATTGCATTCTTTTGATTCTATATCGTTAATTTTCTATGGCACTTTATCTCCCATCTAGTTTTTCTTAACAGTGCCCAAACTTTTTCATTTACCGTCACAAAAATTAATGACTTTCTGTACTATCTACCTCAAAAATTTTGTCAAGATTTCTAAGTACCTTTTTTTACTCAAGTGCATAAGTTGTGATAGTATTAAAATGATCAGATTCAATCATATAATATAAAGCAATAAGTAATATAAATTTATTTGCACAAAATTACAAAAAACTTAGTTTTATCCCCAGCAGTTTTAATACTTTTAAAATACCAAGCTCCACATACCACTAGTGGTAGACAGTTTGATAACTACTGCTTTATTTATTTCTTTGCATGTATTTTGTTTGATATATGCTCTATTACTGTTAGGATTTTTATCCTCTTAGGAAATAGTCTCAGAATCATTATTGACGATACACACTTTGTAATTGAAACACATGCTTCATTGGACCAATTTATGATTTCACTTATTGACTATGTCATCTATTAGCTCAAAACAACTTGGAAATTACTATATGGAACTTTTACCTTTTTTGAATGTGCGCATGGTTATATGGAATATATCAGAAAAATCGAGTTAAATTTAAATTATAGAAAATCATTGCTGGAAAATGATCTTTATGATAGACTTTAATTCAAGATAGGCCTGATTTATGATAAATCATTAATTTTATAAGCAAAACAAAATTTAAGAGGAAGAATTGCAGTTGAAATTGTCAAGTCTTCCAATGTCAGATTCATGTTCTCTAATTTAATATGATGAACTTGTTTTTCACAGCAGTTCTTTTTTGCTTCAATCTTTTTGCTTTCCTTTTAGAAGTGGAATATTTAATGCATACTTCTGTTTTGCCAATTAATGTGCACTTCATAAAAAGGTGATATTCTTTGGAATTTGAATATAACAGTACAAGTAAGAATTATATCAGAATTACATATGAAAATATGAGAGAGGTGGAGGTACTCTTATGTTTACTTAAATTAAAATTATGTCACAGTAATAATTAATATTTCTACATACTAACTAGGTATGTACTGCATTTTTGCATTCATGTTAAACACTGTGGGAGTTTGCAAGAGGACATCAAATGATATAATTTATGTTTATCACTTATATTTTCTGTTATTTGATCAATCACTATACTAATATTTTAAAGTTTCATCTCTTCTCTTCTGGGGTGGCCAGACCCCAGAGATTTTGCCTCAGTTTTTCCACTCTCAATATTTCCCATTCCCAATATGCATTGAATATATCCAGGAAAGCGTAAAACCTTGTCAAACTCTTCTTGTTATTCAAAAGGAATCAGTAAATTCTTTCCCCTCTTTAATGGTTGCTTCTGGTTCCTCATAGAAACTTTTAATTAGCTGGATTAGAGGAGTTATTATTCCTATACTTTTCATTGCATTACATGTGCTTTCTCGATGATCTGTCCGATGCTATTTTTGGTCTCTTGTGCCTTTGTCTCTAACAAAGCTTGTTTGTTCATTTTTCTTCCTTCCTTCTTTATAAGTATGGCCTAATTCCTTTATTTATTTATATGGAATAATATTATAGTAGCATTTGAAATGAATGTGAATAACTAAAGAATGGCATGAAAAATTCTGCCGATTTTTCACATTACCCAGCATATCTTTTAGGCATGCTTTTGTCTATCATGGGTTCCATTCCAGAAGCATTTATTTTTTCTATTGGGTGTGAGTGTAGCACATTAATAATATTCATTTTTAAATTAATTTAAAATTTATGAATTCTGGATTGGGAAGGTTCTAAGCTTGAAGTAATATTTTAAACTGAAAACTGTAATTTAACTGATCAACTTAGGAATGAGGTTTTTATAAATAAGGCTCACCTTCGCTTTTATTCCCCCACCCTATGGCTTTAGTGCTTCTTTTGGTAGATCATGCTGGCAACTTATCAAAATGAAAATCTTTTCAAATTATATTACCTAGTCTTTTCATAAATTTTAAACATATTAACAATGACATATTTATGACAACAAGGATATTGCTGATGAATTACTTTGCACAACATCTTTAATAATTATAATTACAAATTTTTATTTACTTGTAATCACTGTCATTTGTTGGTTTGGATGGGAAGTTGAATTCTGAAAAATGGTAGGATGATTTAACATTAGGGAAGTAAGAATATCACATGTCCAAATGATATCCTGTGGTGCAAGGCCTCTGATTTGATTCTGTTGTTGTTTCAGAAGTGTGACTCCAAGAGATAGCTATCAGGCCATTCTGAACATGCAGTCTACCACACAGCTGACATCCTGGATCTGCCTGGACCAGTTCTCTTTTGTGATATCAAGGAAGCATACGGGTGAGAGCAATCAATTTATGTTACAAAGTAGAATGAATGAGCTTCTCACTTTACGTCGTATTTAGGTTGATTGTTGATATTCTTGTTTACATCCTGCATGGTGTCTAATGACATGAAAATGTATCCTATTAATCTATGTATTTATTCATGCAGAAGCAATACATTTGGGGTATAAAGGCAGAAGTTGAAGATGTTTAGAAATAGGTTTTATACCTAATGATGATTAGGTAAAGTATTGATAAATGCAGCCAGTAATACTTTCAGTGCATAAAAATGCAACATATACCTTTAATTTTTAACAAAGTTGTTTGCTTGCAGTCAATTATTATATAATTTTATAATCATGAATATGCAGTTGTTCACTATAAGATATCAATTAATAATATTAATTGAAAATATCAGAAGAAATTTAATGTTTGTGGGACAGTGTCCATTATAGCATTTATACTTCTGTTTCATATTGCATTTTCCTTTCATTATGAAAAGCTTATCATAAAACTAGGGAACGTGTAACCTTACTTAGAATAGCAGCGTTGTTAATGTGAACTTGCAACATCTAAAATCTGCTGAAGTAGTTCATTTCTTTTGTTTACTTTTCATTCATACACAATCGTTTTTATGTGACCCCATACATGGTAATCTAGTGGAGTCAGATCGGGTGAACGTGGAGGCCACTTTTGCATACCGCCATGGCTGATCCATTGGTCAGGATACTGATGATTCAGCCACGCGTAACTGCGTAATGTGGAGGTGCTCCATCATGCTGGTAGTACATTTGCACTCGTTTTCACAGAGGAACATCTTCTAATAAAAACGACAGTTCATTTTGTAAAAAGTCAGCATAAATGTCTCCAGTCAGACATTGCGGGAAGATGTATGGTCCAACTAACTGTTTCAGTGAACTCGAATAAACACATTGAGTTGGGGTTCTTCGTTCAGGAAATCGCTGCTGATATTCTTGAACAGCAGCATTGGCGTTTCCTTTGCAAAATTCGTACACAAAGTGAATATCTGCATACTCTTTGATTACTAGCCCACGCACTGTTCATGCACTAGCTTACATTAACACATCTGCGCATGCTCATTACAATGTGATACAATCTGTTTTCAATTACAATTTTTTCCTGATAACTTCAAGTGTGCTACAAATTTAATGTCCATAATTCAGTAACCATTGTGAGTCAGATACATGTTGATATTACATTTTTCACTAGACATGCTAATCACCTTTTTACGAAGGCTAATGCTAAAGATATTTCTGACCCCCCATTCAATGCTAATGCTGTTAAAATTAAAAATGCTGCCTTTTGCATTCTGGTAATGCCCACAGTTCTAATGTTATTCCTATCAAATTTTACTGAGAGTTAAAATATACAGCTTACTTGGATATTTTCTCCACTGTATTGTGTAAATTTGTATATCAACTTCATACCTCCCCGACTTAAGTTTTCTATGACTATTTATTAGTTTCTACCCTCTAAGTTGAACTTCTCTATTAAATATGTATCACATATGTACAACATTGGGTAGTTCATGTACATGTTATTTGCCCAGATGGTAGGCCTTCTTTTGCAGCTGATACATTGCTGTTAAATAAGCATAAGAAAAAGCCTTTCGTGAAAGTAGCGAAAAATCAGTTTTATAGTATCAAGTACAAGAATACTCAAGGGTATAATGTATATGTACCTATACATTTTTAATTAACTCATTCAACTCACTTCAGTCAATAGATCATCTGTAACATCTCATGTAACAAAAAGATGACCAGGCCAGATCTGTTTCTCCTATACTACAGAGTAATTCTGTTAAGTTTTAGTTTTCGGATTCTTGATTTTTGTGATATCGTTTTGAATGTTTTGATGTTCTAAAGGATAGAGACTGTATGTTGAGAGTTAGGGTGAGGCATATTCACAGGAGCAATTGAAATGGTATTGTGGAGCTTTAACCTTTTTAGTGCCAAGTCTCTTAATGACCAGTTTTGTCCAAGTATTATACCTGATGACGCTATGATCGTAGTGAAACTGGTCGTGTTATATTAAAATTGTGGAAACCACAAAGTATTCGTTTCATTATGAGTAAATTCCACAAAGTTGAGCCTGACCTCATTAATTATATTATGCATGGGGTTTCTTTTAACCACAAAATATTTTCTATCACCCAAATTTCAAGATTTAAAGCAATAATTTTTTTTATCTAGAAAGTACTATATTACATGCATTTATTGCAAAAAATTGTTAATTTAGAAATAATTTTGTTTTGAAAAAAATCATTTGATAACTTTTAGTTTAAAAAATGAAGGAATAGCTAATTTATCAGCAAAAAAACTTGCCTTATAAGCTTCTGAGAAATACATTGTTTTTTTCCATAGTTGGTGGTTAATTAAACACATGCTTGGAAAATATCACATATAACATGCCTTTTTGACGGAGCCATTTATATTACAGGAAGAATTTCTTAAGCAATACAGATTTGAAAATATAGTATCATGCAAAGTATCCCATTTTTTATGCTAAACTATCTTACTATAAATATCAGTATTATTGAAAGTCTCATTGCCATCTTACATTAAATATAATTACACAATTATGTAGTTAACTAAATGTTTTCGAAGTTCTCTTTTATGGGCTGCCATAAATAATGCCAGAAAAACATTTAACTATTGTTATCCGACCATTTCGCAACATTTTAGAAACAATGAAGTGGTTATTCTATGCTAAAAGTTTATGATCATCTCCTTAACAAACTCTTCCATCAAGGTTGCCAACATATTGGAAGGATTCAGAGAGAAGCTTGAAATAAAAAAAATTATAGACTAACTTAAAAGTATGCTTTATGATTTAGTTACTGTAAACATCTGTAAAAATATACCTTAAGTACTTTTGTATGTTAAATCTCAGGTGAATTATTTGAACTGTATTACATACATTTCTACATGAATGACTATATATATTTTTCTGGCACTCACAGAGTTAAATGCTAAGGTGGGGGATCTATTCTAATGGAGAGGTATCAGTTGAGAGTTTGGATGAGGCTTTTTCTGAGGAGCAATTAAAATGGTATAGTGAATTTATTTTCTTATATATATAATGAGGGTGGCAACAAGGTGTTGAAGGAAGCCCAGCGGACACTTACGGAATTGAAGACCAAGTTGGCAGGGTGTCAAAGACACACATGTAAAAAAACTTGCACACAACGAAAGCTTATCGGACCTATGCCCTTCTTCAGCGATAGAGTAACTGAAAGTGACACACTGGGCAGGGAATGACAGGGTGATGTGGGAAGGTTGATGATTGGAGGAGGCGGGGAATGGGAAGGGTGGATAGCCAATAAGGAGGGAGTGTGGTAAGGTAAAGCGCGAATAGCTACAATGTTACAGAGGAGACATTGTAAGGGGGTTAATAGGGTTAGCGGAGGTTGAGGCCAAGGGGGGAGAAAGAGTCAAGAAGATGTATATGGGCTAGTTCCCAGTGATGGAGAAGGGGAGCAGGAGTGTCATTGGGTGAGGCGCGAATAACTCTTACATTGTAGCAACTATTAAAGGGGACATTGTGGGCATTGGCCTATAATGCAACTGAGAATGCAACCGGAATAGCATTTCTCCCAGACACTCTGAGAGAAACGCTATTCCGGTGACTGTTCATGCGGATGCTGAACGAATTGCTGGCGAGGCCTACGTAAAACGTGGGACAAAGGGTGCAGGTGAGGAGGTAAATGATGTTACTGGTGGTGCAGTTGCTTCTAGAGGTGATGGGGTAGGTGATGTTGGTGTAGGGACTCAAGAAAGAAGATGAAGGTTGGTGGATAAGGCAAGTGAGGCAGCAAGGTTTGCCGCAGGGGTGATACCCTAAGGCAAGAGGCATGGTAGAAGTGTGAAGTTCCTTCATCCACAAGATATTTCCCAAATTGGGGGGCCAGAAGAAGGAGAGGAGTGGGGGATCGGCAAAAAGGTTGGTCAAGAGGGACTGGTGGGAGGAAGAGGTAAGAATTGGGTGGGCAGCATGGAGGATTGTTTTGAGGGCTTTGTGAATACCAGGAAGGAAAAGTGTTGTAAGAGTGAGTGGAGGGGTTGATGCAGGGATAGTGGGTGTGTGAGGATGGGATCTATTGTGGGTAGGTGTCATTGCCCTATGGATCTGTTGGCGGACCAAGACTGGAGGGTAGCCACGTTTGAGTAGAGTGTCCTCGAGGACAGAGTAATACTGTAGAAGGGATGCTCTATCGGAACAAAGCCTCCATCCTCGTCAAGCAAGGGCATAGGGGATAGAGGTTTTGTTATGAAGGGGATGGCAGCTATCAAAGATCAAAGTGGAGGTATTGGAGGCTGTTGGTGGGTTTGATATGAACACAGGTGCGGATTTTGCTGTCTCAGAGGTAAAGATCAACATCCAGGAATGTGATGGGGGAGGTAGAGCACTGGTGGGTGAAGGAGAGTGAAGGATGGGAGGAGAGGTGCGAGAGAAAGGAAAGGAGAGAGACAGGTCCATGCGTCCAAATGAGGAAGACATCGTCAATGTATCTCAGCCACGAAAGTGGTCTGAGTGGTACATTGAGGAAGAGTCTCTCCCATTCTCCAAGGTAACAATTGGCGTAAGAAGGTGCTATTTGGGTACCCATCACAGTACCTCTAATTTGAAGGGAGTGATGGCCACCAAAGGAGAAGTTGTTCATTTTGAGCAGCATTTCTGCCAAGTCTAATAAGAAATGGAAGGACGGTCTTGCGTCGGGTGGTCTTGAGTCCAGGAGTTTACTAAGGGCAGTGAGTCCATCATCGTGGGGGATGTTTGTGTAGATGGAACAGATATCAATTATGGCCAAAATGGTACTGGGTGGGAGAGGAAAGGGGAGGTGTTTGAGGCATTTGAGAAAGTGTTTAGTGTCTTGGATGAAGGAAGGGAATTGATGAATGAGAGGTTATAGGTGGGAGTCAACGAAGGCAGAGATGCGTTCTGTAGGGGAATTAAAGCTGGCAACAATGGGACGGCCAGGGATGTTGGGTTTATGGATTTTAGGGAGAAGGTAGAATGTGAGTGTGCGGGGTTTGTTAGGGATCATTAGAGCAATGGCAGAATTGGGAAGGCCTTCTGTTTTCCTGAGGAATGAAGATAGGACGAAATTTGGTAGGAGTGGTGGTCAGTGGGGTTGGAAGTAAGGTGATGGTAAAAGGTTTCGTCAGAAAGTTGGCGCTCAGCTTCCTCGTTATATTTGGCACGATCCATCACAGCCGTGGTGGTGCCCTTGTCGGCAGGGAGGATGATGATATTGTATATATATATTGTGGAAAGCTCATTCAATTCTACTTGGTATCCCCAATAACTGTGTTATTCTGATTACAATTTGAGAGATGCTTTGTATTTCTGTAGTTCTCTCATTGTGATGTTAATGACTTCTGCTGGTTGAGATGAATTTTATAGTCATTTTGTGATATACTTTTCACTAAATTATTTGGACCATATCAGGAGATTATAGTTCCAACATTTTGTATGCTGCCATTTATTTGGGTCATTTAGAGACTTGGAAAAAATCCAGTCGAGTTATTTTTTATATAGGCTAAAGAAAAAATTGTTGAACAAGTCAAGATTTCACATTTCTTAGTTCTTCTAAGCAAGGATTATCATAATTTATAGAAATAGATCCAAATATTTAACGCAATACTACTTTCTAACATTTTATCAATTTATTCTTGTAAAATCTCCAAATATTAATTTTTTAAATGATTTATATTACTGAATTCACCTAAAATTAATAATTGGCTATTAAAGGGTTGTCATCAGAGGGGCAATGTACTGCATGAATGGTGAGCTAGTAATGCCAGCATTGTTGAGTCAACGTAATTATTACTTGCACATTAGATAAAATTGTAGACCTATCAAATTTCAAGCATTTACTGTATTTACCTGGATATGAGAATGTTGCTTAAAGAACAAGTAATAGCGACATGTTTCTTTGAATTCACAAAATGTTCCTTTAACAGTGCTATAATTTCCTTTACATCAAGCTTTTGCTTTGATAATATATTAGCATCACTTTAAATTGCATGTAGGATCAAATAGATGAAGAGCAGGAATTTGTCGGCTTTTCGTAAATTAAGATCGAAAGCTCGACAGGTCATAACTGCCGCAAAACGAGAATCCTGGAGGAAGTATGTGTCCTCAATCAATTGTAGGACACCCATCGCACAGGTATGGAGAAAGGTTTGGAGTATTTCCGGGACTGCTCACCTTCCTCATGTCCCAGGGGTGAAGGCAAACGGGGCGTTAATAACATCTCCGCTAGAGATAGCGGATGTATTTGGCGAGCACTATGCTGCAGTAAGCAGCAGCGCTCAATACACAAGCGCTTTTCTTGATGTTAAATGCCAAATAGAACGTCTTAGTTTAGACTTTAGGTCAGGCAATGTGAATGCCCCGTACAACGACCCATTCACTCCCTGGGAACTTCAGTCTGCCATAGCAGATTTGAAGCACACGGCTCCAGGAATGGACGCCATCCACAGCGCGTTCTTACGTAACCTTCCTGGAGCTGCCATGAGGAATCTTCTGCATACGTTCAATCGTATGTGGAGGGACGGTGAGTTCCCAGACAGGTGGAAAGAATCAGTGGTGGTACCCATCCCTAAGCAGGGAAAGGACAACTCTGTCCTCGGAAACCACCGCCCGATATCCCTAACATCCTGCCTGTGCAAGCTGATGGAAAGAATGGTAAACAAGAGGCTAGTTTGGTGTCTTGAAAGCCAAAACCTTCTTTCCGAAATTCAGTGTGGGTTCCGTCGCCATAGGTGTACCATAGACCATTTGGTGCGGATTGATAACTTCATCCAGGAGGCATTCGTTCTTAGGCAACACGTGGTTGGTGTCTACTTTGACTTGGAGAAGGCATATGACACCACATGGCGGCATAAAATTTTAATTACCCTCCATAAGTGGGGTTTTAGGGGCAATCTGCGCATTTTTATTAAAAACTTTTTATCGGGACGTGTTTTTAAAGTAAGAATAGGAAATAGTTTAACCAAATTTTATTCACAAGAAAACGGAATTCCCCAAGGCTCCGTCCTGAGTGTGACACTTTTTGCCATAGCTATAGATGATGTGGTTGGATGCATACAAACACCTGTGGAAGGATCTTTGTTTGTAGATGACCTAGCTATTTTCTGTAGGTCATCATTAATCCCCACGGCAGGGAGACAGCTCCAACTCACATTAAATCGTCTATACAAGTGGTCACAGTCGAACGGTTTTCGTTTTTCTCAAGAAAAGACGAAATGTGTCCATTTTTATAGGCGAAGGGGATGCTTCCTCCCGCCGACGCTTAAACTGGGTTGCCATGTTTTAGAGTTTGCTGACTCTATCCGTTTTCTTGGTTTGATCTTGGATAGACGACTGAATTGGAAAAGTCATATTCAGTTCTTAAAGGAACGGTGTTTTGAAGTTTTAAACATTTTAAGATATATCACAAACCGTCTGTGGGGAGCTGACCGCAAATCTATGCTAATGCTGTACAGAGCATTGGTGCGGTCAAAGATCGACTATGGGAGTTTTGTCTACTCCTCGGCCCGGAAGTCATACATGCGTCCACTGACATCGTTACACAATGCCGGAATCAGATTGGCAACTGGTGCTTTTAGAACCAGTCCCATTCCTAGTATTTATTGCGATGCTGGGGAGCCGCCATTGGAGATCCGGAGAAATATCCTCAATTTTATCTTTGAAAGGACACCCGTGTTTTGATGTAATTTTTAAATCCCGTTTTACTGAAATTTTTAACCGACACCCAAGGGCCACAAAACCGCTTGGAATACGTTTTAAGTCTTATATGGACGATATTGGATTGCAGCTTCCCAAGATTGTTCCTACCGGCTCTCTTAAATATCCGCCATGGCAGATCCCACGCCCTAAGGTCTTGTTGGACCTTGCCCTGTATACAAAACATAATATCCTCTCTTGTGAGTACAGGTCGCTATTTTTTGAAGTACTTAATGATCATCCTGGTTGTGAACTGATTTTCACAGATGGCTCTAGATCCTCATCCTCCTGTGCGTGGGCCTTCACTAGCAAAAATCTCTCTTCTAAGGGAGGGCTCAACCCGCTGAGTAGTATTTACACGGCGGAGTTGACGGCCATAAGAATGGCCTTGGAGAGCATTGGTGTTTCGAACAGTCCATATATGATTTGTTCGGACTCCATGAGTGCTCTTCAGTCCATTACCTGCTTCTCTCCTGTCCACCCAATAGTTCAGGATGTACAGGAAGCCCTTTACCATTTAAAATCCAGAGGAGTTGACATCATTTTCCTCTGGATTCCTGGACATGTTGGCTTAGCAGGTAATGAGAGGGCGGACGCACTTGCGAAGGAGGGTTTGAACCTCCCTGTCACAAATGGCGACTCTGTCCTCCACCAAGACCTAAAGGGTATGTTAAGGACAGCAGGGCTTAATAAGTGGCAAACTTTGCGGCAAGAGATGTCGCAAAATAAGCTACATGAAATAAAAAGGGATATTTCTCCATGGGCATCCTCTGTAAGGAATAGTAGAAGGGAAGAAGTCGTGGTCGCGCGTTTGAGAATAGGGCATTCAGCCCTGACCCACTCGTTCCTCTTTACCATCGAGAAGGAACCACCTCGATGCACCGATTGCGACTCCCTTCTAACTGTAAGACACCTCCTGACAGAATGCCGGAAATATAACGTGCTACGAAGCAAGTTCCACATTACGGGGGAACTTGCTGATATTTTATCTGATGACTCCATGAAAATGGATAATATTTTAAGGTTTTTAAGAGAAGCTGGACTTATCCACCTTTTATAGAATTTTAAACATTTACTTTTAATGCATTTTATTATTTATGATTTTACTATTTAATACATCGTAGGAAATCGTTTGCAATGTCTCTTGACAGGCAAGGAGAAAGGTGCAAAATGACCCTAGCTGTCGAAGCACCTAAAATCAAATATCTACCTACCTACGAGAGCTTAGTGCCACGAACTGAAAAGTAGCTTAGTGTCATGCCGTCACTCTCAGACCGTGACATTTAAAAGCAAAGGGAAACATATTTCGGTGCGCAGACAATACTAAGAGTAATATTGCGCTGAAATTTTCAGGGTTTGTAGATGTCATACGTAGGCCTTCGGATAATATGCGACATCTTATGTAGGTGTCCTCGGTTCGACTGCAGGCACTCCAACATTTGAGTTTTTCCCGTGTAAATAGCATTGCGGAATATTTGGCAATTAATTTACGGTAATTCTCATCAAGTAGGAGGAATTAAATTTGCTGTGGTGGTTATAGGCCACCAATGCTTGCAGTATGCAAGCACCGATTACTCGTATATATATATATATATATCATTGTAAATAGCTGCTTATTAAAAAATATATATCTTATAAAACTTAAGGTTCTTCCAGAAGTGCTGTAGAGCTGAAATTTGGCATGAATATAGGTCATTGGTTACAACCTCTAGAAAAATCCGAAATTTCAAGAAATATTATATTTAAGGGGTGTTTTTGACCCCAATGTCCAATTTTAAAAACCCATAAGAAAAGCATTGAAAACTGCAGGGCTATATAAAATTGCTTTTTAAAATTATTTATCATTAAGATACAAAGTCGAAACATACTTTAACACATCGTGGTAGGCAATATCGACTATACGCGTGAAGAGTTGATGGATTCGCCACGACTGTGCTTTCAGAGGTTGTGTTTTTGCACTCTTCAAAACCTCTAAACGTTCTATAATTTTAAGAGTCACAGCTGTAAAAATGAAATAATTTCACTAGGAGCGACTTGATGCAAATGAATAATACGTGAAATTTAAGCTAAAGCTATCTTCTAAATAATTACGAAAGAATTACGGTTACAATTTTTTTGCCATGAACTAAACTTGTTTAGAAAAATGTTCCTGCTGACATTTCATCCTTGGAAGTACTAAAATTCATAATTTCAAATAACTTGTCGGAAATTTATCCCAATGTTGTGATAGCTTTTGAGATATTGTTAACGAGCCCAGTGGCAGTTGCAACAGCAGAAAGATCCTTCTCTAAATTAAAACTTATTAAAAATTATTTAAGATCTTATATTTGTCAATAAATATTGACCTCACTGGCAATAATATCTATTGAACATGAAATTGCAAACAATTTAACTTTTGAAGGCATCATAGATGGCTTGGCCGCAAAAAGAGCAAGAAAATTTTGGATGAAATAGGAAACATAATATGATCGACTATGGATCATATTTAAATGTAATATATAATTATAATTAATATATTTTTGTATTTGTAGATCATTTTTATTTTATAAAACCAGCTCTATCCAAATTCAGATTACCTTAACTGACCTTTGGGTACTTCAGTTAGTTGTGGTGAGAATTCTACTGATGCGCCCTATTCTAATTATTTTCTTTTTTCAATTGTATGGGATGGCAAGCAAAAAAATATAATTAGAATGATAGGCCGCGCATTCTTTTCTTGCACTCGGCCCCGCAAAATATGAAGCCGACCCTGCCCAGCTGCGTAACAATATATCGAGTCTTGCGTCCAGCTAAAGTCAAGCTGCCTATGTAATAATACGTAGTATTGCCAGTGACATAACTGGACTAGAAGGATACATATTTGAAAAAGTCTGAATCTACCGCCGATTTTTCAATAACGAGTGTAATCGATGAGTTAAATGATGGGCGCAGACGCAACTTATTAAGCATCTTATTTGTAATTTAGGGATTGGTTTCGAGGAGTACAATTCGTTCTCACAAAAACCTGAGTAATTGAGGAAACAAAGGAATGATTCTTCCCGGCGAAACCTCAAAATCCGGATCCTTGCGTAACGTCATCTTTCGTCGACCGGATGTCAACGCCGTTTTGAAAACTTGAGCTCGGAAGGATGTAGAATTAATTATGGGAAATTATAAGCAAGGAAATTCGCCTCGCTTTCCTTTGAAAGGAGAACTTATATGTAATGCACGAGTAGATTCATTTTTGACGGACGCCGCATTACTGGTATCTTCGGAAGCGTAAGAGGCAAGTCTCAAAATGTCCATTATTTGTTTTTTTTTTAACATTTGCTTACAACAGAATCATTTTTGGACAGACATTAATTTTTTAATATTGGACAGTTAACAGACATCAACTGAAACTTTTACTTGCTTCGGTTTTTCCGCTATAGTGACATTTTATCAAAAGGTACAGGATAATTTCGTGCACAAATCCCCGGACGTGGCAGCTATTCTTTATAAGATCAATCATACTATATATAAAAAAATTGTGTCTGTGCGGGTGCCTGTCTAGGTGTTGGTCTGTCTGTCAGTCCGCCACGCATATTTTTAGGTACATTTAATTGAAATTCATTGCTGAAATTTTGTGCACGCATAGTTTATCGTAGGTTATGACCAAAAAAACTCGAAAAGTTCAGAAAGTCCCGGGCTTGGTTCTTTTCTCTTTGTGGTTATCATTGAAGCGAGTGTAAGGTATTTTTTATCTGAATTTTAGAATTGGTTAGCATCGAGATACGAACTCGGCACTTAAACCTTTCTGTGGAGAACAGAAGAAAGTTTATTTTTATGAGAGAATTTGAATGCTTTCCGAATTATCCCAAAAATTACTTTTGAATCCGAAAACGGAACTTTTCGCGTTTATAACAATGAGAAATTTTCACTGCTGTGGTAACTCGCATTGTCACCGCATTTGAAAGTCGAATGTTTTTATATGCAAAACATTGCACGTTTTTAAACTGCTATACACTGTTTGGTTTTTAAATTTCATAAATAACAACCTGTGAGTATTTTTGTAAATCGTTTCGTTGTCCAACGCAGACGGTTTTCTAAAATTATGTAACTAAAATATATAATAATATCTTCTAATATTCATTAAATGAGAATAATGGACAGTAAATTCGTTTATTTACGTTGCCATTCTGAATTATTGCTTAGCTAAGGTCTACATCTTGAAATAAGCATTTTTATTGTGACCACAAAACAAATCGTTCACTGCATAGAATTTACGCGTCAATTCGCAGCAAATTAAAGGGAATGAGAGCAGAATATTTATTTTTTTTTGCATTTTAAATTACGCTAGAACCTAGCTACAAAGTCGGGATTAAGATATTTTCAAGCATGAAACATTCCTTCGCCTTTGCCACCTCTTTCCCCCCTCCCTCCCCCTCCCCCTCCGCCACTTTCCGTCCTTCGCTTCGTTTGGGATTTCTTTTAAATGTTGGTAAAGGGAAAGATAAGTACATACATATAGGTTTCTGGAACTCCCGATCAGTGCATCGTTCTATCACTCAAACCTTTCGTCCAGTTCTGTTTACCCATGCAAGGGATCAACAAACGATATCTTCATTCAGACCACGAAACACGCCATACTAACAGCCAGAACTGAAGAGGTTGACGCGATAAAAAGTTCATTAATGAACAAATTTCTTTGCACAAGTGGAATTTACGAAAGTGCGGATAGTTTTGATTATTCTCATCTTGCTGAACCCTACCCAGCAGATAGAGAAAGTATCGAATTCGAGTTAGAAATGCACGTTTTAAGGTCCGATGTATACGCTTCCACTATTTTCTCGATGCCCTTGAGATGGTAAATCATCACTTTATAAAAATATACGTAGTTTATTTCTCATTCCGATTTATAAAAATTCTGCGCAGGTGGGGTACTAAGTATGATCTAACCGCTGCAGGCGTGTTCCTTGCAGGTCCGAAGAACTTAACCCTGACGCCGAATCTATTACTATTTTCGTAATGAATGGCTTTAAGATCGCAACATAGGGTTGGGACGATTTCTTCCTTGTGGGAGGGGTGAGTGAATGACCAAAGAATATGAAACGGTGTGAGGACTGGGAAAGTATGCGGCCCGTGGACTTGGCACTGTGCCTTAATGTGGCCCGTGGGTCCGGTGAAGGGCCTTCATGCGGCCCGCGGACCTACGTGAGTTTGAGACCCCTGTTCTTGAGGATGCTGGCTGTTATCGAGAGCATCTTGTAAGCAATATCGCAATTATATTCATTAGTCTGCACGGAGAAAGCCATGTACTGGAAACATAAGATTTTATGAGTAGTATAAATCCATCCTGGCAACCTACATGCATTAACTTTTAAATTCGGAGTTACAATAATGTTATTGAGAAACCTCACTCCAAATATGGGGGCACGGTACATAGTAATATGCGTTCATCAAAGAGGCAGTCATTGCCACTGGTGCAAGAGTTATGATGCCACGCGTAACATTGTTGCTGTCAAACTATGGTTTGCCATTCCATTTAAAAAGAACAAAAATTACCAGAAAAGACCAGCCCTTGCATTGCCACCAAATAAATCACATGACCAGATAGGGGACAAAATGTTGAGGTCTTTTTATATGCACCCAATATTATCCCAAGGAAAATTGTATGTAGAACAGCCAGGAATACGTGGTTTCAGCAATTCGAAAGGGATAAAACCGGATGCGCAACCGACGATGAGGAATTCCGTAGGTACATAAAGATACTTTCGCAAACACAAATAAAAATTTGCTGCAATTTCGTGAAAAATTTGTGAATTTTGATTTTGATTGATAATTTCCGCACACGTCAACATGTAAATTTTTCGATGTTTCTCGAAATTTCCAGGCGGTGTAACTGCAAATTCTTTACTAGTCGATATTGAAACCAACCAATGAGAAGTCATCGGTAATTGTAACGCCTTATTCTGTTCTTTTTCAGATGGTTTCCCACATCTTTGCAGTGCTGTCGGCATGCCTATTCGTATTGTGTGAGTGGATTCTCGCAGTTACCGATCGAACAAACCTATGAGTAAAAAAAAACTACTGCGATTTTTCCGGGAAAATATACTTTCGATCGCTTCATATTTCAACTGAGTTTACGCGCAGGGCTTTCTCATTAACCACTGCATGTTTTTTTTCTCCAGGTTCAACTGTACGTTCTGCGCCTTTCGATGAAAGTTTGCAGAGCCAGGGCGGACAAATTCCCGGGATCGCGGGGGAACCACCGGTCGATTTGGACGAAGAAGGCGCATTCGAAGTTCAAGGCGACCTCGATCGGGACCAGACAAGCGAAAGCGAGGGCGATTTTAACGAAAAGAGGCAGGTCGAAGGAGACGGAAATGGAGGCGCTCCCGGCGAAGGCGATAATTCGTACGATAACGAAGGCCGAGGCGATGGCGACAATGTCGACGCACCCTATGGTAGCAATGTTGGTGAAATTCTTGGAGACAATTACGTAGCAGGAGACTATAGTAGGTTAATCAAATCCGATGGAGAGAGTCTCAGTAATGGAAACCCAGAGGGAATTGAAGAAGGAATCCAAGCCGAAAGCGAAGGCGGAAATGGTGAAGGGGAAGATGAAGGGGAAGATGAGGGGATAGTTGAAGATTAAGGTAAAAAAAGGAAGCGATTCCGAAGGTGGAGGATATGCCCAAGAAAGCAAATTCATTCATCATCATTAATTCATCATGAATGTTTGGATGGACGTGTAGCATCCGCGTTAAAGTCAAGATCGAAAGATTTTCTGGAAGTTATCTTAAATATTGCATGTAAGAATGCCCTGGATTTCTAAAAAATATAGGAGGAACTCTTAAGCGTCAGAGGATGCCGATTTGTTCTGAAAAAGTATGCCAATGTGCGAAAAATTACCAAAATACGACAAAGCAGGAATTAAACTAGTTTTGCGCGTGAACAGTACTCTTCTTCATTATAATCGAGATTTATTGTATATTTCTTTAGAAAAACAATTAATTTCTTTTTGATTTAATCATCTGTGAGTTATTTTGCAAAAACCATGATGTGAATAAATTATGATTGTTAATCCTGTATTTCGATATATCTTCAAAATAAAATAGAGATTCAATGATGTTTTTGAAATGTGTTCTCTGAATTGATTAATAATAGCATATGAACTGTGCCAAGATTACTTTTCTTGGAAGCACGAAAAAATACATTGAAATGCAAAAAAGGAAATTAAAACGGTAACAACATCTCCTTTTACTTACCTGTCATAAGTAGACCGCGGATCTTTAGGTAAAAACCTATTTTTTCCTGAGTAGATATCTCAATATACAATTGTATATATACGTTTCATGAATAATTAACCCCGATTCGTATATTTTATAGTGCCTAAAAATGCCTATTTTGACATTAATGTCTAAAAATGCCTATTTCGACGTTAATGCTTATTTTTGTCATTTTCATGCAAAAAAAGCCTAAAAAGGGCTAATTTTCTAAAATAATCGACTATAAAAGCAGATTTTGGTATTATTCATATTTTTTAAACTGACTGTACAATGTTCAGTCATGGGTTGGAAATGTCCTTCACACCACGGTCACGATCAAGTGGCGAACAGCAGCTCGGACCTGTCTCGCGTTCGGCTGGGTTATTCTGTTTCCCAGTGTCACGTGATACGACAATGTAACAATGCCTTTAATCTGATGTTGCGTTGCATATCCTTAATGTCAAGGAAGTTGTGGCAAATCTAGCCGAGGATACTGCCTGTGTCACTTCGGCGAAAATGTTGCTGGATGATCCCTCCAGTCCCAAGGATTTGGTGCATATTAGATCCCACTATACATCCCTTGTGTGGATTATGGCTGAATTGGAGGGCTCAGAAAAACCCATCTACGAAAACACTGCTTTGCTGAATGAAGTGAAACAAAAAATCAAGGAAGCGCCAGGTGAAGTGGGGGAAAAGTAAGAGCCAAACTAGAAAAAGTGCTACAAAAGAACTCAGGTCTGCAGAGCCTATATACAGCAGCAGATATACTGGCAGGAAAATCCAGTGAAGTTGAGGGCAAAATTTCATTTCAACATGCACCTAAGTTGTAGTTTTCCCCCGTCACATCAGTTGATGTCGAACGTTCTTTTTTGCTTACAAGATGATATTAACTGACAAATGCCATAGTTTTGTGCTAGAAAACTTAGAAAAGGTGCTTGTCATTTACTGTGAGGCCAACTACGGGAAATTTGTGGAATAAACGCAAAGAGGTGACAAATTCATTATGGGAATTCCGAATGAAACAGTTTGTCAAACATTCTGCATAGTACTTAAATATATACTTGAATAGTGTTTTCAGTCAGTATTACTATATGTAATGTAGATATTATTTTCTCTGTAACGCATGGTAAATTAACCATAAGAATAAGTTTCAATGCATAGTAGTAAAATATTTTTGTTCTTTGAAAACACAAATCAATAATGTTTCGTTGACTGGTAATTTTTGGAAGTAGTTTTTAGAGCCTATTTTACGTTTTATAAAGCCTAATTAAGCTACTTAAAGAGGCTATTTTAGTCGCCTAAAACTTAATTTTTAGAACCTAAAAATCCGCGTTCTAGTTATGACATATTGTAAATTGTTTCACGTAAACATCTTGATTTTTCATAGAAAGCACATCTTCAGATGTTTACAATAATGGAATTTATGACACAAATGAAGTACATTACTATTTTACTCTTTTCTGAACATTAATTAAGGCCACTCTGCCAATACCAGAGGCAAATTTAGATCATAATGTGGTTCACTATAAAAGGATTACAGCAATAAAGCACTTTCTCAAAATCCATCTTCTGAGTAACTGTTTTCTCATTAACACATTTAAATATTATCTCATGTATATTTATCACAGAAACTGACAATATCTAATATTATCTGATCCAAACTTTGGCAACATACAGTTAACAAATAGTATTATCTCACTGGTGGTTAATTATACACTGACTGGTAGTGAGTGATGAATACTTGAATTCCTAGACTGGCCTTCATAACTTGTACTGTGATTGGTCATAATAACAATGTATGTTATTGGCTAGCTGACATTTACAGCTTACTGTGATAGGTGGTAATAAGAACATATGTTATTGGTTAGTTGGTCTACATGATTACTCAGTAATTACAACATTTGTGCCATAGGCTTTAAGGAAGATGGACACGAAAGATGTAAGAAAGATCTATGAAAAGTGCAAATGTGGATGGTTCAGAAGATCAGTGGTATAAATACAGGGCAAAAAATATGTGGCAGATGTAGGAAAAACTATCAGAGATTCAAGAGCCATCAACACATTTCTCAGCTCCAAGTTCATCCAAAGATATTGGGAGTACAGAACTACAGTCATCTAGTTCACTGACTTCAGGAGATTACTCCGACACATTAGTAGCCCCACATGTAGCTTTACATGCATTAAATGAGAGTCTTACATCACTTGGTGAGTCACCAGTTAAAAAGAAGAGATTGCAAGAAAAACAATACCCTAAGAAAAAGTTTGATAAAGTTACTGAGGTACTGAAAAATACTTAAGTATCCAGTCTGAAAACAGAAGATATGGCTTTTTGTGGGAAAAATCAGGAATCTGAAATTATAAGCCAACTAAGAGATAAATTTCAAAGTAGTCTCACAAATAGTGAAAAGATTCAAATACTGACAGTTCTGCCGAAAAGCTGGAGCATTCGACGGATTGAAAATGAATTTGGAGCTTCAAACTATTTAGTGAGAAAAGCAAAACAATTAGTAAAGGAATGTGGTATATTAACAACCCGTAATCCTAGACCTGGATGAATTCTGAGTGAGAATATCGTGACCCATGTGAGAGCTTTCTATAACAGTGATGACATAAGCCGCTGTTTGCCTGGGAAGAAGGATTTTGTTTCTATGAAGGAAAATGGAACCAGGGCTCATAAACAGAAGTGTTTGGTTTTAGGAAATCTTAAAGAGGTGTATAAATCATTTAAAGATAAGAATCCAGAGCTGAAAATAGGACTATAGTGGACAAATTAAATTAAAATTGGACGTCAGAAACTTTATTAAATGGCTTTGGAAAAGATGCATACTGACAGTATCATGCCGAAGGCATACTGATATTATAACAAAAGAAATGTGATCTATTGCAAAGGTTTCAGGATTTCTGTAATAAGCTACAAAGGGATGAATTGTGGCTTGTGCATTGTTCCAATGGAACCCCTGCACCTCATCCTGAAGAACAAATGCATAATTCTCTGCAAAATCACATATGATAATGTATTCATTGTCAAAAAGCCTCTCTTTCAATTCTGTTAAAAAGTGAGACTGCTGGGCTGCTATGAAAGAATGCGGCAAGAGATTTTGTAATTTTTTCTCGAAGATTTCCAAAAATTCTTGTACAGAAGTGATAACTGTTTGGAGTGTAGTTCTATCTGTAGATGTCCATATTTTGCATGTTATTTCATCAATTCCATTTACATAAAAGAGATTAGCTAAGCGTTCTGTTAAATGAGATGTACCAGGGCAGCTCTCACACGATGACAGGTAACACATTGGCTGTGGAGGATTACAAATTATTTGAGAAAGACAAATAAGTTTTTCAGAGCAATCATGAATTTTTTGTCTTTTTAATCCAAATGTAACAGTTCTTGCCATTCCATTTACTGCAATTGTTTTTCTTTTGTGAGCAGACCAGTTTTCATCACCTGGGTCTAAAAAACTCTCCTTCATTCCATCTTATTTAATCTAGCCATGGATGCACTCCTTTTTGCTCTTGCACCCACGTTTGGAGGGGAGGGATTTTTTCCCTCATCCCTTTTTTGAAGACAACAGAAACAACACATGAAATATTACTTGTTTTTGTAATAATGAATCTTGTCGTTTATTGTTATTTTTTATTAAGTACAATTTGTATCATCACAATATTTCTAAGTACTCTATTTTCATGATAATTAATCCTAAATACAAATATGGTAATTTATGGTAACACGAAAGGTTAAAAAATACGAGAAAAGTTTCAACAACCAACGGTTATAAAAATTTATATAATTTCTCTGAAAAAAGTGTTAAGTACCAATATTTCAAATCTGTTACTCGGAGAATATCAAGATAGAGGTGACAGGGTACCATCTTCCAAACAGAAGATATAAATATTTTTAAGGTACTTAAGTGATCCCGGATTTTAAATAGGAGTCGGGGAAGATCACCACGTACAATGTACAACTGTATGTAAGACAGAAAAATTTGTGGCATCCAAAATCACTATAAAGGCAAATGACAGGATAAAATTACTATAACTAATTGAATAAAAATACACCCATGATTTGTGATATTATCAAATTCAGTTATAAAAGAAATAGTTTTAAAAAATTATTAATTAACTTTTTAAAAAATATTACCCAATATATTTATGTTTTTAGTTTGAAATTCAACTATGTAAAACTTTAAATGCAAACAAAAACAAGTTGCAAAGAGCTTTCTTCCGTAAAATTTAAGCATTTGCTTAAAACTGAGTAGCAAACGCTTATAAGCAAAAGCAAACTTTTATTCACTCAATATGAAGCAAATTCTTTTAGCATTTGCTTATGCTTTTACTGTTTGCTTTAAGCATTAGCTTAATTTTTATTCACTCGACCCCATGAACATCAGAATTCATAGTAGAAATATTAAGTAATAAAGTCTTTGGTATTTTGATTAGGAGCTTATACCATATCCAAATCTGTTGTCGACGACCTAATTTTGTTTTGAACTACCAGGAACAAATGGAGCAGTGAATGATTTTTTCAACCATCAATGATATATGGACCAGAGAAAAAAAATTGGAATGTTTTACTGCAGAGGGTGTGATTAAAATAAATTTCGATATACATGCTGTGATTTTTATAAATCTATAGAAAAATAATGATTTGTTAAAACAAGTTCCTAGTAATTATAAATATGGAACAGCTTTGCAATCCCGGGTCCAGCCGTATTGTTGCTATTTTTGATCTTCTTTTGCCGTTTTTCGCGCGGTTAATGTTAAGGCATAATAATGAAATATGTCAATTTTCTTTGTGTATTACATGGTTAAATAAATTGTTCCTTGAAATCTTTTTTAACCAACCTACCCAACCCGGTGGAGCCGAGTACGATGTTGCTACGTATTCAAGATTGGGTGCGTCGCGTCTGCTTGCTGGTAAAACAAAAGATGGAAAATCGCAACGGCAACGGTGTACCCGTTATTCCAAATCTAAGCCATAAATATAACTAAATAATCAAGGAATTTTGTTATAAAAGTATCTTTTTTCTTATTTAAAAAATAAGTCCTCGAGATTTTGAAAATCTGGCTATCAACAAAATATATCATTACTTATAACGAATTTGTCCATAGAAAATTAATGCTATAATTTACGAAATGCTCTAAGGCTAAAATTTCAGCTCTAGGTAAAGGGAATAAATTTGCACGTTTTAGAAATCAGTGCAATTCAACTATTAGGTAAAAGAATTCCATTCTCAACTTGTTCAAGTAAACTACACGTGATACATCGGCACAGGTATTAACGAACCTAAATAATAGTATCATTAATGAGGTAGGGCTCTACTTTGTGGAATTTACTCGAGATGAAAAGAAAAAACTTGGTCACTTCCACAAATTTATTGAACACGACCGGTTTCACTACGATCGTAGCATCATCGGCCGTGTTCAATAAATTTGTGGAAGCGACAAAGTTTTTTTCTTTTCATCTCTAAATAATAGTGTTTCCTTAATATTAGAAAACCTTAGCTTATGATGCCATTAACATTATTGTCGAGAACATCTTTGTCCAATTAAGTCTTCAGGTTTCCATAACGTTAAGAGCTCTGCATCGAAAAAATAATACGAACTTGAGAGTAAAAACAAAAATTCTTACAGCAAGATTTATGCGATAATAGACATCCAATGCACCATACCGTGAACTTACAAAATGAGATTTTCGCTTGTCTTGTTAATGCGCAGCTTTTGATTGTAAATAACTGAGTTTTCGCCTTTCAATCTCTAAAATTGCTTCATTGTACTTTTCGTTCGCACAACGTCTTTTTCGAGATTTTGGAAGACACTGGTGTTGGTGAACTTGGAGGAAGTGTATCTTGCTCCGTTTCCTCGAAATGTATTTCTGAAGGGATGTTCTCCTCAGTAAATTCTGGGGTTGGTTCCTCCACCACCGCTGTTGCCAAATTGCCGGACGCTGCTCTGGGTTTCACAACATCCCTTAAAAATTGCATGGTTTTAAAATGTGGCCACTTTGGATCGAAGGAAGAGACTCCCGCATCTCCAGAACGCGGTGGCTGAATTTTTCCCAGTTCAACAGAGAACTGATCTCTCAAATATTTCCATTTTTTCTCAATTGAATTTCTGAAAAATAAAACAAGAATTATTGTAATTAATATTTATGAGGATAATATCTATTGAGTGAATAAAAGTTTGCTTTTGCTTATAAGCGTTTGCTACTCAGTTTTAAGCAAATGCTTAAATTTTACGGAAGAAAGCTCTTTGCAACTTGTTTTTGTTTGCATTTAAAGTTTTACATAGTTGAATTTCAAACTAAAAACATAAATATATTGGGTAATATTTTTTAAAAAGTTAATTAATAATTTTTTAAAACTATTTCTTTTATAACTGAATTTGATAATATCACAAATCATGGGTGTATTTTTATTCAATTAGTTATAGTAATTTTATCCTGTCATTTGCCTTTATAGTGATTTTGGATGCCACAAATTTTTCTGTCTTACATACAGTTGTACATTGTACGTGGTGATCTTCCCCGACTCCTATTTAAAATCCGGGATCACTTAAGTACCTTAAAAATATTTATATCTTCTGTTTGGAAGATGGTACCCTGTCACCTCTATCTTGATATTCTCCGAGTAACAGATTTGAAATATTGGTACTTAACACTTTTTTCAGAGAAATTATATAAATTTTTATAACCGTTGGTTGTTGAAACTTTTCTCGTATTTTTTAACCTTTCGTGTTACCATAAATTACCATATTTGTATTTAGGATTAATTATCATGAAAATAGAGTACTTAGAAATATTGTGATGATACAAATTGTACTTAATAAAAAATAACAATAAACGACAAGATTCATTATTACAAAAACAAGTAATATTTCATGTGTTGTTTCTGTTGTCTTCAAAAAAGGGATGAGGGAAAAAATCCCTCCCCTCCAAACGTGGGTGCAAGAGCAAAAAGGAGTGCATCCATGGCTAGATTAAATAAGATGGAATGAAGGAGAGTTTTTTAGACCCAGGTGATGAAAACTGGTCTGCTCACAAAAGAAAAACAATTGCAGTAAATGGAATGGCAAGAACTGTTACATTTGGATTAAAAAGACAAAAAATTCATGATTGCTCTGAAAAACTTATTTGTCTTTCTCAAATAATTTGTAATCCTCCACAGCCAATGTGTTACCTGTCATCGTGTGAGAGCTGCCCTGGTACATCTCATTTAACAGAACGCTTAGCTAATCTCTTTTATGTAAATGGAATTGATGAAATAACATGCAAAATATGGACATCTACAGATAGAACTACACTCCAAACAGTTATCACTTCTGTACAAGAATTTTTGGAAATCTTCGAGAAAAAATTACAAAATCTCTTGCCGCATTCTTTCATAGCAGCCCAGCAGTCTCACTTTTTAACAGAATTGAAAGAGAGGCTTTTTGACAATGAATACATTATCATATGTGATTTTGCAGAGAATTATGCATTTGTTCTTCAGGATGAGGTGCAGGGGTTCCATTGGAACAATGCACAAGCCACAATTCATCCCTTTGTAGCTTATTACAGAAATCCTGAAACCTTTGCAATAGATCACATTTCTTTTGTTATAATATCAGTATGCCTTCGGCATGATACTGTCAGTATGCATCTTTTCCAAAGCCATTTAATAAAGTTTCTGACGTCCAATTTTAATTTAATTTGTCCACTATAGTCCTATTTTCAGCTCTGGATTCTTATCTTTAAATGATTTATACACCTCTTTAAGATTTCCTAAAACCAAACACTTCTGTTTATGAGCCCTGGTTCCATTTTCCTTCATAGAAACAAAATCCTTCTTCCCAGGCAAACAGCGGCTTATGTCATCACTGTTATAGAAAGCTCTCACATGGGTCACGATATTCTCACTCAGAATTCATCCAGGTCTAGGATTACGGGTTGTTAATATACCACATTCCTTTACTAATTGTTTTGCTTTTCTCACTAAATAGTTTGAAGCTCCAAATTCATTTTCAATCCGTCGAATGCTCCAGCTTTTCGGCAGAACTGTCAGTATTTGAATCTTTTCACTATTTGTGAGACTACTTTGAAATTTATCTCTTAGTTGGCTTATAATTTCAGATTCCTGATTTTTCCCACAAAAAGCCATATCTTCTGTTTTCAGACTGGATACTTAAGTATTTTTCAGTACCTCAGTAACTTTATCAAACTTTTTCTTAGGGTATTGTTTTTCTTGCAATCTCTTCTTTTTAACTGGTGACTCACCAAGTGATGTAAGACTCTCATTTAATGCATGTAAAGCTACATGTGGGGCTACTAATGTGTCGGAGTAATCTCCTGAAGTCAGTGAACTAGATGACTGTAGTTCTGTACTCCCAATATCTTTGGATGAACTTGGAGCTGAGAAATGTGTTGATGGCTCTTGAATCTCTGATAGTTTTTCCTACATCTGCCACATATTTTTTGCCCTGTATTTATACCACTGATCTTCTGAACCATCCACATTTGCACTTTTCATAGATCTTTCTTACATCTTTCGTGTCCATCTTCCTTAAAGCCTATGGCACAAATGTTGTAATTACTGAGTAATCATGTAGACCAACTAACCAATAACATATGTTCTTATTACCACCTATCACAGTAAGCTGTAAATGTCAGCTAGCCAATAACATACATTGTTATTATGACCAATCACAGTACAAGTTATGAAGGCCAGTCTAGGAATTCAAGTATTCATCACTCACTACCAGTCAGTGTATAATTAACCACCAGTGAGATAATACTATTTGTTAACTGTATGTTGCCAAAGTTTGGATCAGATAATATTAGATATTGTCAGTTTCTGTGATAAATATACATGAGATAATATTTAAATGTGTTAATGAGAAAACAGTTACTCAGAAGATGGATTTTGAGAAAGTGCTTTATTGCTGTAATCCTTTTATAGTGAACCACATTATGATCTAAATTTGCCTCTGGTATTGGCAGAGTGGCCTTAATTAATGTTCAGAAAAGAGTAAAATAGTAATGTACTTCATTTGTGTCATAAATTCCATTATTGTAAACATCTGAAGATGTGCTTTCTATGAAAAATCAAGATGTTTACGTGAAACAATTTACAATATGTCATAACTAGAACGCGGATTTTTAGGTTCTAAAAATTAAGTTTTAGGCGACTAAAATAGCCTCTTTAAGTAGCTTAATTAGGCTTTATAAAACGTAAAATAGGCTCTAAAAACTACTTCCAAAAATTACCAGTCAACGAAACATTATTGATTTGTGTTTTCAAAGAACAAAAATATTTTACTACTATGCATTGAAACTTATTCTTATGGTTAATTTACCATGCGTTACAGAGAAAATAATATCTACATTACATATAGTAATACTGACTGAAAACACTATTCAAGTATATATTTAAGTACTATGCAGAATGTTTGACAAACTGTTTCATTCGGAATTCCCATAATGAATTTGTCACCTCTTTGCGTTTATTCCACAAATTTCCCGTAGTTGGCCTCACAGTAAATGACAAGCACCTTTTCTAAGTTTTCTAGCACAAAACTATGGCATTTGTCAGTTAATATCATCTTGTAAGCAAAAAAGAACGTTCGACATCAACTGATGTGACGGGGGAAAACTACAACTTAGGTGCATGTTGAAATGAAATTTTGCCCTCAACTTCACTGGATTTTCCTGCCAGTATATCTGCTGCTGTATATAGGCTCTGCAGACCTGAGTTCTTTTGTAGCACTTTTTCTAGTTTGGCTCTTACTTTTCCCCCACTTCACCTGGCGCTTCCTTGATTTTTTGTTTCACTTCATTCAGCAAAGCAGTGTTTTCGTAGATGGGTTTTTCTGAGCCCTCCAATTCAGCCATAATCCACACAAGGGATGTATAGTGGGATCTAATATGCACCAAATCCTTGGGACTGGAGGGATCATCCAGCAACATTTTCGCCGAAGTGACACAGGCAGTATCCTCGGCTAGATTTGCCACAACTTCCTTGACATTAAGGATATGCAACGCAACATCAGATTAAAGGCATTGTTACATTGTCGTATCACGTGACACTGGGAAACAGAATAACCCAGCCGAACGCGAGACAGGTCCGAGCTGCTGTTCGCCACTTGATCGTGACCGTGGTGTGAAGGACATTTCCAACCCATGACTGAACATTGTACAGTCAGTTTAAAAAATATGAATAATACCAAAATCTGCTTTTATAGTCGATTATTTTAGAAAATTAGCCCTTTTTAGGCTTTTTTTGCATGAAAATGACAAAAATAAGCATTAACGTCGAAATAGGCATTTTTAGACATTAATGTCAAAATAGGCATTTTTAGGCACTATAAAATATACGAATCGGGGTTAATTATTCATGAAACGTATATATACAATTGTATATTGAGATATCTACTCAGGAAAAAATAGGTTTTTACCTAAAGATCCGCGGTCTACTTATGACAGGTAAGTAAAAGGAGATGTTGTTACCGTTTTAATTTCCTTTTTTGCATTTCAATGTATTTTTTCGTGCTTCCAAGAAAAGTAATCTTGGCACAGTTCATATGCTATTATTAATCAATTCAGAGAACACATTTCAAAAACATCATTGAATCTCTATTTTATTTTGAAGATATATCGAAATACAGGATTAACAATCATAATTTATTCACATCATGGTTTTTGCAAAATAACTCACAGATGATTAAATCAAAAAGAAATTAATTGTTTTTCTAAAGAAATATACAATAAATCTCGATTATAATGAAGAAGAGTACTGTTCACGCGCAAAACTAGTTTAATTCCTGCTTTGTCGTATTTTGGTAATTTTTCGCACATTGGCATACTTTTTCAGAACAAATCGGCATCCTCTGACGCTTAAGAGTTCCTCCTATATTTTTTAGAAATCCAGGGCATTCTTACATGCAATATTTAAGATAACTTCCAGAAAATCTTTCGATCTTGACTTTAACGCGGATGCTACACGTCCATCCAAACATTCATGATGAATTAATGATGATGAATGAATTTGCTTTCTTGGGCATATCCTCCACCTTCGGAATCGCTTCCTTTTTTTACCTTAATCTTCAACTATCCCCTCATCTTCCCCTTCATCTTCCCCTTCACCATTTCCGCCTTCGCTTTCGGCTTGGATTCCTTCTTCAATTCCCTCTGGGTTTCCATTACTGAGACTCTCTCCATCGGATTTGATTAACCTACTATAGTCTCCTGCTACGTAATTGTCTCCAAGAATTTCACCAACATTGCTACCATAGGGTGCGTCGACATTGTCGCCATCGCCTCGGCCTTCGTTATCGTACGAATTATCGCCTTCGCCGGGAGCGCCTCCATTTCCGTCTCCTTCGACCTGCCTCTTTTCGTTAAAATCGCCCTCGCTTTCGCTTGTCTGGTCCCGATCGAGGTCGCCTTGAACTTCGAATGCGCCTTCTTCGTCCAAATCGACCGGTGGTTCCCCCGCGATCCCGGGAATTTGTCCGCCCTGGCTCTGCAAACTTTCATCGAAAGGCGCAGAACGTACAGTTGAACCTGGAGAAAAAAAACATGCAGTGGTTAATGAGAAAGCCCTGCGCGTAAACTCAGTTGAAATATGAAGCGATCGAAAGTATATTTTCCCGGAAAAATCGCAGTAGTTTTTTTTTACTCATAGGTTTGTTCGATCGGTAACTGCGAGAATCCACTCACACAATACGAATAGGCATGCCGACAGCACTGCAAAGATGTGGGAAACCATCTGAAAAAGAACAGAATAAGGCGTTACAATTACCGATGACTTCTCATTGGTTGGTTTCAATATCGACTAGTAAAGAATTTGCAGTTACACCGCCTGGAAATTTCGAGAAACATCGAAAAATTTACATGTTGACGTGTGCGGAAATTATCAATCAAAATCAAAATTCACAAATTTTTCACGAAATTGCAGCAAATTTTTATTTGTGTTTGCGAAAGTATCTTTATGTACCTACGGAATTCCTCATCGTCGGTTGCGCATCCGGTTTTATCCCTTTCGAATTGCTGAAACCACGTATTCCTGGCTGTTCTACATACAATTTTCCTTGGGATAATATTGGGTGCATATAAAAAGACCTCAACATTTTGTCCCCTATCTGGTCATGTGATTTATTTGGTGGCAATGCAAGGGCTGGTCTTTTCTGGTAATTTTTGTTCTTTTTAAATGGAATGGCAAACCATAGTTTGACAGCAACAATGTTACGCGTGGCATCATAACTCTTGCACCAGTGGCAATGACTGCCTCTTTGATGAACGCATATTACTATGTACCGTGCCCCCATATTTGGAGTGAGGTTTCTCAATAACATTATTGTAACCCCGAATTTAAAAGTTAATGCATGTAGGTTGCCAGGATGGATTTATACTACTCATAAAATCTTATGTTTCCCGTACATGGCTTTCTCCGTGCAGACCAATGAATATAATTGCGACATTGCTTACAAGATGCTCTCGATAACAGCCAGCATCCTCAAGAACAGGGGCCGCATGAAGGCCCTTCACCGGACCCACGGGCCACATTAAGGCACAGTGCCAAGTCCACGGGCCGCATACTTTCCCAGTCCTCACACCGTTTCATATTCTTTGGGCATTCACTCACCCCTCCCACAAGGAAGAAATCGTCCCAACCCTATGTTGCGATCTTAAAGCCATTCATCACGAAAATAGTAATAGATTCGGCGTCAGGGTTAAGTTCTTCGGACCTGCAAGGAACACGCCTGCAGCGGTTAGATCATACTTAGTACCCCACCTGCGCAGAATTTTTATAAATCGGAATGAGAAATAAACTACGTATATTTTTATAAAGTGATGATTTACCATCTCAAGGGCATCGAGAAAATAGTGGAAGCGTATACATCGGACCTTAAAACGTGCATTTCTAACTCGAATTCGATACTTTCTCTATCTGCTGGGTAGGGTTCAGCAAGATGAGAATAATCAAAACTATCCGCACTTTCGTAAATTCCACTTGTGCAAAGAAATTTGTTCATTGATGAACTTTTTATCGCGTCAACCTCTTCAGTTCTGGCTGTTAGTATGGCGTGTTTCGTGGTCTGAATGAAGATGTTGATCCCTTGCATGGGTAAACAGAACTGGACGAAAGGTTTGAGTGATAGAACGATGCACTGATCGGGAGTTCCAGAAACCTATATGTATGTACTTATCTTTCCCTTTACCAACATTTAAAAGAAATCCCAAACGAAGCGAAGGACGGAAAGTGGCGGAGGGGGAGGGGGAGGGAGGGGGGAAAGAGGTGGCAAAGGCGAAGGAATGTTTCATGCTTGAAAATATCTTAATCCCGACTTTGTAGCTAGGTTCTAGCGTAATTTAAAATGCAAAAAAAAATAAATATTCTGCTCTCATTCCCTTTAATTTGCTGCGAATTGACGCGTAAATTCTATGCAGTGAACGATTTGTTTTGTGGTCACAATAAAAATGCTTATTTCAAGATGTAGACCTTAGCTAAGCAATAATTCAGAATGGCAACGTAAATAAACGAATTTACTGTCCATTATTCTCATTTAATGAATATTAGAAGATATTATTATATATTTTAGTTACATAATTTTAGAAAACCGTCTGCGTTGGACAACGAAACGATTTACAAAAATACTCACAGGTTGTTATTTATGAAATTTAAAAACCAAACAGTGTATAGCAGTTTAAAAACGTGCAATGTTTTGCATATAAAAACATTCGACTTTCAAATGCGGTGACAATGCGAGTTACCACAGCAGTGAAAATTTCTCATTGTTATAAACGCGAAAAGTTCCGTTTTCGGATTCAAAAGTAATTTTTGGGATAATTCGGAAAGCATTCAAATTCTCTCATAAAAATAAACTTTCTTCTGTTCTCCACAGAAAGGTTTAAGTGCCGAGTTCGTATCTCGATGCTAACCAATTCTAAAATTCAGATAAAAAATACCTTACACTCGCTTCAATGATAACCACAAAGAGAAAAGAACCAAGCCCGGGACTTTCTGAACTTTTCGAGTTTTTTTGGTCATAACCTACGATAAACTATGCGTGCACAAAATTTCAGCAATGAATTTCAATTAAATGTACCTAAAAATATGCGTGGCGGACTGACAGACAGACCAACACCTAGACAGGCACCCGCACAGACACAATTTTTTTAATATATAGTATGATTGATCTTATAAAGAATAGCTGCCACGTCCGGGGATTTGTGCACGAAATTATCCTGTATCTTTTGATAAAATGTCACTATAGCGGAAAAACCGAAGCAAGTAAAAGTTTCAGTTGATGTCTGTTAACTGTCTAATATTAAAAAATTAATGTCTGTCCAAAAATGATTCTGTTGTAAGCAAATGTTAAAAAAAAAACAAATAATGGACATTTTGAGACTTGCCTCTTACGCTTCCGAAGATACCAGTAATGCGGCGTCCGTCAAAAATGAATCTACTCGTATATTACATATAAGTTCTCCTTTCAAAGGAAAGCGAGGCGAATTTCCTTGCTTATAATTTCCCATAATTAATTCTACATCCTTCCGAGCTCAAGTTTTCAAAACGGCGTTGACATCCGGTCGACGAAAGATGACGTTACGCAAGGATCCGGATTTTGAGGTTTCGCCGGGAAGAATCATTCCTTTGTTTCCTCAATTACTCAGGTTTTTGTGAGAACGAATTGTACTCCTCGAAACCAATCCCTAAATTACAAATAAGATGCTTAATAAGTTGCGTCTGCGCCCATCATTTAACTCATCGATTACACTCGTTATTGAAAAATCGGTGGTATATTCAGACTTTTTCAAATATGTATCCTTCTAGTCCAGTTATGTCACTGGCAATACTACGTATTATTACATAGGCAGCTTGACTTTAGCTGGGCGCAAGACTCGATATATTGTTACGCAGCTGGGCAGGGTCGGCTTCATATTTTGCGGGGCCGAGTGCAAGAAAAGAATGCGCGGCCTATCATTCTAATTATATTTTTTTGCTTGCCATCCCATACAATTGAAAAAAGAAAATAATTAGAATAGGCCGCATCAGTAGAATTCTCACCACAACTAACTGAAGTACCCAAAGGTCAGTTAAGGTAATCTGAATTTGGATAGAGCTGGTTTTATAAAATAAAAATGATCTACAAATACAAAAATGTATTAATTATAATTATATATTACATTTAAATATGATCCATAGTCGATCATATTATGTTTCCTATTTCATCCAAAATTTTCTTGCTCTTTTTGCGGCCAAGCCATCTATGATGCCTTCAAAAGTTAAATTGTTTGCAATTTCATGTTCAATAGATATTATTGCCAGTGAGGTCAATATTTATTGACAAATATAAGATCTTAAATAATTTTTAATAAGTTTTAATTTAGAGAAGGATCTTTCTGCTGTTGCAACTGCCACTGGGCTCGTTAACAATATCTTAAAAGCTATCACAACATTGGGATAAATTTCCGACAAGTTATTTGAAATTATGAATTTTAGTACTTCCAAGGATGAAATGTCAGCAGGAACATTTTTCTAAACAAGTTTAGTTCATGGTAAAAAAATTGTAACCGTAATTCTTTCGTAATTATTTAGAAGATAGCTTTAGCTTAAATTTCACGTATTATTCATTTGCATCAAGTCGCTCCTAGTGAAATTATTTCATTTTTACAGCTGTGACTCTTAAAATTAAAGAACGTTTAAAGGTTTTGAAGAGTGCTAAAACACAACCTCTGAAAGCACAGTCGTGGCGAATCCATCAACTCTTCACGCGTATAGTCGATATTGCCTACCACGATGTGTTAAAGTATGTTTCGACTTTGTATCTTAATGATAAATAATTTTAAAAAGCAATTTTATATAGCCCTGCAGTTTTCAATGCTTTTCTTATGGGTTTTTAAAATTGGACATTGGGGTCAAAAACACCCCTTAAATATAATATTTCTTGAAATTTCGGATTTTTCTAGAGGTTGTAACCAATGACCTATATTCATGCCAAATTTCAGCTCTACAGCACTTCTGGAAGAACCTTAAGTTTTATAAGATATATATTTTTTAATAAGCAGCTATTTACAATGATATATATATATATATATATATATATATATATATACGAGTAATCGGTGCTTGCATACTGCAAGCATTGGTGGCCTATAACCACCACAGCAAATTTCATTCCTCCTACTTGATGAGAATTACCGTAAATTAATTGCCAAATATTCCGCAATGCTATTTACACGGGAAAAACTCAAATGTTGGAGTGCCTGCAGAAGAACCGAGGACACCTACATAAGATGTCGCATATTATCCGAAGGCCTACGTATGACATCTACAAACCCTGAAAATTTCAGCGCAATATTACTCTTAGTATTGTCTGCGCACCGAAATATGTTTCCCTTTGCTTTTAAATGTCACGGTCTGAGAGTGACGGCATGACACTAAGCTACTTTTCAGTTCGTGGCACTAAGCTCTCGTAGGTAGGTAGATATTTGATTTTAGGTGCTTCGACAGCTAGGGTCATTTTGCACCTTTCTCCTTGCCTGTCAAGAGACATTGCAAACGATTTCCTACGATGTATTAAATAGTAAAATCATAAATAATAAAATGCATTAAAAGTAAATGTTTAAAATTCTATAAAAGGTGGATAAGTCCAGCTTCTCTTAAAAACCTTAAAATATTATCCATTTTCATGGAGTCATCAGATAAAATATCAGCAAGTTATATTTCCGGCATTCTGTCAGGAGGTGTCTTACAGTTAGAAGGGAGTCGCAATCGGTGCATCGAGGTGGTTCCTTCTCGATGGTAAAGAGGAACGAGTGGGTCAGGGCTGAATGCCCTATTCTCAAACGCGCGACCACGACTTCTTCCCTTCTACTATTCCTTACAGAGGATGCCCATGGAGAAATATCCCTTTTTATTTCATGTAGCTTATTTTGCGACATCTCTTGCCACAAAGTTTGCCACTTATTAAGCCCTGCTGTCCTTAACATACCCTTTAGGTCTTGGTGGAGGACAGAGTCGCCATTTGTGACAGGGAGGTTCAAACCCTCCTTCGCAAGTGCGTCCGCCCTCTCATTACCTGCTAAGCCAACATGTCCAGGAATCCAGAGGAAAATGATGTCAACTCCTCTGGAGTTTAAATGGTAAAGGGCTTCCTGTACATCCTGAACTATTGGGTGGACAGGGGAGAAGCAGGTAATGGACTGAAGAGCACTCATGGAGTCCGAACAAATCATATATGGACTGTTCGAAACACCAATGCTCTCCAAGGCCATTCTTATGGCCGTCAACTCGCCGTGTAAATACTACTCAGCGGGTTGAGCCCTCCCTTAGAAGAGAGATTTTTGCTAGTGAAGGCCCACGCACAGGAGGATGAGGATCTAGAGCCATCTGTGAAAATCAGTTCACAACCAGGATGATCATTAAGTACTTCAAAAAATAGCGACCTGTACTCACAAGAGAGGATATTATGTTTTGTATACAGGGCAAGGTCCAACAAGACCTTAGGGCGTGGGATCTGCCATGGCGGATATTTAAGAGAGCCGGTAGGAACAATCTTGGGAAGCTGCAATCCAATATCGTCCATATAAGACTTAAAACGTATTCCAAGCGGTTTTGTGGCCCTTGGGTGTCGGTTAAAAATTTCAGTAAAACGGGATTTAAAAATTACATCAAAACACGGGTGTCCTTTCAAAGATAAAATTTTTGTGACATAGTTACACATGAGGATATTTCTCCGGATCTCCAATGGCGGCTCCCCAGCATCGCAATAAATACTAGGAATGGGACTAGTTCTAAAAGCACCAGTTGCCAATCTGATTCCGGCATTGTGTAACGATGTCAGTGGACGCATGTATGACTTCCGGGCCGAGGAGTAGACAATACTCCCATAGTCGATCTTTGACCGCACCAATGCTCTGTACAGCATTAGCATAGATTTGCGGTCAGCTCCCCACAGACGGTTTGTGATATATCTTAAAATGTTTAAAACTTCAAAACACCGTTCCTTTAAAAACTGAATATGACTTTTCCAATTCAGTCGTCTATCCAAGATCAAACCAAGAAAACGGATAGAGTCAGCAAACTCTAAAACATGGCAACCCAGTTTAAGCGTCGGCGGGAGGAAGCATCCCCTTCGCCTATAAAAATGGACACATTTCGTCTTTTCTTGAGAAAAACGAAAACCGTTCGACTGTGACCACTTGTATAGACGATTTAATGTGAGTTGGAGCTGTCTCCCTGCCGTGGGGATTAATGATGACCTACAGAAAATAGCTAGGTCATCTACAAACAAAGATCCTTCCACAGGTGTTTGTATGCATCCAACCACATCATCTATAGCTATGGCAAAAAGTGTCACACTCAGGACGGAGCCTTGGGGAATTCCGTTTTCTTGTGAATAAAATTTGGATAAACTATTTCCTATTCTTACTATAAAAACACGTCCCGAGAAAAAGTTTTTAATAAAAATGGGCAGATTGCCCCTAAAACCCCACTTATGGAGGGTAATTAAAATTTTATGCCGCCATGTGGTGTCATATGCCTTCTCCAAGTCAAAGTAGACACCAACCACGTGTTGCCTAAGAACGAATGCCTCCTGGATGAAGTTATCAATCCGCACCAAATGGTCTATGGTAGACCTATGGCGACGGAACCCACACTGAATTTCGGAAAGAAGGTTTTGGCTTTCAAGACACCAAACTAGCCTCTTGTTTACCATTCTTTCCATCAGCTTGCACAGGCAGGATGTTAGGGATATCGGGCGGTGGTTTCCGAGGACAGAGTTGTCCTTTCCCTGCTTAGGGATGGGTACCACTACTGATTCTTTCCACCTGTCTGGGAACTCACCGTCCCTCCACATACGATTGAACGTATGCAGAAGATTCCTCATGGCAGCTCCAGGAAGGTTACGTAAGAACGCGCTGTGGATGGCGTCCATTCCTGGAGCCGTGTCCTTCAAATCTGCTATGGCAGACTGAAGTTCCCAGGGAGTGAATGGGTCGCTGTACGGGGCATTCACATTGCCTGACCTAAAGTCTAAACTAAGACGTTCTATTTGGCATTTAACATCAAGAAAAGCGCTTGTGTATTGAGCGCTGCTGCTTACTGCAGCATAGTGCTCGCCAAATACATCCGCTATCTCTAGCGGAGATGTTATTAACGCCCCGTTTGCCTTCACCCCTGGGACATGAGGAAGGTGAGCAGTCCCGGAAATACTCCTAACCTTTCTCCATACCTGTGCGATGGGTGTCCTACAATTGATTGAGGACACATACTTCCTCCAGGATTCTCGTTTTGCGGCAGTTATGACCTGTCGAGCTTTCGATCTTAATTTACGAAAAGCCGACAAATTCCTGCTCGTCGGATACTTATTAAAAAAATTTAGTGCCTTCTTCCTTTGATGGATAGCCTGAGCACATTCATCATTCCACCATGGCACAGGTGGGCGACGTGACTTGCTGGCAGACCGTGGAACACTTACCTCTGCAGCGTGAATAATTGCATCCATAGCAGCATCAACATTCGCTGCAGCACTAAGAGCAGGGTCATAACAAATTTTTAAAATGTTTTTAAAATTACCCCAATCGGCTTTCTTCAAGACCCATTTAGGGGGTAAATTTAAATTATTTAAAAAATCACTTTTCCGGATGAGAAGGGGGAAGTGATCGCTTCTACATAAGTCATCGTGAACGTGCATTTTAAAAATGGGAGCAATAGTGCTTGTACATATAAAAAGATCAATGGCCGAGTATTCACCATTATAAGAATTAAAACGCGTCTTTTCGTTATCATTGATTAAAATCAGATCGTGATGGCTTAAAAACTTTTCTAAAATACGACCTCGGCCATTATAATCTCCCATAGTGTCTCCCCAAAGAGGGCTATGGGCATTTAAATCTCCTAAAAGAATGATTGGCCGAGGTAGCTGGCGGATGAGGTCCTCAAGGGTTCTTTCTGTCACGGAAGCCCACTCCGGAAAGTACACATTGCAAAAAGTGATGCGCTCTGGACAGGCAACCGTAACTGCAACAGCCTGGAACGTTGTCTGCAAATCCACCTGGGAGGTGTAGAGTCTCCCGGATGGCCGCAGCGACGCCTCCCTGTGCCCTACGACCGCTGAGGTCATCTTTGCGAAATATTTTAAAACCTTTTAATGAAACTTTGTCAGATCTTTTAAAATGAGTCTCCTGTAAAAATATACTGTATGGGTTAAAATTGTTTATTAAAATATCAAGCTCCGCCTTATGTTTAAAATACCCATTACAATTCCATTGAACTGTAAGCATTTAAAATAAATTTAAAATAAGGATAAAAACCATAAAATCTGTAAAAAAAGACAGTAAATGCATCGTTCACGTGGAGCAAAGCTTACCGTGTAAGCTTTGTCTTCCTCCCTTTCAACCGTTGTGCGAGGAGGGCTTGCAATTCCTCCTCGTTCAGACTTTCTTCCTCCATCTCCACCTCAGTGGAGAGAAGACCCTTGCTGGAGGGACCAGGTGGTGGTGTCTTCCCACGCTTGTCAGCATGGGATTCCACTGGTGGCCTGGCTTTAGGTCTCGGTGACTGACTCCTCTTTGGAGAGTCAGCACCAGAGGTGATTTCCACCTCCATTGAGGTGGTTTCTTTTTTGTTTCTTATCTGTTTTTGATGTGTTAAGTTTTTCTTTTCAGTTCCTTTTTTTCTGTTTTCAATCTCTCTTTTATTTTTTTCCTCTTTTCCCTGCAGATGTTCTGCCTCGTGCTCGGTTTGGGTAGAACAGGTGACCATTTTCTTCGGAGTTGCTGCTTTCTCCGCATAAGACTTTGAGAATGTCTGTGCTATCAGGGTCCTGTACTTCTTCCGTGCCTCAAAATATGGAATTTTTTCCATCGTTTTGATCTCTACGATCTTGCGTTCTTCCTGCACTTTGGGGCAATCTCGCGAGTAGACTGGGTGTGGTCCCTCGCAATTGCCGCAAAGTACAGGTGAGGCACATACCTCCCCCTCATGCACAGCTTTGCTACATTTTGGGCAGATGGCTTCGCCCTTGCACCTTAGTGCGACATGACCAAATTTTTGGCACTTGTAGCAACGCATTGGGTTTGATATATACGGACGTACAGGACATTTCTCATACCCTATATTGACCTTCTTCGGAAGCTTGTCGAGCGAAAAGGTGAGAACCACAGAGGTGGTGTTTATGGTTTCACCATTCCTTTTTGTCGTTAGTCTACGACAGTTGATGACCCCTTGGGGAGCCATCTCCCTCGTAATCTCTGCGACATCGACATAGAGAAGGTCATAGCAGGATATGACCCCACGACAGGTATTCAAAGTATTATGCGGCTCCACAGTGACAGGAATGTCATGCAGCTTCTTCAAAGCAAGCAGCACTTCACTTTGCTTATCATTTCTGGTTTTAATTAATAGTGTTCCGTTTCTTATTTTTTTAACAGATTCTAGGTCCCCTGGGATTGCTCCCGAGAGGACCTTTTGTATTAGGAAGGGAGAGACCTTAGTAAGGTTCTCGCCTTCGTTTGCACATCTCATAATTAGATAGTTCCTGCAGGCGCAGGTTGACTTATCTCCCCCGTCCACATCTGGGCGGGTTCTTTTTGGGGGTGGAGGAAGTATGTGTTCCGCCATTAAATACAGAAAATTCATCTCCTGGTCTCCCCACCCACCACGGAGCCACACATTTGGGACGCCACACCGCAAACCGGTGGGGTCGCCAGGGCTAACCAAAGGATATAGCACCCGCAGCTAGGCTGCCTGCTTCAGGTTAGGTCTCAGCTCCCACTCCACCCACCGTACATGGGCCTCCAACCCCATGCACCTTCGACCCCCCTCCACAGACCTCCATAGCCCAAAGCGCTCGCCACCGGAACGCCGAAACGTGACGGAAGCCGATTGGCCAGGTGTGGCTAGCACCTGACCGCCCGTCTACAGCGAATCCAGGGCCTAAGTGGTGTATTACTCCATGGCCCTTCCAAAGCATCCGACTTCTTCCGGAACCAAGGAGCTCAACCACCAGGATCCCCTTCTCCCCCTTACGGGTCGCCGTGCACGGCAAACACACGGGTGGGTTCATAGCCAGATGTTGTAGCTTTATGCGTAGGTAGTAACCCACATACTACCTGGACATTGCCCTTGGCAGAAACTGGGGGTTTTTTAGCGAGGTCTGCTCCTCGCCTCATTGGTCGCCTCTTACGACCAGCAGAGGGGCTGCGGGAGTATTCTCAATCCCCCTACCCGCAGGGGGGACTAAGCTCTCGTTCAGTTTTATTAACACGTAAAATAAATTCCCGAAGAAAAGCATTGTCTCGTAGTCATGACAGAAATATTGGGCCATTGTTATGAATTGTATAAAATTCCGTTTTTATGCAGTCAAAATCGAATAATTGGACTAATTCGGCACGGATTCGTGTTCTACTTTCAGGAAAAATAATTTTCGTTTTTTTTTCCCGTCTTCTAATATAGGTCCAAAGTTTGTACCTTAATTGAAAGTAATTTAAAAATGCAATTATAAAAAGGTTTGTACGGATTTAAATGGTTTTCTAATGGGACTTGAAAATGAACGTTTTGGAGTGTAAAAGACCCCGTTGTAAGGGGAAATTTTGAAATTTTCGATTTTACCTGATGATTTTGGACCAACACCAAGGTTCCCTCCAAATTTCAGCTCTGTAGAATATCTAAAAGTACCTTAGGTTTTATATCATTATATATAACATATCTTCCGTAAGAAGCAGCTATTTATTATAGATATAGATTTCGAAGGTAATATGAAAGTTATTAAAACAAAGAAGTCGAGTGTTATCCATGAACATGGACAAAATTATTGCGTTTTTATTTTTTATGTGGTTAAACCGCCACATATGTGGTTACTAGAGCCTCGTTTGTAAGTGGCAACAATGTGGAGATGCACGCTCAGGATTTCAGTTTTCCATTTTTTATAAATTCGGCATATTTAAAAAATAATTTAAATTGTCTCCTATTCCTATCCTGTATATTCTTTTTATAAATTAATATCTAAAGAAAAACGAATGGCAGCAATACAGAATTCTACACTCCAAGTTTCAGTACTTTGTCGTTTACGATTTTGTCACAATTTTAATTTAAGTAAGTGCACAGACAGATGCCAAAGTGAAAGTATAAGCGCATTTTAAAAACGCACTAAAACACATTGAGTGCTGTCATTGCAACTTTAAAAATACTTTTGGTTTCTGGTAGACGTTTTTCATATTGCTGGTGTATTAAAAATGACTTTTTGTTGGTTGTCTTTGGTCATTAACATGTAAATATATATTTTTTCTAGCGATGAATTTTTTTCATATACCATATGAAATTTTGTTCGTAAGATGCATTATCATTTTTCACTGAAATTATTATTGTTTATGTTCGCATTTGTGGGTCGAATATTGGCAATGCAAACCAAAAGTATTTAAAAACTATTTAAATTCCTTGTTAATAACGCGGTCCACGAAGCTGCAAGAGTCTTGTAAGTCGCCACCAAAAAAATAAGTTCTAATGATCATATCAGTAAAATATGAAAAAATATCGTCGGCTCCTCGGAACGTTTTTGCAATATTATCTCGAAGGTCAACGTGTTAAGCATCAATAATAATAAGTAGCGTAAATATCGTCATTCCTAATGAATAGTATGCATATGTAATAATGATACGTATGCTAAACTAGTATTTTTTCTCAACTCTTTTTGCCTCGTACATTTCATCGATACAACTAACTTCTTCTGTTCTACCATACATTGTTTCACTTCCTCCTCTGGTTGTGGCCATTTAGGACCAAGCTTACGAAGTCTAGGTTTCTCTTTTCCTGCCATCTCCAGTTTTTTCTCCTTCATGAATTATTTTTCTGTGGGACATGGACCGAAATGACGTTCTGCTGCTCGGTTTTCGTGCGTTTTTACGTAGGTATTGAATCATCAGAAGCTTATAGATAATAGCGTGGGCATATATTCTTCACTCTTGTAGCCATTGCGTTCTCAATAAACATAGCGGGATTTATTCTAGATATTAATAAAAACTTTACGACGTCTACAGGAATTTAACGATCCGTAGCATTAATCGAGATTTTCAACGTACTCGTTAGGAACTAAAACATATGATTACATAAACACGCACCGAAATTGAAATTTTCTGTTGAGTCATTTTCCACGACAGAATTTTTAATGCCTTCAGACAACTTGTGATGATGTTGGAATTTATACATTATCGAACGCATCATCACTTCCTTCATTCTGTGGATTAAGGACGGGTCTCGGTGATATTTTTCGAATCAGTTTAACCAATCACTGTGAACGCCGTTTTCTGCAAAGAGCCGGAGCCGCGGTTTTGTTTGCGCGATTTGTTAGTTCGAGTGCGAAACATTGTCCACGGTCGTTCATGTTTTTTTTCATTCATAACGCGTCTTCCAACGATGTCTTCCAAACGGCTTTCCAATATATTTATACCGATCTAGAGTACATTTAGTATTTTTTTAATTCGATTGTATTCACATCGGGTTGATGATCTTGACGTCCTTAAAGGAGGCTTTTCTACGGATGTTCCAGCTGATTGCGTAATTCCACCGATGCTACGGTTTCGTGGGCTTTAGTCTGTCCTCAGTCACTTCGTCGGTAAAGATCCTTCGAATCCTATCGGAAACTAAACTGGGACGCGAAATTGTATTAAAATAAAAAAGCTACTTTGCGAATAGCCACGCCGCCCGGCCAAGTTTGCCACAGAAGGGAACTGATAACGCGCTAAAAATAATTTATTTTGTATAACTGCGGTCCAAGTCACACGGAAATGTTTACAGCTCATTACCGCCCATACAGGAAGTGGACGTCTTCGTCTCCAGTTTATCACTCCGTAACACTTTCCTTTATATTAAAAACTTTCCACTTGTATTATTCGATGGTTGTATAAAAATAACAGTGTTTTGCATAAATTTGAGTGATTTTTTTTTAATTGATCTTTTTTAGAATAGCACGACACGCTAAATACAGGTCTACATGGGCCGGAAATTTGGGGCCCGAGCCCGGCCCGGCCCGACTTTCTTTGAAATAGGCCCGACTTGAGCCCGATGACGCAAGTATAATTCGTTTAGATATTGTATGCAACATTACATTAAGTGATTATGGATAAGCGATATCATCTACCTATGTATTTCCTCAAAATAAACCTATACATATTATTCGATAATAATTTTGATATATTCTTTCTTCAACTCATACGTACTTTCATTCCTTCCCTCCCTCTTATCCGTTACTTTTTGTTTTAAAATTTACATTTTCTCTTATTTTAAATTATTTTATATAAAATAATCAATAATAATTTAATTATATTTATTATTTACTCACCAAAATGAAAATTATGCCCCTCCTGTACTTCGATTTTTACTGCATGTTATTGTGCAGAAACAAAATCGAGTCAACACTGTCGCTACTTAGGTGAGTTCGGCGCTCGTTCATAATCCATCCAACAGCACTGAAATTCCTTTCGCTGGTTGAACTTGTGGCCGGTATTGATAGAACTTGCTTCGCCACTTTCGACAACCACGGAAACTCTTTTTCTCGAATTTTCCACCAAACTAACAAATTATTAACATCCAATTGGGTCGCACTATTGGCCGGTTTCACCAACCTTCGTTAAGGATTTAACGAGCCGTTAGTGTACTTGAACGATTCGTTAGCGCAAACCGTTGTTCCACCAACGTCTGTTAAGATTAACGATTCGTTAAACTCTCGTTATTTTAACGCGTCTAGCTCGGCCACTTAAAGGAATTAACGAATCGTTAAGTCTAGCAAATATGGCGGCTGATAATTTCGATGCTGAAGTTCTGTATTTGGAAAATATTCGGAGAAGAACTCGCCGTCCAAGATATATAGAAACAGATCAATTATAAACATTCGACGACAATAAATTCAAAGAAAGATTCAGGCTTAGCAAAAATGTTGTGCTGAAAATTGTCGAAGAAATAGAAGACAAGTTGGAATATTTCATCAAATTGTCTAGTTTATATTAGGCAAGGAAGAATTAATGCTTCATGAAGCACTTGGAATATTCACGGTATTAGTAATGTAAAATTAGTTGGGTTATAGTAGTTTTTGTCAAGTTGAGCATCATTTAGCTGTAAATTTAGGCAATTTCATCTTGTACTTCTTTTAAATATAATTTATAGATAATACAGGAAATAGAAGTGTATAGAGTTTATTTATTAATTAAATACTAGGTAACTAAATATCAACCTACTCAGGTTTTAGATTGTAAAAAAATGTACATACAAATGATACTCGCGGATAACCTAACAAAAGAAGGTTTGCAACAGAACAAATAAAATAGACGATGCATTCATTCAAGTTAATTAAATATTTTTATTTTCAAAATTAGTTTTCTTCATTCTCAGAACCTCAAATTTTGATTGGTAATACTCTCGCTTCGCTTGGTATGCTGCTTTCTTTTCCTTGAGCATTTCCCTTTTCAACAAAAATAACTTCGTTTTGTTTTTTTTTCGATGCAAGACTCTCCCATTTCTCCGTGCACAGTTTCTTCCTTTCTGCGGACAATTCAGCAATGTTATTCTGAGCATCCGCCATCTCAGAAATCTTCCTCTTCAGCTGCGGCCGATTTCTTTTTGCCTATGCCGGTTTTGCTGTAGTCGATGATTCTGAATGGGCACTACATTTTCCCAATTCATTTTCATGAACCACTGTAATTATGTCCGGTGTCATCTCTTGCCTCTCATTGTATGCTATTATTGCATTTGGAGTCGCTACTTCATTTGCAATAATTACTAAAACGAATAAAAATTGTAATGGACAAAATGTAAGTTTCATGAATTCCAAGAATTTGTTTTCAAATTTGAAAGACAACTGAAGAAACATACCAATCTCATGACATCCCTCATCTGCTTCTTCCAAGACAGACGTATCAATTTCTTCAGAGACATTGCCTAAGAAAATAAAAATCAGCTTTAATGCTCATACAGCAGATATTGGTAATCACAATTAATTACAATTCCCTTGCGTTTTCATAGGCTTCATTTCAACCATGTAAATATTTACGAGCTTACCTAGATATTCTGCATCAGAGTCATTATTTTTCAAAGGCTCCGCTTGGTCCTTTATTACAGACCACAATTTCTCCACCGTTGGGTCTGATTTTGGGTCGGAAACACCTCCTCCCGTTTTGTAACGATTTACTCGATCGTCCGCTATATCCTTCTTCACCTTCCTCTTAAAATTATCATAGAATGACTTTATCTGTTTCATATTCCTATGAGACACATTCACGTGGCTGTTGAACTCATCCACTACTTTTTGCCACACATCTTCCTTTTTCTTAATATTGGTTCCATCTGTTCTTTTGTCTTCTATTATGGCACTATACTTATAAACCACGTCCACGATGACATTTCTTTCATTTGGCGTGAAGTTTAGGCCTCGGCAGCGTTTCTTCTCCGAATTCATTTTTACAAGTTCAATTTTGTATACAAACAACTTCACGATGTATTCGCGGATAACGTACTTCATTTGTTCTAAGGCTGAACGGATAGCCAATCCGGGGGCTGCGTAGTAACACTAGAGAGTATGAAAAATCTTGCGCTCACCTATAACGGGCCGTTAAATAACGACTCGTTATTTTACTGAAGCACTCCTTGGTGAAATGCTAAAGAAATTAACGATCCGTTATTTACTAACGACGCGTTAGATAACGGAAGGTTAGTCAGATTTTAACGACTCTTGGTGAAACCGGCCATATATCTCATATACTTGTCGAGTTCATCGTCTTTTTCTACAACTGGTTTGTCTTCAAATTTGGTGAAGTCCAGTGTCATTGACTTTTTGGCAGGAATACGATAACTTAAACCGCATGCTACACCACATTGGGGTAATCCGTCAGTTGTGTTCAACCTCTCACTAATATTTGGATGCTCTCTCAATTGTTCGTCTCTCTTAAACTCTTCTATTAACTCTCGCACCAACGAAACTGTTTCCTCTCGTTCTTGCGCTAATTGGCAAATTTGTTCCGAACTTGATTTATTATATTCGTTTTTATCTGTTCTTTACTGAAAGTAAAAAAAAATGACGCCTTATGATCGTGTCCGTCCGTTCTCATGTTTCATCTCCGAAACTATTGAGCGGATTGCCATAAAATTTGGTGTTTAGTACTTATAAACAAAGACAATAAGAAAATGACATGGATGGTACCTACACATAGCTCACTTAGGGGTTCTACCTTACAGGAAACAATTAACGAACTTTCCGTCATATCTCGTATGATATTAGTCATTCCAAAAAAGCCTTCGAATAAAATTTGTAGAACTAGTACTATAAAATATGTTTATTTCTTACATTTTTAAAGCAGTAAAAGCTTCTCTCAATAAATCAAACAATAATGTCGTAATTTACTTTGAACTTTTCCAGTGGTATTTGAATTGTCAACGAAAACAATCCTCGCAGCCACCGAAGTAAACAGGATCTTCTATACATACATAAATGAGTTTAATTTATTTCGTGCGCATACGGCATATAGTAAATGAAAGGAAATGGGTTATCTACGACAAAGAAATTAATGTAAATACTTTTATTTTCTTTACTTATGCACACAGCGTTTGTAAGTGAAAAGAAATGGATATATACAACGAAGGAATGTACAAGAACATAAAGATTACATTGCAACTACTTAACTCAAGTTAGGCAGGTTCCAGATACTTTTCCATTGTTTGTTTGACTACAACTGGTTAGAAAGTAATTCTATAACTCAACAATTTTATACTTCCATGGCATCATTTCTGACATATCGTTTTCCAGATTTTTAGTAATTATAAAAAGCCTTTAATATTTATCTTTTTTGACATGATTATATAATTCGTAGAAAACGCCTCTGCCTTTCATGTATGCACGCATGAAGCTTTCTTCTTTTCTATCTTTTTTCTTATTAAATCGTTGTGCAGCCAACATATATACAAATTTCGTTCGATGAACGTCGATTGAACGCTAGATCTATGATTTTAAAGAAGTGTAGATGGAAGGGAATATTATCGCTGACCTTATTTCTATTGCTGTAAGAATCCACACCAACTTTAGGTTTCTGAATTTTAAAAGTTCCTATAATATATTTATGTGCGATGAAAAAAAGTTCACCTATAGCGGGGAAGCCAACCAACTGATGTAAAACCCTTCGCAATATTCTATGCCACTTTGCTTAGCTATGTGAGTGGGTATTTCAGTTACGACCTTATAATCTTGGTCATGAAGGAGAAAGGGAGCTAAGAGTGAAATAGTGTGCAGATGGCCTATTATAGTTTCCACGGCGCGAATGAAGAAAGGACGTAATTCTTGCGAAAAAATTGGGGACGTCCCAAAAAAAATGGAGAGAGCAGCTTTCCTAGACCCCGCTTAAGAAGATCGTGTAAAACAAATAAGAGTAAAAGAACACTCCACCCGAATGGTTCCAGGGGAGAAGAGAGAGACATTCATTTGACTCCTTTTTACCCGCCCTTTTGCAAAATTTTAGGTTCAACGGCCGAAAATTGAAGGTTCGCATTGTGCTGGAATAAAATGAAACAAGCAAGAGGCCCTTGCTGAAATATGAGTTGGAAGAACGTTTTGTGAAATATTTCCATGGTTTTGGTTTGCCTCCGCCTTAGGAAAGAGGTCAAACTGCACCGTTAGTATCTAGATCCTCACTAAACCTTCATATGTGCGAAATCTTTACTCATGTAGCTTCAACAGTTTCTAGCGAAAAAATCTGTGAATTACATGGAAAATCCAATCGGTGGAAAATTCATAAAAGCTATGACTCAAAAACAATTTTCCTAACATTCCTAATAGCTTGGCTACAATGCTATTTCAAATTGTTGAATTTTCCGAATATTAGGTAACACATATAGCGGAAAATCTATGAACTACCGTGAAAATTCAATCCACAGAAATTTAATGGATTAGTTAAGCTCTGTCTAATTCAAAACGAACTGTTCAAATATCTCTTTAAATATAAATGTTGATTGTCCACGGACGGACTGACCAAGTGGTCACATAACCACGATTTTTCTTCAAGAAAAGGTGCTGAAAAAGGGGAAGTCGGAGCTCGTAGCACGCAGGAAACTTTTTCATTGCCGGAAACTTTGAAGAAAATCCTTTGGAAGTCGAATTAAAAGAGGAAATTGCAAGACTTTGGGAATTTAAGTTAAATTTCGTTGAAATGACGCAATTTTAGATAGTTATTTCCTTTCCGTTGGCGCTCCGCAATTTATTATATAATTAACTCTTCTAAACTCTGCATGAGACAAACTTATTTCCTATTCTATAAAAACATTTACAAACATCAGGATTGGACAGCCATTGGGAATCCACTTTCACCTTTTTGGCCAATTTATTCATGACCTTCTTTGAACAAAAACACAATTAGTTTCCAATAGGAACCCAGAGAGTGTGACTGCATGAGTGTTAGGTCCCTGGCGCAGAGTAATTTCCCTTAAACCGGCGTGTGAGCAGTTCCTTTTTACTATTTTTATGGTTATTAGGAGGTTTTTCCATTTTTTATTAGTACCAATCTTTACTGCTTCTCTTTTACCCAAAACTATTGTACAGAGTAGCTATTGATTATTTCAATCTTCCTAGTGATATCAAGGCATTGAAAAAATGTCTTGCATATTTGTGCGCTTCAGCTTTAAAAATAATTTATTGGCGTAAATAGTGCGTTAATAAGGCGGTAAAATAGATTTTTTATCAATATCTAATGAGTTCCAAATAAAATCAGCAGAAATTCTATTTGGAAAAGGAACTAATTATTTAGTTTTTCTGTTATTAAATTGTGCGCGTTTCTTGGATGGTTCCATTTTCCAGTTTAAATATATTGTATTGTATGACATGCTGTTTAATTTCGAGACTGGTTTCCAAAGTCTTATGAAATGGTCATGTCTGTATGTGTGTGTCCCCTACTAACAACTTTTGCATTAATGGACCGATTTTCATGAAACTCGGTACGATGCTCGTGCTGCCAGAGTTCCCGGGTTCGATTCCGGGAAAGTTTTTCCCTATTTATTTTACATAAAACTTTAAAATATCTAAAAATTGTGATATCGGAGCGAGATTTGTACTGTTCTAAGGGGAAAAGAATGTAAATTCTAATTCTTATCACAGAATTTTGGTAATTGATCGTATTTTCTCGAAAGTCTACGAAAACATACCGTTTTTGCGTTTTAAGTTGCATTTTATCGGATTGTTGCCATGGAGACGACTATTACCGAACACGGCTTGAGCATAGACGAGTGAACAAATGGATTATTTTCTTTTCCGCTCGACTACCATTCAGCAATGGACACTTAATCCATACATGTTAGAGTATAAGCAGTAGCGTTAATTACATTTGCTTATTTAAAATAATACATGCAACATACTACTAATATGTCAGAAAGAGATTTTGTCATGGCTTTTAGTATTTTAAACCTGATAATACTCTATTAATTTGTTTTTCCAATTTTTCTCTATCATTGATAAACTATGAATTGCAAATGGTATTTATGCCATGGGAATTCCTTGGAATGACTAACACATACAGAAACATTTCCTGCCAATATAAGTAATCAATTAGGGACGTAAACTTCGGGAAACCAGCCTGCATTAGTCCTGGTTTGGACATCTTGTTAAGATGTAAATTCAGCTCTGCATTTCTGGTTTAAAAGCAGCTCATATATATTCTATGTATAAAATGTTACTTTTGTACTCTATGTACGAAAGATTTAATTAATTTACGCTATTTTCTGTCGCAGTTTAACTAATTATAAATATATATTAAGCAATTTATGAATACAAATTTTTGTGGGCCGCAAAATATATGTTCATATTTTACAGGGCCGCAGAGAAAAAACTTTGAAAAACTCTTGTGTTAGAAGGTAGTTGGAATAAAGCAGTGTCAAGGAACGGACGTGTTTTGATTTTCTCCCGAACCCTTCGGCGTTCCCTCGTTGAATCCGCGGTGGACCCTGCTGGTCCAATGATCGATTGACAACCATTATAGATTCATAAAAGAATTATCACATGTTCTTGATAAATAAAGGAACGTGGAATGAGACCAAATACAGGAAGAATTCAAATATCTTGGTATTACATTTTTAAAAAACTGAAAAACCGAAAAGGGAACAATAAACAAAAAATACAAAGCACGAAAGGAATGCAAACATAATACAAAACAATTATAGAAAAAAGCATATTTTAATTTAATGAGCGAAATGCTGGGACGAAGGCATGTGTCCTGAAATTAAACATCTAATTTAACCTCAAGAGTTTAGATTTTCCTCTTTTTCTTCCCTGACTGCCGGTTATCACTCATGGTCTATTTTATTTAAAGGGAAAATATGTTTTAAATAAAGTTCACTCTATATTTTGATCTACAAAAACAGCGACAAGTGCACACAGAACCATCAAGCAACTGTAAATACTGGCGTCTTGTGTGTTGTAAATGCTCAGAGGATCTACTCAGTGGACATCACATATTACACCAGAAATTTTGAAGTGTTAATACGGAATGCGCGAGCGCAGTTCAGATAAAGTTATTAAATTATTTAGTTAAAAGTCCCGGGATGTTGTTATTCGAAAAGGTCGCATACTAGCTCAGTCCCGCGGTTGTTAGAGGCCCATGCTAACTCAGTCCCGCGGTTGTTAGAAGCCCATGGTAACTCTGTCCCGCGCACAGGCACTAGATTCACGGAATGAGACGGTTCGCTGCGAGGTACGGTTCGCCGCCGTCGTTAATGAATATGTAGTGCAATGGAAAGGATAGGCTGAATCGATTTCAAGGAAATTTGGTATATAGAATCTTTACATAAATACATTACGAGTTTGGGATTCTGTGCCTAAACTATCCAGCAGAAGTGTAGGTATATTGCAACTTGAAACGTTTGTTTTCATGATTCCGGAATAGATTAGCCCAACCAGTTTCAACTAAATTTATTAAATATAATCTTCTAAAAAAAGGTGAGTAAGTGTTATATGAAGACGGCATCAAAGCAGCAGTGATGCCACTACTGCAAATTATTTTTTTTTGTTTTCATGAATTTATTTAGAGACTGGTCAAACGGATGCCACAGAAATTTTGTATGAAGGAGGTGCGCAACACATTAAAATGAAATCAAGACGTATTTTATAGATATAAAATTCATGACTGCACATACAAGGAATAAAATTCTTTACACAAATTTGTGTTGTACGTTTCGCATAACTTTCAAAGATATTTAATATTTATAGGAAATAAATATATTCAAAACCATAGCGGCCATAACGGCATATTTGTTTCAGATCAGAGATACGGGTGCGCCATAATAACAAATTAAACTCTTAATGACGGTATTGAACGGAATTGGATTCTACGCATTCTCGTCCAAAGCCATGAATTTTATTAGTGCTTTTCGTCATTGCTGAAAAGCACTATTATCTAAGTGATGTCCGTCCGTCCGTACGCATATATCAGGGAAGAATCGGATAAATCGATTTCAACCAAATTTGGTACATAGAATACTGACATAAATGAATGACCAAAATAACATGTTTGGGCCAACTCGACTAATCAGGGGTGCCACAATTGCAAAGTTATACATTTCGGTAGTTATGAATTTGGATGGATTTAACTTAACCGATTACAAAGAAATTTTTTTTAAAGAGGCATGCAACATAATATGACAAATAAATATTTTTGTATAGTTATAGAAAACAGGGCTGCCATAATACAAGGAACAAAATAATTTTCTTTTTACAGGTATTTGTGTTGAACTGTCTACATCAATTTTAACCAAATTTAACATTTACAATAAAAACATATAAAAAACATGTTAGCGTATTAAACTGAATAAGCCAAACAGGAGAGTCACAATTACAAATTAAACTCTTTCAATTATTAAGGATTTGGAAGTAATTGGCTAAACGGATTTCAATTAAATTTTTATATAAGATGTGTACAATATAACATAATGAAATCAAGAAGATTAAAGCGGAGCTCAAGACATGGCAACAAAAATAAAAGGTTAAATAATATTTTTACACGTATTTCTAGTGAATTTACCTCATGGATTTTAACAAATTATGGAATATATAATCTTCACATAAATAAATAACAAAAATATTATATTTCAACCAGGTCGACTAAACAGGGATATCAAGGTAAGATTTTTTCTGTAAGTATGAATTTGGAAGGTATTGGCTAAAAGGATCTCAAAGAACTTTCGTTTGTATGTTATGGTATGTTGTAAAAATCATATATATATAAAGTTTAATTGAAATCCATTCAGCCAATTTCTGCCAAATCCTTAATTACAGAAAGTTTAATTTGTAATCGTGGCACCTGTTTGACTAATTCGGTTTAAATATGCTAATGTAGTTTTGTATATATGTGGATATTATAAATATTAAATTTGGTTGAAACTGATGCGGTCAGTTCAAGACAAATACGTGTAAAAGATTTTTTTATTCCTTGTATTGTGGCAGCCCTGCTCTCTATATCTATCCAAAAATCTTGATTTTGTTATTTGATGTAGCACGCCTCTTTATTACAAAATTTCGTTCAAGTCGGTTTAGCCAATTCATTCCAAATTTCAAATTACCGAAATGTTTAACTTTGCAATTGTGGCACTCATGCTAAGTCAATTCGGTCCAAACATGACATTTTCGTCATTAATTTATGTGGGTATTTTATGTCTTCAATTAGCTTGAAATCAGTTTTGTCAATTCTTTCCAAAAGCTTAATTACCTAAAAGATTTTTTTTGCTATTGTGGCCCCCTTGCTTGGTCGATCCGGTCCAAATATGTCATTTTGGTCATGTACTTATGTGAAAATTCTAGGTACCAAATTTGGTTGAAATCGGTGCCAGTTCTTTCCTGGTATACGCGTACGGACATCCACGAAGATAATAGAGCTTTTCAGCAGTGACGAAAAGCACTAAAAATGGAGGAGGGAAAGTGAAGGTAAATGATGGGTGTGATAAACAAGGTAAAATTCTTATTGTGATTTTAAAAGTTAAATATATCTGACTTCTTATTCTAATGGGTAACTCGTAATTAAATTTTTCCTCCACATCATGATGTTATCTTTCAGTTATTTTAACTGCAACCCATTATGGTAGGAAGGAAGGAATAAGGAATCTCGGTACTACAGTCGATCTAGCATGTTCTATCGAAGTGATCGTATCGGGTATACCTTGTATTAAATCGGTGATATTAAGTTGTAACGGAAGATTCATATTATGCTTGTTCATCAATTTGGTCCCTATAAACCATGTTTCCGAGATCAAATATATCATTAAACCTACCAATCATTAACAAGATTTTGAAGTAGGTACTTATCCTACATCCAAATAATTGAAAATTGCAATTTTATGCTTTCTTGCACAAATATCGAAATGACACCTTGCGACGAAAGGTCATTCGCGGCGAAACGTCCTAGGCCCCTAGATTCAATGGAAATAAAAAGTAATCGACAAGAGAAATTTATGTTTATAAATGGCACCGTCATTTTCGACCAATGCGAACTTGGAACTTTTAGCTAGCATGGATCTTATTTTCGTTGGTGGCACATTTAAAAGTCAGCTTTTTACTGTCCAAGGCATACCTTTGGTATTTTTCTTGCTTCCTAATAAAAGTGCTGAGGCTTTTCAATATTTAATCTTCTAATGGTTTAAACTCCGGTTAAATTTATCACCAAGTATAGTGTACACGGATTTCCAGAAAGCTACTTTTCGTACAGACAGAAAAATGGGAAGGAAACTTTAGTTTCGCGGTGGGATTGAGTTAGTATGTCCTTCCGAAAACCCTGGGACGGAGTTAGTATTTTTTTTTGACCGCTGCTGGATGGAATTAGTATGCACCGACCTCAAGTCCTTGGCCGTACGAGTTAATCATAACTTTTTAATGCATTTCTGATGAGAATGCATCTCTGTTCAACACTGTACGTAGTTTCTCAGCTATGCACGTCTTTTAATCGGTTTTCTACGGCAAATATTCACGAAGTTGATATTTTTTGCTCCAAGGTATCATCCCAGAGGGTTTGTTTCCCGCGGTTTCCATTTAAACGCTCTTATATATCACGAGGCGACATGACACCATTATGTTCTCATTACAACTACTATGAGTTTTAATTTCGTCCCGCTTGATTTTTGCGCTTGAAATAAAAAATATGTGACACTAAATTTTTGCAGGCCCCTTAGCTGTTACAAAAGCAATAGATTTTAAAGATCAATGGTCAAGTTCAGCCAACTTATTACCGTATTTATCGCAACACTCCCTATGTTCCAGTTTACGTTCTGATGAGAGACCCCATGTGAATAGGGTGATCAGATCCTGATCGTCACAACCGGGACAATATGAGTTTTGAAGGAGAAAATCCGGGACATTAAAAAAACACGGGACAATGGAAATTTTGCTATTTTTAGGTTTTCTATATTTGAAATAAAGACGTCTAGAAAAGAGGAAATACATTTTTAATCACTTTAATAGCAATTTAATTTATATATTTCATGAATAATTTAAAAGTATTATAATAAAGTAGCAAAAGGTTTTTTCAGTCATACTTTAGAGTTCTTCTATAATAATTATTATTATATTATTATAATAATTAATTAAATTTTGATTCTTTTTATCATCTCATAAAAATCATAACAGGTCAAATGTAAGTTACATTTACATTTCCAAAATGCAATCGTTTGGTTTTACATAGAGAAGATTTCGTTCATCAAAGGGGAAAACGAGGGAGTCACAGTAAGATGCGGAAAGAAAACCTGCAGGAAGAATAGATATATTTCTGTCAGTAGCGTTGGCGTGGATATTGAAGTATCTAACATCTGTTACTGTTAGGGAAACGATACATCGCCATGAGACAATCAGGCGACTTATATATTGTCTCAGGGAGCTTTGTTCGTCTCAAATTGGAGGTCCAGGACACATAGTTGAGATTGATGAGAGCGCTTTTGCCCATCGCAAATATAACCGTGGGCGACTGACTAGGACTAATAGGATAGTCGGAGGAATTGACAGGAGGACACGCAACACATTCCAATTCCTGGTTAAAAACAGGAATTCCAAACTCTGAAAAGTGTTATTTTCCGATTCGTAGGCAAAGGATCGGTTCTCAAGACCGATATGTGGCGAGGATACTCGGAGATAGAAGCTTTGGGGTATCACCACCATAGAGTGAATCGCTCAAAGAATTTTGTGAATCCAGAAGACACCAGGACTCATACTAAAATACCGAGTGTTACTGGGTGGTGGTAAAGAGGGATATAAGGAGGTCAGGTAGAAATAATTTCACCAGATTCTTTGAAAGCATATTTCATAGAATACATGGGAAAAAGGAAGCACGCTACGAAGGTAGGGCTATTCTTTGATTTAATGGACGCTATTAAGTGTTTCTACCCTAATTAAGTACAAGTAGTTGAAATTATTTTATTGAATTATTTTGCTTGGCAAGGCTCCTTAAAAGCCGATAGGTGATATTTGTATATAGTCCGTGTTAATTTTGCTCCGACAAGCATCATTTCAAAGCGGCCTAATGGATTTATTTACGTAAATGTAATTGATTTTTTGTGTGTGCGTGCGCGCGCGTGTGGGTGAGTGCGCGTGTGTGCATGCGTGTGTGTGATTGTGTGAGTGTTCGGTCGCTGGTGTGAAGTAATTTCCTCTAAACCGGTGTGTATTTGTGTGTCTCAAATTGGAGGTCCAGGACACATAGTTGAGATTGATGAGAGCGCTTTTGCCCATCGCAAATATAACCGTGGGCGACTGACTAGGACTAATAGGATAGTCGGAGGAATTGACAGGAGGACACGCAACACATTCCAATTCCTGGTTAAAAACAGGAATTCCAAACTCTGAAAAGTGTTATTTTCCGATTCGTAGGCAAAGGATCGGTTCTCAAGACCGATATGTGGCGAGGATACTCGGAGATAGAAGCCTTGGGGTATCACCACCATAGAGTGAATCGCTCAAAGAATTTTGTGAATCCAGAAGACACCAGGACTCATACTAAAATACCGAGTGTTACTGGGTGGTGGTAAAGAGGGATATAAGGAGGAGGTCAGGTAGAAATAAGTTCACCAGATTCTATGGAAGCATATTTCATAGAATACATGGGAAAAAGGAGGCATGCTACGAAGGTAGGGCTATTCTTTCATTTAATGGACGCTATTAAGTGTTTCTACCCGAATTAAGTACAGGTAGCTGAAATTATTTTATTGAATTATTTTGCTTGGCAAGGCTCCTTAAAAGCCGCTAGGTGATATTTGTATATAGTCCGTGTTAATTGTGCTCCGACAAGCATCATTTTAGAGCGGTCTAAGGGATTTATTTACGTAAATGTAATTGATTTTGTGTGTGTGTGTGTGTGTGTGTGTGTGTGTGTATGTGCTTGCGAGCGCGTGTGGGTGGGTGCGCGTGCGTGCGTGACATTGTGTGAGTGTTCGGTCCCTGGTGTGAAGTAATTTCCTCTATACCGGTGTGTATTTGTTTATTTAATTTTTAATTTTTATGGTTATAAGGAAGTTTCTCCTTTTTCCTTTTTTAATGTAGCTTTTTGTTTGCCATTCCGGCACATTATGAAACTGTGGAAAGAATATTTTCGCAAATAAATGTTTAGTAGTCTGATGAACAAAATCGTCTGTATGTAGAACCAATCGATTGCATTTTGTTATGTAAATTTAACTTACATTTGACTTGTTAAGATTTTAATGAGATGATAAATAAGGATCAAAATTTGATTAAGGCAGATAGAAGAACTCTAAAATATGACTGAAAATCCTTTGGCTAATTTATTGTAATACTGTTAAATTATCCATAAAATTTATAAATTAAATTTCTTTTAAATTATAAATAAAAATGTACCTCCTCTTTTCTAAACGTTTTTATTTCAAATATAGAAAATCTAAAAATAGCAAAATTTCCTTTGTCCCGTTTTTTTTTAATATCCCGGATTTTCTGCTTCAAAACTCCTTTTGTCCATGTGGCAGAAATTACATGTTGTCTTTTAAAATGCTCCCATTAAGAACACAAATCAATATATTATAATTACAGTGAAGTTCTCCATATCAGAACTTCAGTTATTTCATAATTACAATAACCTTTCTTAACTTCACTAAAATATCATTTACATGGTTACCACCAAAGTTACTTACAATTGGTCATGCCATTTTATTTCATTGCTGTGAGTGAACATCAGTCTACTTAGTTTTATTCTGAAAATTTTAATAAAGATGAAACATGCATTCATTCGTAAACTTATCCAAGACCCCTAGTATGTGCTACACAGGAAAGGAAGTGAAATCCTCTTGCAACAGATCAAAAAGAGATAATAGAAAGTAAAGCAGGGAGCTAAGCTCTCAGTCTATGTAGCGCGCTATTCTCTAACACAGAGATTAAGCTTACAGGAGATTTGTAAACTGCCTCTGTTCCTGATGTTGAAATGCTATACGAGTCGAAAATGGTTACTTAATACTTGACAAATTTATGTTTTTATCTTCATGTTTTCAGTTATAGTACCAAAGAAATTTTACTCACTAATGCATGAGATGGTAGTAGCTAGCAGGGATTCTAACATAATGAAATATTTTATATGTTCAGGTTCGGTTACTATTATGATGCTCTGGTTTCATTCCTGTTCAGTTACTTTAGAAAACATACAAGTTCAGTTACTGTTTAAACCGGTTTAGAAGTGATTGTTTGTTTAAATAAACAGGCACTAACATCCATTCTTAAAATTTACCTATTCATCATAGGTTTCAACCATCTCTTAAGAAAAATAGTTACATGGAACATTAATTGCTAAAAAAAATGTTCAAGAAAACTTTAGTTCCATATGACGGTCAAGTGATGAAACTCACACACAGATATACAATATTTCAGTTGGTTACCAAAATTACATAATATAGGTAAATACTTTTAAATTACTGCAATAATGAATATATGCAAATTGTAAAAATGACTTAAGTAATTCCGATTTACTTATGGAATTGCCCCACTATTTGACACAATATTTTTACACTAAAACAAGGCTGGGGCAAATGAGCAGTTTTCCCCTTTTGGTTTTTAGAACATTTCACTATCAAAATACAGTAAAAACTTGTTATTTTGATCCCGGATATATCGAAATTGCGTGTAATTTGAAGCTAAGAGCAGTCCCATGACAACATCATAGGATTTTGCGTACCTTTTAGTACGGTTTATCCAAAATACGTTTGCAATGAATTCGAAGATCTGGTCCAATGACTCGCGAACATTTCGTTTAATTCAAAACCTTTTCCCATATTGTGCGTTTAAGTGGAAATTTTGTGCGTGCACATGACAAAGGCATCGCGTTTTTGTTCTCCATTTCCGCAAACAAAATATACATTGCCCCCCAAACATGTAACTTCTTTTTACTTATTAAGTATTCAACGTGGAATAAAATTGTATATGATACAAATAAAGGAATCATCTTATCTTTCCATCACTAGACCGTCTTTATTCCAAGATTACTTCACGTATATCGTTTCCCTGTAAATTTTGGAAAAAATAATTCAAATAAGGATTAAAAAAAGATGGTGGAGGCGCGCAGGGACAGGAGAGATGAGGATTTGTATTTGCCCATTCAAAAAAAATGCCAAAAAAATTTAGGTTTTTACCTTAGTAGTTGGAGTACGATCTTCGTTGTTTATCTCACTATCACTCTCTGAACTGACACTTCCTTCTGAATCAATTTCAAGTAAGATTTTCGTCAACTTTTCATCACTAGGTATTGCTTGCGCTTATCTTTTGGTTGACGCCATGATAAGTTTCACTATTTTAATCCCTTAAAAATTACACAAAAGTAACAACGAAAAAATAACGAACAATAGCTGCCTCCGTACAGCGTAAATGTTTCCCTCAGAGCGGCAAGAGAATATTTTTTGTGCGATTAAAGCGCTTCCCATGCGCTCTGATCACGCTTTTGGTCCCCCAATCAGTTAACTTCTTTTTACTTATTAAATAGTCAATGTGATATAAAATCGTAGATGATACAAATAGAGGAATCATCTTATCCTTGCATTACTAGACCTTTATTCCAGGTTCACGGATTAGTTCACGTATACTGCTTTATCGTAGATTTCTACATCTTCCTCGTAAGTTTTTAGGAAAAAACTTCAAATAAGGATAAACAAAGATGCTAGAAGCGTGCAGGGACTAGAGAGATGAGGCATCTTATTAACCCACTGAACAAAAAATAAAAAATAAAACTTTTTACCTTACTTATTTCAGCATGATCTTCAATGTAATATTCACTATCACTCTTTGAACTGACACTTTCTTCCGAATCACATTCAAGTAATATTTCAGTCTACTTTTCATCACCAGTCATTGCTTGCGTTTTTCTAATGACGCCATGATAAGTTTGACCCTTTTAATGTTAGAAATTAAACAAAAGTAACAACGGAAAATAATGAACGATAGCTGCTTCCGCACAACTAGCCCAGATCCGAAGACCATTCCTCCTTCCTTTCCATATTGCTCTCAAGGGTTAACGCATAAAAAAAATATCTCAAGAGTGAGAGAGACATCACAAAACAGATAATCAGTGCCTGCATCCCCTTCCACCATACAGTTGCTTTCGTTCTGAGGTTCGTTTAATCTCAGCATTGAATTGGGTTTTTAGAACCTACAATTCGTACAACTACGCGAAAATTCAATCACAAAATTTGTCGTATAATATAAGTAAAAATAAAACAGTAAAAATTGCAGAATCAAGGAAGATCCAAGGTTACTGTTTTGAAATATATCAAGGTTTCTCAAATTTAAGAAAATTTATTGCTTCAAAAAGTAGAGAAAGTAGCGATCTCCGCGGCGTACCCATTACGACCGCATATGAAGTTTTCGTCCTGCGTACTGGGTACGCAGGACGACGCTGAATGTTTAAAAGCGTTTCCTAAAATTCTAAGAGATTGTACGTAAAATACGTCTTGCTTATGTTTGCCTTTTAATTTTCCCTTTCTATAACTCGGCCCAATACGCGCAGCTTGACCCCTACCCTTTCCTCCTGCCTGCATGACGCAATTCATGGATTTAAATCCCATCTCCAGCAGTCCCAAAGAGAGAATGCGCTGAGTACGTATTGCAGAAAAGATTTCGTAAGCACATAATTGTAAAATCATCACCTGTCATTACAAATATGACCACGTTATTTTGATAGCGCGTATATTTTATTACAGCTGTGTAATATGGAAGGAATTAAAATTACAATGCGATGTATGAAATTGCCTAGAACTAATAAAAAACTAATTAATTAATTTTGGCCATACCGATGGGATGGAAAGTTTGAACAAAATTGAAGAGAATTAATACGTGATGGTTCTTATCTATTATCTATATCAGGTGTGGGGAACCGGCGGCCTTTTGAAATACTCAGTGTGGCCTTTTGCATACTTGTCTAAACATACTCAAACTCATATATGATTTTAGCATGAAAGTTACAGAAATAACAAACAAAAGATATGTATTTTGCATCAACAGAATCTTTGCGCCAAATCTTGTTTTAAATGACACATCACGTATAGTTATTGGTATTGTGAACTACATTCGAGCAAATGCTTCACGACATCGCCAGTGCTTCAATATGACGATGAAACATTTAGTGTAGATCTTCCAAACCATTAAATGAGCTGGTTGTCACAAGGTCAAGTACTAGAAAATCTTTTAGCTTTGCGAAAACAAGTCACGAACTTTTTCATAGAACAGAATGAACCTTGTGAAATTTTGAAAAAAGATTTCTGCAGAAATGTTGCATTTTTGTGTGATTTAATGTCGAAAAAAATCATTTGCATACTTCTCTACAAGGTAAAACTAAATCCATTATGAAATGTTGCATCAAATTCAGACATTTCGGCAGTTGATTTTTTTTTAAATTGGCCTTATCAGATCAATTGTTTCAGCCGAGCATTTTCCTGAACTGGCAAAGGTAATTGATCAACAAGATAGGAATAAAAACTTGCAAAATTGAATATGAATGAATATATAGGTATTTTAGACTCATTGATTAAAGAATACAATAACAGATTTAAAGATTTTAAGAAACATGATGCCACACTGAGATTAGCTTTTCAGCCACATCTGGTTGATATCTCGAATGCATCTGAGGATTTACAGATGGAGTTGATTGAGCTCTCAGAAGATAACATTCTGATGCCTGTATTCGACAGTAAGAAGGATCCCATTGAAATATGGAAGAATGCAGTTGAATACCCACGGCTGCGTCAAAATGCTCGTCGTTTACTCTCTTGTTTTGGCACAACCTATTTTCAGATATGGCTCAAATCAAGACGTGTCTGAGATCACAAATGACGAAAACTCACCTGGAAGACCAATTGAAGCTATAGACAACAATGCCGGAACCAAATATCAAGTTCTTAGCTCACAACAAACATTCACGAAAAAGTCATTTTGCGTTCTTATTTTGATGAATGTGATTGGATGCAACATTTTCTTTACATGTCCTTAATTTCTTTTAACTACTTTAACGTTTATTAATATACTAGCAAATATGAACAATTTAAATTTTTTGCATTAGATTAAAAAGTCATTATATTGTGTTAAAGCCTTCAAAGTTTTTCAAAATATTAGTAAGTATGAAGAACTAAAATCTGTATTCATTAAATTAAAAAGCCATTAAATTGTGTTTGCCTCTTTATTATTTCAATTTTGATAAAAGTGAATGTATGCAACGTGCATCGCAATGTGCGGCCTGATGAGGTCTCCGTTAAGTAACTTTTGGCCTTCCAATGGAGATCTGATCTGATCTATACAATATTTCAAACAATCGTTTTCCCAATCTTTTTAGCATGCATTTTCGTAATCTTTTAGCTGAGTACGCGCGGTTGAATGTCTTTTATTCCAAACGTGGTGTAAAAGAATAACTTGAAATATACACTGGGAAAATTTAAGTGGTCACTTCAGCTCTGTTCATGAATTCGCCGTGTGTACGAACTTGTAAGGTCAATAGTTTTGGAGCAGAACGGACTATATCATAAGAAATTTCGATTTTTTTGAAGTTCGTTTATTTCGAACCCGGATAATTTGAATTCGTATTTTTGTGGTCCCTTGAACTTAGATATAACGAGGTTTTAGTGTATCTTTTAAAATAGGGTTTTTAATATAGGTATGTTCTCAATTGAGTCAAGATAAATGACATTTTAAAAAAGGCAACTGTAACCTGAGTAGCAACAAATGCAAGTTCTGCCTGATTGTATTTTTGTTTCCCAATATTGCCAAATACTCTTTCCTGTTAATTCTAAAAACATTTTGATATTGATTCAGCAAAGATTCAACCTGAATATTTTCTTGAGATCCTACTAATATTGAAGCATTTATCTATCTTTGATTCTCATTAAATTTTATAGTAGCTGACTCAACCCTAATCTGAGCAGAAAATTTAATGCATTAGATATTTCAATAAAAATGGAATTTACCAATTCCAGCGCCGTGGGTCCTGTGACGCCTGTTATACCTTCATCATAAAAGCGGACCTGGGAAAAAATATAGTCAAGTAAGGAAACTAGTAGAGGCATCTAAACATTATAAAAATATAAATGGAAATTCAGCAGATAATTTTGATTTATATTTTCAATCTTGTAATGGGAGAACTAATTTTTTATTGTTGACTTTATAATTATGTATTTATTGTTTTATTATTACCTATATATAGGCTTACCATATAGTCAGTGTATCAGAGTGGGACGTCTTTTATAATATATATATATATATATATATATATATATATATATATACATACATACATACATATTTTAATAGTTTCACTTCAAAGAACCAAACCGGGACATTGGGAGATGAAGGTAGAGGGGAGGGAGGTAGCAGTCAAAAACAAAAAGTTAAAATTATCAATTAATGAGAAGTGCGAGTGATTTTATGCATAGAAATGTTTGGGAGAAAAAGGATTTTCTTCTATGATTAGCACAGGCATCAGAATAAATTGAATGCAGAAACTTCATTATGAAAGCAGTACTTTATTAAAGACACATTTTTTTCAGCCGGTTGGCCTTGCACTCCAGCCTGAATAAGAAAAGAACAGGAGAACTTAAAATCAATATGTAGTCATGAAATGACGTTTTTCAAAAAAATTACAATATAATGAAACAAAAGACAAAGCTGAAAACCTATGCCTAATCTCAGAAAAAAAATAATAAAATTTGTGTTTGTATACAGTACAGCAACATAGCTAGAACGGCAGGGGCCCTCGGTAAAAGTCGCCACTTATACAATGTATAACTTTCTCCAGGATAAAATGGGGAGACATCATTTCACTTACTTGTTATTCCGTAAATAACTATTATTGACCGGGTAGGATAGAATTCTAGGGATTGGATAAATTGAGAGAATAATCCTTGCGGCTTAGGAGTATTCTTTTAGTCCATGTCTATTTCGCCGTAGTATACAATAACCAAATAGATTATGATTGGGTTTACTGCCATGTATAATAATCACCCTAAATTCTGGTCAATTTATTGTGTAAATTACGTATAAATGGAAAATTGCGGCAAGTTGCACACTTGGTATGGGATAAATAATAAATATTGTAATTGACTCACTGAAATGGGAATTAGGATATGTATTAAACAACTCGTGGAAGGCTAATTTTGTGCGTTAAACGTGTTTTACATTCATCCTGGAAAAAAGCTAATGGCAAAACACTGCTCATTTTTTTTATTCCAGTTTTAAAAAAATGAAATTAAGACTAATGGGCCAATTTCGTAGTCAGACTTGACTGCTATCAACGTAGCAATATTTTTTAAAATTTCTTTCTTTCAAAATAAAAGATTTTCTTCTATGATTGCCACCATAAAATGCATTCAGGCATCAGAGTAAATGGAATGCAGAAAAATCAGAACTTCATGAAAAACACTCACATGTTGCTGATCCCTTTCAGGGTGCTTCAAAATTCCCTTGGGAGACTCCTCTTCATTCTGATAAAGAAAATAACAAGATGAGTTAACGTAATTATGTAGTTATGAAGTGAATATGATGAAGATTCTCAATAAATTTACAATTTAACGGAACAAATACTAGCTCCAAACTTATGCATAATATCCGAAAAAATGTTATTTTACAGTTTCATAAAATTCTAAGGCGCAAGTTAAATAACACTTCATTGTTGGTGCATTCATAAAAACAAAACACCATATACAGACAATCCCCGACTTACGTTAGGGTTCGGTCGCGTTAACCCGTATGCAAGTCGAAAATTACAAAGTCAATACATATTATTTGAGTCAAGTGGAGTCCATATATATACGATAATAAATTGCGAGAGTCCCCGCTGAATGTTTATCATCTTCCGCGAAATTACCATCAGGGCTGATTGTCACGTACGCACGTACCGCGAACCATCAAAGACGCAAACGGCAGTTTTACTTGGCTGTAAAAATTGGGATTACAAAAATATAATGTACCAATATATATCATGTATCGTAACCTTAATATCAATATCAACGATACACTTGTAGGCATATATCGACATATAATAATACTGATAAAAAGGTCCTTCTGATGTCAGAAGATATTAAATTACGTGAAATACGGGGTTTGGTGTGGAATTTTATCATTGAACTCGCGGTGTGTACAGCTTGTTCCTACCAAAGTCTAACATTTGAAAAACCTCTCAACACACTTCCCAAAACCTTGGAGTGGCAGTAGTAGTTTATTTATCACATACAGAAAATATAAATAAATAACTGATACTTTGGAATTCGACGGCGGATCAGAGCAAAACCATTGGTGTAGTATTTGCCTGTTAGTTTTAACATCAAGATTCATTTACTAAGGCAACTTAAGCTACAAAAGCCACCCGGTATTAGGCTATCTTTTAGATTAATAGAAATATGATTCAAATTGTTTCACAGCAAATATATGTTGAAATATTTTTTCAGAATTTAATTAACACATCACTATAGTAAAATACAAACAGCCGAAAGAAATTATTATATCGTAACATGTAATACTATTTGCAACAATTACAGTGTCATTAAAATGTCAATCAGTCACACCCTCTCGTCGGGGTCTTAACAAAGACCCTAGTCTGTTTATCATCGGCAAGTATGATTTGTCAACGTAACGTGGAGGTAATTTAAGAAATACATAATAAATATTCTTATTATTTAAGATTGTTAATAACTTAGAATGATGTAAAGAAAAATGCTTTTTCAAATCTGGCAGTCAGGAAAAAATAAATAGTGAAATTTTGCCCAAATGTTTGTAGCAGTGGAGAATGAAAAATCCCACAGCGCCTCTGGGCCCCAACTTATCTACATCTGCATGATACCCTGCAATTCATCATTCTGGTAGGTGGCAGAGGGTGCACTGCTCCGAGGCCCACCTAACAGTTATTACTCGCAGATTTATATTGCCAGTTATGGTCTCGTATTGTTCCCGGAAAGAATGAGCCTTTATAACGTTCCGTCCTACAATGGATCTCACGTATCTTATCGCCATGATCGTTTATACCTATGTATGTTGAAGCCTCAATTACTCCCACTACATCCTCTGCTAGACATTCTGATCCGTATTTCTTTAGGAGCCTTAACCTTGAGCACTTTCTACGGCCTTCCAGAGGTCTCCATTTTAAACGCTTCAATAATGATGTGACGCTTTCCATATGTTCGTACTTTTGTTTAACAAATCTGGCTGCTCTCCGCTGTACCCTTTCTAAATTAATTTTATGGACCTTCTCATACGGATCCCATATAATGGAGGCATATTTCACCTGCGTTCTAATTAGTGAAAAATAACACGCTTCGCGCACATCCTCTGTACTATTCCACACTATTCTGCCTATAAAGGAGTTTCCTGTTAGCTTCACCTATAACACCCCGAATGTGCATGCTCCACGATAGGTCACGACAAATGGTAACTCCTAAATATTTTACATGTTCAGCTGCTTGAATATTCCTTGTATCGATTTCGTACTCGAAACCTATTTCTCTATTCTTATTTCTCCACAACAATACTACTGCACATTCACTGTATTTAATTTCAATTTTCCATTCCTTACACCATGCGGAAATGGCTTTTAAATCTTCCTACAGCGACTGATTGCCATCTCGGTTGATTATCTCCTTAAACATATATGACGGTGTCATCTGAGAAGAGTCTGATTTTACTACTACCACCGAAAAAATACCATTTACATAAATTAGGAATAGTAGAGGGTCCAATACACTTTTCTGAGGAACACGTGACGCGACTTGAACGGGGGACGAGTACATTCCATCGATGACCACTATCTGTTCTCTCTTCCTGAGGAAGTCTCTCACCCAATTAACAATTACAGTATTTTACGTGCTTCGCTATTAAGTTCCGACGCGGGACCTTATCAAACGCCTTCCTGAAGTCAATTAAAATAGCATCGCCCTGGATATTTTTTTCTCCGCGTCGCAATAAATCATTCACGAAAAGAGCGAGTTGCGTTTCACATAATCCACCTTTCCGGAATCCGTGTGTGTGTATTTTTGGCTAATCAACCTCTTGATTTATTATAACCATAGGTCCTTCCATACCGAACACACAAGGGAGGAGGAAAACCCGGTGCTGGCTGGCATTCGGAATGGGACGGTTCGGCGCGAGGATCTTTTGACGCGGGAACCTTTCGGCGCAGGGATCATTTTGCTCAGGGATATATCGGTGCGGGGACTTTTCGGCGCAGGAACACAATTTTTCTGTTTCCCTGGGTAAAACTCGAGCAAAATAGCGAAAAATATTACTACATACTATATCTAAGCTTGGTAGAATTCGACGTTTATTTTTGTTTTCATCGACGATTATTTTCCCGAGAAAATTTAGACGAATATTGACGCTTAAAATTACAACCACTATAGGGTTTGACGTTTATTTTTCTAAAATATCGACGTTTACTTTTAATAAAAATTTGGCGACCAATATCGTCATTACTTTACTTGACTAGGATTGGTAGTTTTAGAAGTTAATATTTCTTAAAAAGCGATCACTGTCATTATTTTTTATTCCTAAAAATCAACGACGTTTATTTTTATACATTTAATTGAACAATTTAGATTTCGACGTTTATATTTTGGCTATAATAATCCAAGAGGTTGATTAACCAGAAATACATACAAACACCGACGTTGACAAGTATGTATTTCTTAAAAAGCGATATCTAATATCGATGATTATTTCAATACATTTCATCAATTTTTATCTAGAAAAGTGTTATAAATTGAATTGCCTCTAATTAAGTTTAACTAAAAGTGTGTAAATAAAAATAAGGCTTATTTTATGCTGCTTTGTTTGTTGTTATCTATATTTTGGCGAATGTATTGTTATTGACTTCGGCCACCAACCTGGAACAGTTAACTTTTCGCAATAAATTATTCACGAAATCGAGATCATTATCGAGAAATTAATGCTACATGAGTATAACGCACAACCTAATGTATGAATGAATATTTTGATGAAAAGTATATCATTTTGTTGAGTAATAAACAACTATGAATGCGGAAAAAACTCCCGAGTGCGTATACGGAACGATGCTCCTTTGGCAGCAATGCAAAAGAAACTAAGCCCGGGGGACCCTCTCAGAAAGATTATATACATTTTATGACAGGGTGCTCTTGGAAATGACATACGATACACATTTTTCAGTCCGGGAAAACCTTTCATTTCGCCTCATGTAGGAGGCCGGCAGATAATTTCGCGCAGAGGACGCAATAGACGTCCCCCGACTTTTCGGGAAATGAAGTCTCTAGTGCGTATGGATTATCGGATCTGGCCGGGGGTAAAGGAAGGTCACAATTAACCGATCATAATATTTTGCCCTTACCCTTGGATTCCACGGTTGCTCAGTAGGTGCCCTTAAAACAACAGTGACATAAGTAAGCGACATTAGAAAGCAAATCCGAATGTTGTGTGGCCGTTTGGTATGAAAAGTACAAACTGTCTCTACGGTTTTGGTTGTTTGGTGGTAAAATATGTTAAGTTTGAGAGCGTATGACAAAGCATTAAAATAATGACGAATAAATTTCGTAGAAAATGTATTGGTGAAAATCGACACTTATCGAGGACAGTTCATTTTTGTCGATTAAAATTGTTAAAAATTAGATGTTTATCGATTTAAATCGTATCCTACCAAGCCCAACTGTATCTTGGCTTCGTGTAGGTTAAAATATTAACGGAATATTTCTTAATACTGATACCTACTGGAAAATGTTTGTAGGTACACAACATTATCTTATGAGAATAATAACGTTAGGGAGGAAGTGATCAAAATAACTAACATTTATAGGGGATGTGAAAGTCTATCGAATGGAAATTGATTAGTAAATGAGCAATATTTAACTACACTACGGAAATTAGTAAGGATTAGCGGTGGGAAGGTTATGGGGAAGAAGGTCGAAATTGTCAATAATATTATTAATTAATATTAAATAAGCTTTGAATGAGGTTGCAAAGTAGGATGTGGTATGTTATACTGGTGTTAATAAAAGTAAGAACAAAGAATGAACCACAAAAACAAAAAATACAAACGAAGAACAAACGGAAAGGAAGAGCCACAAGTACAGTATGTGAATAACAGGAGCACTTGTTAGTCCGTAAATAACTATTATTGACCGGATGGGATATAATCCTAGGGATTGGATAAATTGAGAGTATATTCCTTGCGGCTTAGGAGTATTCTCTTAATCCATATCTATTTCGCCGTAGTATACAATAACCAAATAGATTATGATTAGGTTTATTGCCATGTTTAATAATCACCCTAAACTCTGGTAAATTTGTTGTGAAAAATACGCATAAATGGTAAATTGCGGCAATGAGCAATATTTAACTACATTACGGAAATTAGTGAGGATTAGCGGTGGGAAGGTTATGGGGAAGATGGTCGAAATTATTAATAACATTATTAAGCATTGCATGAGGTTGCAAAGTTGGATGTGGTATGCTATACTGGTGTTAATAAAAGTAAGAACAAAGAATGAACCACAAAAAAAAACAAAATACAATGGAAGAACAAACGGAAAGGAAGAGGCAAAAGTAGAGTATGTGAATAACAGGAGCATCGAGAAAAACAAATCATATCGCAAGGAGAATGCTTAGTGTTATGGTTTGCATCTCGATTACATCAAAGTAAATATCTGTTTATGAGGTCCTTATTTATAATTCAAAGCGTAAAGCCAATACAATTTTTAATTTCCTTTTAAATGTCCAGAGTTTTTTCCCAGCGTATTTATTATTTTCCATAGCAGATCCTTGGAAAAATATGCTTATTCGGGTTTATAAACATATTTTTAGTCTACATCAGCACGGTTTCGAACTTGATTTGTTAGAAAAATAAAATTCTTTTCCTATATGAATGTTTTATCTTTCGATCAGAGGTGTCACCGTAATCATAAGTACCTACGTAATATTGACGAAGTATTTCATTTTTAGGTTTTGTCGTCACTTTGGAATAGCTATTTTCCTTCAAAATATGTTTAGTTGGTTTTTTATTTGTCTTCCTTTCGTATCAAACAAAAATATTAAAACAAGGTATTCCAGTTATCTTGCAAAGATGCTGAGATATTCGCCAAATATGTCAACAGACTGCATAGTTTAGTGCAAAGGTAAATCATAACAATCTCCATTGAGTTGAAGCTGGGAGTGTAAGAACTGAGCGTAAGGGAATTTAAATCTTATCTACGGTTTTACATACATTGTATGTGTAGCGTACAATCGAATTTATTGAAGTAGTGCTTAAGATGGGACGGCATGAGGTGGTATGGCAAACCAGTCTTTATGAAAATGATCAGAAATCATGCAGATAGTTTTATAAGATCTGAGGATTAATATACTTTTATTACAAATATCATAAGCACAGAGAAATAATCTACTCTCAATCATACAGTATTGTTATTTTGGTATATGAACATTCATGCAAAGAAGTTTCGTTTAACGATGATTTTTCTCGGGGCGAATTCAAAAACTCCTTATGCACCATTGACCTTAAAACAAAATGCAGACGTAAACGTAAAGTGTTTTCGGTCTAGTTTTTGAATTAACAGTTATCTATGTTTGAGAATAATAATATTAGTTTCAATGTGATCAACTAACAGAAATCATAATTTATTAATCAGGATTAATATTTTTATTCCTTATCGACAGTTATCGAAGATTATTTATTTTCGTAGAATTCCAATTTAAAAGTCGACATTTACGACAGACAGCCATATCGCCTATATGTGTTAACAATTTTTACCGCCCTCCTCCTCCTACCGTTGTTATTTTCATAAGATATTGTTGTGTACGTACATGCAATTTCCAGTATCAGTATTAAGAAATATTCCATTAATTTAAGATTTTTACCAACAGGAAGCCAAGATATAGTATGTTGTAACTTTGATCTATTTTTACCCAGGGAGAAACAGAAAAATTGTGTTCCTTCGCCGAAAAGTTCCCGCACCGAAAGATCCCTGCGCCCAAAGATCCCTGCGCCGAAACATCCCTGCGCCGAAAGATCCCTGCGCCTAAAGATCCCTCCCCCGAAAGATCCCCGCGCCGAAACGGTTGCGTCGAACTGTCCTAAACCCGCCGGCATTAGCCTACTCGTGACGAAAAGCACCAAGGCTGGGAACGTGGGTGTTACCACCAGGGACGGCCTATATATGTGGTAAAACTATTTACCAAACCAATTAAAAGAGACAGAGAGATGGGGCAACGGATTAACGCCCTTTCCAAAGCATGGAACATTGACTTTCCGCGGTCTCCTCAAACCACACAAACAGAGAGCCTTGGAAAAAACCTACTTTCGCAAGATTCGTTCCCGCTACCCTTTTGAGCAGCAGGCGAGTAGCAGCCAACGTCCTAAACACTACACCACCGACAACCCCCCGGAATCCGTGCTGATATCCGATATGATATGATATGAACGTAAAGTAAAATTTTGTAGCAGTAAGGGGCATTTGTTCTTAATAAATTAATAATACGTATTAGAAAAAAAGGTTACTGTCTTCAAAAACGAGCATTTCATATTCGCCAGAGACGTATTAAAAGGGTTTATAAGATAAGAGAAGTACGTAATTGCCAGTTTAGGCATATTATACTTACAGGCAGACCATCTTCTAGGCACCACCTCCTCCCTGCCCAATGGCGGCGCTTCAGGCATTTCCAGATCCACCCGATGAAGCAGCCGAAGAAAGAAATGGCTGCCCCAAGGGCGATGAACCCGGGGATATTATCGCTAGACACTGCAGACACAAATGAGAAAAGAATTTACAATTTAATGTATGGCGACGGCTTATCTAATTATTTTACATTTTGAACTATTCATAGATTATCAAAAAATAATTTCTTAAAACTATCGTTTGTGATAACTGATTAACTTACTTTGATTGAAGCCTATTTCCTTACGGAGGTAAATTTTTTGATCGTTTCAAACTAATTGTAAGAAAGATGTTGTGGAAGATCAGATTATATAGTTTACTGGTTCTGTATGCATTAATAGCTAGTCTTTGTACTAAGGTCGAAGATTTCGAAAGATGAAGTCGATCTTCGACGGACACAGTTAAAGAGAAAATTATCCTTGGAAGCATATAGATAGGAAAAGAACCAAGTCCACGCAAATATCGAGAAAAGAAAAATACTCGAACGTAAGTATTGGCTTGGAAAGCCATCGGAATCAGTTTCAGACTGTATAGATGTACCTTGAAAGCATCATAACGAGAGAAGCAAAATGTACCGATAAAATTAGGACTAGAATAGCGAAAGCAAAAGCCACTCTTAGAAGAATAAAGTATCTCCTACCAACGGGGAATATTAAGGAAGACGTCCGCAAGAAGAAGTTGATAAAATGAGAAGAATAGGAGGAAAGCATGATTAAAGGCGTGTGTTAGAAGGAAAAAGAGGAAGGCAAATGTTTCAGCTGATGGAGGACTTGAAAAGGAAAGAGAGCTGTGAAGACACGATTAAGCCGGCGGAAAATAGGAAATCAGGACAGACTACTCGTGATTAGCGGCGCCCACGATGGAAGCTACGGCTTAGTCTATGGTTATTGGCATTCCGATTCACTAACCACTATCCATATGAAATAGAAAACTTATGTTTTTTTGGCTTTCGTGACGTAGTTCTTTCGTTAATTATAATGTGAACTAACCTTATATTTAGTAAAAATTCCACTTATCGCCTAAGCTAGGCTACGTTCCAAGTTCTGAAATATACCAGATTTTCATTAATAATGCTGAAAAGAATGAAATTAACTTGAGCACACATTTTAAGTTTGGTTTCAAGTCGTTCATGAACAACAATGAACTACCCCGGAATGGAGTGGTTGCCACAACGGCCAACAAAGGCGACGACACAAGAAATAAAGCCTCCATTGTTTGATATAATCAATTTAGAAAAATATAAATTATAATGGCTTTGTCTAAGGTGATCTAATGTCTAACAACTGCTAAAGGATGTATCAGAATCGATGTCAAGGAAATATGGAATCTGTGATTTACCGATTTATTTTATAATCAGTAGGTAGTAATTAATAGAACAGTCGAAAATTAAATTATTAAAATCATACATAACTCACTTGAGATGAGTAACATTAATATTTAAACTCACTTTCATTCCTTCGTCGTAAATTATTTATTTCTTATAATTATTTAATTAAGTTCATTTCTTCGTGCTGAATAATCAATTTCCTTTCATTTACTATGTTCGGTAGGAGCAGGAAAGAAAATGAAACGATATTGAAAAAAGACGAACTTTGTATTTCTACAAAATTTTAATTTAAACAAGACCGGTTTCACTACGATCGTTGCATCATCAGCGATCGTGTTTAAATTAAAATTTTGTGGAAATACAAAGCTCGTCTTTTTTCAATATGAGTAAATTCCACCGAGTTGAGGCAAGGCCGTCTCGAAATACTTCGAGACGGCCTTGGTTGAGCCTGACCTCATTAATGGTAAAATAAAACGAATTTATATTAGATCTTGTTTACTTCATTTGCTACGAAGATTGTTTTCGTTGACAAAAATATACAGGAAGAAAAATGGAATACGCAGAGTTTTCAAAGATTTTCTTTATAGGAAATGCGTATAAAACGTACAGAATTATTGGGTGGTACTTGAGTTTTTATTTCCGAATTACGTAATTACGTGTAATGTCTCGCGAACTTTTTTGTGATGAATGTTATTCTCTATTCGAATAAATTTTTAAATCTATATATACGCCATAGAGTATATGTATTAGAGCAAGGGAGAGAAAATATGGTTTTTTAATTGTTGTTTGCAGATAGAAATGTCGTAACGATGGATGTAAACAAAATTGTGATATTATGCTTGGGATTCTTTCGAATTTTTATCTCCGATAATATAAGCCGCAATTTTGTGGTCCCGCGGACTTTTTTGTTTTTCTCTATCTGAATCATATTTTTAATCGACACCTTACAGATAATTAGGGTACGGAATTTTCGGTTTTTACCCCATTTTTACCCTTGCCTTTTTAAATTTTCGGGTAAAACCTGAAATTATTAGTTTTCTTTAAACACAAATTTTTTAAAGGTTTAGTCAAAGAATTTCTATTCTGTCTTAGTAATAGAGATGTTCGTGATCAGTCTTTTTATTCCCTTTGTATACAATTTATTCGTGAGCTTACTTTGTAACACAATCTGAATCTTTGTTTTGTCAAGGATGCGCCTTACCTAATCGCTGTTTGATCTTTGATAGGAGAAGTTTGGTCTCCTGAAATAGAGCCCGAGTGTCTGTTAGTTGGTAACACTACGAAATAAAAATTGTTTTATTAATATCTAGTGTGTTTAAAAAAAACTCTGGTTCCTATCTCTTCTAGTTTTCATACTTGTCATTCAGTGGCGATTATCCAAACGCTTAGTGCAAACCTAACTCCCTAATAATATTTTATAATGTATAGGTATCAAAAGTGTTACCACACACCCGGCCATGTAAGTATTTTTATTACATAACATGCTATATTGTAGTTGGTAAAGCATTATTTTCTTAACTTTATTGAATTGATTTATAAATTATATACAGTTACTACATGTAAAAACTGTGAATCAACAAATAATTTTTCTTAATCTGATTCTAACCAGTGTTTTAATGTATGTATGCACCTAAACTAAATTACTTTTGTCTTATTCATTTATTGATATTTTTAAGTTATGTTTTAAATTGTGCCTTTGTTATTGTTATTATGTACACAATACATGTGCTACCTACTTTTTTACCAACTTAATGTTACCTTAAGTGTTTTTAAAATTTTTGATGACACGATGAAGAAAAATAAGTAGTCAAGAAAAAAGACATTTTATTTGAAGGGTAATGTAAACTTTTTGTCATTAATGTTGCAATTTCATATTTATCTTCCAACAATCATGAAGTGGCCATACATATGTTTACCTTTATGTTGCCTTTACGTTTTGTTATATTTTTTGTTACTGGCACAGCAGAAATTATTAATTTTTTCAATGTTTTAAAATTTTATATTTTTTAATGCAAATATAAAATTTTGTTTTGTGAGCTTGATCATTTTTAATAACAAAAACTCACTGCCCTAAAAACATGTATAATAGGACCAAATTTGAGGAAAATGTTATGGTAGCAAATTTGCCACCAGGTGGCTTCTTGTTTCCATAGGGTTAAGACAAAAAATTATGCTCTAAATATTTAAATCACATTCCTTCAACAGTGATTTTATTCATGCCATTTGCCATGTTGGATTGAGTCTTACAACTTGTGTTTTTCCTATTGGTAATTTTGTAAAAGAATATTGTCCTGCAACTAAAACTATGCTGAAATATGATTTGTTACTAAAAAAGTATTTGTCTAAAGTATTCAATCAAGAATTTGCTAAAATAAAAGAATTGATAAAGTACTAAAAAATTAGCTTTTTTATTGATGAAAGTCACAATGTTGTAGGACAAACAACTATGTACACATTGTTGACATATTATGATAAAAGTCGACAAGGAGAATCATTATTTTTAGTTAACGTTTCTTTTATGACTAAGCCAAATAGCATCACTATTGCCACAGTTATAAGACAAACAATGGAAAAAAGTTGTTAGATGTTTGTATAGCAACAGACAGTGATGAATAGATGAAAGCAATTGTTTCAAATCTTAAAATTGGAGAAAGTATGCCTAGTCTACTACATATTACAGACATTGTTCACTTAGTTCATGTTCCTGTAGACAAAGCTAACAATTGTCTGGCAATGACTCCTGCAAGAAAAATAGTTATTAAGCTAGGGACTGTTTTTAAACATTCACTGAAACAAATTGGTAAATACTTAGCTGCATGCGAAAGTCTAGAAATTATTGGAGTAAAACCCCCTGCTGTCAGATCTGTTCATTGTACCAGCTTTTATGAAAGTTTAAAAATAATTATTGAAATTTAGTCTGGTATATATAAATATTTGAAAGATTCAGAAGTGGCTGAAAGTAAAAATATAATAGAAATCATTGAGATAATTGAATCTTTTTGGCAAGAGGAATTATACACTTTACTCTTATATTAAAAAGAACGATTTACATCAATTATTAATTTACAAAAACAACTTCAATGTGAAGCTAATTGACCCTATTATCAAATTACAGCTAAAGAGGCAAATGGAAATCCCTTGGAAATCGCCAGAAACAGGTGCATGTGCAGCCATTCTGAGAATATTATCTTTTACAACTAAAATCATTGTGGTTATAAAAGAAATTTTGGAAGTTGCTACAATACACAGAAATCTTAATACATCTGTCAAATATTTCTGGAAAATGGCATCCTTATTAGATCCTTTTAAGAAATCTATGCATGATCCAGATACAAGTGCTCTCATCGAATTTTTGGGCACATGATAATGTGAATGAGCAGATTAAATCCAAACTTACTGCCTATTTATTAGAGGCAACACCTCTAAACAAAGATTTGGACATTATTAGGTTTTGGGTTAATGCTGGAGTCTGATATCTTAAGTAAGTTTCCCTTAACACTATTATCTCTGCCCACAGGTAGCTGTGATGTTGAGCGTTCATTCTCCCATTTGTGTCATTTGCAAACACTGGAAAGGAGTAATACTACTGAAGACACACTGGTTAGGCAAATGATATTGTATGTGAATCATAAAAATTAATGCTAAATAAAACTTGTCAATTTTTAAAGAAGATTTTTATTTAAAAATAATTTTATCTGAATTATAAAATAATAAAACACGAAAATTACCCTAGATTGAACTTTTTCTAAAACCTCAAAAAATCTGTAACTTATTTATATCCGATTTTAACTTGAATGAAAATGAAAATAATAAAACCCGATATTTACTCTCCAAATGAAATTTTTTTTAAACCCGAAAAATCCAAACCATACAGATAATACACATAAGATAGAGCATGTCTAACTTTTGAAAGGTATGTAAGACGTGACAAACTGGACACCCCTTCGCAGAGCCTGACAATGCTCTTAACAGAAAAATGCTTTCAAGTTCAAAACTGATTAATAATAGTGTTATGTGTTATTTCACATAAAAATGTCATCATGCCTACCACACTCCATCTTCCAATCAAGATCCAACTTTAAGTTGAAGAAGGTGAAAGACAACTAAATAGATATAATCAAGTAATTTTATAGCTATGGCAAAATTAATTGATGTTGTAATCAATGTAATGTCACATATAACCCGCATCCCAATTTTATGTGCCCCTCGAAATTGTGCATTATTTATCATATGGATCTCAAGAAATATTCCATTAAGAAATGAGTTATGCATTGAATTCTAAAATTTTGACTAATGTTAAGATAGCAAAATATCCTAGTTTTCAAATGGATTGCATGCCTAATATTTCACATATTGAACAAATATCAGTTATTGTAAGATATGTAAATATTGCTGATAAAATAATTATAATCAAAGGATCATTCATAGTTTTCATTGAAGTATCTGATACGAATGGTGAAGGTTTAACAAAAGTACTTTTTAAAACATTAATTGACCCTATGTCTCATAGTGATTATCGTATATTGTTTTATTTTAAAATAATTTGGAATTAAAATTTAAAACTCCTAAACCGTAAATTTACCCAGAGAGCACTCACACGTCAATAAGAAATAAGGAAAATTAAAATTATACTTACAAGTTTGCAGGACGATGATGGCCTACAGGGACCTGTTGTCAAAAAATAGCCTAAAAAGAAAAAAAAGAAAACACACACGCACAAACACTCTGGAAATCTCTAGATACGTATTTCGGGAGCTATGCTCCCATCTTCAGTAGCTGAAGTCGTATGAATTGTTTGTCATACGACTTCAGCTACTGAAGATGGGAGCATAGCTCCCGAAATACGTATCTAGAGATTTCCAGAGTGTTTGTGCGTGTGTGTTTTCTTTTCTCCCTGTACAAAATCATCACCTTTGTTTTTAGTGTCACAGCTTCGTTGCTCCAAGCAGAAGCCCAATGGTCGCTGTTGGACACTTGATGATGAACTCCTTGCCCTATCCCTTCTTCAAAGATCTCCTAAATCCTATGCCCTCCTATCCATCATTTTTACCCTACCTACTCCTAAAACCCTAGTCTCCCTCCTGAATAAAACATCACTTGAACCTGGAGTGAATTGGCAAGTCTTAAATTCTTTGACTAATACCATGAGCAGGTAAAATGAGAATGATCGTGTGTGTTCCATGATGTTTGACGGGATGTCTATCAGCAAACACATACAGTATTGTTCAAAATGCAATAGGTTCTCTGGCTTTGTGGACTTGGGAAGTCAGGGGGATTAAAACACTCCCTTGCCAATCATGCTCTTGTCTTAAGGGCCCGGGGTTTGCAAAAGAAATGAAAGCAACCTACTGATCTTCATTTCACCAGGGGTGGTATTCCTGCAGAGTACCTCCTCCTCTGTTTATTGAAGGAAGCGTTGGAGTCTTGTGAAAGAACTGGGCTGGCAGTCATTTGCACTGGGTGTGACATGGCCACATCCAATGTAAAAGCTTTTAAGATGCTGGATGCATCAGAAAGTTATCTTTTTTGTGTATAATAACAAAAAAGGGGTTACTTTGCTTGATGCACTACACCTTCTGAAATGCACCAGGAACATTCTCTACAGGAATGAATTATCACTACCAGTGCAAATTATTAGTGATTCTCACGACTGTGTTGCCTCCTGGACACATGTTCGTGGTGCCTATAGGGCTGATTCCGAGCAGTTACTATTCCATCATCTTCATAAAGTATCACCTAGCCACTTGGATCCAAAGGGGCAACTTGGAATGAGAGTCAGCCTGGTGGCACAAATGCTCAGCAATATAATGGCATCAACTGTTAGTGGCTATGTAGCCAATGGTAAGTTCAGTTATACTTCTCATACCCATTTGTTAAAATCCATACTTCCAAATCGCATCCTATTAACTATTGGTTCCTTCTTTTTTCAGGCAAACTCCCACTATATGGTTTGGGGACAGCTAAGTTCTGTGGATTTGTGGGCTCACTATTTGACAGGGTCAATGGGACTTCCATGTCACCCCAAGAGATTAGAGGTTTCAGATGTGCCCTAAGAAAGGAGATGAAGAGCCTGCATTTGGGTTTTGGAAAAAAATGCCTGAAAGAGTTGCAGGAGTGGATGTATTTATGAGCCAAACATACCAGTGACATGGCCACAAGGGAAGAATATTTACACCACCATCCCATAAGGGATGGATACAAACAATAACGGGTGTTATTATGTTATGGGATATTTTGTAAGATAGAGGTTTCAATTATCTGCAGTATAGGTCACTCAATCAGGATGCCCTGGAACACCTGTTTGGGATGATCAGATTCAATAGTGGATCAAAGAAAATCCCACAGTAACACAGTTGGTGGCTGCTTTAAAAACACTGATAAGTCTAGATTTAAAAGTCACTAATTGTGAAGAAGAGGATCTCTGCTTGCAGTACTAGTTTTAATTTAGAGATAGATTTAGATGTAGATTAACTTATAACTTTTGATTAAAACAATTTTTTTCCTTGGCCTATGTTACTGGTTACATAGGAAGGAAAATCCTCAGTAATAGCAACTGCAGCAACTGTCGAGCTATGCTCACTACTGTTCCCCGAGGTGATGACCACCTTGCAGGTATTGCTTATAGGGAGTATAGTGTCGACAGACCTGGCTTACTGTATCCAATTGAAAACTTTATACAGTTTGTCGGGTCTGCTGCCACTATATCCAAGAAGCTACTGTCTGAGGTGGCACATTTAGGGTCAGTGAAACAATGAGTTGTTGCAGCTATAAAGAGGGACATTAATCATGATTGGCTCAGAGATGGCTGTTCAGAGCACAACATATGTTTTTGAGACACCATCTTATCTCTCTCTTCCACACTGCAGGAGTATGCTGTAACTAATTTGTTTCACATCCTTCACACAATGCCATTCCCTCTTTATGTTAAACCTTCCCTTCACCACATTTGGGGACCTTTCTCCAAAATGGGATTGCTAATTACGCCACCCCTGGACTTCATGCCAATTCCCCTTTGTTGACTCCCCATATATTTTTCTTCTGAAAAACGAGGTGCATTTTCAGTCTCTCTCATCTCCATACCGTTCTACCCAGATTCAACAGCATTTCAGGGAAGACAGGGATTACTACCTCATCACAATACTTTGTACTACCTGACATAAGATTATCTATTGTCAGTGGTGTACTGGATACTCCCCCGTGGCAGGGCACCCATGCCCAAATTTGTTATTTTTATAGGCTTTAAATCATTTCTTGAGATTCCACATTTGTTTTGGCAGAGGAGGGCGGGTACACATTTCCCAGTACGACACTATCACTAAAAGATATAATTGTATTTTCTATGATTTTCTAATCGCATCCGGAAAAAAATATGAAAAATATCTGGTCAAAAATCATGCAATTTACCACACAGTTTTTATACAGTGCATAATGCACAATTCAGCGGCCCCGGGCAACCGCCCCTAGGACTGGCTCTGATCATGTATATAAATGTATATCATCATAATTAGCTGCCTCTTACATATATATGATATAGGATGTTATATATATCACATAAAAAATAAGGTACTTCTAGAAGTGCTACAGAGCAGAAATTTGCATGAAGATAGGTCATTGGGTACAACCTCTGGTATTTTTTACGAGTTTAGATCGTGATGTATGGTGATTTTTGTAAGTGCTTGCAGTGTGCAAGCACTGACAAACTCATTTCAGAAATTAATAGCTACACCTGCTCCTTGGTGTAGAATTACTCCAGTAAATCAGTCCTATGTTCATATCGCGGCTAATCTTTGGGTTGCTTGAGCAGTTATCTGGCTTGCAGAAATCATACATATAAGCCAATGCAAGGGTAGTCTTTGCTGCCTATGACTTTATCAGATATCCCGTATTTTTTGGTGTATAACACTTCATAGTATTTGTAACAATATTAATAATTATTGTTATATTTAAAATAAAAACTACAAAATGTTTAAACAAAGAGCAAGGTGTTTATTGTTAATAAATGTTAGATCTTATGCACAAAATGTAATATTATGTTAACTATAAAAACTTGCATTGGTGACACAAGTGTTTAACTACCTTGTCTTGTCCCCAAACATATTCATTCCGGCCTTATGTTTCATGATTCATCTCGTAATTGCCTGTACACAACTGTGTAATGCAAAGTGTAATACATGTAATGGCCCTGTAATTGCCCAGTACTGAATTTCCTATTCTTAACTGTTTATTTCATCTTGTTCTGTGTTTGTATTTCTACTAACTTTTATATAAGCATACCTTCCTTGTGAATGGCACGAGAAATGGTGCAGCATTCTAGTATTTTGAATATTAAAATTACTTAAGATTTCCATATGGACACAAGACTTTCACCAAAGAAATCACTTTACTATAGAATTTTGGTTGATACACAAATTTGTTCTTGACGTGAAAGTTTGACATTTCCCATTGTCCACGTGAATTTCCTTTAAAAACGTTTTCATGCATAAAAGGTATAAATGTTATAAAAGTTGGTTATATTAATTCATTTTTATATCTGTACATATTTTATTATGTACAAATACCTCACTGTTATACAATTTGATAATGACTTTGTACTCTCGCAATGTGTGATACATGGTAATAAATTTGATTTCTTAAATGCAATTCAACATTCTTTCATTTAAGTCCATTTCTTCTGTCCATCCAATTTATATTTGCTACGATTATTGTATTAAAATGGGAGGGGAAGGGGGTGAGTGACATCTCGTGATGACGTCATGAAAGCGAGAGCCATTGTGATGTCACGATAGCCATCGTGAACACGTAGTTCCAAATTTTCCCATTGACCCATCTTTCGTCACCTTCCATGGAAAACCTGGGCATCATTTCATAGCATTACTTTTCTGTTCTCTCCGTAGGGATACTAGTCTTTGATCACCATCCTGGCATGACCTGAGACGTCACAAAGTATCGATTTTTCAATAATTTGCATTTCCACGGTTCGATATAAAATGCAAATTTTAACAATTTTTTTCTTGAAAAATAATGATTGCATTAAAATAAGCTATTATTGAAATCCTTTAAATTGGATAGACAATTACAAATATAATTTTATGTTGTGTTCTATTTTTACATTGTATTTACATTGTACATATGCATTTATTAATCATTAATTAACTATTGCAATCTCTTTTTGCATGCCTTCTGTTGTGCAAAATCATTGATTATATCATCATAGCAAAGTTCGTTAATAAGGCCTGCTTCTATGCTCATTATAGAGAGTCTGGTCTCTGTCATAGTAGATCTTACATCTTACTTACATCTTGTTAGATGATTCTTCACCCTCTTCAACATCGAAAGTCACCGCTCACCACTAGCATTTGATATTGCTGTGCAAAGAATAATTCTAAGAGCAATATCGATATTCGGGAATACATTATCTAATGAATTTTTATGAAGCACTTGAAGTAAGTATAAGAACAATTTGCCACCGTAAGTTTGTGTTTTTGAAAGGTTGGTAGCAAGTACTTCTCGAAAATGTATACTTACATTCCTTGCATAACCTATCTTCCAAATCCTCAAAATATTCCTCCGAAAGTGCCAGAGCACACTGTTGTATTTTCAAACATTCTGTTTTTAGTTTTACCAAAAAACCAAATTTATTATCTAGTTCTACATACACAACTTGTTTTCATTCCAATTCTGATAAAAGTTGATCAACAATAATAAGAAAACATCTCTTCTAAAAATATCTTGCCCTTTGATTGTTTCAACAGAAGAGTTAGATTCATTAACCTCATTGTCATCATAAAATACCTTTTATTTTCTTTTATCTATGTCCAAATAGATTTTGTCCCAACCATAAGCATTGCTTTAGTATCATATTCTTCATAATTATCATATGTAACTTTAATATAATCCTGGAGTTATTTATATATAATTGCAACAATTCCAGTCAATATCGACACTTTGCAACTTCTTGCTCACTGCTAAGAATCTCCCTATTATGCTATACCAATATATTAGCAAAATTCCAGTCTCTAGTGTTTTGAATTTTTTCTCAATGCCTCGAGCTTCATTTCTGGTAGATGGTTTTTCAGTACTATCCTCAGAAATCAAATGCAAACAGAACATAATTTTGCTAAAAGAATTAACATTGGCTGTACAAGCTTTTGCTAGAGCAGCCCAGCATGTATCTGATAAACATTTGACTAGTTTAGACCCAGATAACATCTGTGGGTATATAACGGTATAGAGAATTAAATTGCTCAGTCAACTTCAGCAAAAATGAATTATTAGGCAAAGCACAAATATACCTAAGTACTTCTATGCTTTTAAATTTAAGTTTTTAAAAATATTTAAACATTTTTACATACCTTATTATTTGGTGCTTTCCCGGCGTATTTGATGGGTGAAGCTTTCTCAGGTGGCGAGCCGGGTCGTATTGATGATCTCTGCCGACGTTTCGACGACTAACTCTGTCGTCATCATCAGGGAACCTGAGTGCCGTTCTGTGGTTCATACCCTCCCGTGGTATTTGAAATTTCTGAGTTGCCTCCAGAGTGGCATTACTCAACGTCGTAGTTTGAAAAGGAATGTGTTATACAGGCACCTCACCTGTGTGGTAAAACATATTAGTCAGTAGGAAAATCATTTTAGCCGCATTATTAGGAGGGACCCAATCCTCTTCGCCTGTGGATGCCAATTCTCGTTTGTACCTATCCCAGACCGACACTTTGTTTGTTGCGAGATCGCGGAGAACGTCATTCGTTTTGGCCTCTAGTGTGTTCTTGTACTTAATGGCTAAGTCTCTGGCGACTTCCCTAATAGGTTTTGTCTTCAGGGTATCATGGAGGTCTATATTTTGACCCCATGCCCTGGTTATTCGTCTTAAAACTTTTCTCTCCGCGATCTCAAGTACTCTCCATGACTTTTGCATTAAAAGTCCGGACCATACAGGCGATGCGTACAAAAGTGTCGGTCTGATCATTGTTTTATACAAGTGGGTTTTTATTTCCCTGGACACGTCAATTGTCTACGCCGCCGATTAAATATCTTGGTTGATTGCACACGTCCGTGTCTACCCTTCCCACCAATTGCACCGGTCGACTGTTATCGAAAGGCGCGGCTCTTTGCTTCATCGGTATGCTATCCGTCTGTTCCATTTGTTTATGATCGTCGATGATCCAGTTGACGCATAGCAGAAAGGTTCTATTCGCATCCGAACCGTAATTTATTAAGTTGTTAATCATTGCTTTATACGGGTGATGACCCCCATAGGCAGTAACCAAAGTATTCCCTAAAGAAACACCGATTTGTTCGAACATGCCGTTAAAAATATCATTAACCACGGATGGACGGACTTTACCGTCTCCTTCGACGTAAAGCGCGCCGTTTTCCTGCGTAATTCGTAACAAAAGTTTAAGTTTAGTACTGCTCAGATCTTTTAAGGAAGACGTTCCGCCATCTTTAATTTCGAACTGTATGGTAGACGTGCCGTCCAACGACGCGATCGGATCGTATTCTATTTCTCGATAACCTAAAATAGTCGTTTGAAGCGACGGCTCCGAAAAGAGATCGAGAGCTTCTTTATTTACCCTCATCATCTTAGGAAAATATGTCCACCGTCCGGATGCGTTTGTTCCTTTTCCTACCCTTTCGCAACGTACGACGTCGTGTCGCGGAATGTCCTTTTACTTTACGCGCACCCCTTTTTATCCTTTTTCTAGCACGCAACAGTCTTTGCGAAGCGGGCAATCTCGCCCGTTTGACTGATTTAAGACCGGACCCGCTCATTCTTTGAATCTTTTCTTCCGCCTTTCTTTTCAGGTTTTTTCCCGCCTGTCTGGCGCGATCTCTGAAAATGTTAGAGACGTCTCTTCCATCCCTCGAAACCAAATCGCTCAAAACGCCAGCTCCGGCATTTAACGCCTCCCTACCTATCGCTTTGGCGCCGCTGAAAACCATGGGCTTCACCATTTTCCAAAGACTGCCGAAAATACCTCCTATTCCTCTACCTCTCTGGTACCTCATGCTAGAAACGTACACCGGGCCTATATCCGCATCGAAATTACCACTCCCGCCGTATTGAACGATAAATCGACGCACGTCTGCCGACATCCTTTACCGTACTGAGTAAATCGCGATTAAATGCGGTATTTTATACTTGCTCGATTTTCCGGAAGTGTAGAGTCAATCTGGAAGGCGTATATCCTCCCTTGAACGGAATCAACTGTCCCAAATCATCGGTGATAATTATTTCTACGCTATCGAAATTATTTTTGTCCAACGGATAGTAATGTATTTGATTAAATTCTCGATTCAAATTATCCGTTCTGACTATCCTAAGTAGCTTGATCGAACCGGCCCCCACGAGGTGCGGTTCTATAACATCGCAATAGACGAAAACTTCGTTAGGTATATATGTCTTGTTTACGGCGAATTTAGCATCTTCGTCTTCCATCGTTTCATTTTCGGACAATGTTTTCGTCGCTCTACCCTTTCTCATCAAAACGTACGAATCGATTTGATCCTGAAGGTGCGCTTTCACGGCGCCAGGTTCTCCCGTACGTATAGCCAAAGCGAAGGATTTTCAGGTATTGTAGTATGCGGCCTCGATACTGAAACTAACATCTTCGCCGTCATCGACGAAGATGTTATTACCCGGGTCGTTTGAACTTTTCTTTTTTATATTAACATCGTCCAGTACCTTTACAAGACCTTTTAAAAGACGGTCTGCGGTGTCCCGATCGACGTGCGCGAAAGTATTGTGCAGCAAATCGAAAAACGACGTGTAAGAACCTCTGGGAAATTGTAGGTAAAGTGATGAAAACGGGCGTACGATAGCAAAGTCGTTATCTTTTAACAGACCGTACAACATCTCGCTTTTCGTTTTATGAAAATCATCCGTGTACAGGTTTGTTAACACGTCTCGGAAGGTAATGTGCTCGCCGGGCGAGCCATCTATTACGTAAAACGCGTCCCTTTCCGTATTTTGGATTATTATTGCACGTTTGGGAGCATCGTTTAACTTTCTGTTTGACGGACGAACTTTTTCGTTGAAACTGTTAACGATATCGATTAAGGGGTAGCGATTACCGGTATCGTTTTGAAAAATGCATTCCAGAAAAGACCCGTAATGCCCGAACGGTACCCTTACGGGCGGATATCCTATAGAAAGATCTATCGTTATGAAATTGTTTTGAGGCTCGGTTTTAGCGACTCGAATGCTTCTCTTCTCTCTCGACGAGAGCTGTTTACCGCTTTCGAATTCCAACGTTTCCATCAATTCCTCGAAGAGTTTTTTTTTCTTGATGGGTTTTATTTTCGGAAAAGCTATTTCCACGAGACCTGCCTCCCAATATCCCTCGAGTCTTATCTCGCGAGCTAACTTGTTAGTAAAATGCGCGACGGTATCGTTGGGGAACAAGTCCAACGAATGATCGCTAAAAACCGTGAGAATAAAGCCCGACATGACTTAAGGCGTAGTCGCTAATGAACCGGGATTAAGTATGCCGTCGCCTTTTATCCTTTAATCTTCGAACCTCCGAGGCCTTGACCCAAGTGTCGAAATTCTTGTCGTAACCTTTCCATCTTACGAAATATTCCAACGTATTTCCGCGACCGCGTCTACGTAAAATACGATCTATTTGGAATAGTTTCGGCGGTTCTACTTTCGACAATTCAGGTTGGTAAAAAGATCCGTCTATCGGTGCGCCGTTTAAATCCTCGAGTACGTACGTCGGCACGACGTTCCCCATTTCAACGTGCTTAATTTTGAATATTTCGCGAGTAAAATTTTGAGTGTAACCCTTTGCGAAAGGCAATCTTTCCTTGCTGATTCTGACGTGATCGCCGATCGCTAACTTTGCAGGTTTTTTTTAAGTTTATATTCCTGCTGAGACGCTTCGCCACCCGAAATGAGTTGGAAATGGATACGCGGGAAGGTTCCACACCCGTGGAAGAGTGCACGGTATCGTTGTACGAATCGATTAGTTTCTGCAAAACGTTAGCGTATTTCATAGTGTTCTCTCCTGTGAAATATTTGTACATTTTTGATTTCAAAGTCCTGTTCAACCGCTCGATCACCGAAGCTTTCACGTCCGGATTTTTCGTGGTGTAAAATTTAATTCCGCGACCCGTAAAAAACTCTTTGAAGTGTTTGTTAACCAACTCGGATCCTTTATCGCTCTGTATCTTTAATGGTTTCCTACCTTTTAAAAAAATCTTTTCGAAAGCGCCGATTATGGTTTTCGAGGTTTTACTCCTCAAAGGAACGGCCCAAGCATGCTTTGAAAATAAATCTATCACAGTTAGGATGTATTGATATCCCCCGTTATGCTTTTTAATATTTCTCATGTCGTTCAGATCGCATTGCCAAGTTTCGTCTATGGAGTAAACTTCGTAAAAATTACGTTTAAATTTTTTCCTGATTGGTTTGTGTAACGTATGAGATTCTTGAGCGTTTATGATGACGTAAGGTTCGTCACGAAGACGTGCGGATACGATGTCGAATAACCACACCCACTTTCTGTGAAATATGTACATGGTATGATCTATCATTAAAAAGGTTCTCACGTTTTCTATTTCGCATAACATGGGAGCCGGTTCGACGTCAACTTCCCCGTCGTCCTCAACATCGGGAAATTCATCGGTTTTTGGAGATTCCTCGGGGAATTCCTCACTTTTAGGAGATGCCTCACTTTCGGATGATTTGTCGTCCTGTCTTATGGGATCCCCGTACAAATGACGAATTCCTGCCAAATCATCCTCGCTTAGCCGCAAATTATAATCTGGCAAGTAAACCGCATACATAACGGATCTGTTATCGTTAGAGTGCCCCAAACCTAAAGTATGTCCTATCTCGTGCAACATCATTGCCAAAAAATTTATGTGATACGGAGGAGAATTTGAATTTGAATTTGAGCCGAAAAACCAACTTTCTTCCTCGTCGACATGTATTTCGAGGTGAGTTTGATCGGATTTGGGAAATTCCGCATGAGCCAACACATTCCCCCTGCCATCGAACGGAAAGGGACAAAGTCGCCTGGGTTGCACCTTATTATGAAGTCCGCGAACGTTGGAAATGATTGTATCGGTCGGACCTCGATCGTGGTATTCGAATTTGAGATTCGTTGCATTTTCCCAAGTGTCGAATGCTATTTGGGCATAACGAACGTGTAATCGATCCGTAAAGACATACTTCCACGTTATGACATTCTTTCTCCATCTGTGCGACGTGGACGAAAATTGCCCGAAATCGGGAACGCCGCATCTGGACGTATTGATCAGTTTTAGCGTTTCGTTCGTTAGTTCGCCATCTATCGGTAAATCGTAATACTCTTGCAATTTTTTAATACCTGCTTCATACGCGATCTGCGAGTTATTACCGACCGCATCAACGTAGCCGAACGACTTTAAATAGTCCAAGGCGCATATGCTTTCATTAGAGGATGTTTCACTCGATACCGTTAATGCTAAATGCAATATTAATAACAACGAGTACATCTCGTTCTGATGCTAAACACGAAATGGCGGAGTAGCCGAAGACGCATTTCCTTTTATTCAATCCCCAAAAGCTGCGGCGGCTGTTCTCTTACGATTTTCAATTTTGTAATGCCCCCACGCCAAGGTTTTTATCCCGTCGTCGCAAATATAACGTTTATCATCTTTGGGGCTGAGAGTAACTTTATTCGTCTCCACCGTGTACAGTTCGTGCTTTTTCGACTGTATGGAAAACATCTTCCGAAAACATGTCGAAGATTCTAAAAGGCAGGTCTTGTAGTCGTCGAAAGTAAGGGACTTGCTTATAACCGCCCTCGCCACCCCTTTAGCTTTCTTTCCCTCCGGTTTTTCCTGCACGCGGTAAGAATACAACTTGCTCCTCAACCCCGCAAAGTGCGTCATTATGCATTATGCATTCGTCTTTCATTTTCCCTATAACTTTCTTGTTATGCGTCGAGTAGCAAAAATGATCTGTGGGGTAATTGGACGTGTCGTATGAGTCCAAGTCGTCTTTCATGTCTTTGTAAAAATCATCGGCCCTCACGTCGATGATGAACGAGTCCGTGTCCGTGTAGCATAGAGTCAATCGGTCGCCATACCTCGATTTCAATTTGTTATGGAAGAAATCGTACATTAAAATTTTGCTGATGTCTAAGACGGATTGCCCTATATAAATGGGTTTATCTATTTTTATGGTGGACTTTCTCAAATGTACCGCCACCAAGTTTTCTGCGAAAATCGTTCGGTCGAGGAAAGTTGATTTACAAATCAGTTTATCCAAACGTTTTCCGTTGGAAACCAATTCCAAATTCATTCTTTTCCGAACGTTTTCCATCGTCTTGCCAAATACCGCGTTGTTAAACTATTTAAATAAATCTTTATCGAAATCGTTCGTAGCCATTTGCCTTTTTTTAGTGTTCAAGTTGATGTACGATTTCAACCATGTGGATTGATCGAACTCGATAACTCTGTGCACGGCCTTTAATTTTAGTCCGAGTACTTGCACCTGCTTCAAATTTCTGTAATGAAGCACGTACTTATACTTTTCGTCGAGAGTGGTCAAAAGTTTTTTATGTTTGCCTCCGGGAGGAGTTTCATTACGAGGACACAAAGGTAAGTCGGAATGCGCATCGTGAAGGTGTGCCGGGTATTCCAAATCGACTTCCAAAAAATACCCTTTGGAATAATCGTCGGGTATCCTCAAAACGTTAAAATTTTGAATTTCTTCCTCCGAAAGCCAACGAAATCCGCCGGTGGGGAGAGGTTGGGAGAGTGCCCAACCGTATAAATTGTTGGCGTCCAAATACATCAAAAAGCGAGACTCGACTTCGGGATCAAATGTTTTCATGTATTTATTATTTGCCTCGCTATAACGATGCGAGCACATGCTTATTCCTCCACGAATGCCCCTTTCCATCATGAGAATCATGTCATAGTCGGTCATCAATTCCAATTCTATGCGGGTGTGTCTTAGCATGGCGTCAAAAGCTAGACCCGGAACGGTGAAATACCATGCGGGGTCTAACTTGTACGTCTTCATGCACATGTTTCTAAAGTTTTCGAATACGTCGGCCAAAAGGGTCACGTCAGTTTTTAGGTATTGGTCGGAATATTCTCCCAAGTTCTTGCAGCCAAATGATGATCACATTTCCTTGGCAAACTCGTAGTCATCGTCGGAAACGACGTCCTGCGTCAAATGACTATAAAATTCGTCTTTAGGCGGTAAGCAGGTTTCCTCCAATTTACCCCAACAGTCTACGTATTCGTAAGGAAAAACACCTTTGCGCGTGACGAGTTGCAGTTTATCTCCAAAAATTCGCGAGGTTTGCAAAAACTTTTCCCTGGGTAAATTGTCGACCAATTTCGAAAGAGACGAACTCATGAATCGAAACGTGTCGATATACCTCACGAAGAAATTATCGCCGACGCACTTGGAAAAGGAAATGTATCTTTCTTCCGAATTAGGAATGCATCGAATTTCTTTATCGTCATACCCCAACTGCGAAACTATCAAATGGGAATCATAGCCCGATAAGTTATGTATAAACACGGGGAGAAAATTCGGATTTTTTAAATATAGATTGCAGTTGGAGTGAGCCGCACCTCGAAAGTGTCCGGTGACGTGATTGTGATCTCTGACACGATCATCCCCCAATTCCTCATCGCAAATGTGGCAAGAGGAGGCCGATACGAATGCATTTCCTCGGAATTCATGGGAAGCATCGGCTTCGCGTCGTTATATTTATCGCGAACCATTTTCCCTAATTCGCGCATTTTGAAAATAAAAACCTCCGCCGCATACGGACCGCGATATAAAAAAGGTTCGAAAAATTCCCCTTCGGAGGATACGAGAAGATAGGCGAAGGACATCACCTCGTGCTTTTGATTTAGCATGGAATAAGAATGGTCGGCAAAAGGTGCGACATTACTGAATTTCGGAAGGATGCACTCGAAATCGGCATACACTGCCAATGGTACAGGCATTGAACGAGAATAGTGTTTGAATTTCAAACGCTTGTCATCGCCTGTGGAAAGAACTATTTTCGTAGGTGAGTTGACGTTGCAGTCCATTCGATGATCGCGTAATCTGTTATTATCATAATAATGAGCGAAACATCTCTTGCAAATAAATATCCTTCTGTTGTTACGTGTCATCTGGTGATGAACTAGACTTTCGAATCGTTTTATCCAACAGTAATGCCCTCTTTCACCCTCGGTTACGAACAATGGGTCCCGGTGATCGTCAAGTTCCTCCTTAGCTACTTTTATCGGGTACACATTATCTTTCTCATCTAACCCAAAAACGTTTATCGAAATATTATTAGATTTCTCGAATTTCGAAATTTGATCGATCTCCACCGGGTAACTAATACATCCCCAGTCGTATCCTTCGCGAAACACTTGGGTGTCGTAATTCGAAACCCGTTGAGGATTTCTCTCGATATTTTTCGCCCAAACTGAATATTTGAAACAGCAATCGTCGTAATTTTCGACATTGATCACGGCTTTGGTTCTTTTAATTTTGATAGGAAGATCGATAAATGCGGACCCTCTCAAAGGAGTGTATCGATTTATTCTCAGCTCTAAACCGATAACTTCGCTTAAAGACCATCCGGAACCTTTTGCATCGCTTTCGGATTTTTCCCTCAACAATTTCGCGAATAGCTCCTCTACCATGGCGTTCACATCGTCGGATATTAAAACACGTTCGTTTTTTGTCTTGTAAGTCCTTTCAGCGTAAATTTCATTTTTCACGACTTTAACTATCACTTTAATATTGAATTTTAAAGGGGAAATCCGTAATTGCTCAAATACCTTTGCGGAGACTAAAGTCTTGATTTGATCAAGATAAGATACAAGGTCTCTCTGGCTTTCATTTCCATTGACCCAGTACGTTTTGAGACGTCCGGCGGCTGCCGATTTCAGTTCGACCATTCGAGTCGGATGTTCCATCCCGGAGCCATGATGAACCGCGTTGCCACGAGTAGCGTCCCGAACAGCGTGACGTCTGTGCACGTTCGAGTGCTCGTGAGCCGCAAGATTCCTCCTGTTGTAATATACAAAGCATGTATTGCACAAGGTTGACATTTTGTGACAATTTAAAAAAATAGAGTGATGAAAAGGAGTAACGGTCTGTTAAGGACCTTTTACTTGAGTAGTTTGAGAGAAACTAAATTTCCTTTATAATTTATTAGATCTTTTATAAGTTATCACTAGACCGCGGATCTTTAGGTAAAAACCTATTTATTTCCTGAGTAGATATCTCAATATACAATTGTATATATACGTTTCATGAATAATTAACCCCGAAAACGTATATTTTATAGTGCCTAAAAATGCCTATTTCGACGTTAATGCCTATTTTTGTCTTTTTCATGCAAAAAAAGCCAAAAAAGGGCTAATTTTCAAAAATAATCGACTATAAAAGCGGATTTTGGTATTATTCATATTTTTTAAACTGACTGTACAATGTTCAGTCATGGGTTGGAAATGTCCTTCACACCACGGTCATGATCAGGTGGCGAACATCAGCTCAGACCTGTCACGCATCCGGCGGTGCTATTGTTTCCCAGTGTCGCGTGATACGACAATGTAACAATGCTTTTAATCTGATGTTGCGTTTATTTCTCGTTGTTACATTGTCATATCGTGCGACACGGGAATACGAGAATAACCCCGCAGTCCATCTCCAGACCGCAGAGGGTGAAGGTGAGAAGTGTGAACGTGAAAATTGAGAAGGTGCAATGCCTAAAGTATCAAGTTTGAAAGCCTATTCTTCACAACTTCACAACGGATGGAAAGATTATCTTCTGTCAAGCATGCAACAAGGAGGTAAGTACATTATAATACTGGCTTGCAACGAATTATTGGCCGTGAATTGCTTGTCATCTTTGAGGCAAAAACCATCTACATCTTTTGTTTATACGAGCCATTTTATGGTAACTATAGAAGTGGTTATTCAAAATGTCCAGCAATCCAGCTGCGGACCTTCGTAGCTGTAAAGTAAATTTTATATTTTTGTCCCATTTCCATATTTATTAGATTATTTCCGTATTTTTAAGGTTAATTATTTCTTCATAATTTTTCTTTATAGGTTTCAAGTGATAAAAAATCCCACCTAACTCAGCACATCCAAGGAATGCTAAATAAGGCAAATGTTGAACGCAAATCTAAGATGAAACAAATGCTTTTAACACAAACTTCTGAGGGATCCAGCAAGAAGAATCAGTTTTATGCAGATTTGTGTCACGCAATTGTGGTAGCCAACATTCCATTCAGAACACTGGAAAATCCAACATTCAAGGGGTTCCTAGAACGATACTGCCATCAGTCGGTACCTTCCGAGTCAACGCTACGCAAGAATTACGTGCAACCCACGTACGATGACGCAATGCGCAGGATACGGGAGGACATTGTAGATTCACATATTTGGATATCGGTCGATGAAACCACTGATGCTCTTGGCAGATACATGGCCAACTTGGTTGTTGGGAAATTGGACCCAGATGCGCCATCCAGAGCCTACCTCATCTGCACGAAGCAACTTGCTAACACAAACCAGGAAACAATAGCACACTTCGTGAGCAACGGACTGAAAGTGCTGTATCCCAAAAATCTAGACGAAGAGAAAGTGCTGCTCCTATACACAGATGCTGCATCGTACATGGTTGCTGACATGCAATTGTTCAAGGTGTTCTATCCCTCCCTTGTGCATGTGACATGCCTTGCCCATGGTAGCGTAGCAGAGCAAATAAGACTGGAATTCCCCAAGGTGAACAAATTGATCTCCACCGTGAAGAAGGTCTTCGTCAAGGCACCAACAAGAATACATGCTTTTCGAGAAAAACTGCCCAATGTCCCTCTGCCACCTAAGCCTGTGCTCACCCGCTGGGGCACATGGCTGAAAGCAGCTGAATATTACAGCGAGCATATCCTTCATGTCAAGGAAGTTGTGACAAATCTAGCCGAGGATGCTGCCTGCGTCACTTCGGCAAAAATGTTGCTAGATGATCCCTCCATTCCCAAGGATTTGGCGTATATTAGATCCCACTATACATCCCTTGTGCAGATTATTGCTGAATTAGAGGACTCAGGAAAACCCATCTACGAAAAAACGGCTATGCTGAATATATACTTGAATAGTGTTTTCAGTCGGTATTACTATATGTAATGTAGATAGTATTTTCTCGGTGCCGCATGGGATATTAACCATAAGAATAAGTTTCAATGCATAGTAGTAAAATATTTTTGTTCTTTGAAAACACAAATCAATAATGTTTCGTTGACTGGCAATTTTTGCGAGCGTGCATGTTTCAGTCTTTTTTCGTCAATTAAAGTTGATAGTTGACAGAAATGATGTTGTTTTTTACTGAACATAGTTTTTGGAAGTAGTTTTAGAGCCTATTTTACGTTTTATAAAGCCTAATTAAGGTACTTAAAGAGCCTATTTTAGTCGCCTAAAACTTAATTTTTAGAACCTAAAAATCCGCGGTCTGTTATCACACACCGCCGCTGGCGACGCTGTGGCCGTCATGATTGAAACGCGTCGGTCGTCGGCCTTTCGTAGTTCAGCCACGCCGCAGCAGGCGGCGCTGCCGGAAATGGCGATAAATGGGAGCGCTGTCTCTCCGTATTTTTCAGCGTTCCGAAGGTCGTTGCGCTGATATCGGGACTTGACCTCGGGGTCGAGATATTAAAAAATGAGATGACGATTAATGGGAGCAATGTCTCAACTTATCTCCGCGTGCTGGAGGCTAATGTAAGAGCCGCCGACAAAGGACGCCGAATGGAGCATTGGACTGTCTCCGCGTTCGGAAGGTCGTTGCGCTGATATCAAGACTTCGGAAAGCGTCTCCACGTTCGCAGGGTTGTTCTTTTTTTTGTTTTTTATCAAGTAAGAGTATATATCATTCTAAGAATAAAGCGCATAGCATGCTCGCTGAGAGTCACTAGCTAAGTCTTCTTCATCGCGTTATTATGTCTGGCGCACCACTGTGGAGATGTGTCCGATATAACGTACAATGGATCCACATCACAAGATTGAGATCCTTGCCGGGGTTGCGGCATAGGATTCTCGTTTTTGAGAACGACTCCCGGGTGGCACCGTTATGCTTTCGGTGCTACCGTGATATCGGCATTGTCCACGTGCGGGTGGAGTTCGTCCATCTTGTGGTTAAGGTGACACAGTGCAGGTACCTGCCGCAACATTGCGTAAATTGCGGGTTTGCCTGCCCGGTGTGGCAGGTGCCCGCAAGCCTATGCATGCAATGTTGCGAGCAGGTGCCCCCCCGATGAGCGCACAGCGCTCGTGATGTCGGACTCCGAGGACTACATTCAAAGGTATCTTTTCGGAATGCCTCCATCGGAGTCTGACGATGACTCCTCGAGCACCATGTCGCCGCCGACGCCTTCACCGCCGCCGCCTCTGATAGCAATCACGCCACCACCGCCGCCGTCTCCGTCGTTTCTTCAGACGCCACCACCACCTATTTTGACGCCGCCACCACCTCCGCAGCAATCACCACCTCCGCAGCGATCACCACCACCGCAGCAATCACCACCTCCGCAGCGATCACCTCCACCGCAGCGATCACCTCCACCGCAGCGATCACCACCACCGCCACCACTACAACAACATCAACGACGTCATCCAACATTCCCGGATGTTATTCGTTGGGCGAGGGATATTTTTAGCGACATATCTAGGTCAATAGATAATGATATCCAAGTTTTATCTGACAGCTACATCATGGCTCAATCTTTGCAAGTTACATGAATGTGTTAGGGCGTAATATGAAATGCTGACATTAAAGGTTCCTTTGGTTAAAGAATATGTCGATGAACTTTGCACCGACATAGCAAAAAGTTTTATTGAAACGCGCGACTGTTATATCGATACTTGCGAGCACGATGATGCTGATCGTGCACATGTTTCAGGAATGATCGACGACGAAGTGTATGAATGTCCTGAAGGTGAATCGTCCGTATTAAACACAGAAGTATTATATTATGAAATGAAAGCAAAGTACCACAGTTTTCTTGTGGATACTGTATTGAAAAAAATTGTAGAGATGTCACAAACTAAGGTTATTACAAATGTGTTAACCTAGCTATGTTTACCACAGATTACTTGTGAATTATGTATAATAAATTAGTATATATATATATATATATATATATATATATATATATATATATATATTAACTAAAGGAAAAGAAAAGGTAGTGATGAGGGTGGCAACAAGGTGTTGAGGGAAGCCCAGCGGACACTTACCAAGTTGAGGACCAAGCTGGCAGGCTGCTGGGGGCGTCGAAGAGACGCGTAAAACACACGAACACAAAAACACACGCAAGCTTATCGGGCCTATGCCCTTCTTCAGCGAAAGAGTAACGTAAAATGACACACTGGGCGGGGAATGACAGGGTGATGTGGGAAGGTTGATGATTGGAGGAGGTGGGGAGTAGGAGGGGTGGATAGCCAATAAAGAGGGAGTGTGGTAAGGGAAAGTGCGAATATATATATATATATATATATATATATATATATATATATATATATATATATATATATATATGTGAAAAAAATGAAATAACAAAAGTGCTGTTGAAATTTTTTTTATTAAAAAAACAATAATGAAAAAAGTAAGAAAAATATGAAGAAACGGTTATGAAAGATAAAAAAATACATATATAAAAATCATACACTAAACAAAAGAGTAATGAAATTATCCACAATGTCGAATAAGAAAAAAAAATATTTAAAAAAAAGCACATTAAAATATAATATTATCAATGCTTATTTCGAAGTCATCGAATAAATCCTCCCCTAAAAGGCCAAATTGAATGTAACGCCGCAAAACCGCCAGCCATTCCACGCACCATCAATATCCGCCAACAGTTCCAACATTCGACTATCATCGTCGAAACTGGCGGCAAGGGCGACCGCGGAGCGTCTTATACTCAGCGCCCTTGCCAACCACATCACCCACAGTTTCTCATTTTGGAAACGGAGGCTCCATCGCACATATGTTAATAGAATGCGTCACGCAAATTGCAATTACAGGCGTGCCATTTATGATTGTAAATTCCACATACAATCTTGGGGAAATTTCACATTTACCTGGATCATTACGTCCCGCACATTTGAAATAATTTTCCATATGCATGCCCTTGTTCATTATACCATCAAATTCTTCAAGTGTCAGAATGCCCATATTTTCCATATAGTTACGATATAAAACAATATGGGGCTTATAATCAAGTTCTGGAAATAAACAAACACGAACTTCCTTCATACCACTTTCGTTCACTCGATAACTCGCTAGAAAAAGACCGCGGATAACGTCCTTTTTCACTGGACTGTATATCTGCCATTGCCCCAGTTTCTTCGATTTCGTTCCTGCAGGGCGAGCACCAACGGTATCATCATCATCTCGTACGGTTACGTTTTCCTTTGCGGGCTGGTCCTGAGACGCTGTGGCGGGCTCCAGCTTCTCCAAATACGAAGTGCTTGCAAGATTTATCGACCGGGATGGCTTGTGATTCCCCAACAAAATCCGCTTTGCTGGTGTCTCCTCCTCCTCCTTCCGTGATGATAAACAAATAGATAACTGTTTACAGTGGCGGCTCGTAGCTAAAATTAGTGGGGGTGCTGCTCCAGAAAATTTTTAGCCTTTGTTTTAAAATTGTGTAAAAGGAAAAAAACATGTATAAAAAGAAAATTTATTCAGGAACTTGATAAAATCTTAACAAAAAAAACCAAACATTTTTTACTTACTTTAACTTAAATTGTTACAGTTCAAGCTTGATCTATTCATTTAAAAATGAAATCCATTCTTCTTGTTTTAATTTGCGCAAAAAGTTCAATAATTTTCTCCTTGATCTCTGGATGACAATTGAGGAAATTTTTCTCCATTGAAAGTACTGCAAGCGCATTTAGTCTTTCCGAATTCATAGTGCTTCTTAAAAAAGTTTTTATTCTTTTCAATGTCGAAAAGCAGCGCTCTGCCTCTGATGTAGTCATGGGAATTGTCAAGAGGATTTTTATCAGTTTCGTAATTTCACTAAAAACATCACCTAGATTATTTTCCAAGATAAATTTCAGCAGCTCAATTAATTTGCAATATTCATGAATATCAGTCCTACAATAGAATACTTTTAGTTCATTTTCAAGCTTTTCTTTGTCAATCATGGGATAAGCTTCAGTGGTCAGTACTATCTCTTTTGTGTGATGTTCATTCTTAAATCTAGTGAAGCATTTCTTGTTGAACAATTTAGCAGCTACTAAGTGTTTAGTGGAAGAATATCTGTCCATTATATCAACACATATATAGTCACACACTTCCTTAGCTTCTGCCATGAGTGTCTTTGAAGGATTCTCACAGTACTTTGAGTTTCTCAATTCTAAAATAGCAGTTTTGAAATTTGTTATATATTTATTAACTTTAAACACACTAATTTCTCGAGATTGCATTTGGTTGTAAATTATTTCAACATGAGGCATAATCTGATGAAAAAGCTCTAACCAAAACTAGAAATTATCATCATTCAGGTATTTTAAAATTCCTGTTGCTTCTGCAATGGTTTGATCTGCGCTTGATGTTGACTGAATTTCAGTAAGGCAGTTTTTTAATGGTTGCAAATTTTCATGAACTCTGTTTATGGTCCGTATGTTGAAATTCCACCTTGTAGAGGATGGACGTGGAATGCTGACGTCCATATGTTTCTTGAGAATGGACACACATTGTGGTGATCTTGAGAAGAATGTTGGAATAGCCAGAATGTTAGAGAAAAATATTCTTGCGTTTCGTGTAATACTTGCTGCATTTCTCATTATTAAATTAAGTTGATGTGCATAACAGTGAATGAAATGTGCATTACTATAAACTGCTTTTATTTTTGCTTGAACTCCTGCTTTTTTGCCTTTCATGACATTTGCACCATCAAATGTTTGAGCTATCAGTTTTTGTCCATTTCCTTGAAGGATTATGTCCAATTGTTCTAAAATACGTTTTGATATGTCATCTGCAGTTTCATTTTCTGGAATAAAGAATCCCCAAAAACGCTCAAATATTTCTTCATTCAATACGTACCGTAGAACAAGGACCATTTGAGTGTGTTCCAAAACATATGTTGTGTCATCAGCCATGACAGCTACAAAGGAAGCTTTTCTAATTTCCGTCCTTATCTCCTCATGGTATATTTATAGCAGGCAGTCAAGTATCTCATTCTGAATGGTCTTAGAAACACCTTTGAAGACTGCACTGGTTTCTAAGTGTTTCTTCAAATCTGAATCTAATTTAGATGCAAAATTTACTAATCCTCTAAATACCCCTGGATTTACTGAATCGTCTTTTTCATCATGTCCACGTAAGGGAGTTTCAAAGTTTCCACAAAAGTAAATGCAGTCTATTATTTTGGACAAAATTTCACGGTTCTTTTTAACTTTTATATTATGCTCATTGATTGAAAGTCTGTATGCCTCACTAAGTTTCTCCTTAATACTTACGGTTCCTAAAGTGACAGTGAAACAACATTATCAACGTGCTTCTTTGACTTCTCATGTTTTCAGTTTTTTCTTTCATTTTGTTTATATTTCTAAAACCATCTTTTGTCCACGGTACATCACCTCCAAACAGCAAACACGGGAAGCAAAACAGTGCATTTTTTACTTCACAGCCGCAAAGCCAACTTTTCCGTTGGTACCATTCAGAATTAAAGCTACGAATATATTTCTTGTTGTTGCTTTTGCCTGGCTGAGATATTAGAATATCACTTCCAGATGAGCTGGAGATTCGAATTTTTTTCTTAGGTAGGATTATGTGCAAAACCGACTAGAAAAAACGAAAATCTGCAAAAAGTTCAACAATGCGGCCGTTAAAAATTCGCAATTGTTTAAACAGATTTTCAAGTTTTAACTATTTCCAAATGTGCTACGGAGCTGAAATTTTTTTTAGAGGTAGGATTTGCAAAAAAACGAAATAGGGATAATACAAATTTCGATATTTTAATTTGTTTGGCAGTTAAAAATTCCTAAAGTTTAAACAAATAGATAACTGTTTAGGTACTACGAGACGAGTTAGTGAGCTTAAATTTTCAAGTTATATAGAGTTTAGACTTTATAAACAAATAAACATTTCAGAGTATGTATGAAATTTTTATTGCGGCCGTTAAAAATTATTTAAATTTAAACAATTAGATAATTGTTATTTCACTTCTAATTGTGCTACAAATTTCAAATTTGGCATAAATGTGTGGCATTAGTAACCCAATGTGAAAAATGTATAATATTCATAAAATTGCAATAATTAGCAATTGTTTTACTCCATTATTGTTCCATAAGGAAAAAAAGAAATTTGGTCCCTAGGAGAAATCTTTTGAATTAAAGAAATATTTCCCATGATGAAATATCTCTCTAAAAAATTAATGTTTTTTCAAGGTGAGATGAAATGCTTGCAGTATGCAAGCACCTTCTACTAGTATGTTATATCCTCCTCCTCTGTAAGAGTCGTCGATATATAATAGATAACATATAACAGGAGGATACTAATGTTTAGGCACTTCCAGATAAGCTGGAGATTCGAAATTTTTTTCATAGGTAGAATTTTGTGCAAAACCGACTAGAAAAAGCGAAAATATTTAAAAAGTGCAACAATGCGGCCGCTAAAAATTCGCAATTGTTTAAACAAATTTTCAAGGTTTATATATTTCCGAATGTGCCACGGAGTTGAAATTTTATTTAAAAGTAGAAATCTTAAAAAAACGAAATAGGAAATATGCAAATTTTGATATTTTAATTTGTTTGGCAGTTAAAAATTCTTAAAGTTTAAACAAATAGATAACTGTTTTTGTTCTACGGGATAACCTAGGAAGCTGAAATTTTCAAATTATTTACAGAGTAGTGAATTTGCGTAAATAAACATTTCAATTTTACCATATATTAAATGAGGCGGCCGTTAAAAATTATTTAAGTTTAAACAATTAGAAAAATATTATTTTACTTCTAGAAGTGCTACAACTTTAAAATTTGGCTAAAATGTGTAGCATTAGTACCTCATAATGTAGAAAGTGTAAAATTTTAAAATTGCAACATTTGGGGATGGTTTTAAACTATTATGTTTACATGTGGGAAAAACGGAAATCGCTGCGGAGGTGAAATTTTTAGAATTAAAAGAATATTTGTAATGATGAAATGTCTGTCTGAAAAATGAATGTTTTTTAATTTTGAGATGAAATGCTTGCAGAATGCAAGCACCAACTACTAGTATGTTATATCCTCCTCCTCTGTAAGGAACGTCTATATATAATGATTTGCATATTTCCTATTTCGTTTTTTTAAGATTTCTACTTTTAAATAAAATTTCAACTCCGTGGCACATTCGGAAATATATAAACCTTGAAAATTTGTTTAAACAATTGCGAATTTTTAGCGGCCGCATTGTTGCACTTTTTAAATATTTTCGCTTTTTCTAGTCGGTTTTGCACAAAATTCTACCTATGAAAAAAATTTCGAATCTCCAGCTTATCTGGAAGTGCCTAAACATTAGTATCCTCCTGTTATATGTTATCTATTATATATCGACGACTCTTACAGAGGAGGAGGATATAACATACTAGTAGAAGGTGCTTGCATACTGCAAGCATTTCATCTCAACATAAAAAAACATTCATTATTCATCTTTCATCATTACACATATATTTTTAATTCTAAATATTTCACCTCCGCAGCGATTTTCGTTTTTCCCACATGTAAAAATAATATTATAAAACAATCCCCAAATGTTGCAATTTTAAAAATTTTACACTTTCTCCATTATGGGGTTCTAATGCTACACATTTTAGCCAAATTTTAAAGTTGTAGCACTTCTAGAAATAAAATAATATTTTTTTAATTGTTTAAATTTAATTAATTTTTAACGGCCGCCGCAATACATATATGGTAAAATTGAAATGTTTATTTGTGCAAATTTACTACTTTGTAAATAATTTGAAAATTTCAGCTTCCTAGCTCATCCCATAGTACCTAAACAGCTATCTATTTGTTTAAACTTTAAGATTTTTTAACTGCTAAACAAATTAAAATATCAAAATTTGTATAACCCCTTTTTCGTTTTTTTTTAAGAATTCTACTTATAAAAAAAAATTAAACTCCGTGGCACATTTGGAAATATATAAACCTTGAAAATTTCAACTCCGTAGCACATGCGGAAATACATAAACCCTGAAAAATTGTTTAAACAATTGCGAATTTTTAGCGGCCACATTGTTGCACTTTTTCATGATTTTCGTTTTTTCTAGACGGTTTTGTACAAAATCCTACCTAAGAAAAAAATTTCGAATCTCCAGCACATCTGGAAGTGCCTAAACATTAGTATCCTCCTGTTATCATTATATATCGACGACTCTTACAGAGGAGGATATAACAGGAGGATACTAATGTCCAGCCCAAACTACAAGAGCTAGAGAGCTCAAAGTTTCAGTTTTTGTAGATATGATGGAGAAACCTACAGATAAAATGAGACTTCTTACCTAAGTGACATGAGTTCGACTCCAGAAATTCCGAAAGATTCGTTTTTTCCCATAAGAAAAGCATTGCGCCATTTTTGTAAATTAATTATGGGCACTTAACGGTAAACTAGAAAAATGAAATTATCAGTGTTGCTAGATGGCTGCAATATCTATTAGCAATTATTGTTACTTTTGCTTTCAGTGTCTTGGGTTCGACTCCAGAGACCCCGGAATATCTCCCATAAGTTAGCATGGGAAAACGTAATCTAGTGTGTAGACCAATCTAATAAGTTTAGGAAGCTGAAATTTTGCAAGATTATAGAACTTTTCTCATAACCAACTATAAAAATGGAAAATTTTAAAATTGTTAATTTTTAGGGGTTGTTTTAACCCCATTTGAACATTAAAGTTTAATAATTTTTTAGGTTCTACGGGATGAGCTAGGAAGCTGCAATTTTCAAATTATTTACAGAACAGTGCATTTGCACAAATAAACATTTCAATCTCTCCATATATATATTGCGGCAACCGTTAAAAATGTTTAAATTTTAAACAATTAGAAAAATATTATTTTACTTCTAGAAGTGCTACAACTTTAAAATTTGGCTCAAATGTGTAGCATTAGTACCCCATAATGGAGAAAATGTAAAATGTTTAAAATTGCAACATTTGGGGATTGTTTTAAACTATTATTTTTACATGTAGGAAAAACGAAAATCGCTGCGGAGGTGAAATCTTTAGAATTAATAGAATAATTTTAATGGTGAAATATCTGTCTGAAAAATTAATGTTTTTTCAAGGTGAGATGAAATGCTTGCAGTATGCAAGCACCTTCTACTAGTATATGTTATATCCTCCTCCTCTGTAAGAGTCGTCGATATATAATGATGATAGTAGTAGGTGCTTGCATACTGCAAGCATTTCATCTCACATTAAAAGAACATTCATTTTTCAGACAGAAATTTCAACATTACAAATGGTCTTTTAATTCTAAAGATTTCATTTCTGCAGCAATTTTCGTTTTTCCCACATGTAAGAATAATAGTTTAAAACAATCTCCAAATGTCGCAATTTTAAAAATTTACACTTTCTTCATTATAAGGTTCTAATGTTACACATTTTAGCCAAATTTTAAAGTTGTAGCACTTCTAGAAATAAAATAATATTTTTCTAATTGTTTAAATTTAAATAATTTTCGAAATTTTTTTCTTAGGTAGGAGTTTGTGCAAAACCGACTAGAAAAAACGAAAATCATGAAAAAGTGCAGCATTGCGGCTGCTAAAAATTCGCAATTGTTTAAACAAATTTTCAAGGTTTATATATTTCCAAATGTGCCACGGAGTTTAATTTTTTTTTTATAAGTAGAATTCTTAAAAAAACGAAAAAGGGATTATACAAATTTTGATATTTTAATTTGTTTGGCAGTTAAAAAATCTTAAAGTTTAAACAAATAGATAGCTGTTTAGGTACTATGGGATGAGCTAGGAAGCTGAAATTTTCAAATTATTTACAAAGTAGTAAATTTGCACAAATAAACATTTCAATTTTACCATATATGTATTGCGGCGGCCGTTAAAAATTAATTAAATTTAAACAATTAAAAAAATATAATTTTATTTCTAGAAGTGCTACAACTTTAAAATTTGGCTAAAATGTGTAGCATTAGTACCTTATAATGACGAAAGTGTAAATTTTTAAAATTGCGACATTTGGAGATTGTTTTAAACTATTATTCTTACATGTGGGAAAAACGAAAATTGCTGCAGAAATGAAATCTTTAGAATTAAAAGACCATTTGTAATGTTGAAATTTCTGTCTGAAAAATGAATGTTCTTTTAATGTGAGATGAAATGCTTGCAGTATGCAACCACCAGCTACTAGTAATAACATACATATCAAAACGATCGAAACCTTACTACGTTTCGATAAAGAAATGTCGATTCATAAAAGAATTATCACGTGATTGATAATACAGGAACATGGAATGAGACCAAATAAAGGAAAAATTCAAATATCTTGGTATTACATTTTTTTAATGAACAACAAAGGGAGCAATAAACAGAAAACACGAATGTTGGTGCTCTCCAGCCTTTAGTCAACGTAAAACCTCTAATTTAACCTCGAGAGTTATGTTTTTCCTCTTTTTCTCCTCTGGCCGCCAGTTATCACTCATGGTCTTTTTATTTAAAGGCGAAATATAATACAGAATAAATAACTGCAAAGAATAAACAGAGAGATGTAAATACATAATAGTGCAATCAGACAGGAGCACCATTCTTTGCGTGAACTAATTACATCTTGTAGAGCTTCCAACTATAACAACTTCTAATAATGACGATATTTGTTCATTAATGACGGCCGTGTGGAGAACTGTGGGTAATTAGATTGTAAGCCACTTTCGAGAAAACATAAATTTAACGTAAATTAAAAAAGATATGGATTTTCTCCATTATTGCGAGCGTTCAGTTTGTCAAAACTATAGGTTTTACATAAAAGACGTCCAACATTAAAAAATAATTTAAACTATATAATGTTAGCAACATTTTTTTAATTGTATAGATTATATTATCCCCTTTTCTATTAGACATATCGAAATTCACACTGAGCACTTACGTAGAGAGATATTGCATACATTTAGGGGAGAGCGGGAAAACCATGGATACTGGAAACTGCGGTTGGAGAGGGACTACTGTATTATTTTAAACGGTATTGTCCAATACTTTAATAAAAATTTTCTGACAATAAATGCTGCAAACACCAACTATATGGAATTTGTCCCATATATGTACACATCCGAAAATAGTTATTATATGGGTGATTATAGGATTGAAAAATGCCATTGTATGAAATTTGTGGGCTTGACTATTGATGACAGATTAACCTGGGATAATCACATTGCAGAAGTATCAGCAAAAGTTAGCAGAAATCTGTTTTACGGAATTTGAAAAATTGCTGTTCAGAAAGTGTTATGAAAACTGTATACTTTGCATTGATTCATCCACACTTTGTATATGGAATTGAACTATGGGGCCATACCAGTAAACGAAACTTTCAGAAGCTTTTTATACTGCAGAAAAAAGCAATTAGATATCTGGCAAATTTAAAGCCAAGATTATCTTGTAAACAATCCTTCGCGGATTTGGAATTAATGACACTACCATCAATATTAATCTTTAGAACGCTGTTATATATGTCCAAGGTAAAATATATAACCTGCAATAAAGACATACATAAACATTACACAACAATGATTTTTCCACACTGCAACACAGACTGAAATTATATGAAAAGCTTCCTAGATACAAAGGTATTGTATGGTTTAATATTCTTCATCAAAAGTGTAAAGATGGGAAACTGAAAGTAAATTTAAAAACAGAATCTTCAATGTCTTACCTAATTAAAAATCCCTTCTATACAATTGATGAATATGTGAACTTTGTTAAGACCTAATGTTTGATACAAAGCAATTTCAACTTGTATAACTGTATTTTATTTTGTATTCTTAATAATGCCTGTATACTGTGTTTTTTTACATTTTAATGTTTCTTGAATTGTAATGAGCAACTTTGTTTTTGTAAATGTTGCGAATTTTTTTGACGGCCCCTTAAGATTGTTAAATGCTTAGTATTTACAACTTTTATGTAATAAATGCAATAAAAATTCGTAAAGTTGAATAGTTAGTATTTCACGACATTTCGCCAAGTATGGCTAAATAATTGATGATGACAGTTGCTTCAAAAACATACGATTTATTTTCTTATTTTGAACATGAAGTGAATAGAGAATCATCGAGTTCATACCACTCTGATCAAGAATACTAAACCAGAACCACATAGGCCAAAGATTCGTGATGGAATAATGATAGTTGCTAATAAAAAATTAAATTTGCGTATTGATATTTTAGAGTTGGAAGACATATCTAAATATAATCATGCTATCATTTAAATGTGTTATATATACTTGGAAAATTACCTTTTAGATAGTACTATTGCATCAAATAAAGAGTGATAAAAGGTTAGGTTACTCCATTTGGCAAATTTTTAGATGAGTGTTTGAAATAATTGTGTTCATTTTAAGTTCGCGCTCTTTGATGTTCACAATATGAAGACCGAAATTCGTTGTATCAGTCATTCTGTTAGATCGTTAGCAGTTGTCTATTATTTTTAGTATTAGATAGATTTCGAAGATTTATCGCGATGTTTTCTATACACGTGTAAAGTAATGATGCTGACAGTATATACTTACCGTAAATACATTCTTTCAGCTCGTTACGCTAAATAATTAATCAAAATGGTAACGTTAAATCTAATCAAGGTGATAGTGGTATATCGAATAATTTAACAGTTTTGTTGTAATATTTTCTAATTTATTTCAGTTTGGATTCCACTTATTTCCTGTAATTCCTAGGCCTTTTAATACTCAATTCAAATGTTATTCTGTGTCTATGATACCAGGAAATGTTCGAGAAGATGTGGAAAGTGGTGGAAAAAGTAAATTTCTCTTGGTACTCATCAACATTAATTAACTGCATCCGCGCCGGATTAATTTTTTCTTTTCTTGTTTCAGTTATTATGCCTCCATCAGCCTTAGATCAACTTACACGTCTGAACATAGTTTATCCTATGCTTTTCAAGTTAACCAACAAAAAAACTAATAGGATAACTCATTGCGGTGTATTAGAATTTGTAGCAGAAGAGGGATTAGTTTACATACCATATTGGGTTAGTTGAATTACGTACTTCGTAGGTTTCGTTATTTAAATTTTCTGGGTTATTATAAGCACGAGGTATTTAGTTTGTTGCTCTAGTGGCATATCTTCCTCAGATTTCCATTATATTTTTTTCAGATGATGCAGTATTTACTACTGGAAGAAGGAGACAATCTCCAAGTAGAAAGTGTTTCCTTACCTGTTGCAACTTTTTCTCGATTTCAGCCGCAATCGCCAGATTTTCTAGATATTACAAATCCGAAGGCAGTGCTTGAAAATGCCTTACGAAGTTTTGCGTGTCTCACCACTGGTGATGTTGTTGCTATTAAATATAACTCTCGTGTATATGAACTATGCGTACTGGAAACCAAACCAGGAAATGCTGTGAGCATTATTGAGTGTGACATGAATGTGAGTTCCAAAAAACTTCAAATTCTTATCTGATAAATACGAGAAGTACATTTTATTATACAAATGGAATTACTGGGTAATTTTTTGTCTGTTTCTAATCTCTTATTAAAACCGTAGATTGATCCCATTTATTTCATTGTTTTGTATGTAATGAATAGAAATGTCGGTTCTTTATAAATTATATTGTTCGGGCTAAACATAAATTTCCATCTGCCCCAACATGCATATTACATATCTTTGATTGTGAGTTATTAATTTTCATCACTTATTCACATCTATTTTAGAACATAAGTTTACCTACTATTTAAGTGGTCAGTATACACTTACTGTAAATAATTTTTATAAATATTTTTATGGCAATAATTCATTAATGCTTCATCATTTATGAATTTATCGTTTGCAGGTGGAATTTGCTCCTCCAGTAGGATATCAAGAACCAGAACCCACTCTTAAAAAAGTGGATCATATGGCTGTTGATTCATCTGACCTAATGCCAGAACCTACAGGATTTATAGCATTTCATGGGCAAGGAAATAGGTAGAATAGATATTTTATAACCAATTTAATCACTGAAAAAATGAGTAGTCAAGTATTTTTTTGGAATCTACTATTGCTGAATAGCATTGATATTGGCTACCTGATAGCCAAAATGCATTTATGGTTTTTCATAATCCTCTTATTGCTGTTGCTGATCCTTACATTTATTATCAATTTAATTTTTGCCTTGTGTAATTCGCTAAGAAAATTGCGATTCATCCTGGATTTATCAAAATATAAAGAAACATTTTGGTGTAGAAAAGTGTCTCCCCATGCATTACTCCAGTCATAGTGTCTTGTCTTCCAATTTTTTGAGCGATTAATATATCCCTGATGAGTGTTTCGTGTAAAGAACAGACCGTGACGTGTTGTTGTAGTACCATACATAATATGGTTATGCGTTTAATCAATGTTTTTTAAACAAATGAAACATAAGATAAAATAATTGTATCTACTGAAATCTTTCATTGCAAACTTATGATCCAGATGTCAATTTATGCAGTATTAATTTTTAAAAATACATTTTTTAAATTTTTCTCAAAGAAAAATTTGTAACAAACCATTTCACTGAATGAACGAGCTATACTTATAAATACTGAATATGCATGTTCGAAATATACACCAATAAACATCTTGCCTATCAAGAACATGTAATTGGACTTGGAAAAACCAACAATTACCCTATGAGCCAAATATGCCATCTAATCACACTGTCAATGTAAAAGGTGCAAAATCTGTGATAATAATGGCAGGTAACAAAAAAATGGGGGTTGCAGTAATGTTGATTGTTTAGTATATGGAGCAAAATTACCAACATGCCATCCTAAAAGGAATTAATAAAAGGCCTTTTGGAATAATATTTAGGTGTCATGAAAATGTATTGGTATCAAAAGAACTGATCAGAGATTGGTTACATATTGTCTGGAATAGAAAACCAGGATCACCATTATGAAAAGAAGGGATGCTTGTACATGATGCATGCAAAGGACACACAACTCCACAACCTTGCAATAATACCCGGAGGAATGACATCACAGTTTCAAGTTCTCAATATTGCTGTCAACTAGCTTTTCAAAGATAATTTAAAGGGTTTCTATTCCAAGTGAAAAAGAAACCAACTGTTGCATTTCTCTGCCAATGGATCAAGGGATCATAGCAACATATATCCACAAAGTAACAGTGAATGCATATAAGAAGCGCTGCTTATCCAATGTCATGGATGGAATAGAAGATGATATTTTGTGGGAGTCTATGGACAAAGTTTACAGTGATAAAGATAGGGTGTGAGGACAGTGATGAAGAGAGTATCTTTTTTTTGTTTTGACAGTCTTACTCAAATTCGAGGTCGTCTTGGATTCAGGTTAATACAGTTCGTATAACAACAGATGATAAATATATGGAACTGGCAGAATTCATAATTCTTTAACACTAGGATGCCCAGACTTAGCTCACCCCCTAGAATGCCCATCTGGGTCAATTTGACCTGTACTATGAAATATCAGCTTTTATAGCTTAAAATTGCAAAGTAAAAAGCGATACATTATTTTCTTTATCTAAAAAATTATAAGTTATGTTTTTGTTTAGTAAATTTTGACAAACTGATACATTCATGGTCAAAAATAATGTTTGTAACAGTTTTTTCAAAAAGAAAATTGTTTTTTTCAACTTGATAAATATTTTACTGCTCTCTTATGAGAATGTATGCCTAAAGAAAGACATCCTTTTCCATAGATTCATATATTGGATGTGGCACATCTAAAAATTTCACATAACTGGGTGCTTGGTGTTCTGCGTACACCATTGCATTGTGTGAAAAACATGGCCGTAAATAGTAGTAATAACGATAAATTCATTCTAATTTTTTGTTTATTCAGTAGTTTAATGTATATAATGATTTATAATTCTCATTGTTAAAATTGTCGTTTGTATTTTCTATATTATTTACGAGCTAAATGTTCATGATATATTTAGGAAAATATGACATAGTATGTATTAAAAATTTATTACTCTGAAATATTAAAATAAGCGCCATTTTAGGATAAACATTGTAACAATATAAGAAATAATGCTAAAAAATTAACGTTATTGAAATATTTAAACTATTACAAACAAATCTCGATGTGTATATAGCACGGTAGAAGCGCCACACACAGCTTTACGTCTGTTTTACTCCTCTAGAACAATAGCTAAAAGGTTGCAAACAACTTATTCGACTACTCATGCAATACTGATAGGTTACATAAAAGAACACCAGCGCACCTAACTAAGGATTAAGAAACCGGATATATTAGTGATAAACCGTTAGTATGTATGTGGTAAGAACCTACTAAAAAATAAAGCAATTATTTCTTCATGAGTATTTATTGCATTTTTTCTATTTAGACTAACTACTGCTTATAGATAGCATGAGCCAGTACATTCTCTCTTTTCGAAACTTAAAAAAATATGTACCTATGTACATCTTCAAAATGTCAATTTTGAAAAACATTTGAAAATCATGCAAGGATTGCATAACAGCGAAGAACGTAAAAAAAACTTATGCCCAAGTAATATAAGGCAGACCCATCATAAAGAATAAATTAGGTACGGGTAGCAACAAAATGTACATAATTAAAATTTGCAGAGATAAACACGCTAATTATAAAAAGGAGTTATTAGCGGTAGTGCATTCAGTTCGAAAGCATTCATTTCGCTTACAAATACTGCAAAGAAGTTGATTTATAACTAATTTAATAAACTAACGCTAATTATAAATAGCAAGTATTTTACTATACCATGTAACAACAAAAATCTTTCAAACCTGAAAAATAGATTTCTTTGACACATTTGTGACGAACAAGCAAAGTTTCAAAATGGTATAACAAAATTATTCTTCGTTCATCATGTTAGTGCAACTGACGCAAGTGCAGTGGATTTTGCCCATGCACTTCCCACAAACCATTTTCTTGCATACTGTGCATTTGGTTGAGGTTTTATTTTCCCGGCAGTTTTCCATGATCTGGCATCTTCGGCATTTTGGAACAATTTCTTCCAAATCAGATTCTTCGCCTTGATTATCATAATTTGGCTGCTTTTTCATGTAGGCAAAGCTCGTGTGCTCTAAGGTGGTAGGCGGAGATGCATGAGAGGGAAATTGAATGAATGGGAAGGAGAAGCTTGAACCACTTAACTGATGAGTTTTTTCAAAAAGTCAAAAAAATGTGTTTTTTTATTTCTTTAAAACATTGCTTATACATTATTAAACACAAGAAAATGAAATAAAATATTATTTAATGATGTTTAATGCTAATATCATAAATATTTTACCAAAATTGTTGATATTATATATTAAGGAAAATCAATGTTTTTTTATATTACCATAATTATTTTTTGGTAGAATTTATATTAAAATGCAAATCTGATTATGTTTTTCAAGGTACATATCCTTATAATTCTTTCTTGGCAATATAATTGGACATATAACAAAAAAGTTTAAATTTTTGTAACATCAAATCATAAGTAGTAGTAATAATTTTTACGATAAAATTACACTATATATATATATATATCTGTTTTTCATTTCAAAGTTAACTATCATACTGTCTCATAAAACAACTTTTATTCATAAAATCTATACAGTAGAACCTCATAAATCCGGCATCCTCGGAACCGAGCGTGAGCCGGATTTTTGAAATCGCAAATTGCATACCAACCCAGAAGTAATGTATGTAAATATGCGCCATAAAATTAATGTCGTAGAAATTTATGTACAAACACGTTAAACTTTGGAGCGATAGTATGCAATGTATTTCAAAATGTAATCACAGGTACAAGAATATGATAAATATTTTTAAAAGTTTATAACAGATTCTTCCTTTGCCTCCCTTGGCTACACCACTGTTAACCTTCACTCCATATCACGTCTATAAGTAAAACAATGAAATGCGTAATGTGAGAATCCAAAGTTTACATCAAAACATATAAAAGCAAGTATGTAGGTACATATATTTAACAAAAATCCAAATTTGAAATTACGTCCATGCAAATTTAATGCATACTAACCAATTTACCTGTTTCATTTATTCTCCTAATCGTTGAATCAGCAGCATCTTCAGTAACAAATGGGAGGTCCATCAATTTTAGAAGTGGAAGCTTTTTGAAGGTTTTTCCGAGAAACTCTGGAATATATCACACAAATTAGCTTGCTTCATGCATGCATTGCGATCTTTTCTTGATCAATTTGTCCTTAATTCTGTATAAATTCATCATATCCTACAATTCGATACATGGCCATTGCTCTAATGCCGATATTGTATCAGTGACTAATTCTATGCAGCGGTCTATTAAAGGCTTGTTGGTAAAGTAATAAACAATTTTGCTAGAAGCAACAGATACTTGGTGCAAAGATATTTATATTGAGATTTTCAAGGCTAACATAGCCACTATTTGGCATGCAGTTACGTATTTCATTAGAAGTGGTTTGTTTTGAACAATTTATCAGCATATAAGAAATAAAATCTTTAAAATATTCATTTTTGCTAATACAACCAGACTGGGATAAGTATGAGCTACATATTATGTTCTGTCATGGTGTTGCATCTTTTCTCTATCCTAATCCTGCTGTAGTAGAGAAATGATCTAATGTATGTCTTATACAGTAAACCCTCCATTTTTCAGACAATATGGGGTAAGTTGTATCTGGTTTTGGCAACAATCTGGAAAAGTGAAGGAAAAACACAGTCGTACAAATTGCTCAAATAAGTTTGTAAAACACCCGAGGTCTCTACTATATGGTGTTGGAGAACAGACTGAGCCTTGACGGGAGAAGCACAGGGTCATGCGGATGAAATCACTGATTCTCCAGATGCTGTTCGGATAATCTGCAATCTGTCTGGTCCCGTTAAATCTGACAAAATCATTTATTTAGGCATTGCCCAGAGAATCTGATATCCAGTAAATTCAATCCATAAAATTGAGGGTTTACTGTATGTGAAAGTGAAATGTGGAATATTGCTTGTGTTGTACTAATTTTCATTTCATAATTCTATTTCTTAACTATGTGATGTTCTACAAAGATGCACATGTACAGTAGGGGGTATCCAAGTTTTGGTTTATACAAGTTAAACTTTTTAACCAACTGTGAACTACTTTAATTTCTTTTAATCAAGGCTTGATGGAAAGAAAAAGAAGGATGGAGGACCTCTGGAACCTCCTCCACCCAAAGTCCCTTATCAACGTGGTATTCCTGATTACAATTATAAAAGAGGCACATTACATTTTTTAAGAAATTGCAGGCCACCACCAAGCAAAGAGGTTAGTGAAAATTGAATTATATTACATTAAAATATTCTTTTTGCTTTAATATTTAATTTTTTTCTTGTTGCTGTGAAAGAAACATACAAGGAAAGCCATCTCTTTGCATAGCTTCATTATTAAAAACATTTTTATGAGAGTTTCTATACATGCAAAATAAGTCTGTATTTTAATGTTGCTGTTTCATCTGAAATAATCTTTGGAAATTAAATTGTAATATTAGAAAAGATGTAAAAATTTTAATGTAAATTTTCATTCTTGACAGAAACAGGGAACACAGGATGATTTTCAGGCTTTCTCGGGAGAAGGCCAGTCTCTTCGCTCAAATAAAGGAAGAAAGTAAAGTGTATAAAATTTGAACCTAAGGTTGAGATTGTAAATTATTTAATTTATTTTATTTTGATTGATTTTTACATACATTAAAATATAAATTATCTGAGTTGTTTTATTTCTGCTGCTAGTATTTCAAAAAGTATTTGAATCAAAGGAACTTATTAAAAATAAAATTGTCCATCGCACTGAGATAAAATGAGTAAATGGGGATAGTGCGAGGCTTAGTGTACCTTTCAACATGGCACAAGGATGCAGTCACCAGTGTCGTAGCAATCTTTTTTTCAGGGCTCTAGTGCAAAATACACTGTTGGATCATAATTATTTTGTATTTAAATATAAATCATACTGAAAAGATACTTAAAATATATATAGCAAATCTGCAATGATATAAATTCTAGTAAACTAGCTGTAGCCTATAGGGATCAAAAAGTTTTTCCTGTGGGTGAATGAAAAAAATATATAATCCTTGAACTCGAAATCTGACTGTAAATGGTAAACATCTTTTACAAAGTACATATATTTTTTGCTATGAAAAATAATTATAAAATTATTTCATTTCAGTGAAAAAGACCTATATTGTTGCATATTTTTATCAAACCAAAAATTATATTTATAAAATTAAAATTTATATTATGAAAATATGGAGAAACTATTACAATCATATTTACCTTTGTGGTAAGAATGAAAAATCAGTGCCTTTCCTTGTTTCAAAAATAAATTAGGCTAATTCAGAATTTCTTCAGTTTTCAAGAAAGGAAACTTTATTGCTTTTCCTCATATTGGTTTAAGCAAAGAGTTGGTATAGTAGTTATTATAAGTTTTGAATTTCAAATAAAACATCTTACATTTGTTTCCATGGCGAATTTAAATACAAAAACAATGTATGTAGTCTTAATGAAAATTAAAAATTGTAATTAATATATTAAACCATATATAAGCTGCACCCTATATTATTCAATATGTGCCCAGGGTCAGCTATAGGGATGCACAGCATTGGCACCTCAAGCTCATATTGGCCCTGAAAAAGCATGAACCTATGCCTAAAAAATATTATTTTATAATTATAATAGAGATTCTCCTGGATTCATATCATGCAACCATAGAACTCATACTACTGTAAAGGGCTCTATCTTGCTACAGCAGGGTTTTTGAAGGTATTGGCAGTGGCCCAATGGTGGGTCATGAAATGTTGAAAATGGGTAACAAGGCTCTTTCTCACAAAGCATATAGTGCCTCAATGGGTAAAATGGATATTACCCTCCCTTGAAAAATTCCTGGATAGGCCACTGGGTAGGATGCACAGAGGCCAGAGCTGAGAGATAAGTGTTATCCATTTCAATATCACTTTAAAATGTACTTGGGGGTACGCAACCATTTAAAAAGTGCTCGAATGTGTATGCAACAGGTAACAAAATGATATAAGGGACATGTCAGCAAGAAAGGTTTGAAAATCCTTGCTCTAGAGCAGTGGTTCTTAACCTGGAGTGCAAGATGCCCTTTCTGGGGGTACGAGACGCCATATTTCTTAAGAAGGTAAATCATCGAAATCGCAAATTAAGCACAGGCACGTAAGTACAACTACTTTGTTTCATCAAACCTATGTATTTATTAAGAAAATACATTTTTTAACAATTACTGTAATATACAAACAAAAAATTTATTTTCAAGTTTTTAAGCTAATTGTAGTGAAATTATCTCGCTACAAAATACAGTGTACTGCCACATTGTGGGGTATTTTTTGATGCATGTGCAGATGATGATGTGGCAGCACTGTGGCTTTGTTTGAATTCAGCCAGTAATGAGTAATTTCATTTTTTCATTTCGGTAACCATTGTAATGTCGAAGAAATGCAAATGGAATGACGACTATGTGCATTACAGTTTCACTTGTATGACATAGAAGGATGGAACTCAACGACTGCAATGCTGCTGGACATTACCTTGACACCCTGAAGTCTAAGAGGGCACGATTTGAACGTAGTGGAACCATGGGGACATTTGGGTTTGTGTCACTTGAGAAGCCCTTGTTACAAGCATACAATCAAGTTGCATATTTGTGTGCCAAGAAAAAGAAGCCTCATGCAACAGCTGAGGAATTAGTGAAACCTTGGGCATTGGAAATGGCAAAAATAGTATTGGGACCAGATACACAGAAGAAGCTTCAGCAGGTTCCCTTGTCAAATGACGTGATCCATTCTAGAATTCATATGATGAGCCAGGACATCTTGCAGCAAGTTAAAGAAGATATCAAAGCTAGTCCTCTTAAGGTGGGTATTCATCTTGAAGAGTCAACTGACAATGATGGCTGCAGTCAGATGTTGGTGTTTGTGCGGTACGTAAAGGAGAAAGAAATCTTAGGAAAATTCTTGTTCTGTGAACCATTGCAACTACCTATGAAAGGAATTTATGTGTTCAATCTTGTCAAAGACTTCTTTTTGAAGCATAAGATAATTCTTAACATGTGTGGACTAATTTGCACCAATGGTGTCCCTGCCATGCTAGGAAGAAATTCAGGATTTGTTGCCTATGTAAAGAAGTACCTCATATCATAATCACACATTGTATGTTGTACCATCATGCAATTGCCACAAAGACTTTGCCTACAAAATTGAAGGATACTTTGTCTACTGTGGTGAGCGCAGTTAACTTCATCAGAGGACATGCTTTAAATTGTCACCTCTTCTGTGCTTTCACACTCCTTTTCCATACAGAAGTGAGGTGACATTCCTGTAGCCGAATGCTTACTCATATTTTTTAAATGTGCGAAGAAGTAAGTCAGTTTCTTCATAACCAAAGAAGTAATTTAGTTAATGACTTCAAAAATAGAGAGTTTATCCTTGGCGTAGCATACATGGCAGATGTATTCACACACTTAAATGAACTGAACACATCTATCTAAGGAACTAGGATGAACCCGGTAATGGCCAGAAAGAAGTTATCTGCTTTTATTTGGAAACTTCCAGTTTGGATCAAGTGTGTTGAGAAAATAAATTTCACTAACTTTCCTTTGCTTGAAGAAACAGTTGTTTCAGAAAATGAAGGAATGACCATTGCAACTGAAGTGACAAAGCATTTGCAACAGTTGAGTGACTCTTTCCAAGGATATTTTTCCACTGGAGATCTTGATATGGCAAAGAAATGGATACTGCATCCATTTCTTTTTTACCTGGATTCCATCAACGATAATGATTTGATGAAAGATGATCTCATTGAATACGAGTCATTGTATGAATCTGAATGGAGTTTGGGACAATAAAGCTTGAGAATTTCTGGTATGCTCAAATAGCACTGTTTCCACAACTGGGGAAGACAGCCCCTGGAGATCCTTGTGCCATTTGCGACTACATACTTGTGTGAGATAGGATTTTCATCACTCTTACACATAAAAATAAAGGCCAGAAACCGCTTAAATGCGAGTGATGACGTGTGTATTTCAGAAAAAGTTCCTTGTTTCTCAAATATCATTGAACTAAAGCAACAGCAGAAGAGTCACTGAGCCGGTATACTTAAAAAAGTGTAATTTTTCATGTATTCTTAATTTTACTGTGAAATTAAAATAAATAATTTATATAATATATATAATAATTTATATTAATTAAAAAATGAGTTTCTAACTTTTACCATTTTCTTTGCAGCAATGAAGCCCAGTTGAGCCACAGATCTTCTAATTTTTTCTGCATTCCTCTTTATTGTGCATATGCTTGCATTGTATAAATACCCAAGTGACACAGCAGTTTCTCTACTGCCAAGTCATTGAATTATATCCAACTTTGATTCCAGTGTAAATACAGTCCTAGATTTCTTCATGGCAGTAGCCATATTCTGTATTTAAATGTGCAAAATCATAGGATAAATGCACTCAAAAATTATCATAAAATGGATGAAATTTTAACAGAAATGAGAGTAAGAACACAACCTATAAGTGTGAACTGCTGGTTAACCCTATCCAGTTCCAAGTCATTTCACAGTAAGCAATACTGTGAATGAGGGGAAAAGCATAAACATATAGAATAACAATCTCACCATAAACAAGTGGATCTTGTACAAAAGGGCTCTATTAGCCACTTAAGCTTAGAGCAGTAATACTCGACCCTTTACCTGTCATTCACCATTTCCCCTAAGAGAGAATATCAATGTGCCACTTAATTTTTGGCATGCAATAAAAATATTTAATATGTAATAAATCCTACCTTTTACTCACAAAGAAAGATATAGAATAAATAAGATGATATAAATGGAACTTATAATGCCTACTTTAAACATAATTATTTTAAATGAAATGAATGTGCATTCACTACACTTTAGAATCAGATGTTCAGATGCTCCAATCATCTACGGAAAACTAAATTGATCAAAGGTATTTGTGTGAAAAAATAATGTGTATTTACTAGACTATACTGAATCCAACAATAGTCATAGTTATGGCAACACTTTCGTAATGAGTGATAAAAACTGCTAAATTTATTAATTTATATGATATACAATTGATAAGCAAAATTCTACAATAAAATTTTGAATCTTCATTCTTTTTCTCAGAGAATAGTACAAACCCTGCCTCAATATTACAGTTATAAGAAATTTTAATGTGCAAGAGAAAATTATCCTGCATGATGGATTTAAGATTTCCCATGCAAATCAAATGGGAAAGATAGTTCCTGGAATCGAACCCAGGACTTTCAATCTTCGAGAGAAAAAAACTATCCTCAGAAGCTCGGCCCCTGTAGCAAGATATTTCCACCAAGTGTCATGAAAATCGGTATATTGGTTCAAAAGTTAATAGGGGGGACAGACAGACACAACAATGGAACTATAAGCCTATTTCCATTCTGGAAAGTTGGCTAAAAACCAAGTCACAGTTGAAGTGGACATGAAAAAAAACAGTCTATATCCAGTTAACTGGACATGGGCTTTCAGTTTTTGTCAAAGATGTCTAGTAAACTGGACATGCTGATGCAGAAGTTTTTGACATTTTGCATTCATGGGCCACTTACCACGATAAAATATAATCATGGACCACTGTCAAATACATTTCTGAAGTTGAAGTATTATAGTAGTGCATAGTTTTTATTTTAAACCAGGGGTTTTCAACATTTGCCACTATCAACATAGTCTGCCACATACATGCTACAAATTGATGCTCTTCATCAGTTATTCTCTTTTCCTAATTTCCAAGCAATATTGCAAATTAACATTTTTTGTGTGTGGAAAGTGTCTTCCATAATAAACTATCTGGAGTTTGATATTAAGCATAATCTGAATTTATCTCCTAAGTTGGACATATGAGGGATGAAGAAATACTTCTTTTAGGCCAACAGCATGAGTGGTCAAGACATCGATCACGATCGACTGGTCGATCACCAACTCATTTTAGGTAGATCTCTCAACCTTTTGCTCTGGCTTATGGCTGTGATTATACACTGTCAATCACTATAGAGGCAACTCACTTTCAGTGAATGGCATGCATTCCTGAAAAAGTTTGTTAAAGGAAAATACATTGAAAGATCGTGATTTTCCCATTGACTCCCGCTTTAAAAGCTAAGAATGTTCCAGCTAAAAGATTTTTCATTCTTGAATTTATTTTATACATTTTCATTGTAAAAATTGTCTGTCAAGGCAGTTAAAATATTATATCAATGAGACAACTGAAACAACCATATAAAAAAGAAAGATGCCTTCTCAGTGAGAGAAAGCATGATGCATGTGAATATAGGACTGCTTGTGAGCAAATCCTCATAATGTTGCAATCCTAAGGCCTGGGAGAATCTGAATGCAGCTGACAGTCGTCATAATATTTCACAGCATAGGATGGGCAAATCCCTCTCTGGAAGCCTGATTGTGCTCTTTGACAGCCTGTGTTCTTACACAGCGCTTAAAATCCTGTTTCTTTGAATCAATAACTTAAGTTGCTCAGTTACATTTTTTCTAAATGTATTCAGGAGCACTAAGAATAACTTTGACATTAGTTTGATTTTATTCATGATGATTCATATTTTTGCAGATATATAGTGGTGCTTGCTCAATATTTTAAGATACAACTTGCTTCTTGTCACAATGAAAAGGTTAGGAGTCCCTGCTCTAAGAGTAAACAAGAGGGCCTTTGAGTCTCTCTGACTTTTTGTAAACATGAATTTCTATGATTTGAGTTGGTTACTTGTTATCATTCATTCAAATGAACAGTACATCCGGTGTAAGGAAGAGCTTCAAAATATATTTGTTAATGTACAAACATTTGTTAAGAGTTGTCTATATCTCTCCCTAAGGACTGCATAACCTTACAGAGGTTGGAGGGTTTGTGTACTCTTATGAACCAAAGAGCTATGCTGGCGGGAGATAATTCTCCTGGTAGGACCATCCAAGCCGGAAAGGTCTGAGGGGAAGAGTCAGACTAAGAAGCAGTCTTGGGGTTTTTAAATCCCCCTGTGCAATGGCAGCAGCTTGCACAGTACCTCTGTAGGTGGTGATCATGTGGATCTGAACAGCTACAGATGGGTAATCACTCTTGTGAAACTGCAATGAGGAAAGCAAGGGGAAACTACCTCATTATATTTCCCATGATGGGCTGAAAAGCTGCAAATACCTCTATGGATCTCTCTGGGGTAAAATATTCTGGAGGTAAAATAGTCCCCCAATCGGATCTCCGGGTGGGGACTACCCTAGGGGATGCACAGAGGAAATGTAACATTAATAAGAAAGCAAGTAGTGAGAAATTAAAAATAGGCACATGGAATGTTAGGACTATGAATTCAGGGGGTAAACTAGAGAACTTAAAAAGGGAAATGAGAAGGAATAATGTAGGTATAGTAGGTCTTAGTGAAGTTCGGTGAGAAGGAGAAGGCGAGATAACTTCAGACGAATTTAAGATTATTTACTCGGGAGGAGAGAAAAAGGAAAGGGGAGTGAGGATTATAATGAGAAAAGAGATAGCTGAAAGAATTAGCAAGGTAGTGACAGTTAATGATAGATTAATAGCCATAAAACTTCAGATGGAGCCAGTGGAAATTCTTATAATTCAAGTGTATATGCCAACGACTAATGCTGGTGACGACGAAGTAGATGAAATGTATGAACAGATTATGGAGATATTGGAGGAGGAGGGAAAAGGAAGGATCACCACCATAGTAATGGGAGACTGGAACAGTGTAGTCAGAGAGGAACAGGAAGATAACATAGGGGGAAAATATGGACTAGGGAAGAGAAATGAAAGAGGGGAGAAACTTGTGGAATTCTGCCATAGAAATAGATTGATTGTAACTAATACATCACCAGCGGAGACTTTACACATGGAGAAGCCCAGGAGACCAGAGACGATACCAGATAGATTACATACTAGTCAATGAAAGATTTAGAAATAGCATTAAAAATGTGAAAACACTACCAGGGGCAGATATCTATTCCGACCACAATCTTATGGTTGCAAATACACAATGTAGACTGACGAACGTTAAGAGAAACATAAGAGTTAACAAGAAATGGAACTTAGAGGAACTCCTTAAGAACAAGGTTATCATGACTGAGCTGGAGGAAAGGTTGGGGGAGAGAGCCGAAGAAAATAGGAAGAATGTAGATGAGGAGTGGAGATACATCCATAGCAACATTAAAGATGTAATGAAAAAGAAGGAAGGAAAGATAACTGGTGAAAGAAACAAAAAACCCTGGGTCACAGCAGCCATACTGCAAAAAATGGAAGAGGAGAAAGTGGAAGAACATAAACACTGAAGAAGGCCAAAGAAAGTACAAGGAGTTAAATAATGCTTTAAGAAGGGAAACAGATAAAGCCAGAGAAGAGTGGATAAATGAGAAATGCGAGGAGATTGTCGAGTGTGAAAGAATTTGTAGAACAGACCTCATGTATAGCAAAGCAAGGAAACTATTCAAGAAAAAGGCAAGAAAGATAGGACGTAAAGGAATCATGAACAAAAGTGGTAAAATAGTCTCGGAGCCAGACAATGTAAAGAATGTCTGGAAAGAATACATTGAGGTGCTGTAAGATAAAGAAGGAAAGCCAAGAAATATTAAATTAAATGAAAAAGAGGATGTGGAAAAAGACCAGCTAGGACCAAGTATTCTCGAGTCTGAAGTTGAAAGAGCAATTGATGACGTGACAAGAAGGAAGGCTGTTGGGAGTGATGATATACCAGTGGACGTTCTTAAGGTTTTGGGGTCAAAAGCAGTTAAGCAACTCACAAAATTCTTTAACCAAGTATATGATACTGGCATATGGCCTGAAGATTTTTTAGATGTTGTTATGGTACCACTGGAGAAAAAGAACAATGCAAAATGTTGTAAGGATTACCGAACTATTAGTTTAATTTCTCATACAGCTAAAGTTCTAACCAGAATAATAACCAAAAGAATTTAAGGTAAAATAGAAAAGGAGCTGCAAGACAATCAGTTTGGTTTCAGAAGAGGAAGAGGGACTAGAGATGCTATAGGATGTATGAGGATGATGATAGAAAGTGCTAGAAGTCAATAAAGATATGTATTTTTGTTTTGTAGATTGGGAGAAAGCTTTTGACCGAGTGAAATGGGATAAAATGTTGGGTATTTTAAATAAAATAGGAATAGATTGGAAAGATAAAAGACTGCTTAAAAACCTTTACTTAGATCAAAAGATTAGAGTCAGGCTCGAAGGGAAAGAAACAGAAAGTACTTCAATAAGAAGGAAAGTGAAGCAGGAATGTCCTATTTCACCAGCGATATTTAATATTTATGCAGTAACAATAACAGAAAAAGCATTGATGGAAGAAAAAGAATTTAAGATAGGAGGTGCAAGTATTACCACCATTATATATGCAGATGATCACAGATTAATAGCAGAAGACTAGTGGAGGTTGGCCAACAATATGGAATGATGATCAATGCCGAAAAAATGAATCATGGTGGTTTCAAAGGAACATAAAGAATTAAATATAATGGTAAATGGCCAAAAATTGGAACAAGTAAGTAGTTTCAAATATCTTGGCAGTATTTTAGCACAGGATGGAAGTAGTACACAGGACATCAGAAGTAGGATTGCAATGGCAAAAGCAGCATTTAACGAGAAGAAGGAGCTTCTCACAAGCAAGAAAATAAATCTAGAAATAAGTTAGAAATTAGCAATATGCTACATATGGAGCATAGCTCTTTATGGTGCAAAGACGTGGACAGTAAGGGGAAAGGAGGAAAAATATTTAGAAAGTTTTGAGATGTGGGTATGGAGGAGGATGATGAAAGTGAAATGGACAGAGAGGAAGAGAAATGAAGAAGTATTAGAAATGGTGGGAGAAGAAAGGATGCTAATAAAAACAATCAGGAAAAGAAAAGCAAATTGGATAGGGCACATATTGAGAAAACAGTGTTTACATAGGACGACCTTAGAAGGCAAAATTAGCGGAAGAGGAGGAAGAGGGAGAAAAAGAATATTAGAGAATATAAAGCAGGAATAAAATACTTATAGAGGTATAAAAGAGGCTTCTAGGGAGAGAGAGAGAAATGGAGGCAGCGATTCAACTAAAACCTGTCTTCGAACAGCAGCATGATGATGATATCTCTATATTTTAGATAAATTACTTCTGTATATGGAATAGGGCTGGACCAGATGACTAATGGCAGATGCACTGCGCAGGCAGGCCCAGATTAAGTACAAGGCCTTGTCTTTAACAAAAACATTTTTAATTACACAAAGCATTATTTTTGAGGTTTAGTGGCTGAGATTGCTGCTTTTGTTGACACATTCTTGTTACTTTCTGGTCCATGACCAATTACATAATTCATTCTACGCATCAATCCAAAGTGTCAAACTATCATCCTCTACATAATAATATGCAATGAATTTAATTAAATAATTTATATTATACACAAGGCAATTTTTAACCCTTAACTACCGACACCTAGTTTTTTCACGCTAATACCGACACCTCGTCTCACAGACTACTTCATCTTCTCACCCATATATCTTGGTGATAAAGCATGCTAAGGACACTAAAACTGTTTTCCTTTCATCAGTGAGACAACTCCTTCAGCCATAAACATTTATTAAAAACCCGTTGCATTTCACCCACTAAGTGGGCATCTTCAGGGACAAACTTGTATCGACAGTGACTGAAAGTCAACTGTTGACTTTCAGTCACTGTCGATACAAGTTCACCCCTGAAGATGCCCACTTAGTGGGTGAAATGCATTGGGTTTTTAATAAATTTTTATGGCTGAAGGAGTTCTCACCGATGAAAATTGAGCCATAAGTAAACTAAGCCACCAACCTTTACTGTTTTTCTTTGATTAACATCTAATTTCCAAAGTTTTTTTTTGTTAAAAAAAATGGCCAAACCTAAACATTTAAATTGGCAATATATGTAAACAGTACCACAAGAAAATAATTGATCCAGTATTTTTTAATTCAAATTTTTTGTCTTAAAAATACAAAACTTATTGCAATTGCATGCTTTTAAGGGTATATAAATACATTTTAACTAAATTGATTACAAGAAAACAAAAAATTGATAAAAATGTCTGTGAGACGAACGTAATTACTTGGACAACTGCTGCCACTCAACTGATCATTTTGAAACACTACAAGCTATACCCAAATACTCCATCTATAGTCATTTGAAGGTACTAGGATGCAGGAGGTTCCAAGAATAGATAATAGAGAAGAGCAACAGCGATTACAAAAAACGCACTCGCCTCACAGATGAGTAGTCAGTAGTTAAGGGTTAAAATAAAAAATATCTTTATATAGGTATATAGTTAATCTCTGATAATTTATTGCTGGTAGATCACATTGAGAAAAGAAGTAAAATGGTAGATCCTACATGTCTAAGGTCCGAGCACTCGTGGTGTAAAGTAAGTTTTGGTTGATGACAGCTTATAACCTCAAACAAACTTTCAAAAGATTGCACATCATATTTATTATCATTGCATATGTCTAGTTTCTTGTGGCAAATATGATGACCTAATCATAACAAGGTAGGCAAGCATCAAGCATTGAAATCTTATTGGGCACCCATAATTTAGAAGATGGGTATAGTCCGACCACCTTGGTTACCTTTACCTATTAACTTGGTTTTTAAATTGCTACTGCCTAAGCTGACTGGATAAAACTGAAGACATTTTTCAATTAGAGATGGTACTGAGTTCAGTGCAAATAATTTTAACAATATTAATTTCCAAATGCTCTTTTGCAATAAACTGTTTAACGAAAAAATGCAAAATTTTGTAATGCCCTAAACACTCAAGTTTGTACAGACATTTCATAAATATCATGCATAAATACACATTATATTTTGTTGTCCTTTTACATATATTAATATGGTTATTTTGCAAATGAGTTTAGACAAAGCTTAACAAATGTAAAACAGCAGAAAACTGTGCCTGCCACGGCAGCCACCATTTTAAATGCAACAGGAAAGTGGTAAGCTCATCCTATCTAACGAACTGATAACACTCACTATCATCTTTTCTTGGTGCTACATGAAAGTATAGAACCCAGCATGATAGCTCAATAGGGAAAATATTCATTTTATGAAAGAAGATAATGGATTTACTTTGGGTAAAAAGGCTAGAAAGATGTGGAAGTTGTAAGGTGAAATTTTTCATTCCAGATAAAATAATAAAAACTAAATAGTTCATTTGAAGCTAAGGTAAAATTCGTAACTGTAAAAAAATCATAAATGTCATTAATTTTAAAAGCACTTCTGCTAGAAGAACTTATGTTTATAAAATCATTATATTCTGAAAATCATACACATACTGAGAAATTATGCCCCTTCGATTTTGAGAAAAATCTCATCCAAGTCTGATATGCAATTCCAATCAGCACAATTCACATTTATAGAGCTTTAAAATGCCTTTTATTGAGGAAGCCTCATAACCAAAAATTGATGAAGATTAACAAAGTAACAGGAAATTAATAATTACCACTAGTCTTACTCTTGAAGAAAAATTGGCAAAAATACCAAAAACACAAGAAAATAGTGTGTTTAGTACTAAAGACAAATTATAGAGAGAAAAGCCACAGTATGGTATCTCAGAAGTTTTATTTACATGATAGTTTAAGCACTAGAATTGAAAGAAAGAGACAAATGTAAATAAATTGCTGTAGCTCTTTCAAAGACCATTGAAGAGCATTTTTGGTGAAAATTATATTTTATTTTTCGTTAGTACTATGAAATTTACTTGCCTTACTCTGAACATTAGAAACTAAACATACTCAGAGACTTATCCAAGAGTACAGTAGTTCGCAATTCTTTTTGTACCACACTTTTACTACTCAATAATGATAAAACTAAACATAAATAACAATTCCTTTGCCCTTTTCATTTATAAAAATTAAAATACATTCAACATTTTTAAACAGCAATTGACCTGTAAAATATTTCACCCCTTCCATTTAATTGACTAGCACCACTTTCAAAGAACACACTACAAATTTCATGATAGCAGGAAACTTGAGCAAGCTAGCTAATTTTAATTTGCATATCCACTAAAACTAATCAATTCACAATTCTAGAGGGCAATCATTATATCAAACAGCTGAAATGCAGAAGCTTAATTATTGCCAATGGCTTTTGTAAACGTTGGCAATATTTAAATGAAACAGAAATACTTAATCATAAAATGGGATCAAGCATTCATAACATCTGATAATAAGTAGCACAGATATAAGAATGTTAACAAGCAGTGTCATTTAGCAAAAAAATGATGATAAAATTTCATAAGTCATTGAAGTACATAGTTTGGAACTTGCTCAGGTTTCTACCAGATTTCTACACCAATGGTTCTCAACCTGTTGTAAACTTGCCCCCCATTTCAACACAGCTAGTCCTTTGCAGCCTGAAATAAGCAAGCATCAGACAAATACTAAGCTTTATTATCTGGCAAAGAAAGTTACTTAATCCACTGCACAACCTTTGAGTGAAAATACTTTATGCTGTCACTGAGCTAATTTCTTTAAAGAAATCCGACTATTGAAAAGGAATGAAAATAAAATGAAAATATCTTCATTCCAGTCTTGTGCATCAATCAATCCAGGTTTTTTTCTGCTAGAACTATATATGAAGAAAGATGTATTATAGGAATAATTTTTAACAGACTGCAAACTTTTTAAAAATCTAATAGGAATTTTAGTCATATACTTCATAAAAAGGAGAATATCTTGAATCCATTTGATTAAGTAATGGAACAATATTGGACATACAATTATTTCAAAAACCTAAGTAGTTCACATTTCATAGAGCCACAGAATAAAGCTCCAAAATGTGGGAAAAACCATTAACTAAATTCATAAAAGCATGCTTCAAATGCCTAACTTAGAAAATATTTATTGGCTTTATTTTTACCAGGTTCTTTGTCATCAAAGTCAAGCGTTAATAAATGAGACAAATCACTAAGAAGGATTTTAATTTATGAGTATCCTTCACTTCTACTCTTTCAAATACATTTTTAAGCATTCATACTTCAATGAATATGGATTGGTTGATTTTTAGTGATAAATGTTAAGTATAAACTTGGTTGTACTTTATTGAGTTATTCTTCCTAATATTTGACCATGCATAGGTTGAGAACCACTGTTCTACACCAATTTTTTAAATTTAATAATGTACATAGCCTTAGCTAGGAACCATTCAAAAACCAATTATCAGCTCTTTCGCATTGCAATCATCTAGAATAAATTATTGCAAATTCAGAAGCACTTGCTAAATGCATGATTTATAAACAAAAACTGGTTTGTACACGCTTCCAATTAAGCAATGCAAATAATGCATTATATAAACAAGTAGAAAAGTGAAACAATCCTGGAAGAATGACTTAAAAATCAAAATATTGAACACTCTCCTAGAAAATTTGCAATCTTTCAGCAAATACATAAATAAAGCTTCACCATAAATAAATAAGGTTCAACATCAAGGACTAAAAAATTATTATCCCTTTCATACTCATCACACAACTGTACCAAAAAATACTTGAATTTATCATTGCAAGAATGTCATAAATACTATAACTTAACCCTCCATTTGTTAACATTTCATTTACACTCTGCTCCTTCAACAGTTTAAACACCTTTCAGGCACTCGGGCATTTGTAGAACATACATGCATAACATGCCTTAAAGGAACAAAGTAGAAATAACTCTCAAAGAGCCATTAAATTATGATTTTAAAAGAGTCCCAACAATACTAATCACAGTCTGGAGATCTTACATCTTAGTAAAAAGCATTTCTGGAAATCATATGGAACATGACTTCTTTAAATAATACTACAAATAGGATAGTATAATCTGAAAGTTTTTAAAATTTCTCTAATAAAAATAGTTTCAAAAAGAACTAACTATAAAACAAATATTCTGCTCAATTTGACATCCACAAGTACAACATGGGCCCATGTCTCACAATAAAAGAAAGGTCAGGAAACTGGCAGGAACTTCAGTCATGGGCTGAGTAAAAATATGTACTAAAAATTTAATATTTAATGCCTAAAGATTTTCAATAAAGAAGAAAGGTATTATTCTTTTACCCAGAGATGACTGAATTGCTCCATTTTCCAAACACCATGTAAACAACAGCATTGTTACAAAAGAAAAAATTGCAAAATTTACTTGAAACCATTCCTATCAGGATACAATTAAGTTTTTCCTTTGTTTTGTCATAACAAGAAGAACATCCTCCTCCATTAATGAAAATGAAAGGAGCTCCTGCTTTTAAATAAAAAAAAACGTTTTACTATCAAACACACTAATGCTGCTATACATTGCAACTCTCCTAAAATTAGTTATAGTCTTCTTATTCAACAGCCGCCATTCAAATCACAACAACTTGTAAACTCTTCCAACTTTACCTAATAAGTTCCTGTAAAACAGGTTCCTTGTTAAACCGCTGCAATAAGCACAAACATGTCATGTTTTTTACAACAAAATAGTTTGTTGAACAAACTATGCACTGCACACTTTCAACAATAGATTATTTAGTACAATTAAAAAAGCTCAAATACCATTCATTACATGCAAAAGTTAAAAAAAAATAAAGAATGGGCTCATTTGTCGTTGAAATTCCAAAGAAATACTTGTGAAAGTGTGCAAATAATTTCAAAGTGCTTCAACAGATGTCTCTTGACAATGCATATAAAAATATTGAGCCCTACCCTATAATGTATGCAAGGATGCTTAGTCCTGCATGCAATTTGCATGAATACATCCCTGCAATACCAGACACACTCTCACTTATTCTTCTCATATTCTTTGCATCATCGATTTCTTCACAAACAGTTTCAACAACTCACCTAATTCCACATTCTTATAGATATATAATGGCCGCATAAAAACATCGACCCACATAAAAGAAATGTGAGCAGCACAAGATATGGAGCTTTCAAACGCACACTCAACCTAATAGGATTTTGAGTGCTATTGACAAGCAACCTCAGCTGCCATTTCAGTTTAAACAATTCCTAAACCCCCTGAATTCAGTCGACCAGCTAACCTTCATGTTACCTTCTTCTGCCGTAAAAAGTGACCATAACTTAGTTGTTACGATAAGGGAAGAAATCAGCCATTTTACCACTGTACAGGTGAAAAGAGCAGCCTTCCAGAGTTGCTCTAAACAACCAGTAACAGAGAAAGTGAACAAAAATGACATATGACAAGATTTCCCTCATTGCAGATCTTGAACTATTCACAGCAGTGTCTCGGCACTCCAGGCTCCTGGGACATCAGACAGGGGGGGCACGTCTCAGTCATCGTTTACTTCATCGTAGTGTGCAAATTTGAGGAACACTTGCTCGAGTGTAGTTTGACTGAAACTATATTCTTCAATGTCCAATTCCACTTTAGCTATAGGGACAGAATTTTGGAGAAAGTTAATTAATCAATTAAATGCTGAAGTATGTAGCATAAAATGAATTCAAATAATGTAGAAATTTTTCATCAAAAATATGATCCAAAATGTCTTTGTATATATTTTAGGTAATAATTCACAAATTGCCATCTGTTATGCTTTTTTCTGGGGCTTTCAGTTGGAATTGAGAAGCTAAAATTTCACAGTGCTAGATGCTGTTACATAACAGCCCATCATATTTGGAAAATCTAAGGAAAGATTTAGGTTAAATTACAGGAATGCTTCCTTTCTCCATTCAATTAGTACAGAAATGTCAGGTATTTTTATTTTAAAAATAGTAAGAGATATAAAGTCAGCACTTGAATGACTGCATGCATGAGAGAAAAATTTACTTTTGCTGGTAATATAAATGTTGTTAAACCTTTCACAATGACAGAAATCCAAGCTTCAGGAACTCATGAAACAAAAAGACAAATATTACCAAATCTAAAAAATTTTAAATAAGTAAATGGCACTTATTTAAAAATATATATAAATGAAATAGCAGGACGATATCTGGCATGGCATCCAGATTTTATGCTGTGGTTCACATTGTATTGTATGGAACTCAATCCTGGCAAAAACCATCTTTCACCTCAAATCCAAGGGAACCTGAACTCGAGCTATCTTAAAATCATTTCTGATAACTACTTCAGGATTCAAAGGACATTTTGGGACTGAATAGTTTCAAAAGAATTTAAATTGAAAATGTCATCAAGACCATATGTGTAAATATGATAAATTAAGTTTTCGAAAATGTTGCTGGACTAGGGCAGTTAATCTGAAACTATGGTCTGAAGAACTATTTGAAAAACACCCTGATTTCCAAATTTCATATGCTACACTCTAAGCACTTCAGCACCAAATTACCAAAACAGACGAGATAATTGGGACTTACTGACCAGTTGGCTGAACTCCATTCTCAGCTTTCCCTACTTTTCATTCTCAAGTCACTCATGCCATAGTAGTAAGCACATATTTTGCTATGACTGGGTCTAACGAGTAGATACAAGTCTAAACAATGAGGTCAGTTTATTCTATTCTGCCTTTCACATTAATCAGATCTGATGATACTTACAAGTCTTGGGTTGTTTTCTGCAAACTCTCAACATGTAACATATTTGGAAAAAATATGTCCTTTAGTCTCCATTTAATACCATACAAATGAGTCTTACCTCTCTCCAGCTGTGTAAAACATTGCGCTAATGATGTCACAGCATGTTGAGGTACACAGAACACAAGACGGTCGGCAAAACTCTCCTCAAGCGTGGCATCTGAGAAGAGCGAAGAGACGAAGGCACGGAGTCCTGCTTGCCTGTCGGAGGCTGAGGCAGTGGGTGTTGAATCTCCACCCCGAACTTTCATTTCCAAAGTGTAGCCAGCACCATAGAGGTTCTTTAAATGTTGAGTAGACCCTAGGCATCTATAAAATAAGGCATAGACAATTTGAAATTCAAATTATAACAAGTGATACTATACCTAATATGTACTGACAAATAACATTTACACACACTTCTTGATTAATCAAACTTCAATAATACACCAAAATTGGTGATGTATGACTGAACAACATTTGCTTTACTTAGTTTCTACATTAATTAATGCTATCGTAAAATGTCTGTATTCAGCATATTCAGCATATTTATCATAATTATCATAAACATACCGTAATGTAATGCACATTTTAAATATTTCAGGATGCAAATGGCCATGAAATTGAAATTTAATATGATGTATTGATTGTTTATCCAAATGGGCTCCAAATAAATGGCATTAGAATTTTGAAAACAACCTTAAGAGAATATATTACAAAAATAATTTCCAAAATGTTTTAAATAACTTTTAAAACATAAAAAGTCATTACAAGTAAACAGGACATAAAAGTCACACAATTATTATAGAAGGATATTTAACTTCATTAGTTTATTAAGTTCAAAATATAGCTACAAAATTACAATTCAATAACAGCTAGTCAGGTAAAAGTCAATCAGTTTGAGGTTTCTGTAATTTTGACTTCTTAACCCCTCAAGTCAGTTGAGATTTAAATGCTGGCAGGCCCTATTCACAGTATTAAACTTAATGAAAATTGTTGCAGATGTTATTTCTCAAACAAAATTTTATATCTAGATTAAATACATATCAAATTCCATATAATTTTGCTTAGTCATAGTGATGACTAGTTAATGTAATTGTTATTTATGGTATAGTCACTGTTTTCTTCTGATTTCAATAGTTTTCTAAAAATGCAGTTTTGTGTGGTAAGTTTTAAAACAATCTTCTACACATAAACCTACATCATACTCAGGTAAACACAAATGAAAGTGTTGATTATGTTTGTATGCAGATAGGCATATGCTGGTCAAGAAGATTTCTGAAAAAGCCAGAGAAAAATACTGTCTTGACCAGAAAGCGAATCCGGGTCTTCCAGTTGCCAGGCAGATATTCTAACCACTGAGGGAGACTAATTCACCTGCTTCGGGATTGGGTGTATTTCTTGCATTGATGGGAGGTATTTACATTAAAAATTTCCCAGTCCAACCCTGATGTCACATCATTCTTAAATGGCTGAATCTATTTTAATTGGTCATTCATGTTTAAAGAAACCAATTCCCTAAGAGGTTTTCAAGTAATATCTTATAATATAATGACCCAAGATGTCAATTTATAATGATTATGTAATTAAATAAAAGTAAAAAAGGGTGTTAAAAAATTTACTCGTTACCCTAACTGCATCATCAAATGTTACTCCAGATAGGTGGTATCAATATTCAAAGGTTGCATTATGGGTATTACACATCTTAATTTTTTTCTGATATTCAATTGCAAACAAGTAGGGATGTACACAGGGTACACGTGGTACAGAAGTGCTTTTCGTCAAATTCGCCGTAGTATAATCTTATACTAATATATTTGCTTTGAAATCAGAAAATTATCTTCCCTTATATTGTGGCAATCCTGCATTTAGATCTGTTTTAAACATGTTCATTTCATTTTCTCATTCTATACTCTCCCTACAAACGAAATTTCTTTGAAATCCATTCAGCCAATACCTTCGAAATTAATAGTTACAGACAAATTCTAACTTTGATATTGTGGCAGCCCTGTTTAGTCTACCTGGTTTAAATATAATAATTTTATTTATTTATATAAAGATTATATACATCATATTTGGTTCAAATCCATGCCATCAGTTCTCTAGAATTATGTGTACAAGAAATATTGTTTTACTTTTTACTATGGTAGTCCTGCTCTTTAGCTCAGCTTTAAAAATCTTGATTTTATTATAGTATGTTGTATAAATCTTATATACAAAATTTAATTGAAATTTGTTCCACCAATACCTTCCAACTCCATAATTAGTGAAAGAATTTAATTTGTAATTGTGGCACCTCTGTTTGGCTGATTCAGTATAAATATGCTATTATGGTTTTCTATATATGTGTACATTATAAATATTATAATTTGGTTCAAATTGATGAAGACATTTCAACACAAATATGTGTAAAAAGAATGTTTTATTTTTATTTTTTGTATTGTGGCAGCCCTGCTTTCTATATCTTTACTAAACATCTTGATTTTGTTATTTTATGTTGCACGCCTACTTCTTGCAAAATTTCATAGAAATCGATTCAGCCAATTCCTTCCAAATTGATAAATACCGAAAAGTTTAACTTTGTAATTGTGGCACTCCTGATGAGCCGATCCGGTCCAAATATGCCACTTTGGTCATTAATTTATGTGAATATTATAAGCGCCAAATTTGGTTGAAATCGGTTCAGCCAATTCTACCCTAATATATGCGTACAGACAGACGGACATCACGAAGATAATAGCGCTTTTCAGCAATGATGAAAAGCACTAAAAAATCAGGTGTGGGCATTACATGAGTGTCTGTATTGCATGAGCAAACACAGTAAGTCTGTTTACCTTTTATGTAATCTATGTTTTAAAAGTAAGTATAGAATATTTTTCTAGCAAACACTCCTCACCTAAGTTCTCCCTGGACCATTATTCCTACTCTAGAACATAAAGCATCAGCCTCTTCCATCGAGTGGGTAGTCAGGATGGCTCCACGTGTTCCCTAATGGCGATAATGAAATACATTATTGTCAATAAATAATAGACCAAATTAGTTGACAAACTGAACTTTGAGAACCACTTTTTCCAGTGCATAAGATGGACTTTTTCACTGCAATAACACATCCTAAAATTATGCCATGTCTTATACAATGAAGGTTTAAGGGTCAATGAGTTATTCCACTTACAAGCTAGATAAATATCCTTTTCAAGTTCTCACAAGATTGTTTTCAGCAAAGAGGAAGATTAATATTTTCATTATAAAATACTTCTAAATATTTGATTGATAATGAAAATAACAATTAATAATTATCTCATTTCACATTATTTTTTAATCACTGAATGTTTTAGGCCCATACACAAAAAATCTGCTTTATGAGAACAGAAACTTATTAAAAGCAAAAAGTATTTTTTTAGTTGCATCTTATGTATCTGCAAATATGATATCAATTTAAAATAAGTTTACATTGGTTAAAACTAATGAAATCATCTTATTTTACTTTTAATTCTAATACATAACAAAATAATGATTATGCAAGATATTAAAGCATTTATAACTGAAACTTTATATTCTAATATTCATTTTACTGGTTCCTCATGTAAATCACACTGATTGGAACAATGGAAGCAGAGTTACTCAAGTGTAAAAACTGTTCACTTATTACTTTATAAAAGAAACTATTAACTGCAAACATAAATCACAGGAATAAAAATATAAGGAAAATTTTACACAAAATTTGATAATCAGTTAGCTCCTTGAATGTTTTATAGAATATTAACAGCGATTAGCATTTTACTTTACATTCCCGAATAATATGTTGCTGAAAATCCTTTCATTTACTGACTTTCTAACATAGCTTGAAGTTATCTGAAATTAAGTTAAGAATAAAATACAGTGAATGTACAATAATATTGAGTTTTGTAGGATTTTCTTCAACCAGATTATTTCATCTAACGCTATGATTCACTTTTCAAACAGCCAACCTGAAAACTGGCCAGTATGGTGTCCCATAGGAAGCGCTTTGATCGTGGGTCCATTCCCGTGCTGGGTTCATCCATGAGCACCACTCTGGGACCACCCACCATTGCCATAGCATAACTAAGCTTGCGACGTGTGCCACCACTACACTGGTGACTCTGTTTACCCGCATGTTCATGAATTTGTAAACCAGTGAGGTAGGCATCCACAACACTGAATAGAAAGATATCGATACAGTTAATTAGAATTGTTCAGACCAAAATAAAAAGTATAGCAACATATGATCACATGGCTACATGGTCACATACCAAAATTAAATTAATATTATCAAATAAATAATATCCTTTTGTTTGATCAAGAATATTATAAAAAATGGAATTCTATATACCATATTAGCCTGAATATAAGCCAACCCCAAATCTACATTCACTCACAAAAATTACCTTAACTTTTAGGAAATAAGTTTTTAGAAATTTTTTGTAAAACTGAGAAATTTTTAAAATGAAAATTAATTTTAATGACAAATAAATAAGTCAGATGATATTGGTGGTAATGAATAAGAAAGTAAAATTAATAGGCTTTTTATTAACAGTAATGGTACATCATATCAACACACATCAGGACTGGCGTGTTATCTTTTGCCCCTATGCAAATATGATTTTGGGGGCCCTTGCGCAAGTACAATTTTGAGGGCCTTCCTTTTTCTACAAGGCATTCCAATGACGGCTGTAATGTGACCTGAGCTTGTGAGATGGCAGCGACAGGCGATACTTTATCTAGAATTGACACACTCTATTCCTGGGCTTCCCAACCTTTTCCGTGCGCGACCCCAAAAATCAATCTAACACACTACGCAACCCCAAAAAACATAGATCAAATTTCGATATTCACAAATTGATGACAAGAACAACGCTATATTTAGAATTAAAAGCTGATACTTTAATTAATGCGACACCTGCGCCTGCCCCTCGTTGCACAGTCGATCAAATTTTGGTATTGCGGTGGAAAGCATGCAGTGCATTTCTGAGGATATGTCCAAGGAAGATCAATATCGGGCCTTAGTGGCCACTAATGCACTGAATCCCACTTCACATAAATATTTTGTAGCAAAAGGTACAAGCCACTTAATGGCACAACATGAAAGTTCTTTGTATTCTGATCTGACAATGAACCATAATCTAATGATTGGCAACAGAGAAAATGCAACCAAATGGCTTGTCTGTGGAGAGATCTATAAGCTGTTCAGTTTATCTTTCTGGCAAATCTGCCTCTTCAGAACATTCATATGGGTTGTGAATCCAGTCAAGCTTGGACGAATGGAGATCTGAGGAACCAAAGCCAGCTTCTAGACAACAGAGATGTGTAACCATGACTTTCCTCACAAAACAGAATGTTGCTGTCCTCTGTAATTATAGATAAAAGGTTTGGAAAAACTTCAAGCTTCTTTGTGTTGAGGCTTGTATTCCAAAAACCTATTTTTTTATAAAACCATTTATGCAGTCATTTAGTCAGTTTTGGATATATGTATATCACAGATGCAGGTAAGAAGATACATCTGGCATTCGTCACTCAGAAAATCCTCAAATTCTCTCTTTTAACATTCTGCTAAATAGGTAAGTACCGTTTCATGGAGTTTGTAGAAGTGCTCTAGTGCCTTACCCCTGGATAGCCACCCTGCCTCTGTATGGTACAGCAAAACATCATACTCAGACCCTTCTTCCTGACAAAGCTGAGTGAATAGGTGAGAGAGCAGAGGCTGCTTCTTGATGATGTTCACAGCTGAGACACTGCCATATGCTGTTCCATCTGATCTTGCATGAGAACACGTTTCATCCCAAGATCCTGCGTCAGTATTGCTTGACATGTTCTATATAAAATGTTCAGCAATCTCTCTGATCGTCAAACATCGGTTTTCATGGATTAAACCATTGACATGGCCAACAGTCTCGTTTGTTCGTGCCGTTGATGGCCGACCTGTGTGTGGATCGTTGTCAACAGAACTGGGGCCATTTTTGAAGCGTGAATACCACTCAAATGTCTTAGACCGACTCAATGCTTTCTCCGAATGCTTGTTGCAGCTTTTTGTAGGCTTTTGTCGCCGTGTTACCAAGTATACAACAGAACTTGATGGAAACACGTCACTCCTTGAACACATCCATTTCGCACTACGATGGACGGGAAAACACACTTGCACTGTTGAACAGCTCACTCACCAATGACTCATGCTAACGCCAGCTCCTCTGGTATATCGCATCAGGAGATGTTGCCAAATCTCCTATATAGTTTTCACTTCGATGCACTTAGTAGTTAATTTGTTAAAAATTCTATCCCAGATATTTTTGATCAGCCCTCATATACTGGGCTTTACACCCTCAGACACTGAAGGAGAAAAACAATGAACACAGTCGACTGGTGTTTTTGAGAACTAACCAAAAAGCCTGGGTTACAAGGGTGCTGTTTTTAGAATGGTTTAACAAGTATTTTGTAAAAGAAGAAGAAAAATATCTTCACCATAAACCAACGCCATCGTCACTGCTTTCCTAGTCATCATTGGACTTTTCGCAGATGGCTTCATTATCAGTGGTGAATCCTGAGATTTTTTGATACGGAAGCAATTAATTATGAAAATCAGATCTTACCTTGTTATTTGAATTGCAAAGGAATTCCTCTTTCCTTCTTTGCTAAATCTGCAATGACGTCATCATAGAACATGGGTTTTAAGAGAAAGTTCTTTGATGAAGGCTTTTTTGATTGATAGAATTGATAATTTAGAGTCTTTCTTGATTTGTGGAATTCCTCACGAATGCTTTGATACGTTTGAGAACTGAAAACTCCATCCAGTTGTGGCACTGGTGGTAGGTATTGTCAATACTAATTCACATAATTTTGCCGCTTGAGAGTAAGCTTTGTCTAAACCGTTTTCTTTAATGAAATGATATAAATCACTAACCATGTGCCTGTTTTACTTAATCACTTCATGCAATCACTGCCTTCTTCTCCTTGTCCTCACAGCCATCTAAGATGTTAGAGATACAACATTTATTGAAGCCTCTTATAATTTATTAGAAAGGAATTGCATCCCAGGCTGTCTTTATCCATTAACCCAATTTTGACACAGGAGGTTTTTTAATTTTACCCATGGGAGATAATAAGCAAGTAGCCAGTTATTGTAAAGGCATCACAAATTATCTTTAAACGTTTTGTTCACAACAGCATCCAAAACCTATAGCTGACTGGTCATGCCTCCTGGAATAATGACCAGACCAGTATTCACCTCATTCCTTAATAGCCTTTTTATCTCATCTTTAGTGTGACCTTTGTATACATCCAATACTAAAATGCCACGCTGTCTCAGTAGTGCATCTGGGAACTGGTTCCAAACTACCTTAGCTCATTCAATATCCATCCATTTTCTTGACAAAAGAAATTACACCAGAGGGAAGCATCTCCTTTGGTAATTTTTTCTGTGTTAGGATTACATAGGGTGGAAGTATGCAGTCATCAGTTAAGACTGTAAGCATAACAGTCACACATAGCTTCTCATTACCACTTGACTCGACAACAACAAATTTGCAATCCTTACCTTCAATGGTTCTTCCACTAGGCATGCCAAGGTACACACAGCATCCACATTATTCATTTGCCACAACAATAAATTGGCTTTTAATGATGACCTAGGTATTTCAAGCTCTGAAGCGACTTCTAGAGCTTTCATCTGCAAAACTTCATGCATTACAGGTAAACTTTCTTTTCTTTGAGTCCACATATAATCAATTGCATGTTCTTCTACTTCCGGAAAGCAGCTGGTTTTTGGTACCGAAAATGAACGTCATGTAAACCAGCGGGCTGCAAAAAGGAGTTTAGGCAGGCCACAAAATTTTTTAAAAATTTAACATCATTAAACAAAAGTATAGTGTAAACTTAATATTTTGTAAAAATCAAATGTAATATATAACTAATGAAAATTTTAATAAATTGCTTTATATTTTTCTGAATAACCCGCTACCTTTAGTCAATAATATAGAATTCTCTTCTACCTATATATACATGTATTGATATCTAGGTGGGCTGCAGAAAATTTCCTGTAGCTTATATGGGCCATATAATAAAAAAACTTGAGAAATTCTGGCGTAGACTTCGCCAAGTTCAATTTTCCTTTCTGCAATCTCCAAGTCTAACATGGCTCACAAAGTCATTACTTTCTTGCAGCTTGAACATCATTATTTTCTTCTGCATACATGATGACGAATAATTTAAAATTGGGTTTATGTGCTACCTGTGTGCCTTTGTTGATTTGTGAGGAAGGAAGAAGTCCCTCTAACCTCAACCTGATTATCCATTTTAATAAAAAAAGTCTCATTATATATCACAGTATTTTGTTCACTCATCACTTGATTTGAGAAAAGTGTTACACGAGCTCAAATGAGATAATAATGGCTGATATAACCACAATAAATAGTTTTTCATTGTTGAAAAAATGAAAAAGGAGCATGTTTTACTTCTAAACAAGCTTTTGTGCTAATTAAGGATATATATGATTCCTGTGATGGTCAAATCAAACTCCATTCTTTTAGCTATCCATCTGCCCTAGTCTGAGTGCTTATTCAATTTTGAATATTATAAAATGCAATTTTATAATCTTCTGTGCTGACTCCTATGATGAAGAATTTCAATATACCAAAAAACGAACAACATCTAGGAAAGTCAATATAAAATTTGCTTAGAAAGTAATGAGTTATAATTACATTGGAATGTCAGCAGATGGTACCCCTCTAATGGCAGCATACAGTTCAAGGTGTTCACGCACTGTGATGTTCTTCCACAGAGCATCATGTTGTGGGCAGTAACCCATCAGTTGGAATGCTTCAGCAATGTTTGATGTAATATTGTGACCTCCTATTTGTACCTAAAGATAATGACAAAAACAGAATACATCTAAATTTTACAGTGAATAGAAAATCTGAATTTAATTTTACCAGATACTCAAAACTTTGGATTATTTCTAAAGTTTAGTTTGAAAATGGCATATGATTTTGAAAAATTGAAAACTGTGGGAGTTAAAGCCATAAAATACAAAAAATAAACATACAAAGGTCATCAATTAAATGCTTAATGGAGGAAAATTACTTTTCAAATCAATGGCTATAGTAAAAATAAACAAGTGTGTGTTTCAGACCAATCTCTTCAGAGACAGGAATGGATGATATCAACATCTTTGCTAATATCTTGCTAATTTATTATAAAAACCAACCCTGCCAATGTAAATTTTTGGTTCAATACAAAGGCATTACACAGGGTGATTCTGAACTCTACCAACAAAATTATAGGGCTAGTAGGGGGGTTTACATAGAGCACGAAATGCCTTGTCCCAGCTTCTAGAACTGCTTAACGTCCAAGATATGAGGTTTGAAAGTTGGCACCCCATGCCTCGAGGTAGGCAACCTGGTCGTGTGGTTAGTCAAATGAATGCTATTTGTTGGCATCCTTTTGCTGTGAGGTACAAGAAGGAAGAGTGAATGCAACTGGCTCTTTGTGTAATGCAGGTTTTTAATACCCTTACACTATGGTCAGTGATCACAGAAGCTGCTCGAAATGGCAGCCTCGAACCTCACAACACAACACTCACCGATGTGACATTGATTACCGAACACGTTCAAAGATACCAGGTGTGTTCCTACTTTAATCGCAGGCAGCTTGAATGCAGAAGACGAAATCTTCCTCACGTTCCACAGCTGTGTCATACACTAGGGTCTTGAAATGTCCCTACAAAAAGTAATCCAGTTGATTCAAGTCACTGGACCATGCCGGGTATGGCATGGGACCACCATTTCTAATACATTTCTCGAGGTACCTCAAATTCAGATGGTTATGCACCACCATGCTGAAATGGGCAGGGGCACCATCATGCTGGAACCACATATACTGGCAGTAACTGAAGCAGGGTTTAATCCAAAATTTTGCGATACAGATCGCCCGTTAAATGAGCAGGAAGGATGTGTGACCCAATGAGGTAATCATTCAGTATCCCGCACCAGACACTGATGGAAAATCAAACTTGTGTGCTTTGACAGTTGTCACATAAGGGTTTTCCTCCTGGCACATGTGCATTTTGTGTGAGTTAAAGATACCATACCTCGTAAATGTGGCCTCATCAGTGAACAACACATTGCTGGCAAAGAAGGGGTCTGCAAGAGTGCACTGAAGGTACCACTGGCAGAAAGCTAGACAGTAAGGATAATCGTTGGCATTCAATGCTTGCACTTTTTCCATATGAAAAGGGTAAAGTTGCTGCTCGTGTATCACTCGCAACACAAACGATTGACTGGTCTCAACATTGCACGCAATTCTGCGAGTGCTGATGGAAGGTTCGGCAGCAACCAAGTCCAAAATTTCTTCCTCCAAATCTGGTGTGCGAACAATCCTCTGCCTTCCCATAAGATGCATGTTTGCCTTCAAAGAACCATGCTCACAGAGATGCCTGTCAATGCTTGCAAATGTGGAGTGATGCAGCTGCAGTCAATTTGGGAACTGTTCTTGGTACAATTGCACAGCTTCTCGTCCGTTAACCAGCGCAGCACCGTATGTGAGATGCATGTCGCACAACTCAGTGAATGTGTACTTATTCATAGTGTGAACACTGACAAATGAGCACTGGAAGCACAACTGTTGAAACAGGAGACAGATGCAGAGTGGCCACGAATGGCATGTGGAGCAGTGAGCAGTTTTGTTTCCTCAACCTCCTGGTGACATAATGCCTACACATCGCATAGTACATTTGACTCTTCCTTCTTGTATCTCACAGCAGGGATGCCAACAAATTGCATACATTTGGCTCAACACATGACCAGGTTACCTGTCTCAGGGCAGGGGGCATCAACTTCTAAACCTCATATCTCGGACATTAAGCGGTTCCGGAAGCTGGGACAAGGCATTCTGTGCTATATGCAAACCCCCTACTAGCCCTACAATTTTGTCGGTAGAGTTCAGAATCACCCTGTATAAAATTAAAATGCATTTGAATTAAAATTCAAGCTTCTAATACCTTATGAATACTTTTCATTACATCACAATGTTTTTATACGTAACTGACTTCTTAAGAAACTTTTGATTACAAAAAATCAGCAAAAGTGATAAAAAATTTAAAATTTCGAAAACTTTTTGATCAACAGGCCTACCACAACATTTGTCCATGAAATTCATTTGCGGTTACACTTAAGGTTAAAAAGATGCTAAAAATGAAAACCTGTGAAAAATGTAAAACTTACCCTGCCTCTGGTTGGTGCCTCTTCTGCTATCATTATTTTCATCGTTGTCGTCTTCCCAGCACCATTATGTCCCAAGAGACCAAACACTTCCCCTGCATCGACTGCCAGAGAGAGGTTGCGAACAGCCACCTTCTTACCATGCCCTCCATCCACACCTTCAGCATTACCATCTGCAACACTTTCTCTCCCAGTGCCCTCAGTACAGCAGTTACTCTTTGCACAGTTTCCAAAGAGTCCCAAAGGTGACTTCTGGTATTCTTTCCTCAAATTCTGAAAGTTAATTACCACACTTAACATGCATGCAAATACCCATGAATTGGCTATCATCTAAGTATGTGTTCCATGAATCCAAGGGGATCCGTGAGGGTCCCTCAGGGGATCTGTAAATAAATTTCCTTAATGGCGGATACTGGTGCATGGGACCATAAAGAATGAAGATGTCCCAAAACAGACTGGGGAGAAGTTATTGTCTAAATATTTTTTTTATGAATTGCCTTCCTACAGTGCTCAGAATATCAACATTTCAGTGGTTTCAACAAAGACTAGTGGTTTACATGGGCGAAGTTTATGAGCAGTTGTAATTCACCACTTCCTGAAATTTCTCCATTCCAGCTATTTGTTAAAAGCCCTTAAAGAAACTGTTATGTTATCACTGCTATTTCTTTTACTGTCAAGCATGCCTCAGAATACTGATTGTGGAGCACTATGCTAGATTTCCACCCAAAAATCTGCAACAGAAAGTAGAAATACAATAGTCGAATAATAGGTAATGCTGGTATGCGGTTAACATTCTAACTTAGCAGGGGCTTGCAGTGAAATGATTGCCACAATCACTGAAATCTGTTTCCAATGAAGCAGTTAACATTTTGAGGAGCCTAACTTCAGATTATTTAAAATCCTCTTTGAGGAAAATGTGAGTGATAACAGGACACGGTTGCTGTCACAAGGAAAGGTTCTCATAAGAATGTTTGAAGTTTGCAGCCAAATTGCTGTTATTTGTTGATCATCCATTTTATGTATTCAGTCTGCTAACAAACATTTCATGGCTGCAAAAGCTAGCATACTTGGCAGATATTTTCATAAAGCTCGATGAATTAAACCTTCCCATGCAAAACAAAAATGCTATAATTTTCACTGCATGAGACAAAATAGATTCAATACTATGAAAAATCAAATTCTTGGCTAAATGCATGAAGGAGAACGTTCTTCAACTCTCAGGCCATTTCTAGAGAAGACAAGTGCAAATTAGACTGCAATGTCTTTAGTAACATTGTCCAGAATCTGCGTTATTTAATTTGTACTTTTTTGAGGTATTTCACTCCACAAGTCTGGGATATCAAATGGGTGAGAAAGCAGTTTTTATTGGTAAGTAAACCAGGCAGTTTCTCTGTGAAGGTTTATGAGAGTCTCACTGACATTACCATGAATTATGAACTGAAGCAAAGGAAACAAACTCCTGCTTGGGGATTCTCATCCATTAATATCCAAAATTATCCAAAACTGCGGTTTTCAAACTTCTGCCCTTCTCAACTATGTGAGACTGGATTTTCTAGATGCACTGCCACCAAAAATAAGTACTTCATTGACTGAATCATGTTTCAGGTGTAAGAATTCACCTCTCTAGCATTACCTCCAACATTCAGCACCTCTGCGACGAGAAAAAGCAGAACACTCGTCTCACTGACCATAGATATACATTCGTTGTTTTATTTGTAAATCATGTTTGTGTTTTTTTGTCAAAGGATCCGCTATGTTTTCGGGGAGAAAAGGGATCTGTGGCAGAAAAGGTTTGGGAAATACTGATCTAAGTCATTGATTTCCAACCAGTTGTTTGTGGGATAATTTCAAATAATCCAAATGAGGATTTTAAAATCATATCTCTGATAAGAATTTAAATGACTGGATCATAATTGCAATTTATGTATATATTCAACACTGCGAGAAGAATTTTGTAATTTTCTGCATAAATGAAATTTAACAGAATCTTGGTTCATATGCCACATAACGTTTGAACTGGCATGATCTGCTTCAAGTGTCTATCACCACTGCATCATTGGCAGAAGCATTGATTTTGCAGAAAAATAACGTGACAATGTGACTAAGAGCTTAAGTATTCTTTATATCTTCTCGTAGATAATAGATTTCAATTGAATTTAAAAATAACATCAGGAAAAGATGGCACACATGTGTTAAACAATCCAGGGATTAATTAAAATTTCAAATAACTGGGAGATATGCCAAAGGTTTACAAACATTCATCCAACCAAAGGTTAACACGTTCGCTGCCATTGATGCACATGTGCATCAAGCCGAGCGACCATGATGGGCCGGCGACACATGTGCGTCAAACTGAGCGACCGTGGTGGGCCAGCGATGCGCATGTGCATCACAACTGTATGCAGTTGCCTATACTGTTGGTTCCGTTGGCATTATGGTGAGGAATACGTCCCTTAGAAAGGCACTCGGTAAAAGTTTAGACCTCAAATGAGGAGAATTTTTTTCTTTTTGGTCCCAATTTCACGAGTAGTCTTCAAGCAAGATTTTAAATGTTATTATATATTTTTTATGATATTTCTATTATTTTTGGGAAATTTTGCATCTTACTATTTTAAACGGACATTAGTTACAACTTTCTACTCTAATTTCTCACTTTTTAGAATTTTTCACGTAGTTTTGAAAAAAAATAGAAAAATTTTATTTTGAAGTTGGATTAGTTAGGAAGTTGTTTACATGTTCTCATGTTTAGTAGGTGTGTTATTTTTATAGTAAATTCATAATATCGACTGAAACACTTATTTTTCGTTATTTTACAGTGATTTTAAATAAGAAAAATAAAATTACAAATTTGGCTCCTGGGGAAGTATCACCAATATTTGGAAGGCAGCAAATGTGTTAAAGCCAAGTTTTGGGTTGCATAAACTGAGAAAAACTTCAGAGAACCAACTCATGTTTATTAAAAATGCTCACCTGAAGAATGACGACAGGAGGTTGGGCTACGTTGGTCGAGAGTAATTGAGCTACTTTTTGTCTCTCGGCTTTAACATCAGAATCTTCATGTATCCCAATATCATTATTTTCTATTATCTCCTCATTCACTGGAGCACGTTTTGTACACTGAAATCAATAAAAGCGGTATAGTTCAGTTAAAATTTTAATTTAAAACTTATAAGTAGCTTTAAAATAGTGTTATAAATAAAAATAAAGAACTTTTTTGTTATGATCCAAAGATTTTGTTTTAGGAGTTACTGTATTTTGATGTGGCTCTGCAGGGCCAGCTTGATGGCTGTGCGAATGGTGCAACTACACAGGGCCCCATGTTTACAGAGGCCCCACACTCTTTAAAAAATATTTGTTGTATTTACAAAGTAAGTAGGTATTTAAAAATTGGAAAAAATATTGAACACTGTCATAGTGAGAGAGGTTATTTTATTTATCATAATTTATTATAATTAAAAATTTTGACGTGTATGAGGCACACTTTGCACCAGGCCCCAAGTTGGCTCTGGTAGCATGTCATCATCATGCATGGAGACTCTTTAAATAAAATCCATGGACCTTAACAAAAGATTTTCCTTTCTTTTTCATTTTATCACAAATATGGGCTTACACAAAGTTAAGGCAAATTTAGTTATCATATCTCTAAATAATAAATTCAAATAACATGAAATATCTCTACTCTTAAGTTACTACACTATGATAATACTTACAGTAAAGTAAGTGAATATATCTGAGACCCTGCCCCCTCCTTTACGCACATCCAGCACCACGAGCAGGAAGAAACATACCGGAATATGAAATATGGTTGACACGAGAAGCACCAATAGTTCATCGGTAGCATAGTCTGAGAAAGTTAATGCTCCACAAGCTGCATTCACTTCACAGGAAACATATACACGATTAACAAAATAAACAATGGCATATGGAATATACATAGGGTCGATGAGAGAAAGGAAAACATGAAGACCAAACACAACACCATTCCTCTCATCCCCTCCACCACCTCCACCTCCTGAAAGCAAAAAAAAAATTTTAAGAAAAAATTACACTCTGACTAAGATATTTTAAAAGTAAATTAAGTTAAAATAGTAAGTTGCTATTTAGCTAAATTACAACATTAATTCATTATCCAAATATTCAGTGATTATGGTTAAGATTAAATTTAGTATAAATTATTATACAGGCTTTTACGATCCTGTTTTCTTCACAAAATAGCAATCCAAAGTATACATTTTTACCTATATGTAACATATCCAACCCTGCCACAAGGATGAATGGGGCCAGCCCAACAACTGCGGCAACATTGGGAAGTATAGATTGGGCAGAATCTGATCGGTCAAAAAGATAAGAGGCGGCTGCAGCAGAAAGAACAGAAGCAGGGCAGCACAAGAGGCAAAGAGCACCAAGGGTGCAAAACGCTGGAATTGGCCTTAGTGCTGGAGGATCAAGGGCAGGAATTAGGGCCAACAGTACTGCACAAATGAGAAGCATTAGAGTCCCGAGAACAGCAAAATAAGTCAGAAAATAAATGGCAGAAGAAAGGCCGTTAACTCGAAGCTGATTTTTAGCCTTCACCTGCAAGTAAATAAGAAAAAGAAACAATTGGTCAAATAACATTTAACTGTTTTTCCCCTGATATGTGTAACTTATTTGAAAATTTATGGACATTATTATGTTACAGTTAACTGTTCTGCTACTAGGAATGCATCAACTGAGTTCCTTACATGTACACAAGCATGGACATCAGGTCTCAAAGCTTCACAAACACAGCAAAGTTTTATAACTTCAAATGAATTTTATGTATACAATTGCAATCACCACAATCAAAAGGGTGAAATCAGGCTTCAATATGAATAAACAATTGAAAGCACTTAAACCAAAGAGAAGTTAACTCACCGATAATAAAATAGAATTTATCATTTAATAACTCCATATTTAAAATCTCTTTAAAAACTGTTAATAATACAGAATATAAAATTTGTGAAAAGCAAAAAACAATTTTTTCCAATTCCTTTAAAATAGTATGCCAAATGGTATACTTTTAGGCAGACCACCAAAGCCAAAGCAAAAAACGTCAATTATCAGGACTTGAGCAAAAATGTTAAAATAAGAATGTTTTGATTTTCTCACCTCTCTGTCATACACCATGTCCACAGCCAAACTAATTGGTACAAGAACAAAAATCATTCCAATGAAAAGGGAAGAAGAAAATGAGCCACCATTAAACTCAGCTGGCTGTGAAGTCAACTGGAAAGGGTGAGACTTCACAATTATTGGATAGACACCCATATCCTCAGGATTTACAACCATCCTACAAGTAAATGATAACATTTCTCATAACACACTCAAATTTTCAATAGAAAATACAGAAAACCAACACTGGGTTCCATTAATTTTATTCATAAACAATAATTACCTTTATTAGCATTAAAGTACATTAAACGAAATCCATATTTACCCTACAGGAAAATAAGTTACTGTTTCCATAACCAAGTAGAAGGTAGACAAAGCGATGGTAGTGCTGTCGCTGGCGAGAAAGCAATGAGAAATGGTACTAAAATATAAAATGCTACCAGTATAGAGCATACGCCTACTCAGCCCCCCAGGATGAGTAAGTTTGGTTAAGTGATATTGGTTCCTTCCCGCGTTCACTGTGCCCACCTCCCCCTTGGGTTGGGTTGCCTTCATCTTCTGAGATATTACTCGTCGTACTATTTTCCATCTTATATTTACATATACGTTGCGTATATACGTTTAAGTTTCACTTTTTCACCTTTCCCTGTGGTGGTTCCATTTCTTGTCGCTTTCTTGCCAATGACAGTGCTAACGTCGCTTTACCTTCCACCTGGTTATGAAAACGGCAGCAAAAATAATTATAAACTGAAATATCAGTTTTAAGAACATTAACATAAAGAATAAATAATTTTAATAGAAATTTAAAATGATCTTTGGTTTCCATATGAACAATCTGAACTAAGTTGACATCCTTAGGGTAAATATGGCAATCTTTTACCACATTAAACAAATTTAAAAGCTAGAGAAAATTTAGATAGTTTTTTGTTTAAAAATAAAATATGCACAAATGAATGGTTAAATAATATGTAACTGCTCAGAGTGAGCTGTAGATCACATTTTTACACTAATCCTTCATCTCTTGTAGCATGATGTTATCACTTGCTGTAATAATATTAAATTGAAAGGTTTTTATGAATTAAATGCAATAAAATTGATGATTAATGCATAAGTTACTCCATTAAAACAATTTTTTATCTTAGAGAGAAAGGAGGAAAATGAATTTGAAAGTCAATCTTAATTTTTTCATTCTTTCCAAATTTTCTCCTTGTCATAACTGTACTCATTCAATTAGGCTTTCAACAATAAAAACAATTTGGTTATGTACCCACATCAAAAACTATAAAGCAAATTTATATGGAAATCCCTTATAAAATCAGCAAATTAAGTTCTCCTAATACAATGAATTACCTGTAAACTGCATTACTGATTAAGTTCATTACAATGGGGAGGGAATGCTGAGCTGTGTCATTGTATATTGCCATAAGTGATATAGAAGTGGGTTCTTGACCATCAATATAATCCTCGATGATAGAGGAAATATTAATGAGGGTGACATCAAACGTGCTTATGTCCAAAGCTCCAAGATGAGGCCACATTGGTAAAAGATGGGAGAAGTTGCCATCATATGGTGACAGGGGTCTTCCATGAATTTGAGCACGGATTGCGGAAGTAAAGGCCTCCAGCTGGTGGCCTGTTCCATTATGAAGTGCCAACTTAGTGGCATTTTGATATGTCTCTGAAAGGAAAATTTCCAGTAAAGTTATATATGTGGCTAAAACAAGATATTAATGTAATTTTTATAATGTGTGCTGAGTTCAATCATTAATGCAAGCATGATTGAATTGTTTTAATAGGTTAATCAAAATTACAAAATGAGTTAAAATGTAAATTTTTTAAAACTGGCTGAATCAACTTCATGAATTATAGTATAAAAATTAATAATTACATATAAGGTCTATTCCTAATATTTTACAAGAGCTTTAATATTTTACCAGAATTTTAAGGATATCTCTTCATAAAATTCACAAAACCACAAATTTTTGGAGTGCAATACTCAAAAATGGTTATTATAAAGAAAAATCCATTAACTTTAAAACATTTGTGATGCTTTCAATGCATTGATTTAGATTTGTTGAGGATAATTTAACGCTACTCCACAAATGAAAATTTCCTTCATTAGCAGAAAGGGATCAGGTGCTCACAGAAGGGAAAAAGATAAGAAATTTATCAGCAAAAAAGTGTAAGAGTAATTCTGTTTCTAGTTTCCCATTTTGCTCTAACAGACACTATTTGAAATACAAAATGACAGAAAAAAGTTTTATGCATAAAATGAAATAATAAGAATCTCAAATGATGTACATTTAGCTGATAATTTTTAATATCCTTGATTTTTTCTAATGATGGATTTGAATACTTTCTGAGAAGTTAAAAAAAGGAACACAAGCAGCAAGATACTAATATTCTTCAAGATTTAAAATGGGTCTGCAAACTGCAGGCCCAAGAGTATTTTATGAGGTATGTGAAGCTATGATTAAAAAGCACTAAGTAAAAATGAGTACAGACAATTTCATATTTGTTAAGTTACAAATTGTATGGACTTGATTTTTACTTAAGTGAACCCAAAGTATCTTAGGTTACTTCTGGTATAATATCTGACCCATTGAAACATTGGCAATCTCCAATATGGCTCATCACAACTTGCAATGTGGTCTACCATGCAGGAAAGTTTGTAGATCCATGATTTAAAAGGTGGTTGAAAAACTCAAGTGTGCCTATCTCTATTTTTGTCTGCTCAATATTCTATTACTATAGTATGGCCTGTTTTTGTTTGGTGATACACCATTACTTGTTTCTGATTATTCTTCAGCAATTTACAAGGATGAGATCTTACCTCCATTGAGCACCAGGGGTTTCATTCGTGAGTTTCCAACCTGGATACCATTCAAATAGAGTCCCAGCACCGCAAACCCAAGAGGTAGAGCGATCATAAAATACAGCAACTGTATATCACGTCCCATACGGAGTAGCCTCAGCCAAAGCAGAGCCCTCGCAGCCTGCCACGCAGTCGCTCCTCTCGATGTCGGCCCATCATTCTGGGACACCCTCTCCAAAACCGACACCATTCCTGCTCTCTCTGCAGCCACAGCTTCCGATATCCCGCTCCTCATAGACCTCGTGTTCTGCTGCGTGGGGGCACTTTGTGAACTTGAGCCAGTGTTACTATTAACTCCATCACTAAAAGCAGCTGGTGCTGCTCCTGCAGCCCCCACACCAGCAGCACCAAGTCCAACTGCACCCACAGCACCAACTTCTTCTTGCAGGCTTTGATAAGATGTACGAGACTGGAGCGACAAGGATCTGCTTAATGCACGACTCCTAACCATTTTTTTAGAAAGGTTGTCCATGGTGTCCTCTGTCTCCTCATCTTTCTCTAGATGAAGGAAGACCTGAAATGTCAAGTAATTCAAGTTAGATTTCACCAAAATGATAAATAATTATAATTTATATCTTATGTTCATTTTAGAGGATGGGCATAAATAATGGGAGATGTTAAATTCATATTGTTAACATGATAAGAAAATGAGCAGTCATTAATCTTTCTAAAATATAATACTTTTCAGTAGGCAAAACACTTTTTTCTGAAAGGCAACCTGAACTTGTCCTGTGTCTTATTTTTTATTTATTTATTTTTTATTTATTCAATAATTCCACATACAGCATTTGTAGCCATTTTACAGTGGAATATGTTAACAATAACAATAGGCAAACACATACATCCATGCCCTAGGTGGAGAAAAACCTACCTAGGCGGGATTCGAACCCGCGACCTTCGGATTGGCAGGCGAGGACGTTATCCCGCCGCCACCGAGACCGACGAGACAATGAGACAAGTGTACCAAAGTAGCATAGTTACAAAGCCCATGAAAGAAAAGATTAGGTCCCGTTTTTGCCAGGACAGTCCCATTTTAGGGCATTTTCCAGACTGTCCGTCATTTTGGACAAAAAAATCATTTTTTCTTTTTTTAAAACCTATCACAATAAAAAATCAGATTTTCTGATAGTACAGCTAAAATTACTGTTATACATGTATGATTCTCAGAAATATTGACCTTACTAAATCGCAATTCATCATTTTTATGCCTCCTTTGCATGAAGTACACGAAGTTTACACATATAGGGGAGGTAGTTTCCATCCACATGTTAAAACTCAGAAATGGCTGGACGTATTTTGATGAAATTTGGTATTGGGGAGTTTTGCTAAAATTGGTCAGGCAATTCCAATTTTGGTTAAAATCAGACAGCAATGATGACCACTTTACATTAAGACCTATATGTAGTTTACAATGTTCCACTGTTTCAACTCGGAAACCATGTGATGTATCTAGATGAAATTTGGTATTGGGAAGTTTTACTAAACTTGGTTGACCGATTTCAATTCTGGTTAACGTCGGGCAATAATTACGACTACTCTATATGAAGACCTACATGTATTTTACAACATAACTCGCTTGCTTCTCATTAAATACTAATCTGAGCAAAAAATATTGAGAACATTGTTAACACTCTAACTGCTGGCTATTTAAATGGCAGCCCTTCCACCAATGCTGGCCATTTTCCGCATTTTTCAAAAATTTATGGTGGAAAAACTATATTACCTACAAAAATGTTACTTACACGAAAAGAAAGGTCCAATCTTCTACTCTTTGATGATAAATAAGTTTTTGATATTAAGCAAATATTAAGAGCTATAAAATTTACCTAATAAATGGCTTTTTTTCGAAAAAGAAAAAATAATTGAGTGTGGTGATTTTTATGTTAAAATAAATTAAATACAAATCATGTGAGAAAAAATTATTTATAATTAGGAACACTTACATAATAAAAAACTCAAACACTAACTTTTGTAATATTTTTTTGAATGAAACAATTTGAAACATGGTTGTACGCACAGAGGGATTTTACATAAACTGCATTGATAAGATGTGTCCTTCCTTGCAGCATTTCCTGTCTTTTTTTTTCCTTTGTCAGAGCAGACTTTGCATTTTCTCTGTAGTCTTGTCTTTCCAGGGGGAGGAGGAATCTTTTCCATAAAGTGCTTATTCCCTGTGAGCCTGGTTAGTTGAGTTCCGCTTGTGCTGGGTTGAGGTGAAGCTTCCTCAAATACAACAAGTTCATTGCATATGTCCTTCATAAATTGGGTGATAGTAGTTTTCTTCTCCATAACTTGGTTGTATAAAATGCAGGCATTGGCAACACACATTAGTATGATGTGAAAAGATAACTTTCACCACTACTTGATGCTGCGATGCTCAAAGGCACCATACGACATTCTTTGGTCCGAAAGGTCAACTCCAAATTTTTTCTTTTTATAATTTATAAAACATGCTGGTTTGGTTCTCTCTCTTCCTCTTCTATCTGCGTAGGTAATTATTTCTGCCCTATGTCGTGTACTTATCATATAAACATCACATTTATCTCGCCAACATAGTGCTAAAATATTACCATTTCTCCAAAATATTTGTTTTCCTCATTGTAATCTGGGATTTTTCAGAGCAATGGGCATACCTTTTCTATTATTTCTTGTAGTGCCGACTAAACCTGTTTTTTCTTTCTCTAGATCAGTGGCAAGAGAAGGGCTAGTGTAATACCTGTCGGTGTACAATGTGTGCCCTTTTACAGCTAAGTTACTGAGGAGATTTTTTACAACATTCACAATAACATTTTCTTGGCCACAGTAAACATCAAAATTCCAGATGTACCCAGAATCAGATTCTGACAGCATGTATACTTTTATGCCATATTTGCTGGGCGTTTTAGGCATATATTGCTTGAATGTCAATCTGCCTCGAAATTTACACATTCCCTCATCAATTGTAATATCTTCCGCAGGTTGATAGGCATTTTGAAAATGTGAACGAACTGATTCAATAAAAGGTCGAATTTTATGCAAAGGGTCATGGTCTGGCTCCCCTTTTTTTATACATGAGTTATTATCATTTAGATGAAAATTCACCATTATGGCTAGAAACCTATCACGGCTCATTATATTTGGACAGAAGTTACAAGAGACAACAGGATTTTTCGACCAGTGATCGTTGATCTGTGGCTTTTCGCTAATGCTCATATGCAGAATGATGGCTATAAATTTTTTTGTCTGCTAATCTCACTGGTTTCCATAAGTTTATTCTACTTTTAGGGGAAATTTGATTCAAACTTCTAAGTTTCAGAATCTTCTGTCTTGCGTACAAATTTGTTTGCTCCTTCATGTGCCGAATAAGATCATCGTCAATAAAATATGCGAAGAAATCTAGCAATGAGTTATTATTGTCAAGCTCTGTAACATCTGAAATACCTGACTGACCAGTGTAAACATCAATATTTGGAACTAGATCAACTGAAGTCCATCCAGGTTGTGAGTCACTTTTATGGTTTCTAGCTCCAGTACCTTGTCCTCTTGGTCTCCCTCTACGGGGAATTTGAAGTTGAACTTGAGCAGGTTCTTTTTGTTCTGAGTCAGAGTTTTCACTTACATTATCACTTCCGTCATCTAAAATAAAATAAAAACAAGTTGAATCAGAAAATAACAAACAAAATTAAACAATAAATACCTAATTCTGAAAAACAAACAGCTGAAATTCAAAATACCAACAAGAAAAGTAAAGTTCAGTAATAAAATGAAAAGGTTCACTTACCTGAATCAGCATCAATCTCTTCTTGAACATAATCTGGATCGTCTTCCGAGTCAACATTTTCATTATCACTATCACTTTCGTCCCAATCACAATGTAATTTATCCAAAATATCGCCGTCTGTCAATCCATGTGAAGCCATGGTCGTTTGTTTACAAACTGTCAGAGCGACACAAAATGCGTTTCACTATCATTCGTCAAATAATGCACGCATACCCCACATAGCGGATTTTTTGTGAACTAAATAGATCAACGAACACCACGGAACAATGCTGGAGCCGTCAAAAGACGTCTTCCCGCATAAGATAGAACGTAAACTAAGAGGACGTCAAATGACGTCCTCCGCAATCTTCGGAAGTTTTGAAAAGACGTCAATTGACGTCTGCCGCAGCTAAAGTGTTAAATCTCAAAGAACACATTTGGAAACTCTGTGTACTTTGACATGGAGTACACCTTTCCAATCTTGTTCAGTCTAGGAAAGTTTGAATAAGGCTACTGTTGCAACTCAATTGAACAGGAAACAAATTTACTTGGCAGCATTAGGTTTTACGATCTCTATATCTTTTCATTGTTAGCACTGAATGAGTTTTGGTCTCTGTAGTTGTATGTACTTTTTTAAACTTGCCGCTCAACTTCTCAATAAAATTGAAATGAGAAAAAATAAAGATTACCGTTATTTGGTACATATTGTAAGCACTTCATAATAATATTGACCTGCAGAATATATGAAATAAAAATATTCTGCAACAATTATCACTGACATCCCATGCCTAGTTTATTATTGTATTAAAATTTAGAGCCATAAAGATTATAAAAAAATCCATGCTAAATTTAAGTATTAAGTTTTTTCGTGAAAAGTGCAACAATGAGAATTAACATAACGGCGAATGATTTTTCCTACAAAAAAGAACTTTTTAGTATTAAAAAGGCATTCAATTGTTGCTGACATGATTACACAATTCATAAAGAATGCCTCTGCTGGGCTTATATACATGCATCAAGTATTGTTCCTTTACCAGACACACATAATCTTCCTATCTATAGTGTTGTTCAAGCTTTTTCAAATGATGCATTTCTTAAAGTGATAAAAACCACCCTTTTAATAAAAATCGCGCAAAAAAGTCCCGTTTTTTAATTATAAATGATGGGAAATGTCCCATTTTCATTTTGTTGGAATATAGCCACCCTAAGATTAGGTATCATGAATGTCGTTTCTCTTCATGAAAGAAAAAGTGAAACCGTCACGAAAATGAGGCTGAGGTATAATATTCACTGTGTGAGTAATGCCCAGTAAATACTAACTTCATGGGATAAATAACTTCATGGTCCACAATAAATTGTAAATTGTAATAAGAACAAGATAAACTGTAATCACCAAACTGCATATAATATCATGATACAAAAAAACAATTTCCTCTCGTGTACAATTAGTATTTGGGTTCCATTGTTGGATTTCAAATTTCTTTTATTGAACTGATGATATAATAAGTATATTCCTAAAAACTGTCGACTGACTCATAGATTGACATGCGAAAATATTCATGAAAGTTTACCTTAAAACTTTTTCTTTTCAAAATAGATTACTAATGAAAACATCATTTGGAACTTCTTAAAATTCACTTATAAATGATTATAAATAGAACAAAATAAAGAATAAATTGCATAATAGTGATATTCTTTTTATAACGAAAAAAATCTGTGGGGTGTCAGGAGCACCCTACGCGAGTACTGGCGGTTGAAAAATTAATGCGAATACCACAGGGTTAAATGCGGTAAATTAATCCTTCTCATTTCAAAAACTTTCCATTGGGTGCAACCATAGATAAATCATAGATAGTGCATCAGAGAAACTTTAATTTCAACATACCTAAATAAAAAGTTTACTGTTTACTCATATAATAATTATTGGTAGTAATTAAATTACTACTATTATGCTATTTTTGTAAAATGCCCATTAATTTTATCAAAGAGCTTGGTTTTGTTCATTAAATATGCAGTAGCTTTATTGAAATGATTAGTAATCGTGTTTACAAAAGGTGGCTACCATAACTATAGTATGTTTCTCGTCTTATGAAGCTTGACCTTGAAAACCTCTGTCAGTGACTATTTCTGCATCCAATCAATGCTCGAGTAACGGGCGACGGAGAGGGGAGAAGCTCAGTCTCTCTCTCGCCATCGTGCTGTTCACATCGCTCTTAGTCGACTATGTTGCCAGCTCTACTGCGCTCGTGCTTCCATTGCGATCTCTTTATCACTTTCACTTTGCACCTTGTTATCATTTTAACGCAATGGAAAATGGCCGGTAGTAATAAACAATGAACGTAAGTTTTTCTGCGACGCGTCGCCTTTCATTCGCAAGCAGATCATTTCAAGAGCGGATAGCTGGCAATGCTGTTAGGTGCTTCCATTCATTTCGAAAGCTGCAGGTAACAGGGGAGAGGGAAAAGGGAAGAAGGGGAGAGGGAAAAGGTTCTCATAGGCTACTTGCTATGTGAAGGTCAAGCTTCATAAGATGAGAAAGAAACTATAAAAACCCCCCACTCCTTTGTTTGTTTTTGAGAGAGGGTGGCTGGATATATCAAATGACATTATTGTTCATGAATTAAAAAAGTACTCCATTTTGAACTCGCTCAATGTCACAGGAGATGATACGATATAGGATAAGGACAGTGCTTAAGATATGTCAATAAAAGTTAGAGAAGTGTTATCAGATGATGACACAGTTTGTCGATTCTCTAAACGTTGTTATTTAACTTATTTACAATCAAGGTGCTCACACACATCATCATGCAAAAGGGCTAATGATCTGACAAAGTAAGAATGGACAATTGGTTACAGAGATTTTTTTTACTTTTTTGATATTGAAAAAATGGGGGCTGGCTTACAATCAAAGTCAGCTCGCAATTGAGTAAATACAGTATTCTGTATTATCAGCGTTTGCATCAACAAAGCTACAAGGTAATGTATATACAACATTAGTAACACAATAGCTACTCACTTCTTCTAATGTTGTCATGGACACTCCATAACTGCTGATGCCTAGGCGACCTCGAGAATTGATGTCCTCCTCAATGGCAGAAAAAAGCACGGCAAAGCTGTCAACAGAATCATGTGGCAAGATGAATGAGAGTTCTCTTCCATGGCGTCGTGCTTTCTCAGCCTTCCCCACATGCATAGTCACCAAACGTGTAATTGCATGCTCCCTTCCATTTGAGTCCAGCACCAACCTTGAAGAAAAGCAAAAGCTGGATGCAAATGTTCACCAACTTACAGTGGTATAATCAGTTTATTAGCAATAATGAAATTAAATATATCACTGGAACCTGAAGAAAAAGGAACATGCTACTTTTTGTAGACTGCAGTATCTAAGGAGTAAATACTACAGAATAATAAAAGAAAATAAAAAATTATAGTTGACAAGAGATTCCGAAAGTTAATCGAGACTAAACAAGAGCAGTAAAAAAGATGGCTTAGAGTTACATAAGGATTAGAACTAAAGTCCTTGAAAAATATTTCAGACTTCAACTAGTAGAGGGAGATGTATGAAGCAGTGGATTCTCCAGAGATTATATTTGGAGACAATGAGAACAGATATTAACTTTTCACAATTAAAATTCAAATGTCAAAACCAGTTTTTCTAATCTAAGAGCTGCCAAATATAAAACAAGAAGTAGAACTGGCTTACGTGAGGTGATATCCTATTCCAAATTTATTCTTGAGAAACAATGATGAACCACAACAACGCAGTCTACCCTTCGAAACAACAGCCTTGCGGTCAGCAAGAATGTCTGCTTCATCCATAAAATGAGTAGTTAGCAGAATTACCTAGTAAGAATCAAGCAATGAAATTATGTGAAAACTATAAAAATCACTTGACAATAAAAAATCTACAAAGAAGCTACATAAGTCGTAGCAGAACAGCATGAAGAGAAAGAATACTTTACCTTTCCATGTCTTCTGTTTTGTAAAACGGACCACATGTGCCTTCTTGAATAAGGATCCACTCCAGCAGTTGGTTCATCCAGAATTATGATCTGTTTTCAGAAAGAATAATATTTTTTCAAAGAATGTAGATTAAAACTCAAAATAAAACAAAGAATGTAGAAAATGCATTAAACAATTTAGATGGCAATTCAACAACATTAAGAACATAAAACCACTCAAATGAACATATATAATAGTAGATTCCTTGATTTAAAAATCACGGCATTATCCAAGAAATCGCATCTGAACTAGAATACCTTTGGATCACCAATGACAGCAATGCCAACAGATAACTTTCTTTTCTGTCCTCCACTGAGATATTTGGCAAAAGTATTAGCTTTGTCCAGTAAGTCAATATCCTGCAAAGTTTTGAAAACCTCTTGATCTATAGAGGTTGAAGGTATACCCTAAAAGGCAGAATTGTTAACATGATTAGTTATACAAAATATTATATTATAAATCAATATATGCTATACTACCTATGTCTTGATTAAGTTATTTATAAGAGAAAGAGCAGGTTCTATGTAAATCAATTATAATATTTGAATTCCAAATTAAAAAAATCATGAAACAAAAAAGTTACAATATATACAACATATATATATATATATATATATATATATATATATATATATATATATATATATATATATAACAACTTACGGAAAAGGAAAGGTAAAATGAATATATGGATGTCAACAAGGTGTTGGGATGAGGAAACCCAGTGAGCACTCACCAATCAGACGACTTCAGGTTGGCGAGGCCCCGGGGATGTCGAAGCAACACACGTAAAATAACACAAAAACACAGAAACATCACAAACGTAAAGCTTTTGGAACTACTCCTTCTTCAGCTACATCCCAACACCTTGTTGACATCCATATATATATATATATATATATATATATATATATATATATATATATATAATTATGTTTAAAAATCTTACATCTTATAAAAATGGTAAAGGTTTACACAAATTGGATAAAAAGATGAGTATATTTCTACTGTTTTCTCTAATGATTTTTAATAAATGCAAAATCTTAGCTGCTTAACCATGAGCAATAAGAAATATCTACTGAAGCTAGGGAAATAGATTTACAAAATTAAAAATTGAAGGATGAATAAAAATGAACACAATTGCTCATTAATGCTATTCAAATTGGAAGCATGAGTATTATTAATAACTGATCAAATAGAAAATCCTGAACTGTCGGTACTACACCTAACATTGAAGGATTCACTATCATTTATTTTTAAACTTGTTCCTGTCCAATAGCCTACTGGGTGCTTTTATAGGTTGTTAATTTATGACACACAGTAGAACCCCATTATAACATGCCTTGCTATATAGCGGATATAATGCGGGTCAAGTCATGTCCAACAAAAAAATTTTAAAAGATACAAAGTATTCGAGCAACAACATGTAGTCAGTCTGATGTAATTTTTTTTTCATTTCTTTTCCCGATAAAGTTTTGCCACAATTCTGGAATATGGCTAAAAAATATTTCGAGAATAATTGTGATAATTTTTAAATGGATCAAGTCCTACCGATCGTGATCATGAAGAAAATGGAAAATAATATTTTCAGAACATCAAAACCTGGTCCTTTGAAAAACCTTTGTCAGCTTCTGTTTTCAAAATGCAGTTCTTCAAAAATCTTGTCTCCATATATCACTTTGGCAATTGTAAGTTGCTTCATTCCAAGTTTTTTTTCAGTAAGAAAATTTCTCCTAAATTTTGCCACACATATTTGCTGGTAGTTACTCAAATCCTTATGGTTGCTATAGTCCAGAGGTGGGGAAACGATGACCAACGAGAGTATTTTATGCAGCCTGCAATGCCATTATGAAAGAAAACCATGAAGTCCAAGACAGATAATGTTGTATTTGTTGGTTAAAATTAGGCCCAGAAACCCTTTTCTTATGAAGTTTTGATGCTAAAATACATATTATTATTTAGTGATTTTCACTGATTGAATCTTTCGTATTCTCTCAAGTAACTTCTGATGTGAACCCTAATGCGGTCTGCTGAAGCACTTGCATATGTTACTGTGTCCTGTCTAAGAAACAACTGCTAATGCAGTCCATCTCATCAAGTTTTCCTATCCCTGTTCTAGCTGCTCACTTCGGAACTCTGCCAGTCTGCACATAGTCACCTCTACTTGGGACACTGCCAGGCCAATTAGTTATCTTGATTTTCCACTTTGTCACTTCCACCATCCACTAACTAATGGTACACAGCCTTAGAGATTGGCTGCACATTTTTATATAATTTTGCAGTTAAATTTCTAATATGAATAGGGATAAACAGTAAAAACATAGTTCTACAACCTGTAATACACCTAATTCCCGATTACCATGGATTGCCTATAACGTGGGTATTCTTATGTCTCCCGATACCCATGTTACAATGGGATTCTACTGTTTTATACTAAGTTGTAATGGTAGTAGGCAACATTAGTAAGTAGAAACATCTTTATTTGGGCAAGATTGAGACAAGACCGTCTCTTTTCCCTTCAAACCCACTGCTTGAAGTTGGTCATAAAATATATGCAGTACTTTTATGCCAACTATGATTTAATTATTAGTCTTTTTAAATGAGTCCTTTTAATTATATTAATTCTATTTACTGACATATATTAGTTATATTTTTAGTACTCATAAATAAATATTAACTTTATCAATTCTGTATCACAGTTGAAACATGAATACCTAGCACAATAATCCTAATAAACAATCTGATATTCAACAGAGATTCTCCTAACCACATCTAGAATAAATATTATATTTTTTAAATAATAAAATTTGGACTTCCCCAGTCACTGAGCATACTGACATTTGCTTTGCTCAGGGAAGTTAAGAAGTTTCTTAATAAAATACGTATTCCATAATTTTTAAAAAATTAAAAACTTCTGTACATTGAATTAGCTAATTTCCAAAGGAATTAAAATGTTCTGCCAACTTGAACGGCTGAAGTAAATTCAGTACACCCTTGCATATCACCTCTGCCCCATACTATACACATTATTATTACAAATATATTAATACTTATCAATGAATATACACATGCATCTGACAACAACTAGTATTTAGCTAAAATGTGCTTATATTAATAATTCTTATAATTTTAACTTAGATCAGTGAAAATAATTAACAACATGAGTAAAATATTATCATAAAGAATATCCTAAGGTGTTCAATCACACACAAATGTATTGAGGGTTAGTATTATGATAGAGATTAACTTTGATACAGGATACTTGTATAAGTTACATAAAATGCACAATTGTAAAATGTATACAAAGATTAAAATTCAATACCAGTGACAATGTAGAACTTATTTAATATTTACAGGTACTTTTCATGCTTCAACTCCACAGAAATGCTTCATTACCTTTTAAAATATATCCTTATTATAATAGCATAAAGACTTCTTAAATGAATCATGCCCCAAATAAGTTTAAAATGATAATGTAATTTGTGATAAGAATTCAAAGCATATCAAAAGATTGTAAATAACTCATATTTTTAAATTTAATTAAATTCTTTTGGATAAATAGTATGGCAGCATGAATGGAAAAAGCAGGCATTTCTAACAATACAACAGATTGATGTAAAACTTATAAACAGCATTCCAAAACAATTAGTCCACATGCACAAGTGACTCTCTTAGTCACCTTGAAAGATAAATGACTTCAAACTCATTTTTTACAATTTCAAAAATATTTAATTTGGTCATGCGTCCTGCTGCTTTAACCCACACTTCTTTTTTTACTTAACTTATTGAAATTTTCATGCTTTTTGATTATACTAACAAATACTGCAAAATAACTTTATGAAGATAATAGTGCAATTTAATAATTAAGATGATGGAAAAATTAAATTTCACTGATGAAATTTACTTTAAATTACTGAAGAAAAGCCACCTACAGAGCAAAATATATGTATTCAGTAAATCGGTGTTTTGTGTGTCATAATTATCATCTCAATGATTTCAAAGCAATTATTTTGTTTATCATCATAACATCCAAGTGAGAAATCAAGTAGCATACTTTTCAGACCCAAGAAGTAATTTAAATAGCAAGGCCCTATAGTAGGCAGGCAAGGGAGAGATGAAAATGTATTTGCCATAAAGAATAACTGCATTAGATAAACCTTGAAGATACTCTAACTCTCAGGTTATAACATAACTGAATTTAAAAAAACGATTTCATATTAAACCTTAAGTAATAAGATGTCGGCTAAAACTGTACATAACTGATTATCATGGTAATCAACGTTTTATTAATGGAAACTAATGAAATAAATTGCAGTTCTTATATGGAATCTCCTAAAGACTGGTTTTAGCATGGTACCACAAAACAAATGAAATGCAGGATTACAATCCATAATCTTCTGTAAATATCACGCAGAGATTCCTTTCTGTATGTGTATATTCACCTTGCAAATCAACTTGATTTGTCAACCAATGCTTTAGCATGCTGTGCCTGTTGTCCCAGAGCTTCCCCACTGTATGCAAATGGATAAATAAAGTTGGGGAAAAAACCAATAGTATGGTTAGAATTATTCACAATGCCTCTACCTAAATTTATATGTATAAATACAAACCTAAGTATAAACCCAGTTCATCAAGATGGCAGATCTTAGTTTTCTCATTGGGAATAATGGTTAACAGTAAGGATTAATATGAAAGAAGTGAATTTTATAAAGTTACCTATTTTACATTCATGGACATTATCTCCTTATCTTGCACTAAGTTAAATTAAATTGAAGTTCCACAGATAGGCTTCAGGGAATTCTCTGAATTTGTGTCCACAAAAAATGCTGCCATTTTTGATTAGCTGGGATTTAAATGAAGTGAAGCTCAACAATTCAACAGAGTCTGTGCATGATAGTTACATATCCAACAAAACTATTGGTAAATGTCTATAGATAAAGAGGCACAAAGCATAAGTTTAGGAATGAATGTATACCAAGTTTACAAGGATTTTTCCATTAAATAAAAAAGAAAACATTACCAAGCAATTATTTCACATGAATAAACTAAGATTTATAAAGGAAATAAATAATGAATTTTACAGCATATACATTACATGCCGACCAATAAGAGATAATATGAACAGATAATGGAGAATACACATTTATCTTAAATACAAGAGCTCTTCATTGAAAAGCTCTTCATTTTCTCCTATAACCATACAATAAGTTAAAATGCTGATAACTCTATATCCACAAGTAATGGTTTCTTAAATCATTTTATGCAATATTCTGCAATTACACAATATACACACATTACTATGCCTGTGACTGTCAAATAAGTTGTCTCGAGGGACCCCTAAAAATTTCTTTTACTTTGAATCATTTAAATTTACATTTATTAAATGTAAAAGATTCAACATGCAGTCAAAATAGGTACTTCCTTGTTGCAATGCAAATTCCCCATTTAATAGTATTGATCATGTTTTGACATAAATCTATCTCCATGCAATCAATCTTTACATAGACTCTTACTATGCTGCTAATCAATTTTACTAGCCAAAGATACTCCCCAGCACGCCTCACTCAAATGCACAATTAAAAAAAAAATACTGAGTTAGATGAATGAAATGATGACAATGAAAGGCATAAGCAGCAGAAAAATAAAATAAATGAATAAAATCATTTCCATAAGGCAAAGTTCAACACATTTTTGCTTCTAAAGACTAACAGTCTAATATTTTCATAAATAAAACAATTATAAATGTTCCTCCTTAGTAATTAAAATCTAAATTATAAAATATATTACATGCTGACATAGTAAACATAAATAAATAAATAAATGCAGTAAAAGTCCTTGATTCTGATCTACTATGTTAGATAACAGAAGAAGTTGGATCATATGTGAACCATGATAGAAAACCCAAATTAAAAATAATTTTCAAATTAAATATCCTATTCATTTAATAAAAAGCTGGATTTATGTATATTAAGGGCTGTTGATCCATAACAGGGATTTAGGTGGCTCAGTGACAGTGGTCACCATCCTTACGTGCAATGTGTGTAGCATACACAGCCAAATAATGAGGGGCAGACGATTGCTTGAATGCATGTTACAGGAAACATTGCGGAAACCTTCACAACAGCCTCTTTGAGTCTTTGCATGCCTGTCATTTCAACCTGGAGATCCTCCATTTCGAAAATGAAGGACCCTGGCTGGATGCCTTGGAGCAGTTAGAGATAGTCTAACACATTGGAAATAATGTATTATTTGTTAATAAGCATGTATTCCCTACCCGCTCTCCCCTTCCATACATTCACTTCTCAAAACTGTAAGTCATTTCCCCTCCACCTCGTTACCAACCAATCACCTAGCAGTCATGCCCTTACCATGACATTCTCTCCCCCTCCACCTCCTATTCCTAGTCAGTCATTGTCCCTCCTAGGAGACGGACGTCATTAGCTAGCGCTTCCTTCCTCCTCCTACCCTCACGCAATAATTAACATCCTTCGCCCGTCATGACCACCAAGGCAGCCCTTCAGGAGCAAAACACCCAGCTCATGGCTGAGAACAAGTCCATCTCAGACAAATTAGTTGAAGTTTTGTCTAAGATGGACTGTTTCAGCAATGATCTTGCCGAAGCCAAGCAATTATCCGGTCCACAACGGATTGATAGTCTCGCCAAGCTGGAAACGAATTTTAAAAATTTCCGGGACCAGCTTATGAAGGAGATCTCAGCCTTGAAATTTAAAGTCTGCCAGATCGAGGACCGTGTTTTAAACGTCGACGAGAGACTCGATGATCTCGAACAATATAGCCGCCGAAACTGTCTCCTCATCCATGGGATCCCCGAGAAGGATGGAGAAAACGGACTGGCAATCGTCGACGAATTTTTAAAGACCAAATTAAAAGTAAGTGTCAGTCCGTTTATGATGTCCCGTGCCCACCGTATCGGGAAAAAGAACTACTCCAGGCCTCGACCCATGATTGTGAGGTTCCTCAGCTACCAGGATAGGGATAATGTTTGGCGAAACAAAAAATCCCTAAAAAGCTCCGGTTTCACGATCACCGAGTCTCTCACCACCACCAGACTCAAGCTCCTCATCGAAGCAAAAAAATCAGCTGGCTTCGGCAATGTGTGGACGCATGATGGCAAAGTTGTCATACTGCGGCAAAATGGCGTCCGCACATTCATCTCCAACCTAAGAGAGCTGCATGCACTCCAACCTCCTTCAACCGCACTAGGGAAATCAACAACTATGTAGGAGGATGGCTTTATTTGATTAACGTGCGTTTGAGCGTTCTCGCTACATTTGTCCGTTGTCGAATAACTCTCCTGTCAGTGCCTACTCTTCAAATCGACCTCTGCCAGCCATCCCCGTTCCTGTGACGCCTGCAATCCCCGTTCCCGTGTCACCTGTCATCCCCGTTCCCGTGTCGCCCGTCGTCCTTGTTCCCGTGTCGCCTGCCATCCCCGTTCCCGTGTCGCCTGCCATCCCCGTTCCCGTGACGCCTGCCATCCCCGTTCCCGTGACGCCTGCCACCCCCATTCTCGTGACGCCTGCCACCCCCGTTCCTGTGACGCCTGCCATCCCCTTCCCATAGTGTCCCCATAGTGCCCTCTCCCTATAACTCATTCCCAAGTGGTTCCGGTGCATCAAATTTCCCCTTATTCGGTTTCTCTCTTAGTTTTCTGTGCTGTGTTTATTTTAGTGTTTTCCACTGTTCTAGTGCTCCTTTTCCCGTGCCGAAGTGCCCTTCGTGTTGGCGTAAATCCTATTTAGTGGTGTTCATTGTCTCTCGGTGTGCTTCTCATTTCCTCCAACCAGTGTTAAGTGCAATCCTCTCGCATCCCCCTTAATAAACCGTAGCATCCACTTCCATTTCAGTGCTCTTTATCCGATTAAGTTTAGTATTGTTTAATTCCTACCAAGTGTTTTCCTCTAATGCTTTAATTCATCTCTGCCTCTATTTTTTTTTCTACCAGTGCTACTTTAGTGTTGTGTCTCATTCATTATTTCTTAATAATTAATTTGTATTCTTATTATTGTTACTTAGTCATTGGCATATACTGTAGCATTACTTCTCCGTTATGTGTGCTCTTTCCCGTGTGCATTAATCAATTTATTATAGCCCTTCTCAACCACTTCTTTACCTGAATCATCCTCTACATAGATATATATATATATATATTTTTTTTTTTTTGCCGCTTACTCAACTACCCGCAAAATGTCTGTCATTGAGCCTTCCACCAAAGCTTCTCTTCAGCCTAATTCTACTCTTAACCCAAATGCACCTGCTTTCGTCCCGTCACACTGCAGGGTGCCATACCTAAACCCTAACGCCCCTGAATTTTTCCCACTGGTCAGACCAAGCATCCACAGACGAACTCATTATCACACTCCTCATCTTACCACCAACCGTCCGCCTCCTTCCCATAATGGCTTTCCCTGACCCATCCCAGTTCCAACACATTGTCTTCTTACAGAAGAACTTAAACCTTTTCCCCGATCCTTCCAACTTATCTATCTTAACGCCCAAAGCCTTGTCCCTCATTTCGACGAACTGCGCTCATTACTCCCGCCCAACGATCTACATGCTATTACCATGTCCGAAACGTGGCTGAAACCCGCTATCTCGAGCTCTTCTGTTGAAATACCTGGGTATAACTTGTTTCGCAATGATAGGATAGGGAAAGGAGGAGGGGGAGTAGGAATCTACGTCCGTAAAGACCTTGCTTGTAAAGTAATCGCCACCAGCGACGCACAATACTCCCGCAGACCTGAATATCTCTTCCTTGAAGTAGTCGTCAATTCAAAAAAAATATTGTTAGGAATCGTTTATCGTCCTCCAAAAATTGGTTATCTATCTGACATTGACGAGATCATTGCCAACTTAAGACACGATTATGAGCACTTAATTATATCTGGTGACTTTAATGCAAATTTTGCCTCAAGCTCCTCCGATGCTGTCTTTTTTAAAAACTCTTTTACATCGCACAACCTCAGCATACTACCTTTAAAACCCACAAATAACACTAAAAACTCTTCCACTTGGATTGACATATTAGTTACTGCTAACCCAGATAAAGTTTGCACACATGGTCAATTACCTGTCCCGGGCATTTCCTCCCATGACTTAATTTTTCTAGCCTACTCACTAAACTCTCCAAAATTTAAGCAGAAATTTATCTCCCAGCGAAATTTTAAAAACCTTGACTATGATAGTTTAATATCCGAAGCTGCGTGTCTTCCGTGGCACACTATTGAATATGCAGACGACATAGACGCAAAAATTGAAGCACTTAACACTTTTCTCTTACATCTACTCGATAAATACGCACCCATCAAAACCACACGCGTCTCTAAACCTCGCGCCCCGTGGATAACGGCCGATTTAAAACTATTGATGGCTCGACGTGATTCAATTTTTCGTCTCTTCAAATCAAATAAATGCCCAAATACGTTCAATACCTACAAAAATATTAGAAACAAAACCAAGCAACAGATTAGAAATGCCAAAATAAAATTCGCTTATTCTATATCCGCCTCCAATATTACAACATCCGCCTTATGGAACAATCTGCGACATCTTGGAATTGGCAAGTCCAAGGATTCTTCCTTACCTCCAAACATATCACTAGATTCTCTTAACGAGAGCTTCTCGACGAATCCAACAACAATCGACATAGAACGAAAACGCAAAGTAATTAGTAGTCTTACTGCAAAAGCGAACGAGTCATCCGGTTCTCCATAATTCCACTTTAAAGCTGTTTCGCAATTTAACGTACTTTCAGCAATACGCAGAATCAAAACTACAGCCCAGGGTGCTGATGGTATTCCTATAATTATCATAAACAAATTAATACATCTATTACTCCCCGTACTTACTAACATTTTCAACCACTCTTTATTACAGGGAAAATTCCCATCGCAATGGAAACACGCGTTAGTCCGCCCAATTCCTAAGAAATCTCTCACCGCAAACAATGACTATCGACCGATTAGCTTTCTTCCCACTTTATCAAAAGCCCTGGAGCGACTTGCACACGAACAGGTAGCAGATTTTCTCGACATTAATCATCTACTTGACCCCCATCAATCTGGCTTTCGGAAGTCTCATAGCACCACCACCGCGCTAATTAAAATAACTGATGATATACGCAGACACATGGATGACAGAAAACTCACGGTACTAATATTGCTTGATTTTAGTAAAGCGTTTGACTCAGTAGATAAAGACATACTCCTAGCAAAACTCCGCTGCATGAGATTCTCTTCATCTTCAATAGAGTGGTTCTCTTCGTACCTTAGCAACCGTTCCCAGCAAGTCATCTACAACGATTCCTTGTCCTCTCGGCTTAATGTTAACCAAGGCGTACCGCAGGGCTCAATTTTAGGTCCTCTATTGTTCTCTTTATTCATAAATGATTGTTCTCAATACTTAACTTACTCCAAGCATCATTTGTACGCCGATGATCTCCAAATCTACTTAGACACAAAACCCAATAACTTATCTTTTTCCATAGCTAACATAAATCATGACTTGGCCCAACTTCAAGAATGGAGCTACGATAATTTTCTCACCATAAACCCCTTGAAATCTCAAGCCATTTTAATCGGTTATCCGAAACTACTGGCATCTATAAACCTTGCAGAATCAGTTCCTCTGTCTTTGAACGGCTCAGTTATACCCTATTGCAAAATCGTAAAAAATCTCGGGATTCTAATTAATGAAACGCTCACCTGGAATAATCATATAATAAAAATCTGCAAGACGGTAAACTCCTCCTTACACTCTCTAAGGCCTCTCGTTAACATTCTTCCCTCGTCACTAAAAATACAGCTAGTGACCTCCCTAATTTTTCCTCACTTCGATTATTGTGATGTTGTATACCAGGACTTATCAAAGGAACTCGCCATTAAGCTACAACGTTCTCATAACGCCTGCATCAGATTCATATTTAATCTTAAAAAATCTGACCATGTCTCAGAATACTTCCGTCGACTCTCCTGGCTAAAACTTGATTCCCGAAGAAACCTTCACCTTCTCTCTCTATTGTATCAAATTCTAAATAACAACATCCCTTGTTATCTTTCATCAAATTTTGTCACCATTAATACAGTTCACCATTGCAATACCAGAGGATGTGATAAACTACTAACTCCACTTCATAGAACAGAAATTTACAACAAATCCTTTACTGTCACTGCTTGTAAACTCTGGAATGGCCTTCCAATGTTAATAAAAAACTCTCTATCTCTAAGCACTTTTAAAAGCTTGTATTACAAGCATCTTCTCTCACTTTCCGTGCATTGAACCACTTTCTATCTTTTCTTTCAGGTGGTCACAAGAATGCGCTTATTAGGCATAAATTTATAATTTTATTTTATTTATTTTTCCTGTATCATAATGACGATGTAATCTCCCAGGCATACCTTACCCTACAATCCCTGTTCCCCTCTCATCCCCCTCCCTCATATGGATATAAATGTATGTACATATGTTTTTATTTATGAATGTTTTTTTTCTCTGTTTCTCATATTATTGATTTTTTTTTCTTTTCCTTCCCCTGAACTATTTAGGAATTTTCGCGGTTTTTTACACCTCTCTTCTCTTCGTAGGTGTTTTCCGCAGTGGGAATTTTTCTGTGTTAAAACATGACCGATACACAGTTTTTTATGACCCACAAAACTAACATTCTTTGGTAATGCTCTGTTATCTACTAACAAATATATTAACTTGTAATTAATTTGTATTTTGTTAAAATCTGCATGTATTTAATTCCTCTTATTTTGTAAATATTGTAATTACTTATATGACGAAAGGGTTAAATGTAAGAAGGGACTACATAGTCTCAATTTCGCCCTAATAAAGTCGTTTGTCTGTCTGTCTGTCTATTCCCACCCCATCTTTCTTTCCTATATATACTGTTGAGAAACACTCTGTATAACCTGATAATGACACTAAGCGTCAAAACCTAGGTTGTTAAATTATAACCTATAGTGGAAAATTACAAAGTGATGTCATTTCATATTATGGAATGGAACAAAGTTATGTCAGGAACATTTGAGATGATGTCATATACTTAAATTTGTTAAATGTATTCAGTATTCCCTGCGCACATCTAACTAATGGCAATTTGAATTTTGGTGCTTCACTGGAGTAGGAAATGTGTGGAGAGAGGGGGCATTGCCTCACCTCAACCCGTGATAATGAGACAGACAAAATATCCATTTGCCTTCTACCATTTAATCATATGCAAAGAAAATGTTTATCCTGCTCTAACAAGGAGAGGCTATGACCTTTGTCTAATGGATTTTAATGAAATGTGATCAGGTGATTCTATATAAAAAAATAAGGAGATCCATGTCTCTGGGTTATTGCCCTTGGGTTCAAGAAATCGGCCTCGAAAATATGCAAAAACATCGTATGCAACTTAATAAGCTTCATTGTAGAATTGTTGATAAGAAAGGGAATGACTGAGCAGATAGCGTGCCTAACTCCTATGGTGTGGACTCGGGTTCAATGCCAAATGTTTTTGTTTTTTTTTTTAAATTATCCAAGCATTATTTTAAAAGTAATATTTTCCAGTAAAATTATGCTGTATAATTTTTATTTGGAGGTAATGAATGCAGAAACATACAATAATGGGCATTTAAAATTATTTATTAATGTCTCCACAGTTAACTTCGTGTTTTTTCATGTTAACACATGCAAAATATTCAAAGATATTCACAATATTCATTATTTTCTCTTTCGATCACTGTCTGCCCAAGAAAAGCTAATATTATCAATAATATATAATTAATATAATAATAATATAATTATAGGTAACCATTCTTGCATGACAGCATTTTTCATGCTATGAACAATTGTTTCATTGACTGCAATATTTAAAATGCCCATTATTATATGTTTCTGCATTCATTACCTCCAAATAAAAATTCTACAACATAACTTTACCAGAAAATATTACTTTTCAAAATCCCTGACTCAAAGGGCATAGCCTCTCCTTGTAAGAACAAGAGGCAGCAACAAATACATATTTTTTTATAGTTTAACTTTTACAAATGCCTGAAGCATCCTTTTTATTTGTCACTCCAATACAATGATTTGAAAGAGGGCAGCTGCAAAAAGGAACTTGCTCATGATGCATGGTGCTCAGTCATTGCTTAATGTTTGTATGAATTGATGTCAATGATGCACTGGTGCTGTTATCATCCATAAAGGTAAAATTTTAACAAAAAATACACAGGAAATATCTCTCTCACTTAAAAAACATGAAAATTATGGTCTAATAATCTAAATTTATTTTGGTCTGCATTGTGAACCATGCTTAGATGAAGACCAAAAAGAATTATCCAATAACTAGAAGTTGAATAACAAGGGCATTTACAGTAATATAAAGAAATTTTTATACTTTCAGCAGATTCAATTGAAAGTAAATGGGAAAAGGAATTTTATAACAACTCATTTGAGAAACATTTTCAAAGTTATAAAATTTAAATTAAATATATTCAAACTAAATAAATTGTTTATTTCAGAGAGAAAAATTATTTACTGTTTTCTACTACTTAAGCTGGTAAGCATTATAAGCTCTTTAGTATCACATTTTGCTAAAAATAAAATAATTTTTATTAATGAAATAAACCAATTAATAGTAATTAATTGTAGGCAATAAATTGCAGTAAAGAATGATATTTCATGGCAATAGCAAGCAGCCTGCATTTCATCCATGTAAAACAAAAAAAATGTGAAGAACAGAAAACTGCAAGCTTACCTAGGAACAAAAATAAACCATATCTTGATTTTATCATATAAATTTATCTACTCTATCATTATTTTACCCCATTAAACATACTTTGCACTGAGATAAATAACCACATGGGTAATCATCATTCAGGATAATCATTTTCAAATATAAATTGAACCAAAATTATACTATAACCAAAAATAGGTATTAATTATAATATAACAAAACAATGCCAATGACTATATAAGACAAATAAAAAATTAATAGTAGTTTTGTGCCAAATAAATCAAATACAAATTATAGTGCATACTGAGAAAATATTTCACCATAAAATTACAATGCAACTTTATAAGCCTCCTGAATTGATGCAACTGAAAGGCTATTACAGGAAACCAAGGAATATTTTAAATTTCATGCAAATATTAGTTTTCAATTTTAGCTCCCTTATTTCATATGCAATGAATTTGAAGTAAGCAACAGATGAAATGTTTTACATTAACCAGTTCTGTACAGCAAATTGGCATAAGCAATTACTGACTATTTGAATCAACTAAAGTAACTACCTATGAATAGGCAAGAGAAAAAGTGTTGCTCAGAAGCACAGAGACATAGCAAGGCCAAATACCACAATGGGTACACATAAAAACATGAAAGACAAAACTATCTATGTACCACCTGCACATTTGTGTGGACAGTCGTTGAATGGGAGTATATATATATATATATATATATATATATATATATATATATATATATATATATATATATATATATATATATATATTTATCTTAAAAGAAGGAAAAGAGGTACAAGGAAGCGAAAGAACTGCAACGGAGAAGGAAATTGGGGACGCACCCGAACAGCTGCAAAGAACTCGAGGTGTTCCCGTGGGGTGAGGAAGTCGAAGAGGATGTCGTGCTGGGGACACACCCCTGTCATCCTCCGGATGGTGCTCATGTCGTTCTGGTCCCTGTAATTTTGTTATCCAAACCACTTTCATAATTTTTCTCCTCCAATCTTGAAAAGGCGACAGAAATGAAGTAGTAATCTTTCGCACTCCCATATATTTTTTCTATAAAAATTTCCAAGAATGAGATGTTGCTGTCTAGACAGACAAATAAAATAATGCTTCAAGGAAAAAAAAGATTTCTCTTAAGTAAATCAAAGATTATTCAGAGAAAATTGGAAGATTAAGCTCAAAATCCAATAGGTGAAAGAAAGGGTTTCACAAAACGTACGTCTGCATGGAGGCTTACTTAGCAATAATGAGGGTCTTAACCTTTATCATATGACAATTGAACACAGCTGCCATAACATGTTGAGCTAAAACAATAAATGTGGAAAAAAATTCAGCAAAGAAAAATCAAAGAGGGAAAATTTTAAAAGGATAGAAAATTGCAAGGCACTATTTCATAACTGCTCAAATGAAATTCTGTCTTAAACAGAAAATTCTACATAACGAACCCACACCAGAAGGTATAGGAAAAGTTTTAATGAAATAATTGGATCATGTATGTCCTTCAATGCCTGTTTTAAATTAGCACGTTAAAAATGTTTCCTATTTATGCAGATTTAATTTTTAAACGCTTTAAATTTTCCTTCCAAACTTAAAAGACATCTCTACAGCTGACTTAGATAAGAAACTTCTAAAAACTTTAAAAGCATTTAAAGAAGTACTTATGATTTAACAGCAACAGAATAACTGCGGTAGTGAAGAAGAACTATAAGGATAATGGAATTAGGCACCAATATCTTGTAAGTGCACAGCATTGTAAAATTCATTTTTTTAATACAATAGAGTAAAAAATGCGATAAAATCATTCATGTGAAGCATTGATTTAGAAGCAAAATATGATAGTAATCATTAAAGTGACAAATATAGTACTCTATAGCATTTTATGGTAACATCATGATACAAATTTGTTTGCTTTTATGAAATAAATTCTGCAAACACGCTAAATTTTTACGAATACTGCTTGTGATATAGAATTAAAATATATAATGAAACCTAAACATATATGTACCCCAATAATAATATGCTGCAATCAGCTGAGAAATGTATGCATTACAATTTATTTGTTTCTTGCCTAGAGATAGATAAGCAGGTATATCATCAAGTACAGTAAACTCCTTAAAATCCAGCACTCTTGGAGATCAGAATGTGCCGGATTCCACATTTTTCAAGTTTCTCAACATGTATACCTAGTTGTTGAGCAGTTTTGGGGAAACACAATACAGTGTATTTCATTATTTCGAGTTTTTAAGCTACAGTAACACACTTTCACATTTGACTTTTCTTAACGACTTGATTGTTGCTCTCCATATTGCAGGATGGGTGTAAAATTTTGAAATAAAATATCAATACATAAATGAATAGTATAAAAATTGCTGAAAACAGTTGTTTACATCTGATAACACCAACTTCTGATAACAGTGGAATCATAATTCTCTTGAAAAACAAGTGCTCTCAGAGATGCATGCCAAATGACTTTTCATAATATTCCTGGTTTTTAAAATCATGATTTTTATTGTGAAAAGTGCCAGTTTTTAAGGATTTCCGGTATTTAAGGTGCAGGATTTTCAAGAGTTTACTGTATTAGCACTTATTTTCCAATGTGATTCCAGTAAAATATAAACAATGAATTACTCTGAAATTATAGCAAAAATGTCTTTTGCACTCTAGATAATCTTATCTCTAACTCAAGTTTGATGCAATAAAATTCATGAATAACTGCATCATTTTATTACATAACTGCAATTATTGTGATCATCAAAATTCTTGGGAAAAATATTTTTCAAATAAACTTGCTGAATCACTCGGTCATTCTTCTAGCTATCCATAGTAAAAATGCTCAAACAAAATCCCAACGTTTAAAACAATAAGTCTACTTAAAATACTCTTTCTAATATACCGTAAATACCTGCGTATAATGCGCACCCTCGTATAACGCACAGGAGGGTTTTCAGCATCGTAATCTATGATTTTTCTATATACCCGCGTATAGCACAAACAGATTATTTTTTAGCGTTACCGTTTCAGAATTAAGTAGATGGTGTAACGTGGTCTAAAGCAATGATCGAATTATTAGTATTATGTATTGGTAACATAATGAAAGCGCGAAATTAATTTCATAGTATGGCATATGACATTGTTTGAGCTAATAAAATGAAGGAATGACAATAATCCTATGTTGAAGTTTTTTACATACGTTTTAGTCATGCCTGAGGTGGACGGGTTCACCCAACCTTCAGTTTTACCCTTATTAGAACACTCTGGAGCACGTAAAAACGATAGCAAATAACCATAATTAACTACAGACTCTAATAATCATGAATAAATCACGTATGAATGCTGAGAGAAAAGTAGGGAACGATAACTTGATGGTAGTTCTACAAGAAGCATCAACTCCCAGCATACTCAAAGGTATCAGCTGCCATTGTTTCAAATTGTAAGTAGTACCAGTACCTCACCACCAGGCCGAGCACCAGTGTAGGGTGACGTCATGCGTAAGATGCCGATTCCGATAACGACATCGAAGAAGAATGGTCCAGTGACGAAGTATTTCTTGGCTTTTAAAATGAATAAATACTGAATTCATTCTTTTCATATATAATTAATGTATGTTTGTAGAATTAGTTAATAAATTTTAACTATTATTTATCTTACTTTTCGTAAAAATCACCAATAAAATTATGAGGATACCCAGGCAGTAATTAATTTGCCGAAATTGTGAAAATATGGGATTAAATGAAAATAGAAAGATTATGTACCCTCGTATAACACGCATCCTAATTTTTAACTCAAATATTTTTTAAAAAAAGTGCACATTATACGCAGGTAGTTACGATATTCTACCTATATTAGGCTAACTCTTTACATTGTGATGAGAATTATGGCCATTGCACATGATAATAGATGGCTCATGCTGCTATTTAAAACCTTAAGACTTGCCAAAATTAAGCTATTTCCCAAAACAGACTTTTCTCATTAAATTTATTGTATATGCCGGAGTATAAGTCGTCCTGGCATATAAGTCAACCTCGAGTTTTGGATTGTAAATACACGACTAGACATATATTCGCCGTATAAGTCGACCCCCCACTTTTTCGCTAAAAAAACTTCAAATGAAGAATACAAGAAATTTTATGGTTTTTAAAACCTAAATGTAGCCTTTTCAAACAAATGAATTGTTGATTTTTGAGGTATTAAATCATTTGTTTAATTTAAGAAAGATCAGTCATACCGTATTGCCATCTATTGGCAGAATGTATTTCTACTTATCCTTTGCTCCTGTAATTGCAAATAGATTGTTTATATTTTTGAGATTCAGTAATAAAAAACAAAAGTTAAAATTTTAATTTTTATTAACTATTAAAAATAATTATCTTAAATCTTCTAAAATAAATGACAGAATATGTAAACAATGGAGCACCTGATTCAAAATGGTGATCACCTATGCTGTAAGATCAAATGTTTTCATAAATATCAATGTTTTTAATCTGTTATTTAAGGGTCACATTTTATATTCGGTGTATAAGTCGACCTTAAGTTTTCGAAATTTTTTTTTAGCTTCAAAGGTCGACTTATACGCTGGCATATATGGTACTAAAAATGATGCTTAATAGAATGGAAGTTTACAATGAAAGACAATTACTTCAAGATGATGCTGCATGAAGTGAAGAAGATGCTATTTTATCAACATTTAACCTAGATCATTTTGAGTTACTTCATTTCATGCTAGAAGCGGCTTGTGATAAAATTAGAAAAACCTTTGATAGCAAAAACATCTCTGCTGCAAACGGCAAAACCCTGAAACTGTATCTATGGTTGAACCTTGACAATTGTTAAAGTTGCAGCTAATAAACTTCAGAGAGCTTGACAGGAAGACTTGAAATGTTAATTTGATTTTTGTGGAGTTAAAGCCAGTGCTAGTATTGAAGTTTATTTAACTGTAAGTATTCTGGTGATTCAAAATATTTTATGGAACAAAACCGATATATCAACTGTGGCAACTTTATAACACACATTTATATTTAGTTTCACAGTTCCTCTGGAGATTCACAGCACATATGATGGGTTAGGTAAAGTGAGATGGGAAATTAAATAATATTTTTGGAAAAATGACAAGATATGAAGTTGAGAGGGATTACACAAATGAATGTATCAAACAGAAATATTAACATAGCACAGGAAACCTCTTCAAACATCTAACCATGTGAAAGTGCATTTAGGGTCAGATTTTACCATTTATCTTTTTATTCTATTAATTGTTGAAAAAAGTGACATAAATATGGGATACAATGCAATTTTTTAATAGCGGCATTAGCTGTGGCTACTTTATAACACATATTTATATTTAGTTTCACAGTTCCTCTTGAGATTCACAGCATATATGCTGGGTTAGGTAAAGTGAGATGGGAAATTAAATAATATTTTTGGAAAAATTACAAGATATGAAGTTGAGAGGGATAACACAAATGAACGTTTCAAACAGAAATATTAACATAGCACAGGAAACCTCTTCAAAGATCTAACCATGTGAAAGTGCATTTAGGGTCAGATTTTACCATTTATCTTTTTATTCTATTAACTGTTGAAAAAAGTGTGACAAATATGGGTTACAATGCAATTTTTTAATAGCGGCATTAGCTTTAGCCATGAAAGCACTTGTAGCCAAATAATTTTGCAATATTAAGTGGCAAATGCAATTTAATGATGCACTTTTAGAAATTAGCAGTATTTGAAGGTTAATGTTAAGAAAAGAATGAGTGAGATGGAATAGCTTAAGCATGAAAAAATATCCTTGAAAATATAAAAATTTCTTTGAGTACATGCTGCATGAATTATTTTACAAACACACACATACAGGCATCTGTATTGGGTAGAACTAAAATAAAACCAAAAATCAAATTGGCCAAAGAAAACTCTTTCAAATAGAAAATATGATATCTAGATACCCAGAATCAAATTGAAAGGCATGCAAACCTCCTTTGACAAATACTTAAGATGTCTTTCTGTAAATCACAATCTATGTGTAACTACTTTAAATGTTATCTAATCCCATAAACCAATAATTTTTTTTTCTGGAAGTACAGTTTAAACAAATATCTAAAGAGGATAATTTATAAACCATAAATTAACCACTACATAGCACCTATTATTTTACCCTTAAATTGTATGAATTTAAGATTTTGTTAAGAATAAAATGTTATCATTTATCACAGAAAAATTATGATAATTGAAAATAAAAATATACCAACTTGATTATGATCTCCTTGGCACATAAAATAATATATATAAAGAGATATACCTTATATCATAGCCAAATACAAATGCAGTTCCTGATGTTGGAGCAGTTAATCCAGTAAGTATGTTGAATAAAGTTGTTTTACCAGCACCATTGTGGCCTAAGATGGCAGTTATCTGGCCTTCGTAAATAGTGAGATTAATCCCTGTGCAATAAATAACAAAATTAATAACCAAGTTAAGAAGTTCATAAATGGAAATTCTGATTTCTGTATTAATTAAATTCCTAATTTTCAATAACAATTTACTGAAATTTGAATATTTTTCTTTTGCATAAGTTACATAATGTAACACAAACATCTTCACTAAAACTATGACAATGAAATAACATTTGGGCTATATATTACCAATGAAAATATAAGTATTCATTTAACACGTTCGCGACGACGGGACCCACCGGTGGGTCCCGGCTGTACGCGCCCATAGGCGTTGGGACCCACCGGTGGGTCCCTCCCCGTACCTTTATCTTACCTTTTTTTTCTTTTGACGCCTATGCTGACGGATTCTATATTTAGTTTACGCTCTTAGGAGGATATATACTGCATACGAATATCTTTAGTTTATGAAATTTTACCATGAAAAAAAAATAATTTTATTTGATCTCGCTGCACCATCCATGAAAAATCGAGGAATTGCAATGGAAAATAATATCATACATTTTAGTTTGAAATTGTATTTATTATCGATAAATGGTTTAGTTTAAAATTACTATTCAAGATAAATCTAAGATAATATTTTACAAGTAGTAGTAATACAAATATTATATCTTTATGAATATAAATGTAAAACTTGAATATTTCTGAAGAAAAATACGTAGGAAATAATAGTTTATTATAATAAAATGTTGGAAGTTAAATTTACATACATTACTTATGTTTTTCATTGAAACATTCTAAACACATCGTCGGCTGTCCATCGCAGTCTTTGCAGAATGTTTTTACTTTTTTTGCTTTCGCTTTCGCGTCACTCACTCCTTTATTCCTATGATGTTTTTCATAGCAGCCGATACATCTCTTTCTACAATCTCTGGCTAACCCTTGATATGTTCCTAGACTATGCACTACTTTCTTCTTGGTCTTCCTAGCTTTATCACCACCAACGGCACCACTGCTTTCACCATTATCTCGAGTAAGCCCATAAATAATATTTTCCCTAAAAGTGAGCATGTCCATTTTTTTCTCATTCCCTCCGTATTTGTTATAAATCACCCATGCATTCACCACACACGTTCCAAGAAGAAGTTCTATTGCTACCTTTTTATACCACTTCATCGTTCTTCTTATGCAGGTATAATAAGAGGACATTTGGTCGGAAACATCAACACCCTTTTTGGCAAAATTATAATCCATCACAGACGATGGCTTCATTTTTCTTTCACCTTTCCATGACTTAGACGCTGATGGAACTAGAATGTCCGTATGTGCTGGATCCGAAGAAATCATAAGCACTGGTCTCTTATCTTGCCATTTCATCACTCTTACACCATTCTTTTGCTTCACGAAAATCTCTCCACTTTTCAGTTTTTTTGCGCATACCTCTTTTGGATTTCCCCGTCTATTTTGTCTTAGTGTTCCACAGACATAGGTCTTTTTCTTTAGTAACTCTTCACAGAGAGATACGCTTGTATAAAAATTATCTATATACAAAGTCCTACCTTCGTTCAAAATTCCCCCAGTCAACTCCAGCACCACTTTTTCGGCGTGTCCTTTCCCACTTCCATCTGGGTTTTCATTTTTGCCTGTGTAAATCTTCAAGTTATAAGTATAAGCCTCGTGTGCACAGTTTGTAGCACTTCACACCATACTTATTTGCTTTTCCAGGGAGATACTGACGAAATATCAATCTGCCTCTCCAGGGCACCATTGATTCATCAATGACGATTTTTTCACCAGGAGTAATTGTAGACTGAAATTTTCTGCAAATCAAATCAAGCAATGGCTTGATTTTGGACAATCTACTTTCACTTGTATCAGCACAATAATCATTGAAATGAAAGCACTTCAGAAGCATCTCAAACCGATCACGTTTCATAGTGTTTCGTATGAAGTCATTCCGGTATAAAGGTTTGTAGGACCAATAAAAACGCATTTTAGGTAGATGGTTTACACCCATAGCCATCAGAACCGCTATGAAATTTTTCATTTCACTTGATGATGTTTCCTTCCATTTTTTCATTATGGATCTTCTCTTAGGGACTTCAGATGCTAAGTACTGTCTTGCGTATCTGTTTGTCTCTGTTACTAGTAGATCCAAAAGATCGTCATTCAGAAAATGTTAATATGAGCGTGTCGGATCAGCAAAATCCTTCTCAATCGGCAAACCATCTTTACCTGTGTAGGAAAAAGGACGACCAACATTCGAGCAATCTCCCCACAAGTCTGGAACATTTTCTATATCATCGATGTCTTCGGATGATGCTTCTTTGATGCCTTCAGATTCTGATGAGGATAAATCACTTTCTACTTCTGATGGCTTGTAGGAAGATTCCGAGTCAAGGTAACTTGACATTGAAATGTCAGAATCAGACATGGTATAGAAAAAACGGAACTTTAGATAGAGAATAACACACTGACTTTCTAGAAACTCAACGAGAACACAATGACACTCGATGAAAAACAGCTAAAGACTGATGTGTAGGATAGTGCACTGGTAGAAAGAGAGGAAGGGAAATAAGCCAAGGGAGGAAATTCCTGAAACCGAATTGGGAATGGGAAAATGGTCGACATGTAATAAAAAGATGCCGCTTTGCAAACAATAAATGGCACGTGTGTTGCGCGAATATTTGGGTAACCGATTTCCAAAAATGCGGCGGCCGAGGACGAAAAAACCTGCAAGATTACTCATTTCAAAGAGCGCATCTTAGGCATGGGAAAAAAGGTCGACATGTAATAAAAAGAAGCAGCTTTGCAAACAATAAATGGCACGTGTGTTGCATGAAAATTTGGGCAACGGATTTCCAAAAATGCGGCAGCACAGGACGAGTAAAACTGTAAGTGGACGCCTTGGCTGAGAAACTTCCCCTGCCCCGTCCGGCCGTAGAGCCTCGCCATAAACCCGAGGCGTGGGTAAACGTATTTTTTAGGTGCCTGGAATGCCTTCCCAATGAAGTGGTTGTATCGAGAGAAATAACGTGAAAGTGACCTTGAAAATTAGTGAATATATTTATTACTTATTGTACATTTTTACGTTTATATAATTCTGATATTCCCCATTATAATATCTCAGCCCTAGATTTTATCATCTGTGTTTTGTAAATGGTATAAATAAAAAATTATTAGGAGAAAATTATAACAATATGTTTGTATTGCGTGATTGCATACCTCTTAAGGTAAAACCAATAAAAACTTATTTAGACGCCTAAAAAGCATTGAAAATTTAAAAAAACAATTTTAAACATTAAAGAAACTCTATTTCTTAATTTAAACAAAAAAATCAAAAATGAATTTTTATTGCATTTTACGCCTGTGGGCATGGAGAGCAAAAATAGCTTACGTCGCGAATGTGTTAAATAAATACCATTAAAAAGCGGTGCATGTTAAAACCAAAGGTATTATCATATAATTTACTTAATCTCTGCATCTTACCATTGACAGCTTTTACCTCCGGTTTTCTGCAAGCATGGAATGTCTTATGGAGGTCAACTATTTGAATTGCCTCACGACCCTTCATCTCTCGAGGAACCTGTTCTACATCACCATCACCACCTCCTCCGTCACTAACACTGAGGCCAACCCTTTCCTCTTCACCTAAGTCACCTGCACCTAAACCTGATACGGCATTAAGGGAAGTGAAGTCCCCATTTAGCTTTGTTCTTGCATCAGGAGTTGCTGGTTTATGGTTGTGCTGAAAATCACCCAAAAGTTCCATAAAGTAATTGTCAGGTAAATAGCAAAATTAAACACAGTTTAATTCACAGAACCAGTTTAAAAGCAGATATGATGGTACTTAAAGTATAATAAGTATGATTACACACACAGCCATGTATCAACTTTACCTAAATAAACTCATTCATATTTTAGTGTTTCCTAATTTCAAATGTCATTGAATTACATTACAATCTATCATAATGTTATGTCTATTTGGAAAATAAATCTTTCTCTGCAACTAATTTTTAAGATAAAACTGTACATGTAATTTAAAATAAGACATTCAAGAAGATATTCTAAACACAAAAAAGAGTACAGTGTGTACACACTGTACTCTTTTTAATGCCGCTTTGATTAATGTTGATTCATGTTAATATTGTTCAAAAATTACAACCCATATTTGAATTAACGTCAATGATGATTCAAGTTAACATTGTCCTGACTCGGTGCAGAAATAAAAAATACTGCGTAGATGACTCGCACGCGCATCTGTTGCACAGTGCGTCTTCAGTTGTGGAGGATAGCCTTATTTGAGTGAAAAAAGTGTTTTGGATTGACATATTTTTTATTAAATTTGCATGGTGATATTTTGTAGCAATGAGTCTGAGGTGCGTTAGTTTTGGTCTACTTCTCAGATTCCCCACAGCAATAATTAAAATCCTCTTAATCCCCTTTAATAGAAACCTTACAAGCTTTGTGAATTGTGCAGAAAGGAAGATCTGCTGAGTGCCCTATTTATAAACTTGAAGTTATTCAATATTATTGGGATAACTTGTGTTTAACATCCCTTGACTTTATTTTCGTTTGTACCAGCTGTGGCTTGACCAAGTGGTTATCCTTCTTTGGGTCTAATGAAACTCACAGTTAAAAAAACAATGAAATAATCTTTAATTCAAATCTATTTTTGTAGATTTTTCATTAATGATACAGTAACTGCTGCAAGAAATAATTTATTTGTTGCATTTCTTTTCTAGCAATATCAACTCATGAAATTGCATTCACAGAAATGTTTGTGGCTTTATATAAACTTTCTAGTAAAAACTCATCATTCTCTACCATTCATACAATTACATTTCGCCATATTTTACATAGTTCATTTTTCTTGTCACTGGAAGTTCTATTGTTAAGTGTAGTCTTTTTTGGTTTTGGGTATCTTAAAATGAAGTTGAACTCATTTCTATATCAATGTATGGTTTTATTGATTTATTTATGTTTTGATAGCATTCATCGGTAGAGGAGTAAGACAGGGCTGCTGCCTATAGCCGACCCTATTCAATATACAGGGTGTGGCAAAAGTCAGTTAACCAAAAATGCACAACTGAATTTTTAGTAGATTTTATTATAAAAATTACAATTTTATACTTATACAATGATGTCATTATAAAAATTATATTACTGGAATTACTGGAATTGTTCACCATTATTTTATATACATTTGACACAACATTTGGCCATTGATTGACATATCAGGTCACAAAATTGGGCATTTTGGCTGAATAACTGATCGAATTGAGTTTCAATTAGCACCTTTAAATATTCAATATCCTGCGGTTTGGTTGCAAAAACTTTGTCTTTCAATATCCCCCACATAGACAAATCGCAGGGAGTAAGGTCTGGCGATAGTGCAGGCTACTCGACTGTACCACGCCTCCCATTCCACTCATCAAAATTATGGTTTAAGAATTCGAGGTACAATTAATCCATAATGTGGGGGTGTGCCATCTTGCTGCCAGATGAGGTTGTCTTTAAGTGTTTCAAAAATAGGGTTATTGTGTAATTCAATTACAACTTCTTTCAGCACTTCAAGGTAATTGTTGGCATTAACAGTGCCTTCATAGAAATAAGGGCCTATCACTCCAGCGCTGCATATCCCTGCCCAAACAGTGAAACCAGGAACATTTAATTCTTGCTCAATGACTATGTGTGGATTCTCTGAAGCCCAGTATACACAATTATGCCAATTTAATTGGACATTTAGTTTAAAAGTCCACAAAATGGTTTTATAAAAATCAGGATGAGCTTCATTACGAATAATGTACCACTCGCAGAATTCAAGGTGCCTGTCAGGATGGTCCTCATGTAATGTTTGTAACAATGTAGGCCTGTACAGTTTCATGCCTAACGTTTGTAACATTCTTCTATCAGACAATTCTAGCTGTCTTGCAGTAGCTCTTGCTGATGTTTTGGGGGATTGAATGTATGACTGAGCAAAAATTCGTAAATTTTCTTCATTAGTTACTGATCTCGGTCGACCCGATCGCGGTAAGTCTGCCCATGAACCCGTACTTTCAATTCTTTTATTTAATTTATAAACTGCTTGCCTGCATGGAGGCCTGACAGCTGGAAAATGGTCAGTAAAAGCTTTGATGACTGCAGCATAATCTCTTTCAAGTTGCCACAATTTTTGTAACACAAACACGCGGTTCTGTAGATAATTTTTGATTCATTACAAGTAACGTAAGATTACATCACACAACCTTATGTATAGTGAGACAGTACACAAAGCATGAGAAACACAACCTTCAATATCAACTGTCGAAACTAAACTGGTACTTCCCTATTTACGTTGTATGTATGCGTACACATATACGGCTCAATGACCTTTGCTGATGCTCGTGCAGATACAGTTAACTGACTTTTGCTGCAGCCTGTATATGGAGAAAGTCTAATGCAAGAAGCATTAGAAGGCACAGGAGATTTCAAAATTGGAGGAAGGGTTATAAGAACAATAAAATACGCGGATGAACAAGTACTTCTAGCAAGAAAGGAAGCGGAAAATGATAAATAGACTAGTAATAACAGGTAGAAAATACAGTATGGAAATAAATATAGAAAAATCCAAGATCATTAAAATATTTGGCAAAGAGAATCTGAACATAAGTATTGGAGGAAAACCTTTAGAACAAGTTTCAGAATATAAATACCTGGGAAGCATCATAACAAGAGAAGAAAAATGAGATCAGGACCAGAATAGGAGAAGCAAAAGAGACTTTCAGAAGAAAGAAACACCTACTTACAGGGAATATAAGGGAAGATATCCGCAAGAAGTCCGTAAAATGCTATGTATGGAGTGTAGTTTTGTACGGTGGAGAAACATGGATGCTAAGGAAAAATGACAAAATACTTGGAAACTTTTAAATGTGGACTTGGAGGAGAATGCTGAAGATAAAATGGACAGATAGGATGAAAAACGATGAAGTGCTACGAAGAGTAGAAGAGAAGTGAATGATTATACAGACTATTAGAAAGAGGAAGGCAAACTTGGTTGGACATTACCTGGAGAGAGAGAGTATGATTAAAGATGTGTTAGAAGGAAAACTAGATGGAAAAAGGGAAAGAGGTAGCTGATAGACGATTTGAAAGGGAAAGAGAGTTATCAAGATATGAAGAGGATAGCGGAAATAGGAGTATATGGGGAGCCAGGTTTAACCACGAATAATCACGGACCTGTCTACGGACAGACTACCTATGATGATGATGATATTACAAATGGAAAAAATAAAAATTAACGCAATTTAAATGTTCGATCGAATAATTCGTATAATATCCTTTTTTGAGGAGCGCAGCAACCTCGCAGTGTGCAAACTGAGATGTAGCGCGTCATTGAATCTGCGGTACAGTACTTGCCGAGGCCACTTTTACCGAGTTCTGTTTATATGTTTACAGAAAGGCGCCGACAGATGTGGAAATGATTCTCGGACGGAAGTGTCTCCGGAAAAGGTTTCAGCTGATAGACGATTTGAAAGGGAAAGAGAGTTATCAAGATATGAAGAGGACAGCGGAAAATAGGAGTATATGGAAAACCAGGTTTAACCATGAATAATCACAGACCTGTCTACGGACAGACTACTTATGATGATAACAGGTGACCCCCACACTAATGCGGCATCACTGTGCGCAGATTCGCACTAACGTGGTTGAAGTACATGGGGCATGGATTGCGCCGTACGTGGCCCAAGGTTCGCAGTAGCATGGTATATCTGACTCAGTAGTGTTATCTTAGCACATTGATGAAATTTTTTTCTTCAAAAGAAGTTGACTCGGTCCTTTTAGCAAGCTCATATTTCTCTTCGACTAGTTTATTGGATTCCCTTTGGTTAGGTCAGTCCAGCTTATTTATGTAAAGAAATCCAGTTTGTTTATGAAAAGAAATGCTGACAAGACAGCCTTGAAAATGACTGCCCATAGTAAGTTGAAGGATCCCGCCACCTTGTCTTCATAAATGTTTTGGTAAGTCCTTGTCTTGCTTCATTGTTCTGTGTTTCTTAGCATGCAGTTTTATTTAAAATTTAGGTAGGAACGAATTTTGACTCCTTAATCTATGCAACTTCCTAACTAAATTTCGATTTTTTTCAATAATTGCATTTCAATATTTTAAGTTTTCTATTTTGTTTCTGTGTGTTTTAATATAGGGGTGGTAAACCCTTTTACATTTTAGGGTGCGAACTCTCTGTCACTTCGGTGGATCTTAATGGAATTTGATGATAAAATTATGGCAACAAGCAAATATTTAAGAAATAACATCAAAAAATGATTTTTTTATACTTTTTTACCATACGTAAACATGAAAATTTCACATCCATTGCCATTATATTACATGGAGAGAACTCAAAAACCTATTTTTAAGTCTAGCTCCTTGATATCACAGAAATTTTCAATTTTGAGCCGCTACATATTCTCAAGTTATTTAATTTAAAACGAGTAATTTTCACTAATTTTTCAAAATTACGCTAACTCAGTCATTATTCACCTAAAAAAAGAGCGAATTTTACATAAATAAACGTAAACAGTTCATGCTCAAAATAAATCCCCATGTCAAATCCCTCCGAGATCACACAATAACAAAAATAAACCGGTCGCTAGACGCACTGCGACCAGTTACATAGAAGCGTTTCTCACATTTCTGTGGATAAAATGTATCACTTACAGCTATCAGAAAGCACAAACGAACAATTCCAACAGCTATTTAGGGACACATTTTCATCGCAAGATTGTGTTCTTTGCTTTTATACAGAGTAATAAAAGTATGTCCATATATTCTTTTAGGATTGTGTAACATAAAAGGAAACAAAAAAATGTAAAATGTGATTTGAGCATGTCTCGAATTAAAAGGCAATCTAACATAATTCGTTTGTTTTTAATGAAAAATATATGCAATTCAGTTGTTTATTTCTCTTACATTACCTTATCTATGAGAATGAATGACACTCTTATATTTACATAGAAATTTACGTGATTTGGGTTTACTACTGACAGCTGGCAAGGAATTTTAAAAAATACCTGATAAATATCATATTTATTATATTATTCTATGCATTTAAAAAAGTACCTTGGTTATAAATCGAGGATATAAAATGCATTGCATATTGTGCCTACTGAAGAAAACGCCAGGCATGCATTGTAAGTAGGCGTTTCGCGGGTGGCCTACCCTCAAAAGATAAAGGGACAAATATCATGTTATGTCCGCAGTAAAATTTCTGGAGTAAAAATCAACTGAGTTAAGTGTTATGTTGAAAACTGTTCTTTTAGCGCAAATTATGATAGCACACAGATGTCTCAGAATGCCTCTCATGTGCTAATCGAGGCATGCCTGTATATAACGTCTTTTTGTGTTTCGAGAGGTTTTGAAACTGATTAAATTGTATAACATGTGCTCTTATGGGAAACAATGACTCATTTAGTGTTTTTTCGTTCTACCTTGTAAATTTTAGGAACGAATTAATGACATTAATTTAGGACACACTAATATTTTTTTTGGGAACAGGACTTGGGACAAAAAATATAATCCAAATGGATAAAAAAGCAGTAGCTTACTCTGGGAGCCACCTTTCTTGAACACCAGAATGATGGGGTGAAACAAAACCAGGGCTTTCTTTTTGTACCATGCTCACCTGAAAAGGCATACAAATAGTCATTTAATCCTTTCACATTAAAACAAGAGTCCCTAAAAATATCAATAATTTGAGCTCAAAATTTGACAATAAACAATATTAACCACATAATTCAACATGCTTATCCCCACCATTGTGAATGTTTAAATAAGTTATTTTTTAATATCATTTATAAAGTCAGGCTCAACCTTGTGGAATTTGCTCATTATGAGATGTAATGAAACCACTATGTCACTTCCACAAATGTGTGGAAGGTAACTAGGTAACTTCTGCAGACTTTTGCAAAGCTGTGACCTTCAGTGATGATTCACCAACTAGGGATTATCACTGAGGATGGCCGAAACTAGTCTGGTTTATTCCCATTTTATGACTGCAGGAGTAACATATCATCCATTGAATTTAGGCCATAAGATTGAATTTCCCACGAAAATTTTCAACTAAGGCAATTATTCTGACTTTCTCAATAAATACATTAAATTCATGAGGAAACAAAAATGGCAAGTTCACCCAAGTTTTGCAATAATCTGAGATAAAATTGTACTGTATTAAAAAAAATTGTCTTGTTTACATAAATGCATGTGAACTTACTTGGAATCACACAATCAAGATAGTAAGCAAGGAATCCATATAATACAATGTCAAATGACATCATAATAAGACTCCCTCCAAATGGAATACCAGGACCAGCCCACAAATTATCAAAATTTACACCTTCTCCAGACAGATCAAGAACTAGTGCCTAAAAATAAAAATTTTCTTTACATAAAATAGCTTTAAAATATAGAATGAATGATAATGAAAATAGATCACTCACTATCCACCCAAATTAGAAAATATATTTTGAAAACATACCTTGTCCATAGCAAGAGCAAATCCTGAAGAGCTTATTAAAGAAACAAACCAAAATGCAGAAGAGCTTGAATCATCAACAAAAACTTGGATAAAGTACAACAAACTCATAATGTTTACAGCAAAATTGCCAAGGATCCCAGCGGTCTGGAAAAAAGTTGAAATTTTCAAACACAAAAACTGGATTTTTGTGACCAATTTGCAGAAAAATAATCATCCATGAATTAAAATGATTTTTCATAAGTTAACTTACCCGTGACTTATCAAAGAATGGAGTTAACATGAATCCAAACATAATAACTGATAAAGCATAAAGAAGAATTAGTAAGAACACCAATATGAAATTCGTATGCTGGAAAACTTGAAGCGTGAAAAGTAAAACTGTACTAATAACAGTGAGTACTAACACAAAAATGCCATAGATAATGAACCACGAGAGCCTGAAACAAATAAACCATATTAATAATTAGTGACAAAAACATCTTAGCATAAATCAATTTCATTCATAATTTAAAGTTTTAAAAATTAATAAGTGGATATCTAACCAGAAAACAGAATCTCTAAGTCCCATTATTTTCATGCCCTCCTTAATTTTGTTCTCTTTCTCACCAACAATCAAGATTAAGAGGTAAGTAATGAACTGGGAAAGTGCCATCACCATGTATAGTGGAATGACTACACGAAATGCCACCATCCAACCTGAGAAGCAATAGAATTGCATCAACTTTCAACACTATGAATTACAACAGCTTTAAAATGCTATCTTAAGCAAAAATATCACCATTTGGAGACTCCCGTTACAACAAATACTCGAGCTCTATCTCATAAAATTGAATATAAAAACTTACCTCCTGTGTATGCCTCTTTTGGTAGGAGCTCTAAGAGAATGTCGGGCAATTCAACATCATTTCGGTCAGAATCCAACTGATTGTGAGTACAGGAGAAAAACATATGCTGTTAAAACTCATAGACATTGGCATATACATAATTGAATGATCTAAGCACAGTAGTATGAAATAGTAAAAGTAACCTATGATTAATATAAAACTAATCAAGAAAATAAATGGAGTTAAATTTCATTAGTCTACTGAGTGCAATGAAAAATATACCAATATGCAACTACACAGATGGAAATATCAAAATCCCACTCTATTTTGATTAAACTGAAGTAAACAGTAGATGACTAACCCGTATTTTAGTATAGTCAAGAAGAGTCTGGAGAGCAACAAAACCAGAATAATAATATTGATTAACAGGGCAGCTGTCTCCAGTTTCAATGGGAAATACTCCACTCCAATGACCAGTACCTTCCCTGCATACTGCCGGAGATGCAAACAGCTCTCCAGTTGGAGGTGTTACAGTGAAGGATGGATTTGTGCGTATCTGTAGCAACATGAAATACGTTCAATAATTGCATCCAAATAAAACAGCAACCATGAATTACAGAAGGAATAGCCAAAAATTCAATAGTTCAAAGTAATTAAAAAATTTTCTGCAAGAAATACATGCAACCTTAGCAATGAGAGTTTTAATCTCTACATGAACATACATATATATATATATATATATATATATATATATATATATATATATATATATATATATATATATATATATATATTACTTTGTCTACTCAAGGGTTTCTCTTACACTTAAAAAACAGTTTAACACTAGGCATTACCATGATATTTCTGCCGAGCAGAAAATTTTGTTCCCCAGCAAAATACAATTATTTTACCACACCTGGACCTATTTTTATGGTTCAGTGAATGTATAGTAATTTTTCACATATTTTATATGAATCATCTTATGTTGCAATATCCTAATATTGAACAAATTCAACTTCAGCCATTGCATGATAATAACAATATGACAATGTGCACAATTTTAGCCTCAGTGGGACACATGCCCTCAACCAAGTCAGCCTGCATCTTACTTACAGCACCATCTGTTCTCTTTCCACACTTTTAAAAATCTTTGTTTCAACTTCATTCAATTTTTACTTTCTCCATATGTAGTATAGGGGAAAGTATTGTTTTCATGAAAAAATCGACTGAGATTTCAATGGACACACACGCTTTGAGGACCCCTGAACACATTTTGACCATTTTCTCAATGATGTCTGTATGTGAGTATATGTGACAGCTTTTTTGCATGTGCTCTAACTCAAAAACTATTAATCAGGTCAATGCGAAATCTTATATTTACCATTTTTATGAAAGTCACCAGATGATTAGTTTTTGGTAAAAATCAGTCAACCAGAAATGGGTGTTTACTCTTGTCACTTACTGTTATTTTGAAATATTTGCTTTAATATTTGATAAATGTAAAAAAGTATTGGAATAAATGTTGTAGTAGATTTAATTTTCTACGACCTTTGAAACACTTTCCCATATAATGCATTGTTTAACCCTTCCTCTACTAATTGGGGTAACTCAGTTACCCCAACGATATTTTTTCTGTTTTTTTCTTGTTAATAATTTTTTAATATTTTCATGCATCCATGTATTTGTTCTTTAAGGCCTGAAAATATTATTCTTGGTAAGTGTTTTGTCTACAACATTTTTTTTGGTCTAATTTTTAATGAAAACTTTGTTGGGGTAACTGAGTTACCCCTCTTGGGATAGTTTGTCTCAGTTTCATCTGAGTTTGAATTTTGTGCTGCTATACCTGTACTGAAATATATACATTTTCTTAGCATTACTTCAAAGTTTTATACAATGTATCACATTTTGGATGTAAAATTCTGAATTCCTACATTATATGGACAGAAAAAAATGTAACTTGGGAAACAACAAACACAAAAAGACGAAAAACTTTTTTGCATGAGTTGTGCTTACAATTGGCTCTACCGTACATTCAGGAGAGAGCAAAAAACCCCGTGGGTTTACAAAATAGTATCTTACTCGCAATAGAAAGCTTAGGAGTCAGCGTAAATCGCAAAAGGTGTGATGCACAGTGCCTGAGAAACCATCACAAGGAAAGAGATGCGCTTTTTGCAAAAGAGGTGAGGACAGAAAGACCAGACTGATGTGCGTGCAGTGCCAGAAACCAGTGTGTCATATACACAGGAAAGAACACTCTTTCTCTACGTGTTTCGAATGTGAGGAAAAATTTCGAAATGTTGAATAATGTCTTATAGAAAATGTTTTGAAAAAGTTTTCAATTTTATTATCTAACATATTTTTGACAATAAAGATATTTCCCAATAGCTATTTTCATTTATTTTAAGATTAATTAATAGTATCATAATTTTTTTCAAAAATCAACCACCAATGACAGCAAAAATGGTGGGGTAAACTAGTTACCCCCCTTGGGAGGAGTAAGGTGTAAAATGCCTTGGTAGAGGAAGGGTTAAGATATATCTTATATTTTTAGCTGCCACCACCATGCCACCTACCGACGACTATTGTTAACAATTGACGCTTAGTTAAATCTTAGTAACACTGCTTTTTATTTTCTTAACACCTTGCATATGGGGCATTTAAATGCCTCCATATCGCCTGTTCCGGGCGAATTAAAGGTACTCAATTTAAAATGTAGTTGAATTATATAAATTTTCATAACTTAGTTATTTATTAAAATTTCAAGTTGAAATCTTGAATAAATACTCACCAATGATGTTAATATTTTTTACTGGTGTGATAATGCAGGAAGCATTTTCCCTTGTGCAATGGGACACCGCAGAATGAGCAAACATACTGCATCTCTTTCCTCTTGTTGTTTGCTGCGCACACTTTGCAAGCCCTGGAAGAATATTTTTTCTTTCCCTTTCCTACAATCGGCTCTAGATGATGTTTACTCAAACTATCCGAAAGTCTCTCTGGATGTTCTTTTTTCACAACGTGCTTAGTAGGCTTTTCAGTCTCTTCAACCTTGTCATACGAAGACTTACCCAATTCTTCCCTACTCATCGCCCAATGTTTCGCAATGTCAAGTTAAAAAGTTTTGAATCTAATTTTACTGGAGTTATTCAAAGTTTTATACACTCTAAATGAATTGAAAAGAGCACAATTTATTAGCCATAACACAACCTTTTTGGACCATTTAATTGTTTTCCTCAAGATTGTATAATAAGACAAATACATGTCCACTCTATTTACTCCTTTCATACACTGATAATATCTTACAATGCACGTAGGCTTCTTCACTGGCAGTCCTGTGATTCTGTTCTTCTTTTTGGTATTACTCATACTAGCATTGTGAATCGTACTGATCATCCTCACCTCCCTTTTGTCCTTCCAAACAAGAAGTAAAACTTGACCTTTACGATAATATGTGAATTCTCCCTTTTTCAATTTTTTTGCCTCATCCTTCAATAAGATCCTATTCGATCTAATTGTCCCACAAACTCTTGTATTCTGTTTGATTAGAAGTTCTGCTATTTTAATGATATTGTAGTTATCCTGATATATGTGATGCCACAGATTTGATACTGGTTTCAAAAGTGATAAAATAGTGTCCTATAATTTTTTCTCTTCTGCCATGTATATTTCCAAATTTGCAATATAGCCTGAATCACTTTCACATACCATGCGAACAAGTAAGCCGTATTTCACTATTTTTGCGGGGTTATACGTCCTAAATTTGAGCCGTCCCCTCCAAGGTATCACCGCTTCATCAAGGGATAACTCCTGTTTTGGTTTATATACGTTCTGAAATTTTTCGACGAAGTAATCAACCACAGGCCTTATTTTGAATAGTCTGTCTGTCGTGTCTGACAAAAAATCATTATTGTTGAAATGCCATGATCTCCATATCTGTTCAAACCTGTCTCGACTCATTATTTTTCCAAAAATGGCAGTCTCAATGAAAGGATCAGTGCTCCAATACTCTTTTAGGGTATCTTTCCTTACTTGGCCCATAAGGATTATTATAGAAAGGAACTTTTTTATTTCAGGAATTGTAATGTTCGACCACTTTTTTGATTTGGGGGAATATTTGTATTTATCTATATTTTGACTGTAATATAGGTTAGATTCATAACATAGAATTTTGAACAAGTCATCACCAAAAAAAATTTTTACAACATCAGAGAGGCTTTCACAGTTTTCTGGTAAATGTTTTACCCCAGGCAAACAAAAAGTTCCTCCAAATTTATATTCGCATCATTTTTTCTCCAAACGGTATTACCCGCGCTAGCTAAATTTTCCTCAACTTCACTTATTTCAGATTCACTATCACTAATTACATGAGGAGCTTTTCTTTTTCTCACACCGAATAAAACACTATCATCACTTTCTTTCTCACTACTGTAAATTTCTTCATTGTCCTCACTCGGTACATCTGACAAATCGTCTGTATATAAATCACCCAAAGTTTCGTCATCGTATATCTCTCCAGGTCCTGCCATGGGTAGTGAATAGAATGTAAATTTATAAGAAAAATTAAAAATTAAAACCTATTATTGTATAAGATAATTGTACCACAATTTTTAGATGTACTACGGCTTCACTACGGCATATGATATAAAGTGACACGATTACACCGCACACACAAAACATCCGAACGCTGAACTAGCTATTCCAAAACTAATAATTTCTGCTGATCCATCTCTTCTTGTCGCTTCTGTTGACAAACTCTTGAGACTGAAGCTATAAATGACTCAATGTGCTTTCTACGTCCTAGAAGAATAAACAGACTCCAACAAGTAAACAAGATTCAAAAATGCGTTTTTGTCCCAAAGCTGCAGCTCGGAATGTTAGACGAAATGAAAATAATTTATTATGGTTTAATGGATATGAGAAATTCTACAAAAATCTTTCATTAAATTCATACAACCTTTATAATTGAATATGGTTGGAAAAAAATGTGAAATATCAGAGTTAAAAAAGACAAAGGAGAAAAGAAATGACATAAAGAAAAAACGGAGATTTCCGTGCCCCGTACGCTACCGTTGGCTCGAAAAAATGGAAATCTCTGTGACCCATACGCAACTTGTTAATTATTGGAGCTTTGTGGCTATATCCAATATCAGAAGGCTATGGTTTGAGTTTATTTCTGTTCTTTGTAAAGTCTAAAATTTTCTCGCAGTTTCTTAAAATATTTTTCATTGTGTAACCTATTTGGAATTTTTAGAAATATTACAGGTATGGAGAAAGTCATTTTGTGGCCACATCAGATTTTTTCATTTATGAACGAGTGAACTTTTTGAAGTTTTTGGGACAGTGAGATAAAGTGCTGCCACCTTAGATGTAGACGTTTGGGATGAGAATGCCAGGGGTTGTGGTTAAGGTTGAGGGGAGTAAGTTGAGTAGGAGCTTGGGAAGTTTAGAATGGTCGGCCAATAGCATCCCTGAGCAAAGGAAACTGGAAAGAAACTTATCGAGCTGCACTTGTATGGCAAGAGGAAATGCATTCCATTGAATTACTCCCATTATACTAACTTTTGATGCCAATACTATACATGGAAAAATCTACCATACCCAAATTCATTTTATCTTATCATGGGCTATGGTGTCCCATTAGCTTCAAGGAGGCACTGTAAATAGCATGGTTTTTGGTTTGGGTTCCACAGTTTGTGCAAAAGGTAATCCCTATACAATGTTGAGCCAATGCAAAACATTAGAAATGCTTTTGTTTAGTGATTTAGACCCAAGTAAACCAAGCATAATGTATGTTGAGCCCAAAGCAGAAGCAGAAATGGAAAGATTGCAAAATTTTATATAAAGTTGACTCACTTAAGGAAAAATTTCATCCTTTTCTTATGCTACTTTATTGTTTTAATTAAAAAGACCAGAGTTTAAGAGATATTCTAAGAATAGCAACTAGCAGCATTACTCCGTGTATAAGTGGAATGGCGAGAGAAAAACTGTGCAACATCTCCCATTGAATAAGTAAATTATATTTGTTGTCACCTCATTTTTGTCGAATAAAAATTGTAGGTAAAAGCTGTTACGGTATCTACTGAATCTACGATAGTGTACTTAAATTTTTTATGTACAAAAATTTCATAGCGTGGCCCACCTAGGTCCTATCAAGGTCGATTTTGGCCCGTATCAAATTTTGAGTCATGCACCTCTGAGCTACAGTATTCGACACCTGATGACGATGATGATCACTCATCGAAACCGGTCGTGCATCATGTTTATGTGGAAATAGTATAACGTGTTTCATTTTTGTTTGGATTACACTCATTCTCTTAGTAATCAGTTAGTTTGTCATTTAATATTTACAGGTTTCCCTCTCTTTATGCAGGTTCGCTTTATGCGAATTTGCTATTACGCAACAAATTTATTGCTACCGGAATTTCTTTTTATGCATTTTTCATTTGCCCTTATGCTGTTACGCGGATAGTGCAATACAAATGAAGTTCACTACACCACAAGGCGACCATTCAGTCTCTCATTGTCTCTAATGCTTTGTGTATTAATACTACAGTAAAAGAGATGATAGTGGAGAGGATATTGTCAAGAGGAGATGAGACAGAGATTTCATGTGATACTGTTTGAGCACACTTGAGAAATATTGTCTCTTTGCCCATGGAACTTGGGTTGGACCAAGACAACCCTCCAGCACTTTAAACCTCCACTATTATATTACCCACAACAACCACCACTTGTGCTCATCTGCTTCCTTTTATTGGCATGTATAATTTACGGTGTTGTTTTAAGTTTGTATTCGCATAAGAAGTCATTATGGAGCGAAAGAAGAGCATCTTGGAGGGGAGTTAGAATTGTTCATGGAACGTATCTCTAACTTTTACATATAAATATGGGTTCTGTTCATGCGAATTTGCTTTGTGTGTCACTTTCCTGGAACACAACCCTCACATAAAGAGAGGAAAACTTGTACTTCTTTTTAGTTGACTTATATCTTAAAACAAAGATTTGTTTTTGCAATATGTTTTTTGTATCTGTTTTTCATTTCATTTAAATCTGAATAGTGAGATGCGCCATTCCAAATCTATTTTCATACCTACACAATCAAAAAGTCTACATTCAGCGAGTTATTTATTTTCACAAATTAATTCTTTTTCTTGGTAGGAAATTGCACAAAAATTTTTAAAAATAATACACATGAGCATCTTCATATACAACCATCTCACAATTTAAAAATTAGATTTCTTGTGTGTCTATATATTAAAATCTGTGACAGCTCACAACCAAGCAGTTAAGAATGTAATCAATATTACATGAAAATTATGCCTTGGATTGAAACCTAACTACTCCAGTTAGTTGAGTAATGAATCACATGATGTTAATAAGCTCCTTAGAAAGACAATGATAATACATCTCCAGTAACAACATCATACAATCGAATGAAACTCAATAAAAGGAATTAATTTTAAAGTTTTAATCTAAGATATTACCTCGTATTCCAGATGACCAGGGAACATGGGGTCTGATGTAAATACTATTGCAATTGGAATGGATGTTGGTTCTGCCCAATAAGCACGACTCAACTCCTCTGGCGTTTCAAAATAAATAAATGTGATGGGATGGAGACCAGGATCTTTGCGCATGGTGAGCCACAGATGATTGACATTCTCCATGAAGGTCTGTGCTTCAGTTGCATTTGGTACAACTGCTACAGTGTGGTTTTTTAACTTGTTAAAGTGTTCAAAGAGTTTAGCCTCTCCACGTGGCGAATCCATTACAGGAAAATTAGGATTAGGGATAATCAACTTAATGAGAATAAGGATTCCAAGGAAGTACAGCGGAAGGAGCACCTCCTGTAAAATAAAAACAGAAAATTCAATGAAAATTTTGAGATGACAGTAAAATACCTTTAGTTTCAAACTGATTATAAAACAAGTTTAAAATATTACGAGTGTTATGATTGATACATTGAGAATTTTTCTAAACATTAGACAAATATTCTAAAAAATTAACTATCTTATAAAAAAATACCTACAATTGTTTATTATACATGAAATAGAGCCTTTGAGTTATTCATTTCTTCATAAAAGCTAAATAACACTTAACAGCATTTTTTATTATAAATTTGTTAATATGGATTTCTCCAAAGTTATTGCCAACTCAATGAATTATACATTATATTAATTAACAACCTAAAGTATTGAAACGTAGATAAGATACTAAATATTTATAGTAATGTATATCTATATATTATAAATTTAGGAAACAAATATACTTTTCATTTAAATTGTTGAGATGATAAAACTAAAAAATATTATTGTATTTACCGAATCAAAGATGATCCAAAACATGGTACTACTAAAGGAGGTAGGTCGTTGCGCATCTCAGGCGAGCGTCGCTTCGAGCGTGTGATGTCACATGGCATATATATTGCGCTTGCCGCCTATGATTTACCATTGACTGTGGTCACTGGTTTGGAAATTGCTATCTTTTCTCTTGAACTGTGGCTTTCTCAGTGAAATGACGTCTTGTGCGGTATTTGGTTGTAACAACAGTTACAAAATGTGTAATGGTAGGGTGAGATTTTTTCGATTTCCCCAAGAAAAGTCCATTCAAGAAACATGGATTCGAGCATGCCGGAGAAGAGACAACATAAACGTGAAAACAGGTAAGAGCAGGTATTCTTTGGTTTAAATATGCTACTTATTAATTTTATCTATATCTATTTATGTAATTATTGCTGGTGAATTGAACTTCAGTGATCTGGTTGTAGTGAAACTAGTGATGTCGATATAAATAGTTGAAGCGTCAATATTATGAAATTTATTCATTCGGTATGATGTTAACTATTACTTAATCGATTTATACAGTGTCTTCTCGGTGTATCTATGCATATTTAGAATGAAAGTGCTTGGTGCAATATAAATTTGTCACAAATACAGTATGTTGAGAGAATAGCATGTTAAAAAATTAGTTGTATTTTTTGTATAATTCTTAAATATCTCTTAACAAGATCTGAAACATTATTTATTTAATTTACAATAAGTACCTACTTAACATCATAAGCGTTACTAAAATACAAAATTTTACTGTTGCATTAATGACCATTTTTATGTAAATTTAGCAATGTTTACAAACATGTGCCTTCTAATTATACAGCACCAGTTCTTCCTACATGTGTTCATGCGCAGTGTTGATAAATTTAAATATCATACGATTTAACAAATTATAATTTACATTTGAAATTTAGTATGTTTTCTGATCGATTTAAGTTTTTGAAAAATATAAAGCTACAATTTTGCCCATTTTTCGGTGAATATTTTAGTTGAGTTTAGTCTTTAGTCATTAAACTTTGCCTGCACCAAAGTATTTTCTTGTAATGTTCCCACCTGTTGGCCAGACTGTGCTTTTAAAGTTAGTTCATAAGATTATTTTTGACTCCGTGGCTTAGCCCATCATACTGTTGACGTTTTACAATCACTTACATTAATTAATTAGCCATTGTCAAACGCTTATGTATCAATTATTTAATTAATTATAAATTTTTTGCAGCACGAATTTGCTCTGTGCATCATCAGTGGTTTTCATATTCCCATCAATCAATTTTAGCTTTTACAAGTAAATGTTTGGTCACAATATTGTTAATATTGATTTTATATCGGTGACAAAATGCCAATGGAGTTAATGGTAAGAAATTTTGTACCATATTTTGTTATGTAACATATGGTCCATATTTGGACCAGATGTGTTGTTTATGATTACAAAATAAATTTCTGAATCCAACAAATTTTTGCATTATTAATAAATATTTTATTCTGCTTTTAAATTATTTTCCCTACAACCCATCTTAATTATAATTAATAATTTTGGACGTAAAAGAATTGTGTACCACGATGTATTTCTTTGTCATGCAATTTCCATTCACCCATTTCTAATTTTTATCTCTGGAACACTCAATTATGTGAATTTTATATTTATTGTTTACTTTTTAGTGTATCTAAAAGTTGGTTTCATTAATCTCTTTATTTAAATTTCAATTTAATTCACGCATACCCGTCATATTTGAAGGGCAATTACGCTAGTGAGTGATAAAAACGCCATTATTTACACGAAATTCGAATAAATCAATGACGAAAAAACTAAAAAGTTAACTTGGGAAAAATCGGCCTTTGAGTGAAAATCATACGTAAAATGAAGCCCTTCTCTTTGAGATGAGTTTGGGACATTTTTTAGAAGTCTTTTCCCTTCTTCGAAGTTCACTTGATGCCGAATGTTCTTAGCAAACTTGAACTTTTTCCGATTCCGGTAATTCGTTAAAAAATCATTGTATATACAAATTAACGTCCCGGGATTTTATAGCATGACTTATAAATGTATTATTTATAATAACGAAGGGTGAAGAAATAAAAAGACGGATATCAGCAGCCAATTTACGTTAATTTTTATACAAATTTTAAGCTTCCCGCTACAAAGCTTATGCTACGTGACGTTATGCGCGAACTGGGCGCGTTTTCGTCCACCGGAACGACCTACCTCTTTTAGTAGTACCATGACCCAAAATCTAAGATGGCCCACCCCTTTTAGCAGACTGTCAAAACAGAAAAAAGATCTTATGACCTAATTTCTCACTGACTGTATTTGATGTATATTTCGAACACATATTCAGCATAGGTACACATTCTAGTTCATTCATTAATTGAAATTGTTTGTTACGAATTTTTTACGAAATAAAAAAGATTTTTTTAAATTTATTTTTTTAAATTAAGACTTCATTAATTGAATTCCGGATCGTAAGTTTGCAATGAAAAACAGATTTATTTTACATTGTTTCATTTGTTTAAAAAAACATCGATTAAACGAGTAATCATACTTAGTATGGTTCTATGACAACTCGTCACGGTCATTTCGTCACGCGTCAATTCATCTCTCGACAAATTCGTCATGGTGTCTCGCCTTTTAATTTGTCTCGCAACGAATTTGTCACGCGACGAAATAGTCACGCGATGAATTCGTCTAGCAATGAATTGACGCGCGACGAGTTTGTCGAACGACGTATTGACGCGCGAAGACTTTATCGTGTGGATAATTGATGCGCCACGAATTGACGAGCGATCAATTGACCATGATGTATTGATGTATATGACTTCGTACTCACCTCGTCTTGGATTCAGGTAAATACGGTATTTCTCTAAATAATACTCAATTTTAGTAAATAAGAAGTAATGATATAAAAATGGATTTTTATTTTCCTACTGATGATGACATCGCTGATGTCAAAATGTACATTTAGGTTTATAAATAAATACTGGTCTGATTTTCTGTCTGTTTGTGATTGTGCATGAACCCCTGGTGTGGAATCATTTTCCTGCAAACTCGCACGCATAATACTTCAGTTCCTGGAGAGAATTAGTTTTCTGTAAACCAGGTAGGTATGTCTGTGTGTACTATCACCAGTATCTACTTATTCATTTTTTGGTGTATAAGTTGTTTAAATTTTTCATTTAACTTTTATATAGAAAATGCATTAACTTAATTTTATTTACATTAGCTTAGGTTATGTTATTTACAATATTTACATTGAGCCCTGGTGAAGCATAAAGTCTTTCTAGTTCAGCCAAAGCACTTTGGTTACAGACGTTATCGCGTATGACTTTGCTGCTCTCTAGTTCTGAGATCTCTATCCTATCAAGATATCTCACTCAAGAAAGCATGGCATAGCTTGACCAGGGTGAATTTAAAATAAAACTTATAATCACATTTTAACGGAGCATCTTAATTCCATATATATATATTAACTTAAGGAAAAGAAAAGGTAGTGATGAGGGTGGCAACAAGGTGTTAAAGGAAGCCCAGCAGACACTTACCAAGTTGGCAGGCTGCTGGGGGCGTCGGAAAGACGCACACAAAAAAACACGTAAGCTTTTCAGGCATATGCCCTTCTTCAGCGATGGAGAGATATATATATATATTCATACTTTGTTTAGTTAAACCTTACTGGTAGTATTGGTAGTCACAGGCGTAACATGACAAAATATTTCTCATTTTCCATATAATCTAATGCAATGTACATAATTTTTCTAAATCAGCAACAATGGCATTTCTCTTGACAATGAATGATTTTCTCATTTAAAAAAACAAAATTTTCGTGTTAAAAAAATCTGTGAATCAATTCAATGTGTATTTGAAAATTGATAGTATGAAAATGTATTTTCATCCTTTGGTTCAAGTCTCAAGGTTTTATGATTATTTTCAGCAATTTTAAAGTGCAAATCAAAAATATGCTGTAGCAATTCCCATGCTATACAAATGGAGAAATTAAATGGTCCTGGAATTGAACATGGGCCATTATACTACACGGTGATTATCCATAAGTCTCTTTAGGTGTCTATTTAAAACTGAAAGAATGGTTTTTGAGTTATTCAACATTCTTTGGTATTTGAGTAAAAATAAATATACAAATTACCAAATAGAAGTTAATATTAAAGTTATTAAAAATTAAAACAAAGCACCAAAATTTCATGTACCCCTTCACATTTTTACCAACTATATTGATTCATGAGGTCTGTAGCAGCAATTTTGTTCATTTATATGTAATATTTGTCTTCAGAGATCAGTTCACGGAAACATTCAATTTAATAGATAAAACTTTTTTCCTATTTTGACATATTGAAATGCAAAAAATAGTGAACATTGCAATTCTTACGCTATTAACTCATATAATTAATTGACATCTAGCATACAGACATAAATCAACATTGTGTTGAAAATTACATAGGTTTATATGTTAAGCCGTAGAAAGTGATAATCTCTTTTGTTGGCAAAAGTCACCAAGTACAGGATGAAGAAACTTATGGCTTCCCTAAAGTAATTTTTGACCTTTCTGCTTCACTGTGAACTTGTATATAATCCTTTAATGCAGTTTGTTATTATGGTTTCCAACGTCATATGGTCACATTTCTTTGGATCAACTGTTACTTTTAAACACCCCATATAGCAGTTCAATTGGAATGTAAGATTACATAACACTCCAGCAAATACCAATATTTAAAAATTTTATCTAGATTCTTTAAGAATCAGGTGTTTCTGTGAAATGTACTATTCAAAAAACTTTGTAGTCTCTCGGATGTTGCATTTAAGGTGTTTTACGGTAAAATATTTCTGATCTAAATACAATTCACAAAACTTGAATTTATACAGCATATTGCAGCGTATTTTCTATAGTTTTGCAGCATATTTTTCTTGAAAATTTATATAAAACTATTCTTTCATTTTATTTCTTAAACACAAAATTTTTCATCTACATTCATGAATGGCAACATTTGTTTATTTATGTAAGACAAATGTTTTTTTTAATTTGGCTAAAATGCACTTTAAACTCTGCTTATATTATCTCTACAATAATACAAAAGTGCTGGTTGGTTTGCGATCATTTTATGTTGTGTAATATATCTCGAAAACGGTAAGAGATAGTGGTTCGAAATTTTCCAGGAATGCTTGAGAGACATGTTAAAAGTGATTGACATAAATATTTGGAAAAAACACAGGTATGACACCAGGGGATTATTTCTATTACTCATAAGGTAACGCGTAAAAGTGGACTTTTCAGCATGCAGGCTTTTTGGAAATTAAAATCAGAAGAAAAAAATCTGATGTGGCCACCACAGGACATTTTCCACAGCTGTAATATTTTTAAAAATTCCAAATAAATTAAATGATAATAAATATTTGAAGGAACTGCGGGAAAAAATTTAAGACTTTACAAAGAACAAATAGACTCAAATTGTAGCCTTCTGAAATTGGATAAAGCCCTGAAGTTCCAACAATTAAGAAAATATAAAGGATCGTAAAGGGTTTACAATAGCCACAGATAACTAAAATATTTGATTATAAAAATATCTCTTCAACAATGCATAATATGGGAAAACATTTCAAAGGTTGTAGAATATTAAATTTCCTACAACTTTTACTCTAGTACATTTTTACAGTTACCAAATATTAAAGCAAATATTTTTTAAAAAATCTGAAGTGGCCACCACATGACATTCTCCATACCTGTAATATTTCTAATAATTTCAAATAGTATAAATAATGATAAATATTTTAAGGAACTGCGAGAAAAATTTAAAGACTTTACAAAGAACAGATATAAACTCAACCTGTAGCCTTCTGATATTCGATATAGCCCCAAAGACCCAATAATTACGGAAAGAAAAAGGAGCGTTACTAAGACGTAACTAAGCATCAATTGTTAACAATAGTCATCGGTAGGTGGCATGGTGGTGGCAGCTAAAAATATAATATATCTCTTAAACAATACATTATATGGGAAAATGTTTCAAACAAAGGTTGTGGAAAATTAAATTTCCTACAACTTTTATTCCAATACATTTTTACATTAATCAAATATTAACTAAAATATTTCAAAATAATGGATAAGTGACAAGAGTATACACGCACTTCCAGTTGATCAATTTTTACCAAAAACTAATCAGTTCTTGTGACTTATAAAAATGTTAAATATAAAATTTCGCGTTGACCTGATTAATAGTTTTTGAGTTAGAGCACCCACAAAAAAGATATCATATACACACACACAAACATCGAAAAAATGGTCAATATGTGTTTAGGGGACTTCAAAATGTGTATTTCCGTTGTAGTCTTGAATTCGATTTTTTTCATGAAAACAATACTTTCTCTATACTTCTTATATGGAGCAAGTAAAAACGGATAAGTGACAAGAGTAAACACCCACTTCTGGCTGACTGATGTTTACCAAAAACTAATCAACACTTCTTCCTTTAACAAAAAAGTAAAATTTTTGTTGAGATTTGATTTTTAGTTTTAAGTTAGAGCACCCACAAAATCCCTATCACAGACACACATCCACAGACATTATCAAGAAACTAGTAAAAACATGTTCTGGAGACCTTAAAACATGCATTTCCGTTGAAATCTCGAATTCGAAGCGGATGAACATTTGTCAAGAATTGCTGCTGCACCACAAACGTGAAGGCGACGAATTCTTATGCAACATCATTGCTGGGGATGAAAGCTGGGTGCATCATTTTAAACCTGAACAGAAGAGACAGTCAATGGAGTACCATCACAAGGGTTCGCCAGCACTGAAAAAATTCAAGACCACCATCTGCTGGAAAAGTCATGCTCACATGTTTCTGGGACATCAGTGGTGTTGTGCATTCGGAATTTATGCCAACTGCCACAACAATCAACTGAGCAATATGTTCAAACACTAAAAAGGTTAAAAGCACAATGTTGAAGATTCGTCCTGACATGCAGCAGCCTCTCCTCCAACACAACAATGCGTGACCTCACACAAATGCGAGGACAACTCCAGAGATTTGCCGCCTTGGTTTCACTGTCTTGGATCATTCGCCATACAGCCCCAACTTGGCACCATCTCATTTCCATCTCTTTCCAAAACTTAAGGAACATCTAAGAGGATGCCATTTCATGACAGACAATGCAGTGAAGGCGGCGGTGAAACTGTGGTTCCGTCAGCAAGATGCACAGTTCTATCAGGACAGACTTCTAAAACTGCCTGAACGTTGGCAGAAGTGTGAAGTGTATAGACCACAGAGGGGATTATGTCGAGAAATAACTGTGTATAGTTATAAAATATAGTTCAAGAAAGTTACCTGTTTTCGTTTCAATTAAATATCTATTCCCATTTCCATACTAAAAATTAGGAGGCAATGCTTTTCAGCATGCCCTCGTACTATTGGAGCGGGATTTGTACTATTCTCTGAGCAAAGGAATAGAGATTCTAATTTTTATTGTAGAATTTTGCTTATTGATCATCTTCATTCAAATTTGGCATAAATACTGGCTTTTTTGCAGTTTTTATCATTCATTATGAGAAAGTTGCTATTGTTGGACTCAAATTCCGTATAGTCTAGTACAGGGGTCAGCAACCTTTTCTGCTCGGCAGGCCACATTCGCAGTTATGAATGCTTCGGAGGGCCGCATTGGAGGTCAAGAAAGCCTCAGTGGGCCGGCTGAGTGAATAATTCAAAAGTTATCTAGAGATTCAATGGTCTAATATAAGCGTAAATCAGTCTACACAATTTACTAGCATTAAAACTTCACCAAAAAAGCTTATGAGACCATCATTTTGCTGAAAAAATATGAAATTGTCCATGTGAAATTTTCCCAATCATTTTTTATTACATCTTCGCGGGCCACATAAAGCTCTCTTGGGGGCCGCATGTGGCCCGCGGGCCGTAGGTTGCCGACCCCTAGTCTAGTACATTCATTATTTTTCAACACAAATACGTGTGATCAATTTAGCATTCCATTTGTAATATTTTATAACACTAAATTATGAAATTTGGGTAATTAGGCATAATAAGTTCTGTTTGGATCATCTTGTTGAGCAATATGAGTCTCAAAACCTTTTCTGGAAGTTTTAATGCTAGTAAATTATGTAGACTCGATTTTTTCTTATATGAGACCGCAAAAAACTGTAGATAATCTCTGATTTATTCCCCCGTCTGGCATGCTGAGGCTTTTTTGCTCTGCAGCATTCAAAACTGAAAATTTTAGCTTATTTGGTGGCTGCCGTGAGGGCCAAAGATTTTTCAGTTCAAAGATACATTGAATTTTTGCATTCAAAACAAATTTGTATAACGATTTGACGCAACTTTGAAAATCAACAGTATGAAAATAAAAATCTAGTCTTTTATGCGCTTTTTGGCTAAAATCCTGAGTTTTTACAATGATTTTAAGAAATTTTAAAATTCAAAGTAAACACTAAGCAAGCACTAATTCTAACTCTATTCTAATGGGAAAAAGAAAAGCTCCAGGAATCAAACTTAAGACCTTGGAACTGGATGAAAACATTGCCCTTGACCTTCTCTTGGATGAAAGTGGATTCCATGCAAAACTTGGTTGCACTAGGTCCCACAGTGTCCAAGAAAGTACACTGCACTCATTCCCATTATATTCTAATGGGAAAAAGCAAAGCTTCTGGAAATGAACTTGGGACCTTGGAATCAGATGCAAACATAGCTCTTGACCTTCCCCTGGATGAAAGTGGATTTCATGCATAATTTGATTGTGTAGGCTCTTGCGGTGTCCAAATGCATAGAGGACAGGCAGACAGATACTCTTCTTTATATAGATTTTGACAGCCTTAGCTTTTCTGTCCACTCATTGTATTTCATTGTGGTTTTGGGTTTGAATAAGATTTTCAAAGTTTTAACAACAGGATGACCTTTGTCTCTAATAAGATATATTGGTCACCCTAAAATATCAATTGCTTCAAGAACTATTCAGAGAATATGATATTCCTTTTTTGAAAGTGCATTAATGTATTCCAACCAGCATCATGGTAAAGTGGGTCTCTGTTATTTGTAGAGGTTACATACCAGAAAATGGCCGCAAATACTGGGGAATTTTTTCCCTTGTTTCGATTCACTACTAAAATCACTCGTGATGAAAAAGGAGGAATTTTCTCTCATAAGACTTCATGTAATAAGGGAGATTAGGTTAAAGTCATTGTCACTATACCCTATGACATCCAAACTAAGAAAACAGGTCCATTTATGGGCGTTCCAGTTGCAAAAGGGTTAATATACAGGACAGTACATACACTGAACATTGCCTAATCTTAATATAAATGAAAATAACTGAAAATTACATAAATACGAATGGAAAACGTGAAGACAAGGATAAACACAGATATAACGGGATAAAACTTGCGAGAATCTCAGATACAATGTTCATGGTACAATTCCAAAACAAAGCACGTGATGCTGATGCGTAATAACACACAGAAGATGCTAAGATGGTGTGTTAGCTGATTTCCTTATGCTAGTTACAACACTTAAAAAGTAATTACCAACATAGTATATTACCTATTACCTGCCAAATGCTAGTTAAAAATATGAATGATTTTACATATTTATCTTCAGAATTCACAGACTATATTATATGAGCTCATTATTGCACAGAAATAAATTGTGGGATTCAAGCATGTTCAATACCAGCTAATCATTCTCCAAATTTAAAACATGTGTCATACAGGAAAATTCAATTATGTCAAGTGCATCAACTTAAATGTTTCCTCCATAATCTGAAGCAGAGAATGAATTATAATTTATTTAAATTAACTGCAATCTCAAATACTTACTTACACATGTTACTTAACTACACTAAAAAAAACTCTTGCTCATCATTTAAAATTATGCCAAAATAAAATGTTATGTTTCTGTGTTTGAATTAATGAAATATGCTACCCTTCGCCATTAAAAGAAAAATATAAATTAAGTTTACAAATATCATTATGAACTTCTACTATAATTGTATTCTGCTGATAAGATTCTTGTCTTCTACCAGACCTTCAGATATTTAAAAATAAAATTGAAAAGAAGTTGATCTACATAACATCTAAAACCACAAAGTGGTTGATTAAACAAAATGCTCCTTTCAACTACAAGGTAGATGACGTCTGGTATCTCAAAAACCAATTCTGATAAGATAAGCTGCAAGAGATTTTCACGGGAAGGGTGATATGTCTTCTACAATAAAGACACATTGAAGTATTAACTGAATATTTCAGAAGGATATGACAATTTACATAAACATTCAAGTCAAAGTGATGCCATGCATGTCTTGTCTGTATGTCCAATGTGAAATTCAAATTACTCTGCTACCAAGAAGTTTAAGCTGTGTCGATTTGGTTGCATAAGATGTAGGCTATGAAAAAATTTACACTAGAAATAATAGTAGGATCCAACATTTGAACAAATTATTCAGAAAAGGATGATAATGGTTTCACATATTGCTTTGTACTTAAGACCATAACTCGGAACAGAAAATTTGAAATTTTCTATGCATAATTTTCTGGATCACTTTTGCATAATAGCTTAACATTTCAGCTTCCTATCTCATCCCGTAACGTCTAAACAGTTATCTATTTGTTTAAATTTTAAGAATTATTAATTTCCAAACAAATCAAAATACCAAAATTTGTATAATCTTTATTGCGTTTTTTTACAATTTCTATCTCTAAAAAAATAAACCCTTGTGAGCCATAGGTAGCCCACCCCTGCTCTAAATCAATGCACGAAAAATAGATATTTTTGGAGAAATGGTAACTGGAATGAGAAATAATCAGACAATTCTTGTGCATGGTTTATGAACCTTCCAAGATCCCCTTTGTAATAATAACTTCAACAAAGAAGTCAAGATCATCAAATATACTCTTACCAAGAGTGTTTTGACCAAATCAATTGTCAAAATAATACAGAAACAAGAAATAAACTGTGGACCTTATTTATGACTGCTATTCAGCTGAAATCTGTCCACAGGAGTGTAATTAGGGGTACTTGGGCAGCTTCACCAATAACACCACTAGAAACTTGGTATTTATTTTATTTTAAATTTAAACTGACATAAAAATCCTTTGTTAAAATTAAAATTTTATTGAATAATGGACAAAAAAGAGTTGACAAGATGGAAAAAGTGGTGCATACAACCTCTCTTGCAGCATAAACCTAGAGAAAACCCCCAGAAGCTTTCAGATTTTGAGAACATTTGAGTGCTTTCAAAAATAAACCAAACTCCTCGCAATATGTCAAGCAACTGATTGTTTGTACCCATTACAAGAGCTTCAGAGAGGCTCCTGACCATGATAATATTTTTAAAAATTCATGAAAATAAAATTAGATAAAAACCGAGTGAAATGTAATATGAATATTATTTTATTAAAAAAATTATTTTCCTACTTTCTTCTGTATTAATGTTATTGGGGAAAAATCTAATTTTCCTGCAATATCATATTGATATTAAGCATGGAGAGCCCATTATAATGCAAATTTGGGCCCTCTTAAGCTTGTGGCCCTCATGCCTCCTATGATTGGCCCTGACCATAACTGTAGTTTTAATTTGTAGATTTTGCTCTTCTCGAGCAAGGTGATTTGTAAACTATAAAAATATTTAAAAATCTTAAAATTTACTGTTGACACAGATGTTACCATTCATGATAGCCATTATTTCCTTTCCTATTAACCCCATTGTAACAAATCTTGAGATTGCAATCCTCAAATCCTGCCAAAGTCTTCCATATCTGCAAGAACTCCTTTTACTCAATAATTATGAGCTTCCTCTATGTCTTCTTCTATCCTCATACCTATAAATTACGCATTTTTACTTTCTCCATACGTAGTATAGGGGAAAGTATTGTTTTCATGAAAAAATCGACTTCGAGATTTCAACGGAGATGCATGTTTAAAGGTCACCTGAACACGTTTTTACTATGGTGAATTTTTCTCGGGTTTCCAACCGGGTTGTCTCGGAGATTTCTTCCGACGTTTCGGCGACTAGCTCTGTCGCCATCTTCAGGGATCCTGAAGATCACTCAGGATCCCTGAAGATGGCGACAGAGCTAGTCGCCGAAACGTCGGAAGAAATCTCCGAGACAACCCGGTTGGAAACCCGAGAAAAATTCACCATGATGATTCGCCGGGAAAGCTTCAAATCTTTCTTCACGTTTTTACTAGTTTCTCGATGATGTCTGTGGATGTGTGTCTGTGATAGGGATTTTGTGGGTGCTCTAACTCAAAAATTATTAATCAGATCAACACGAAATTTTATATTTGACTTTTTTGTTAAAGGAAGAAGTGTTGATTAGTTTTTGGTAAACATCAGTCAGCCGGAAGTGGGTGTTTACTCTTGTCACTTATCCGTTTTTACTTGCTCCATATAAGTATAGAGAAAGTATTGTTTTCATGAAAAAAATCGAATTCAAGACTACAACGGAAATACACATTTTGAAGTCCCCTAAACACATATTGACCATTTTTTCGATGTTTGTGTGTATGTGATATCTTTTTTGTGGGTGCTCTAACTCAAAAACTATTAATCAGGTCAACGCGAAATTTTATATTTAACATTTTTATAAGTCACAAGAACTGATTAGTTTTTGGTAAAAATTGATCAACTGGAAGTGCATGTATACTCTTGTCACTTATCCATTATTTTGAAATATTTTAGTTAATATTTGATTAATGTAAAAATGTATTGGAATAAAAGTTGTAGGAAATTTAATTTTCCACAACCTTTGTTTGAAACATTTTCCCATATAATGTATTGTTTAAGAGATATATTATATTTTTAGCTGCCACCTACCGATGACTATTGTTAATAATTGATGCTTAGTTACGTCTTAGTAACGCTCCTTTTTCTTTCCTTAATTATTGGAGCTTTGTGGCTATATCCAATATCAGAAGGCTATGGTTTATTTCTGTTCTTTGTAAAGTAAAATTTTCTCAGTTTCTTAAAATATTTATTATTATGTAACCTATTTGGAATTTTTAGAAATATTCCATATATGGAGAAAGTCATTTGGTGGCCACATCAAATTTTTAAATTTATATCCAATGAAGATGATGCTAAGTGGTCATTTAAAAACCGTGGTACACATAAATAATTTGTCTCTGGTTATTAATGAAATCTTCAGTCAAAAGAAACATGCTACAAAAAATAAATTTCTTTTCTTAAATTTATCAGTCAATTCCTAAGGGAAAATATTAGGAATTTCAAAGATCTATGATCGCTAATAATAATGTCACTGCTACTTTTCAACAGAGAAACAAGAATGATCATTGGTCATGATAGGAGAATGAAAACTGTATGGCTTTCCAAGAATTGCATGTTATCATCAAGTCTAATTTAATCTACATAAATACAAATAGTCAGCAATTCATGGGCTTCCAAAAGAAACTTTTATAGGTCAAGTAAGTATGATAAAGATTTTAACATATATGGATGACTTGAGCTTTCACCGAGAACAGCTGAAAATTATTGCAGAAATAACCATTATTTTCTAAAAAAATTATCTTAGATAGATAAGATAAACAAGTGCTTTTCGTTAAATCCGCCATAGTATTATCATATAGATAAGATAGATAAGATAAGTTTATTTGTTCATAAAGACATCACAAAATAATGCATAGAACACGTCAAAAACATTAAAAAGGGGACAAAAACACAAACTATCTCAAGCACCAGACGTAAAATCGCTAATATTGTAAAGACAATTAGTCACAAGGAGCTCATGAACATGCTTCTTGAATGACTGGAGAGAGCTAACTTCTTTGATTGCAGCAGGCAGAGCATTATAAAATTTAATGCATCTTGCTTTTGGACCTTGAGAGCAAACTTTTAAGTTTTGTTGTATAACATGGAGATCATCGTTTCTTCTTGTGTTGTAATTATGGAAATTACTGTTTTTCTCATATTCAGGCATGTTTTGCCTCACATACAATACAGCATTATATATATAAATAGAGGGAACAGTCAAGAGTCCTAAACTTCTGAATAGGGGCCTGCAGTGTGCTCTGAATTGTGCATTGCACATTGACCTGACAATCTTTTTCTGGATCTTAAAAACCTCAATTAATTGGGAGGAGGAGCTCCAGAGGACAATGCCATATCATCTTACAGTTTCACACCAAAAAATGCTATGCTATGAAAGTATTCTAAGTGCAAAAGAAAGCTGTCAAAGCAATGATGGAAATTCTATATAGAATCCCTGGTAGGCCAATCTTCTTGCAATTTAAGACCCTTACTTTTCCATGCATTTAAATACTAAGTTGTTCTGTCTTTGTAAAGAACAACCCTTCATTGTTTCCTGTTAATGCTACAATTCATAATCACAATGCAAGACATACTGAAGATATTCATTTACATGATTATACTCTCACTCTCAGCCAACAAGAACCATACCACTCCACCTCTTTTTAACAAACTCCCCTAAAATATAAAATCCTTACCAATTAATCAATTTAAAAGTAAGCTGAAAAATTTATTTTTAGACAAAACTTATTATTGTGTCAATGAAGTTTTGAATGACAATCTAAGTGTTAAGCAGTACATCTGTCTTCCCATTTATGAAGACTATATTCTTCCAATTAATAAGTACATTTATATTCCCTTTTGTGAATTTTTTCCTTTTTTGTGCAGTTTCTTTGTGGCTATTTTTATTAGATAAATGTTATTTCACTTCTAAATGTGCTACAAATTTACAATTTGGCATAAATGTGTGGCATTATAACCCAATGTGGGAAAAGTATAATATTCCTAAAATTGCAAAAATTAGTGATTATTTTACTCCATAATTTTTCCATAATGAAAAAACGAAAACCGATCCTAAGGAGAAATCTTAAGAATTAAAGAAATATTCCTCATGATGAAATATCTCTTTGAAAAATTAATGTTTTTTCAAGGTGAGATGAAATGCTTGCAGTATGCAAGCACCTTCTACTAGTATATAAATCTAAATAAATAAATAAATATATATATATATCATTATATATAAGAAAGAGGAAGGCAAACTGGATTGGACATGATTAAAGACGCTAGAAGGAAAACTGGAAGGAAAACGAGAAAGATGCAGGAAAATGTTTCAGCTGATAGACGACTTCAAAGAGAAAGAGAACTATGAAGACATGGAAGAAGAATGCGGAAAATAGGAGCATATGGAGAACCAGGTTTAACCAACAATAATCACGGATATCAGATCACCGATAAACCACTTTAAATAAATTACTTCTAAACAAAAATAATAAAGTAAAATGGTTATGGAAATTGAATTTTAAATATGAAAAATTTACTTAAGTGATTCTTAATTTATGAAGATCTATGACAAAAATGTTAGCATTAATTAAATCCAGATACATATTAATGTAAAATATAGCACAAGCCAATACAAACCTGTAAAATGCAAATTACAATATTATTTGCAATGAGTTTATGTATAAGATTACTTAAGGAGTGCAAGGATTAAGTCATGTGCTATGGAAAAATCACCTATAACGTTATTTACGAACAATGTCTAACTAAATTTTTTTACTTACAGCCAAAGTCTTCCTTTTTTCTCGCTTCTTTAGTAGAAGATTTCTGATGATCATTGCTTTAAGCTGAGATGTAAATATTGAGGATCTTTCGACCATTTTGAAGGCACTTATTTTTACCTCCTTATTCAATATTGTCCTGGAAAGATAATTTAAATTTTGTGCACAAAATGGTCACAACACTAACACTCATGCTTTCAAACTGCGTAAATATTACTTGAATAGTGTACAACAGCACACCATCTAGTTCATACGATAAACTAAGGCTTATCCACAGAAACCAAACAAGCGCAATGCAGACGCTGCACAGGATTCTTAAGTGGTTTGTAAATTTACTGAAGCCAACTAAATAAAAGGCCTTTAATTGCGGTAAGATTGGTCTCAACGTTAATGAAAGAGCAACGAGTACGTATGTAAACACTTATTGCTAAGTCACATCAACGTTCAGAACTTCAAGGACTAAGCAACGAATAGAACAATGACAAAAATATGGTGTTTAAGCCTACAAAAACAGCCAAGGATACAATACAATACAAATTAAGATTTATACATTACAGTTCGTAATATAACATAACTATCATTACGTAAAAGTAAACATTCTCTTTACAAAGATCCAACTACTAATATAAGTACTCACAGACAATTATTTCTTGCAAGGGTTTTTAATAACATTCTTAGTTCGATACATATCCATTTTCCTCATTGTACTACTAGCAGAAAACTCACAGCCATGGATAAGAATGTAATACATTAGCGCAAATCAGCCTTCAGATGTTTTAACCTATCGATTCACAAGAGCTTTGTTATTGATCGCTTTCCTCAATTCATACACAACGTATATACATTTGTCGAATTAATTAGATTTACAATAAGCTTTAAAATCTTCAAATCATCACTTGGTACGTGACCCTCAGCGATATGCCTTTGCTTGCAGGTACCGGGCAGCAAACGTAAAAAGAGCAAGAATGGACTTGAAGATACGCAGTGAAGAACGATAAAACAATCATGCGCCTTCACATGCCGGGAGAAATTTAAGGTAAAAACCACACGAAACAAAAACAGGAATCGTTATAATCCAGAATTGATCTCTGAAGCACTAATAACAGCTATTTTATCACATGTTTTTGATATCTGGCACCGCGAACGCGAAAGACAACAACAGGACGATAAGCCAGCTCTCTTCCTCCAGGGTGGGTTTCCGCGCAGACTGAACACTACCCCCGCCCCCATGCGATCCGCTGCTTTTCTCGCCCCCGCAAATCCGGTTCAGTTTTGTTACGAATGGCGTAGTTCAATGATAAATTTTATAACGAAACAGTTTTATTGCTTTGTAAGAGCCCTTAATCTAAATAAAGTCATTGCTGGAAGTGATTAGCGCCTCTGATAAATTACAATCATTTTAATCAAATGAATTATTCCATCAATTTAATAGTATTAAATGCTTCCTTCAAATCAAAATTACAATGCTACAAGAGGAATTTACCTAAGCTAGTATAAGAAAGCGAAATTATTAAAACTTTCAGGAGATCCTCGTAGAGATCAAATAAATCTCTAAAACAACGATAAGATAAAATTTCTTAAAAATAGATAAAAAGAAATTATATTTGGATATAGCTTTATAGGGATAAAAACTACTATTTAGCGGAAAGTGTTTAAGATTTCGCATATCTCAGGATTTAATAAAGAACGTGATCGATGCTAAATCTTTCAAAAATTAATTAATGATTAAGTTGCATACCAAAATTAATATGAATGCTAATAGAAACTCAGTTTATTTGTATGTAAATATGTACTGCAAGTTCTAAATTGAGAAGAAAAATGCGAGCAGCATAACGTCAAGGCATGGAAATATTTCGCGAAAGACGTATTTTTTTCTGTTTCGTGCAAAGGACGATTAATGATGCCATAAATTGGCTGTCTGTTGATTTTCTGTGATAATTCAAAATATAGGGACGTATGTATCGTAAAAGGGACGCATGTTATGAATACGCCTTACACAGTAAATAATTAATCTGACCTTAGAAATTGAGTAACTAATTTCAGTAAAGCTATCGTTAGAAAAGGGCAAAAATTGGTGTTGGAAGAAAGGAAAAATAAAAACTTCGAATACTACCCAGTTAAAGGGCAACGCCCAAAATGTCAAGGATTGTCCTATGTTACTTGTGCGCATCGAGAAGAAAAGGTCAAAGAAGAAAATACATGAGAAAATTTGGTTGACCCCCTGAAAACGCTTTAATGCCTAAAGAAAAGGCAAAACCGCTCAATGTTATTGGATGAACAAAAAATTATACGACCGTGACAGGACTCGAACCTGCAATCTTCGGATCCGAAGTCCGACGCCTTATCCATTAGGCCACACGGTCATGAGTGTATTGTTCCTCCAGTAGACAATATAAATTAAATAAATATTAATATAAATTATTGTGTAATAATTGTTGCTTATTTCTTTTAATTTGCTCCGCTATTCATGATTATTTCAAGTCTATGTGGCTGGTTTATTTATTCGTCTCCCATGATAAAGGGACTTGTCCTTTTCAAAGAATTGCACAAATCTCACAATGGAAAAGTTATAATTTTTGTGCTCTAGACTTTTTGCCATTATTAATTAACGGATATAATTTATCATATACCAGCGCCGCCAGATAAACAATATCTACATAAAAAAGTATCATTTTGGTGTTATTTACAAAATAACGATTCGTATATGTATTATAAAATTTTAATAATTTTATTTGCTATTCTAATGGCAATAAAAATAGTTGTATAACCTATAATTCCAATAAAACCGACATTTTGGTAATATGTAAATTTTGAAATTGCCGCTGTTCGAACATTATTTGTTTGGTGCTGCCATGGAAATATTTTGAACTATGGTGAGCAAAATTTAGCGGGGCTTTCAAGTTTGACAATCGCTGCCTATCAGAATAGACATATGATAGGGTAATAATTTCACAAGATTAATAGGTGAATCGAGTGATGAAGGCCAGATTAGAGAAAACTTATTCTAGCGGAATAATTATTAATAGAAATGTAAGACAAGGTTTGTTGCCTGTCGCCGGTCTTATTCAATACTGTATATGGAGAAAGGTTAATGCAAGAACCGCTAAAAGATATAGGAGATTTCTAGATTTGAGGAAGGGCGATACAAACCGTAAAATACGCTGATGGTCAAATACTTGTTGAAAGGAACTCCAGAATGTGAAAAATATACAGGTAATAACAGATAGAATATACGGAATGGAAATAAATATAGGAAAATCGCAGGAAAGGAATATCGGAAAAAGAAGGAAACTTCATCGTACGTATTGGTGGTAATCCAATAGAATGTATCTCATCGTCAGACTGCAAATACATTGGAAACTTCTTGACAAGAGATGCGAAATTCACCGATGAAATAAAGACTGAATTAGCGAAAAACAAAAGCGACTTTCAGAAGGAAGAAAATTATACTAACGGGAAATATATATTAAGTAAGACATATATAAGAAATAATTAAAATACTAGATATGGAGTATTTATATGGAGCTGAAACCAGTGGCGTAACTACAAAAATACTTGGCCCCCACGCAAAATTTTCGAATGGACCTCCTTCAAAACAACCACACTAAAATCATTCTACAATCGCTTCGAAAATATTTATATAAATGATATAATGTACTTTTTAATATATAATTTTATTTACAAGATACAGAGGAATAGCAAATTTGACTTGACTTGAACTTTATTTTGTTACATTTCATTGGTAAGACAAAATATTAAGATTTTAATCTTATAACAAACGTTTCGAAGCGGTATGGCGATATTAGCCTTTGGTCTGATAATTTATCACCTTCTGAATTCGATCATATTATAATGATTTGTCCATCTACTTAAGGAAGTGATTTTAATTTTCTGAAAGATTCTTGTAATCGCGGTTTTCTACTTCGATGTGTTACAGGAAAATGGCGAAACATTTTAAAGAAGATGATAAATGTATCAGAGAGAACGCAGTTTTTTGCTTCTACTGTAAGGTCTTTGATCTATTAACTATAAGTAGTTTAGCAAAGAAAGAAGTGAGCGATTGGAAGCATCTTAGTGAATGCTTAAAAACTCAAAATTTGAAATGCCATAAAATGTGGCTTGAGACTAATCATTATATATATAAATCTTTAAATTAAGTTATGAAGACACTTATTAAAAAAGATATCAGTCATTGAAGAAGTGTGCCAGAAAAATTAATTAATATATACTTATAATTGGCCAAAAACTATTTAGGTTTTCGAGGATGTTCAGATAGATTATTTAAACAGCGTAATGGTAATTTTCTAGGTCTCGTGGAACTACTAGGCAAATTTGATATGGTTATGAGTGAGCACGTCGAATAATATCGTCAGAAAACCCAGGTTCATTACTGCGGTAAAACGATTCAAAATGAATTGATTTATATGCAAGGAGATTGTACTCGTAAAAGTATACTTAAATGAGCTAGGAAAGTTTCCATTATGAATAATAACGTAAAATGATGAATATGGTTGCAGGGTGTCTTATTAATTCATAAATGAATTTTACTCTTACTTTAAATTTTTTTATTTCCTTGTTTCTTATTTGGTATTTATTCTAAAATGCAGGTATGCACTGTAACGATTTTACACCAGGGACTGTAGGAACATGCTTTGTGGTGATGGCATACTAGTAATGTGATTATTATTGTTCAAGTAATAACAAGAAATTATGTATATTTTCTGTTGATCATCTGTGAAAAATCCTAACTTTTGTGATGATATATATTTAAGCATTAATGGCTAAATACATAATTTTTTCATTGAAATAAAAAAGACGGGATTTTTTTAATAGGGGTCCGCGATTAGGCCTTGCACAAGTAGCAGCAATATGGAATAAACAATAATACCTTGCACACTTTATAATGCGGTAAAATAAAGAACAAATTTGTGCTTTACTTACCAAATTACTCGAATATTTCTTTCTTCAATGATACCGAAAAATATTCCAGGTTTTTCGATAATCCTCACAGGATAACGTGCTCACACTTCAAGCGAGATTCCACCATTCTAAGCTTAGACTTCTTCGCTATTTTGTTCTCACACCTAATGAATACAAGGCCCTTTTGTCTTCCATTTGATTCAGACGTCTCTCGAGGAATAATATACATGTAAATTCATAAGGATGAGCGGCCTGCTAGATTATAGTGGGTGGAAAAACAATTTCAGTAATGACTTGTAAACAATGCTGGGCCGGTGGAGGGCCCGGGAGGGAAATTCAGGTACTACTCCTGCTCTCGGGCCCATTGCTGCTACTTCCCACCGCCGTAATTATATAATTATAATTTTCCGCTGACAAGATTAAGCAATTGATTATTTCAAATTCTCCATTGTTTATTATGGGGCAATCTTTATAATTTGATAATGTAAGACATGCAGAAATGCTTATATATGACTGCTCGAGTTCGAGCACCTATAAGTCACGGGCTTCAGTTATCTGCACCGGGTGCACCACCTCTCCCGGAACCTGGGCCGGTGTCGCGGCCCCCCCCCCCCCTGCGGTGGCGGACCTGGCGACATAGTATTTACGCCCCTGGCTGAAACATGGGCACTCAGAAAGATTTCATAAAATACTTGAAACATGCTATCTCTCCTAGAAATTGACCGAAAAAGAGGGTAAATAATGGAATAAAAAGTTTGTAAGTGAATATAAAGCGGTAAAAATATGACAAAAATGCGCAGTAAATAATTTCGCTGCTGTTTGCATGGATTAAAAAGGCACACAGTATAATATTGAGCGAAACATTAAAAGTTGCATGAGGTTAATTATCGTGGTTGCTTGAAGTGCAACGATGGGTTGGGTCAGCATAGAAGAGCAACGTGCATGCGCGGTAGGGCCAAAGAGAGCCCAAATGCTCTCCAGGGAGCAAACAAGACAACGCCCTTAGCCACATAAGGCCTCTACACAGAGAGCAGAAGAGTGGCAACGGTTCTTGCGCCCCAAGGCGAGAACTATCCACATCGATCTGCAAGCGCGGTATTACCGGATCGATACGAATGATTTTTGAACCACGTGATCTGATCGATTACGAGTGAGTTTTGTGGATTCCGAAGCCAGTGTGATCGGATCGGTAGATCCAAACTAAGAGATAGGCTGCAGAGCGACGATAGGTTGCTTAGCTTCCCTCGTGGCATCTAGTTCAACAGGAGAATGCGCTATTACGTAACATCAGGAACCTTTTCTGTCTTCTAACGCTGGAGCTGCCGCAAAAGTAGGATCCTCTTTCAATAAGAAGGCATGGATCCTCGTCCAACGCCTCCCATCAGGCGACTGGCTCGACACCCTCCGAAGTGGGGACTAAGAACGCTCATCCTCGAGATCCGCGTCTTGCCGAACGCCATCCTCTGCCCTTCCTAACAGCTGAACAGGTCGTGCAGAAGCTGCAAAAGATTTCTGCCGAAAAGGAAACCGCCAATGTGCCTACTTCCAATAGGTATGCTCCACTCCTCGGGGAAGCCGAAACGGACGTCACTCAGTCATCCCAACTGGTCGCCACGGACGCCATCTCCAGCAAGAGGAAACCGCCGCCGCTCATCATCTTCGACATCGTAGATCTCAAAAGCCTCGAAAAACTCATCAGTGAGACTGCGGGGAATCAGAATTCCACCCTCTCTCACCAGAGGAATTCGTCCAAACTTATGCTGGCATCATGGAGGATTACATCAGGGTCAGAGACAAACTGAGATCTGAGAGGGGTCAAATTTCCACATGGGTGACTCCGGAGGAGAAATCCGCCAGCTTTATGATCTGTGGTCTTCATGAATCTGCCACCCCTGAAGGCGTGCTGGAGGACTTGACTGCTCAGGGGCTGGCTGCCGTCCGGGTCCGATCCATTACCAACAAGGCGAAGAAATCAGACCCACTCTTCGTTGCGACCATTCAATCGCATCCCGAACGGAAGCCATCGGATGTCTGCGGTCTTTGATACCTCAGCCACTCCAGAATAAGCATTCGTCCTTTTCGCCATGAGAAGTCCCAGATGTGCTTCTCCTGCAATCGTTTCGGCCGCAGTTCGCTCCACTGCCAAGCTGCAGTGGGATGCTACAAATGTGCCGGTAACCATCAAGGCAGGGACTGCACGAAGCCACCAGACACTCCGCCAACATGCTGCAACTGCGGAGGCAAGCACACGGCTATGTCTGCCTCCTGTCTACATTATCAGCTCGCCAAGAAACAAAAAGGGGCTAAATATGAAGTTCCCCGACGCAGACCACGGCTATTAGTCCGTCAGCAGTGGCAACAACCCCCGCAGCAACCTCTGCAGCGATCTTCCCAACCGGCAACCTCCGTCTGGCAGAAGAAGAGGTGGGAGCAGCAGGCCGCTCAACCCCGTCAGCAGACACCTTCTGCATTCTTACGGGGAGGTTTCCCGTCCCTACCATCGGCCGCTGCATGGAAAGAGCAAACGGCCGAGGAACTTCAGGTTCCTCTCCGGTCTCTTCGCCGCCGTCAACAGCAGACAGCGGAGGCTTCCGTCTAACAGGATCAACAAGGACTTATTGTCACGCTCCTGGAATACCTTTCTTCCGTCACCCAGGTCCTCCAGCAACAACTCCAGACCATGGCCACCGTCCTCAACCAACTGACCAGGATGACCATAAATGGCGCCAAATAGTCGTCTCTCACGGTCGCTCGTCCTCGCCAGCTGGAATGCAGCTGGTGCCATCCATAGGAAGACGCCCGAACTCTTGGCATTTTCGCGTAAGCAGGATGTCCAGATTGCTCTTATCCAGGAGACCTTTCTGAAGCCTCACCAAAGGTGGTCAGTTCCTGGCTACCGGATCATCCGTACGGACTGTCCGCTTGCTGGACGCGGCACCGCACTGCTGATCAACCAATCCATTCAGGCCAACGAGTCACCCTTTCCTCCCATGCAGTCTCTGGAGGCGACGGCTGTTGTATTGACAACCGAAGTTGGCGACATTCTTGTGGCCCCCTGCTACATTCCACTCAGGAAGGTGTTTGACCATAGGGATTTGGACTCTGTCTTTTATTCTGGCCTCCCCACCATTGCCAGAGGGGACTTTAATGCGTGGCATACATCTTGGCACTCCCGGATCGATAACTATAGAGACATCCACCGGCACAACTGGGCTGACACTGAGAACGTCCGGATGTCTGGCCCCTTTGACCCGACGCGGTACAAGCAGGACGGCTGGTGATGTTATCGACCTATTTCTGCACAAAGGATTGAACTATTCTGCTAATGTTGCTTCCCTTTGCTGCCTGGAGAACGACCACGTTCCAGTTTTGGCTTACATTGGAGCCAAACTGAAGATTACTCCACCGGCTGACCATCTTTTCTTCAATGAAGCCGATTGGAACCTCTTCAGGAAGCAGCTGGTTGATAGTCTTCCGGAAACCCCTCCGGAGCTGAATACGGCCGCCGAGATTGACGCCTACACCACGCTGCTGACAGAGACAATGCAGTCTGCTACTGAGACCTCTATCCCGCGGCGTAGATCTTCTCACCCGGACTATATCGACCTTCCTGCTAGTATTTTCCTAGATTAGGGAGAAGAATTCCGTTAGGAGAAGATTTCAACGTACCGGGGACCCAGCGGCGAGGTCTCAGCTCTGGTACCTTCAGCGTGAATTGAAGGAGGCCATTGCTAGTTTCCGGACAAAATCCTGGGAGAAGCGGATTTATTCCCTGACACCGGGTGATGGCTCGCTTTGGAAGATGGCCAGAACACTACGTTCTTCTTTTACTTCCGACACGACCATTGCATTCGGAACTACAACTGCCTGCCTCCCCAAGGAGAAGGCTGAGCTTATGGCTGGCTATTTCAAGACGGTCTTTCGACCCAACCCTGGCCCAGATCTTCCTGTTCTTTTGGATGATGACACCCAGAAAGACTCAGACGGCGCTCCCACGATTCTCGAAGCAGATATGACTGTGGCCCTGCAGAAATTTGGCCGAGGAAGGCCGTAGAAGCTGATGGACTCAGGAACGAAGTTCTACGGAATCTTCCCAGCGGATTCAACCCCTACTTTTTTGCATTAACTCCGGTCTCCGGTTGAGTCACTTATCGTCGCCGTGGAAGAAGGTTCGTGTAATTTGCATCCCGAAGCTGAGGAAGCCGGCCAACAACCCGGTCAACTTCCGCCCCATCTTGCTGATGAATGGCCTTGCCAAGCTTGCAGAAAGGAATATTCAGCCTTTCCTCCTCCGCCACGTTGCTGAGCATAACATCCTGCCGGAGGAGCAGTTCAGATTCCGCTTCGAGCACGCGACGACCCACCAGCTTTTAAGAGTCTGTGACTTTATCACGGACGGGTTTAATCGCCAAGCTGTCTGCGGGAGCATTTTTTGATGTTACCAAAGCTTTTGACAAGATTTGGCACTTCGGCCTTGTCTATACGCTTCGGATTTTTAAATTCCCGACCTGGCAGCGCCTCCTGATTGCGGATTACCTCAGCGACCGGACATTCCACGTTTCCTGGGATAGAGTGACGTCCAGTGAGAATAGCATCGAGGCGGGTGTTCCGCAAGGTTCGGTGTTGGGTCCGCTCCTGTACAACGTATATACTGCTGACATCCCTAGAGACTTTGGGTGGAATACCATTTTGGCGCTCTACGCGGACGACGTGGCGATCGTTAATTGGTCAACAAAGAAGTCTGCGGCAGTCCGTTACCTTCAACAGACCACGAATACCTTACTTGAATGGTACTCCCGTTGGCACATAGAAATTAATCCTGCCAAGACCCAGACGGTTATTTTATCCATGAGTCGCACGGATTGTGGACTATACTGACGTTCCTTGGAATGATGACATCACATAACTTGGCGTCAATATGGACAAAAAAACTCGACGAAGCATGCCACCCAGGCTGCCCATAAAACACTTGGATCAAAGATCGCGTTGGGTCCGCTTCTACGGTCTTCGGCAGTCTCGGAAAAGAGGAAACTTCTTCTTTACCTCTCTACTCTGAGACCTGTTTTGACATATGCCTCTCCCGCATGAAGTGGGAGACTATCGGCCAAAGACTGGCACGCCATAGAGGTAGCAGAAAGAAGCTGCCTTCGGACGATCCTGAGCCTGGGATGGATCTCGCTTAATGAGACGCTTTATGCTCTCACGAGTTCGACACCGTTCCGGGAATATCTCCAACAAACTGCCTTCAAGTTCTTCGCCAACCTGAAGAATAAGAAGTCTTGCGAATACTGGGACAACGCCCAATGCCGTGGGACTGCCAAAAACGTCCCATTGCTGCTACAGGAGAATAAGACCATCTTCCGCTGAAGAGGAGACGAAATACTTAACTGGGAACGGCAGTTCAGACGCACGGTTAGCTCAATCCGGTAAGAACTGGTCACGGCATAGCTGAAAAATCTGCAGATTGACCGGCGCATCGGCAGCCTGAAATAAAGGAAGGCAAACTACGTCCGTGAAAGCGCGTTTTTGCGTGACCCATGATAAATGTGAGCGTGTGCGTGGGTGCGTGTGCGTGGGTGCGTGTGTGCGTGGGTGCGTGTGTGTGTGGGCGCGCGCGTGTGTGCGCCTGTGTGTGGGCGCCTGTGTGAGTGTGTGCATGTGTGGGTGCGTGTATGTACGTGTGTGTGTGCGCACGCACGTGTGTGACTGCGTGCGTGTGTGTGCACGCGCGTGTGGCTGCGTGCGTATGCGCGTTAGCGCTTGTGTCTGTGTGTTTGTGACTTGCGTGGGCGTATGGGTGCGTATGTGGATGTCTGTGAGAGAGAGCGAGTGTTTGAACATGCGCGTGGGGGTGTGAGCGGGATATGATTCGTGTGTGTGTGTACTTCTGGCTAATCAATAAACCTCTTGGATTATTATAGGCTATGATTCGTGTGAGACGTTTATTGTCGTCACAATATTCTTCAATTTCTGACACAAAATAAGATACAATTTCTAGTGAGATTGCAATTATGTTAATAAAATAACTCACTAAAAGGGAATTTATGTCAGAGAACTTGATGTTTGTTGATGCATAATTGTCATTCGGCCATAAACGATCTTGGAAAATGAGGCGCGTTAGAAAATACATTGAATTTTTTTATGTCGTTTTCTGAGCCATAAAATTGTCTTTTTGGATATACATATTTTAAATTGGCACGTAAGTTAGAAAATGAAAGCCAGTTTTTGTCATTTTGGCTTGCGAGCAAAAAAAAGTTTTACCGTCTCTGGCCTAAACCTTTGGCTGGAATTTAACGGCTAAAAGCGGTATTTATTCAATGTAGATTACATTTTGGCGAGAGACGTCCTTGACCTATCTCTATTAAATAGCAAAAGTTTTTACGAACAGCACTTAGAGACTAATTTCTCATTATTAATATTATTAAGGACTGCTTCGTCGCCGAAATGTGCAACTAGTTTTCTCAAACTTTTTATGAAAACCCCACAATTATTTGGCCAGTTCTTTTTGAAAGAACAGTTTTTAACTACTAAAAAGGACTGTCGCTTAGTGATGAGAACTTAGAGCATCACCCACTCTCAAACGTCAGTAAAAATAAATTCAATATGTAGTAGTTCCTTTTTATTGTGGACGGTACTCGAGAATGCACTCTGTAGCATAAACATCAAGAACCCGGTCGACGCGTTATTTAAATATCGCGTAAATTTTCTCGTAGGAATTAGAGAGAAACAAAATCATTTTTTTACTTTGTATGAGTAAGCTAATTAGTCACAATCCCAAAAAATAAAAGATCCTCGCTTGACTAACACCTCTCCCATCCAACTGCCCCCTCTCTCAGGATAAGCACGTCTTCTTATGTTTTTTTTCCATGTCAAGAGGAACCGTCAGACTGACAGGAAAATTTACACCGTCACCAGCAGCAACCGATTGACTTCTTAGGCTGTCTATTTCCTCGCGCTGTACACCGTCTCCTATAGTAACCCGGATGACGTAGGTTGGGAAGGCCAAAGTTGACAGCTCCTTTGGCCCCCCCTTTGGCGGGGTCGACAAAAATCGTCACTCGGGCACGCCACATTGTCTTTTGTTTCCCCCCCTTTCCCCTTTTCCTTTCGGCGAATTGTTGCCGCCGACTCATCGAAGGGGTGTGACCGAAAAGGATTGAGTGGGAAATGGGCAGCGGGAGGAGGGCAAGACTGGAGTAACCCCAATAGCATCCCTACATCCCCTACCATGCTGCAAGAGGAATACGTATCGTAAACCACGCGAGTAGGCTGGATATAGCGATTTTTAGCCTACTTTTCAGAATAAAAATAGGCTTATAGTTTCGTCGTTGTGTCTGTCCGTCTGTCTGTCTGTCTGTCCGTCTCCCACTTTTAACTTTTGATCCAATAAACCGATTTTCATGAAACTTGGTGAAAATCTCTTGCTACTTGGGCCGGGCTTCCGAGGATAGTTTTTATTGCGAAGATTGAAGTCCCGGGTTCGATTCCAGGAACTATTTCTCCCATTTGATTTACATTGAAATCTGAAATCAACTGTGCAGAATAATTTTCTCTTGCACATTAAAATTCATGGAATTTGGTATTTCGGACTTTAGCGTGAAGAAAATAAGAAAATGATATGTGCTTATCATAGGCTAATCATAAGTGTCACTTTGCTGGTGACAACAAATGGACTTTCGATCATATCTCGTAAAATATTACTTAGATCAAAAAGGCTTTTAAACAAAATTTGTAAAAACTACATTTTTATCGAAGGCGTAGCTGTTTTCAAGAAAATTAAACAAGGAAGTCGTAATTCACATTGAACTTAGAAAATTTTTCCTGTGTTTTCAAATTGTAACCGAAAACAATCTCTTAGTAGCAACTGAAGTAAACAAGATCTAATATAAATACGTTTATTTCCTTTCTTGCGCCTACAGCATATAGTAAATGAAAGGAAATGGATTATCCAAGACGGCCTTATTATATTATTAATTATTATATTATTTTTATAAATATGTTTATTTTCCTTACATATACACACAGCTTTTGTGAGTAAAAAACAGTGCTGGAAAACGTTACGCGTAACGTAACGAAATAACGGAATAATTTTGGATTAACTTAACGAAAATCGTTAACGAAAATTTTTAAATAGCTGTAACGGAAAACGTAACGTAAACGAAAAATAAATTTCGTTATTTCGTTAACAGACGGTAAGGGGTTATGTTCTAGTGGCATTCGTCCCAGGCGGCGTGTCTTGAGCAAGGGAAGGTGACCGAAAATCCCTTTCCCCGGTTTTGCTTGTTCCCCGCTGCGCCAGTTTTGCCGCCTTGTCGCGAAAGAATCGCTATCCTGACCACTACCGATTGTCCTTTGGGTTTTCCTTCCATTTGTGAAAAATGGTTCCCTGGTGTTAATCCTTCTCCAGGAAGCCCGAGATAAGGAGCGTGGAGGATGAGGAAGGAAGCTTCAATAAATGTGCCGCTTGTAGTTAAGGACCTCTACCATTCCATATCCTCCTATACAGTGCCTCGTACTTTGAAAACATTATTTTATATATTACACCGGAGTGGTTTTTTCAACTTTTAAAGGTCGATGCTCTGCAAGTTCCAATCCCATCATCCCCTCCAATATCGAATTCTATCCACTGTTCGTCAGTCTAACTTAACAAGGTATTTGAGAAATGTCAAAGTGAATCTATAATTCGAACGTGTTGTCATCGTTCGTTAGAAGTCAGTACTGCTTCATATCTATTATTATTATGAGACGTTTATAGTAACAGTGGATAGTTACTGTTCCCTGTATATGAAGACTAATTAACAATTTCAGTTTATTTCATATTACCGAAGACGGTCACAAGGAGACTTTTTGAAAGCCGTAAGAGAAACGAAGTTCATTCAGTGTTGAAGAAGTCCCATTTTCATACTAATTTTAAGTTTATATTTTGTTTAGTATTTATTAAGGTCAAGTAGGAAATAGTGTGGCGGCTTTCTTCGTCATGATATTAAAAAATGCCGTTTTATATACCATTGGGTACTGGGTTCGATTCTGAAGACAGCAATGTCCACCATCTGCATAGGAAGGGAGTATCTGATTTTATAATGAATTAGGATAAACTCAGTAGAGCCTAATGGAATGTTATTTTATTTTCTTATCCCTTATTTCAAACTAGTGCCCATAAATTTTAATATATTTTAAAATTTAATTCTATTTTATGAAACGTACGTCTACACTTTTACACTTCTGCTCGTTTTCCATTTCTCTCTAACCCACACGTCTTCCTCCTGCAGTCTTACTCCTCCCTCAGTTTACATCACACTTGTCTGCTTCCCTCCACATGCTCTCCCTCCTCCCCTCTCTCTTCCCTTATTCATTTCCTATATCTTCCTCCGATTCCTCCATATCCTGTTTTTTATTTCAAAATTTTTTATATTTCTTGTTCTTGCTGTAAATAAGGACAATCCTGGTCATTATAATTTTCAAAGGTAGCATCAAAATAATGCTCTGAAAGAGCATTGAATTGTGCATTTTACCGTACTTTGGAAAATAGGTTTATTGTTTCGTCATTCAGTCTTTCTGTCCCCCTATTAACTTTTAAACCGATTGACCAATTTTCATGGTATTTGATAGATATCTTTGACCACTGGGAACGACTGTCGAGGAAAATTTTTTCTGATATTTGAAGGCGCGAGTTCGATTCCAGAAATTTTCCTCTCATTCAGTTTATATAAGAAATGCGAAATCCACCATACAGTGCCTTTTTCTTTAAGTGTTAAAAGAAAGGAATCGTACTATTGGCGTGGGATTTGTACCATTTTCTGCAAAAAGAAATAAATATTTCAATTTTTATCATAGAATTTTGCTTATCGAACGTATTTATTTAAATTCCACGTAAGAAAGCACAAGCGCAAGTGGTAGCTGTCTATTTTAGAAGAAAATGTTTTAATTTTAACGTATTTCTATTGAAATGACAAATAAAAGAAGTATTAAAAACTAATACATAAAGTATATTACGCGTGACGTTGAGATATGACGTTCGCGACACAATACTGAAAGTCTTTTAGTTACAGCGGGAGCGAGAGAGACAGTTTCGTGAGTGATCAAGAGATCACGAGTGCGCTGGTGAAAGCGACGAGAGATCGCGTTGGGATTCACGATTTACGGTGAGGTTGCGGCGGTACGTGACAATATCCTTTATCCTCATTTTATTAGATATTATGTAATTTCCGACCCTAAATATTTTTATTCATAACCATCGAGCATAAGTTATCAAAATGATAAACCCTCTAATCAACTGAAATTAAAGAATTTTTTAAATTGGTTCTTCATTTTTATTAACTGCGTTGGAAATAGTCTACAAACTAAAAAATCATATGAACGTAATAAGACCCCAATGCAAGCATTAAATGAAAGATTTCACAATAATTTTGCTATTAATTAAAATATAATAGTATTTTTTCGTCCCGACAGTAATTGAATACCCGCAATGTTAAAGACTCCTAATTTTTCTATTTTATCCGAAAAATTACCTTCATTCATGTTAATTTGGAGTCGTTTCAAATTTCGTCTTACAAATAATTTAATTTATTCTTTCGTATACAAAATAAAGCTATTATTGGGTTAATATCTCAAATTCTAAAGAGGACAAATATTGGAATTTTGATAATTCTCTTTAGTTTTATCCGATAACCGATAATTCTACCAAATTTTAGGTCTGTTGCAGAAGCATGTTCTTCGAGTTACAATCGGTGCAACCGATCGACGGGTTACTCTTATTATCTTTAGTTACGGATCCCTGGTTTCTCAGTGTACTTTTTGTATTACCTATAAAAATTCTAATATATGGCATAACCGTTACAACACTAATATTTTAGTCTTAAATATGTGTTAAGTTTATTAACTTGAATATGAAATTTTGAATATGAAAATCCGAATTTTCATACATGATCATCAAAAACGAAAAATTTGCCGAATACTTTGATATCGTAAAAACGTTCCTGATCTGCAGCATATATTTAGAAGTGCCTATAAATTTGTATTCTAAATGTGAAGCACGTATTTAAGGTGGATATGTAATCTATAAACAATAAAAGCAAAAATAAAAGAGTAACTTCACTTCATTTTTTACCGAATTACTTCGTTATAACGTTAAACGTAACGGACAACGAAATATAGATTTTAGCGTAACGAAAAACGAAATCGCTTTTTTGCCTGTAACGAAAAACGTAACTAATCTTTTTTTTCGTTTGCCAGCACTAGTAAAAAGAAATGGATTGTTGAAAATCGGGAGGCGGGAGGGCGTGACCCCAAAATATTCCAAGTATGAGTCTAACAAAATGGTTATAGATAGAAAGTTAAATCTGTCACAGTTTGTAACAACATTGCAGATAAATGTTTTTTGAAGAGTCGGTGGGAGGCAGGGGATGCCTTCAAATTTAGATTCAGAGCAAATGGTTATAGATAGAAAATTAAAATTTATAAATTGATTATTGAATAAATAATTTAATGTCATATATTACTAAATTTATAAAGTATTTTAAGTTTATAATTCTAAATAAACCTTTAATAAATAAAACGCGCTTTTTCATATTGAGTTAAAAAATGAAGCTCAAATTTTTAAATATATTAATTTTGTTAATTTCATTTTTTAGCTTATTTTGAACCAATATGTCTTATGTATTGTATTATGATGTATTATTTGATGTACTAATGTGTCACAAACATTCCTTCACGAACGTGACCCATACTATTTTCAATGCCGTAACTATGGTATGACGAAGGTGACATTTGCCATAGGCGCGGGTTGTACAAGGCGCCAAAATTCCAAAAGTATATTTTACCAAAAATAATTATTAAATTAACACTCCAATTTTAAAATCATTGTTAATAAAATGCTACCATTCTCATTAAAACCCAAGCAAAAAATAACACTCTACGCAACTAAGATGTGTCCTAAAATTTTGCAATAGGCGCCATATCTCCCAGGTACGTCTCTGACAATTGTCATTGTGTCAATGTGAAAATAAGTTTCGCTATTCGACGTTTCATTATGCGTCGCAGTTTTCAGGAACGCATCTCCAAGCTATAGCGGGAACCTGCTGCATAACATGTTTATAAATATGAATCCGTAAGAGCTCATCTCGCCCGATTAATTTTTCGTAGAATATAACAAGAGTGAGTTTAATTTCAGTCAAATGGGCGAAGGACGAAATTAATATCGTGTTTGATGTTTTGAGAAATTTTTAATTTTTGGCAGAATTTGAGAAGTTATTTCGAATGTCATGACATTAAATCTAGTATGTGAAAATAACCCTCAGTGCCGTCGAAAGAGAGAGAGAGAGAGAGCTGTTTACTTTTTATTTATTAAATAAACTTTTAGCGTTGCTGTCATACATTTAGTCCTATTTATTGAAAATCAAAAACTAAAAAAATGTTATTTTTTTATCGATGGACTCAACAAAATTCCTTTCACCAGGTATTCTCGCGGCATTTACGCCCCAAAAGAATCAAAATTAAAAAATTGATGGCCCATTTCAATCTCTTCATGAAATTCCTTAAATTTTGCGCGGTACTTTAATTTAAATAAATGTAGTAGGAAAAAATAATTGGAAAATAACAAACAAAATTGAAGCCTTCTTTTACTCCATGGCAAATATTTATGATTTCTTATCTCCACGACCCCATTTTCGTTTTATAAAACTTTCGTTTTAACAGAGAGAACATTACAAAAACGTTTTGCCCTCATAAATGTAGTCATTTCCCGTCTGTCTTTCATGGCCAGTATTTCATGGATTTTAATTATATTTGAGAATTTACGACTTATCGTTTCGCAAATTAAAATCGGCCCGCATATAAACATGTTTTCGATATTTATCGCGTATTTCTCAGAATAAAAGTCAATGATTTAAGTGAAACCTGTTCGGGACATTTTGATACATCACACCTTCGGTCACGCAACAGATGGGAGAATTGGATGATAATGCGTAGATGTAGGATGAAGCAAAGATTAAACATTCGAAAACTCCATTTATTCGAGGCAATTGACGTGGGTTCACGCAAACTTTGCATGCGTCAATCTTCGCGTTGTGACGATTAGTCGCACAATTAAAGCAAGGGTTGCCGTTTGAGTGGGATGTTTTGATGGGTGACCCCGCCCATTGAAATGTTACTGTGCGTTCAGCTTTGGTTGACGGGTGGGATACTACAGGTCTGGTAAACAATCTCGTGATTCACTCAATGCACGCAAGATTCTCGAAGGTGTATTAATTAGAGCACCTGCAATAATAGAACAAACAAAATTGGAGAAGAAACAAGCAGCTCGTGGTATTGTAATTGGTGGTGGATGCCTTTGCAAATTGATATGAACAGGCCAATGGAACATTTAACCACAAAGACAAATGTTCTGTTTTGTTTGTAGTATCCAGTTTCGCTTGACTGTGACTCGAAGAAATTTGTTTAACCGTAAAAGTTGTGGCGCTCTCCATTCTAATGGACAAATACGGTATAGGATTTCGATTAGTTGATAAATTCCATGGAAGAGGATTCATTTCTCTTCAACGTTGCAAACAGAAGGCGGTTGTCAATACGAGTATGCCATAGTAGACATTTAGTATGACATTTAAAGTTCTTCAAATTAATTAATTAATTTTTTCTACAAACATTTATAACATGCGTAAACGTAATCCTTAAAATGCTTGTACGAAGAAAACAACGTTCTCTCCCTCTCTCTCTCTCCCCCACACTCTCTCTCCCTCCCTCCATCTCCCTCCCTCTCTCGCTCACCCTCTCTCTCCCTCCCTCTACCTTCCTCCCTCTCTTTTCCCCCCTCCCTCTCCCTCCCTCTTCCTCCCTCTCTCTCCCTCCCTCTCTCTCCCTCCCTCTCTCCCTCCCTCTCTCCCTCCCTCTCTCCCTCCCTCTCTCCCTCCCTCTCTCTTCCTCCCTCTCTCTTCCTCCCTCTCTCTCCCTCCCTATCTCTCCCTCCCTCTCCCTCCATCTCCCTCCCTCTCTTGCCCACCCTCTCTCTCCCTCTCTCGCCCACCCTCTATCTTCCTCCCTCTCTTTCCCCCCCTCCCTCTCCCTCCCTCTCTCTCCCTCCCTCTCTCCCTCCCTCTCTCTTCCTCCCTCTCTCTCCCTCCCTCTCTCACCCTCCCTCTCTCACCCTCCCTCTCTCTCCCTCCCTATCTCTCCCTCCCTCTCTCTCTCTCCCTCCCTCTCTCCTTCCCTCTCTCTCCCTCCCTCTCTCTCCCTCCCTCTCCCTCCCTCCCTCTCCCTCCCTCCCTCCCTCTCCCTCCCTCCCTCTCCCTCCCTCCCTCTATCTCCCTCTCTCTCTCTCTCCCTCTCTCTCTCTCTCCCTCACCACTCTCTTAAATGTAAGAATGGACCATATGGTCTAAATTTCGCCCGTATAAAGACGATTATCTATCTATCTCCTTCCCTCTCTCTCTCTCCCACTCTCTCCCTCCCTCCATCTCTCTCTCTCTCTCCCTCCCTCTCTCTCTCCCTCCCTCCATCTCTCTCCCTCTCATAGCAATTCATTTTGTCATTTTTATATGTTCATTTCATCAATGATCCATTCGTTTTGTGCCAAATTTTCCCTGATGATAGCTTTATGCTTTTCATGTATTTATCTTTTGTTCTAAATTTAATTTATTGATGTCTTTAGTCAATCTACGTAGGTTTCGCAGGTTTTTTACACCTCCATCTTGTGTGGGTGTTTTTCTGCAGTGGGTTTTTTATATGGATTTTATTATTCAGCAGTCCTATTTTTTCCCACAAAATTACATATTTTCTTTTCCAATACTTGTATTTTTATTGTTACTTGTATTTACATAATGTTCTATGCATTATTGTATATGTTTCATGATGAGCGGTTAGGTGGAAGACTTCTTAGTCTCAATCTCGCCCCAAATAAAGATCAAATCAATCATTCAATCAATCTCCCTCCCTCTCTCTCCCTATCTCTCTCCCTCCCTGTCTCTCTTTCCTCCCACCTTCTTTATCTCTCCCTCCCTCCGCTCCCAACCCATCCCTCTCCCTCTTTTTCTCCGCCTCCCTCTCTTTATCTCTTTCCTCCCGCCCTTTTCTTATTCTATTCCTCCCTTCTTCCCTATCTACCTTCCAGTCTATCTTCCTCTCTCACCACATTCCCTCCCTCTTTCTCTACATCTAAACATTCGTTTAAATAAGCAAAACAATCCGTTAGGATTACGTAATTTTGCGAAAAATCCAACAATGAGAGTTGCCATATCGGCGAACGATTTTTTGTTTAAAGAACTTGAAATTTTGGCGTCAAAAACAAATATGTAGAACGATTCAACGCGCATTTGATAATCCACGAAAAGAAAATAAGTTGTCATTCTTTTAGGCGTTCTTTGGCTTTAGTCTCGTGTTTGTACGATCTTTATAAGTAATTTTAGAATGGTTACGAAAAAAGGCTTGTACCCTACGTTTAAGCTCTTCCTATGTTATAGCAGACTTTTTTCTCATTTCAAAATTATTCCCAACATTACAGCTTATGCCTGTCTGCATAGGATCTTTAGATCGCTTTATTCCATCAATTTCTTGCTTGGCAATCTCACCATTTGAGAGGGAGGAGTTTTCTTCGGTGTATCTCTTTGAGGACATCCGTTGGGGTAGTTTGATACTAGCTTGGCTAGTTCTGTCCCAACCAAGAAAACATCCGCGTTAAGAAACGAGAAAATTGATCTGCTAAGATAGTTAAGTGGTAGAATATCCGCCCGGCAAGTGGAAGACCCGGGTTCGATTCCTGGTCATAGCAGACTTTTTTCTCGTTTCAAAATTATTCCCAAGTATGTAAGTACTTATCTTAGGTATCTCCACTAGCTATAGCAAGGTTATAAAAAACATTCGTATTTCGGCTACAATGCAGCCGTCTTCAGTGGTAAATCACCGAAAGCACTTTCTAAAAGGGTTCATTCTCTTGCAGGGGCATATCTAAATATGTTAATGTTAACCGATGGGAGAATTAGCTTTTGTCATGCTTAATGTCGATGTCCATGGAACTAAGAGAATACTTCTGCCTCCTATAAAAAAGGTAAACTCATATTCCCTCTTATCGTCGCAGGCAAAAACAACCTCACGGCGCATGCGCGGAATGTAGGAAGTACCCGCGCGACGACTCGGCGGGAGAGAGAAAATCCCGTAACGCCGTCAGTCGGTGGGAGACTGCGAGAGTGAGAGATTGGTTTAGAGTGCCCTACGTCTATGCTCGCTCGTTTTCCGCCTTATCTTCCGAGCTCTGCGATCCGTCACCGAGTGAGATAAACACCTTCTCTGCGAGCTTTTCAGTTGCCGAGTGAAACAAGAGGGGTGCCAGGAAATATCCAGGTTTTTTTTCAGTGCGACGAGAGTCGGTTTGTTTACCCGTTGCCAACCCGCCAAAAAAATCCACCATGTCTTCGTCCTCGACCTCTTCCCTCGTGCTGCGTAAACTCCTCGGGGAAGAGCTCCTGAGGTGCAGGAGGAAGAACAAGGGCGAAGAGAACGGTAAGAACGGGGAATCGAGTCCTCAGGCGAAGAACGGCGACGAAGACGAGTGCGAGGAAGAAAGGGTGCCGGTGTCTGCCGCGTTCGGCGATGCTGAAGGAAGCGAGGGTGCCGGAGAGGGCGTAGAGGGAGGCGGTGCCGAAGGTGGAAAAGTGCTCGGCCTCTATTTCTGCGCCTCTTGGTGTCCTCCCTGCATGACTTTCCGACCCCAGCTCGAGGCCTTCTACCGCAACGTCAGGAAGGGTTCCTGGGAGAAAGCTTTCGAGATGGTGACCGTCTCTACGGACGAAGAAGAAGTCGGATTCCGCATGACCTTCAGGGGCTCTCCGTGGTTCGCCCTGCCCTTCCGGGACAGAGAGAGAAAGGTGAGTGTTGTTTGTTTTTATGGCGGGAAAAGGGCGGTGGGAGGGAAGGAGGTGGGTTTCACGCGGCACCAAGGTCTCCCGTTGTTTTCTTTTTTCGTTGTTCACTTATTTTATCCGGTTGGTTGGTTAGCGCTCCGACGACGCCTTCTATGAACGCAGGAGACGGGACTTTGCGATTGTTTACTTTATTCCGCGTCGCTTTTTTTTAATTTTCTCCCTTCTGCTCGACGCTGGAGGAGAGGAATACGAGAGGGCGGGAATTTGTCGGAGGCGGTCGGGACTGAGCCCTCGCGATGCGTGTTCCTACGAAAAAATATAAACTTCGCAGAATCCCTCGATTGTTTACACTTTCATCCCTTTTTCGCGTGCGCTCGGCGGATGTGGCTGCCGTCGCCGTTGCGAAGAAACTGATCGAGAGATGAATCATTGAAATTTCTTCGAAGCTCGCATCGATCGGCTATTGTTTTTGTTGCCTCGTTTCGGGAGACGTGTGTGTTTAGTGCGGGCTTAACACGCACCGGGAAGCCTTTATCCTTACGCTCCAGATATTAGATCGTAGGCGGCCGTGATGCACGCGGTATAAGTGCTTATTTTTAGCTCGAGAAATTATTGTTGACAATTTTTTGGACAAATACTTATTTTCGTTTATTTTAATAGTCTTCGAGTAAACCTTAAGGAAGGGGTTCCAAGCCTTTTTCAAAGTGACTAGCACCAAGATATTTTCTGGAATATCGAGCGAGCACCACTATACTTTTGCAAAAAAAGGAATGATCATAAATAAAATCACCTCGGCGTCAAAGTTATTCACACTGTTCTTCGACACGCCTAAAAAAAAACAAGCGAAAACAATGAAATTACTGGTGCTAGAGACGGTGATTTTGAACATCGTGTAAGAGCACGGCGGCTCTCGCGAGCACCATCTTGGGAAACCCTGCTCTAAGGCAATGGTTTCGGGCGAAAAGAAATTTGATATCTCGCCCAGGGACACTTCCAATAATTTGCCACTAAGAACGGCTGTGTTGCAGGTGACGAGGGGAATTATTTTTTAAGCTCTCGAGTTCCCTGTGTTACCGCGGAGCATAATATTCTCGAGTATTTTTGAAACATAGCTACCTTATTGTTTGGATTTATTTATCAGTCATTAGTTTTCAATTGTAAATGCTTACGAAAAAGTATCTGTTTCACTGGAAAATGCCTTTTACGTCGTCTAAATCCCAAAACACTTGCCAGGGCAACAAACAATTTCTGTATTTTATAGTAGAGGCAGTCCGGCCATTCGTCGGAAATGCAATGAATTTTTGTAATTAGGGAAATACATAAGCGAAACTTGAGTGACGTACGTGTGAAACTTCCTTAATTTGCCGAAAACTTTCAAATGGATCGACGCATCTCGAGACGACATATTTCGGGGACTAACTGATTAAATTCATAAGAGACATTTCCACGGAAATTGGCGAAATAAAAATGCTGCCCTGACAAGGAACGTTTCGGAGACGTCTTTACAAAACGAAAACCTTTCTCCGTTGGGAAAATGAAACGCATAACTCTCCATTCATGGAGATGAAATTCATGGGGAAACGTAATTTTCTGCACACTGGATTCGTATATGTGCTTGTGTAAGGGGTGAAGACACATTGGCACGATATTCTTGTGAGGGGGGACAGTGATAAGTTGGTAGTAGGATGGTGGTGGGGAGAGTTATAGTGTTATTTAGTCCATCATATATATCCAATTGGGATAGGGTCAGTGACGCATTTGAAGTAAGGCCAAAGTAGGCAAGGGCCTATGGGGTGGGAAAACATAATATTGCGCAGACTTTTTATGAATTAAACTATTGTGATCCGCAGGCGGACGGATGGATAGACAAACCACATATGTACAGTCATTTGTAAAAGTCTGTGGGCAAGCTCGGTCGCGCCGCTCACGGCCAAACAGTGAAGTTATAATATATGCTGGCACTACGTGATTCGCAGTGAGAGAGGGGAGGGGTGGTGTGGGATATATGTTTTGGAAGTTTGAGCGAATGAGGGGAAACAAGAAATGGCCGTAGAATTGCAGGCTACCGGGGTCAAATTGAGACCGCGCCTCGCCCCTGAGGAAAGGTCTCGAAATTGAGACCCAAAGACGGAAAAGCGTTTTCCATGCTCATGTCAGACCCGGTTACGATTCAGCGCAAATCCACGTCTCTGATATGTTCACCAAGGATTTGGTTTTCCATTTTCGCCGATATACCTAGAGTGTTTGGAATGGAGAGGGAAGTGAAGGAAGAGGATTACGGGAAATGAGGCTAATGAAATTTAACAAGGGCTTGTTTAGCATCCAGCCGCATAACGTCAAATTAAGAATTATATTAATCCTTCAATTTAACTTTAATTTGTGTAACTCACGGATTGTATGTGGAAAGAATGAGTTGGAAACCTCGTGAAAATGAAAGCTATTAAATTCTCTAATACGTTTAAATATGTTTTTATTATAACAAATTATTACTATTTTGGTTTAGTATTAACGGTTTAGTAGACCTGCTGTTTTGCTCAGTTTTTAACTTATTTTGTCAAGTAGGTTTTTAAACGGCTGGATTGAGCTGCGGGGGCATTGTACAAAATTCCGGTGGGCCGATGGTCTGTGAACCTGTGGTGCTGCCTTGGCCAATAGGTTGGTAGCCTGAGTGTTACCAAAATGAGCCAGAGGCGGGCTTTTTTCTGGTCCGTTTCCCACTTCCAATTCGCCCCTAGTTATACACTCGCGATTAGCATTTATCGGGCATTGGAAATGGATCGAGCTTCGTTTGCTGAGACTTCGCCTGCGGTCAGAAGAGAGATTGTGGGGATGGTGCCTGCTGGACATTCGGTCGCTGAAGTAGCAAGGCAGTTCGGTGTGCACCGAAATTGCGTGTATAGATGGATCAAACGTAGCAACGATGGGGACCGTGATCTAAAAAATAAACCGCGAACGGGCCGGCCCAGATTCACGACTGAAGATCAAGATTTGGCGATTCGGCAGCATGTAGCAGAGCGTCCTCTCACAAGGCGTGGATTGGCTTCGGTGCAACGAGATTTCGGTTATGGATGCAGCTATTGGACCTATAGGGCTAGAGCGCTTGAGGCTGGACTGTGCTACTATAAGCCTTGCCGTAAGCCACAACTTACAGCAGGACATAAGACATCCCGCTTATTCTTTGTGGAAACATACGGAAATGGACCAGGCCTTCTGGGATCTCGTCATATTTGCCGATGAAAAATCATTTCCGAGTGATGAGAATGGCAGGATACAGTTGTGGCGTCCCCGAGGAACAAGGTTTGCATCACAATTTTTTTCTTATTTTATTTTACTTCTCGCAAGATTTTGTGCTCTGCTGTAAATCTGTAAATATTATCAGCAGACATTTTTGATATGAAAGAAAGTTTTCCTGAAATATGTGTTTTCAGGTACGAGCCGCAAAATATGGTTCGCACTGAAAAGTCAGGGCACGTAAGTGTAGGTTTTTGGGTTGCGATGAGTGCAGCTGGACCCGGTCCTTTGGTGAGAATCCCGCCTAGAATGACGGTAAGAATTTACAGTGATATTCTTCGCGAGCACCTCCTGCCTTATGCGAAGGAAATCGTCCCTGAAGGCGAGGAAGTAGTATTTACTCGGGACAATAGCCCGATACATAGGACACGCATTACAAGGGATTTTTTAAAATAATCGTCCCGAAATACGAATTCTTCCCTGGCCTGCGCGTTCTCCATATTTTATCCCGATTGAAAACCTATGGGGCATCGTTGTTCAGGAGTGTTCCGCAGAATACGAGCGCACTCCTAAATCTCTGGAAGAACAAATCAGGGAGATATGGACTTCTCTTGGGCGTCGTCCGGAAATATTCCAAAATGTAGTGGGATCCATGGGACGGCGACTACGTAGCGTAATGGAAGTTCATGGAGATATCACAGAATATTAAACTTGTTAACATTTCTATGTATTTTATTTATCTAAATACCCGCTAAAAATTGCATTTTCCTTATGCACAAGGGAGACCGGGTTGTTACACTTTTCACTAATTATTTTTTTCTCTTTTATACCTGAGATGAATTGACAAAAGACTTTCCTTGCTATGTTATAATTTTGCTTTATAAATTATATTTTTATGCGCTATTTGCGTAGCGGCTGATTCCAAATTCAAAAATCCGAGCGACAAATTTTTAAAAAACGTAATATCTTCATGAACCCTCGAGGGAGAGGATTTTTGGTATTAGTGAAAGATTGGTAACAAATTTGTTACAATTCTTCATATTCTTCCGATATGCACTAATTTAGGACATTTAAAAAACTGATAAAAAACGCAATGAAAATGCATTTTGCTTATAAAATAATTTAATTCTATTTAATGTATTTGTTGAAAAGAAGAACTTCTCAACGTTCTCTGGCAATGGTAAAAATTTGATTAAGTGAAAAATAATTTTAATAATGCAACAAAATATACTACAATTTTCGTCTATTATGTATTTCTTGTGCCAAAGTCGACTTAATGTTTGCTTCCAGTAAACTGGAATACTTGTTCGAATGACAGATATTACTATATCTATTGTTATTAAAACTTACAATATTCTGCAGTATAAAATCATCTTTTCGGTTTTTATTAAAAAATAACTCTAAAAATACAACCTCAATTCCATGAAATAAGCGAGAATTTAAATTAAAAATTTTGTATTAACGCACGCTTCCACATCCTTTGCTCCGTTGTCGGTTCAAGTCCCTAGCGATCACAGTAACGCAGCCAGTGTTAGTCCAGCGGAAATGGAAAGCCATATCCTTCGGTGAACCATTTCAGACGTGGAATATCCTTGAGGATTTGGGCTGAGTCGTAATCAGTTATGGCATGAGCATGGAAAACACTTTTCCGTCTTTGGGTCTCAAATTCGAGACCTTTCCTCAGGGGCGAGGCGCGGTCTCAATTCGACCCCGGTAGCCTGCAATTCTACGGCCATTTCTTGATTCCCCTCATTCGCTCGAACTTCCAAAACATATACCCCACACCACCCTTCCCCTCTCTCACTACGAATCACGTAGTGCCAACATATATTTTAACTTCACTGTTTGGCCGTGAGCGGCGCGACCGAGCTTGCCCACAGACTTTTACAAATGACTGTACGTAAGCGATTCTTTTAGGAAAAAGCGCCACAAAGGGGACGGAAAAATAATTAGGCCTAGGGGCGGGAAATTTCAAAATCCGCCACTGAATAGCGAGCTTAACCCTACATCCAAGACACTTTTGTAGGTTTTCCCTCTGTTACCTCCTTAATCCTATAAATAAAAGAGAATGTCTGTCTGTGGAAGCCATAACTCTTCAGAAAATGAATGTAGGAGCTTCAAAATTTGGCGGCAGCTTCAGGTTGATCCTGAGAATAGCAATACCAAACATAATTTAAATCGGCCCACGGGGGCCCGAGGGTCCCCATTGTTGGTCCAAATGTCGGTTTTTGGAAGATATCTCAGCATCCAATTGACCGATTTTGACGAATTCTCCAATAATATCAGTTTTGATGAGATACATTTTCTAGCCTAAAATGGATAAAATCGGTCTACTGGGTCAAGGATCGTAATGTAGGGTCGATCCTAATTTCACGATTTCGAGGGGTCACCATGGAACGGTCAGTCCAAATTTCGGCAATGTCCGTGGAAGGATTGGCAGACCCGAATTAAAAAAATTGGTATATAGAATTTTCACATAAATTCATTACCAAAATGCCATATTTCGACCCGATTAACTAAGTAGGGGTGCCACAATTGCAAAGTTAAACGTTTTGGTAATTATGCTTTTGGAAGGAAGAGAGCTACCACAATTAATAAATAATTAAAATAGTTTGCAACTTTAAATAAAACTCTTTCCCGAGCGTAGCCGGGCGTATCTGCTAGTTTGAAAGATCTTTTACGTAGAGTTTTTGCGCTAACTTGGTTTTAATCCTTCCACTTTGTGTTGCATCGGCTTAAAAACGTAATTGATCTCTGGATATCACTTTTTCATTTAAAGGGAGACTGTTGGCGTAGCACTGGCTTGATAAATTGATGCTTAAAATGTTAGTAGCTAATCGTATTTTCCTCATCATGAGGTGCTCACAATAAACCAGGCCTTCCTCTAAAACCTATGAAAAAGTAATGTGTTATATGAACCTAGCTTTACATAGTGAAAGGAAGGCTGTGTTCGATACCCATAAAAGCACTCTCCTCCAAACCCAGACTTTCTCTCATGTACAGATACAGCGTTGTTGTCGAATATGTGAGTTCATAAACAAAGGAGTCGAGCCCTCCAAAATGCCTCTTTCTCACTCAGCCATGCGAATTCCCGCATTCCAAGTCAGTCGGAACCGCGTTAATAGGAGCCATGATCCGCGTCATCTGAATTTTTTGTATTATTAAAAACGCCGTGTTGTGGCGAATCCGTGTTATAATAACCCGTGTGTTAGGAGAGTCAGGTGTGCTTTCTCTTTATATTTTGTATCGAGAAGATAGCTAGGCGTTGTGTGGCTGTACATCGTTAGCCTTATATGTATCCTTGATTTCATATTTAAACAGTGTCGCACGAAGGTTTGGAATCGGTTGTAATGGGAGTTTTTGTAAACCTCAACCTCGTACAGAAATGCATCCATCATTCCGTTTTTCCTAATCCGTCATCACTGCCGTCAAAAATTCCAGTGTGTTATTTTTACTAGGACAGGGTACATTTCGGTGCTTGGCGAGGGCGAATAAGGGACATTCCGCGACATTTAAAAACTTTTCGTGCCTCGAAGATTCCTCCTCGAGAGGTAGAGAATGAAAACTTGCAACACAGTGTAACACGTAACGGGCGTCGTTTTTGGGGAAAGGGTGTTGCGTTTAGAGGAAGGATGGAATTTGGAGGAAGAATGGGGCGAGGAGGGGGAGGGTGCGGCAGGATGGAAAGCAGTGATGAGATTTATGCGTGGGAGCGCGGTCGGTTCCAGGGGGATGGGAGTTGGAAGGGGTTCGAGGCAAAATTCTTGAATGGATTTGGGAGAAAATCTCGGGTTTATGTTAGAGAGGTCTTTCTTTCTCTTTTTTAAAGAAAGAAAAGGAAAGGAGGGAAAACAGAAGGGAAGAAGTTGACTTCGAGGTGGAAAACTCAGTTTCGGATGGAATTCGATAGAAAATTTGAAGAGAAATTCTGACGTAAAGAAAATGGAATGTGTTTTTGTTGGCGTTCCTTGATTTCTCCATTCCGAGTCGCGCTCGTCATATTCAGAGGTAAAAATTTATTCTTTCGTTAACCTATTGTTTTTCTTCAAGCCGAGGAAAGTGGAGGTTCTTCTTTCGTTTTCCCTCGAGGAACATTTAGGAACGCATAAATGATGAGAGAGAGGGAAGCGTTGGTCGTTTTGGAAAATTCTTACAGGCCTTTCGTGAAGAATACGAATGCGATCTTCATTAGAATCGCTGCGAATTTGGTTTTCTGGTTTGAGAGTTGGCACGTGACAAAAAATATCGAAACGGAGTTTACCATTACGATTTGTTGGTTTTTATATTTTAGCTATTAAAAAATTAGATAACAATTAAATAACGTGGAAGTTCTTATTTTTAAATAATCTGATAGCTCTTAAAAAGCAATTTGTTTTTCTCTATTCTTCTGCCGAGGTTAGAGAGGAGACAAAATGAAATCGCTAAACCGTCGAAAATATTTCGCTCAGTGTGAAATTATTCCGTCGTTAAATCTCGCGCGAAGGATTTATGTGGAGGAATCGAATAAAATTAATACCGCTGCTTTTCCTTTCCGTTTCCCTTTTCTCGGAGTAAAATTCGCGTGACTGCGGGTCTCACTGAAAGATCACAGCGTCGTTCGTTGCTGGAGGCGGGCGGCGCGAAGGATAATTGCGATCTCAACCGCTATTGGCGGCCAATTGGGAGACGCGGAGAGAGAGAGAGAGGAAGAGAGAGAGGAAGAGAGAGAGGAAGAGAGAGGAAGAGAGAGAGAGGGAGGGAGAGAGAGATGAAGAGAGAGAGAGAGAGTGAGAGAGAGGAAGGGGGAGAGACCGAGAGAGAGGAAATGAATTAGCGGTCAGCCCTAATTTCAGCCCATAAATCTCTCAAAGAGAATAAAGCCTCCCTACCGAGCCCCTTAAGAAAAATTAACGGTAAATGATTGGTGTGGTCTCGAGCCTTATGAAGATGCCATTTTGGAATGATTGATGCCGGCTCGGCGAATTTAAAGGCACTCTCACGGATTAAAAAATTCGGGCATCCTCTTTCCCGAATAAACGAATGCATTCTAATTGTGCATCCGCGATTCTAGATTTCCGTTTTTTCTTCAGGCGGTTGTTACTGTAGAGGTAATTTGGGTGTTTCATTCTAGGTTTGCTGTTTACTTTCACGTTAGTATATACCTACGAATGATTCGGTGAGTAGTATAACCAACATATTAAATCCTCATGTTGTGTATAATTATATGTGCGGCACAACCGCGGATAGTTTAATATGTTAAATTTTTTCTTTGTCTAATAAAAGTAAACGTGTTAATTGCTCCTTCGTCGCTTTACATGCTATTGGAACCATTATTGATCTGGTTTGACATTAATCTCACTTCATGCCGTTCCAATGAAATGAAATGAAAACGCTTTTTCTTTTACGGTTCCTGTGATTCTGTTTTATTTTTTTTAACATCAAAATCAACACCGAGTGATCCTTTTGAACCTCTAAATGCGCCGCGTGATTTTTTCCCCGAAACCTCATAATATCCTCTCTGTTTACCCTATATATACGATCAAGGATTGCCCGAGGTGAGGGCGAGTCTGACTGCTGCACGGGGCGCCTAAGTCTTGGGGCGCTATCCGGAACATCTATGCTTTACTTGCAAGTGCATATATATCGGATACGAATTTATATCGCGGAAAAGGCTGGAATCTTGATGGTATTCTTTTTATTTTCAATTGTCAATAATTTTTACAGAGCGATGAATACATTAACATGTACTTTGTAAATATCTCAATAAATAATTATGGAAGGGGAGGGACTATGGAGTGGCACCTCGCTCGGGGCGCAAACATTCATCGTGCCGCCTATGTATACGCTCACGCAAATGTTTTGTTCGACGTGTCACGGGATCCATTTGTTCTATTTCAGACTATCCGCCGCAATATATTTTCACACTCGAGAACTAGGTTAACACCCTAATCCTCTAATTTGAGAAGAGCGCGGCCACATATCTCGACTCGACTGTTTTAACGAGCTACATCGACGACAGGGCGGGTTTTAAATACGGGTGCGCCCGTGGAATAAACATCTGGCGGACAAAACAATAGCGGGGACCTTTCTCCTTTCGGGATAGGCCATAAAGAGAGAGAGAGAGAGAGACAGAGTCAGAAAGAGAGAGAGATACAGAGAAAGAGAAACAGAGAGAGAGAGAGAGAGAGCAAAGGGGAAAGGATCTCGAAAAACTCGACGGGAAAGTAAAAGAAGAGGAAGAAAAACAAGAACATTTTTCCAGATCCAAGTATGCAGTCTCTTTTCTTCTTTCTCTCTCTCTTTCTGTTCCACCTCGGCTCGTTTGTTTATTCTTTAATCTTTCCTCCGCTTTGACGGGGCGGCGCGCGTGTCGAAGAGCGGACCGTGGAGCAGGAGGGAGAAAAAAATGTTGGCGGGCAAGAGTTTAGAGGAGGAGCATATATAGACAGAGTGAGAGATAGAGAAGAAAAGAGAGAAGGCGAAACGGGTTTTCCTCAGGGATTCTTCCTTTTTATTTCGTTTTATTTTTTAAGTCGGTGGAAGAGGGAATAGGGAGGCGTCCTCCACCTCCCGTACCGGGAGTTTATCTCGCAAAAAATAAAAACGAAGAAAATGAGTGAGGAGTAGAGGTGAGACGTGTGGGCGTGAGACGTGAAGGATGCTAGGAAAGGATATATGAGAGAGAGAGAGGAGGAGGGAGGGGGAGAGGGAGAGAGAGAGAGAGAGAGAAAGTTGTCCCTCGGTCGCACGCGCAGAACTTCCCTCCCTTCATTACTTTCAATCTCTCTCTCCATCTGCCTCTCTCCTATCCCTCCCTCCTATCCTTCCGTCATATTCTTCCCTCCTATCCCTCCCTCTTCTCCCTCTCTCTTCTCCCTCTCTCTTCTCCCTCTTTCCATCTCCCTACCTCCCTCCTTCCATCTCCCACTTCTCCCTCCATCTTCTATCTCCATATTCTATCTCCCTCTTCTATCTCTCTCTTCTACCTCCCTCCATCCCCCTCCCTCTTATCCCCACCTCCATCTACCTCTCTCTTCTCCTTCCCTCTTCTCTCTCTCCGTATTCTCCCTTCCTCTTCTCCCTCTCTCAATCCCCCTCCCTCCATCTCTCTCCGTCCATCTCCTTCCCTCCCTCCATCTCCCTCCCTCCATCTCCCTCCCCTCCATGACCCTCCCTCTCTCCCCTCCATCACCCTCCCTCCCGCTCCCTTCCTTCCTCCCTCTCCATTCCTCCCTCTCCATTCCTCCCTCTCCATTCCTTCCTCTCCCTTTCCCCCTCTCCCGTCCTCCCTCTCCCTCCCTCCCTCCCTCTCCCTCCCTCCCTCTCCCTCCCTCCCTCTCCCTCCCTCTACCTCCCTCCCTCTACCTCCCTCCCTCTCCTGCCCTCCCTCTCCTGCCCTCTCCCTCCCTCCATCTCCCTCCCTCCCTCCATCTCCCTCCCTCCCTCCATCTTCCTCCCTCCATCTCCCTCCCTCCATCTCCCTCCCTCCCTCTCCCTCCCTCCCTCCATCTCCCTCTCTCCCTCCATCTCCCTCCATCTCCCTCTCCATCTCCCTCTCCATCTCCCTCTCCATCTCCCTCCCTCCCCCTCCCTCCCCCTCCCTCTCCCTTCCTCTCTCTCTCCCTCCCTCTCCCTCCCCTCCATCTCCCTCCCTCCCCCTCCCTCTTCCTCCGCTCTCTCCCTCTCTCTCCTTCTCCCTCCTTCCCTCTCCATCCCTCCCTCTCCATTCCTCCCTCTCCATTCCTCCCTCTCCATTCCTTCCTCTCCCTTTCCCCCTCTCCCGTCCTCCCTCTCCCTCCCTCCCTCCCTCTCCCTCCCTCCCTCTCCCTCCCTCCCTCTCCCTCCCTCTACCTCCCTCCCTCTACCTCCCTCCCTCTCCTGCCCTCCCTCTCCTGCCCTCTCCCTCCCTCCCTCCCTCCATCTCCCTCCCTCCCTCCATCTCCCTCCCTCCCTCCATCTTCCTCCCTCCATCTCCCTCCCTCCATCTCCCTCCCTCCCTCTCCCTCCCTCCCTCCATCTCCCTCTCTCCCTCCATCTCCCTCCATCTCCCTCTCCATCTCCCTCTCCATCTCCCTCTCCATCTCCCTCCCTCCCCCTCCCTCCCCCTCCCTCTCCCTTCCTCTCTCTCTCCCTCCCTCTCCCTCCCCTCCATCTTCCTCCCTCCCCCTCCCTCTTCCTCCGCTCTCTCCCTCTCTCTCCTTCTCCCTCCTTCCCTCTCCATCCCTCCCTCTCCATCCCTATCCCACCCTCTCCCTCCCTCTCCCTCCGTCCTTATTCTTCTTCCCTCTTCTCCCTTCTTCCATCTCCCTCTCTCTTCTCCCTCCTTATTCCTCTTCTCTCTTCTCCCTCCTTTTTCTCCTAGGAAGGAATTAGTCGGCATGTAATGTATCTTTAATTTTTCACGCATACGTTTATATATGCGTAAGCCCCGCAAATGAGGGAGAGTGAGATACAGAGAAAGAGAGAGAGAGACTGGTATAATTTTTTTACGATTGTTTCTTGGCGGTTTTGAAGTGTAGTGGTGGGAAGGAGCGGGTGTGGGCACTGGTGGTTCGCGGTATCGGCCACGCCTTTCTTCCACCCCCTCTCTCCTCCGCCCCCTCACTCCTCCGCCCCATCTCTCCTCCGCCCCTCTCTCTTCCGCCACCTCTCTCCTCTGCCCCCTCTCTCCTCTGCCCCCTCTCTCCGCCGCCCCCTCTCTCCTCCGCCCCCTCTCTCCTCCACCCCTTCTCTTTTCCGCCCCCTCTCTCCTCCGCCCCCTCTCTCCTCCGCTCCCTCTCTCCTCCGCTCCCTCTCTCCTACAACCCCTCTCCGCTCGTTCTTTGAGGACGAGTGCGCGGGGTCATTAACAGCGCGTGCGCGGAAAAAATTGCTTGGTCTTTTATTTCTTCTTTTATATAGGTGACAAAGCAATATCGCCGATAAAGATTCACTTTTATTGGTAGGCGTCGCCCGGTTTTCATTCTCTTTCTATCTCATCTCTCGTGCCACCTCTAAACAGGGTCGCGTGGAGTCTCTCCGTGTTCTATTGTTGGGGGGTGAGGAAGGCCCCATTCTCTTCCCCGCCCCCTTCCTCTTCAGAGGGCGCCGTAATAGTGCTCGCGCGATCGTAAATTGTCTTATTCTTCGTGTCGTCTCGGTGCGACGATGCTAGACGGGAGTTGAGTCCTTTTTGTGTGCGCAAACCGCAGTGTTAGTTTTGGGTTGGTGGCCGTAGTATTGGGATACACCGTATTAAGTTTATCGTGCTGCGCGTTTAGTGCTTACATATCATAAGCGTTATATTTTTTTAACTGCATTTTTTTTCTCTCTCTATAGTTTTAGGATCGAAAACGACCTTTTACAACCGTTGAGCGAGTCCCGGTAGCTATTTAGGACTAATAATGGCGCTATTTAGTCGTCGATAACCATGAGTCGTCCTTTGTGGCGCTATTAAATGTTTTTGCGCGAGGAAAAATTCAACATCCATCGGCGGTAATATTTATTCAGCTTTAAATCCGTAGTATAAAAAAAGTCCATTCATTTGAGTCCTTTAAAACTCTCCCGTTATCTTTAGTACAAACACACTGAAGGTTGTAGTAACGAAATCGTCAATAGTTTTCACAGCAGTGTGATAGACGTGATTTCATCAAAAGTTCATCTAATAGAGAATTAAGATTGCCAAAGGAATGAATCTTGTCGATACTATTTCTATAAAAATTTTTAATCGCACTCAAGAAGCACAATTAACAACTATAGTAAGGACAGAGGACGTATGGGCGAAACATTTTGACCAAATTTGTTTCCCCAGTTAAATCGTATACGTTGCCAGCTTTGTTCAAGTTTTGTTACAAGAGATTCGAGAATCATCGGCTACCAGCATCGAACATCGATCGCAAGGTCTAAGTTTCGCATTCGAAAACCTTTCGATTGTAGAATTTTCTCGATTTGAATCAGTTTTTTTTATTAAAGCAAGATGGGAGCTTTAATCCGAGAAATCAGTTGCTTCTAATGTGTTTTAATGAGAGAGAAAATGCGAGGAAGTTGCGTCACTGTCAATTTGCCTGAAAGGAGTAAATTTACGTGGAGAGGTTTTTATGTGTACTTTTGTGTCTTGCGGAGGGTTTCAAGCTTAGAAGGCGGGTTAAAAATGTCTCAAATCTCCAAAATAACTGAGAAAACACACAGATGCACGTACGAAAATTGACAGAATGATAGATAAATGGGTTTGGACGTAGCGAAGGTCTGTGAAACGGGAAAGAATTGCTCATCACTAGAGATAAAAACATTAAGGGCTTTTCTCTCCCTTTATATATATATATATATATATATATATATATATATATATATATATATATATATATAGTAATTTGGTCTGGCGTAAAACGTGCGTATTTGGTGGGCACGAAAATGGCGTAAATCATGTGGTCACTCCGACTGAAGTTCTGCGAGTAGTAATTTACGATCGTCGACCATGCTTTTCATGTGGATAATGGCAGTGACCACACCGCTTTTATCCGATTACTTCAGTGAAAGAGACGCCGACGACTAGAGAGCAAGTCGTAAATGCTCTCTCTCTCTCTATCGGCGCTCTTCGCACGAGATAAAGTAATGAAATGGTCTGTCTGGTGTCAGAGAGATAGAGAGAGGCGGTGCATTTATGGGGTTACCCCCGTTGTGGAAAGTCCTCTTGGCGAGACGATCTTTCTCTCTTTCTCTCTCTCTCTCTCTCTTTTAATGCTCAAATCACTCGGTAATTATGAAAGATTCCTTTGCATCATGCCGCAGAATGAGATAGCCGGGAAGGGGAGGTTTTTATTTTTAGACCTGTCTCAGCGTGTGAAAAAATAAAACTGGAAAAATTCTAAAATTTTGATGACGTCGACGTTCGTTCAACTTTCTCCATGATATTCGTTGATAAGCTCTGGGTTAACAAATTTTCAAGAACAATTAAAGATAAATATTTGTATGGAAACGTATGATAAGTAGTAATAATAACCGGCTGATTACAATAAGTGATAATAAGTGGCACCTACTGTAATTTTTATATACTTTTTTGGTGTATAATAGTAACTCGAGTAACTGAAGCCTCCTGTTTTGTTTGATACAAAACATTGGCAAATGGTGACATTGCAATTGAAATTGTAATGTCAGTCACGATTCCGTATTGTTATTGGCTTAAACGAAATGCGTTATCTCTGATTCTAAATATGTCTGCGCACGAATTCGAAAGGGATCCCAAATCTATTTTCAACGGAGGACAACTGTGTTCGTTTAATCGTCAAAACGCTGCGTGCGTACCTCCTACCCCGATTCTTATCTATTTTAAAATTAAAACGCAAAATAACTTGTCTGATCAAATTCTTCACTTGATTTATAAATGTCTTAATTGACCGGGCAGTTCAAAATGGCTATTTATTTTTTATTTATTTATATTTAGGTATTTATAAGCAATCGGCTTACAGCACGAGACCCATTACAGCAGGTCGATTAACAGCAGGGCCCCTCAACCCGGCGCCATTCATAAAATTCCTTGGCGCCTGCTACTAGGGCTATAGCAAGTCATTTTCTGGGGAGGTGCAATAGGATAGTACAGAAGAAGTACAAATTCCGTTTTCTCAGTAAAAATTTCAAGATTCACCTCCTTTATTATTAATAAATTTGGTATTCAAATCAAAATATTTTTGTTTGAAAATAAAAAAAGAATCAAACCATTTCTTTTAGCTTTATTTTTCTGTGTACCCTCAATTGGCGCCCGCAATCCTTCTCTGAATTCGCAAATGCGCCCTCAGGCTGAAATGGCTGCAGACTCCTGGATTAACAGTATATAAATAACAATAAAAAAGACAATCACAAACAACCATGGCCAAGGCGGGAATAGAACCCGCGACTCTAGCATTGGGAGCCAGACGCGCTAGTCACCCCTCTGCTGGGTAAAAATGACGTAAAATATATTTGGAAATATTCATATAGTTATATCTTTCATGTTTGACTTAAAAAAGTCAGAATTTTATGATTCTGTCTTAATTTCTTTGACTTTTTCGTTATCTACTGGAAAAAGCGAAACTGTAACGATAATCTTTTATTAAAGATTAGAGTCAGGGTTGAAGGAGAAGAAACAGAAAGTACTTCAATAGGGAGGGGAGTGAGGCAGGGTTGTCCTATTTCACCAGCGATATTTAATATTTATGTAGAAACAATAACAGAAGAAGCGTTGATGGAAGAGAAAGGATTTAAGATAGAAGGTGAAAGTATTACCACCATTAAATACGCAGATGATCAGGGCTTAATAGCAGAAGGCGAGAAAGAGCTTCAGAGGATGACAGACAGACTAGTGGAGGTTGGCCAACAATATGGAATGAAGATCAATACAGAAAAAACAAAAGTCATGGTGGTTTCAAAGGAACATAAAGAATTAAATATAATGGTAAATGGCCAAAAATTGGAACAAGTAAGTAGTTTCAAATATCTCGGCAGTATTTTAGCACAGGATGGAAGTAGTACACAGGACATCAGAAGTAGGATTGCAATGGTAAAAGCAGCATTTAACGAGAAGAAGGAGCTTCTCACAAGCAAGAAAATAAATTTAGAAACAAGGAAGAAATTAGCAAAATGCTACATATGGAGCATAGCTCTTTATGGTGCAGAGACGTGGACGGTAAGGAGAAAGGAGGAAAAATATTTAGAAAGTTTTGAGATGTGGGTATGGAGAAGAATGATGAAAGTGAAATGGACAGAGAGGAAGAGAAACGAAGAGGTATTAGAAATGGTGGGAGAAGAAAGGACGCTAATAAAAACAATCAGGAAAAGAAAAGCAAATTGGATAGGGCACATATTGAGAAGACAGTGTTTACAAAGGACGATCTTAGAAGGAAAAATTAGTGGAAGAAGAGGAAGAGGGAGAAAAAGAATAGGAATATTAGATAATATAAAGCAGGGATATAATACTTATAGAGGTATAAAAGAGGCTTCTAGGGAAAGAGAGAAATGGAGGCAGCGATTCAGTTAAAACCTGTCTTCGGACAGAAGCATGATGATGATGATGATGATATGTTAAATATTTAGGAGTAACCATTTGTCGAGATCTTTCATGGGGCATGCACATTCGTCGAGTTATAGGCGCGGCCAACGAGAAACTGGCTTTCATAGGTAGAATAGTACGGAACACTACAGAAAAAGTACGCGAAACATGTTACTTATCACTGGTTAGACCACAAGTGGAATACGCCTCATGCATATGGGATCCGTACGAGAAGGGACATATAATTCAATTAGAAAGAGTTCAGCGCAGAGCAGCCAGATTTGTAAAACAAAAGTACGAACACAAGGAAAGCGTCACCTCATTATTGAGGGATTTAAACTGGGTACCACTGGAGGATCGTAGATTGCACTCAAGGTTGCGGCTTCTGGAGAAATATAGATCGGAATGTCTAAAAAACGAGGTTGTAGGAATAATTGAAGCACATAGGTAAAAACGACCGTGATGATAAGATATGTGAGATCGATTGTAGGACGGAGCGTTATCTAGGCTCGTTCTTTCCGAGGACAATACGAGATCACAATAGAAAATTTCAACCTGAGATAGACAATCTTTAGGTAGATTATGGTGCATTGCACCCCCTGCCACCCACCAATTAGGTGAATTGCAGGGTAACATGTAGATGTAGGTAATTTTAAATGCTGATCACGAGGCAGTAAGTGGCGTTTCAGCAATGTCGACCGTTCAAGAACAGCTAATTTTGCATATTTGTTCCTTAATTATGCTCTGTCCAATTATATTGCGCTTTTGTTCAAATGATGAAAAACGGCGGGATTAGAACCATAAAAATTAATACTAATAAAAAAACTCAACCTATTTAAACGCTACGTATTATATGTAGAGAGATGATTTCTTCCCATTTTCAAATACTAAATTCCTTCGAAACTTCTTCGGTTCGAAGTCCATTTTATTCGATACCGTGCGATAACTTTAACAGCAAGAATGTTTAAATAAAAACTTTCACCGTATCCGCGACATCGCCAAAAAAACTTGCACCCGAAAATTGTCGTGGTGTCGGTATTTATTTTCGCCCGAAAACGTATGTAAGCCTGGAGTGGGGTTAAAGTTACATAAAAACCCGGCTTCACTTTATGTTGGTCGTCACAAGAGAGTGATAACACGTGTAGCCCGAGTATATTGGTCTGTCTGACTCTCTCTCACTCTTCTCCTCTCTCTCACTCCCCTCCTCTCTCTCACTCCCTCTCTCTCTCTCTCTCACTCACTCCCTTTCTCGCCCTCTTTCTCTCTCCCCCTTCCCTTCCTCTCATTTAGCAAACGTTTATTACTAAACGGCGGAGGGCCTTGCAACTGGGCTCAAAGGGAAGCGGCGCCCGTCAAAGGGATCGCCCCCGGATATGTGCCTGACCTCTTCCCCTCCCCTAACAACTTTCACCCCATCCTCCCCTCCGCTCTTCTCACTTCTGTCTCCTCTCTATATATGTCCCCTTTCCCCCTTGCGTGCCCATTTCCCTCCTTTCCGTTCCCTCTTTCTCGTTCCCTTCTCGTCATAATCTCTCCCTCGCTCTTTGTCGCGTATGCCCGAAGGGGACAGTGCTCAGAGACACCCTTTTTCTCGCGCAGAAAATGAGGGGGCGCCAGGATAGGTGGGGAGGGGAGAAGGGGGGGAGCGATGAGGCAGGCACCAGACGTGATTGGTCGTTCGTGTTTATGCCTCCAATCACGCGATTTTTCATCTCGGGAATGCGAGGCGATGGGACATAAGCGGATCCGAAGCAAGTGCAGCGTAGGGGATATAAAGTCCTGCGTGTTATTAATGACAGACAAATGTAAATCATAAAAAATGTAAATAATTGACCTATATTTCTATGTTAAATCTTTTGTAGGTATCTATTCTTCCCGGAATTATCATATAAAAACAAAAGAAACTCAAAAAGAACCATTTATTTTGGAGTTATTTTTCAACATATTCACCATTTAACTCTAAACACTTTTCCATTCGATGTCGCCATCGTTCTAACCCCTTTTTGTAGAAATTTTGATCGTTTTAATGAAACCAGTTCAAAACTGCTTGTTTGGCCTCGCATATCAATTCCCAGCGAACTCCCTTGATGTGTTCCTTCAATTTGAGAAACAGAAAAAAGTCCGATGGAGCCAAGTCTGGACTGTAGGGTGGGTGAGACAACGTCTCCCACCGCAATTCTCGAAGCACAGCTTGATACCGTAGATGAATGTGCTGGAGCATTGTCATGGTGAAAAAGAATTCGCCGATGCAGTTTCCAAGGCCTTTTTTATAAGGGCAGCGTTCAGTTTTTTTAAAACTTATTCGTAATAACCTCCTGTTACTGTCCGTTGACTCTCAAGAAAATCGACCATGATTACATCTTCATTATCCCAAAAAACAATTGCCATAACCTTCTTGATTGATTGTTCAGCTTTGAACTTTATTGGTCCACTTGACCCCCTTGGTAACCATTGTTTAGATTGAATTTTGCTTTCTGGATTGTACTTGTAGATCCATGTTTCATTACCAGTCACTGTTCGGTGAAAAAAATCTTCTGGGTCTGCATCAAATCGGTTGAGGAACTCAACTGCTTGGTCAGCTCTCTGAGTCTTTTGTTCAGGGCGCAACGCTTTCAGTACCCATCTAGCAGAAAGTTTGCTTAATCCTAAACTATCTTTAAGGATTGATTGAGCTGTGCCATATGAGATGTCCAAACGTTTGGCTATCATTTGGACTGAAACTCGTTTATCTTCTTTTACAATTGATTGGACGGCGACCACGGTTTCTTCGTTGATCGACGTTGATGGTCTTTCACTTCGATAGTCATCTTTAATGTCTTCTCGCCCAAGCTTAAACCGTTTAATCCATTCATAAACTGCAGTTTTCTTAAATGCATCATCCCGTAAACTTTTTGGAAAGCCTGAATAATGGCATTCGATTTCCATCCAAGATTTGTCAAAAACATTACGTTTACTCGAATCTCAAACTTTATGTTTTCCATGCTCATGAATTAATGGTTTAGAAAAACTGCTTTTATATTATAACAAATGAATGAATTGTTACGAAATATTGAATTGTTATGGCTAAGATATTGCTAGTTTTAGGCAACAATGCTTTGTTATTATTTGGAATGCAGGAACATTGTTACTGAAACTTTCCGGGAACTTTTTGATTCACCCTCGTATGTACATTTTCCTAGAATGTAAGGACCTTAATTTTAGTTATTGTTTTGCACAAATTTTTATTCGCCATTAGGACAAATGTAATAAGTTTAACTCATAAGTTCCCTTATTACGCACTGTTCTTACTGCCGGAAAAGTGAGACACTACTCGCGCTGACGGCAATCACTAGGTCCTTCAGATCGTCATCAAAAATGGATTGGACAGCTTTACCGAATGAGTACGAACACTTAACCGTCAAAGTTCCAGAATTAGCCAATTTGTCAGAAAAATGAACCATTACACCAAATTATTCGTTTATAACTTCGATGAAAGTTATATAACTAAGATTTAATTCTCTTTTTCATATTAATGTAAACGCAACATATTATCTGCCATCTGTTGGTGAGTTTGAGGACTGATTTTGTTTTAGCAACTTATAGTAGGCAATTCTCATAGATTTGAATATTTCTTCTGCTTGGTTTCCATTAATACAAATTTCAGAAGCCAGCATGTTTAATACAAGTGGAAAAAATCGGTGAAATCTCAACTTCTTTTGGACAACATGTTGAATGTTGGCTGCGAAAACTCGTTGAATTCGTTGTGTTCGATTTTATTTGTTAAGTGGAACCCATCGCCCGACTTGTTGGCAGAGTTTGCGCATGAGCGAGCTCAAAGTCAGTCTATTCAATTGTCAACAAACGCTTGTTGTTTATAGCTCGCTGCTCTCGGTCTGAAGTTGTTCGGAAAACTAAGTGAACACGCATATCTGCACTTATGGAATGGACGAAAGCAAATGCAATTAAACTTATTGAACTTTATGAAAAATATTTTTTTATGGGACGTTACATTTAGCGAACATAAACAAGCAAATAATAGAATTGATGCTCTAAGCGAAATCGGGTCAAAGCTTAACTGCGATATTAATTACGTAGAAAAAATTTTTTCCTTAAGATCACAGTACTTTCAGGAGCTAACAAAAGTGAAGAAAAGCAAGAGCTAAAAAGCATAGTATTGTAGCCAACTGTTCTCTTGGGGACACAGACTTTCGTAATTTGGTGTCTTCTTTTCGTATAAAAGGCACAACTAGTTGCAGTAAATATTCCAAGTCTGTTACCGTGATTCAGCGAATGATATGCCCCTTCTAATTCACGCTTCGCAATAAAACTTTGAATCCACCACCGTTTCCTTTTACGTTCCCGATTCAAAAGTAGGTAATTTCCAGCGTAAATTACAAACGCAGAAGACGCAACTAATGCCACTTCGTCCATTGTCAAGAGTGGGTGTTTACTCGTCACTTATCCGTTATTTTGAAATATTTGCTTTAATAATTAATAAATGTAAAAATGTATTAGAATAAAAGTTGTAGAAAATTTAATTTTCCACAACCTTAGTTTGAAATATTTTTCCACATAATGCATTGTTTAAGAGATATCTTATATTTTTAGCTGACACCACCGACGAATATTGTTAACAATTGACGCTTAGTTACGTCTTAGTAACGCTCCTTTTTCTTTTCTTAATTGTTGGAGCTTTGTGGCTGTATCCAATATTAGAAGGCTATGGTTTGAGTTTATTTCTGTTCTTTGTAAAGTCAAATTTTTTTCGCATTTTCTTAAAATATTTATTATGTAACCTATTTGTAATTTTTAGAAATATTACAGATATGGAGAAAGTTATGTGGTGGCCACATCAGATTTTTTGTATTGTGTATCGTTCAGTGTTAGTTTGTTGTGAGATGGCCTGTGGAAATTCTCTGTAGCGGTAATTTTCATTCGTCTTCTCCAATCGTACGTTTTATCTTCTATTTTACAGTCTAAGAGAGTCATCTGACTTAGAAATTTCTGCAAAATTGTTTCAATTCAGAAACAAATACATTTTTATTTTAAAATTACGATTCCTTGTCGCCCGAGGCAGGGCTGTCGCTTCTCGACAGTCAATCAGAATCCGGACAGACAAACTCACGCTTGCTCCATTATAGTATGATTTCATTAGATTATATGGAAAACGAGAAATATTTTGTGAATATACTCCTGTGACAGCCAATAGTAAGTTTTTACTGAATTAAGTATGAATATACAAGTGCTGAATGAATATACAAGTGCTCCAAAAAGTTCAATGTAAACATTTTAATTAATGTAACCAAAGTTATTGAAAATAACATTACGTTAGTGCATATGAAGTCATTATCTACATAAAAGTAATTTATAAAAATTCATTTTTATATCATTACTTACTATTTCCTTAAATGTTGGAGCTTCGTGGCTATATCCAATATCAGAAGGCTACGGTATGAGTTAATTTCAATTCCTTGTAAAGTCTTTTATTTTTCTCGCAGTTCCTTAAAATATTTATTATTGTTTAACCTATTTGGAATTTTTATAAATATTTCAGGTATGGAGAAAGCCATGTGACATTAGATTTTTTTAGCCAATTTTCCAGAATGGAAATAGGCTTATAGTTTCGTCGTTGTTTCTGTCTGTCTGTCCCCATATTAATTTTCGAACCAACAGACTGATTTTCATGAAACTTGGTGGAAATCTCTCGCTACTTGTGCCGAGCTTCCGAGGATAACTTTTGTTGCGAAGATTGAAAGTCCCGGGTTCGATTCCAGGAACTATCCTTACCAATTTGATTTAAGTGGGAGATCAGAAATCTATCGTGCAGGGTAATTTTCTCTTGCACATTAAAATATCTTTGAATTGTAATATCGGAGCGGGATTTATGCTATTCTCAGAGGAAAGGAATGGAGGTTCTAATTTTTATCGATCTTCGAATTTCGAATTTTGCGTAAATACTGACGTTTTTGCAGTTTTTATCACTAATTACGAGAGTGTTGCCATCGCAACAACTATTGTCGGACTCGGATTCGGTGAAATATAGTGGAGTAGTTCTCAACCGAAAGTTGGTCGCGGACCGGAGTAATATCTGAATATATCAATCAGTATCAAAGACCGGTAAAATCAACTTAATTACCAACTATTCGACAATTTTACACTTCGAAAACGGAAATTACAAGTCTCTCATTAATCAGTGTTGCCCATTATAGAACTTTTATGAAAAAAATGGAATGTCGCGAACCGGCCAATACTTGACCGGGGACTGCTGCCGGTCCGCTGACCTGCGGTTGAGAAACGCTGGTCTAGTACACACACGCGCTATTTTTGCCACACAAATACGCGTGATCAATTTAGTTTTTCGTTTTAATGTATTTGTAGTATTTTACTAGTAGAAGGTGCTTGCATTCTGCAAGAATTTCATCGCACCTTGAAAAAACATTAATTTTTCAGAGAGAGATTTCATCATTAGAAATATTTTTTTAATTAAAAAATTTTCACCTCGGCACTGATTTTCGTTCTTTCCTTATGGAACAATATTGGAGTAAAACAATCCTTAAAATTGACAATTTTAAGAATATTATACTTTTTCCATTGTGGGGTACTAATTCTACACATTTTAGGTAAATTTTAAAGTTGTAGCATATCTAGAAGTGAAATAATATTTATCTATTTGTTTAAAATTTAAAAAAATTTTAATGGCCGCAGTGACAAATTCATGAAGATATTCAAATGTTTATTTGCGCACCTGAACTGCTTTCTAAGTAATTGAAAAATTTCAGCTGCCTTGCTCGCCTCTTAAGTACCCAAACATTTATCTATTTATTTAAATTTTAAGAATTTTTAACAGTCAAACAAATTAAAATATCAAAATTTCGTTTTAGTTTTACAAATTCTACCTTTGCAAAAGAATTCAGCTTCGTAGCACATTCGTAAATACATAAACATTGAAAATTTGTTTTAACAATTAGAAATTTTTAGCGACCGCATTGTTGCACTTGCATGAGATTTTCGATTTTTCTGGTCGGTTTTGCATATAGTCCTACCCACAAAAATTTAGTCTCCAGGTCATCTAGAAGTACCTAAACATTAGTATCCTTCTGATATATGTTATTGTATCGTAAGTAAGAAGCGTCTATGTATAATAGTTAACGCTAAATTATGGAATTTGGGTATCACAGAGAGCGACAAATCCGCGGTGATTTTAAAGCTATTAAAGCCAATATAAGTAATAAATAAATGATTCAGTGGAAAGTAGGCGTCATAATTTCAGTTTGGATCGACTTGTTATTATCCTGAATTCAAGCTACCGGCATCGCATCTGTGCCGCCGCAGTGTGTGTGCATCAAATAGCAACTTAATAATAACCACTTTATTGAGAGTATGAATAAAACTCTGCATTTTCAGTGGAGAATTATATGCACTTAGGAGGCAGCCTGGGAAAGCGGAATTATAATATGTTTGTATAGATTTTTTCTCCCAGCTACAACACAGGTCTCCCCAGTTCTCTCAACAATCTTCGTCTAGCAATAATGCTTCAGCACCTGTGTGGAATCCACATAATACTTGATATTTACCTATGGTATAACTATTTGTGAAGTTTGGTTTACACATACAGATACATGTAGGTGGTTATCAATACATATATGTATTACTATAATTTACGCGGATGATCAAGTACTTCTAGCAAGAAAGGAAGAGGAACTCCAGAAAATGATAAGTAGACTAGTAATAACAGGTAAAAAATACGGTAAGGAAATAAATACAGAAAAATCCAAGGTCATTCGAATATCGAGCGAAGAAGAGAATCTGAACGTAAGTATTGGAGGAAAACCTTTAGAACAAATTTCAGAGTATAAATAAAGTGACTTATGTGTTTATTTGTTTTAGGTCGTATAACTCATAGACCGATAAAAAAATAGATGTTGATGTTAGTAGAGTGGAACTTCCATAAGTCGAACTTAAAGAGAAACAAAAAAGTGTTCGAGTTATAGAAAATCCGGTCAATGGAAATACGTTTTCTCATTTCTATTTTTCCCGGTAAAATTAATTAGCTTCGAGTTATGGACGTTCGAGTTCTGGAAGTCCCGCTGTAGGTATTATTCTGGTTAGATAAGAGGCAAGAGATTGTTGCTGCATTTTATGTATTCGTAACATGATGCTTTCATCTGAGATGAACTGTCTCGCAAGCCGCTTTGCTAGAGTCACCGTGTAGTCTGCTCCCTGCGCGTAATGTTTTCTTTTATCCTGCAATGGCTGGTCCATTTGCGCATCTTGGGATATTCCGCCGGGCTGCCAAATGGGAGAGCGTAAAGGGAGCGAACGGCCGTCAGGATACGACCTCGCGACACCTCGGGGCTTAGACGTTGTTTCCTGGACGTGATGGGAAGAAAGGAGGACGGGGGATGATGGACAGGGTGCACTGGGGCTTTAAGCCTCGCTATAGCAGGAGAATAAAGCCCTTGCATACACTTCCCCTTGGGGCAACGCAGTGCGGGAGACGTTAATGGCTACTACCCTTCGTTCTTCGCACACATAACCCTTCCGCATAAAATGTCACTATGACCGCGTTGAAAACAAAGGAATATTTTTCAGATTACAAAGATGGGATGACTCTGTTCGCGTTTTTACAGTTACTTTCGATTCCTTTTATTCTGTGCGATTTTTACGCAAATTGTTTCATTTTAAAGCGTAAAAAGATACCGAGTTCGTGAGGAATTTTAACATAACTAGATGATGTTTTTATGTGAAAATCGATAAAAAAATTATAGCGTAATGCAATCAAACGAGGTTTACTCGATAAACCTTGGCGATATGATGTTGTTATTTGGCCATAAGTCGCGAAATCGCTAATTCCGCAGGTTGGAATTGGTTTTTTCATTTAATTAAAAATTGCTTAAAATATCCATTTTAGGTTACTTTAAACGGGTATTGTATTCACGATGGTTGATAACATACCCGGAGAAAACAGAGAACTAGGTATCCGGATCAAACTGAAATTCAAGAATAAGCATTTAAGCATCAAAAATCGGAAGGAAAAATCAAACACTTGTCTTAGTTATATCCAACGGCCGTAACAATTTGTTATGGCTATTGGAGATACCTGACGTGAGTACTTGCCTTTTCAATTTTTTATACTCAAGTGGATATTATTGTATTTGTTTTCATCCATAAGAGGAGGTCGAAAATTCTTTAGTGCAGTGGTTTTGAAACTATTAGGCGCACAGCAAAATGTTGCGTAAAAAATAAAAAAATGGTGCGCAGAAAATTTAAGAGAATGCCTTTGTTTCTATTCTATACTATATTTTAAAAAAATAACCCCCAAGCTTCGCGTAAATTTTCTTAAGAAATAAGAATTTTAAATCGCAAATAAAAAAATACGCTATACCGATATTTACACATTTTTATTTCTTAACGTTTTCAATTATTTATATACGGCGCGCGAAATATTTTTCATTGTTTTTTTAAAGGTAGCGCCGGGCAAAATGTTTGGGAACCTCCGCTCTAACGAATGGATCAAACCCGTTGATCTTAAGAGAGACCAGGGATCGAGTAGCTATGGTCATCGCGATTGTTTCTTCGGTCGCTGGGAGATCGTGTGCGAGGGATTTCCGCTTTCGGTAGAACTTCCCTCTGGTAAGGGTGAAAAAAGCGATTGGAGACAACAGAGAGAGGGTGGGAGGAAGGGAGGGGGTGGGCGGGGGAAAGGGAGGGGAGAGGGAGGGGAGAGGGAGGGGAAAGGGAGGGGGAAAGGGAGGGGAAATGAAGGGGGAAAGGGAGGGGGGAGGGAGGGGGAAAGAGAGGGGGGAGGGAGGGAGAGAGAGAGAGAGAGAGGGAAGAGAGGGGTGAGGGAGGGGGAAAGGGATAGATAGATAGATAGATAAATGGCTTTATTTGGGCGAAATTTAAACCATGAGATCCACTCTTACATTTAACCCATCGTCTATGCTGAATTTTATTATAAAAAAGTAATAATAACATCAAAACTATTTAGATAATAACATACTAAATACAGACAGTGCGAAATAGGTAGGTACATATTCAGGAAAACTTCTAAGAAAGACATGGTGTTTGTGGGAAAAGTCTAGGAAGGACCTGCCTTGACCAACCTAGTAAAAACCCAAGCAGGAAAACACCCACGAAGTGAAGGGGGGTGGAAAAAACCTGCGAAAACCCTAGATACTTGAAAGAACAATGTGAAACGATGCATTATCACAATGAAGTGAAAAGTTAAAAATTAATGTTTACATAGCGGCTTAGAAATATAATAATACATAAAAATAAACAAGAAAAAAAGAAATTACAGTATTTAAATAGGAGACCTATTTGTCAATGAGAATAATAAACAATCTATAAATATCAAATGTACACTTAAAAATTACACGAAGAAAAAGAGTTGCAGGAAATCTGGGGGAAGGGAGGGAGAGAGAGTGCGGAGGGAGAGGGGGAGAGAGAGTGCGGAGGGAGAGAGGGAGAGAGAGTGCGGAGGGAGAGAGAGTGCGGAGGGAGAAGAAAGGCGACGCCAGATTCGCGTCACGTTCTGTTTTTCGTGGTCCGTTTCTCGGGAGGAGGTGGGGGGAGGGGCGCTACGAGGGAGGAGAAAGCGGAATTATAGCCGTCGTGGGCGAAAGGTCCGAGAGAAACGACGTCAGGCCGTGTTGTCGCGGGAAATGCGACCATTCTCTCACATCGATCGCCTCGGCTGCAGCCAAATACCGCTAACTAACGAGTGTTGGACGGCGGGTCGTAAGGCAAGTTGCGCTCCCCTCCCACGCCTGTCCCCTTCCCTCCTTCCCCTCTCTCTTTCTCCTTGTCGAATAAAACGGCGAACGCCAGCTATTCTTTTTTTTAATTCGTACTATAACAAGCGAGAAATAAATCACCGAAACGGGCGTGTTATTCCAGGTTATCTAAATTTGAAGTTTTTTCCCTTGTATGCTGAGGACGGGAAGGGTTCTCCAGATTGGTTGGAAAAAGAGCATCAAATAGAAAGACAGTCACTCGCGCCATTTACTTTGTGGAAACTGCATGCGAAGGTAAAGAGTCAGCGTACTGAAATAGCACTTATTAGTAATTTCGGCTGTTTGTTTTCGTTTCTTAGTAATCAGCCTCTTGGACCATTATAGCCATAACTCCTTACACACTAGACACACTCAAATGGTAGGAGGGAAACCCGGTGCAGGCATTAGCCTACTGTTTAGGAAGAGCACCAAGGGGACCAACTGCTTAACGTTCCATCCAAAGGACGTAGCGCTGACTTGCGCGATCTTCTCAGATCACACAAGTAGGCAATGGAACGATCCCAGGTTGAAAAATTCGACCTTCGCCGGATTTAAACCCGCTTTCTCTGGAAGCACATACGATATCGATGAAAAATATCCTACATCTTCAGGTATTTTTCATATTTTTACGCCATCCCGTTGCCATATAAGCTGTAATTTCTTGCATTTTGTTTTTTTTTTAACTTTTCATTTGCGACACATCAAGGCGCGTCTCCGCCCTTATTAAGCGACTAATTGCACAAACCGTCACCTGCGAAATAACTTCAACCCTTTGCTCGCCACAGTCGGCGTCAAAGAGAAGAGAAAAATAAAAACGCAATCCTCGCGAGGGCGTAGCTATTACATCCCATCGTGAAAATCCCCCACCCATAATTAAAAAAATAAGCAAAGTCAAAGTAACCTGCACTTTTTTAAAACCATTTAAATAACTTCCAACCCCGAAGGGAAGGGGATGAGGGAGGGAAGAGGAAGAAGAGGAAAGGCTTGCGAGAGAGAGAGAAAGGAACTCATTTTTTTACTGTGCGACCATAACCCATCGCGCGTGTCGTCATATTTCCGCGTGTTTTTTTTAATCCTCCCTCTTTCCCTCGCAGCGACAGTGCGGGTAGTTGAAATATGACGGAGGAAACTGGAAGTACGCTGGGCGAGAGTCGAGCACTCATGTGCACTCTTAAGGGGTGGGGGAGGAAGGGAGGAGGAACGGGAAAGAGGTGGGGGAATGAATGGGCCGAGTCGCGTGAAAAGGGGGCGTGGAGAGAGAGAGAGGGGGGGATACTGAAGATGTGGAGGAAATAAAAGAACTCCCCTCCTTCCCTCCTCCGTCCGCCTCCAGGACTAACCCTTACCTTTTGTATCCTCCCTCTCTCTCTATCTCTCTCCCTTTTTCCTCTCTCGGTGACAATGTGACTGGGGAGGCCTTAGTAAGCTCCACGTCTGCACAACGCGCGCGCCACCACCGTATATTTATCCAAGCTTCACGACATTCTTTTGTTTGGCTGCGATTGCGATATATTTCGCGTGCGGGTTGACAGCTCTCTCCCGTCTGGTCGTATCGGCACCATAGGCAAGAGAGAGAGAGAGAAAGAGCGGTGGAGAGAGGCTGTGGGAGAGAGAAAGAGAGAATCTGGAAGGAGTTGCAACGAGGCGTCAAAGGATATCGTAGGTGGTCCGATTAATTGGCCTCCATTTTTGCAACCATCTCTGCCTAACTCGCTCTTTTTCTCTCTCTCTCTCCCTCCAAAAGTCTACTTGTTAAAAGACCTCACACAAGCACTCCGATCCACTCGATCTCAATCTCGTCAAAAGAACGGTCGAGTGATTAAGTATGGTGCGTTGAATTATGGCGCATAACGTATACTTCGCCGCGTTATTTTTCCCGTCCTGTTAATTCCGCTTTCTGTCGGAAGTAAACGTATGGATTTATCTACTGCAGGTCTCTCCATATGTGGCCCGCGCCTCCATTCAATGTGGCCCGCGCCTTCATTCAATGTGGCCCTCGAGCCTCCAATAAGTCTTTGCCATTTTTTTTTACTAGATATAACAATCAAGCAGTTGGAAAACGTTATGCGTAACGTAACGAACGAAATTATTTTTGAATAACGTAACAAAAAACGTTTATGAATTTTTCAAAATAACTGTAACGAAAAAAATCGTTATTTCATTGTCTACGCTTTTACTGTGAGCCATTTCGAAAATTTTCATGAAAAAATCGTAATTTACCCAATTCACTAAATCACCTTTTAATACGAAATAAAATAAATGAAAAACAGGTTTTTCTATAGCACACACTTTTATAATGCACTCAAAAGTAGAAAATACATTTTTTTGCCTCAAATTTTTCATTTTGTAAATTTGATGTGAAGAATAAAAGTGGGTGGCCAAGAAGAAAATCATGTATGCAAACTACTTATATGTAAAGGCCACCCACTTTTATTCTTCACGCCAAATTTACAAAATGAAAATTTTTAGGCAAAAAAAATCATTTTCTACTTTGTATCATAAAAGTGTGTGCTATTGAAAACCCTGTTTTTTATTTATTTTATTATCTACTTTTGAGTTTTAAAGCTTTTTAAAATTTTCGAAGTTAATTCTTTATTTACATAGTCCATATTTGTGTTTTCTCGAATGAAATTGTTGAAACGCGTACGAAAACTTGTTAGATTAGAATGTACCACGAATGTGGATTATGTGCAAAATTTCAGTTCTGTAGCTTTTGTGGATCCAGAGATATAACGCATCAACGATGTTGAATGATGAAAACGCTCAAGCCAACTTCAATAAAAGTCGGAATGCGTACCAAAATTTGAAAGGTTCAAATGTACCACGAATGTGTATTATGTGCATAATTTCAGCTCTGTAGCGTTTGTGGATCCAGAGAGATAACGCATCAACCATGTTGAACGACACTCAGGCCAACTTCAATAAAAGTGTATAAATAGCCTACATTTGTATATTGTGCGCCTATACTTTCAAAAGGTTTTTCACGTTGATGCTCTGGCCCGCGGGGTTAACATTTATTGATCAATTGGCCCACTTGTAAAAATGTTTTGAGACCCCTGATCTACTGCATCGTGAAACGAAGGGAGAATCTCTACTATAATTTACTATTTACTACTATGTGTTTATCGGAGAGACGTATTCAGTCTCCTTGCGAGGATTATTTTGGTTGAGTTTATATGTTTACAGCTAAACCAACATTTTGCCCTTTTCGACAGAGAATTATCGAGCTCGTCTTATGGCTGAAAAATTCAAGAACGAGCGTTTAAATATCAAAAGATCGAAAAAGTGCTCGTCTCAGGTATCTCCGTTAGCCACAACAAGGATATGAGAAAATGGGGGTTCATAAGCTTGTTGTGGCTATTGGAAATGCTTGATATAAGAGTTTTTTTTGAAATCTTTTGGTTTTTAAGTGCTCGTTCTTAAGTATTTTACCCTGTAATTCGCCGGATTGGTGGGTTGCTAGGGATGCACTACAAAGAACTATTTTATAATGTTCAATTACGGTTTCGGTTATCCTTTATTTTTCCATCGATTATGTCCCCACTTTATTTGAAATATTAACGCAGCTAGCGTAAAGGGCCGTCAAAAAATGACGGCTTGGTATGCATGATATACGTTAAATTAACATTATAATAATGGCGACCTCAAACGCGGAAATTATGCGTGAAGTGGTCATGGCATTTATATTTTTTCCATTTTTTTCGGACTTGAAATCAAATTTCCAGCTGATTTGGAAATTTAGTTTATTTTAAAGTCTTCACGTTCGAGTCCCGAGTTCGCATCTCGATTTCAACGATATTAAAAATGTAAACGTAAAATATCCGATACTCAATCACATATTAACCAAATGTGAAACATAAACTCTTCTGGAATAGATCTCGTGCCCTTATCATGGGCAGTGACCCGTTTCAAATCTGAAAGGGCACGCGCCGAGTATCTGGCGAAAGATTAATTTGAGTTATTCGTTTTAATTCCTAAATTCTAACACACACACACTCATCGGATGACTTTTATCGGTATCTATACGAATCGTCCCAGAAAACTGTGTCACAATCGGTTGTGTACTTGCCCCAATGAATAACAAGCAGCTTTATTTAATCGAGTTTCTATGATGTCTATTTAGGTTGTTGTTGTTTATCTTTTTCTTTACATATCCCGGAGGCGTAGGTGCGTTTAATTCTCTCGATTTCAATGTATTTTCTGCGAGCATACATCCCAATTTTTTGGATTAATTGGTCGTCAGGTAGTACAATAGACTGTCGACCCATTCTTATTTGGTACTGGAATCAGGGCTGTCCCGAGGTGCCTGCGACCCTGGATTCTTCTGGGGCGCCAAATATTGGAAGTGCTTTCTCCGCAGTCTTTCTTCACATTATAAGTAGGTAAGAGTTGATTAGAAGATAATATTTCTGAATAAGCTGCCATCTCGATAGTATTAGTTAATTATTTTATTCATCATTGTTTAAAATTTTATCATTTGATTTCAGTGTCAGTGAATTAATTACAGGTTGACTTCTTCGTTAGGTAATATGGTGACTGATAATTGCTTATGTCACCTGTACCGCTTTGCTAGTCATGCCGAAAAAAACAGCGATATACCCACTCACTTTGGTCGTCAAAACCATAATCACCAGTGCTACTAATTTTAATTTTGGATCGCACATAATTTGGAGCATTTGTTTTAGCATAAACCGCTTGTTTTCGAGGAACCTGAAGTTAGTTATGTATTTTAAAGATTTTTTTACATATTCATATTTGATTAAAAGAATGGAATTTGTAGAGCATTGCTAATAACGCTATCATGTTTTGAATACCGCGCAATTCATTGAGTGAAAACGTAGCATACGATAATTTTTATTATAGACAACTCTCGTAATTGATCATTAATAAAATTAAGCAATTCTCGTAGAAAGCGTGGATTAAAATCATATCTTTGGATTCACGTCTTCTGGATCAGCATCAGAACCCAGAGTAAATAACAACGAGCAGTTATATTTTCGATTTGCTTTTCTATCTTGACAAACATCTCATAGATAAGTTGGTTCAAAAATGCCGAGATATTCGATTGCGAATTAAATCGGTATTCATGTATTCCACGATGCAATTCTCGCAAAGCGAGAGATATCGCCTCGTGTGCGTTCGCGTAACCGACAAAGCCCGGGAAGCGGGTGAAAAGCTAGGACAAAAGGATAATTAATGTCCCGAGGAGGAGACAAAACACGCGCAAACAAACCCTATAAACGTGTTTAAAAAATGCAAACACGTATCTTTTGCCTCCGCTTCATCCCGTAAATGTCCTTTTTATCCTGCCACTCTTCCTCTCCATCCTCTAAATCATTCCCTTCTTTTATCTCTCTATTCCTCTCTCATCTCTTTATGCGGTGTCTTTCTCGAACGCCCTCCCCCTCTCTCTTTCTTGCGGGTGAGAAATGGATTCGCGTGGGGCCGCGTGTTCCGCCCCGCTTTGTGACAAGTGCCTTGGTTTCTTCTCCTACATGAGATTGCCACCTTTTCCTGGAGAAGTGTGAATTCGTTTAAATTTCTCCCTTCCCGAGAGCAAACCGTCTCGAGGATCCATTTGCCTGTGTGATTCACGTCGAGTGTTGAGAATCCCAGGGTAATGTTGCGCCCATCCGTCGACCTCTTATATTTATCGGGTTTTGCTTTGGGTCCCCTTTTTGCTTCCTTTTTGCGTGTTAACGGCGCTCTCCTCGCTCGCAGAAGCCTTTCCTTGGTTCGGTGTTTTTTTTATTTTCTCCTCCTCGTGCTGCTGAAAGAGATGGCCCTTTCATGGAGGGATTTTGATACGCGTTGCGCGGTGGCTATTTTTTTTTTGTTTTAGATTTTCGAATGTGGCAACGTCCCACTTTCATTATCACGCAAAAGTAAGATTTATGAAAGAAAGGAAAGAGCTAACACATCACGCGCTTCACAGATGAAGTTCTGAATCACCTCCGCTTCGAAACAGGTCTGTTCGAACGATGAATGGCATCTTTTTTGGTAGGATTTCTTATTTTTTTTAAGGAATCGTTAACTGGAACCGTTTTAAAGATTTATGGATCCTGTAAAGAGACCAAAATTACTGAAGCTTTGATCAATTAAAGCCAAGAAAAATTACTTTTTAAATATTTATTACACAATAAAAAGTGTCATGGTTGGCTTCTATGAATACATTTATGGAAAATTGAGGAAAAATAATGGGCATAGTCTTTACCAGCTTGTGCGATCTTTTGTGGAATTATATATCCTAATAGTCTATTTTTTCTCACCGAAGAATAATAATTATCGTACATTTCATAATATAGTTACTAAATATATATTTACCTATACTCTTGAAAAATCGTTAAGACGTGTTGTAGCTTTGAAAATTTTTAGGTTTCTATTTTTGAGTGACGTTTATTACTGGATGCTCTAATAACGTTAGCCTTTTCTTCGACTTTCGCAATTCTGAGTGGAAGTTTTGATTTAGCAAATGTCAAATAAAAAATGACCATGCTCTTCGGCAGCGAAGATCGCGAAGGTAAAACATAATATATGCAATAGTTTTATTGTGTTAATTTTTTAGATTTAACTTTATTGCGTAATTATTTCGTTTTCAATATTAACGGAAATCACTATTTTCTCTAAAAATTCCATTCATATTCTACATTTATTGTTAGATGGATGGAGTCGTTATAGGATTGGCTGCCGTATATCGCGGATACATAATGCTTGGGAACCGCTGTTCCGCAGTATAAATATCGCTGCATAATTTAAAAATGTTTTAACCCGCTTAGCCCGATTGTATATTTATTTCTTCTTAGCCAAATATCTCAGTACCATTTTCTCGAAAACTACCTGATGGATATTCTATTGTAATACATTTTCAGAATCATATTGATTTCTAGATTGTTGAACTACCCATAAAATTGGCACGAGGTGCTGCACAATAAAGTGTTTGTTTTTCCACACAAATTACTTACTAAATTGCTCAAGTTTTAATCTTCATATTTTAATACATATTGTGTTAAAACAGCTTCATAAAATTCATTTGTAATCAAATTATGCATATTTCCTATAAAACAAAATTTTTAAAATGAATTATGATTTTTAAAAACTCCCGGGTTAAAATATTTTAATTATAGTTTAATTTAAAGCAAACTGAAAAATAAAAATAATTTTTTGGACACTCAGAACTCGCTATTAGCATTTGAAAACATTTTGACGCAAGTACAAATAATTTATAGTATTCTCAATGACACTCAAACGTATTACAAAACCAAACATTGATTAAATAAACTTAGATGCCCGAAAATATCATGCAGAAATTTTCAAAAATTTACTAATATGCTTCTGTTAAGCTTAATTTTGCTTATTATTACTTAATTCTTGCTTATTTTTGCAGTTATATGTATGATTATAAACTATTTCACTTACACCAAATTTTTTAAATCTGCTAATACATAGTAAGTTCCGAGTGTCCAAAAATGATTTTTTATTTTTCAGTTTTCTTTAAATTAAACTATATTTAAAACATCTTTACCTCAGGGGGTTTTTTAAACTCTAATTTATTTTCCTATAAATTCAACTCTCTTGCTTCCTCCGCTTGTGTCCGCGTTTTCTTCGAGAACGAATCGCTCCGTGTATTTATTTTTCTCGAGGCCTATTCCTCAAACTATCTTTTAAAACCTTTCTTATCTGGCCACATATATATTTCTTCAGATAAAAGTTCGATAGCTCCGCAAAAAAGTGTATTCCGAGGCAAATCTTTGGATCAGATCCGAAAACTTTGGGCGGTAAAACGCTCCGAAATAGAAGTGACGTCATGATTAGCTTGAATCCAACGTGTGTGAGTCGGTGAAGACAAAAGAAAAACGGAAAGACCGCACGTCTCGAAAGTTTACCGCAATAAACTAATAAAACGATTGTAAATGGCGGAAGGAGAGAGGATTTCCGGAAATTTCGATGCCGTTGCTACGATGTTCCTTTTTGGTTTTTGGTTGGCGCCGCGACAAATAAAGGTTAAGAGATGGATGAAGGGGTGGGTAACAAACTACGATATACTTCCCACGTTTCACCTGCATATATAAGATTGCTTTCCGGCGATGATTATTTGCCAGTTTTCCTTTCCAAAATTAATTATACTTTTTAAAGAATGACGCAAAATGGTATGTTTTTATTCCGCAGTGTATTTAAAACTAAACATAAGGTATAATTTATGCGTAATTTCATGGCCGGCGGACAGAAAGGAATAAGTTCTGGAACTAAAGAAATGAGATTTAAAAGTTTATTGTAACCTTCAATGCCTCCATTTGTTTAAAATTACGTACAAGTTTTAATTTATGCATAATTCCATTCCCGGCGAGCAGAAAGGACTGAGAAATTTAAAAGTTTTTTATAACCTTCCAATCCTCCCTTTGATGTAATTCCTTTTCGGCGAATATATTTCGACACTGTAATCGAATTAAATTTTTACTCATTCTTTAAAAATATATTTTCTGCGAAATCAATTGATTTTCCTGGCAATCATTCCTGACATTTTGGACTTAATCCCCACCAGTCATGGAATTTATTACACTTATTTTCTCCTTGTGGATTTTCTTTTGACTGTGGCGTGCGCGAAAACGTACCTTTGAAAGTCACAGGGAAACCTTTTCGTAGGTCGTGATGCACTCGTACGCTCCGTAAACGCGACGATTAAAAAGTATAAAAGGACTTGTAAGGTTATGTCGCAATAAGAGCGAGCGAAAAGGTTGAGCGGAAGGAGGCGTGGCTGTTCCATAAAGAGGAGGATAAAAAAGAGCACTAGAGAAAAAGAGAAAGAGAGAAATGTTTAGAATTGTCTTTTGCGATCCCAAATGGCGTTATAAGTCCCCTCCTTCCTTTCTCCCTCTAGCGTTTGCGAGTGAAAGGTGAGATGTTCTGAAAAAGAAGGTAATATTGTAAACACCGATCTTTTTCGAGGCGAAATGTAAAGGATTCTTCGGAGCGTGGTCTGTTTTCTTTCCGTTTGGCCTTTTGAGTGCGCGGAACCGTTCCGACTTTTTCTTTCTCTCCTCTCTTCAACCGAGAAAGCATGTTTTTTTCTCGCGAGAGAAGAGAGGGCGGATTATGGACGCACGTGTTCATTTCGCGGTCTTATTCCTCATCCTGGCGTTCGGCTGTCTTTTTTTAAAGAAAGATCTTTAGTACATTAACGGTTATTTTTAAATTGCTTTTGTGCGATTTGGCCTATTCGTTTTTGCTTCATTTTATTAAATTTTTTCTTTTTTAAAACTTGTAAATGGAGAAATCAAGTTGCGAGAGTTTCTCCAGTCTTGTGCTTCTGATTTAATTCTGTGTTTTCTTATTGTTTAACATACAATATTACTCAGGATTATGGATTATCTCTTCGGTGAATGTCACAGTTGAGTGCTCCATATTCTCTTTAGATTTTTTAAACAATAAAACTAAAATAAAATTTATAAAATTCCTTGCTATAAAGCCGAGTAGATGCCTATTCCTTCTATTTGGCTGTACGTAAATACTTAAGCGGAAAAAAGTATGTTGTACCCGTGGAACCGTGTGTTTTAAATAAAAATATTAGTCCTATTTAATTTGGCGATCGGTTATAAAAGTAAGAAGTGGTTATATCTTTTGCGAATAACGGCAAATGAGCTTTCGGGAAAGGCATTTTTCTGCACATTGGTGTCAGAATCGCGAGAACCAGGTGTTTCCGAGTCAAAGGAGGCCTCCATGGCCATGAAAGGCTGCGGAGGTGCGTGAAAAATCGACCCTCCCACGCAAGAATTCGCGCACGGAATTCTCTCTCATTTTATGCGCGCTCTTTTTTTTGCGTTTCGCACCGTCTGCCAAAAATAACTCACACGTATTTCATCTGACATCATAAGATTTTTCCGCTCACCGAAACTCGGTGGATATCCGAGCATCCATCGCCTTTGAATTGATCCAAGCTTTTCTCTGCGTTGGCAATAAAGCTTTTTAAAAAAGATCATGTCGCATCAAAATACATTAACGGAATCATGTGTGCACTCCTTTTTGATGGATGTGATAAAATATTTTCTTTGGAAACGACTTGTTATTTCGTAGCAATGATTTTTTAGCTGCAATCAAATTATGCTGAATCTGTATTTTTACTGCAAATGGTAAGTTTATGAGGCTTAAAACGTTAATTAATTTGATAGAGTTTCCGTTTATACTAAAAACATCCAACTTATTTGGCAGAATTTAGAATAGGGTTGGAGATCGAACCATGGATTTCGACTGCTCTACTTCACTTTTTCGTACTGACTTTTTATAAAAGCAACAGAAGTATTTCATTACCTGCTAAACTCTCACTAAGTTGTGCATTGCTCTCCAGGTGACATTGTTTGACAGCTGGTCATCAAAATCCTAATGATGTTTTTGTACGATGAAAGATAGTAAGTTGCGATTGAAATAAAATATTTTTATTAGTTTTTAGCATTTTATAGAATCATTAGCGCTAAAATTAGTCATTCCCAGCACCTGCAACCGTTTCATAGCATTGAAAATAAAAAAAATGATTTTATTTCGTAGCGCCCGAAGATTTACCCACTAGGTGAACCGCTTATAGATCACGTTTATTTCTCTTCTTTCTACCTTAACTTTTAGGAGAATTTAGTAGGTTTTTGGAGAATGACACACAAAAACGGAAATAGAAGAAATCGGAGAGGAAAACGCGAAGGAAAAATATATTTAAAAACACCTCTTATGTGTGTTTTCGGTTTAAAACTGCCTGTTCCTTGCCATTCGTCGAAACACTCTCCAGGAAAGGAAAATGACGGGAAGAAGAGGAGACGGACGTGGAGTGATTTAAAATGGGTAAGCCGGAGATGGTTGAAAATAGCGAGAATGGCTACAGTCCGTAAAAGGGTGAAGGGAAAGAGAGAGAGGTCCCTTTCAAGTCGTACGTGTATGCAAGAATAGGAACTTCTCTCTTCGGCTGCTTCCTACTTATTTTTTTTTGCAAAAGGAGTCGTGGAGGCTTCAACCCTTGCCCCATATAAGCGCACGTACCTCTCTCACTCCCTTTGCCATCGACTGTGGGAATTTCACAAGTAATCCTTCGAGATCTGAGAAGTGCTTGTGAGATGTGAGACGGATTTTTTACTCGATTTCGACAATAACAGAGAAAGTAGAGTAAAAATCTGTAAGTTTCGTAAAGATCTTTAATTCGATTATATTATGTTATCTGATTTTGCACAACTAACTTCCTTTAACTTCCGCCTTTCTATCAATCGGCTGCTCAATGTTCTACCTAAAGTGTTGGCAACTTATGGCTCTCGAACCGCAGGCGGCCCGTGAGAACATTTGTATGGATCCCATGCAGCTACGACCATAAATCAATCCTTGAACTTTAACACAGACAGTTCCGTATTTGATCATAATGTTTTGGCCATAAAACATTTTCCGAAGGACGATAACAAATTATATAGACCTGTCTGTCGCTAATCTGATATCACAATCTCGGGGAAAATTCGGACAAAAACTTATCTAGCCATTGCGAAACATTCACATTCGAATTTACAAAAGCCTCCCGCCATGCTGATAAGGTTGTCTACCTCTTTTATGCCGTTATCCATTTTCTTACAGATGTGTTATCGATAAAACATCATTTCGAAACAATTTTCCTTTTCGCTCTCTACTGAGATCCTAACTTCTTCACTCTTGCTTTCCAAACTTTCTTCATTTAAATCGCATTATTTATCGTTGTTTTTTAACCATCCGCATTAAGTTTTTTTACATAGATTGTAATTTTTATATAATTAAAACGTTATTTTTTTTTCGATTTGAAGGCTGCGTAATTTTGAAGTACAAAAACAACGTTTAAGTTTAGAGCATTTCGGTTAGTGAACTAATTCGAAGTCAAATTTGATCTAGGGAAACTTCATCAACGACTAATCAAGTTGAGTAATTGGCATGTTAAAAAATGTCATTAGAACCAAAATATTCATTCCCAATGACCTTTGATACGTTGCCACAGAACGTTGGAAAAAATAAAAGCAGTAAACCTAAGAACTGTTCGCTTAATTAGAACTTTCCCTCCCTTGAGTTGTCACCATATATCCCTTGCATGTCCAAGATCACTTTTAAACAGAATTCACGCATTAAAGTGACACGACCTCGTAACGGAAGCGGTTGATTGCTCCTAAATGATTTAAACAGTAACTTCTGCCGCGCTAACAGCTTATGACTCTTCCCCTCGCGTCCAGGCTGGCTGTTAATGGTTAGGGCTGGCACCTCAAACTCCATGGGACGTCAGGACCGCAGTGTTGCGATGACCGAAAGGCGCTTTAGCATTGCACGTGGTTGAGGAGGGTCGCATTGAGGAAAAATTGATTACAACTTCACGATTGAAGACAGTCATTTACTCTTTCAGAGTAATAATTAGTGAAGCGTATTATATTATTTAAAAAAACTCGTCTAGTTTGTAGTAACCTAGTACATATTTATGAAAGATATCAATACATTTGGTGTACACAAAGTATAATATGAGAGGCGCAGAAAAGGTCCTCAAGTTTTGCATGTCTTGATTAGGTTGAAAACAAGCGACCGTGTTTGGACCCTTCTATTCCCTTTAAAAGCGACGTGGGACATTGTCGATGTCAAAGGAAATCTCTGAAACTCGCGCGTTCAGACCAGAAAGAGTGCACGCCTGCGTCGCCCATCTTACTAATGAAAGCCTTGTCCTTCTTAACGACACACGTACACGGGAACATAGCCGCAAAATACTCTCATAAAGGTGAAATGTGGGCGGGGTGCTGGAGAAATAAAAAAAGTCATCTCCGAAAAACACGAAAATGGCAGTCAGAGAGGGCCATTACATTTGTCATTTGTTTTTTGATCAGCCAGGAGGGGGAGAAAGGGGGATTCCAGCCGAATCTCCTTCCCGAGTCAGCAAAGAGAACGCTGCAGAATTGAAAGAATGCAAATGAAAGCACGCACATAATTTACATTAAGCCGTGAAAACCGCGGCGTATAGCGAAATCTATCTTTTTCTATATACGTTATGGTGAAAGTAAAGGTAACGTTCCTGTACAATGTACCATTTTTAACCAAAATAATACATGTTAATACAGAACATAAGACTTTTTTATCAAAAATAGGTAAAGAAAGTAAAATAAATGAAGTTAATGCTCATAAACATGTTCATCTTAGATCTACTCAGCTATACTTTTACACGAACTATCACAAAGAAATAACTTGGACGTCAACTTTACCGCAACTGCAATTTTTGGAACTTAACCTTTTGCTTCTCGAAAAATACTACGCATATTCGAAGCGGCGCGACGTATAACGAAACATGTTCCTCAATTCAATGACGACGTAAAATCGGAACGACGCATAACGGGGCGAGGTGTAGCGGGAGCTGTATATATTCGCATCTCACCTCGTCTAACGTTAAATAACTTAATTTCTTTGCTTTTGCTTCAACTGCTGTGCAACGAGACGGAAAAGGATATCGATATTGATTACTGAATAGATGAGATAGTAAGCGGAAATCAGGAAAGATAAAAATGATGGTATGTTTATAACGCACTCGTAAATGTGTATTTAAATTCGATTAAGATGTTGGCAAATATTTTGGGTTTAATTTCAAATCGACACAACTCGATAATTACCGGGGTATGACGTTAGTTATCATTAAAGCGTACAAACAAACCAGCATTTCCCTAGAAATGTACACCATGCATGCCTGAATTAAATGAAGACGTTTAGCGTTTATCCCTTAACGAAGGGCGTGTAAGATCTATACGGGGAAAAGATTATTTAACCTCGTTATCTCGCGGTTCGTCGTGCTCATTCCTGCCCCTTTTAGCGCGGAAAAGATTAAATTTTGCCTGCCTCTCTTAATCACTTTGCTCCATGCGAGGACTCGTTCGTTCGTCGATAACAGGAGCAATTGAGGGAGAAGCTTCTATTCATTCCCTCGAGCGAAACAATCCGCTCCCGACCTCGTAAACTCTCTCTAGGATGTCGAGATCCAATCAAATATTCTGTAAGGCTCCCCCAAGGAGGAGAAACCGTTCCACATGCTTTCTAGGATTCTATCTTAACGCTTTGCGAGTAATTGCAAGGTGGCGCGCGAGCCAATATTGCCTTCATCATCCTCTTGCTTCTCTCCTTTCTCTCTCTCTCTCATTCTCTCATTAGTTTTCCCTATAATGCACCTCAGTATAAGAAACGTTCTCGGAGGAAACTCGCCGTGAAAGAGATAACCTAATCCAGTCTCGGAAAAAAACGCTTTCGCATTCCGGTCGTATTCCTGCCGTTGGATGCGGATACGTTCGTTCCGAGCCGGAAAATCAACTTTCATTTGTTTGCAATGCATAACTCAGCAAGCTCCCTCATCTATTTCTTCCACCCCGCGTATCGCAACGGGATAATTCGAGCCTTTTAAAAATGTTTTTTCAGATCTCTGTGGGGTGGAACGAAAGCTTTTTAAAAAAAACTTTCAGGCATGTCTTAATAAATCCACCTGCTATTCTGTAATTAAGTTTGAAATTTAGATATCCTTAGTGTCATCAGCGTCAACTACTAATGAATTTGTTGAACAAACAGTTCACATGGTTGAAAGGTAGTGGAAGGCAGCCCAGGTGTATCTTTTTGGCGTAGCAAATTTACAAATCAAAATGAAACTCGGTATTACGCAAAAACGTATGAAGTTATGTTTATTTACACGGCGGTGTCCAGAAGGATGAAAGATAGAAGGAGCTGTTGAGTATGAATAATTAGAATTTATGCATGGAATAAAAAATTCACCTTAATAGTAGATGGTTGGCGGATTAGAGCAATAGATTAATGAGGCTTTGTTGATCTCTGTCGAGTTAGCGTCTGGAGAAAAGTGAACCTCAGAAGCAATCTTTCATAAACTGTGCGCTTCGTACCTTCCTGTTCTTCTATATATGCGAGTGTTTTTCTGAATCAACGAAAAATCCATGTAATAATATAGTTTTAGAAAGTTCTGAATATATTTTAGAAGTTCGCTACTCCCGGGCTGGAAAATAAAAATACAGTATATAGCGCCACCCCCGCATACCGCCCATGAATCGTTGTGAACAGAACTTCCACCTTATGATTAAATGGAGCAAGCATATACCTCGATTTACCACCACCCCCGCTTTAACGCCAATGTCAGTAATAGACAGGTGGTGGCGCTAAATCGGGGTTTGATTATACTCGACTCAGGTTGCGATCGTTAACGTCGCTGCTACTGGGTAATGTTGGTTATAACGTCCTCTCTTTAAAGAACGTGCTCTTGGGCTACTAATACGAACTGCCATGGGAAATGGCGTTGCTTCGATAGAAGCGAAATGATATTCGCCATTAAAAGCGAGCAACTAAAAGCGAAACGACTCCTTCCACTAATGGCTCGCGCATGTTTATGCGGAAGTTAATGTCCTGTACCGGTAAGACGCAGCACTACCACATTCCTTTGGAGATGCTGTCGTATCCTTTTTACGAAGAGGATTGAGAAAAACGAACTCTTTAGTCGTCGGGAGTCATGAAAGGCCGTAGGAATCCGATTTCTAGGTTATCGGCGCACGTGACTTTTTAAGTCTCGTGGATTAAACGCTCTTCTCTTGACCATATTTTTTTCATTGTCTCGGCTGTAAAAAAATATTGCGCACAAAGCCTTTTCCCCCTTTACCTTCTCATTTAAAGCGCTTATTCGGATTTAATTTTTTTCCTAATTTCATTTCCTTTGTCGTTCCTACTCTTTTCCCCATTTATTCTCTCTCTCTAAAGAGGGAAACAGTAATTCCTCCGGAGAGGTAGGTGCCACTGCTGTCGACTGAGAAAAGATGTTTTTTTTATGGAGGCTTTGAAATGAGTTCCGCAACTTCCGTTTGCCCTCCTTGAGGTCCAACGCTGCGATGGCGTCTGTTTTTTTTCATGCCTCCCGGTCAGACATTCCACGCCATTCCGCCCTTTTATCTTTATGTTTTTCCCCTTAATAAAATCCAGGAATGGCTTTTAATCCGTTTATCTCTCACAAGCTGGAATGAAGTCTTTTTTTCACTCGGAGACGCGAGGCGAATTTCGATATCCGAGGATTCAGAGTTGTTTGTTTACTTAGATATTTCAGAGAGAGATAAAGATTTTCGCGGCGCCCCACTCTAGCCATGTTTTTCATAAACTGGTGGTTATATATCATTTTATAAATGTTTTTCTACTGTTCTATTTTATCATCTACGGGCGATTTAATTTATTGTTCAGCTATACAGTATGAGATATGTTTTGAGACTTTTTTCAAGCTAAAAACATTTTCCTTACTTAATGCTCTCACGAATGAGAAGGGGATTTCAAATTATATATATATATATATATATATAATTAAACGAGAAAAATTTCTTTATTTTTTCGTTTTCTGATCGTGATGAGTTTTTTATGCACAACATGGCATTATGCACTGTCGGTTTGCAACGATAATCAGTATAATTGAAACTATTTTTTCTTTTTACTTTGTTACATCTTATTTCCCTGCAAGAACGGACTTTTGTTACACCCTGTATATATATATATATATCATTCTATGTAGACGTTCCTTACAGAGGATTTTTTTCTTAGGTAGGATTTTTTGAAAAACCGACTAGAAAAAACGAAAAGCATGAAAAAGTGCAACAATGCGGCCGCTATAAATTCGCTATTGTTTAAACAAATTTTCATGGTTTATGTATTTCCGCATGTGCTACGGAGTTGAAATTTTTTTTGTAAGTAGAATTCTTAAAAAAAACGAAATAGGGATTATACAAATTTTGATATTTTAGTTTGTTTGGCAGTTAAAAATTCTAAAAGTTTAAACAATTGGATAACTGTATAGGTACTACGGGATAAGCTAGGAAGCTGAAATTTTCAAATTATTCACAGAGTAGTAAATTTGCACAAATAAACATTTCAATTCTACCATATATGAAATGTGGCGGCCGTTAAAAATGATTTAAATTTAAACAATTAGAAAAATATTATTTTACTTCTAGAAATGCTACAACTTTAAAATTTGGCTAAAATATGTAGCATTAGTACCCCATAATGGAGAAAGTATAAAATTTTTAAAATTGCAACATTTGGGGATATTTTTAATCTATTATTTTTACATGTGGGAAAAACAAAAGTCGCTGCGGCGTTGAAATCTTTGGAATTAAATGAATATTTGTAATGATAAAATGTCTGTCTGAAAAATGAATGTTTTTTCAAGGTGTGATGAAATGCTTGCAGTATGCAAGCACCAACTACTAGTAGATGTATGTATATATATATATATATATATATATATATATATATATATATATATATATATATACACATATGTATATATATGTGTGTGTGTGTGCGTGCGTGTGTGTGTGTATGAATGAGAGGAAGTGAGAGAATTATCGATAAAAAATTCATGAAAGCAGAAAAAATGAAAAACATTCCAATATTCTCCAGAAAAAAAGAAGAGGCTAAAAAAGGGTAAAATGTGTTCACATTTATTAATTTGGCTTATTAATAGAAATTCTACGCTAACTTAGCGTTAGTATATATTTAAGAGTCAGTGAATATTGCTATGTAACGATGTCAAGTAACGAAAATGTAACCATGTAATTGTATAACACTGTCGGGAAAGTGGTTTCATCCAAAACGACCCGAGAGCGTTATCGAGTATTTGAAAATTTTCTGATATTTTCGAGTTTTATTCTAGATTTTGCGGAATCCAATTGAGGAAGTTATGAAAAGCTATCAACATATCAAAAATTTACTGTCTCGTATTTTACAAGTTATGAGAGTAGGTTTGGCTCAGAGAATCGTTAGTCAAATTAATAGCTAAAGCTAAAACGTAGTTTTAATTGTCATCGAAAAAGTACACAAAAACAAATCGCAGTTGTAAGATTAATAACGAGGACATGCAGTTTTTGACAGCGTGAATGCGTGTTTTAAAATTTTTATAGATCTTGAAAGGTATTTATCATTTCGCCATGGCTATATCCATTTACGCCAGGGCTCTGCAGGGGCAGGAATAAGTTTGTATTTGCAGTTGCGATTGCTTCGGGGGCCGGATTTAAGTTCTCATAGGAACTTACTTCAGAGACTAGGAGGGATCCTACCGGCGAAAATTAATAATAAATAAATTTGCACAGCACTGATCTGCGCCCCTTGGTTCACAAATAAAAATTTAATTATATATACTCGTTGAATAAGGCAAAAATTCTATGAATATGAATTAATTTTATGTGGGATATAATTTTTATTAATTTACTTTCTTAATATTTATGCGGCTGAAACGGTAATGATATACGCAAATATTTATGAGTAGCTTAGGAAACAACACCCACAGTTTTTAGGAAGGGTCACAAGACCGTAGAATTTTCATTCCGCTATGTTATAGGAAGGTACTGGGTAAAATTGCTTCTGTTTAAATTCATTGTGTGCATGCTCGGTTGAACACAAGGGTGGCACCTCGCGTTAAGACGAGCCTTGCTTTTGGAATTATTACTTGAGCAATATACTTATTTATTTATTTAGTTATTTATCCGTTATCACCCTAGATATTACCTTAATTTATTTACCTTTTTCGCTTTTGTTTAACGGAGTGACGGCATTACCATTTATCAGATATTCCAATCCCTTTGGATTTATATAAATTAGTGGGTAATGGCAATAATTAAACGCTTGCGACTGTCAGATTTTTTTGGAATGTCATGGAGTTGTAAATTGAATTTTGGATTTGCGGAAGTTGGGTGAGCTAAAGTCATAAATTTTAGGTTTCACTCCAAAGAGGAGTTATCATCCCACAACGGCTTTCAGGCTGCCCGGTATCTGAGGAGTCAGACAGAGAAGAAAAAGAGAAAGAAAAAGAAGATGTAGTTCAATTTTTTTACATTTTGTGTGACATAATTGATTTTATGTAAATCAGACACAATTTGGAGTAGAATTGATTGTTTGTTTTTTTATTTGTTAATTTTACTGATAAGTACTGGTGATTATCCTTTAAATGTAATTGAGGTGCGAAGCTTTATATTTTTGTTATTAGTCGCATCGTGTGAACTGTTTAAATGGAAGAGAGAAATCTCATTCTTATATGCAAGGTACGCTATAAATTACGTCAAGATAACCTTTTCTGGTTTCTCCGTTTGATTGTGATGGATTATTCTGGCCGAATCTCAATTGAAATTAAGAACAAAGAAGCTCTCTTCGGTACTAATAGATATCGTCGTTTGAATGATACAGCGTTTATTGACGCTCATTTAGCCACGGTGCAACATAGTACGAATTGTGGTCCAGTAGACTTTCGCCTCTGCCCTGATTTGTTCGTTTCGATCGATATTTTGATTGATTATACTCGATTACAATGCCAATTTCACGCATCCGAGGCAGGTGGTGCAGATGGCCTTGCGGGAAGGAAGGCGAATTAGCGGCGTAGATTATTCGGAAGGTTTCTCGTCCTCGCGGTTGGCTGCGTTGAGAGCAAACCCTCCATCTCCCTCGCCTCGCGCTTTTTGTGTCGCTCCTCGTCTTTCATTTATCTTTTTTCATCGCGAGTCATTTCACGCGCCCGCCTAAATTCATCTCAACGAGTTACGTTTTTCTCTTCCGCATGTTCTTTTTGCATGAATCGAAGGGGAACGGCGTCTTCCTCCATATCATTTATTTTTTTATTTTGGACCACCCAATTTCGCAGTAATTTCTCCCATCCGGAACATCTCTTATTCACCCTCCCCCTTCCTGTATTGTTTTTTCATTCATCCGTTCCAAACTTTTCATTTCTCTCCCACACTTCCTCGTTTCCATTTCAGTTTCTCACTTCTTTTGTTTTTTGTCATGTCTTCGTAACACTGCCAGGCATCGCACAAAATGTTTCCCTGTAAATAACAAACAGGCCACTAGCAACGGTACTTGTAATTTAGTGAACGTTAAATTTAACGCATTTTGCACTGTTTGAAAGAACATGTTCCTGAATTCCATCGTCTTTATTGTTTAAGTCGTTATGAGTTTTTAAAGCAATTTATTCCGCTGCTCTATTACATTCTCATATACGTAGTATATTGAGAAAGTATTGTTATCGTGAAAAAATTCGACTTCGAGATTTTGATGAAAATACACGTTTTAGGTGTTCCTGATTCCTTAAAAGTGGTTTTCGCCTTGCCGTCAGTCAGTCTGTCTGTCTGTCGGTCTGTTCACTGTTCTAGAGCCCAAACGCCTACATAAAATCGAATGATATCTCGTATTTGTGCAATATATCATATTTTGCAGACCCTTTTTCATAAAAATGATATTGCACAAAAATGAAGGGTAGTTTATTCTTGACGATTTTTAGAAAGATTTTATTTTCTCGAAAATGGTTTCAGAGAATTTGATCAAAATATCCAATTATAGAGCCTGATGTCACAAATAATACTACCAAAGCTATATAGCCCTTAAAATCATTATATGGCTTCAAGGGACATTACAATTTACGCTAAGCTACCTTACCTAAGCCCTATGTCGTCACGCCTGCGCCGCGATCCACCCTAAATCATATTACAGCCTAAACGGTATATCTAAATCGATCGATATATCATATCTGTGGATAATATCATCTAAAATAGACTCTCTGAGGAGATGAACGATATTGCGCAACAATTAAGGGTACTTTATTCTAGGATATTTTGAAACAAAATTCGATTTCCTCAAAAATGGCTATATGGATTTTGATTTAAATCCATCCAATCGTATGGCCTAATGTCACAAATAATACTAACTATGCCATATGTTCCAAAAAATTACTAAATATCGACCAGTGGCATTAAAATATACGCTAAACTACGGTTAACTTTGATTTATAAGCGTTTTTTTATAAGTGTATACAGTCGACCAAACGTATATACGTATATGAGAAAGTTTGTGCAATGTATATTGCGCCGTTAATTTTGATATAAATGTTAAATCACATTTATTTTGAGATAAAGCGCTAAAATTAATGCGCCTGATAATTTTTCTCCTTAATGTTCGGAAGTATTTTGTTCAAAACATTTCCGGGGAGAGTTCCTTGTGTCCCATCAATAGCAAACTTTCATCTCTCGTTCGATCTCTTTAATAACTTTACATTCTTTATTCCTTTTCCTTCTTCTACTCATCCCTTGCGTGCCCATCTCTTTCAAAACGTTGAACGCAGCTCTGCGTTCTCTTCCACGATGGCGCGTTTTACGGCGCCATCCAGCGGTAGGAAAGTTGCCGGTTAACACACCGCAGAGTCCATTTTCCGCCTCTTCGCTGATGAAAAAACATTATAATATTCATCCGTGAGCGGTGTCGATTTCCCTCGTTGCATATCATGGAAGCCAAGCGACGGTTATCGACAATACGAAAGAAATCCAATTTACGGGCCTTGAACCCTCCTTCCCTCATACACACGGCGGTTTCATTTCACCGATAGGGAGTTAAGGAGAAAAAAATGAGAGGACGCCGTGCTTCAATCCGGTTGAGAATGTGATTGCGTCGACGTCATAATTTCACGATTTCATTCCCGCCCGAAGACGAATTTGCGGAGGCGATAGTGCAAATGCTTAGTCGGAGAAGCAAATTTCTCGAGCGAAGGTTTGTCTGCGACAGCTGCAAGCCTGCGTGTCGAAGAGTTGATTTATTAAAATTTTTTCGAAAATAAAGACGCCAATGCAAGTAATCTTTGTGTGTGTGATTTCGGTTCGTGGGTAGGAATTAATAATATTATTTTTTTTTCAGTTATCACTTGGAGAAATCTCCAAACGTGAATTCATAAATTGTCCCCTAGAGGGCACATTCGTCGATCCGATCGGTCCGAGGAATTTATCGACCGGTTTTAAGAGATAGTTGAGCCTCATATTATTCGATCGAGGAGTGTATTTATTTACCATTTAATTGTTAGTGAAAAACCTGAAAATCAACTGTTCAAATCAATAGGTAAATTATTTTCATGCGGAGTCAGTTTAGGTAATGGCGTGTTCGAAAATAACGCTCAAAACTTCTTAATACGTGATTCAGGGATTTAAACTTGATTTGATTTTTAATTATAATTTATATGTACGCGGGACGAAACTCACAATTCGTGAGTACGTCTGAAGATCATTCCCCTTGGATTACATATTATATTTCAAGCGCACACTTGCACATCATTGTGATGGTTGTCGTGGTTACCGCATAAAAGCTTGTTCGTGCCTCGTAAACTTTTAGATGAAAGTTCGCCGCGGAATAACCGAAATGCAACCGTTCTAATCGCTCCGGAGGATCCATGTCGCTCCCCACGGAGCAACAACCGCCGACGGTCGTAAGAGTGATAAGGCACGTCGGAATCCACCACTCGAGGATTTCCTACCGTCTGGAGTGGGCATTTCGAAACGCGAAAATTTTGTCAAGATTTAATCGTGCCATTCGCCGGAGTATTCTTTTTTATCTGTAACTCATTTTACGGAATCCGAGACCATAGAAAATTTCAGAATAACAACTGGTTTTTAATAAATAAAATATACCGCTACATTTCACCATCGTGATCTCGGAAGACTTGGCCTAAATAAAAAAATCAGTCATTTTTTGCCACCCATTGCACCTGCGCTGTGCATAGGATTAAAAGTGGTTATTCTGCGATTTCATGGGTGTGCATTATTGCCTCTGGAATTTTGTGAAAAAAATTACAATATATCCGAGGAACAGCAAGATATTTCTGATGGATGTAAAGAAAATACGCAGTCTTCTTGAAAACAATTTTTTAAGAATTAGTGCTAAAAATTCATATTAGTAAACTATTTTCTTTACTTTTGTTAGAATAAATATCGAACATTGCATGTTCATAGTCATTTCTGTATTTATAAAACTTTTTCGTCCTAACTGTGTTTTGCAAACCCGGAACATTGGACGGTTTTTTTGCTATCGCTAAATATTGGAAAGGAATGTGATACGAGTGGCCAAAGCGGTTTGCTTATGAGCCGCCTCTTTTGCTCGATTTCTCGCGTGCTATAATGTTGTCATGCATACTTTTCAATATAGTGATGATCTGGATGCATATTAAAATCTCGAGGCGAAATAATTAGAATCGCTCGTAACGATGGTCGTGAATAGCACCTCATATTTTTGTCTCATAATATGTGCGATTTAGAAAAAAATGAAAAAGATCTATCCGTTAAGTTTTCAGCTAAGTTTTTGTGTCCAAAAAAAGAAGTACCGCTGAAAGCATTCCAAAGCCTCGTTTCGAAGTGCGGTTTCGTTGTCACACTAGATAGCATGTCTCGTCGCATTAGCCACGATGGAAAGATTTCGGCAATCTCGCGACGAGCACACACCAATACCCTGAAAACTCTTTCGCGTTCTCAGAACTTTCGCAACACGGTAACAAGGGTATTTAAGAGATGGGAAGGGAAACTTCTAATCGCCCGTTTCCGCCGAGAAACTTTTTCGAGACAAGTTGCAAGAAAGATTTTGCGTCGAAGTTTCCTAAAACGTTACGTCGGAACAGCTTTTCTTCCACGCTTAGTGTCTGGAACGAGGCGCGCTGATTAAATTTCATATTTATCTTCGCTCATAACTGCGGAATTGGAAATCTGTCGCTTATCGTTAAGGAAACAACTATATTAAACTATAAAAAACTATAAATTCCACAGTAAAAAAGTAGAGCAAAAGATTTCAGTAGCTTAACATTACCGCTATTCGTTATTATGTTGGTTAGTTAGATGTACTTTATTGATGCTATATTAATTATAATTTTTATAATATAATATAATAAATTAACAATAATATATAAGTTATAATATAATTTATTAATGCTAACGCAATCACAAGCTTTAATTAAAGTTGCATCGAATATTAATCAGAGCTAATGCGTAAAAGTAACCAAAAAATATCTATGGACTGTCAAAGCTGCTATTATATATATTATATACATGTATACTGAAAGCGCTTAAAAAATCACCATACACCAACATCTAAACACGTAAATAAACCGACGCAATCTCCAGAGCAAGCTATTTATTATGAATATGTTATGTAATATAGTCCATTGATTCCCATTGAAAGCGTTAAATCAATGCTCTTGAAGTATATAAAATCACTTCCCATTGAGAGGAATTGGAGTTGTTGCTACGGTAGTTGATATTTTTCATTGTTGAAAACTGAAAAACCTTTCATAATTTTATTATTAAAATCGAATGTTTACGCAGATTCTGAATGGATTTGAATTTTGTCTTCACGAAAAATTAAACTTTATTCTTTCATTCACAGTATGTTGTATGTCACGAATTTGTATCTTAATTGTAAATAATTTTAAGATGCATTTTTAGAATGCCTTGCACTAAATCCCACGCTTTTATTATGGGGTATTGAAATGTAATATTGGTGTTAAAACAACCCTTAAATATAACTTTTTCTTGAATTTTGGATTTTTTCCAGAAGTTGTACCGAATTACCTATCTTCATGCCAAATTTCGGCTCTGCAACACTTCTAGAAGTTCCTTAGGTATTATATGATATATCCTATGTATATCCTATGACCTATATAGGTAAGAAGCAGCTATTTATAATGATATATATATACACACACGAGTAGTCGGTACTTGCGTACTGCAAGCGCTTCAAAAAATCACCATACATCAAGATATAAACTCGTAAATAAACAAGCGCGATCTCCAGAGCAACAGCACTTCAGTCACGTGGAGTCTATATGTATTTAATAATAAATTCCGTGAGTAATAGCGGTATATTTATAATTTTCCGTGAAATTAGGACAACTATCCGTAATTTCCAATTTCTCTGGCAATCAGCTCGTGTCTAAGTTTTCGTATTTCGAGTTTCGTGGCTCAGATCGCACTGCATGAGCAGTAAGAATAATCATCATTAAGAAAATACCCAATACATTAAATTTATGGAAAAATTAGTATATTTTGTGCTAAGATTATGGCATCATCATCCATGCCTTTAGCGCGCATTTGGATAAAAAATATCGAGAAATAGGTATGACGCCATTATATTTAACAATAGAAAAGAATTAAAATTTCTCGACAAACTACGAAACACAACATTAAATACTTTTCATGTTTTACTGTCACCGCTATCAGGGTTGCTTCTCCTGTTGTGATCCCATATAGCCCTGGAGAAAAACAAACCTATTCGCTCCATCCTACAGTCGATAACTCAAATTTAATCGTCATGTTTGTGCTTACAGTAGTACGTGAGAATTGCAATTATCTATGATACCCTCAATCACAGTGCGTGATGCAATTAGTGTTTTCGATAGAGTAAAATCTTACATATTATCGGAAGAAAATATTGGTGATGATGTTTAATATGCATGATATTGAAAATTAGAGTTATATGCTTATGGGAATAAACTTGATGTTAATTCAATTAAAAAAAATGAAAAAATATTTCCGAAACTCGAATTTTCTATAGCATGAATAATTTTTGCTTTCCTTTGAGATTAGAATTATAGAAGTTCCACTGTACATATGCAAACATTTTAAAATATATTTCCGTAACTCGAATTTTCTATTACTCGAATAATTATTACTTTTCCTTGAAATTCGATTTATGGAAGTTCACCTGTAATTCGTTATGACGGCATTAATTTACATTAAAAACATTAAATCACTGCAATCGTAACGTATAATATCAGATCCCTTTAAAAGCACTGAGGTCGTTGCCGTAGTATTTAAAAAATTTCGTTGTTGAAAAAAGGAAAAAATTCACGCTTTTCCGATTAAAAGCGGATATTTATGATAATTCAGTAAATATTTGAATTGTGCCTTCAAAAATTAAGAACTCCGTTCTTTTAGATAGACAACTGTTCTTTTCCCGAATTCGTATCTCAATTTAAAGTAATTTAAAAATGCATTTTTAGAAAGCTTTGTACTGAATCCCATACTTTTCTTATGGGGTATTGAAATGAAACATTGGCGTTAAAAAGACCCCTTAAATATGAACATTTTTTGTGATTTTCGATTTTTCTCGTCGGTTGTGCTACTCGATCTACCAACATGCTAAATTTCATATTTCTAGCCCTTCTAGAAGTAAGTACCTTAGAGTTTTGTGTCAGTGTGAGTGAGGCACAAGTAGCTATATTACGATATTATTATAGATATATACAAAGCCGTCTCCAAGACCCGCGGGGCCCCGGGCGAGAGGGTTTCTGCGGGGCCCCCTATTTGTACAGATCAAATTTCTCATTTAATTATTGTTTTCAAGTTTATGTTAGTTTTTCTCCTAAAATACAGTAGGTGAAATAAATTTTTAAAACCATTAATTGTTAAGGTTTGCACAGATTAAAAGAACAATAATCAGTACATTACAATTTTAAATGTTTATTTTTCTAGCTTTAATATGCGCAAATCTGTCGATAATTATTGATTTTTCAATCTTATCAACTTCCTCATGTTCAATTGACAAAATATATAATTCTTTCAGTCTCTCCTGTGAAATTCTTGACCGTAAGTAATTTTTTATTAATTTTAATTTTGAAAACGGTCTTTCAGCAGATGCGACTGTCACTGGCATTGTAAGAATTATCCTACAAAGTATTTTTGTGTTTGGGTATACTTCCATCAATCTATTTTTATGTAATAACTTCAAAATGTCAAGGACGTCATGATCTTCTGGTACGATTCTTGATAACATTTTTAGCTCTTCACTAAGTTCCATTTCATCTACAGCACTCTCAAAACTTCCATCATCGATACCTACGTGCAATACTAAACTTCTAAATCCATTTTTCATTCTCGTAAGTAATGGTCAACTTTCATCTCTTTACGCTTCACGTACACGGATATCTAATGAGAATTCACTTGGCGATAGACATGCCTTCTGAAGATAAACATGTGTCCTTGAATTTGGAGATTTGGCGGAAAGTGTTGTTTTGGCAGTTTTGGTGAAGGTTCCGACTTTAAAAGGTAAGTATATCTAGGAAATGGAAATTATATATTACATATTTATTTTTCTATATTTAGTAATTGGAAATTAATGAGAAAAGTATAAGAGTATATATAAACAGTATACGAGTAAACGAGCACCTATCTCCTCTTCTCGAGACAATTTCTCGAATACAATGTCTACTATAGCTCCTCATAGACGCGGGGCCCTCATAGGCGCGGGGCCTTGGGCGACTGCCCACCCAGCCCCCTCCTTCAGACGGTTCTGGATATATATATATATATATATATATATATATATATATATATATATATAAACTTAAAATCCATTTCCTAATAATATCGGTTTTAAGTCGATCTTAATCCTCTTTTGTCCAAATAATTATCTGTCGATGAAACCTATCTCGCGTTAGATGGCGTGTTACCATGGCATCCATGTTTCGGACTTAACCGATCATTCGAGATCTAACGGTAGTTCTTATTGCTAATATTCTTGGAAAAGGTTTTATCGTCATATCATTTTTCCCAATTTCAAAGGACGATTTGAAATATTTGCGTCCATTGTCCGTCCTTTTGGCCACACCTTACTCGTCCGTTTCAAAAATATCGGAATTCGAGAATACGTTTTCGTTTGCACGCTTCTATCATTTGTCGCTTCCCGCATTTTCCCTTTTGAGTGAGACGTGGGATTTGGTACGCGGGGTCACGAATGGGGGAGTGCTCGAAGCGGCTTCAATCACATCGTTGCGTGATGAACGGTGATTTTACGTCGATTTTTTAATGGCGAACCTTTTGTGTGTGTTTGAAAAAACGAACCTAAGCGATTCAAGCGAGAAATTGCTTCTTTTTAGCTTCGAATACAGGTAAAAAAACTTTTCGGTTCGCTTCTAGGAATTCAAAGGCACGTTTCTCTCGATGTGGCTAATTCTTAAGCTTTTCGTGGTTACCATTTCGTGGTCGTTTAAACCTTTATTATTTCTTCAAAGTATATCGTTTCCGTGTATATGGAACTGCTTCGAAACATTTATAGTTTCGATGAATTCCTATATTTTGCCATAGAAACATATTGTTTTTTTTTAAAGAGCTTCGATTTATGTTTTTAGAAAGCTCACTTTTGTTTTTATCGGATCTCTTTATTCTGGAAGAATAAACGTTTCTTGTAAATTTTATCGAATCTTTATTCTCCCGTTTTCCATCACACCGACATCGGGCGTGGGCATACGGGGAGACCTTGAGCGATGAGGCGGGAAAAAATTACGCCCGGATGTCCACGCTCTTCTTTTTTTTAGTTTACTCAAAGCGAAGAAAAAAACGACGAAATGAGTTTGCACATTTTCGCGCCCGTGTTATTTTTTATTCTTTCGGCGGCGGGGCATAAATTACTCCCCGTGTCTTAACGCTGCCGCATTTTTCGTTGGTTTTTTAAATCTCGCCGACCGTTCCTCGAGAAGGTCATGCGAGACTATATGCGCACCGCCCTTTCTTTCCACGTCTTCATCCGTCTTAGTAAAGGACCTCCTAGTTCTTCCATCGTGTCCCTTTGACGCATTGAAAAAATGATCCAAATGGATGCTGTGGCTCAGCGGTTCTGAACCTTTTGCATCCACCTAGCATTCTGTCAAAAAACCCTGGTAAACCCGTGAAAAAAATTTAACCTCACCATTTCCAAGAAGTGCATTTTTACGTTAAATTCACTTTAGTATCAGATTAACCGTTGATGGGTTAAGTGTTGAAATAATTTTGTTGAGAACAATTTTTATGACGATTATTTTTAAAATTTCGCTTCCCACCTAGACTACCTTCGCGTCCAAGTTGTGGGACGCGTCCCGCCAATTGAGGACCTCAGCTCTGTCTCACCTCTCGTCGTAGTTACACAGCTGCGCAGGTTCACACACGCACACACATACGCGAACTCACATGTACACATATAGCATAGAGCAGAGGTCTCCAACCCGCGGCCGCGGGCCAAATGCGGCCACCGAGAGCACTCTATGCGACCCGCGAAGCTATGATGAAAAGGTGATCGGTAAAATTTGATATAAACAATTTCATATTTTTTCGCCTCGATACCTTTTCTGGTGGAGCTTTAACACTAATAATTTATTCAGACTTGATTTTCGCTAATATGAGACCACAGAATCCCTTGGTAACTTCTGATGTAAACACTCATCTGGCTCGCCGAAGCTCCCGTGACTTCCAATGCGGCTCTCCGAAGCATTCACAATTACAAATGCGGCCCGCCATGTAAAAAGATTAGGCTCCACTGACCAGGGGTCCCCAAACTACGGCCCGCGTAGTGATTTGATTCGGTCCGCCTTATCAGCAAGAGTATTCATTAGATATCATTTATGGTATCTAAACGACATTTTCCGAGTATTTGGGTGAAATCTGCTTTTAATATAAGCGAATTACATGTTGCAGAATCGAAAAAATTCTCAAAACTTGCTCTTTGAAATATTCACGCGGCCCGATCAGTCATTTGAAATTCCGTACGTGGCCCGCACTGTGGATCATGAAGCCTCATGTGGCCCTTTCAGTAAAACGTTTGGAGACCCCTGACATAGAAAGTTTTCTATTAAAGGAAATAGAAATCAAATGTTACATTCTAACACGATGTTGAGTAAGGCATCTATTTCTCTGTCATGATTAAAAATAAAAATATACAGAAAACCTTTGTTGAACGAGGATATCCCCAATACGGATTTTATTTTGCGCAGTTTAATAAATGTAACACTTTTTTACCCTACAGGTGTAATATTTAATTATACGCGGTCTTGAATTGGGAGGGCACCGCCATTTCCGTATGCATGAGATGCCAGAAAGCTCATTGTCCATTTGAACGCATTATTTTTTTCAATAATGCTTTAAATTTGCACGATGCGATTTTGCCCCACATGGCCTTTTCCACGAACATACGTTGCGCGAGGGTCCACTGTGTGTGTGTGTATATATATATATATATATATTGCGTACCTCTTTACGGATGGGGAGAAGTGGGGAGGTGGTGGGGGGGGAGAGGATTAAGTTTATTGAAGATCCTTGGACTGCGTCTTCGTTTTAATAATTCAAAACCGGACGAGTTAAGAATTTAGGAATCTAGATTAAATTGGAAATTGAATACAAAAGTGCTCTTTGATTGCCTAATTTGCCCGCGGGGTTGGCTCATGAATTATTCGCGGAATCTGCCGCTCCGAACACAAAGCCATTGGAATGGGACGCATTCCTTGCGGGTCTCAATTATCGAAAGTGGCGACTCCCTAATTATGAGAGCGACGATAAAATGAAAAAATTCTATTAATTTCTCGGTTAATTATTTTTTTGGAATTCTTGGATTTTCCTCTTTTTTCTTCGCTGTTCATCAACATATCTCTCGTGTCATCAAATCCGGATAATGAACGCCCATGGGGCTTGCGCGAAAGAATAAATTACGAGAGAAGCTTATTTTCTGTGATTAATCAGTCAAAATGTGACTGTTTTCTAACCATGACATTGTTTCCGGCGAGGCCCAGATTGGTGTTTTAGAAAGGAAGACAAAAACTAGCGCGTTTGAGATAGCTACTCAAAATTCAAGTTGACGTTGACTTGTGAATTTTTGAAAATTTAGAACTAGGAATTAGGTTTAAAAAAACTTTTTCGGTACAATTCTGGTGTTATATGTTTCGAGGATAGATATTTATGCGTTTTAAATAAAAAAATCATAAATGCACTCACTGATTTTCATCGATACCAGTAACATTAACGGTATAGTCATTTGAAATCGTTTTCAGTCTACTAAACGCAGCCTTTCCTATCCTACGTACTTCATTTTCACCGCATTCGTAAGGAAAACCATTGATATGTTTTGTCCCTCCATTTCTGGAAATTTGGAATTGCATGTAAATTTATTTTCGTTCGAAAAATCGTGAGAAGCGTCGATCCGAATAGAAGTAACCGCACGAGGAGAAAACAATCTGTTCTAAAATTCAGCCAGAATTCGGGACCGTTTTGTTCTAACGTCCGCATCGAATTAAAATTCCCAAATAATAAAATCTGTTTACTTTTTAGGCTTTCGAGCCTATGCAATAACCGTCGCAGGGAAGCCATCTGCGCCCTCATTATGCATTCTAAACAGATTTGTGTGGGATGCTAATCGCTGGAGCCGCTTGGTTTTTAACGTCCTTCGATTCCGGAAGCGCGTTGTGTAATTCTTCCGTTGACAAAGTCCCTCTCTCTCTCTCTCTCTCTCTTTCTTTCTTTCTTTCTTTCTCTCTCTCTCTTTCTCTCTCTCCCTCTTTCTCTCTCTCTCTTTCTCTCTCTCTCTCTTTCTCTCGCTCTTCAGCGTCTTTCTATTATATAATAACGAACAAAGGAGCAGTATCAGAATGAAAGGATGTTGGAACGACACCCTCACATCCGTTTAATTTTTTTAAACAATGCTTTTGTTCGCATTAAGTTTTAGAATTATAAAATTTAGAAGTTCTCTCCTTCTAAGTAGCTTGGATTTACTTATGGTTAAATACTTCTTCCATTTATTTCATTATCTCCGTTAGACCAATCGAACTGCACCCCTTTAATCGTGTAATATTTTATCTTGAACGTCTTATTCTATTATCATGTGCGTAGTACATAGAAAAAGTACTGTAATCTAGAAAAAAATTGACTTCGAGATTTTTTCGGAAATACACGTTTTTGGTGTTGCAGAGTCCAAAATTGGGGTTTTCGCCATGCCGTCTGTCTTTCCGTCTGCCTCAGAGCAAAAATATAATTATTAACATGAAATTACTAGTCAGTATACCTTTGATGGTTGAAAAATCCAATTAAATGGGAATTCGCCCACATTCCTTTCCTTCGCAGATAATCTGAGCGTATATTCAAGATATTCGTCCTTCACTTTGTTGCGGTATGTACTTTTCAGAAAGTTAACTGCAGTAATGTCCGTTAACACATCACAGTTGTCGGAAAGAGAGTTAATACTTAAAAAGCCACATGTGTCAGATCTTTTTAATCGTAGGAATGTTTGAATGTATCACACCAGAACTTTTCAAGTGTTGCACTTTTGTCATAAAAACGACGCTTCATCTTGACGAAGCTCCATTTGTGAATATCTAATATTTGTCCAGTCCAAGGAAGCCACAGAGGGATACGGTGATAAAGGAGCTTGAATTTCTTTAATATGCTGAATATTAATTCCGGAAAATTGTTCTGACAAAAAAATTAAATTTTCTGAAAATGCTGTTTTTAAGTTTTAACAGTATCTTGGTTACGAAGAATAATACGATGGCAGCGAATATAAATATCAATTTATTCATTGATATTACTATGTTAATGAAGTTGGTGTATTTTTAGAAATATTTGAAGAAAGTTTCTGCGAAAGCAGAGTACCTTTTCGATCTTTGACTAAAAACAGAAAGTAAAATTTATGTAAATGTATTTTAATGAAATCACGTTTAATATGCACTAAAAAGTAAAATTAAATCTAAAATTCGAATAATTGATTGTTCCAGAAAATGAAAATAGTTTTGAAAATATAAAAGTTGTGTTGTGTTTAACGAATATACCTTAATTAATATTTCTTTGCAACATTACTTTTATATGCCCAAAACTATTTTTACTTTCTGGAACATTTGGCTGTGATTTTTAAGTTTATTGTATAATTTTAGTGCATATAAAAGTTGGTTTTATTAATTCTTTATTTAAATTGTATTTCAACTTAATACTCAATTCATGCGTGCCCGTCATTTTTGACGGTGTCCCGCCAATTCTTCGCGGGCAATTCGTCGCGCGGCAATTCTTCGCGTGTCAAATTCGTCGCATGACAATTTCGTCGCATGGCAAATTCGTCGCAAATTCAGAAATAGTTGAGGAAATAGGAAATCCTTTTCTTCATTAATCCTGCGATACACCATATTTAGCTTATGGGAATATATTCGTATCTTATCTGATCAGGACATTAATAAAAGACTCCTCACTTTATGTATGACGCATTTTATACGTGTTTTAACAAACTTCCCGTCTATGTAGATGATTGAGATTTCGCAGGAATCCAGCGCGTGTCCGCTGCAACTACCCCTCTAAACTAATTAGGGAAAAAGTTTAATCAGATTTAGCATAAAATTTATTATAAGATAACGTTAGAATTTGAATCTGTCGTACATAAAGATTTTTTTATTCGCATGAGGTGAACTGAGACTTTGTTGCGAGTGTTATAACAGAATGTAAATTGAGATTTGGCAGTAATACTTGAGTCACGCATTAAAAGTCAGTGACGAAAAAAATCCCGAAAAAGTCCCGGGTTCGAATCCAGAATCGTCCCGTCTCTGTTTGAATAACTATGGAAGAGTTGAAACGTAGCGTACAAGCCTTTTTCGATAAAATTTTAAAATATCTATATGTTGAGATATCGACTCGGGATTTGCGCATTTATAAGGAGAAAGGTATGAAGATTAGTTTTCTTATTGTGAAAATTGAAATATTTGAAATCGCTAAATTTAACGTTTAAATAAATTCTGGAGAATCTTGGAATTTTAACGGGATAATGCTATTCTGCGTTTCACTTCGCGCATTGCGTGTTCTTATAGGAGAAACGTTATCCCATGTTATTTCCCTATAGTGCTAATTTTCGGCGTTGCCTATTCTGCAAAATCCTGATTTTCGTCGTTTTTGGAATAATCACTCACTTAAACTCCTAACGAGGGATGGGAAATTAAAAAAATGAGTAATAAGATAAACCAAATACTTTGTTAAAACGAAAAATTGTAGTTTTTGGATGGTTAAACAATAGTTTCCGCGTTTTCATCGAAACTTCCGTTTCTTCAACCGCATTCATATTTGAACGGCCAAATCCCGCAGTCTATTCGCTGAAATCACACGAAACTTTTGCTATCGAAAGTGTTCCATAAGCCACACATACCATTAAAAGGAACATATAAACCAATTTATTGTTGTTCAAAATTAAATAAAACCGAGCGAGGTTCTCACATTCTGCATAGGTGCACGAAATTGTCATTCTCTTGCTAACTTACGCATTATTAGGAATCGGTGGGTACTTTATTGAAATGAAATTGAGAAAAAAGATTATAGTTATTTTTGAAAGTAGAATGAACTCAATATCTCCATTGGTTTTTGAGATATGGAATTTTACATTTGAGCGCGAGAAACTTCTACCGCCTCGTCGGAACTTTCCTATTTCCCCAACGGTTCCTGAATTTGCCATACGACGAATTTGTCTTGCGACAAATTTGCCATGCGAAGAATTTGCCACGCGACGAATTGCCTTCGACGAATCGACAGAACCATTTTTGACAGGCAATTACGCTAGTAGTTTAAGAATAAGCACTTTAACATGACAATAAAAAAGTAAAAATTGAAAAAGTGTTTATATTATATATCATCCATAACCACAGTAAGGATATGATAAACCAGATGTATATCTCGGCTACAATGCATCTGTCTTCACTGGTAATTCACCGAAAGAAGATTTTAATAAGAACACGTGCTGATATTTTCGTTGCTTTTATGTACGTAGGGAATGGAAGGGGGAAGGGTGGATCTGTATGTGAATTGAGGGTGGTCGTGTGGAACTGGTCTGAGGGTGCGGATTTGAAAGGGGAGATATTTGAACGTAAGGGAACGGAAGGTTTGTTGCCAAAGGAGGGAAGAGTGTAGCCCGGACTAAAGTCCCGATAATTTTTTCTAAAAAATCAAAAACATAAATACCGACACAAGTGTTCCTTTAGAATCTACTTTTGGTGAAATACCACTGAAGGTGGCTGCATTGTAGCCGAAATGCGCACCTGATTTTTCATAGCCTAGTTGTGGCTATTGGATATACCTGTGATAAGTGCTTCATTTTCAATTTTTACTTTTACATATGCGTAGTATATCGAGAGTATTGTTATCGTGAAAAAATTCGACTTCGAGATTTGGATGGAAATACGCGTTTTAGATGTCCCCGAGTCTATAAAAGTGGTTTTCGCCATGCCGTCTGTCGGTCTGTTCGCCGATCTAGGGCCCAAACGCGTACATAAAATCGAATGATATCTCGTATTTGTGCAATATATCATCTTTTGCAGACCCTTTTTTTCATAAAAATCATATTTCACAAAAATAAAGGTAGTTTATCTTTGGCGATTTTTTAGAAAAATTGGATTTACTCAAAAATGGCTCCAGAGAATTTGATTAAAATCATACCAATTGTAGAGCCTGATGTAACAAATAATAATACGTAAGCCATATACCTCTTGAACACTATATGCCGTCCAGTGACATTACAATGTACGCTAAGCTACCGTACCTAAGCCTTATGACGTCACGCCTCCGCCGCGATCCATTCAAACTCTTACTACAGACTTACGGTTAAACTAATTCGAATGATATATCATATTTATAGATAATATCACTCATAAAAGACATTCTGATGAGATAAACGATATTGCGCAACAATTAAGGGTACTTTATTCAAGGATATTTTGAAATTTTGATACAAAATTCGATTTACTCAAAAATGGTTCTAAGGATTTCGTTTAAAATCCATCCAATCGTACAACCTGATGTCACAAATAATACTAACTAAGCCATATGTCTTAAAAAAGTTACTATATATCGTCCAGTGGCATTATTTCTGTACAAGACGCTCAGCGCACTCGTCAGAAGGAAGAGTTAATTTCGGGGGAAAAAAATGTAGAGATCAAACGTATGTACGTATATGAGAAAGTTTGTGCAATGTATATTACGCCGTTTATTTTATATTTAAGTATATTTATTATTTACTACCAACCTTCACCGTCTCTGAAAGGTTTTCGGTGCTGGACAACGTAGTAAAAAGCTTTTAACGCAGCTAATCGTAGCTCATCGTCACGGGAAAGGATAACTTTTATTGATTTTCGTGGACGAATCAATTCATTCCGTGATCTGTTCACAAGTTCTATCCACGAAGCCGCATCGCTATATTTATTCTTTATTTTTAACTCGTGCGTGATGAAACGGCGTTACACCGCATCTGTTTTTACTTAACGAAGTTAAGGTCGAAAAAGAGGGACTCTTATTGCCGTAAAATTAACTTTTACAGAAATTAGAGTGGCGGCGGCCGCACTTGAGAATAGCTGCCCCTGGGTGACGTGAGAATTGTTGAGGGATGCCGCGAATATTTGATAAATTCATATTCTGGCTTATGAAAAGGAATAAAATCAGGAGAAAAGCGCACCTGCTGCCTTAAATATGTAAATTTTTATCTTCGTGTGGTAGGGATGGCCCATTTTATCTCAAAATGCGACTCGAAGGAAATGCACCTGTAAACGGGATGACACAGAACTAAAAATGGGGTGAGGCAGGCGGAAAAAGGTTGAAAACCACTGGTGTAAGGATAACTTCCCTTGCTAGATTCCCTCTTCCTTCGATACTCGATACTCTGCTGTTTTGGTACACCCCACTCTCTTCCCATCCCTTTCTCTCGTCCTCCTTCCTCACTCATCTTTTGTATGGACGGGCTGGAGTAGAGTGGCAGAGATAGGGAGGGTTAGGGGGAGGGGCTGGAGGAGAATTGTGTGTCATTTTTGAGGGATGGTGAGCCGAATCGGGGCCTCAAGAGGAATCGTGAGGTGTTTTTTAAATATGGGACCGCGTGGGTGGGGGGCGTCTTCACTCTTGCTGCCTGTCGCCAGCGTTCGGCGCTGCGGTGTCGAAGGCGGAACGTATAAGCCATCCAAAGTGTTCCGAACCGTGTTGAGGTGCTTCCATGCATATTCATATCAGCACAATAACCTCCGACGCCCATGTGTCACATGCCTAAAACCGAATATTTCCAGTCTCTTCCCTGCCTCCAGACCGCTCCTTTGCCCGTATATGTACATATTCACATCCCTCCTGCTATATTTCCTTATCTCCAACCTTCCTTTCCTTTTTTCCGACGACCTTTTCTTTACATCCCTTTTCCATTCCACTTCAGATAGCATCCGGTCGACGTATCTTCGCATCCTATTCGTGATACCATTTTTCTCCCGCAGGGAAATCTCGTTATGACGTTTTCCTTTGGATAGGTTTGTCCTTATGGTACTTTATTCTGCAAAATGATCGTAAGAAAGTGGGGAGAAATAGGAGGGGCCGTCTTAAATTGTGTGCTTGTCTTTGTTGTTTGAAATTTAAGGAAGATTGGAGTCATCGTACTGCGCGGTTTTTCCGTGGAAATGTTTCTCCTGTTATACGATGTTAGTAGTGCTTCAAATGGGAAAAAAATAACTGCCGGTACTCTTAATGCTTGGGATACGACAGTGAAGAACGTTTACAAATAAAAAATTGACAATTGAGAAGGAAAAAATAATCTTGTACTTGACTGGGAATCGAACCCGGGCTCCCCACTTGCCGGGTAGGTGCTTTAACCTACTAAGCTATCTTTCCATCTTGTTTAAAAATAATATAAAAAAACACTTATTCAGTTACTAGGTTCAACGTAAAAATTAGTAATACAATAATTAAACTCAAGAGGAACAAAACGCAGAAAAAAATATTCTGTAACATTAGTGCCCATATCGATTGGTTTATTTTCCTCCTTTCGTTCCTTTTTGCGACAAACCGTCTCGTCTGTCGGCCTTCTTTCTTTCAAAATTCACGATTCTAGGCATGGGTGAGGACTGAATAGGTGCAGTGGCGGTCCTCGCTTAAAATTTAAATTAAAACTTCCGGTGCGTTAAAATTTAAAGTAAATGTGTCGGTACTTCGTACCGGGCAGTGCCGATCCATTAAAACTCTGAATGTTAGTCTATGAGAAAGAAATTTTTATATTTCGCAAAGTAACCGATTTTTTCTAGCCCAGGTCAGTACAAATAGTATAAAACGCAATTTTGAGTACCTATGAAAAATTAAAAAAAACAGTACAAACTACTTTTGCTAAGGATTGTATCGATTTCACTGGTAAGAAAAATGTTTTGTTAGTTTTTTGGAACATTCTTTAAGATCAGTGAGTCAACGAAAATTATGGACTATCTAAATAAGTTTGCATATAGTTTTTAAATAAGGAGACAGAAATCGAGGAGTAGAAATACCGATAAATTATCTGAGAGTCCGCACTGCGGAAATTTATTAAATAAGGAATTCTAATATTACTTAATTAGTAAAAAACGGCTCAGAAAGTTAAAAAGCAGAATAATGTCGAAATCAGTACGGAACTGAACAAATCAGTACGCTTGGTCTCTTTAGTTGTATGGAATTTCTACTTAAGCAATTATTCCGGAAAAAGTGTGGACGCTTCATTTCTTCGAGAGAAACGTCATGGTTTCTTGCTGATAATTTCCGTTCTATCGAGTTAGGATATATTTTTCCATCTTTTACATTTCGTATTTCGTTGTTTTGGCCGTTGCAATAGCCTCCAATATTGCCAAATTAACTTTTTTCCTCTCTCTCTCTGTCCCTGCCTTTGAACTATTTCTCATATTATTCTCGTCCATTGCCATTGTGGCTCTTCCGTTCATTCCTTACTCCGTTCCAATTTACTCTTTTTCTTTCATTTTTTCAATTACTTTCTCTCCCTCCCTCTCTTCTCCCTCGTTTCTTGTTTCGGTTAATTTCGCCCTCCTAAGGTGCCTCTCGAGTCCGTTTCTAATTGGGGTTTCGCTCGAAAAATAAATAAAAAATCTCGTCACTCCGTTTCGCTTTGGTGCAAGAAAATTATCTCGCTGGAGCGATTTTACGTGTATTTTCGTACTTTCCTCATTTTCGTAATTTATCAAAAAACAACAACATGAGACGGAATTTACTTTGAAATGAAATAAGATCGTCTAGAATATGAAAAACATAGACAAAAAACGTATGATCGCGGTCAAAATCAATGCGAGGATACAGGGGGATACAGTAAAACCCCGATTATCCGTGTCGATTGGGAAGGGGGAAGGGTGAGCACGGATGATTGGAATACACGGGTAATTAAACGATGAAATTTTAAAGGAAAAAATCTTTAAATATCTGATAGGTACGTAAATAATGTGCGAATTTATTGATGCAGAAAAAACGAGTCACGTACTGTACCGACCCCGAATAAAGATGGTCTATACAGAAAATGTAAACAGAATTATCGAGCTAGTTCTATTTGCCATTAGAAAGCCTTTATTTGAGAACGATAAAGGAAAAAATAAAGCGGCCAGGCCAGCGGTCCATAAATGAGCCAGATCTGAATGTATCATAAAATAGAAAATTCTAACTTACATTAGACCACCCCTTCGCTCGATTAATCCGAGCACGAGTAATTGGGGATTACTACATAATTTTGGACAGTAGAAGTTGTTTAAGATTAATGCTATTAATCCTTTTTGCAGCTAAAGACTTCCAATTCTTCTCACTGTTATAAATTTTCCCATTTTTATTTATTTTTTATTCTTTCCTCTGCTAGTTACTCCATTGCCTCCGTCTCTGTTTCTTTGTCTTTTTCTCCCCTCCATCTCTTCCTTCTCGCTACCTCTCGACACGTCTTCGCATCTTCCCGTCTTTTAGCTTCCTTCTCATCACGCTCCTCTTCCCTCTCTTACCGTTGTCATCTTGCCACTTCCTTCGCATTTGACGGGCTCAGCCTCTATTTCTCTCCCTCCCTGTCACTTTCTGGCTCTCTTTCTCTGCCTCTTCCTCCCTACCTCTCTCTCTTCCTCCCTACCTCTCTCTCTTCCTCCCTATCTCTCTCTCTTCCTCCCTACCTCTCTCTCTCTCTTCCTCCCTACCTCTCTCTTTTCGACCCTTTCTAAGTTTTTGTGTAAAACTGTGTTTATGTGTATTTCATTTTATGTACGTTTATAGTATGATCCTCTTAATCTTTAAATATTGCTATCAGTAGGTTTCGCAGTTTTTTCACACCCGCCCCCTCGTTCGGGTATTTTCCTGCAGTGGGGTTTTTCCTTGGGAATAGTACTTGAATTATCCCTAGTTTTTCCTCAGAAACAAACAAATCTCCATCTCTTTTCGTTTCCAAAAATGCTAGCTTTACATTGTATTTATGTAGTAATTTAATTTAAGTAATCTTTTATTTTTATTCTTTGTTACTTTCTTCCTATTTGTATTTGACAATGTGATAGATGGAAAAAAGACTACTTAGTCTCAATCTCGCCCAAATAAAGACGGATATTTATCTATCTCTCTCTCTTCTCACTCTTCCCCTCCCTCTCTCCCCTCCTCTCTCCCTTCCTCTCTCCCTTAGTTTATTAATACTTGATAGGAAATTGTAAAGAATGTTCATGCATATTTCATATTTATGTGCTGTGGTATTAGTGTGTATTTCATGTGTATATATATACACACATATGTCTGTGATGAATTTATGATTGTATGTTAGATTACGAGACTATTTTCGGATTGTTGTATTCCAAACGCTCTTAGGGGACATGTCCCAGAGCGGAATAAACAAATCAAATCAAATCCCTTCCTTCCTTCCTTCCTCCCTCCCTTCCTCCCTCCCTCCCTCCCTTCCTCCCTCCCTTCTTCCCTCCCTTCCTTCCTACCTCCCTTCCTCCCTCCCTTCCTCCCTCCCTTCCTCCCTCCCTTCCTCCCTCCCTCCCTCCCTTCCTCCCTCCCTCTCTCCCTTCCTCCCTCTCTTCCTCCCTCCCTTCCTCCCTCCCTTCCTCCCTCCCTACCTCCCACCCTACCTCCCTCCCTTCCTCCCTCCCTACCTCCCACCCTACCTCCCTCCCTTCCTCCCTCCATTCCTCCCTCCCTTCCTTCCTCCCTCCCTTCCTCCCTCCCTCCCTTCCTCCCTCCCTTCCTCCCTCCCTTCCTCCCTCCCTTCCTCCCTCCCTTCCTCCCTCCCTTCCTTCCTCCCTTCCTCCCTCCCTTCTTCCCTCCCTCACTTCCTCCTTCCCTCCCTTCCTCTCTCCCTCTCTCCTCCCTCCCTCTCTCCTCCCTCCCTCTCTTTTCCTTCCTCCCTCTCTCCTCCCTCCCTCTCTTTTCCTTGCTCCCTCTCTTTTCCTTCCTCCCTCTCTTTTCCTTCCTCTCACTCCCCTCCCTCTCTCTCTCTTCCTCCCTCTCCCTCACTCTCTCTTCCTTCCTCCCTCTCCCTACCTCACTCTTTCTCTTCCTCCTTCTCCCTCTCTTCCTCCCTCTCCCTCCCTCTCTCTCTCTTCCTCCTTCTCCCTCTCTTCCTCTCTCTCCCTCCCTCTCTCTTCCTCACTCTCCCTACCTCACTCTCCCTAACTCTCTCCCTCCCTCTCTCTTCCTCACTCTCCCTACCTCACTCTCCCTACCTCACTCTCCCTACCTCACTCTCCCTACCTCACTCCCTAACTCTCTCTCTCCCTCCGTCTTTCTCTTTCCCTCTCTCTCACCCTCCTTCCCTTCCTCCGTCTATTTCTCCTCTCTTCCTGTCTGTTGCACTCCTTTTGCTCCGGTGATTTAAGCCCCCCGTCCTTACATTTTTTGCATGTGCCCTCAGCTGCCCCTTCCTTCTTATTAAGGTAAATGAGATGCGCAAAGTTGGCTCCCCTTGGAATGGCAATTAAGCCTCATCTAGCTTCTTTTTTTAATCACCTCCTTGCGGCACCTGTGGATAATCTTTTCCGAGAAAGCCGTGTGCTTCGTTGCATTACTCGGACCCCGAAAGCAGTCACACCCCTTTTATGGAAAAAAATCATGATCGTTGGAAGATAATCGAAATTGAATACTTTTAAATTTGTTACGCCAGAAAGTAAAATGAAATTAATGAACTACTGTAAATAAATGTTTATCGTATTTTGGGATTCTGGATTGTTAGTTAGTTATACCTCGCGTTTTGAATTATCAAAGGAGCCAGGCATTGTATTTGTTCGCGTGTTGTGTTGCTGGTTTGAAATTTGATTCTACGTGTTTTCAGGAAAATAGTTGCTTGTGTTTACCGAGAAAAGCTGTTTTCCCTTTATAAAAATCAAATATTTATTTCAGGAAATTTTTAATACCTAATTTTATTTTTTAATTGGAAGAGAAGAAGGTGCAGCATCGTCAGGGAGAGGGATGGTAGTTTTTGTTTCGAGGGAACAGCGGCGGGCGTCGACCCAGTAGAAGCGTTCTTTCGCGTCCGTTGGGAAGCGTGAGCGACCCTCATTTCGACAGAAGGCCCTTGCTACGACGGACCGCATAAAATAATGAGTGCCATTGAGTGGGATTTTGACCCTCTTGAATTCTCGAGAAACAACGAGAGTGTGCCTCGAATGCGGAGGAGGTCCTCCTCCTTTTCCTTCATCAATCTCCATCACCTGGCGTATGGACACCTGGTGTTGGACTTGGCGTATAGTAGGTTTTCGGTCATTTCGCGGAGCTCGAAAATGAGGCCGTGTATTTGGGAAGAAAATGTCACTAAACCTGCTTCGCTGTGTTGGATTTTTCCGTCATTCAAATCGATTTATAATTCAAATTGTTTCAATAGGTATGACATGGTTGGTAAAACAAGATGCAACTACCAACCTACGAATCAGCCTCCATCCGTGGTTTGCAGTGGCCGTTGGAGCTGTCTAAATTATCGAACGAGTTCCAGCCTTACAGAGAGCGCGATCATTTTTATGAGCTAGGGGATCTGCGGAATCTTTGATCTCGCTCAGCCCACTTAGTACTGGTGGGGGGAAATCATATGTTCAATATTATTATCGTCTTCATAGTTCTCCTGCACTTCATACAGTGGGGATGTAAAATTTGAATAGAATGGAAAACCCTGCCCTCAGCAGTAAAATATGTATGAAAAAATGTAAATCTAAGAAACGTACCAAATACGGAACTAATGGCAAATGAACCTGAGCCTTGTCTCCTCGTTGAGTCAGCAGTTATAGTAGAACAGACAAACAAACAAACACATTGACAAAGTGCTCAGAGAGACAACAGGAGAGACCACGCGAATGCAAATTGCGCGCCTCTGGGAGACTCCCTGTACATTTTAGAGAAATTGTTATTTTTCGTTTTCGTCGTCGTTTGATGTTTTCCGTATGTATAGTAAATTTCGTTTTGATTGGATAATATTTAGAAATTAGCGCATTGCGCGAACGCAAATTGCGCAGGAACTATAAGGGTGGTGTTCTAGAAAAACTATAGGCAGTCGACTCTAACTTATTTGAACATGCATCAGAAGTTTGGTGAAAAAAATCGTGACAGCAGTTATCGTAGAACACAAAAAAGCCTCTAGGAGGCTCTCTGTACATTTCAGAGAAAGTTTTGACGTTTTCGTCATCGTTTGATGTTTTCCGTATGTATGCTAAATTTCGTTTTGATTGGATAAGATTTATAAATGAGCGCATTGCGTTAACGCAAATTACTCAGGAACTATAAGGGTGATGCTTTACAAAAACTATAGGTTAAGTCTAAGTTATGTATGCACGCATACGGATTTTGGTGAAAATCAGACAACCGAGACAGCAGTTGTATAACAAACAGACAAAGTGCATAGGTACTCAATAGGAGAGACCTCGCTTCGTTCGGCCAATTAATTCTACGATATTTTTGCAGTAAAACGAACGAAGTATTCTCAAATACTTTCTGGCTCTAAAAAAATCTGTTCTTGATCTATATATCTCGGGCGATATAACATAATTGCGCATCACCCTGTTTTCCTATTTTTTATGGCTAAAAGGTTGCTAGATACGGCACGCTTGAAACGCTGTGACAAAAATCGATCATTGCGGGCAATATTCATAAGCCTCTATCCCTATTTCTCCCGTAACCTATACGTTTCAGGAACATTCACGGTGTCGCTAGCCAATCCTGGATAACGTAGACCTTTAAAAAAAAAATACTTCCGCAGCGACTTATAATTGAACGAGTTTTCGAAATTCGATTTGGTGCGCGTCGCGTTCAAAATTGAGACGTCTCGGCCAGTCTTCTCGTGCTCCCTGATTTAAACCCCCTTTTTGGTTCGGAGCTGTCTCTCTCTCTCTCTCTCTGCCTCGGAAGCGACGTGACGGGAATGGCGCGGAAACACCGGCTCTTTGGCATATATCTGAGCCTGCGGGGGAGAGGGTAGCGTTGGGGGAACGTGTGGTGTTGGGAGGAGGGAGAGGAGAGGAGAAAGGGGAGGAAGAGGGCGAAGGGAAAAGGGATTCGAGGGAGTTGATGGAAGGGGTGGCGTTGGAAACATTCGGACGTAACGATTCAATGGAGCGGATGTAGATCTTAACTCGGATATGGCCTTGGCAATGGACGGGAAGCTATCGGAGGGTTTTCTTTCATAGTGGTAAAAAATAAAGCTCGGCCTGCAAAAACAAACTTGGCTTAATGCCACGAAAAATGACTGAAAATACCCAAAGAAAGTAATTATTTTTAAAATATCAGTTCGCCTTATTATTTGACGTTCAATGCCTTCGGATTTTTCGGCGATCTTTTATTTGTGTTAACCGCCGTTTGGTTCATTCCTATCCTACGTGATATTCTTTTAGGTGCTAGTGGTTTAAGCTGGATTGCGGTCTGGGGAAAATTGGTTTTCTTTTCCCGTTAAAGTCAACAACTGCGGTGTGATTTAAGTGCGGTTTTTATTTTACAGAGTAAGAATGTTTTAGATCGGTAAATTTCTGAAAGATACACAAAGGCTTGGCTTGAGTTAATTGATCCGTAACGCCTTTGTGACGAATCGAGTAATTCATAAAGGGCCTTGAGAAATTGTTAATGAGAAAAACTCCAGCTCGAAATAGCTTAACACTTTGATTATTGCCAGAAAGAAAATTAACAAGAATTCTTTTGCATGTTTTTATTAGCTGATTTATGAGGCGAAAGTAAAAGTGATTCTAGTATGCATTAATTAATAATCCCCTTTTTAAAGATTGTGAACATCTGTAGTCACATCGCAGGGAAGAAATGAAATCTCTTGACAGCCGGAAAGCAAAATCCCTGTTTTTTTGCAAGTTTGATGTTTTTAACATAGCGGTGTAAATGCTGAATAAATCGTTTTTGGAAAGACTTTTATCTCATGCAAAATTTATTGTTATTCGAATGAACACGGCATTTTGAATTTTATAAATTATACAGCAGAAAATCAAATACACGGGGCGTTTTTTACAAAAGTATTGAGGAACGGTAACGCTTATACCCATGGATGAATTTGGATTCGGAATCTCATATCATATATCCAATCTTGTTATAACGAATTATAATAAATTTATATAAATAGTACAATGTAATTTTCCTCACGAGTAAAGGATGAATTGGAATGGAATCAGTAAATATAATAAAATCTGAAGAGACGATATTTCTCTTCGTTGGATGGAAAATATGCAGCTGTGCATCCAAACTGAAATAATATCGGAGGATCTCTCTGCGCTCACGAAGCAGACCTCTCTGCGGTTGGATTCAGATCCTGGATCTACCAAACGCCTCCTCACCCAACCGTTCGGTTGCGGAAAATGAATTTTTCAAGTTTTTTTGGGATATATCGTTCGCGTCTTGTTATATTCCGGGGCATTTCATCTCTAAAAATGTATTTGTTCGTAATTTTTGGGTCACCAGATTTTTGTATAGAGATTGAAGCGTCAAGGTTGGGGGAACACCGTCCCGGTCTAGCAAGATTCGAGCGGAGAAATTCCGGCGAAATTCGTTCCAAAGTATGAAAACTCGACCGAGCGCGAAGGAAAATAAGATTTTTGGAGGCGTCGACGAGAAGTAGTGATGCGTATGAAAATATATTGACCCTCGAGGATGGGAGCGAGGTTGCGGGTTCACGTCAGTCGCTATGATGGGAATTGGTAAACGCCCGAGCAGTTCGGAATGGAACGAGAAATATGTCTGCGTATATGCACATATATAATACCTGTTAGTTTGCGGTAAAGAATGAGATAGAACCATCATTTTCATACTCTTTTCACAATCCTTCATTCAAAAATGATTTTATTTTTTTCTCTAACGGAATTTGAAAGCATTGTAATGCTAAAGGCGTTTTCAAAGGCGGTTCAACAATAATTTATGTTTGCGCGTGAATATATGCCATTCCCGCAACTTGTTTCTACTTTTAAAAGAAATGCCACGGAAATAAAGGGGAATGTGTCTAATTACTGCATTATATTTATCGTATAAACAAATGACAAATCCTTAAAGAATTTAAAATTTTTTGTCTCACATGTCGAGTGTGCTTTAAGTAAAAGGCTATTAACCGGCAGTTTGCATCAGCAAACGTTTCGCTTCAGTTGATATTGGTTGTCCGTTGCGCTCTGCGACCTCTGTCAGTGCCACACCTCAGTCACTTTCCATTGTGTCTTCTGAGCTCTAAGCTACTAACAAAAGAGTTATATATTGTTGAAACGGAACCAAGCCATTACCGTGGCATAACCATATATTATTTCCAAAGTTACACATGTGTCTTAAATTACTATTGACGCAATCGGTCTGTACTTGGAGGGGAATTTATTCACTTGACGATTACGCAGACATAATTTTTTTATCTGTATTAAATAAATTTCTCTGGGAATCACTAAAAAAAGCTTTATTTTAAAACGTTCTGTCACTATAAGAATAAACTGCGCAATATACATTGCACAAACTTTCTTATATACTTACATACGTTTGGTCGACTGTGTACGCTCATAAATAAAAGTTAACCGTAGTTTAGCGTATATTTTAATGCCACTGGACGATATATAGTAACTTTTTGAGGACATATGGCTTAATTAGCATTATTTGTGACATCAGGCTGTGCGTTTGGATGGATTTTAAACGAAATCCTTAGAGCCATATTTGAGTAAATCGAATTTTGTTTCAAAGTATCCCTTAATTGTTGCGCAATATCGTTCATCTCTTCAGTGTGTCTGTTATGAATGATAGTATCCACACATTTGAGATATCATTCTATTTAGTATAACCGTCTAAGCTGTAGTAAGATTTTGAGTGGATCGTGGCGAAAGCGGGACGTCATAGGGCTTCGCGTACATTGTTATGTCACTGGACGGCATATAGAGTGTTCAAGAGGTATATGGTTTATGTAGTATTATTTATGACATCAGGGTCTAAAATCGGATTGATTTTAATCATATTCTCAGTAGCCATTTTTGAGTAAATCAAATTTTTCTAAAAGTCGCCAAAAATAAACTATCCTTAATTTTTGTGCAATATCGTTTTTTTTTTTTAAAGGGTCTGCAAAAGATGATATATTGCATACATACGAGAGATCATTCGATTTTATGTTCGCGTTTGGGCTCTCGAACCGCGAACATACCGACAGACAGACGGCATGGCGAAAACAACTTTTATGGGCTCAGGGACACCTAAAACGTGTATTTCCAGCAAAATGTCAAAGTCGAATTTTTTCACGATTAGAATACTTGCTCAATATATGAGAAAGTAAAAATGAAGGTTAGAATGCGTTTCTTATTCAGTTTTTTTTCTACGATGCTTTTCCTAGGTTTTCCCTTGGCGTCATTCCTTTTTCCATCTCACTCCTAGATAAATATAGCGTGCAGGATAAAAGAATAACAATACCACGGGCCGATTTATGCGATAGGAATTTCTGCGGTGGCGGAATTGATAGTCGTGAACGGCCGCGATGCGGCGGGGTAAGTCGTTAAAGCCGAAAGTAATTGATCCAATCAGTAAAACCACTCGCTCGAGAGGATTGGTTGGAGCGAAGAAGGAGATGAGGATTTCTTTGCGAAGAAGGGACGAGGGAGAGAAGGGGATGGGTAGGGGGGTTGAGAGGAGGATGAGGGGAGAGAAGGGGGAGGAAAGATGCCGCCGCCAAAAATTTTCGGATGAAGAATTCTGACCTGGATCCAAAGAGAAATCCTATCCTCGGCCAAACTCCGCATCTCTAGAATGGAAGAGACAGAATGGAAGAAGCGATGTCTCATCCTCCGAGAGACCTCCTTCCACACACTCCCCACTACATTTCTGAGCCTCTCCCTTCTCATCTAGTTCACCCTCTCCCCTCCCTCCTCCCCTCCCTCCTCCCTCCCCTCCCTCCTCCCTCCCCTCCATTCTCCCTCCCCTCCATTCTCCCTCCCCTCCACCCTCCCTCACCTCCATTACATGTTTATTTTATTCAATGATCTATTCGTGTTGTGCCAATTTTTTTTTCTTTATCTCTTTATGATTTTAGCATTTAGCATTATGTGATGTCTTTAGTGAATCTCAGTAGGTTTCGCAGGTTTTTCACACCCTCCTTCTTGTGTGGGTGTTTTCCTGCAGTGGGTTTTTTTTGCATGGATTCCATTACTCAGCAGTTCATACTTTTTCCCACAAAATCACAGCTTTTCATTTCAAATACTTGTATTTTTATCGTTACCTGTATTTACATTGTTAATGTGTTATGTATTACTATATGTATCACGACGAGGGGTTAGGTGGAAGATGGGACTTCCTAGTCTCAATCTCGCCCCAAATAAAGACCAAATCAATCAATCAATCAATCAATCCATTCTCCCTCCCCTCCACCCTTCATCCTCCCTCCCCTCCACCCTCCATCCTCCCTCCCCTCCACCCTCCATCCACCCTCCCCTCTCCCCCTCCGAGAAACCCACTTCTAAACTCACTCCTTTTCGCCCACTCCCCCTCGTGCGACAATCCTCCCCCTTCCTCCAACTATTGCGCCGCTCTGAATTCTCCCCTTTTTATCTTCCTCCTCTCACCTCAGCCTCCCTCCCTCCCTCTCTCTCTCTCATCCAACCATCCCCAAAAAAGCATTCGAAAACTCGAAAAGAGGCACGCCCATTCTATGCTTCCGGTGTTGTTCGGACGGATCTAGGAGATTTATGCCCGAGTTAAAAAAGGAAGGAGTTGGCGGGAAAAATCTAGGGGAGATGGCTATAAAAAATCTGTTGGTGAACTATGACAATTTTTGAAGAGAGAGAGAGAAACATTATATATGTGAAAAATCCGTGTGTGGGTATATGAAAGACGGAAAAACGGAAAATTAATGGGTATTGGCGCGGATATTAGGAATTGGTAGAATGTTTGGAAAGAAGCAAAAACTAAACCACTCCTGAAGGACTTTTATTCGGAAGGCATATCCGTTTTCGAAGATTGTAGGAGGTTATCCGTGGAATTGGGGCATTTGAGGAAATCTTGAAACGATCGACGATTTGATTTTTTCAAACCTCGACTTTTGCCTTAGAAATCTCCAATTGGAATCTAGAATAGCTGATATTGATTTTTCGTCTAGTTGCCTAGATTTTATATAGTTGCAATGGTTTCTATATGCGAATATTCCTAAGTATTTAACGTTTTGCCTTGGTCTCAGGAATCGATGCCTTATATGAATAATACTTCCTCAAAAATTGGCGATTTAACTAAATATAAAAATTCAGAATTGAAATATTGCGAATTTTTGATAATTTGTTTGAAACATTATCGCAAATCATGTGTTTAATTTAATACTTAAAAGGTGGGTTCGGTGTCTTATTTTCGTAACTAATGATATTTTTTCGTATCTTATGAGGAATACATTTTTTCGGAGAAATCTACTTGTCGAAAAATTAAACTCTATAAAATAAAACCACGAATATAATATTAAAAACTATTTATAGTAAAATTCCCTGAAAGTATGGTGAGTTTTTAGGCTTCTTATGAGCTGACGGTTATTCGTATATTGGAGAACGCGTGCTGGCGCAGATGTACTTAAGGAATATGTTAAAAATATATTAATTAAGGCGGGAAAATTCACGTCGTTTTGAGAGATTCGTACTGTACAGGTAAATGCATATAGTATGAAAAATTTAATAGTATGGTATATACACTTATATATATTACAAATCGGCAAAAATAAAACTGGAAAATGAGGAAAACCTTGAAGAAGACAACTTAGGACCAAGCATTATGGAGAGCGGAGTAGAGAAAGCGATAGTGGAACTAAAGAAAGGGAAAGCCACAGGCAGCGATGGAATACCAGCTGAGGTACTTAAAGTCATGGGATTAAAAGCGATCACGAAATTAATTAATAAGATTTACGACACAGGAGAGTGGCCTCGGGATTACCTAGAAGTAACGGTGATCCCTCTAAAGAAGAAAACAAAAACTAAAACACTTCGAAGATCATCACGAGGATTCTTAATAAAAGGCTGGAGAAAAATGCAGAAGAAATGCTAGGGGAAGATCAATTCTGTTTCAGAAAAGGACGAGGAACTAGAGATGCCATAGGGGCAGTTAGAATCATATCAGAATGGGCAATAGAGTACAGTCAAGATATCTGCGTACATTTCGTAGACTGGCAGAAGGCCTTTGATAGAGTAAATTGGGTAATGATGATGAAGATATTAAAGGATATAGGCGTAGACTGGAAAGACAGGAGACTGATCAGGAATCTATATGTGAATCAAGTTGTAAAGGTCAGGTTTGAGAATGCGGTCACCTGCGGAGTAAATATCGGTAAAGGAGTAAGACAGGGCTGCTGCCTATCGCCGACCCTATTCAATATCTATGGAGAAAGTGTAACGCAAAAAGCGTTAGAAGGCACAGGAGATTTCAAAATTGTAGGAAGAATTATAAGAACAGTAAAATACGCGGATGATCAAGTACTTCTAGCAAGAATGGTCATTCGAATATCGGGCAAAGAAGAGAATCTGTATATAAGTACAAGTTTCAGACTATAAATACCTTGAAAACATCATAACAAGAGAAGCAAAATGTATGGATGAGATCAAGACTAGAATAGGAAAAGCAAAAGAAGCTTCCAGAAGAAAGAAACACCTACTTACGGGGAATATAAGGGAAGATATCCGCAAGAAGTACGTAAAATGCTATGTATGGAGTATAGGTGCAGAAACATGGACGCTAAGGAAAAATGACGTCAAATACTAGAAAAGCTTTGAAACGTGGACTTGGAGGAGAATGCTCAAGATAAAATGGACAGATAGGATGAAAACCGATGAAGTGCTACGAAGAGTAGGAGAGAAGCGAATGATTATACAGACTACTAGAAAGAGGAAGGCAAATTGGGTTGGATATTACCTGAGGAAAGAGAGTATGATTAAAGACGTGTTAGAAGGAAAACTAGATGGAAAAAGGGAAAGAAGTAGGAAAAGGTTTTAGCTGATAGACGATTTGAAAGGGAAAGAGAGTTATCAAGATATGAAGAGGACAGCGGAAATAGGAGTATATGGAAAACCAGGTTTAACTACGAATAATCACGGGCCTGTCTACGGACAGACTACCTATGATGATTATGGTATTACAAATGGAAAAAATAAAAATTAACACAATTTAAATGTTCGATCGAATAATTCGTATAATTTCCTTTTTTCGAGGAGCGCGGCAACCTCGCAGCATGCGAACTAAGACGTAGCGTGTCATTGAATCTGCGTTTCAGTACTGGCCGAGGCCACTTTTACCGAGTTCTGTTTATATGTTTATAGAAAGGCGCCGACAGATGTGGAAATGATTCTCGGACGGAAGTGTCTCCGTCTAGGCGGCGCGTTTAAAAGGAATTTTATCTGTTTACGGTTCGAGTGAGACGGGAAAGAGATCGGGGAAAAAAAACCTGGATCGATTCTGCGGAATTGCAATAAAACTATCGCAGACTTCTGCACTCGCCGCGTTTTCCCCTTATCTATTTTTCCATTCGCGGCATATCGCGTGAAAAACGACGATTCATCGCTCCTATCCCTCTGTATCGTTTCATTTGAGGACGACTCCCATCGCAATCTGTTTTCCCCTTTGGCGGCGGAATTCGAAAGTTACAGATGTTTACACAAGATGGAGTCGAAGGAGACGGATGAGGGAAACAATGTCAATAAACAACCCCAGTGTACGCGATGACTTGTCGTTAAATGAAGGGTCGCAATATTTTTCGGATTTGAGGGCCTAAAGATTGCAGGATCGGTGTTGCAACCGGGTATTATTTTGTTTTATAATTATTAGTTAAAGAACGGGTGGCACGAAGCATAGAATTGATTTTGTAGTTCTGATTTTTTCCCTTGGAAACTTGCGAATGTTAATTGTTATAATAGGTTTTTCGATGAATTGTGGCGTGTTCATTTATGGCATTTTTAGATAGTTTATTTGATTAATTTCTATAATAATTGAATGGTCTTTTGGTCTTCAATCTGATTGTTTATTTATCAATATGTAGACGCATTTTCAATCTTATCTAGTGCCATAATTAAATTATAAATTTTTACACGGATTGAGGGAGCTCAGCGGAGTCACCGAATGAGGCGGAAAAAAAATTGCTGTGGATAAGGATGGGGAGCCGAATAATTGGACATGATGGTCAATGGTAAATTTCGTTCTTCGGGTGAGGGTCAGAGGAAAAAAACAGATGAACCGGTTGGGTCTTCGGATGGAGATGCTGGAGGATGATTGTAAATAATTGGGCGAAGATGATTGAACGAAATGAAATATACGGTGTAGGACAGTGATGGCAAATGAATTTTGTGTCGCGTGCCAAGAAAGTAATATGAATCATCATGTCACTGGTTTACTCCTTCTCTAAGAAACTTCATATTTTATACAGAAAATATAAGCTTACACGTGCCACGTATTTGCCGTCTCTGGTGTAGGAGATCTTCCTGAAATACCTGATGGCGAAATTGTAAGAGCGTTAATTGAAACTAGGGGGGGGGGGATATATATGTAGAATGTACGTATATGTAGATGGTATCGTCGATGGCGCATTGCGGTCAACCCTTCCAAGACAGGAGCGGTCATCTTCCACCCTGGAAGGGGAGCGCCGCCTGGAGTCGACCTGTCGGTGATGGGGGAGGTAATCCCCTGGAGCCAAGAGGTCACCTACCTTGGCGTTGTGTTAGACCGGAGGCTTCTTTGGAAGTCTCAGGTAGAAAGCGTCCGCCGCAAGGCGCTCGGGGCTCTGATGAGACTTCGTCCCATCCTCTGCTCCCGCGCCTTGTCGGCCGACACTCGGAGACGCCTATACCTGAGCTGCGTACGGCCAGTCTTGACCTACGCAGCTCCGGTTTGGTCCGGAGTGCCCAAGACCACCCTAAACAGGATCCAGGTCGTGCAGAACATCGCACTCCGGCTGATACTCGGTCGTACCCGATACGAAAGTGTCAGCCGGTTGCACGAAGACGGGAGCGTGGAATCACTGGACATCCTCTTGCCAAGGATGTCCAGGGAATTCTACGCGAAGGCGGCAGCCTCCCAGCACCGAGAGGTGAATGCGCTCGGCGAGATCCGGGCTAGGTGGTGGGACCGCTATAGGCGCCCCATTGCCAGCCTGGACTCGCAGGAATCCCTCCCTCCCAACAAGCGACCCCGCTTGGAGTGAGGGAAATTTATTTGCCATTATTGTTGGCAATCGAACAAAAAATGAGCTAGTTTTTAATATAGTATAACCATTTAAAGCTAAGCTGGCAATGGTACCCGCCAGTACGGGCAAACACGTACTGGATCATATACAGCATATGTAGAGTTAGAGAAATATTTCTATTTTCGTTTGTGGCACGTAAAAATATTAACCGGAAACGTTTCTTATCTCGTTTCGATCAGAAGCTTCACCAGTAAAATATCAATCCATTGATAAAAAGTTTCTTCGTCTATTTTATTAAATGCGACTTTTCTTATTGCAATAAGAACTAATTATGTTACACCACCCTTTTCATCAGGGCATATTAAAATTAATCTCATCACCGAATAGGATTTTAATCAGACCTCGACGCGAACTGCCGAATTTGTACCATCAGCATTTTTACCTTAATTTCTGACAAAGGATATTTAATTTTCGAAAAAAATCAAAATGCAATTTTTCTCTTCTCTCCTAGGAGCGAGAGAGATGTATTTTTTTAATAGCTAAGAATTTCAGTCTGTAACAACGGAAAATTTTCGCATCAAACGTTTTCGTTTAAGTCGGGATTTTAAAAAAATAACCCCTTTTTAAAAATCCTATCCCAAAATGCCAATTTGACGCGCTTTCGAAATCTAGATTCGCCAAACACACTTTCTCTCCTTTTTTTCTTCTACTTTTTTACGGAGAATCGCGCGGATCTGACGCCGTTTCCTTGCTTTTGTCAGCGTTTTCCGATAATATTTCATGTGATTCGAAAGCGATTTATCGCCGTGAATTAGGAGAGACGGAGAAGGAAAGACTCCTGGCGCTTATACTGGGATCATAAATTGGGTTTCCTTTCCTTCTCGTCTGATATCGTGGGCAGAGACGGATGGGGAGAAGAAGGGGAGGAGGGGAGGGAGGTGGAGGGGGGAAGGGGGAGGTTGGAGGGAGGAGAGCCCAGAATCTCGTATAAACCAATCCCCTTTTGTCTCGATACGAACTCATCTTTCTTCATCAAGGAATCCTTTCGATAATCAAATTACATCCATTGTTGCGACCACCGCGTTAATACATAATCCATTAAATGCTTCGCCCTTCACTTATCCTCCTCCCACCCCCTCTCACCACTCTATCTATCTCCTTTCTCCTGATTCAACTGGGGCGTTTGAACTTTAATCGCCATCTCGTTCTTTCTTTCGCACTTTCTAGCATATCTTTTGAGAGCGTGGCAATATTAGGTTGGGGAGCGTTGCTAGGAGATGAAAGTAGTACTTCCCAGAAGTGCAGGTTTCCGCAATTAACGCCAGGCAAATATAGAGGCTGTCTTCAGCAAATGAAATGTTATCCAATAGGGCTTAGTAGGTTTTTCCGATCCGAGCCTCTCATTGCCATGCGCAGTTTTTTTAAATTCCATGAAACGATCAAGTACAATCATGAAAAGATGCCGTTTTAAGAGAAATCATATATGTGCATTTAAATTAAATTAAATTTCAGGTTGCACTACTCAATAATTTGAGCGAGGGATTACGTAGGCGCATTAAAATACCTCTTACACGAATAAAAATATTTTACTCGTATCCCGAAAATATGGCGTGATTAATTGAGATAATATAAAAGAATAATATATAAGAATATTTTTTTAAACAAAACTTTTATCAAGAAAAAGGAAATTTAAATTTCTACTCCCGTTCTACTCCACAAGAAAACGGACATAATGAGACAGAATACTGAATCGATTGGAGAGAAAACGAAGTTTCTAGGTGCTTTCGTTTACGAGTAAACGTGTCGGAGTGACATACAGACGGAACTCCAAAAGAAAACGTGCACAACGAGACGGAATACTAAAACGAATGGCGAAAAATCCAATTCTTTAGCTATTTTCGTTTAGGAGGAGTTAGTACGTCAGCCAGTCAGACATACAGACGGACAAATCGAATGCATAAGTGGTTTTAAAACAAGAAATCCAAATCAGGACTAATGCAGGCTGGTTTCCCAAAGTTGACGTCCCGAATTGATTACTTATATTGACAGGAAATGTTTCAGTATGTGTTACTCATTCTCATACCATAAATACCATTTGTAATTCATAGTTTATCAATAATAGAGAAAAATTGGAAAACAAATTAATAATAATCAGGTTTAAAATACTAAAAGCCAGCGCCGTAACGGGCTATTTTAGCACCCGAGGCAAACTACCAAATATGCGCCCCCCCCCATGAAAAATTCTCTAATACCTATATTTTTTTACTATATGAATTTTGGGTGAACCATTAAGAAATAAAAATAAACTACAAATGATGTAATTTCTTACTATAAATGTACATAATTATAAATTTAATTACGTACATACATAATTAAAATACAGAAAGTATAAATATTTTAATATTAAAGAGTTATTCTACGTGATTTTAATGCAACAAACTCATGAATAACATCATCGAAATTTATAGTTTCTGCTATGCGTATGTCTGGAACAAGTATAGTAGTGAAATCGCCCGTCTTTGTGCCATGCAACATCACACAACTTACCATTAACAATTTTTGCTCCCCTTCTTTGGTTACACCCGAGGCAGATGCCCCGCTTGCCCCACCCTAGTCACGGCACTGCTAAAAGCAAAGTCAAAATCTCTTTCTGACATTATATTTTGGATGTATTTTTTAAATAAACGAATGTAATCAATGTTACTGTTTATACGCTAATATGTGCATATACCAGTCCATTTCTGAAGGGTAGTCGAGTGGAAAAGAAAATAACCCATTTCTTCACTCGTTTATGCTCAAGCCGAGTTCGGTAATAATAGTCTCCAATGCAAAAATCCGATAAAATGCGATTTAGAACACAAAAATGATATTTTTAGTAGAAATTCAAGAAAATACGATCATTTATCAACATACTGTGATAAGAAATATAATCTACATTCTTTTCCCCTTACAAGTTTCTCCGCATTTACAAAATATCTGCTAGGTCGTACGATTCTATGTATTCCTTTGCACGTCGTTGAAAAAAATGTCATCCACTTCAGAGACATTCTCAGAAATCGTTAAAACCGATCTTGAATATGCTATTTTCGCTCCTTCGAGTGAATCTGAAATTCCGATTCGCCACCAACGTAGAAATTCCTTTTTGGACACCCCGCGTGGCAGTTTTTTAAATTTTATTCCTCGGATAGAGGGGGAGATCTCCTAGTCAGGTCCCTTCGCCTCTCACCTCATTTTTAACTCGTTTCCTCCCGCATTTAACCCTTCGCTTGTTTTTCTCTAATCATTTTTAATGACCGACAGCGATCGTGAAATTCCGCCTCGCGTTCCTATGGAAATGCCCGAGAATTTAAATTTAGATTGCGTGCGACGGCAGTTAATCTTACGAGAGCAACACATAATGTAATAAATGAAACGCTTATTTTTTCCTCGAGAAAAGCCGTTAAAACAAAAGACCATAGTCTGACGCGGACGCGTGGCGGATAGGACGACGTTAATCACGTCAACAAATGGAATGAGGTTATAGTTGTTTTTTCATCGAATTTCATCGCGTATTTCGACCCAGACGAGGCGAAACGCCTAATTTTCGCCATCTTCTTTTTTCCCGAAACGTCTGCCACATCTCTCACAAAGAATAATTAAACGGTTTAAACTGTCTCTGTCCCTTTATCTCCTCTTGTCTCCGTGCTCTCCATCTCCTTCACCTCTGACCCCCAGCCACTTTCACTCCTTAACCAAGAGCGTGTGCCTACACCTTTATTTTTTCGAAACGCCGTCACCCTCTTTAAAAGGTCTCCGCATCCCGGAACCCCGCCATTTCCTCGGCACACGATCTTTGGATATCCGTCTCGAATCCCTTCTTTTTTTCTCCGCGTCCATTAATAATGGCGGGACACCCTCGGCCGTGATTCATTCATCGTATCGGATCCGCTATGCAAATTATCCCGGCGTCGCAAAAGGTGTTTCTCCTTTCCTTCCCCGTCGAGAGAAAGAGGAAGAGAGTGGGAGGGAATGGAGTGGGCGATGGAGAGAGAGAGAGGAGTAGGAAGGTGAATTAAAGAGTGTGAGCGAGTCGGAAAAGGAATGTCTAACGAACGGAAAAGGGTTGAAAGCGTGGGTGTTATAGAGAGAAAGGGAGAGAGAGATAAGAGATGGGTTCTTTTGATAAATTCGTTACCGGAATGCAAAAGAAGGGCTTTTACGCCCTCCTCCTTCCCCTCTCCCCCTCCCCTTCTTCACTCCCCCTCCCCTCCCTCCCTCCCCCTCCTCCCTGTCATATCCCTCCCACCTCCCTCTGCTTAAAAAAAAATAGAGCGAGACAGACAGAGAGAGAGCGGTTAAGTTGAAATTGCGTGAAGTAGCGGGAGATTTCGCTTCGGATTAAGAGGAAAAAATGTATATAGTACATGTGGGGTGGGAAAAATATGGAGGGCGATGATTTTCTTTCAAAAGTAGCGTCTCGGATGCGTGGGAACTAATCGGTTTCGATCCGCGTGAAAATTGAAAAAAAGTCGCGCGTAATTAATCGCCGCTTCCGAGAGGATTCCGGGTTCGACTGCTTAGTTGATCAAAAACGGGATCGGTTTTCTTTGTCTGGCGGCGGGATCTCGTCGACCCACGTCGTTTTATCGTGTCGTGCGGAGTTGAATGGACGGTAATCGCGCTTCAAATTCTACTTTTTACGCTTTCATGAGTCTCGCTATGCTGCTTTTCGAACGACGTTAAGTCAATCTTTGAAAATAGGTCTCGATTTTCATGCAGAAGGAAAAGAAGAGATTTTCCTCAACACGTGATTTGATATAGAACACGTAAAAGAGCTTTCATTTTTTATATGACCGTAAGGTTGTTATTTTTGCAGCGCGATTGAGCTTGGATGTAATATATGTATATTTACAAAGAATGCCCGTCTCTCTGTTTCAAAGGCTACAATGAAATGCGACTGGTGAAATTAATTTGTTTCTCGCAGTAGTTTTCCGATTTGTACACAAATCAAAAAAGGAGTTAAATTAAAAGGGAATGTCCGAATATTTTTTTGCTATTTAAGTGGCAAAACGAAAAAGTTCTAACAGCGCGTCGCTTTGCCTGCCTCTCTGCAAAGGATATAAAGGTCTAAGCGGATAAGTGGAAATGTCTGTGGCTGTCTAGAACGGGATATGCGCGGAAATAATATAGTAGTGTATTATTTAAACTTTCGAGTGATTCCGGAAAATTTAACAAAGATCCTACCAAGAGCATGCATGAATATGTACTTTTTTAGTGATTCGTGGATAATATCGTATACTAGAAAAGTGGTCGTTAAAAAAAATGATAAATGGAAATTTTAATCAGCATTCATTTTACGAAAAACTAAGATTAACATTTTCCATTTAAAGCGCCTTACCGCATCTAAAGAGTTCAACATTTAAATTGCTGTATGCGATAAAACTCTTGATAAATACTTGTGAAATAATTTAATTAGAATTATGTATGTAGAAATGGGCGTAGAGTTAATACAGTGATTACGCCGCCGCTTTGTGAAAAGTCTTCTTTGTCATAATGTAAAAAAGAAAGAATAAACTCATTGAACATTTTTCCGTCTTTTTATGTTTTGTTGTTTTTATGCTGTCATGCTGAAAAATCTCTATATTTAGTATAAACATTTCTTACATTCAAAAGAGAATTTTGGAAACTCGACATGCTCATGACTTAATCTATATATCTATATTATTTGCATTATTTATTTGTAATAAATTGAGGGGAATGTTATAGCATAGCATATATTTTTAAGTACTCTTGTTGAAATTTTATCGAAAATAACTTTGTAGCGCAGCTATTATAGCCATAAATTATTAAGTGAAGTCAGGATTCAGGCAGAAGTGGCGAAAATGATTCTGTAGCTGAGGGTTTCAAAGCATCGACCCTGATTCATGCATTTTATGGTCATACAAGACTCCAATTCGATTAGGCAAATCAAAATTAATGGGGGAAATACATACAGGAGTTTCTTTTAAAAATCCTTTTTATATTAGACCGTACCCAACATGTTCTACGATTGACTTTCGGGTGGAATATCAGGACAAACTATGAATTCTCCACCTCATTAGTTCAGGAGATGTACTCAACATGGAGTAACAGGGTGATAAGGTTTTTTGTCAAAGGCTTTATTAATTAGATCTTAAAGGAGGTACAAAGGAATTTTTATCATAATTACTCGACATCTAATATATATTTTTAAACTCCTTATTTTAATCCTACTAAGTCATAACTTATAGGCGAAAATGTATTCTATTTGTTTCGAAGCGCAGAGAAAAAGTTTTAATAATGTTTTGTGTTCATAAAACAATTAACCATGTCACTTCATCATTCTCCTGACACAGGTACTGTCCATATTAAAAATAGATTTTATTTAAACAGGCAATAAGTGCTAAAAATTAAATTGTCGATACTCCTATAAACTACAAACCAAACTATCAACCGTTCGTTTAACACCAAATTCGCGTTATAAATTACACAGTGCGTTATCGAATACTATCTTATCATTCATGTGTTCCCGCGAAAAATTCAAATCCATCGATTCACTTTTACTAAAGCAGGGATATTAATGCCATCAAGCAGAAATTTCCAGGATATTTCCCATCCGACGACAAAAAATAATCCACCCATGGGATCCCTCCTCGACATCATTTTCCAATTTCTTAAAAATCTTGAGTGGTGGGAAAGGGTGGAATTTTTTGAGCAATGTATTTTTTCGAAGCTAGAAGGAAAATGATTATTATTCTCGGAATAGAGAAATTATTGATTTACCTGGTCCGAAATAAAGGGGGAAGGAGAGGGGTTGAGGTTGGCAGATTAAATTTGCAAGTTGGGGGCTTTTGAAATTGGATTTTTGGCTTAAGGAAAACAAGCTCACTGTGAAATTCATCGGGAGGAGTACTTCCCGTCTACCTTACTCCATCTCGAAGAAAAAGACAGAGAGAAGAAGAGAAGAGAGCTCTCTTTCTTTCTCTCTTTCGGTAGCGGAAAGTTTATTTGTTTTATTCGCGAGGAAATTTTGAGTTGAGTGAAAGAGAGAGTGGAGGAGGGAAGTGGAAGAGGGGATGGTGGACTATTGGAGGAGAGGCGAGGTGGAAGGGGTGATGGTTTCTGCATTGGTGGGGAAGGAATGAAGAGAGAGGGAGGGAGTTGATGGTTGCGTAGGGAAGATGCGGGAGAGGGAGGAGGTCCGGAGGTGAATTGCCCGGGATTGAGAGGGATGGAGGAAATTGAGGATAAGGTCGGAAAAAATTAAGTCTTTTCAAAAAGAAAAAGATAATAAGAAGAGAAGGGTGTTTAAAGAGAAGGGAAAGAGGAAGAGTTCGATTGACCCGATAGCAAAACAGTTTTTTCCCGAATTTATTTGAACTACAAGAATCGACCCTCGTTAACTGAATGCTTTTGATCGGATTTTAGTAAAACTTTTACGTTTTTCCTGTGTGCTTCTCTCTCTCTCTCTCGCTCCAGTGAAGAAAATGGTACTTGTTTCGCGCAGACGCGAATGAAATCTCTGTTCTTCTTCCGTCGAATTTCGATGCCCTGGTAAGAATTAAGAAAGGCTTTTCATTTGCTTTCGTCGTACATTTTTAAAGACATTTTACCTGTTTCAATTGCGAGCTTTTTAATAACTTAGTCGGCAATTAATTTTGGGCCATTATTTTAGGAAGTAAACTCAGGTTGCAGTGGCGAATCCTGAGATTTTTTGATACAAAAGCAATTAATTATGAAAATCAGATCTTACCTTGTTATTTGAAATGCAGATGAATCTTCTTTCCTTATTTGATAATTCTGCAATGGCATCTTCATAGAACACGGGTTTTTGAGAAAGTTCTTTGATGAGGGCTTTTTTGATTGATAGAATTGATAATATTTAGTCTTTCTTGATTTGTGGAATTCCTCACGAATGTTTTGATACGTTTGAGAGCCGAAAAACTCCGTTCAGTTGAGGCACTGGTCGCAGGTATTGTCACTACTAATTCACATAATTTTGCCACTTGAAAGTAAGCTTTGTCTAAATCGTTTTCTTTAATGAAATGATATAAATCACTAACGCTGTTCTTATCAATATCTTCTATTTGATATATAACCGAAAGTTCAGAATGAAAACCAACTATGTCGAAATAATTTCCGTAACTATTCTTGAGGGAATCGAACGCATCTTGAGGAAGTCTCATTGGAAAACTCTTTAAAATTGGTAAATTCAATGAATGTTAAATCGCCTAATTTGTTGAATCTGGAATTTAACTGTTGAAGAATGTTGTCTATAACCTCTATAAAAATTCTTCGGTATTAAGTTTTTATATCACCAACATTGTCAATTCGTATCCTTTTCCTGTGTGGTTGTAAATCTTCTGCCAGATTCACGGTCTTTTCCCAAACAATTTCAAAATCATCTCTTTTTCTATTGATCACATTTGCAAATACAACGATATTTTTAATACATAAACTTATTTCATTATATTTAGTTTGTAACACAGCAAATACCTTATGAGATAATGGAAATATTTCGGAAAAAACATATTAAAATAAAATTTAAAGTAAATTCTCTCTTTAAGAGATCTAAGTAACACCGTGAATAGTTCAAAGTTTCTGAATCCTAGTAGACATTAATGTCCAAAATATGCTTAGGTAGATCGATCAATTGCTGTCGAAACTCAAAAACAGTAGATACAAGCCTTCCGTGATATTACCATCTTGTAGGTCAGGGGTGAGCAAACTGCGGCCCGCGAGGGCATTTTATGTGGCCCGCGATGCCATTATGAAAGCGAACCGTAGTATAAAATAGAGATAATTTCATATTTGTAGTTTCAATTAATGCCGGAAAACCTTCTCCAGTGATGGTATGGGGATAACATATTATTTATTATTGATTTTCACTAACAGGATCCCTCGCATTACCTCACATTACTTACGATGTGAACCCTAACGTGGCCCGCCGAAGCATTTTCATCAGTTTATGCGGCCCGCCTAAGAAGCTGCAACTGTTAATGCGGCCCTCCACGTAAAAAGTTTGCCCACCCCTGTTGTAGGTGCTACTTTTGGTAATCGTTTCTTCACAAGCCAAGTTCTCCGAAAAAACAAACAATATCAATAAGTCTTTTTAACATTTCCCGATTTTCCTTAACTGCTTCGTTATGCTGGCGATGAGTAATTTCCAACTGCGTATCAAAAACATGTTCTATTCGAGTTCTTCCAAATGTTTTCTCTTGAAGGATTGACTGTAAATGTTCTTTACTTATCGAATGTCTCTTGATCACCTTATGAAGATTATTTAAATTAGAAAAACCCGTTTTAGTCCAAACATTCTTTTCGTTCGAAAAATGTAAGCACGGCCAACAAAATAATTTTGCTTTGCTTTCACATCCAGTCAACCATTATACTTTATTACGCCGCGAAAAACACCGAAATTCCTCCAATCTGAAACAAAATATAAATAACAGAGGAGACTACGGCGAGTGAAACTATGACCTGAAGAGCTTGGCTCTCGAAATACGTATTTAGCGCTTGGATTTTCTCGCTAAATCCTTGTCTGTTTACGGTCTGAGTCGATTCTTCAGGTCATACTGAGCTAAAATGTTTGGAAATTATATGTGTTAATGCACTACTGTAACACAAACATTTCTACAGGCATAAGGGTTCACATGAAACGTCAGAATTACGGCTTATTGAAACTGTAACATAATTTGAGGAGATGCATAGTCTCCGACCGTGTACTACAGCGAATGGCTCATCGACGTCGACGCAATAATATTTTTGCTCCCTAATAGGCTAGTAGTGTTATTTTCGGCCATTGTGTGGCGACAGCTGTCAAGGTGGATTTTTTAAATGTCGCGCAGTCGCACGGTTTTACTGAAGGTGTGCTTATAAAATTGCGCTTATGAATGAGAAATTTTTATTTTTATTACTGTTATTATTGTTTTATTTTCTCACTTGGAAGCAATGCTTCCCTTGCTTCCATGGAGGATTCGCCCGTCAGGTTGCAAATACGGGTGAATGCATAATCACCCGCAAAATGAAATCATGCTCGATAACTCATTGTCAGTATTGTTGGTAGCTATCGGTGACATGGCTCCAGCAGGATGAGTAAAGAAAACAACAAGAAAAGAGATACAATTAGACCACTAAATATATAAATAAAACTAATTTTTATAATCGAATTAAAATGAATTGGATTTGTACATTCTTTTCTTGCATGAGACACTTTTTTGGGAATATTATTCGATACCAATATAGGTTGAGATACTTAGGTCTTTAAAGGCACTCATTTGGAGAAAAATCACACGTCCGATGTATTCTTAGCTTCTCTTTTCAACGGAATATGTTGATCGCGAGCAGCGGCTTTGTAGATAAAGGGTAATTTGCACATGGAACCAATAAGTCGTAATTACAAGGGAGGCTCCCCAGTGGCGGAAATCCTGGCACTTTTTTATTTTTAGACTATTTTTCTTCTCCGAAAGAAAACATTGACGCGGGAAGATGGGATCGCTGCACGCCACCTATAAGCTATTTCCCAAAAGGCTTTTTCTGGAATTGTGAGAAAAGACTTGGAAGCAAATTAACTTCCGACACGTTTTAATTCAACCCTTTTCATTCATTTTTCCTTTCATGCACCTAATGGATGTTAAGAGAAGTCAAGCATTTGGCAGTGGTTTCTTTTCTGAATTTCATGGAATAAATGCCGCAACCGAATCAAATGTTGGACCGAAAGCTATTCCATCTCAAAGGAAGAGATTTTTCAGGCCGCAGAATTGAATTTTAGTAGTGGTTAGTAAAGTGATCTAAATTACTTTTACACTTGTAATGTTGATTCTCTTTTCATGGTGAAAGGAGAAAAAACCTAAGTATCCTTCCACAAAAATTTTATCGAGAACGACCGGTTTCACTACTCTTGGAGCATCTTCAGTTGACTAATGCTCTCAACCTGCATCTATTTAAAAAGGGGAATGGAGTAGTGGAGGGAGAAGAGAAAGTGGGAAGGAGTGACGACCTGGGAAAAAGATGGCGGTTGAGAATCAGAAAATGAATTCACGGTTGAGTAAATGGCGGATGGGGTAAATCGAAAGAGGCACTATCCAAAGTGACAAAATTTAAACAACTGAGGGAAGAATTGCAGAGCAAATTGCATGAGGCGCTTTATTCACCGTCTACTATCTTTCCGACAGAGGAAAGAATCGCAGACGTGATGTATTGCTGGTTGCCTATGCAGTCGAGTCTCGATAATCCGAGGTAAATGAGGCCAGATCCAATTCGGATTATCAAAAATATTCCCAGTATTACAGCTTAAGCCTGTCTGCATAGGATCTTCAGATCACTTGATTCCATCAATTTCTAGCTTGGCAGTATCACCATTTGAGAGGGAGGAGTTTTCTTCGATGTATCTCTTCGAGGACATCCGTTGGGGCAGGTTGATACTATCTTGGCTAGTTCAGCCCCAACCAAGAAAACGAGAAAATTGATCTGCTACGATAGTTCAGTGGTAGTGTATCCGCCCGTAAAGTGGAAGATCCGGGTTCGGTTCCTGGTCATAGCAGACTTTTTTCTCGTTTCAAAAATATTCCCATTCAGCGTACTCAATTCGGTTGAATTTTTCTCGTGATGATCAGGGTCGGCCCTAGGCGTGGTCAACGTGGGCAAAAGCTACGGGCGGCCGGATCTGAGGGCGGCCACCTTGTTACAAACAAATTGGAACTACAGTTTCTATCAAAATTTCGAGTGTAAGGGTCGAAAGGGAACTTAAGTTCCAATGACTTACGGATTCTCGTATATTTGTTTGTGAACGTAATCCCGATATGGTTTCAAGTGCCTCGCCAACTTTAGTTTGAGTCAGGAGTTCTTTGCCTGTATGATTCATGCTCAGGGCATAACTTTATTGAAAGAATAAACGAATGTGTTGTGTGAATCTCATCGCTCTTTTCTTTTCGCGCACCCAAATTCTCTTTTATATTCACGATCATTCAGTTCTTTCATTGCCTTGAGTGAGGAAAAAAGTAGTACTGTCTTCTAAATAGGAATAGCATTTTGGATATTTTGCACAGGTTTTTTAATGGAGTATTTTATCATAAAACTATATTTTCACGTTGTCCGTTCAATATTTAAAACGGTGGTACATCTTATGACCAAAACTAAGCGTATACAGTGTTAGATATTATGGTAAGAAAAGGTCTCCCTGCACAGTTAAAACAGTTAAATTTTCCAAAAGAGAATAACAAAAGATTTTTTCCTCTCTCCTGTTACGCTCGAGTTTGAGCAATGGCGAGCGAGTTAATAGGCAATGGTTGGTTTATTCGTACACAAATGATGCAGTGATTTGTTTTTGTGTTGTTAATTATTTTGTAATTCTAAATTTTATAAGCTTCGGAGAGAAATAACGTCTGGAGACATATCTTCGGTTCTGCACTGTCACGAAAGAAGCCAAGAACATTATAATTGTTTTCAATACGGTTAGAATTCGAGAAAAGACTTAAAACTGATCTTACATTTGATAATGATTCGCAACGGTTAATGATAGTTGAAAAACAGCACTGGTAGAAGTTCAAAACGTTTAATCGCCGTGATTAAATTTCTTGTTTGGGAGAATATGGCTTTCAAAGGTTCAACTGACACTCTTTATGCGAAAAACAATGTATTTTTTTTTTAAATAATCGAATTATTAGCCGGGTTTCAAGAAGTTATGAAAAGGCACCTCAATAGAATCAAAAACAAAGATACTTACCTAGGAAAAACAGTTCAAAACGTATTTATAGCCCTATTAGGAAATAAAATTAAAGACTCCGTTTTAAATTAAATAAAAAACTAAATATTTTTCGATTATATTATACCCCAGATATCTCTCATTCAGAACAAATGACTTTAATCATAAGATAAGTAAACACACAAGAAAGAAACACTGGATTACGTGACATGATACAAATAGAAGAACGATTTATTAGCTTTGTGAGCATCCAAAATTCCAATGGTGCAGGAATGGCAACAATATCTTTGAGAAAGCTTAAATTCGAAGGTTACACGTGGACAGGGCTATGATAATGGATCCAATATGAGAGGGAAAAAGTGGGGAGTTACACTTTGACTAGGAGTTAATACCCACGAGTTTTTTGTACCTTGTAGCACCCATTCCTTAAATATAGTTTTTAATGATATTGTAGCATGGAAGCTGTTCAGTTTTTTGAAACAATACAATACATTATAATTTTTTCCTATCCACCGCTGGAACATTCGTTTGAAACATGTTTCTTATTTTACTGTAAAACCTTTAATTGCAACTCGCTGAGAAAGTCGTGTGAATGCTGTTAAAGCGGTTAAAGGTATCAAACTGTAGGGACCTATGAAGCCCTGACGTTCATTTCTGAAGATATTCCACTTTTGGGACAACACGGCACCAAAACCAGGGTTGAGACAAGAGATATCGCTAGAAAAATATGCTCCTTTGAATTTATTTGCAGCATTGTGGTTTGGTTCGATATGTTGTACGAAATTAATATTTCTAGTAAGTTCTTGCAAGAAATTTCAACAGATATACATAGTTGCGGCTCTAAAGTCATTAAGTCAGACTATGTATCTTTTAGAGGCATATAGAACGGATGAAAATTTCTTTGAAGTCAAAGAAACAGCTGGTAAATTTGCTTAAGATTTGGGTTTAACAGCGAACTATTCCCAAGAAGGAAATAAAAGAAACCGTCGTACAAAAACACAGTTCGTGTATGTAACACCCGATGATCCAGTCAACAATTCTGAAAAACAGTATAGAAATAACGTTTGAAAAAATTCAACAGTTAGAAGAATATAATTCCGTTTTTGGCCATTTGTTAAGTTTAGATAAGTTAGGTAATTTCGAAGATGATTATTTTACTAAATATTGTATGGATTTGGAAGCCTCTTCAACAGATGGTGCGAAAAGAGACAATAGCTCTTGACCTTTTCCATGAATTGAAAGTCATGTCCCGAACGATTCCGAATCCTTCGTCCAAGGAAATGCTAATGTGAAAACAATCTTATATCTCTATTTCCGTATCTTTTTATATCATTTATATTTTGAAGAAACGATTAGAGAGTTTTCTGCATTAAAAACCAGAAAGACAGTTCTACGACTGTATTTATTTTCACCATTTAAGATTTTATTATTTTAAGAATGAATTTAACTTAAATCTTATGGTTTATACTTTTAATATGTATATTTTTTATTTACCTAAACGTCTTTATGTAAATACCTTAAAAAATATGGTACTTGGTTGTAAATGTGTCTAATTCCAATTATTAATTTTTTGTAATGTTTGTTTTTATTTCTCTGTACATTTTCGAGCGTAAATGCTTCAACGATTTCTTTTTAATTGAATAAATGCATTTTAAATAATATTTCTGCTTAATTTATGAGTACAAGATTTTTTCCCTTCGTGTGCTGATGGATATGAAGCGACTTGTGTTAAGGGCGGCCAAAATCATCCTTGCCCACACTCGAGAAAACTGTCGGACCGGCCCTGGTGATGATAACGACTTTCTCAGTCCAATGAAAATCTCGTGAGCTTTACATCTCATTATTTACGACAATGAAGGATTTAACTGCTTACTAATAATAATCATTGACCACGCCTTTTATCACTGCGCAAAGTACACATATTCGTTACTAGCGCACAAATCGTCGAAACTTCCGAACTGTATTTATAAGTACAGCTGGAGACTGGACACCAAAAGAGACTTTCTCGCTTTCGAACTCGTCATATAGCAAACGAACGCGGAAAAATGATCACCGTTCTGGTCGAAGAACACGGGCGGTTTTGCGCTCGCGTTCGCGGTTTGTATATTTTCGCGATGTGCGCGCGAGATAGGTTCTCAGGACGTGTGTGCAACGGCCGGGCCCCAACAAGAGGGTTCGAGGGAAGAGGCTTGGCCCCAAAAAGATTCCTTTGACTTTTTCGAGAGGCGCGGCGCGCTCTTCTACCTCGCATGCAATGAGACGTCGGCTTCCTTAGTAAAGGGTCGGCGGAGGAGTAGATGTAACCAGGCCGAACTCAACGTGCAAATATTTGTATCGCGCAAGCAGACAAACAGGAGAAAGAGAGAGAGACAGAGGGAGAGAGAAGAAAAAGGATCGAAAGGTATAAAAAAGAGAAGGAGCTTGAATTTCGCGTTTGGGTTTTATTTTAAAAAACCAACCAACCCCGTCCCTTCTCCTCAGTCGCCCGCTTCCTTCGCTCTCTTCAAACCTTGCTTAGTCTACAGAGGGAATCGGAGAAAGAGCGAGCAGAAAGAGAAGATGTTGGTTTTTATTTTCGCCATTGATTGTCTTAGTTATACCTGGTTGCTTGGGAGAAAGGAGTTTTTCCTCTTTTCATGAAATCCGTTATCCCGCGCACGTATTGTTTAATGCATCGATTATTTAGCGGTGTAAAAAATCCGCTTATGCGTTTTGTATGTATGTATGTCTGACGCTCTAATTCCTACTAAACGGAAGCAGGTAGAAACTTCGTTTGTTCGGCTATCTATTCAGTATTCTGTCTCGCTGTGAGCATTTTCTCGATTTGTCTGTTTAACATCTTTTTGAAAAACAGCTTTTTACTGTGTGTTTAAGTTACTTTTCTCATGTGATCTTATGTGCGATTATTAATAAATGTAAAATTCAAACATTACGAGTCGACGAAGAGTTTTGAAACGAATACCTTATAGTATACAGTTTGTTTGTTTATTAATCAATGAAGATCCTGACTTAATTTAAAAGGGAATCTCAGCTTGAAGTTTCAGATAGAATTTCATTCACAACTTTTTATAAACTTTTTATCAACACGGTTCATGAATTTTGCGCACATTAAATTCCTCGTTTTTGTAAATTCTACGCATACGTTTATTTTTATCATGCTGCATTAAGAGCTTCATTTAACAATATTAGCAAAATATTTTTTGATCATGGACTCGAAAAAATAGGAGAGCATAAAAAACTTGATAGATTTTTCGCATTTACTGTTTTTTTCATTTGCATTTATCTCGTATACTCTTATCAAATAATTACATGGGTAATATTCACATTTTGCTGAGTGAAGCGTTTTTTACGAAGATGACGGCCTCTCCGCCTTAAGCGTTGGGTTACCTGAGACCGGGACTAAATTTGTAGCTAATGAAATCGTATGAATGTTTAGTTTTCCAGTAAGATTTACTACGCCAGTCTAATTCAAAACTGAGAAATAACTGATTGATTCGGCATTTTGTATCACTATTCGGATTTGTTTCTTTGTAATGAACGATGGAGTCGGCTGTATATTTTAACTCGCGCATTCCGGCTATTTGACGGTGAAAGACCCTCGTGAATCTGAAACTTACGGTACCTCTTCTGCAACCAACACCCATCGCTTATTGAAGAGTAGGAAAACCCTCTAAACGCAGCATCTGTGGATTTCCGCGGTAGAAGTTTTGTTTGTTGCCTCGAAGCACTGCCGAGAACCTCGCGCGAGGCACGCCTCATAATGCCGGGCGGCTTCACTCGAAAGCTCCCATGTGTGCTTTAGCGCGCACCACTCAACTCCTTCAAAACCCCTTCATTCGAGGTGACCGCGGGGTCAGGTAGCATGTCGGTAGCGACCGCGGAGCTAACTTGGCTTTTATGGCCTTTGCGGAAGAGTTTCACGGCGCTATATCCCTTTAAATCAAATAGCGAACCTTAAAATGCCAGAAAAGTCTCGAGGTCCCTTACCTCGCCGTTTAACGGGATAAAGTTTTTAAATTCCTAAGGGGTAATTTTCTTATTCCTCTTTGCCTGGGTTCGAGGAAGATATTCTGCTGATGGGTGCACTTTATAATTTTACCGCGAAGCGCCAATGATTGGATAGAATCAGTGATGCCCAACCTGCGGCCCGCGAAGGGTTTTCTTGCGGCCCTCGAAGCTATGGTAGAAAAGAAATCAGAAAAATTCAACACAAATTCATTTATTTTTATGAAAATTTTGATAACAAAACTTTTAATTTTGAAATGTTAATCATATAAACCCTATTTAAAATTGATTTTAACATATACGTCACCTCAGAAGATATAGGTAACTTTCAGTTTAAATTCTAATCCGGCCCGCCGAAGAATCGAAAATGCGACCCGCCGAAGGGTTCGCAAATGCGGCCCGCCATGTAAAACGGTTGGGCACCACTGGGATAGATGGTACTTTTGGTTTTGAAAATTGTTCGTTTATTTACGAAAAGAAGCTTTTGGGACCGCTTTTTCTAAGCCGAGTTCATTTTATAAAAAGTACTCCGCCCCCGGGTGGGCTCGAACCACCAACCTTTCGGTTAACAGCCGAACGCGCTAGCCGATTGCGCCACGGAGGCTGACTACCGTATTTAAATACAAGGTGTTCCGTTGAAGCTTTGTCAATGGGAGTGGGGAATGTATTAAATTTTATCCACAAATAAATACTAATTCATAGAAAAACTTACAAAATATTTTTTATGGAAGGCGGATTCGAACTATGGCGTCACCTCGATGGGTAACTGAATGAGAATTTCAATGAAAGCGACGAAATGTGATTTATGTGGCCTAAACATTTTCGTAAATCCCACAGTCATTAAACCTATTGGAGGTTCCAAATGAACTATTGAGCATACCTAATGGCTTGTACCTAATCGATGTTCAAGGTTATTCCTGCGCCCGTGGAGCGGTCTTGTAAACTATTTAAGCCACAAAATCATACGTCTTCATTGTCGATTCACCCATGAAGGAGATTAAAGCTGAAATAAGCGTCGGGTTTACCCAACTGTATCATGAGGATAGGCGTTACCTTCTTTATCAATTGACTTTGCGTGTGGACACTTCTCTCGCTAATTCTCTAAATAGTCATTATTAAAGTTATTAAAGACGAAGATTCTTCTCATGTGGGCCCGCGTTCTGTGGGCCAGCAGTTTCATATACATCGACTGAATCTTCATCAGAACTGATGAAAACTCTAATCAATAATAAGTACGTTATTATTAACTGCCACATTTTAGAACGTACTTGAAAACGATACATTAAAGCAAATCCTGTTTTTGGTGACAACCTTGGCGTCGACGTGACGAAGCCAGTTTTAAGTTTAATGTAACGGTCTAAAAGATAAACCGCAGGCAAATCATAATAAACTCGCACGCGCCAATGATCGTTCGCGAAATACGCGTTTAAAAACGTGGCTTGGTCGACCTCTTTAAACTGATACTGTTGCTCTCAGAATTTAATCCATTAAGAAGTGATTCCCACTCCTACCTCCCTCCAATTCAATTCGTGGGTGGCGCTTTTCAAATGTCTCGTTTGTGTTTCGGGGCAAGCGGGAAACGGCGGCGCTCCGATCGATTCGGACCGAGAGCAAATCGATGTGGCTTTCAAGCGCATGTAATCTCAACGCGGATCGAAGCGAATTGAAACGTACATACGAGCGCATCCCTTCTCCCGGCTCATTGTCTCCGAAAAGCGCAGCGCAGCATTCGCGCCATCTTCTTTCCCGATCGCTCGATGCTCGCTTGTTTCGAAAGGCGATCGCGTGCTCCTTATCCAAGGCAGTTTTCTCCCGAGTGCGGAATCCCTCTTTCGCGGAGCAGAGACTCGCGCGCGACCGAGGTTATCGACATTTGAAAACAAAACTATTTTGTCGCGTGCCTCGCGTGCGTCGCCGCCACAGTTTCGCGCAATCGAGAATTAACTTCGCAATCCGCATCAGCGCACCGGAACTCATCGAAACGGAGGGAGCGGTACGAAAAAAAACAGAAAACAAATATAATTCGTTTAGAAAGGTTAAAAATTGAAAAAAGAACGTAAGAATGCGGAACGACGCGACGTTGAGTGTTTGATCAACGGTTCGCTGATCTCCGCGATTATTTTTTTTGTGCTTCGAGAAAATTATCTCCTTCCAATTCCAATTTTGAGAATTCGAGCGTTTTTTTAATCTCTTTTATTCCAAGTTCAAATAGGACTGGATTGGGTGGTTTGGAAGTGGTCGTTGAGGTTACTTGGGGCATAAACCTCGAAGTTTACGAAAGTTTGCCTTCTCGGATGCGCAGGTTCTTCGGAGGTTCTGACTATGGCGTTTTCACACCCAAAGTATGTAACCATGGAAACGAAAGGTGAATGAAACCATGGAAAGGAAGTGACCTAAGGTGATTAAACGAGGTTGAGTCCTCAATACTAGCACATACTCCGTACCGTGAACCATATTTATGACGTTTTAACGTTCATTTAAGTTTTAATGTGTATAATGTGCTGAATTAGGACTGATTATAAAATCTCTATGGCAAATACAGTAATATTGAGCTGAATTTAGTGGGCTAACTCTTAACACCAAGAAATATGATGCTATTTATTCGAGATTTTGGTGGACATAAATTCAAAGGAAGCAACTTTATAGTGGGAGAAAAGGCATGGTATATCGATTGTATAATATATGATAGACAAAGAGAGAGAGAGAGAGAGAGAGTGAAAAATACAAATAGTAAGATAAATGAATCCCGGTCATGCCAAAACTGCTTTAATTATTATTGAAAATTGTGTGATGCTGTAACAGGCGAAACCGGTCGGATATTAAAATTGTTAGTGGGAATTTAGAAGTTTCTTTTTCATTTAAATGGAATCTTTCCACAAAATGGAGGCTTCCCAAGTGAACTTTGGTATTAGAGATAGTTTCGATTGATCTCAGGCCATTTTCCATTTGCGTTTGCCAAGCACAATAGCAATGTAATTAGTTGGAGGGTCGATGATGCTCATTCTGTGCCACTCACCACACTCGCTGGTATGGTTGGGCACCATTAAAATGTTTATACCCAACAACCGTCTTTTATTATAGACAATAAACATAGGAGATGGTACCTGTATTTGTCGGAAAACTCTCAAAGCCGGAAATTGCAAAACTTCACACTCTCGAAATCGTTTTTCATATGAACGGCTATCTGAAAGGGAGAAACTGCGAGTATAAGTCCATTCATCGTAATTTTACCTCCCGGTATATTTTATGCGCCCCTAACTCAATGTGAGCTATCCCAAGCCCTTTCTTTTTGTGTTCTCATACCCAACTCCTCCTTTTGTGAGAATAAAGCGGAAGTAATTTTTTCTCAAAACTATGAAACTGTAGATGGCGAAAAACAATTTTGATGGCCTTGAAAGTTTTTGATGTCACGGGCGTATTAAAGGATGGTATGCCTAAAAGTGTTTTTGATTTGGATGCGGTTAATTGACATGATTTCTTGATAACGACTTACCCGAAATACAAGAAATGATCGGGATTCGCATGAAACTGAGGGGATATACGTAAGTGCGAAATATTTCATAAATATTGATGGTAAATACAATGCGGTTCGTTAATGAAGAAAGTGAAGAAAAAGTGTACTGATATATAAATTCAGACATCACCATAAGTTTCACAATGTGTGATAACTAGAGAAATTTGCTATAATAAAGACTGATACTTTTTCAAAGGTTCGAAATTTCTATAAATTTGAATTTACCTACTCATAATTTTCAAAAATATTATTTTATCCACTTAAATTAAATTTGCAATAAAATTTTATGAATGTTTCGCAAAGTTATTATATCAACAGGGAACAATCAAGCTCATCCTATGGCTGGAAAAAAATTCAAGAACAAGCAAGTAAAACTGGACTTGCCTTAGGTATCTTCAATAGCCACAACAAGTTTTAAAAATGCGCATTTCGACTACGTAAAAGCACTTCTATTTATATAGGAACTGAGAAGTGTTTACTGCTCTGGATAAAATCAAATGATTCTTTTAACATATCAAATCCTCGAAGTTCCGGCTTCACAAGTTACACTGTTTATACGTACAGGACACGATGATATAGGTGTTTGAAAGTCGATTACATTGTATCGGTTCGGTTTACTCTTTTTGTCAACATGGTGATGTTATGAATTATGCTTGAAATAAATGCTCATTCAAAGACGCTGATCCTTAATCTCTCTCTATCTTATCTATTTTATCGCTCTTAACGCGCCATTAAATGGCGCCGGTTAATTTGCTCTCTAAATATTTACTTTGGGAAGGATGTCAAGATTAAAGTAATCTTAAATTCAATTTTTTAAATTCCCGACGGCATTCAACTGCCGGTTCTCGGTGTATTCTGCTTTAATTCGCACGGTTTTACCCTTAAGTAGTACAAACATTATTATATAAATAGTTACAAAGAGGTATAATTCAGGATAAGCCACTATGAATGACTAACCGAAACTAAAAAATATAAACGTTAAAAATATTTCATTATAAGTATCGCGTTACGCTAATGTTTAAAAAAAATGATCGATCCGTTTCGGAAAAATTATTTGAAGCAACAACGAGTCTTCAAAATAAAGTTTTCGCCTTTAGGAAACTAACTGGGCGATTATAGGGTCCATAATTATGTTACAATCGATGCTAATATAAAAACAATATTTCAGTCAAATAAAATTTAAAAAATATTTCTGGCTCCATAATTAAAAACACATTAATAGGAGTTCGGGTGAGGAATTTACCTCTTGACCTTAATTCAAAAATAAAATATAGTTGCCATGAAAAAGTACGAAGGTGGGCCCCTACCAGGGTTACTACCTCTCCGGGTTTGACCCGGAATCTCCGGGTTTTCGGACTTGTCTCCGAGCGAGAGAAAAATTCTCCGGGTCAACATGAATATTTTCGAAATTGGCATTAAATATTGCGATTTATTTTTAATTTCTTTAAGAGAGTAAAGATTTAATTCTAGAATGGCTGTGTCATGCAATTAGCCAGGTTGAAGGCACATGAAAATATAAACATACAGTCACGCGGTACGGTATATGAAGAAACAAGCATGATAATAAATAATTTACCATTTAAGATTAAAACACAGCATTATAAGGAGGCGTCATCCCGCCGGCTACATTGTAATAGAAGTAGACACGAGGGGAGCATCTCCTGGCAGCTTATGAAACCTCTGAAAATGTTATTATTGTTCAAACAATGTAGCATTTCAAAGGTGAACAAAAATTCTTCAGGTATTGCGCATTATAATTACAAATATCTAGGCGCATCTGGGAAATGTGTGAAACTAAATCTTAATGAAGATAATCTAAATGTAATAAAATTAAGAACCTGAACAAAGTAATAAACTTCGCGACTTACCAGTGGACGAGAAATGTGTAATGACATTTAAAGATGGAAATAATTTCATTGAATCGTCTAAGCTTTTGTCAAAAATTATATGTATTCCCGTTAGGAGCAGCTTTGTGGAAAGTGTTTTTCTCTTATGAAAAATGTATGGAGGGATGAAAGGAATAGGATGAGAGTAGAATTAGTAAAAGCGGAAATTTGTACTTTATTATATTTTAATATGGTCTGCGAAGAGTTTCTGAATTTTCTAAAACAGTCCGAACAAACTGAACAATTAAAATGTTCCACAATCACAATCATATAATAACCCTATTCGCCATTTGCTACTAAATTTGTGGAGTTCATTATATATTCATTTATATTCTGTGACTGTATCTTTTTATGCTCAAATTATACCATTTATTGCAAAATAGACTTAAGTATTAAATATAATGTATTTTTAATATATTAAATTTGTCCTTTCCTATGTTTTGTTCAATCTTCTATTATTATTGTCATTTTGGTATTAAATACATATATACATATATTTGCTCGTCACATTTTTATAAAAACTACGTAGGTCCTGAGTATTAAACTGTTAACGAGATGATCCGAACAGAATCTATTATGCCTATTTTCCTAAGGTAGGCTTAATCGAATTAATTACTTATATTGTAATTCAAATGTTAATAAGGTGACCAAACGTTCTCCTTTTGGAAGGACAGTCCTTCTTTTTCAATCGCTGTCCTCCCTAAACCTTTTGTCCTTCCATGTCCTCCTTTTTGAACATTTCTCTGCTATTGTCCTTCCTTTTACTCAAGCCACGCGTTCTTTTAATTGGTGTATTTGTGTATTCTCAAGTCAACTGGCTATAGATATAGAAGTAATCCTTCCACAAATATACTTACATTTTCATCGTTTCACTGTGAGAGTAAAGAGTCAAACTAAATTTTGTGAGGTCGCTTCAGTTGAGCATAAGAAATTATTAGGTTACTCAAAAACCAGGTGGTTGGCTTTAACACCTGCCATTGAACGTGTTACTCAATTATTTGAACCATTAAGCTTACATTTTTTAAGTTTAGATAAATGTCCCAAACTTCTAAAAGATTTTTTTGAAAATCCATTAGATGAAATTACTCTGCATATCATGCATAGTAAGGCAACATTGTTTCAGTCGAATATAGAGCAAATTAAAAAGAACAAAATATGTGCAGCTGAAGTAATGTCAATTCTTCACAGTTTTAATGATCAATTGGAATCCAGATTAAATTTGAAATGTTTACCAGTAAATGCAGATAATTTATTGAAAAAAACTAGAAGAGAATAATCCAACAGTTAGAGGGGCATTCACGGACGAGGTCCAACTATTTTATAGAAATTGCCTTGATTATTTGATCAAATGGACAAAATTTTTGGATGGAATAAATTTTTTTCAGTGGACATTATTAAGAAAATCGATCGAGTGGGAAAAAGTGGTAGAATCGGTGAAATTTGCAAATCAAGTGTCTCATAAAGATTGATGACAATACTGTTTGATGAGGTTCGGAGACTAAATGAGCACTGCTCAACTAATAAGTTTTCAGAATGGTCTGAAAATAAAATAGAAGTCTACAAAAGATGGGAGGAAATATTTCAGTTTTTATAAAACTGAATATCTTCCTTTTATTAATTTAAAGATATTGGTTGAAATAGCTTTATGTTTACCTGGGACAAATGCAAGTGTAGAGCGTGTATTCTCGATAATTAATGATGTGTGGGACTGTGTAAAGAGCAGTCTTTCTTTGGAAACATTGACCTTAATCATAATGATAAAAGTTAACATGGATTATAGCTGCGAGCGATTCTCAGAAATGTTAAATAAAAATGACAATTTTTTGAAAAGAATTTACAGAAATGACAAATATTTCAATACAAAACAATCATGTCATTATTAGAATGAAAACACTTCATTTTTAAAAACATACTACATATTTCAGCCTGTGGAGAAAAGATATGTTTCAGTAAATATATATATTTTGAATAAATATATTTTCAATAAATATTGGCTTATATAAAATAATTTTCAAGAAATCAGGATATAATTTAGAATAAATAACAATTTGTAGGATTGAATCTATTATTTTCAATTTTAATTGCTTTTGAACTTCGTATAAACTTTTCCGTGTTGGAGTTTATTTTTCTCGAATATGTAAAACACACATAATTAATGAACACTTACGTTTAAAATTTGTGCAATTCACCTTTGAACTTCTGAAATTGAAATTCGTTCAATACGATTTGTCATTATGTAATTTTAGTGTTTCACTGTGAAAAATGGTATCTAAAATTATTATTTTTCTTGAAAGCTTACAGCATTTTTTTAAAACAAAAAATTTCATGTCATGAGACTATTGTAATGTATGTTCTTTTACAACCTTTAGTTTGTTTGAAAAAATATGAAAGATAGCATATAAACAGTTTTTCTGTCATGAAATGTGTCCTTCCTTTCTCCTTTCTTTTCCCTCCCTTTGTCTTTACATTTTGTAAAAATACGGGATCTGTCCTCCTTTTTGGAAAAAAATATCTGGTCACCTTAATTTTAATAAACTGGATGGCGTAGTCATTGATTATATTGGCTTTTAAAGTTTTAAATTCACAGCCGATAAGCTGCTCTTTCTCACATTAGATAATTAACATCATAAAGTATTATACTTACATTCTAATCAAAATTCAGCTACTACGCGAATTCGGGAGGGAAAAAATAACGCATTTATATACTAGACTAGCGTAATTACCCGTCAAATATGAAGGGATTATGCTATAAATATTCCAAATATATTTGATTTCGATATGAAAAATCAGTAAGATATGTTAAATGGTAATAAATAAATAGTAATATTCCCTCCCTCCCTCTCGCTGTCCCCCTCTCCCTCCCTTCCTCTCTTTCGTTCTCTCTCTCTCTGCCTCTCTCATTCCCTCCTGTCCCAATCCATAACGCTCCCTCTTTTCTCCGTCTCCTTAATCTCTTTCCTCCCGTCTTATTCTAATTCTATACCTCCCTTAGTCTCTATATATTTTCCATTCTATATCCCTTCCTTCTGATCTCCCTCCACACATCCCCTTATCTTTTACTCTACATCTATATAGTCGTTTATTTTAGCAAATGAATCCAAACTAAATCCCAGTCCCATTAGGATTACGTATTTTCGCGAAAAATCCTACGATAATTTAAGGTAATCTATACACTCGTATATATTACACGTATGCGGGTTGTGACAACAATCGACTCTCGAAGTTTAACAGTGATGTGGTCAGCAAGGCAACATCCCGTTTAAAAGTCGATATTTCCCCAAATAACGGTCGGAAAAATAACGGAAATTTTGAAAATCGGTCGGAAAATTTTTTTGAAAATTTTACTGCAAATTGTTTTTTCTCAATTTTACTGCAAAAAGAATCTGGTCAAAAGCTTGTTTAGTCTTCGAGTTATTCAAGTTCAAAGAGCATTCCGGACAGAGGGACATAAGCGAATCATTATATACCGATTATACTCCAGGTTAGTTCAGCAGTAATCGTCGCCATGGCAATAATCTCGTTATAAGCGAAAAAAACTGCTAAGTTGCATTTTTAACGCAAAATTCAAAGTAAAATGATCGTTAAGCAAAGTTCTACGAGAAAAATTAGAATTTACATTTCATTCCGCAGAGAATAGCAAAAATTTTGCTCCGATATCGCTCTTCTTAGATATTTTATTGCATATAAGGAAATTACCCTGCACGATGGATTTCCGATTTCCCATGTAAATCAAATGGAAAGGATAGCTCATGGGATCGATCCCGAGGCTTCAACTTTCTCCATTAACCCTAATCTCAGAAGCTTGGCCCCTGTAGAAAGAGATTCTAACCAATTGTAATGAAAATTGGTGCATTGCTTGAAAAGTTGATAGTGGGGGCCGTCAAACAAACACAATCATCGACAACCCCAACAAAGAAGCCATAAGCCTAGTTTCATTTTGCGAGGGTAAAAACAGTGAAATATTTCACCTGTAAAAATCTCCGGGTCAGATTAAGAAATCTTCGGGTCAGATCAGAAAAATCTCCGGGTTAGTGAGGATTTTGAGGTGGTAACCCTGGCCCCTACGCACCGCATAGGCCGCGTAGTTACGCCTCTGATCATCAGCATTCGGACAGCGAGGCAACGTTCTGGTACCCAGAACCGGGAGTTCCCGTTCCCGGTTCTGGGTAATTTACTGGGTATTTCAAATTTGCGATTCCCGAAAAATTTTTGAATGATGCCCGGGAATTGTTCGTTTGAATTTTGTGCCGAGTCAAGATTTTTCAGCATTGCCTTCATAGCTGGTTTTCTTTAGATATTCCTTCGAATTTCAGCCCCAAATGTTTAGCTATCAAATTAGTTTTGATTTTTTAATTTTGTGAATTGTATCAATAGAATTTCTGATGAACACTAAATATTTTTTCAGTGAATGATATTTAGTAACTGAGCTATTAGGAGTTTGAGATTAATGATCAGGTTGCGTTTCTCTCTATTAATGCAATTTTAATGGAGCGCTAATACAGTGGCTTCTTCTCGCGCCTGTGAATGTCATTAGTAAAAAAAGTCCAAAAGTAATGGTTGCATGAATCTGAAACTAGGCGCTGAAATGAACTACCTCCTATTCTTCTTCCTTCCCCCCTCCCTCTACCCTATCCACCAAATTAGCTACTCTGACCAAGTGAATTGTATATAAACTAGGAAGATACCCGTTAAAATTCAATGGGAAAGTTTTTTATGAAAGTTCGTGAATAGATGCGACGCGAAGCTATTATCCAAATCAATGGTACCCAATTACACGAAACAGGCAACAATGCAAATCAATAAGAATGAGTCAAATTCTCGCATTAAAAATTGATCTGGTGATCGATTCGACGCGTATTAAAAATTAATGGCAGGAAAACAAACGTTTTTTCTTTTAGGCGTTCGCTGTTTCAAGTCTCGGACTCCTACGATGATTCTAAGTGATTTTACTATATTAATGATCTACATTCAGATGTATTCCTTCTCGCATATAACGCAACAAATGTTGTTTACATTGGTTGCTATGAAAATCATTTCCCTCTCCTTCCTTCTCTCTCTCTCTCTTTTATTATAAGCATTCAAAGCACGCTTTCACACATAAGGAATGAAATGACCATAGGATTTCAAGGTTTAACAATGTAATTGTTTTGCAAGGCAACATTCCGTTAAAATGGCAAGATTTCCCCAAAATATGCGAATGAAACGTTTAACAAGAGGAATTTTGAACTGTAGGCGGATAAAAATGAACAGAATAAGAAATATCATAATTTTTTCTTTAAAATGGGTTTAGTCGAAGATCGTAGGTTAATTATTTCGAATTTAGATCTCGAAAAGAAGAAAAGCCTGCACGTTGAAAAGTCGATGTTTACGTGTTATTTTATGGGAATTGGATGTCTTCCTTGGAGTCGAACCCAGGACTTTTTTCAAGTTTTTTTCGTCATCACCTTAAAATATCTAAATAGAGCATTCCTGCGAAATTTCAAAAATCTTTGATCAAGTTATTGGCATTTTTATAGCGTGACAGAAGGAGCCACAAAGGAACAGAAGGCTCTTATTGATTTTAAATTGTTTTTAAAGTTCTTTCATACATTTTCTACACTAAATTTTAACTTTGAGGGACTTGCAATATAGGATACGTTAGTAGTTGGTCTCTTGTTATCTCAACATCGTCAAAATCGAGGAAAGATCGGTTGCGTAAGTCAAAGTGCGTCTGAATATTGAATCTGCTAACCATTTTGTCGCAAATAGTGTATCACCTGTTATTGGGATTTATTAAATACTAATGTATTTACGTTTTATCAATAATAAACATCCTGTTCAAATGAAAAATGGTGTATTAAATATTAAAAATGCAAAATCAGTCTTATTCCAGTGTTCCCGGGATTTTTGAAAATCTAAATCCCGTTTTCCGGGAAAAAATATCGTAGGGAACCCAAAACTCTAATTATGGTACGTCTCGTTGCGAGACACCGGTTGGGGAACAATGTACTAGATGGACGACTATCGACCCTAAGCAGCGTCATAATTTTTAGTGAATCAACCAATTGTAGTTTTTTGGGTCGACATTAAGCGTGTCATAGGAACAGATACTAAGCCAATATTTAGAATTTATAAACAAGCATAAATTTTTTCGATCAATGTCAATCGGCATTCGTTCTTCAGGATTCGATTCCGGGAGATTTTTTCATGTTTATATTTTCGAGTAAAGGATTGATATTTTCAATTATTGTTTGATTTAATCATTTTTCAGTGGAATCGTTCGGTGGAAACCCGTTCGGAATTTCAATCTTTTTTACCGCCCTGCGTTCCATTATGCGATTCGATTCGAAATTATCGTCGAGGCTTCAGCGGGTAAAGAGCGCATTTTTTTATGTACGACCGTGCGAAAGGTTGGTTCTGCCGATCCTTTTCTTCCGTCGGACCCAATGGGGAGGCTCCAGCTGACGGGACTCGTATATCTGCGTCAGAAGGGCGTGCAAACATTCCAACCCCGATAAATCTTTCAGTTAAAAAAAAAAAACTGGTACCGCGGTCGGATTTTTCTCTCTGCACAGGGACACCCTTTGTTTGGAATCCATCGTTCATATCAGTCTAAATGTCGAAAAAATTAAAAAATCTCTGCAGACATCCGTGACGTAATATGCGTGCGCCTTGGATTCATCGATCGTCGATACGAAAGTATGGAAAGAATGTCGAGCAGATATATATATATCATTATGTATATGCTTGGTCGAATTCGACGTAGATTTCTTTAAATCGACGTTTATTTTCCCGAGAGATTTTAGACGAATATCGACGCTTAAAATTACTACTTGGTAGAATTCGGTTTATGTTTTTTAATCGACGTTTATTTTCCCGAGAGATTTTTGACGAATACTGACGCTTAAAATTACTACTTACATATATGGCTGGCACTTTTCAGCCTTTCAATTCTATGATTAAAATTTACTTTTTATTTCGAAATTTACGTAAATTTACATTTATTTTACAACACTGATTATTTATTTAAAATTTTATAGGAAGACAAGTATCTATGTAAAAATGAATCGATCTAATACAGTATGTTCTTCATAAATTTTATTTTATTTATGCGCATGTACACTCATCTTCATTTTTATTTTCTCCATAGAGAAAAAGTATTGTTTTTATGAAAAAAAAGGAATTCGAGATTTCAACGGAAATACATGTTTTTAAGGTCCCCTGACCACGTTTTGACTATTTTCTCGATGATGTCGTGTCTGTCTGTCTGTCTGTAGGTCTGTAGGTGATAGGATATTGTGGGCGCTGTAACTCAAACACACTCGTATCAATACCAAATTTTATATTTAGAAAGAGTACTATATAATGAATAGCTGATTAGGTTTTGACAACAATCGCTTAACCGGAAGTGGCTATTTACTAGAATCATGTTTTGGTTTTTGGTAAATAACTCTTTTAAATATTCATAAATGTAAATGTTTTATATTATAAACGTCATTAATCTCTATAACTTTTGTTTGAAACATTCTTTTGTAGAACGCATTGTTAAGGAGATATTCCATTTATTTAATGTTTGCTTTAATATTTGATGAATGTAAAACAGTACTAGAATACAAGTCGTAGGAAATTTAATTTTCTACAGCCTCTGTTCGAAACATTTTCCCATGTAAAGCATTGTTTAAGAGATATTTTTAAAACTAAATTTTTTAGCTGCCTCAACCACACCAACTACAGGCGACTATTGTAAACACTTGACGCTCCTTTTTATTTCCGTAATTGTTGGAGCTTCGGGACTATATCCAATATCAGAAGGCTACGGTTTTAGTTTATTTCTGTTATTTGTCAAGTCTTTAAATTTTTCTCGCAGTTCCTTCAAATATTTATTATCATTTAATCTATTAGGAATTTTTAGAAATATTACAGAAATAGAAAATGTCATATGGTGGCCACATCAGATTTTTCTGTTTGGTCGCCATTAATGTAACATAGTACGGTATCGCGGTCTCTTTGTTTCTTTTTCAATGCCATCCTTAATTTTCTGGGTGTTTTTTATTTTGTTGACTTACTAATAATGTTAAATAGTTAACACTTACAAACAACTAATTTTATTCGATTTATTCGTGTCATCAACTTTATGGCCGCGTTCGCGAACTTTCTATGTGCCCGAGGATAAGATAAATTCGAAAATAAAACATTGAACACTTTTCGAATTTGATATTTCTGTTAATGTACGGATATTTAAAATATCTCCATAAAAATATTATTAACATATTAACTAAAAGATAAAAGATTTGAAATTCGAATTATTGATGATTTTAGCAGGTGACAAAAATCACTCAAAAAACATTTTAATTTATTTCTGCTCCTTAATTATGTTCTCTGGGAAAGTGTAGGAATTTTATTGGTTGCGCTTGATCGATTAACATTACCATAAGGTGCTTAAGATTTAAACATCCTTGTTTTCCCTCAGTTATATATGTCCACCTATTCAGTTTTAGCGGTTTTAAAAAAATCCGATAGTGTAACTTTTGATAAATGATTATTACTTTAAATAATGGCTAAAGAAGGCATTAAAATGTTTCGACGCGAATTTCAAGCAAATTAATATTTTGAATTATAAATTCGTTATATTTGTGGGGTAACATGAATGCATCGTACTTTAACGATATCTGCATTTTTACATGTGATCTACTTTCCCGGAGTTCTTTTTAGCGGTTTTTAAAAATCCGCTAATGTAATCCGCCAGTCCGTCTGTCACACTTACATGTCCGATAAACTACTTCTATACCGTTCAATTTAGAGCAACAATTTTTTTCAGTATAGTTTCGGCTGATGATTGTCATGAACCCTATTGATATTGGTGTCCGTCCGGTTGCCTTTTAGCAGGATTCTAAAAACACCTATGGGTCCCTTACTAAGGCAAATTTTCGGTTTGTTTACGTTGCTATAATAAAAAGACCCACCCTTAATATCTGATTCATCTGGTCTTTTCTTACTTGTAAACTACTTCTAACTAACCACCATTCCAATGCTGAAATATGTTAGCATTGCATTTTCGTATTCTATTTTTTGTTAAATTTTTCTTTCTGACAATGCCCTTCACTGTAATATTTCGAACGTATTTCTGATGACGCTAATCGTCCACAACAACGTCAACGTTTGTCTTCATCATAATTAATTCTGTTCGTTTCATCTCTTTTCCAGGTAAAAATGGCAGAATAAACCAAGATAATTTTTCCTCTAGAATCAAAAGCGCGCGCTTCGAGAGCCGTCATTTCCCATCCAGGTGTGTCTTTCTAAGAGCAGTTTCAAAAATTTATTTTCAACTTAGCAAGAACAAATGCGAAGGCGTAGCGACAAGGTATGTATCTGGAACGTGCTATGCGAGCTGAGCACGGAGTTGTCGCGTGAGGGCAAGGATCCTAGTGTTCATAGATACCGAATTGTGGCACTGCATTATTTTAATGAATTTTTGTATCTCGCTTACAGCATCTGATCCTACTTTAATTCGTTATAACATTCCGATGTCTCCAAATATATATTGCCCGAACTGATGGATTTGTTCCTATAACAGTTCCTCTTTGCCTAGAATTGATTAAAACAAGACCTTTTACGGCGTAAGTTGTTATTACAACATTAACAAAGAAAATGTTATTACTCCCGTTCCTGTTGTGATATCTCTCATTCCAGCTTCGTAATTAGTCCAGGAATTTCTTATTTCATCAAAAGGAAGAAATAGGTACCAGATCGTACATATACAGTGTCCATTTAAAGGAATTTAAAGTTTATACTAAATAGCAGTTGTAGTAAATACAGACTTTCAACTTAATCTGTTTTTAGCGAGCTCGTCAGTTGCACTTCTCAGACCAAAAGAGACCGCTCCGTACGTGGAGTAAATATTTTTCTGGTCCGAAGCCTCTTGTGTCGAGTCGTAAATACCAGAGCGAAGGGCCATTAAAGCACAGCCCGAACTGATGAATTCGTCGTAAGAACGATTCCTCTGTGCATAGGGGCGACTATGAGCAGACTTTTTGTATTTTATAACGAAAAATTGTACTTTACGTTGCATGATACTAATAAAAACTCAAATTTGCCTACATTTATTACGTTTGAAGAAAATGTTGACAATTCTCCTGTTTTTAGTGCTTTTCGTCTTTGCTGAAAAGAACTATTATCTTCGTGATGTCCGTCCGTACGCGTATATCAGGAAAGAATTGACTGAACCGATTTCAACTAAATTTGGTATATAGAGTATACACAGATTAATGACCAAAATGACATATGTGGACCGGATAGACTCAGCTGGGGTGCCACAACTGCAAAGTTATAAATTTAGAAGGAATTGGCCCAACCGATTCTAACGAAATTTTCTAAGAAATAGGCGTGTAACATAAAATAACAAAATCAAGATATTTAGTATTGATATAAAAAGCAGGGTTTCCACAATACAAGGAATAAAATATTCTTTTTACACGAATTTTGTTAAACTGTCCACATCAATTTTAACCAAATTTAATACTTATAATAAACATATATACAAAACCAGATTAGCATATTTGTATCGGAATATCCATACAGGGGTGACACAATTACATATTAAAAACTCAGTAATTATGGATTTGCCAAGAATTGGCTGAACGGATTTCAACTAAGTTTTGCAAATAAGATTCGAACAACATAACATACAGAAATCAAGATGTATAAAGCAGAGCTATATAGTAGGGCGACCACAGTAAAAAGTAAAATAATAATCCTTTTACACGTATTTATAGAGAACTGACCAAATGGATTTTAACCAAATATAGTATATTTAATCTTCATATAAATAAATAACCAAAATATCATATTTCAACCGGGTCGACTAAACAGGGCTACCGAAATATCAAGTTAAGAATTTTTCTGTAACTGTGAATATCGAAGATATTGGCTTAACGGATTTCAAAGAAATTTCGTATGTAGGGCGAGTATAGAATGGGAAAACGAGATGAATATGTTTAGAACGGATCAAAAATCAGGGCTACCACAGTATAAGGAAAAATAATTTTCTGATTTCAAAGCAAATATGTACAATTGTATACAATTATACTAGGCGAATTTGACGAAAAGCATTTCTGTACCACGGGAAACTTGTGTATATCTCTACTTGGGAATAATTTTGAAACGAGAAAAAAGTCTTCTATGACCGGGAATGGAACCCGGGTCTTCCACTTGCCGGGCGGATAGTCTACCATTGAACTATCGTAGCAGATCATTTTTCTCGTTTCTGAATTCCCGGTCATATCAGACTTTTTTCTCGTTTCAAAATTATTCCCAACTTTACAGCTTATGCCTGTCTGCATAAGATCTTCGGATCACTTTATTCCACCTCTATCTCTACTTGTTAATCTTTTTCGATTATTTTCATGACCAACACCAATTCTCACCACCACCACCACCGCCAATGCTCACCACCAATGTTCACCACCACTATCAATGCTCACCACCACCACCAATGCTCACCACCACCATCAATGCTCACCACCACCATCAATACTCACCACCAATACTCACCACCAATACTCACCACCACTAATGTTCACCACTACCACCAAAAATGGTCACCACCACCACCAAAAAATGCTCATCACCACCACCATCATCATGCTCACCACCACCATTACATTGCTAATCATAATGCTCGTCAACCTCCTCATGATCATCATCATGCTCATGGTCATCATGTTTAACGCTGTCTTAGACGCTACACCGCATTACTTTCTGCCACATTTTAAAATTACTTAAAATCGCCGTACGAATATGGGATTTGCACCAAACAACGCCCAAAACAACGAAAATTCAGTTTCCTGCCGTCGATTTTTAAATAAATACACATCGGATCGATCCACACATTCATTTTATACACGAAAATTCCGCGTATTTTTGGGTTAGCCTTTCGTCGTCAATTGAAATCGCATAGTTGCAAATTTCAGCATACGGTGAACCACTTAAAAGGTTCCTCTCCTCTCCATCCCCCGGCGCTTTCAGTCTCCCTACCGTCAAAATTTCGAACTATTACTACTTCGTAATTAAATCGACGTTGTTATACTTGATATAAAGAAATTATTAAAGAGTGCATTGCACTAAGAAGTGGATTATTAAAAGTTCTAACTTGGGGCCGAGAGATGCTGCGATAACCGCTGTAATTAAAAGAAAAGAAAGAAAAATGGAATACACAGAGATTTCAAAGGCGATCTTTGTGAGAAATGCGTATAAAACGATATCGAAAGATTCTGCTGTTCTTGAATGTTTATCTCCGAAACTATAAGTCGTGATTATATGACCCCAAGGCGTTTTTCCGGTAAATGTTCTCCTCTATCTGAATGCATTTTAAAATCTATACCTAGTATATCATATATGAACCTGGAATAAAAATATATGGTTTTTATATGTTGTTCATAGATAGAATTATCGTAGCGATCGATGTAAACAAAATATGTATGTGATATCATGCTTGGGATTTTCTAGAATTTTCATCTTCGAAACTGTAATTCGTATTTTTATGTGGTATAGCGAGATTTATTGCGGTAAGTGTTCTCCTCCATCCAAATACATTTTTTAATCTATACCTTACAGTAAAGCCGTGACATCGTGTCTCCCAATTCTTTCCGAGTCAGCGACTCCTTGGTGGAAGGGATCGCGTCTATCCCAGTGACACTTCTCTTCGCTGAAAAGGGAGGCCGGGTGTTACGCACGTGTCTCCCTAAAAAATTTAAACTTTAATTTAACATTTTTTTAAAAGTCGTTTGCAATCGAATCCACTTTCGGACATTGGAAGGTCGAGAAAGGAAGGGATTAGAGCGAAAAAATCGAAAGGAATTTCTCCTTGCGTCCTTTCTGACCTTTTTACGGCCTTAAGAGAGGGAGAGAGAAAAAAAGAGGGCGCTTTGAGAGTAGAAGTGCTAACGAGCTCCGACGTCATTTGTCTGCTGTCGCTGTTCCAACCGGACCGAAGCCGCAGGTTATTAATTGGACGACTCATCTGTTTTTTGGCCCTTTTTAGAAAATAGTTTTAAATGGTGTGTTTGAAGAGGACATCAATTCGCGCTGCAATTGAGCATCAAATGTGACGGAAGTTGGAATGTAATTCCGTAATTAGCTACTAGTACTATAATAGTTTATAATAAACGTGTATGCAGCATTTTTAATTAATCGATATTCACAAGGGAAGTGTAGAGATCTTTATTCGCGCAACGTTTTCTCGGCTATGTAATATGAAATAGACACGTTATACCGCTCGGAACGTTTAAAATGACGTATTAAAAAAATCAATATTCGGTTCTTGATCATTTTGTTGGATAGATACATGTTGTGTCAATTGAAATGTGTTGTCGTTCTATATTATTTATTTCAGAGAGAATTTTTATTCAGCCTGTTTCTGTAAACTCTTAATAAATTTGGAAAAATAATAGTCAGTTAAAGGAAAGAGAAGAAAACACACAAAGATTGTATAATCTGATTCTGAAAGATCAGCAGATGAAGATTGTGTATGTTTAATGTGCTTTCAGCCATTTACGAAGTCAAAGGGTGGAGAAAAGTAGGTGCAATATCTTCAGTGCAAAAAATGGGCATATGTGAAATGCACAACTAATAGATATTTCTGTTTGTGTACACTGCCAATCAGATGTAGACGACTGTCAGTGTTTAAACGCTATATTAGATTGAGCAACTTTTTATGCATTTTCCGTTCCATAAAATTTGATTTCTGATGCTACGTAGGTATTTAATATTTTTTGTTAAACGTACGAATTTTATTTTTGTGTATTTCAAGAGGTTGTTAACCATTATTTCATTTTTGTATTTATTTCAAATAAAATGTGAATCTGTATTGACTTTTTTCTGTGATCAATTTTTACTAAAAAATTAAAAAATTCTATTCTTGTCACAATATGACCCTCCCAAGTCACAACTTGTCCCAGAGTGGGGCAAGTACCGACAATAAAGTTAGTAACAAAAATTAATTTTTTCATTGAAATCAATAGGAGATACACTTATGATTTTGCTATTAAAATATGCAGGAAACTGTTGCATAGAATGCATATATTAAATAATCTGAAAACCAGAAATATTTTTGTAAATTGAACAAAAGTAAAACATTACCCTGACCTAACAAATATTGTACGGCCTGATACGCTAGTTTGGACACTTAAATTCATCCAACGAATGAGACGGAATTTTACAAGTAAAAAAAGGATCATCGGTGGTGTTCTGGAAGTGGCATACAGTGTGTGTGAGACCGATGTTGTAACTTGGTGGAGCTACCGTGAGGTTTTTCTCGGTTTTTTTCATCTCTTCTCATCCTTCTCCATTACGGAAAGAGCGCACGTATGAGGAACGGGAGGAGACCTCAGGGAAAAGAATGAGAGAGGTGAGGTGGGGTGGGGCAGGAGGAAAACAAACATAACGAAATGCAATTTTTTTATTCCTTCCCCGGAGTAATGGTTTCAGCGACTGCCGCCTTTCTCCTTTTTCCCTGCCCCATGGGTTTTCGACGTAAGAGTCTCATGCTAGGGCAGCCGTCTCTCCCGGAATGACCCGGAGTCTTCTGGAATTGCAAGTCACCTCCCATCTCAAAGAGCTGGCTTTTTCTATCGGATCTGTTGTTCTCTTAATTCATCAACAATAGGTCAGAGACGCATGCGACAATCTTCAGAAGTTCGAGAGCCGCATGACACCAATTCTGTGCTCATAAATTTACGAAAAGTAAAACATGACCTGTATCCGAATCAATTCAGACATGATGCATGACCCTTAGTTATCCCCATCGCATCTCAAGTCACACTACGTCATTGTGCTCTACAGTGAAAAATGTTGACACGCCTCAGAATGGAAGTATTTAAAAGAGCCGCATACCAAGTTAAAAGAACCGCGGCTTGGTCACCCCTGGTATATCGTATGTGATACTAAGGGAAATGTTTGAAGGAAAAGGAATGAGAGCTTTCATGAAATGAAGATGATCAAGGAAAGCTAGAGAATTGGTGAAACAGATTTAACCAATTATAATTACGTATCTGTCTATGGATTAATGAAATTACGCATGTATATTTTTTCGGCGAAGCATTAAATAATTAAAATCATTGTCTGGTTATCGCGCCGACTCTCAAAATCATAACTTAGCAACACCAAGCTGTAGCCAATCGATTGGGGGCGAAACATTCTGAATGGGTCTCAATATAAGGTCCCTCAAGACTTTTTACTCTACCTGACGTGTTGAATAATTTCCATTGCATTTAGTATCCCAAAAACAGCACTGCTTATGAACACATTAAATGTTAACATCGCGATTGATTATTATTATCGCCTTATACTTTATAAGACGTTAGTTATCTCGACGCGACTTAAAACTGTATCATATGGATCTAAATAAGAGAGATCGTAAACTTATGTTATGCGACTTAAACCTCTCGAACCCTCTCTCTCGCAACAGGGTCCCCGGCAAATGAGTATGCAGATAGAAAAGGCTGTGTGGCATTCGGAAGGGACATCCCAACCCTTTTCCCTCTCCTCTGATCTCTCGCTCTCCTTGGCTCTAGTTCCCTTCCTTTCCGTCTTGCGTGCATAAAAAAGACCCTTCCTTCCGAGTCTTCTTCCGGCTTGCTTGAGTGGTCGACAAGGTCCAGACTGTCGTGTCCGGTACCTTATTTTTTGCTATTTCTCGTCTTCGTAATAAGCTGTCTCGCTGACCTATTACATTCGTTGTTTTTTTGGCGAGGTGTAATAACTTGTCCCCGTTGATGACCTATTGATCGAGTTTTTGCTCTCCTCTGAACTTTAGCCGCGTATCCTAGCTAGCCACGGACGGTGTGTACAATGCCTCGCCTGCCAACGTCTGTAACTTCGACCCACAAAAACATGAAGCGTTAGCTTTAGCTTTGTTTACAATGTGCGATATCGATGTTACAAATTGCGATACAGTCTCGTAATGTAAGAGTTTGGATTAATTTTTTAAAGAAATAGTTTAGTCGGAATGATAATATATCATCATAAATACTATGATTTATATTTTCCCCATAAGAAAATGTGGAAAGCGCCGATTAGCTGATCGTTCCAATACTGACGTAAACCGTTAAGATTCTCAGTTATCCATAGTAATTCTTTCGGGCACGTCAACTGGAGAGGATAACGTAAAAATCACGTTACCATTAGGGCGCGAGATCCACGCCGCGAAACGACAGGTGTGAACTAGGGATCGCAATACCGGTAAACCGGTTTACCGGTTCATCGGTAAACTGCGCAAAAATCCTTTACTAAATTTACCGGTAATTCGGTAAAAGAAGAACGTATTTAATGTATGTTTTTAATAATTTTACCTGTTAATTATTTTTGTAAAATATATTTTTAAATAGATCTAAACATCTAAATAATAATTTATTATGTTCAATAAAGAGATATAATAGATATTAAAATTGATTAGGCACACTTTAACATACTTAAATAATATTTTTTAAATCATTACACGTCTTACTTTTATTAATATGAACAGAAATTTATTTACGCACCTTATTTATTTAGAACTATTTCATTTTTACCCTACTTTATTTAACAGATAGTAATTAAATAGCAGAATCAAAGTAATATTCCGTTTTTTGAACAAACCCCGCAGCACATTGGTTCACACGCGCTAGTACTTTTATGATCTCACGAAATCGAATGATGAAGATTACGGAATTTTTAATAAAACCAGCAAATCCACAATAACGAAGATAATCGTGGGGATAGTTGAACGCGTTTCTAATAGAAAGGAAACAGATAATACAATTAAGTCAACTGAAGTCATTGATTCCGATTCCGAGAATGTTACAACTTCAGTTCCTTCAACATCGGCTGCGTTGTCGATGAAGGAAAAACTGATGTAGCCTATGAAGATCTAACTCAAAAACAAAAAAAAACTCGAGAGACCTAACACATGTCTTGAGAAAGGAAATGACGTATTTTCAAGAAAAAAAATAAGAGGAAAATATTTTCAAATGGCTTTCGATTTCCTAATGACCGTTCCACCAACGAGTGTGGAATCACAAAGAGCGTTTTCTACGGCAGGGTTGATATGCACATAAATCAGGTCGCAGTTAGGAGAGCAAAGTTTGGATAAATTATGTTTTCTGCGAGCCTATTTCAACAACCAAAGAGACAACAAATAAAAAAGAAGCAGCGGCAATAACTTTTATTTTAAAATAAAATTTTAGAGCTTATTTCATGTTTATAATCAAAGGTTTATTTACGATTTTTGTTTAAAGTTTATATTGTGTTTTTCTTCAAGTAGTTAGTTATCTTCAGAGTATATCTTTTCATGTTTATTTATTAAAGATTTATTTACGATTTTGTTTCAAGTTTATGTTGTGTTTTCCTTAAAGTACTTATCTTGAAATAAATTTTTTGTTTATTTATATTTATCGTTTTATTTTAAAATTTATCTTTTTTTGAAAATGTCGAAAGTAAACCGGTATTTATGAAAACATTTATCGAATTACCGGCAATTGAAAAAGTTGGTAAATTTGCAATCCCTAGTGTGCACCGTCCTAACGGCACGGTGGCACGCATTACAACTTCCGAAGGCATCCTCCATCGCACTTTCCGAGAGGATATAAACCATAGAGCAGGGGTGGCCAAACCCACTAGCCCTCGGAGCCGCATACGATGATTTTCCGAAGTTTGAGAGCCGCATGAAAGTCTGTGCTAATAAATTTGAAAACAGCAAAACATAACCTTTATCCGAAGCAATTCAGATATAATGCATGCAACCCAAACACTTCTCAAGTCACACTACGTAATTGTGTTCCGTAGTGAAAAACATTGACACGTCTCTGACTGGAAATTTAAAAGAGCCGCATACTTAGATAAAAGAGCCGCAGTTTGGCCACCTCTGCCATAGGGTAAGGATATATCCTTACTCTATGATATAAACGGTCAAACGGAAAAAAGATGAAGAGCAGGACGGAGATGTTTTAAGCTCCCGATTGATCCAAACGTTCGTCCGGAATATCGTAAAGTCGACCATTACTGACCGCAATCCCCCTTCGATCATTCATTTAACGCGATCTTTATTCGCTTCGCGGCGCTTGCGCTCCCGAGTTCGAAATGAAACGAAATCCTCTGGCGCGTCCGTCCTCTGGACTTGCGAATTCAGGTAGAGAGAGGGAGGGAGGAAAGAGGGGGGGGATAATGCGACGCAGCAAAGAGAGAGAGAGAGGGAAGTTTTAGTTGGCTTTGTAAAAAGGGGGGGAGAGGTTGGGGGAAACAACCGCGCCTAGGGGCCTGCAGACAGAGCCGCCCTCCCCGGCCACCTCCCTTTCAGGCCTAACCATCCCGCCATACCCCACCCCTTCCTCCAAATCCCATCCCTCGCGCCACCAGACCTCTCCCGCCACACCTACTTACTCCCCTTTCCCGCGGAATGACAAATGGTCACCCGCCACCCCTTTCGGTACCCGCGTGGAAAGCGGCGATGCCAGAATGGCCACCGACGGCATGTGGTCAGTGCGGTCTCGGAACAGGGAGTTGGGAGGAAAGAAAAAAATGGAGAGAGAGAAAAGGGGAGAGTGGGAGATAGACGGACAGGGAGGAGGGGAGAGGGAAGTCAGGAGGGAAGGTATTTCTAGCTGTTAAGGCATCGATGGCAAGGGAGAGGGATATATTGGGAGGCAGGAAAAATAAATATGATCGGCAGATATAGAAGAGAAACATGGGAAAGAAAGAGATTGAAAGAATTTGAGCGAAGTGTGTGTGTGTGTGAGTGAGGAGACAGGGAGTGCTGGAGTTATATTCGGTTTCCTCCTGAGATTTTCTTTTGATTCAGCAAAGAAGGTCGAAAGTCGGATATAAAACAATGTTTCTTATAATATAACTCAGGGTGGCCAAACCAGGGCGCTTTAGAATTTCCATTCAGTGGCATGGGGAAGGGTTGGCTCCCATCCAACTTTCAGACGTCACGTGGCAGGAAAGACATAAGCTAGCGAATGAACAATTTTATCAGAATTGCTTATCAAAACATAAAAGAAGTAAATGTACTTATAGATTGGTTGAAATCCAACTGATGCTTCACTGTAATAATTAATATTTCTACATACTAGCCACATGCATACAGTATTTTTGCATTTACGTTAAACACAGTGGATTTGGTCAAGACGGCGACAAATGATAATCTCCATAAAATACATATTTATCACTTATATTACTGCTACTTGGACTATTAATTTATTAATATTTTTTAAAATTCATCTCCTCCTCCAGGTCCCCTCCCTCCCCACAGAGGCCCGGGCCCCGGGAATTTTACTCCGGTATCCCCACCCTCTCGGTGGGCTTGCCTATAGGGACATGCATTATAGTTATCTGAATTGCTTCGGATACAGGTTGTTTTACTTTTCGTAAATTTACGAGCGCAGAATGTGTCATGTGGCTCTCGAACTTCTTAATAATAATCGCATGTGGCTCCGAGGGCAATTAGGTTTGGCCACCCCTGTTATATGTAACTAGTTTTTTAAAATAAATAAACTATTAAAAAGGTCGTTCTGATTGAAGGCTACCAATGGAGTATGATTACTCGGAGTTTAATAATAATAGCAAGCGAACTATTTAACATTTTAATGAAAATGCATATATCAATATATTAAATCGGGGGTTCTCAATCTGCGGTACGCGTACCACTCCTGATACGTGGAGCATTTTAAGTGGTACCCGAGGAGTACATATTAAAACTGCTAGTAGTACCCGTATTTTTTGTTACTTTGTGCAAGTAAATTTAGTTCTCTTTATTTTGCTCATTTTCAGACTCACGACATTTACACCACAGCAAAAAGGTACTTAATAAATCTCTTAAACATATTTTCAAGATAGGCGGTACACGAAGTTGCATAAATTATTGAGTGACAAATGGAAAAAAATGTTTAGAAACAGCTGTTGTGTGAGAGGAGAGAATTTGATTACTTACGGTACTGTATTCATTCAAAGAAAAACGTACCTATTAAAAAGGTAATTTTAGCATATAAAACGATAAGGGTTAATTGAAGAAGAGGAATCTTTTCCTTTTGAGCTGAAGGGCGGTTATCAACAAAAAAAAACATGAAGGTGTTTAATACATTGTCCTTAATTATGTGAACTAAACAGTCTTAAGTTTATTAACTTGCAGAAGAGCAAAATGGTTAAAGTGAAGCAGAAAAAATTTTCGCCCCCGGGTGGGCTCGAACCACCAACCTTTCGGTTAACAGCCGAACGCGCTAGCCGATTGCGCCACGGAGGCCCTTGGGCGAGCACCGTCATTATACCGTAGTAATTCATAATATATTTCCGTGAACACCAATTGGAAGATCAAATCCGTATAATTTTTATTACATTTCCGTTGTTAGCCGATAAAACCACTTCAAAATTTGCATGATTCAAAATTACTTATTTAATATAAGATTCTTAAATACATCCATGCTCTAGAAGGCAACACTTCTTATCTGACTTTTCAATTAGGAGTGCTCGCTAATAATGCAGCCGTGGCCGCACTGATATATACCGTAAATGAGTTACTAATGGCCGCGCTTTAAATTCCTTTGTGGTCGCACCTGAAGATTACTCTCATGCATTATTCCGAAAGCGTACATAAATGGTAAGGTATGCAAACATTCCGCGTCGGAGAAAATTTTCGAAGTACGCGTGCTCACTTTATTCTCGTGTTCTGACTATGATTTACCCGATTAATTACTGTGTGGATGTCAATACAACTTTCGATATTGGATAATATTACAGCTCCTGAGTTTAATAAAAATAAAGAAAGGCACCGCCCAAGATCCTGGGTATTTTCCAACTATTCTTTGTTACCAACAGCGTTGAATCCAGACATTGTTGACCGAAAGAGAAAATGAAAATATCTGATGTGGCCACCACATGACCCTCCATATCTGTAATATTTATAAAAATTCCAAATACGTTACATAATAATAAATATTTTAAGAAACTGCGAGAAAATTTTACTTTACCAAGGACAGAAATAAACTCAAACCATAGCCTTCTAACATTGGATATAGCCACAAAGCTCCAACAATTAAGAAAAGAAAAAGGAGCGTCTTTCATCTCCTAAACCGCTGGACGGATTTTAATTTAATTAGGTATGAGTAATCTTTATTAAAATTTATCCCGCAATTGTGATTTTCAACTGAATCTGTCAATTAGAACTTCCACTTTACATAATTACTTTAATATACTTATACTCGTATCTCGTTAAATGGCTTCCGTAAAGCAACAATGAAATATCCAACTTTTATCTCCCTAGCTCTTATATCATCTGTAAGGTATAGATTAAAAAATTATTCGGATAGAGAACAACATTTACGACAAGAAAGTCCGCGAGGCCACATAATTACGAGTTATGGTTTCAAAGATAATAATTCGAGAAAATCCCGAGCAAAACATAGCATATTTTGTTTACATCGATCGCTAAGACGGTTCTCTCAGCAAACAACAATTAAAAATCCATATATTTATCTCCCATTCTCATATATGATCTGTGAGGTATAGATTAAAAAATTTATTCGGATAGAGAAAACCATTTACTACAAATTGGTCCGGAGACCATATAATTACGACTTGGAGATTGGTGATAAAAATTCGAGAATATCCCGAGCAAAACATCACATATTTTGTTTACATCGATCGCAAAAACGGTTCTCTAAGCAAACAACAATTAAAAATCTATATATTTCTCTCCCATTCTCTTATATGATTTGTGAGGAACATATTGAAATATTTATTTGGATAGAGAACAACACTACAAGATGGTCCCCGAGACTATAGTTTCGGGGATGAAAATTCGAGAATCACCTAATCTTCCGATACCGTTCCATACGTATTTCCCATTAAGAACGCCTTTGAAATCTCTGTGTATTCCACTTATGTAATATGCTTTTCCATCTTGTTAATTATAGTTATAAAAATATCACATTAAATTCAAATCATATTGTAGCAAGTATTATATAATTATAAATCTTACATGACATTTCCACAGCCTCACTACTACTACTACACTACTACTTTCGATTTTATAATATGTGAATGTCAAACAAATTATTTATTCACATGCATATAATATAGTACTTGTATAACTCACAGAATTGAATATATGATTGCATAAGTAAACGCTTTAAATTAAACTGAGTCGTCTTTGTTTTTTATTAGCGTATGTGTCGATAACTTCATCTATTAATGTAGTTGGCTACTCATTGCGTGTCTCGATGACAATTTTGAGGCAGTCCTGCAGATTTTCCTGGCCCATTCTATTTCTTAACTTAACTTGTGCTGAATGAGCGTTCGGCACTCGCAGTAGACACCAGAATACAGCATAGCTATGCGCACAATATCTTCAGCTCTGCATATCCAATAATGGATCTTAAAATTAATTCCAAGAGTTTCTTATTTTCTTCGGTTTCGGTTACGTACTTGCATGAACGAATATCTATCCACAATGCATTCGTTATGTGGTTGGCCGAAATTAACAGTTGATGTCACTTTCGACCAATTATCATCATATTCTCTATTAAAGGGACCAATAACATATCTTAATATTAAATAAATGAAATAAAATGTTAATAATTTTCCCTGGGGGAGGATTTTATTCCACAGGGAGTGAAAATCCCCCCCCCCCCCGGACCTCTCTCCTTGTATTCACCACTGGTTATCAATTATAGAATGTGCTAAAAAAAGAGGATTTATGTGTTTTCTTTGATATGACATTGCGAAAAGTATATTATTCGTTCATACATCCATAAGGAAGGCTCAACTTAGAGCGGTGAATGTTCGCTTATAGTAATAAAATTCTAAACGTTTTATTGGAGGTCGAGAGAGCACTAGATATAAAAACCTAGCCCTGGAAGAAGTAACGGCGATGGAATTTTAGGCGTGGAGTTCTTTTGCTGCGAAGGAAGGTGTGGTGGATACCAGATGCATGTGTATATACGGGAGACATGGGGTGATGGTCTGATGGCATCAACCTCATTAAAATAAATGATGGCGGGACCGCGCACACATAAAAGAGTGTTCGTACAAGCTAAATCCCTCCCAGCCCCACAACGACGTAGGAACACTCTCCCGACTTCGATCCCCCAGGCAACGTTCGAGAAAAGCCGACAATGCAAACAAATCGATCTGAAAGGGGGAAAGGGAAGGAGAGAGAGAGGACGGAGGGAAGAGAGGAAGAGGCAAAAAATGGAATGATAATTCCGAAAAAGAGACAAATGAAGCGAGAAGAAGAATGCTAGCTTGTTTATCTTTCCGGCCTCTAGGCGTCGTCAGAGAGATAGTGTCGGCTGGACTATCAGAATATAATGCCGCATTGTTTGCCACCTTTTTGAGATGGCAAATTAATAAATTTGGATTTTCTCAAGCATTTTGTTTTGCCACTGTCATTTTCCAAATTTGTTCGAGAGTCATTTCCAACTTTTAAAGCATTGTTTACAATTGGTGTTCTCTCAATGTCAACAACGAATGCTGTTTTTTTAAATTTCTTTTAAAAATTTAAGCGTGCTGAAGCTATAATACATTCGTCCGTGTTGGTCCAAATAACTTTCCGGTAATTCGCATGATTTGGAAAATTCCAAGTTTTCCATTCAGATGGGTTAATTGTTGGAACATCCAAAGAATTAAATCCTATTTTTAGGAGCCTTTTAAATGTTGTGACTTTTTTAAACAGAGGGTATGAATAAAACTGCAATTAGAAGGGATCCTTCAAGCTTCAAGCAGGCGGAAAGTGGGCCGCATGTCGGAAAAAAAGTGAGACCCCAATCTAGTATAAGTAGGTGGAAGAGAGAGAAACAGTCATGGGATAACATAAAGATATGATGCAATATATGTTTAATATTTAGATAATATGCTGTTTTTTCAGTCTCTAGTTTACGTTTGAACAAAGCTAATGGGGTCATTATTATAACATGCTGTCCAACATATACAAGGTAGCTTCAAAAAGTTCTCGGATTTATACAGTAATAATTTTTCCGGTGATTGGAGAGAAAGAGACGGGTAGTGGCAAGTTGGCAACACCTATCAGGAAGTAGTATGCAAGTTACGACCAGTTACACGCGGCTGGAAATCTCAGTTTGTGTTGAGTCGTGCACTTTGGCGCGTCGTGCTGTGATTTTCAAGTGAGGCCACATTAAAATGCCTGTTATTGGACAGCGAACCAACGTCAAATTTCGTACGTTAGAACAGAAATCTCCATTTGAGACTCTTAAATTGTTACAGCAAGCGTATAGAGACGTTTCCTTGAAACACAGGTGTACGAGTGGCATAAGTTTTCCACGAGGGCCGTGAAATTGAGTTTTTTTTACCACCGGGGCTTCGTCTATTTTGAATTCGTACCAGAAGGCCGAACTGTGATAAGGAAATGCACGTTGAAGTTCTCCGTCGGCTCAGAGATGCAGTCAGAAGAAAGCGACTGGAAAAATGGGCACAGCGGAACCGGATTCTGCTGCATGGCAATGCTCCGGAATACCGAATAGGTACCTCGTGAAACATGCTATGCCAACATTAGAACATCCACAGTACTCTCCAAATCTCGCCCCATGAGATTTCTACCTGTTTCCGAGGGTCACTGATGTGCTGAAAAGAAGACGTTTCCGGGATGCTGACGAAGTGAAAGCGGCTGTGACGGAGGCGTTGAACACGGTTGTAAAAAATGGATCCCAAGAGTGCTTCTAAGAACTTTACTGTCGCTGGCAAAAATATGCTGTTGCTCAAGGACAGTATTTTGAAGTATATGATGCTTAGGTGTTTGTATTTCAATGCATTTTCACAAATCAAAATAATTCCGGAAACTTTTTGAAGCTACCTTGCGTTTATAACTTAACTATTTTCCCCTTCCTGTACGAATAAGAATCTTTTATTTCTAAGATTTCCAACCGGAAGAATTTATTACTAAACTTTCATATTGAGAATCTTTCTCCCCTCTTTATGTTCTTGACCTGGTAACATTTATGATTCCACGATTGCTAGGTTCCCTTACTTCATGGAAAAACGATTCAACTGGAGTAATTCTGCCTGTCGTTGTTGATAGCATCAATACGTGCGTCGATTAAGGTGTCAGTGTTACGAGGGGATACAGCCATACCTCGCTTTACGCGATAGATAGGTTCCTGGTAATTTCGCTAAAACGATATTCGTGCAAAATGGGGTCATTATGACAATGGGGAATGAAGGTAGGTTCCATGGACGCGAAAACTAAAGTAATGTTAATAAAAATACGCCGTTAACCTGAAAAAAACAGCTTCTTTTCGGCTTCCATCCATCAACACCAGTTGCAAATCTTTACACATTTTCAATAACTTGTCTTTATAGCTAATTTTCAAATGGTATAGAAAACTAAAAACTAAATTTTATTAATGCAAAAATGTAAATATTCCTCGTATGGATGAAATCATAAATAAATCAGCGAGAAGGTTTAATTCGAAAAGTAACCTTTCTTTAGAAATAATAACGCCAAAATAAGCGTCGATCGAGCGATAAGAAACGGGAGTGCCGTTCTGGGTGTTTCTTTTTAGGCATGGGTGTGCCACACCCTGGCCCCAAATGAGGACTCCATGAAGATTGTATTAAAATCCACAAGCCTGTAAAAATGGAATGTCTAATACATTTATGGTTAGGCCGCCTCAATCGTCGGTCGCATTTGTTTTTTTGCGCCTTTCGTCATTGCTGAAAAGCACTGTTATCTTCGTGATGTCCGTCCGTACGCATATATCATGGAAGAATGGGTGAACCGATTTCAACCAAATTTGGTACGTAGAATATTCACATAAAATAATGACCAAGGTGACATATTTGAGCCGGAACGACTCCACAGGGGTGCCACAATTGCACAGTTTAACTTTTCGCTAATTTGGAAGGAATGTGCCGAATCGGTTTCAGGGAAATTTTGTGTGGAGGTGTGCAACATAGAAAAACAAAATCAATATATTTTGTGCAGATATAGAAATCTACCACAATCAAAGTAATAAAAAAAATTCATTTTACACGTATTTGTGTTGAATTGTCAGAATCAATTTTAACGAAATTTAGTGTTTATAATGTCACATATATACTAAACCATAATAGCATATTTGGACCGGACCAGCCAAACAGTGGTCCCACAATTTCTAATTAAACTATTTCAGTAATAATGGATTTGGAGGGAATTGGCTTGACGGATTTCAACTAAATTTTGCATATAAGATTTCTACAACATATCATAATGAAATCAAGATGTTTAAAGCGGAGCTAAAGAGCAGGGCTACCACAGTAAAAAGTTAAATGATATTTCTTTTACACGTATTTATAGAGAACTGACGTAATGGATTTTAACCAAATGTGGTGTGTATAATTTGCATATAAATAAATAACCAACACATTATATTTTAACTGTGTTGACTAAACAGGGCTATCACAATATCAAGGTTAGAATTTTTCGGCAACTATGAATTTGAAAGGTTTTGCCTGAACGGATTTAAAAGAAATTTCATTTGTAGGGCGAGTATAGAATGGGAAAACGAAGTGAATATGTTTAGAATGGATCTTAAATGCAGGGTTACCACAATATAAGGAAAAATAATTTTTTTATTTCAAATCAAAGACATTAGTATACGATTATACTACGGCGAATTTGACGAAAAGCACTTCTGTACCACGGGAAACCGTGTACACCCCTACTTGTTGAATATTTGTATGCGCGGGCCTGCTTCGTGCTATATGAAAATCTCATGAAACGGGGCCGCGCAAAACGAGGTACGACTGTAACCAGTTCCTACCTAGTAACGACGAAATTGGCTATTTATTTATTTACCATTATGCTCGAGGTTGCATCGACGGACTTATTTTTGCTAATTTTATCCACTGATGTTAACGTTATCTGTTTGAATTATAATTATTGATGCCATCACTGCCCTATAATATATTAAGTGACGGTCTGTCAAATAAATTACGGATGGCTTCTTTTTAATAATTTAGGCATAAGCAACTAAATGTAGTAGAAAAATAAAATCCAGCAACTTTGAGGTATTGTTTATAAAATTTTGAGAATTTCGAACTAAATTTTGACAAATTTAACAATTAGATAAAATTGGAAGTTTTGGTCGAGTTTGTGTTTTAAAAAGTGCGTTTTATTCGTTTGCTTAATATTTATGAAAATCGAATCAGTTTCAAATGAACCGTTGTAAATATTGTCCATTTTACTTGGTTGAGTTAATTTGTCCAATCCCGCCAGAAACAATTTTCCCGAGATTTTATTTGATTTTAATGGCTAACTAGTAGCCAAAAATTGCAGGAGGAAAAAAATAATAAAAAGTTAATCCTTTTTTGCTATGCAAGGGAGTTGATAAAAATAACCTACGTTCGACTGTCAAAATTTGCGTAAATTTAATTAGAGCCGCTCTTATTCAGGAGGTTAATGAAATTTAAATCTGTGATTTAGGTAGACTTGATGCAAACAGTTCTTTTTTCGAGGTTCATAAAGAATTAAATATAAATTAAACATTTATTAATTTGAATGCTATCAAAGCCGTCGGAGAGTTTGTGATTCGAATCGCATATATTTTTAATTAACATGTCCTAACTTGAAACTTACCTAGCGGGTTGATCTTTCAAAAAGGTCAGAAATCTAACCGAATCGGAAAATAAGGCGAAATGGTTGTCTTTATTTAAAAAAATAAATTCAGGCGTAGTTACGCTTAAATCCCTTTATATTTCTATTACAAAAAATGAAACTCGCCAAATTATCTATACTTTAATAACATTTTTTGTTTTCAGTCGTCTATTGTTATTCTCAAAAAGGCGAATATTAATAAGTCATCTTTATCATAATTAAAATGTCTCAATGGATTGGCAACAATATTTTAGTGCAGAAGTGAAGGAAGGAATCAAAATGTAGTCCACATCTTCGAATCGTATCGATGAAATTTGTGTTTGCCATTGTTTGATTTAAAATCAAGCTGATTTTTTATAACGAATTTAGGTTATGCTTACCATTGGTTAAGAAATATAGATAGTCGGTTCGGATGAATTTAATTGCTTGGCAATTAGGGTTTACAGCAGACGACTCGATAAAACTCCCGTACTTTACACGTTTAGCAGAATAGAAAGTAAATTGGATGTGGTTTGTTTGCGTGGCGATAGGTATTATTCTTTAGAGAATGAATAAAACTGCCATCACAAACGAGAAATAATTGCTTGCGCCGGAACATTTTGAGGTGAAAACGTGCTGGAATTGCTTCACCTCGTCGATACCTTTCAGTTAATTAAAACTTCAATAAAAATATCCCTCTTCATGTATAGGAAATGACCCTACCGTCTTAATACCCGTAAAACACCCGGGATTAATTTCGTCTGCTCCAGCTAAACAACGTATCCACGTAATTAACGAGACAAAAATCGCAGACTCAGAGCGAGAGAGATAGGGTGACAGAAAAACGATTTTATTAAAACAAGCAGACGTTATTAAAACAAACAAAGCGTCGCATTGTTTTTAAAATGATCAGCCGGGAATACAAAAAAAAATTATTTTCTCGATACCGAAATCCACCTCGATAATCACTTCATACACGCGGGATTACGTAAATAATCCGCCGGCAAAACCATCCCCCCCCTCCCATTGTCGGATATAACGGAAAAAAACGCGCGAAAATTAAAGAAAAATCCGCCGTTCGGGGAAAAAATAAACCTCGTAGAGAAACAAAGCACGAACGATGAAATCCATAGCGTAAACACGGTGGAGTTAGTTCCGTCGAAGCCTGCGTGAAAGCGCGGACGGTTCTGCGTGGAGGGGAGAGGGCGATATATGTATTGCAAACGGAATCTCCTCATTAAGGGTTTTGAAGGTGGAATTCGAAATTGTTCGCTGCCTCGGAATTCACATTATCATCGGGGGTCGAAAAATTTTTATCGGGAATTCCTCGCGTCCGTTTATGCCCGACTAATGGGAAATCTAGTAAATGTTTTAAGCGGCACACGCCCTCGTACGTTACCTGTCGGATCCACGACGCGTTTCCTTTTGCTATTCGCGAATATTCTGGAGCGCTAGTTGTCAATTAGCGCCGTTCATCCGATGCTGGAGGCTGTTGTCCAGAGAGAGAGACTGGCTCTGTTATTCGACGCGCAAATCTGTGTTCTCTGCCCGAAGCCGCCGCCCAGAATACCCTCCAGTTGTTCGTTTCCTGCTTACTACCAGTGGCTCGCCATGACACGCTATGGCGGCTCCGTTTCGTCGGCGATTGCGAGAGCATAGTTGAGCATCAGAGCGATGATGTTGGAGTGGTTGCGAGAACCTGTTGGGAGATGGCGTTAATTGTCTGACAACAATGGGGGACATTGCGGCCGCTTATGGCTTAATCGAGTAGTTGCAGCCTGGCCCGTTAACGTAAACTGTGGGGACAATGCCGTTGCTAATGGTGCAATATGACTCATTTATTCCTGAGAAGACTCGATGGGCTGTGTTCGAAATTTGGATACGGTTGCCGCTTTAGCACATCTGGGATCTGTGTGGTAATGATTACTAGGTAAACAGAACTAGCCGTATAATATTAATATTCGATCCGTGCGCCCCTTTCTTCAGGCTCGAGAGTAATTAAATGTATCGCATTTCGTGCAGCTAGCTCGGCATTTTGCAACACTTCTTTGTTTACATCATTTTCGCAAGTACTTCGAAGAACAAATTGCGCAAAATAAGTGAATTTCTAATTAGCCAAAATTATCATTTTTAGTAAACTTATGCTGACAAGATTACTGGAGGAATCCTAAAATGGCGAAGGCTCGTGTTAATTCCATCCTGATTTTATGAGGAAAAGAAAATAACCAACAAACAAAGAATTATCAAGCTCGTCTTATGCCTAAGTTTAAACTAATAAACCAGGATTCTCCAAAATCCATACAATGGTTGTGAAAATCAAATGCTTAACGGTAGCCATCATCAATGGTAATTCACCGATAGTAGATTCAGGAATAGACAGTGGAATAGAATCTACTATCGATGAATTACCGCTGATGATGGCTGCCTTGTAGCCGGAATGCGCATTTGGTTTTCACAAACATTAGGTGGCTTTTGTAGAATCCTGATTTATCAATTTAAAACCATTTCTTATCAAATTAATTTAACGTTAAACATTTTTGTTTCCGTCAACCATCTTATGCAGTTGAAATGAGAAAATGTTTCTTTTAAAATTTCCAAACACTCGGTGCGCCACTGTTATCCATTAAAAAACCTTTCTTCTTACTTTCCCCTAACTTTCAACTAATTGGGCATTAGAGTGCAAACTTTGATCCTACACCGCGGGCGAATCGCCTTGGTCTAAAAACGTAGTTATGCCTTGGGATTTATTTTTTTCCATGTTAGACACTCACTCCCGGTTGCAAGACGGACCAGCGGAATTCTCCGTCTACGGCTCATGGACGAAATTCTCGGATTTATAAGGAATGATGCCCGACATGAATCTCCTCCGAGGCGTTTCCTATAATACTCTCTCTCTCTCTCTCTCTAGATGGCTCCTCTCGCCATTTCACTCCCAGCCTCTCATCTCCCCTCCCCGTTCTTAATCTCTTTCCTGCACCGTTCCCTCCCCCTCCTCCTTCCTCTCCCGCTTTACTTCCTCTTTTACCCTCCCCGTCTCTCCCCACGTTCATCCCCCCGAACCCGCCATCCCAAATCCACCCCATCTCTCACTCTCTCCCCCTCCCAGCCCTGCCTCCCTGCTCCAACCCCTTTCTCCATCATTCTTAAGCCCACCCCTACCCCCTCCATTTCTCTCTCTCTCCACCCCTCCGCTCTCCTTAACTTTTGCTCCTCTCTTCCTCCTTCCCTCTCTCAATATATCGCTTTCCCCCTCTTTTTTTCTGGTCCATTCCGCCTCCCTCTCCATCCTCTCCCTCTTTCCCTCTCTCTTCATCTCCCTCTCTTCCCTTCATCATCTCTCTCCCTCAATCAATCGCTCTCTCTCTCTTCCGAGCACCGCTTCCCCTTTCTCATTCTCCGTATCTTTCTCTGTTTAATGCCCACATATCTTCTCGATTTGGGGTTTCTGCGAAACGCCTTCGAAGCGTGACGTTCATTTCTATATCTGCCCTGATATATAATGCGGTTGTACATGGTAAATTATTCTCATAGAGTAGGTGTATGCATGTGAGTATGCTTATTTGTTTATTCATTTAGTTATTTATTTTCAACTATTTATTTTTGTTTTTTTATACATTAAAAAATGTATTTTGTTTTTTGCTTCATGCTAGCCGCAATAATATTTTTATTCGTGAAAATTCATAGATCACGCGTCAAATTCCTAGAAGTTATAGGTTGACTTTATTTGGTTTTTGGTTTAGAATAAAGTGATTTAATGCTTTGATGCAAAAATTCTAAATTGGGTAGTATTTTGAAAATTGAGCAAAAGGCTTCTCGGCGTATTATTCCAACCAAATGATGTAGGTGAGGCCTATATTCCATCCCGTAATGACAATCGTTGAATTTCTACTACTGATGAAGGCCACTTGGCAGTTTAAATGCGCATACGGTTTATTCAATATTTTTATGAAAGCCTCATTTCAAAATGCTTTTTGGTATATTACTTCACCTTTGTCAATTAAAACGTAGAAACTTGAATATTTTTATCAGAACATGTCAATATATACAGTGTCGAAAACATTAACTAACGTTTAATCAGGTGTTCACTATGTCACTTAACTCACATAAGCAAGTTAAACTAACTCCGAAGAAATACCAATTTTTCCTTCTCATATTTAAGACTTAGAATTGACTCAAGACTCCAGCCGCCTGCCTCTTAATTAAATATCTTTCTCTTCGCTATGATTTCATTCCTTACATCCATCCATTCTTCTATCGCCTCCAGGTTCTTTTTTTTCACTTTCATTCCTTTCCCGTCTTCCCTTTCGTTACTCTACCCGTTTGAAATTCCATCTTAATTTTTCCCTGCCTTCATTTTCATTTTTTCCATTCCTTTCTCCTTCCATCTCTCTTTCTCTGTCTGTGAATCTATCCGTCTATCTATCCACCATTCGATATTACCTCTTCCTTGTTAGCGTTTGTCAATCTCCCAATATTTCTACGCACCTCTTTCTTTTCGCCTTGTCGCTCCAGCTATCCCATTCTCTTAGTATGTTACGTCCTCTCCCTCAGAACCCTTCTCTCTACCACATTTTCTCCATTTTCCGTTCTTTTATTCCTGAACCCTTTCTCTCTTTCCTCCTCTCCCAATGCTTTCCAAACATTCTTCCCACCCTTTCTCCTCCATCCTCTGCACTCAATTCTTTAGCCTTTCTGTCGCCCTCTTCCTCACTCCATCTCCTTCCCGCATTGTCCTTCTGATTCCTTTCTCCTGCGTGGTCCTCGCGACCTTCTGATCCTCAGGCCATCCCTCTCTCTCTCTCTCTCTCCCCGTTCCCTCTCCTCCCCTCCAAAAACACCCAGAGAGGGATGGAAAGAGAGTCTCGATTCCAATTGGGACCCACACATATAAAAGAAAAGGAGAGGGAAGACCTATCTATACCTTCCCCCTCTCCTTGCAGCCTCACCCACCGCACCCTCTCTCTCATTCTGTCCCTCCTAACCCTATTCCTTCCAGCACTCCATTCCTCCCTATATCTTTCTCTCTCTCTCTTCCAGAATGTGGGGTTTATCGCTCCCCTGTGTGTGTGTGGGCGGGAATGGTATGGGTATAGTTGGGGGAGGAAGAGAGAGGTGGGGAAGGAGGAAAGGGGAGGAGAGATTTATGAGGATTATGTGAGGGGAAGGGTGGTTTTGAGGGAATAGGGAGGGGTTGAGTGAGTGTGTGAGTGTTAGGGACGCAGTGGATGAAGGGAGAGACTACGGGTTGTTTCCGATGCGATCCTAGGATTTTGAGCGAGTTTATCGAGAAGGAGGAGAGATAGCGAGAGGGAGAGATAGACAAAGGAGATGAAAGGCGGAGTGGATGATTTCGGAGAGCAAGTTGGGACCAAGATGTCAGCAAAGGAGCGAAAGAGGTACTCGGTAAGAGAGAGAGAGGGAATGTGAGGGAGATAGAAGAAGAGAGGAAGAGGGAAAGAGATGGAGATAGGGAAAGAGAGGGAGATAGGTAAAGAGAGAAAGAAAGAGGGGGGAGTGAGGGAGAGAGAAAGAGAGAGAGGGGGAGCTAGAGGGAAAGAGGGAATGGGAAGGCGATCTTTCTCCGAGGATGCTCCTCTTTCCCGCGGCAGTGCATCCTCCCACTCTCCTCTCATATGCATTCCTCTTCCTTCGTGGTTTGCTTCCTTGATGCTTGCTGGGAGGGAATTAGAAAGGCCTTTTGGTCTCTCTATATCTCTCTCCGTCCCGGAGAGATCCGCGATCTGTTGGACTACTTACTTATCGGCAATCGATATAAGGAATGGGGAAACTACGGGACCGCTATAGAATCGGAAAAGGTCAAGAGTTTTAGGGCGGTGAGTGTATGCGAGAAAACAATTCGTCTTTTTATGTCTTACCGTACGGAATTGATCCCGTGCACTCTTCTCTCCCCTCTCTGTCTTTCGCTCTCTCTTTTTCTTCCTCCAGTGCACGCAGCGGGCCTGGCAGACCCCTCGTTATTTTAATGTAAAATTCCTAGATAATAGGGGAAAAAATAAGACAAACTTGATTATTTTATAAAGATGTTTGTTTGTAGTAAAACATTGAACAAAATAATTAACATTACAGTTGTTTTTCTGTTAAAAACGAATGTTTATTATACAAACAACCAATATGTTCTTCATTCAGTTTAACACTTGAAAACATATTCACATTGTTTTTTAATTATCAGGGTAAAGTGCAGAATTTATCTACGATATTTTCACAACACTGGCTGCACACTGTATTAACCTATTCCAAGCAGATTTGCTTCTTGATCTTTTTGCAAAAGTACCTACTTTTTCTGTTCCTGCCTACGCAGTCTCCGCATCGGACACTTGAAGTCGTAGGCGATTCTTGTGCTTTCGTCTGCAGGTCTGACACAATAATCTTGCAAATTCTTCTCCTTATTTCATTAGGAATGGTGTTATTGAGTGATTTCTGCGGTAGCTGTTCATTTACTAGGGCAAGCGACAGTTCTCTCATATCTCTTCAAGGTTTTTGTTCTTGACCATTAACATGATAAATTAATCTCGCATTTATAGCTCCGGTATTCAATGGGCTGTAGAATTTAGCCATCGGCCATCTTCTTGTTTCGTGCAACGTTGTATTTTGCACTCATTTTCTCAACAACATCGACTGCACCTTTTGTGTCGTTATAGAAAGTAATTATTTCGGGCTTATTTTTCATTTCCGGTGTCAACATCGATTTTTTCTTCATGTTGCATATTTGACCGCATTAAAACATTTTTCGCCCTATGAATGTACGAGACCAACGAGAATTCTCTTGAAAGCCAAACATTGAGGATTTCTCTTCCCTGTTCCTCGTAGAAAAAAAATTCGAGACGAATTTGGCTCTTGTTTTTTCTTACAGTGCCAACCAGCGTTGTTTACCTTTATTATCTCTGAGAACACTAATAAGTTTTCCTGGTACGAATAACAACCTTTAAATTGGCATAACAACACAACAAAACTAATATATAACGAAAATAACTGGATTGAGAATTAGAGACGCGAGTGCACGCAGGGGGTCTGTCAGACCATCAAACAGTTTTTTACCTAAGTACCCAACGGTTTTAAGAGTTATTTTTATAATATTCTCCAACCCGCGTTTTATTATGGTTATGCGGGGACGATTCAAAGGTCTTTGATAGTGCGAGACGGTAGATGATTTTTAAGAACTGAAAATGTACTTTTGACGATGTAATTTTTAAAAAATAATGCTTCTAGAAGATTTTAAAGATTTTTTTATACAGCCTTAGGTTAATATGTGAGTGGTTATAGATGCATTTTGGGCGTGTGTGTGTTTGTGCGTGTAACAATTTGCCGAAGTTTTAAATGGTTTTCAGTCCATTTCAGCCAATCTATTTAAGAAAATCTGTTAGCGTTGAATAGCTTCAATAAATTTTCGTAAAATTAGTAAATTCTGGAGGCTCTATTTTTTCTGAGAGCAAACCCTAGAAGAAAAACCACGTTTCCAGCAATATAACGTAATTTCGATCCTACTCCAAACAATGTATTTTATCCGAAATTTATTTTTTTAAACCCGCGGTCAACCACCCTTTAGTCATACTCTTCTTGCAGCCGACCAAGTCCCGCCTTACCATCTCACGCAAGAGTTCCTTGAGAAAGACCGTAGCGGGAAATACAGACGATAAGAAATCGATGACTTGCCCATCCATTCGAGGCTTCCATTATTCATCCCTCGGATATTAATTTCGAACAAATAAAAAGGAGAGAAAAATACTCGATGCGCGAGAGATATCCGCACCCCTTTCGCTTTTTATTTTGGCCAAAATCCGCTCTTTCCTTTCCGATGTCGAACGCACACAAAGTATCCTTTGCAGCGGAAGCAAAAATGGAACAAGAAAGCGTGGCGCGCGGGATGATGAAAAGCGCGCCGCGATCGTCATCTTTCTTTTTTTCATTTCCTTGCCCTCTTTTTCTCCGCACCCTTGGAACAACAACCCATTCTTCTTTCCCCCTTCCAACCTCCTCCCTCTCCCTCTCTCACTCCCTCAGTCCTACGTATTTCCGGCTACTACCCGATGCAATACACTCCTCCCCTACCTCAAGCGGCTGACGTAGGGTCCGCGCAAGAGAGTGGGTGTGTTGGCGGTGGTGTTGAATTCCACGCCGTGCGGAATCGATCGATGAGCTAATCAGCCGAACCCAACCCCTTACAACCTCTCCCCTCCCGATCTAGAACCCTAAAATCCATTCAGACTCTCTGCGTACATTCCCTGGAACCAACACCCTTCAGGGTCGAACACGGCAGCGTGCTCTCTATCTCTAACCGGACGGAATTCGAACCTTATATAGCCCGAGAATTGCGTGAAATGCGTGTTCCGACTGTCAATACGAGTCCCGTGTAGCGGTTAAGTGCAGCTAAACGAGGAGGGAGGAAACGCGATGTGTTTTTTAACCCCCTTCAAGAAGAGCAATTAAAAAAAATCCAAGTTCGCCTCTTATTGTTATAGAGAAGACCATTTTAAGGTATTTCTCCATCCTTGGATTTATGTTTATTGTAATGTTGTGGATAAGGTAAATAGATGACTCAGATATTTCGGTTTTTGAAAAAATAGAAATAAGGGTCCGTACACATGTACGGACAGCTGCTGCCGTGGCAGTGTTACGAGGTACGTGCGCGACGAACCGGCTTGAGAGGGGGTGCATTTTGGCGGAGGAGGACGAAAGAAAAATAGAGGAGTACGCTAAAGAAGGTTGAGACGAGGTTGGCCATTGTTCTTTCTCCCCTCGGCTCATCAGTCTTTTTTCGTTGTTCAACAGCTGTTATAACCGGATCCATCGGCTTTTTTATTAATTTTTTGGGGAATTAATTGTGTGAGTTATCTGCTGTCGATGAGCGTTGGTGTTTTTTCATCTCGTTAGGAACGAAATCTTAGGCGACTCGTTTTCGAGAATATGGAGATGCAATGGGGGGAAGGGACTGTTTTGCGAACCGCTGAGAGTTAATTGTCCCCATCGAAGGAATATCAAGTCTTAATGAGATCGCGCGTTCGAATTAATGGGAGCTAGGCCATCTTGAAGTGATCGGCAGGTTCTCTTAATGGCGTCGGTTCGTGAATGACTGCCCATTGTTCTTACGGCGGCGAGCCTTTTCCCATAATTAACCACCTTTAAAGCACTGTATTCATATCAAAAAGAAATTTGCATTACCGTAATTTTCCAATTATAATACGGATTTTTTTCCTCAAAATATTGGCAAAAACTTAGGGTGCGTATTATACATCATAACAAACGCATATAACTTTTCTAGTAAGGAAATAATTTTATTTTCGGACATGATTTTCTGAATAAATTGTACCTTTCATTGCATTCTGATGGCATTTATTTAAAAAATTTCAAAACTAAACAGAATGATTATTTATATATCTATAGCTGTCCTAATCACTAAAATCTCCGAATTCACAATCACTGCCATCACTATTTTCAAATAGTTCATCTGCGATCTTGTGTTCACTCTCATCGTCTGCGTAAATGGCATCGCCGAGAACGTCGTCTTCATCCACTTCACCGAAATCATCATCCCATACGATGTCGTCTTCGGAACCATCCATGGCGTATATATTTTAATACATTGCGTCGATCTTTAATAAGTGAGTCAGAACGTAACGTGATATCCTCGTAAACTCTCTCGCACGTATATCACTTGGCGGCAAAGCGAGAACTGGATCGATACCGCTAATAATCTAGTAAAAAGTTACTCTGATCATTGTACAAAAAATTGGGTGCGTATTGTATATGGTGGTAAGACAATTTTCACATTTCATACGTAAAAACATGGGTGCGTATTATAATCGGAAAATTACGGTAAGTTTATTTCAAGGGACGTTTGAGACATCAGAAAAATGCCTATAACATTTTGAAACTCCGCCATTTTACGACGTGATGTCTGATTTTTATCTTTCATCGTTGACGAGTTTTTTAAAATATCGATGAGATATATGGATCATTCAGAACACGCCTTTCAAAAGTCGGTCTCGACTGAACATGTTCAAAATAAAAAAAGCGGAACAGAATTCTCCTCGCATTATTTAACTTCAGCGCCGAAGACGATGGAGAGAATGAGTTTTTTTTGCGGGCGGAAAAAAGGCGACAAAGTGACGTCACTCGTCGCTCTTCTTAACCGCCATTCTTCTCCGTAATCACCGTGGGCATAAGAGTGGACGTAATTCCGTCCTATTTCGCTCATCCCTCGTCCACACGTGGCTGCCTATAACAGATGTGGAAAGAAAACGACGTAACGTTATTTCCCCCCTTTCTTCCACTAGAGAGAGAGTGGGAGGAAGGGAGACAGCAATCATTTTGATGAGTCTCGAAAGAAAACAATGGAGAAGGACTTTCTCCCGTTCCTTTTTTCGTCTGGGACGGCTCCCCTTTTGCGTATTTGTCTTTCATCGCGGACGTGTGTTCCTCTCTCTCTCTCTTTCTCCATTTCCCTCCTTACACCCGCCTTTCTCCGTCTCCCTTTCACCAGAAGAAGAAAAAAGAGATATGCGATGCCCGCGAAAGAGAAAGAGACAATCCGCGGCAGCAGTTTCTGATACTCTGCTTCAGAAATCGAAGCGTTGAAACGTGCGGAGTCTCTCTCTCTCTCTACCTCTCTCTACCTCTCTCTCTACCTCTCTCTCCACCTCTCTCTCTACCTCTCTCTCTCTACCTCTCTCTCCACTTCTCTCTCTACCTCTCTCCACCTCTCTACATCTCTCTCTACCTCTCTCTCTACCTCTCTCTCCACCTCTCTCTCTACCTCTCTCTCCACTTCTCTCTCTACCTCTCTCTCTACCTCTCTCTACCTCTCTCTCCACTTCTCTCTCTACCTCTCTCTCTACCTCTCTCTACCTCTCTCTCTACCTCTCTCCACCTCTCTACATCTCTCTCTACCTCTCTCTCTACCTCTCTCCACCTCTCTACATCTCTCTCTACCTCTCTCTCCACCTCTCTCTCTACCTCTCTCTCCACCTCTCTCTCTACCTCTCTCTCTCCACCTCTCTCTCTACCTCTCTCTCCACCTCTCTCTCTACCTCCTTCTTTCTCTCCACCTCTTTCTGTGTAGCCTTCGCGCCGCTGAAAGAATTCGAATCTGAAAACAGAAGAATGTGAAAGTGAATACGTAAGAGTTTTCGGTACCGCTTTTGCTAAGTATGTGTGTGCGTTTTGTGAGTATGTTTATGTAGTTCTATAAGTTCAACAGGGAACAATCGAGCTTGTCTTATGGCTGAAAAAAATTAAAGAACAAGCAATTTAAAAAATGTACTTGCCTTAGGTATCTCCAATAGAATCTATTTCGATGAATTACCACTGAAGACGGCCGCTTTGTAGCCGAAATGCGAATATGGTTTTTAACCTTGTTGTGGCTATTGGAGATTTCTAAGGCAAGAACATTTTTTAAATTGCTTGTTCTCGAATTTAGTTCTATGTGTGTTTGTGTACATACATATATACACACTGGGTTGCCCCGAAAAAAGTAAGCTATTGCTGTGGGCGTTTTACTTTTTTTTAAACAATCCGCAACACAGAAATAGGAAATGTTTGAGAGAAATATTTTAAAGACATACGTAAAACCGCTACATAATGGGTGTCCAGGAAGTCCCTGGCATTTCTACCAATGTTTGCATATTATATTTACCATTTGTTTTATTTATCCTTTATTTGCTTATAATTAATTCCATAAAAACAATGTTTTTCTTCGCATTTCGGAATGCCCGAGTTACGGAATGGAATTAACCAATTAATTAATTTTAATTATGATTTTGTCAAATTGCTATGGACTTTCCGGTCATCCTTTACAAAAAAAATATTTATGTATTTCGCCATGCAAACCGGTAACCTACCACAATAATAAATATTATAGTTGAAAATCAATAGCTTACTTTTTTAGGAGCAACCCTTTATAACCTAAGCGGTACATAATGTTTTGTTGCCGCCAAAACGTTAAGATAAAAATTTCCGATTGTTGCAAAAATAGTGCTTCGCATTTGATCCATTTACATGAATTTATGCAAAAACATAATTACGTCCACGGTTTATTTCCTCACGGCAGAATATTCTTCTCTCTCTTTCCCTGATTTCTTCGATATTCCGGGTCGCCATCACAAATCCCAACGAGATTCGTAAATCACGGATGTCGAATTCGCTTTGCCTTTTTTCACTCTCTTCCTTTTCAAACGCTCCGAGGCAGTGACACTGTTCCCTACCCTCGCTCGGTGGGATATGTAGGGCAGGGAAACGTGGAGAGGAAAAAAAGTTAAGAGGATAAGGCGGCGAATATCCAGCGAGAGAGAGAGAGCCTTTTCAGCGGAGGAAAGGGTAAGGAAGGATAAGTGAAGATAAAGAGAGAAAAGAAAGGGAAAAATTTGCTTTAAATGAGTTAAGAGGTTGGAGAGATGGAGTAGGGCTAAGGAACGAATGAACGATTAGATTGGTTTAAAAATTTTTTCCCCGATGATGGGCGGCATGTTCCCGGCTGAAATCACCGGATGGAAAACCTTTATCACTGTAGACGAGACAGAATTGTCTCGAAGGAAGAGTACAAGACAAACCGGAGATAAAGAGAGAGAAAGTAGTTTTAAGGAACGGAGGAGGAGAAAGGGAATGGCGGAATGAAAGGAAAAAAACGTCGGGGATTGCTCCCTCGACGGGACGGATGATGCGAAAACGCGGACCAAGCGAAGCGGCGAAAAACAATTGCGTTTTGTTCAGTGAAAGTCGTCTTTGGCGACTTCACTTTTGGAATTGGGACGCTTCGTGTCTTTTTTATTGGGAAAAGGAAGGAACTGTATTATCTGACGAGCGTTTGGCGATTTATTTTCAAAGATGCGTCGCAGTCGGAGGATCGTAAATTTGTATATTTTTTGTAACTCGAGAAAAATCCATACCCGAGCAATTTAGAAAAGTATGCCGTTAAATAACATTTTTATGCTTAAAATATAAATCGACATTTTTTTATGCTCTCGATGTATTTATTCTAATCGCGAAAAAAATCCAAGCTAAGCTGGAAGAATACAATCCTATCAGTTCACCATTTGTTAAATAGCAATAAGATTTTAGCAGTGATTGGTCCATATTATATATATTTTACCGTAAGAAATATGTTTATCTAAATAGTTTACAAAACTGATCTATTAAGAAGCAGATGACAATATAATTTTGCTTTTCTCTCATCAGTTATAGTCGATCATGTTCATAGGTGGCGGTTATATTTGTAACAAGGTGTAAATCATATAAATTGATAATATTTTTCGGCGCGCAATTGCAAAAATGGTTTCGGTTTATTAATTATACAAATGAATTACTGCAAATCCAAGAAATTTGGGGGCAAAATCGTCCGTACTCTTGTACAGCGAAACAATTATTTTGGCTCTTGTGGAAGAGCATAACAACGCTGTTGTATATTTTTTAGTTTCAAATAATTTATTAGTTCTTATCGAGTATTTCTGTAAATTTGAACCAATGTAAAATGTGCAGTCACGATTAAGATATTTCATCCAAAATTTCCAAATATTCCTTTTGAAAAGCAGGAGCCACCTTTTCGACCCTGGGGCGACGGACGAAAGATACATATTATCTCGGGCGATGCACTCTGAACGGTTTTCAATACTCTTGTAACTGCTGAAAATCGTGATGTGTCACAAAAAATGATACCGAAATAATATATGCGGAGTTCGCGAAAATACGGCGAAATTCCAGCGGGACAAGAAAGTGACGTCGAATAAAATGTTTTTAAAAAAATAAACAAAGCGTCGCTTTGGGTACAGCGAACGTGATCCCAGAACGCAAAAGGGTTAAAAACCCCGGGGCGAGTTCATGTTTGAAAGATTAATGAGAAAAAGGGCCAAGAGAGAGAGAAATGAGGGAAAGAAAAATAAAAGGTCTTTTTTTATTCGTTGCGGGTGAAAGAGACCAGGAGGGCGAAGGAGCGAAATGCAAGGATTAATGGAGGAAAAAAAACGGTAGTAGTGAATGATAGTTGGGAATGAATCGAGAGAATGAGAGTGGGAAAGAAAGAGGGATAAAAAAATACGAAAAATAGATAAGGCAACGAATGCGGGAGACAAGTGAATGGATTGCCGGAGAAGAAGAATATTCGGAAGGGTTTTGGAGTTTGGTGAAAAGAGAGGTTTCGGGGAATAAAGCCTAGGGAGGGGACGGCGCCGTAGCGGAGAAGAAAGGGTGATAAGGAAGGCGTGGGAGTAAGAGAGAGAAAGGGGGGAGGGAAAATGATTCGAAGAAAAGGAAGAGAAAACCGATGGAGATTGTCCGAGGGATGAGGGACCTTTCCGTGGAGACCGAGGACTGACAAAGGTCCGGGGATAAGGTAGGACCGGACAATGCGTCGCATCAGGATGAAAGGAGGTCGGATTCTGGGAAGGGGAGGAAGAGTCATTCCAAAGAATCCCATTGGGTAACATCCGAAGGATTGATTCTCGTTTTGATAATGCTGGACTCGGCAAGAGTATTTCTGGCATTGAGATAAGAAACTGGACGGCATTATGTTAATAGATTTGAGTAATGTGCCTAGGATTAAGGTTATCCTAGCTAGATAATAGAGAGAAAATATTTTATTAACAGGAGATTAAGGAAATGGAATATGTTACCCGAAAACCGGAAAATGTTTTCGGTTATAAAAAGTCAAGCTGGTTATAGATATTCTTGCCGATCGTAAAAGATGAATTCGGAGGAAGCAAAAGAATGGTTGATGGAGTGAAGTAGGGTGAGGTCCTCTTGAGCCCCGTGTCCGCTACGGTATCCATGGAGGAAAATCTCGAACCTAGAAAACTTCGACATTGTAAAAATAATAACGAAGTGTTTCCTGTTCTATATGTATGTGTAAAATGTTGTTAAATTTTGTTGTCACCCAGCTTTAAGTAAACAAATAAGAAATAAGTACGGCATTTAATCGAATACCACGAGCATCTTTTTCACAAATTTTTATTTCCAAAAGCAGAATGCTTATCTTATGCGAGGATTTCTAACAAAAGTGTTTTATTTTGTGTTTCAAGAAGACCATCGCCATTCCGAGAAAAATGTAGCTGCGACGGATAATATCGAGAGATTATGCAACGAAGAACGATACCGTTTGAGAATGAAGTCTATTTTTAACGACTTCATCAGTAAATCATTCCATTCGGCTTTTTCAAAAAACATCGGGTGCATATCTTATTTGAGAGTGTATGGTATTCGAATAAATCCGGTAAATACATGCATAAATACATAAACTTATAAAAAATTATCCGGAAGGTATGCTACGACGCCTCGAGATAAAACCGTTATAATTTTTAAAACGCAAACTTAAATACTTCGCGGCAGCTCATGGGCAAAATTTTGCCGAAAATATCCCTTTTCTTTTGTAGTAAATATATAACTCGGCGGCAACGACGATTTTTCGACGTCGTTTCGGGCTATTCAGTGACGGTTGAAATCGCGATAAGATTTCTCACCGAGAGAGAAAAAAAGAGATTGATGGCTCGACTCCAAGTAACGGCGTCGCAGGTGATTGATTTGAATTAATGCGTCCGTCCAACTTTTCCTTCTTTGAATCCACGTTTAAAAATATTATCGCATTCATTTTTTGGAGCGCACGTCGCGTTCTCCCATTTCGCTCGAAGGGTGTATGTATTTCTCGTCTTAGAGAGAGAGAGGAAAGTTTCTTCTTAACGACCCACTAGAATTACCTCCGAAGCAATCGCACCGGACGAGAGATATACGACGTCTCTAAAGTTGGATCATTAAACGCCTCCTCAAGAACTAAGAGGAGAGGTTTCTGAGTAATTGAGAGAATTTGTATTCGCGTCGGTTCTGGTTTTATTGAGAGATTTCCAACCGCTTGCGTTAAACTCGGGACGAGATATTTCCGAATGCAGCATCTAGTAGTCTAGATGCTTTTCACTGTTCTCTACTTTCTTTGAAGCCGAAGCCGATGTAACGTATGTACCCGTGGAAGACGAAGACAGGCCAGGCCGTCTTCGTCTCCTTGAGCAGGGGTCGGGAACCCTTTCTGCTCGGCGGGCCGCATTCGCAGTTGTGAATGCTTCGGAGGGCCGCATTGGAAGGCAAGAAAGACTCAGCTGGCCTGATGAGTGATTAAATCAGAAGCTATCTCGAGTTTTTGCTGTCTCATATAAACATATATACATACTAGTAATTTACTAGCTTTAAAAATTCACCAGAAAAGGTTTTCAGACCATCGTTTCACTGACAATTTATGAAATTGCCCATGTGAAATTTTCTCGATCACATTTTCCTTACAGCTTCGCGGGCCGCATAAAGCCCTCTCGGGAGCCGCATGTGGCTATACCTAGACATAGACCTAGAGCAGGTGTGGGAACCTACGGCCCACGATGACTTTTTGCGCGGCCCACCAAGCTGTGATGACAAAAATATCCGTACTATTAAACACAAAAATTAATATTTTAAAAATTCAAATTATGATAAAGTATTTAATATTAAAATGTTAGTCCTAAAAATCTCACAATTTTAGTTTCACTTATACGTTATCTTAGATAATCTAGGTAACTTCCGATTTCAACTCTAAACCGACCTGCCAGAGCATGAGCATCTTCCGATGCGGCCCCCCGAAGGATTCGCTGCCACCAATGCGGCCCGCCATTCAGAATAGGTTCCCCCTCCCCTGGACGAGAGCCTAGAGCACGCATGCTTCGGATTCATTTCAATTCGTCGATAAAAATCTCGACCGTTGTAATTCCGTTTGCCTTCAAAAGACGTTTATGCGTAATATTTATTCAAGAGCGGAAAGTTGATCTGGAGGTAGCAGCATGGAGATGATAAGTGCGTAAAAAATTCGAACGAAAGGCAATGGATCCAAGCGAATGCATCGACGGTGTCCAGCCGCCAACTGCGCAATTCTCAATAAATGCGTCCTTCGAAATTATTCTTTTTTATTTCGTCAGTGCTTCCGTTACACTCCCGAGGGACGTGTTGGATTCGTTACTCGTTCATCACGCGACGCGACCTTCGAATGTTAATGGCGGAAGGAATTTCTCCGAGATGCGACCCATTGTGGACGAAATGTCGTGGTAACAGGCCCTCGAAAGCAACCTCATTTGGACATTTCTCTTCCTACCCATCTGTTATTCTTCTTCGCTCCGTCGTTGAGGGTTTCTGAATTATGCAATAGATATCATCCCCGCTTCTATAAATAACGGATGAGATCACCAAATGAGGGACAGAGGACACATTGGATCCGCGAAGTATATTGACCTTAAGGAGAGGGCGTAAGTTCCTCCTCCACCCCCTCTTCCCAATACTCCCCCCTTCTTCCCCCTTCCATCTCTCTCTCTCTCTCTCTCTCTTGACTCGCGAATCGGGTCAGGCTATGTTAGCGCGAAAGGCTGCGGGGCCTGAAAGGACACGGACGAGGAAACGGTCAACGCTCGGAGAAAACAAGATCGTCGCGCGAAAGCGAAATGGAAAGTCGAAACGAGAGTGGCTAAAGCGAGCGTTTGTGTGTATCTACATATATGTAACGTGGTATTCAGCGTAACGAGACGAAGAAGTAGTCTCTCCAATTACTGCCGATGATCGAGGCATTCTCCACGAGCGCTCGCGACGGTTTCACCATCTACATGATACCCTGAAAGTCACCTTTTTGGTGGATGGCAGGGGGTGCAGTGCATCAAAAGTCCCTAGTTTTCCCACGTTCCTATTATGTTCCTTTATCGTCCTAGGGAAAATCGATCTTCTATATCGCTCCGTCCTACAATCGATCTGTCGAATAGAGTCTTGCATCTCTTTCGAAAAAATCGCGATAGATTGATTCGATTTACATTTGTAAAAAAAGGTAAACGCTTCCGCGTTACAGTTTCCCCAAAATGAGAGCACGGTCACTGTAATCGTTGTTTGTAAAATCTTCGAGGAATGATTGGAATGAACCTGTTTATGAAATGGTGCTGAAATATATAGGCCCGCGAATCCTGGAAGCATGTAAACTATTTTGGTTACCGACAGTGTCGGATTTAAGGGAGGTCGCATATGGCGCGCGACAGGGGCCCCGAAAAAATGGTCGTGTGTATAATCTCAGAAATATAAAATGTCTCAGTTTAAAAACCAGTGGAACCTCTCTATCATTCCATAGAAAAACGATCATTAAGAGGTGTCACAAAAGAGGGTATCAGTTTCTCTATGTATTTAGATTGCAGGACCCCCGACTGCTTAGCGCCAGGGGCCCCAAAATTTTTAGCGCCAGAGGCCTTAGTAGGCGTAAAACCGCCACTGGTTACCGAAGATGGTTTTGGCGGTTTTTCAGATTTGAGGCGGAGCATCCTGCGATTTTGAAAATATAGCGGTAGCTTTGATGATGTGGTATTGCTCCATAGTCTGCATTTGTCGCGGTTTTGCGGCGGAAAATAAGAGCGAGTGTGAAAATAAATCCTCGGGAATGGAAGAACAGCGGAGAAAAGGGACAGAAAATGTAAATCCGACACGGAGAGAATGAATAATTTATGAATGGAACGGTCGCGATAGGAATAGAAGTAATAAAAAAACTTTTGTAGTCCTACTTATATTTATTTTTTGACCCCATTCCAACTTTTCCTATAAAATATACTTTTTCAGCGGGTTTCTCTCTCTCTCTCTTTTTGTCTCTCTTTCTGTCTCTCTTTCTCTCTCTCGCACACACTCAGGGGGAAGCTGCTTTATCCTTTGAAATAGTCTCTCCAGCATTTTTTTTCGAGTATTCCAAATAAATCCGAGACGAAGCATTTTTACAACGGCCATGTTGGTGGCATGCTTTCGTTGCGGAAGATGAAGACGAGCACTAATCATAAACCATCACGTTGTTACTGCCCTGCAGATATTTTTCGTAAAAACGCGCGTTATCTCTTCGGTTCCCGTTTGAATTTTATTATTTTTATCACGGAGTATGCGAGAATAAATTGCATCTCTGATAAAATTCCCAGGGTACCGGGATTCTGTTTTGGAAAGGGTTCCCCCAGGAGCCAGAAAATGTCTCTGCGCACGAACATAATTTTATGATAAATAAGATACCCTTGCTAAAGTAAGAGGCAGAATCACGTTTTCTCAAAAAATTTCAGGGCTCTGTTTTGCCTCCCCCTTTGGAGAGAGGAAAATGCGCACAGTTGGAATGTAAATATTCATTAGACCTTTCCATTCGTGAAAACTTCACTCGTTTAGCTTCATTAGTTTGTCTACAATACCATTTCAAAATGTTGAATTTTCCGAATTTGAAGCCACCTAGCGGAAAAATCTATGAACTAAGTGGAAAATCCAAACGACGGAAAATTCATAGATTGAAAGAGCTATTCAAAAAGAATTTTTCAAATAGTTTGTACTACACTACCGATTGGAAATTTTTGTTTTCCGATTTTTAATCCGCCTAGCGGAAAATCTATGAACTGCGTGGAAAATCTAATCATTGGAAAATTCATGAATTGATAAGATAGATAAGATAACTCAAAAATATATTTTCCAATCATCTCCAGTAGTTTGGCTCGAGTAGCATTTGGAAAATTTTGATTTTTCCGATTTTGAGCCACCTAGCGGAATATCTATGAAAATCGATGAAGAATTCGTAGATTGATAAGAGCTATCAAATTCAAAAAGAAATTTCCAAATAAATAAAAAAAAGGTGATCATCCACTGGCGGACTGACCGAGTTGCTTTTTTCTCATTGTCGTGATAGAATCCGGCTTTTAAACTTGTTGCGCGACGACAATAACTTCTAATAAACAAGATTCGGAAGCCCGTCAGCACTGACTGTTACTCTTCTACAATTCGTATAGTAAAGTCAGACTTTCTAGAGTCGATTCTGGCGAAATAAAACCCTAAAAACGACATAAAAAGAGTCATTTATATTTTATTGTCGCGAGTTTTTATGGCGCGAGCTTATTCGCTGGATGCCTTTTAAAGTTTCAATAATTCCGATCCAAATCTCGTAGGTTATCGTTTTCTGAGTTATAAAACAAAAATCAGGATAATGAATAATGCGCAGCTCGGAGGCGTGATGTAGGTTTTATGTAATGCAGTTGTTGTTGCGCCACTCGGAAAAATATTTGGATTTGTTTTACCTCGTGGGGACAATAAAAAAATCTGATGTGGCCACCACATGACTTTCTCCATAATACATGTAATATTTCCGAAAATTACAAATAAGTTAAATGATAATAAATATTAAGGAACTCCGAGAAAAATTCAGACTTTACAAAGAGCAGACATATACTCAAACCGTAGTCTTCTTATATTGGATAGAGCCACAAAGCTCCAACAATTAAGAAAAGAAAAAGGAGCGTTACTAAGACGTAACTAAGCGTTAATTGTTAACAATAGTCTTCGGTAGGTAGCGTGGTGTTGGCAGCTAAAAATATAATTTTTAAGATATCTCTTAAACAATGGGGAAACGTTTCAAACCAAGGTTGTAGAAAATTTAATGTCCTACAATTTTTATTGCAGTGCATTTTTACATATATCAAATATTAAAGCAAATATTTCAAAATAACGGATGTGACAAGAGTAAACACCCACTTCCGGGTGACCGATTTTTACAAAAAACTAATCAGTTCTTATGACTCATAAAAATGTTAAATATAAAATTTCGCTGGGAATAATTTTGAAACGAGAAAAATGAAATTTCGCATTGACCTGATTAATAGTTTTTGAGTTAGAGCACCCACAAAAAAGCTATCACATACACACCCACACAGACATCATCGAGAAAATGGTCAAAACGTATTCAGGGGACCTTAAAACATGTATTTTCGTTGAAATCTCGAAGTCGATTTTTTTCATGAAAACAATACTTTCCCATATACTACTTATAGAGAAAGTTAAAACTGCTGGCTTTATTATAAACCCGCAGAGGAATTATTTAATATTTCTCTTCCACAGCCATCTCTTCACAAGTAAACTCTTTATTGCTAATTCATCTATTACGCAATGAATAAGTTAGGTAGGCACGAAGATCCTATTTGCAAAATCAATTCCTCCATAGTGATTTTTTTATTTTTACTTTCTCCATACGTACTATAGGGGAAAGTCTTGTTTTCATGAAAAAATCGATTTCGAGATTTTAACGGAAATATACGATTTGAGGTCCCCTGAACACCTTTTGAGCATTTTCTCGACGGTCTGTGTGTATGGGATCGCTCTAACTAAAAAATATTAATCAAATCAATGCAAAATTTTATATTTAACATTTTTATGAAAGTCACAAGAACTGATTAGATTTTTATAGAAATCGGTCCAGAGGAAGTGGGTGTTTACTCTTGTCACATCCGTTATTTTGAAGTATTTGCTTTAATATTTGATGTATGTAAAAATGTACTGCAATAAAAGTTGTAAGACATTAAATTTTCTACAACTTTGGTTTGAAACATTTCCCCATATAATGCATTGATTAAGGGATATCTTAAAAACTAAATTATTTAGCTGCCACCAGCACGTCACCTACCGACGACTATTGTTAACAATTGACGCTTAGTTACGTCTTGGTAACGCTCCATTATAGTTTCTTAATTGCTGAGTCTTCGTGGCTATATCCAATATCAGAAGGCTACGGTTTGAGTTTATTTCTGTTCTTTGTATAGTCTATGAATTTTTCTCGGAGTTCCTTAAAATATTTATTATCATTTAACTTATTTGTAATTTTCGGAAATATTACATGTGTTATGCAGAAAGTCATGCTCATAATTCAGTGATGGCGAACCTTTGATTCAAATATTTTTAAGCGGCGCTGCACAGCCGTCTCTTCGCGATCGACGGCGCGGGTCGCGATTTATAAGAAAAAAGCAATCGGAAAGACCCGAGCGAGTAACGATTCTCGCGAGGTTTAATCTTTGGCTCTGAGGATGTGAGTTATCAGGTCGTAAAGCAAAGGAAAAAGGTCGCCTTAATACGCGAGGTGAGTCATGCGCCGAAAGTCGATTCGAAAAGGGCGTCAGGATATATTTAGGTCCCTTGATAAGACCCTCCCTATTATAGGACTTTTTTCATCCCGAGACCGAACTTGTCTGAGTTTTTAGAGGAGGAGGGGTTGTGCGGAGCTAGGGGAAGTAGAGTGGTGGGGAAAGATGTAATATACGGACCTCTGATAAATGCCTTCGGAGCTCATATATATTTTTCATTACTTGCGCCCCCTCTCTTTCTTTCCCCCGTTTCTCTCCCTCTTTATCTCTCTCTTTTTCTCTCTCGATCAAACGTAAGGTGTTAGGAAAAAGGGACAATAAAAGAAGTATGGACAGGGTCGTAGGGCTGGTGACCTTTGGGCCTCAGTGATGTAGGAAATGGGAGAGGAGTGCATCGAAAAGTCTATTTTCGGGCTCTCGTACCGGTCGCTTGTTTTCTCGTGTCACTGATTGCTAATGTTTATTATTCTAATTATCAATGTAGCGATTTGTACTTCGCTTTTTACTAAATCCATCGTTACCTAACGGCCATTAATAGTGTACCAAATTGTCGTCAGCCGTGATTCGCTCATGGTTTGGGATAACATTAATTTGTCGCTCTCATCATCATTACTGTTTTGGCACGTTTTGATGTAACAAATTCGAAATACAGTCTACGGATAAACCTAAAATCTCTCAAATGAAAGTCTGAAACGTATCTCTCTTGTTTCTGAAAGGAAATCCGAGTAAAAAAAGTCGAGAGCGAAGAGATGGTGCATTACGGTCGTTTAAACTCTTGAAATTCTTCATACTTGCTTCCTTTTGAAATTCTCCAAGAGCCTCGTGAATGTATTCTCCCAATTTTGGCAATACACTTTCCTTCTTCAATCAAAAGAACGTTTTGGGCAGAACCATAATTACCAAATTTCTCAACATCATAATCATTGAATATTATTTTTTGCCAAATTTTTCGAAATTGGTATATAGACAATTTTAAATGTCTCTGTGCATCTTCAACGTCATTTGTATCGAGTATAAGTCCAGATTGGCATTAATTTGCTACTTGGTCATTGACGCCTCTCCATTGGTTTATGAAATCATTTGCAATTTGACCGAAAGGTATTTTAAACTTAATTACCAATAAGATTAAATTTCCTTTATTGATTCTTTCTGCTGAGAAGTCAACTCATATTTGAGAGAGATTCACGATTATAGCTCATTATGTCGAGATTTTAATACAGTTTCAGACTATGGCATTAAATATTAATTATTTAGCGAATGGTAGTGAAGTCACGCATGAGTCGATTGGATAACTCGGTTTTAAATACTCGATCAATGAAAAATTCAACCGATGACTAAGCGAACACATACATATACAGATTACACAGTGAATATAAACAGAACCGATGTAACACTCGCAGCGGTCAAGACGGATTCACATCCTTGATTTTCACACAACCTCTGACTGACGGAAGCGAGTATCCGCCTGGAAGGGGAAGAAGATAAGTGAAACAGATGGCGACTCCTAAAATGAGAAATTTCCGTTGGTGTAGGAAGAGCGTTGCGGAGAAAAAATATTATTTTAGATGCCTCATTCGCCTTATAATAGGAATATTATAAAAAGGCACGTCTGAAGAGAACCCAGTGCGAGATAGCTTCTAAAATAAAAAACGCCCCTAGTTAGAAATGGGAAGGGAAGAAAAATGACTGAAGTGAGATAAAGTATTTGGACAAGGTGAATTGGAAGAGAAAATGGGGGAGGGGCGATGGAAATTGTCGTGAAAAAGAGAGAAAAGGTAGGGAGATAGACATAGAGGTAGTACGGAGATAGAGATAGGGGTGGGAGGAAGATAGAGATAGGGGCAGGAGAGAGATAGAAATAGGGGTAGTGGGAATGTAGAGATAGAGGTCTTAGAGAGATAGAGATAGGGATAGTAGGTAGATATAGATAGGGGCGGGAGGGAGATAGAGATAGGGGCAAGAGGGAGATAGAGATAGGGGTAGGAGGGAGGTAGAGATAGTGGTAGTGGGAATATAGAGATAGAGGTAGTAGGTAGATAGAGATAGGGGCGGGAGGGAGATAGAGATTGGGGCAGGAGGGAGGTAGAGATAGTGGCAGTGGCAATAGAATATAGAGATAGAGATAGGGGTAGTAGGTAGATAGAGATAGGGGCGGGAGGGAGATAGAGATAGGGGCGGGAGGGAGATAGAGATTGGGGCAGGAGGGAGATAGAGATAGGGGCAGGAGGGAGATAGAGATAGTGGTAGTGGGAATATAGAGATAGAGATCAGGGTAGTAGGTAGATAGAGATATGGGCGGGAGGGAGATATAGGGTTAGTAGGGAGATAGAGGCAGGAGAGAGATAGGGGTAGTGGGAATATAGAGATTGAGGTCTTAGGGAGGTAGAGATAGGGGTAGTAGGTAGATTGAGATAGGGGCGGGAGGGAGATAGAGATAGGGGCGGGAGGGAGATAGAGAAAGGGGTAGTAGGGAGATAGAGATAGGGGTAGTAGGGAGATAGAGATAGGAGTAGTAAGGAGATAGATATAGGGGTAGTAGAAAGATAAAGATAGGGGTAGTAGGGAGATAGGGGCGGGAGGGAGATAGAGATAGGGGCGGGAGGGAGATAGAGAAAGGGGTAGTAGGGAGATAGAGATAGGGGTAGTAGGGAGATAGAGATAGGAGTAGTAAGGAGATAGATATAGGGGTAGTAGAAAGATAAAGATAGGGGTAGTAGGGAGATAGGGGCGGGAGGATGAAAAAATTGTGGAAAGTTTGGTGGAATGAGTAAATGAGAAGAGGGGAAGACGGATACGAGGCGGAGAGGGAGTTTAACGTCAAATGGGGGAAATTTTTTGAGCGAAAGTCAAGTGGGCTGAAAAAAAGAGCGAATGGGAGGACAAAGGGAGCGGCGTGGAGTATGAAAGAGAGGGGGGGGCTGGGAGGGGGGCGAATAAGATGGAGTTAGGGGAAAGGGAGTCGGTGAGATTTTCACGAGGGTGGGATGGAAGAAAAGATAAAGAGTTGGAATCATGGAAGAGAGATAAAAGAGGGTGGAGAGAGAGAGAAAGAAGACGAGAGGGATGATGGAATGGGAGGTAGTTTGTGGTGAAATGGAAGTGGCGGGATTCGAGATTTGCGAGAGATTGGCGAGTGGGTCTTTGATTAGTTTTGACGTGAAAAGAAGAGGTGAAAAGGCATTCGATGAAGTACGGAGGATTTAGGGGTAGGAGATATGACGCAAGAGAATAATGGAACTGGCGATTGTGGAACGAAGTAGTATTTTATCCCGATTTGATGTCTCTTGTGATTGCGATGTAATTTGGGCCTTTTCGGGTGTTTATTGCCAAATCGCATATGGAAGTGTTAAAGGGTTGAAGGCAGAGGCGTAACTGGGAGATAAGGCGCCTATGGCAAAATTTTAAGGAAGCACCTTGTGTATGTAGAATATGATTTTTGCTACGTTACAATAAAGAATATAAGCGTTTTTATTAACAATAACCTAAATATATGAGTATTAAATTAATATTTATTTATAGAAAAACTTGGAATTTTTTGCGGGAACATTTGGTTCCTTTTATAAGCGGCGTCTGTGGCAAATGCCACCTTCGCCGTATCCTATTTACGGCACTGGTTGAAGGTATCGTCGGCGTGGGGTCATTGGAAAATATTTTATTTCAGTTAATTAGGAACATTTTTAAAATTTAAATCGTTTACGTAAAAATAAATCACCGAGAATTTAAATTTTGTAGCAATTGCGCGAGAACCTCTGCGAAAACAAACGGAAATCAATATTTACGTCTGTTTATGAGGGAGATGATGCAGAATTCTGAAGTATATTCAGTAGCTCTATTTTTATTGTGTCAAAGCAATTTTTGCCGATAAATATAGCAATTTATAACATTCTTACTACCAAGGCACTGTTCCAAAGATAAAAAAGAACTGCGCGGCATCTTTCGCGAAAGTAGATTGCTTGTAAAACTGCAGATTTCGTTCAAGTGCCATGCATTCATGTTACCCCGCAAATATATAACAAATTTCCATTTCAAAACTTTCATTCGAGATTAGCGTGGAAACATTTTTACGTCATCTTTAGTCATTACTTTAAGTAATAATCATTAGAAGTAATTTTATCGTTACCATGGTGTTACAAATATGTGCTATTATAATTTTTATTGGATCTCGATCATTCCACAGCCAACGAAGATGCCTCTTACAAATTTTGTGGAAGGCAGTTAAGATATTCTGAGAAATCTCTTCCAAAAATACTGTCATCAGAAACATTTTATCCTACCTTAATTTCAGGACTATATATCGTTATGATATTGAAAGTAGACTATCCAACAAAAATGATATTATATTCTTAAGTTGCATTTTTTCAGTAATATATAATTCCCATTTTAGTAAGAGATTAATTAATGTGAATGTAAGCAAGAGTTAAAATGAAGCACCGTGAACAAAAATAATTTGAATGTTTTTGTTTTACTCGGTAGTACGATTGTGGCTTTGTTTTTAAACATGTATTTATTTTAGTCGCTAAGTTAAAAATGAATTTAATTTTATTTCGGAAATAAATGACCGCAGTTATCTCGTATAGAATTTCTCCTATGCAATTTAAACGGAATAATACGATCAATTAGACGCTTTTAATTCACCATTACATATTGCTTCGACAAATTTTACCGCCAGGACAGCCTTTTATCGGGGGCTCTTTCTGCTCACTATTAATGTAAGCGCCGTATTTTTGGGAGCCCCTCAGAGTTCCACTTACTCAAGGAAACCCATTTCAGAGCATTATCCTAGTATCTGCAAAAGTGATATCGTAGAGATGAACCTCACGGCTTGCACGGACGCATTTTTGACGTTCTGGATAAACATTCGATTTCCGTATTTAATTTACCGTGAGCCGTAATTCCGGAGCGAGAACTCGGAATTAAAAAAAGGAGAATATCGAAATGATTGGGTGTATAAATTCCGGAATCTAAGAGGGTTTCCTACGCTTCACCTGGACTCCTTTCCCGGCGCCCGCCCTCGCCCAAGGGGATGTAGCTACGGCTTGGCAACAGGGACGTGGGGGAGTAGGAAATAGAGGGTGAGACGGAATGGGGGCTAGCAAGAGGACGCCCAAGAGGCCGGAAGGCGTCGTCGGTTTCTTTGGTGAGCGCGTGCGAATGACAAGTCGTCGTCGGGGCGCAGTAACACATACGGTGTTTCCGTGAGGGAGAGGAATACTCGTAGTACATTAAAACGTCACGGGGGCTTGAAAGCGTAGGGAATAAATGGGAGAGCTCGCTGCTTGCATCTATGTCACTGGAATTTGGATGAAGTGCAAGAGATTACTTACGTTGAGTACTGTTAATTTATCTTTCGTAAATTGTGTTCAGATTTGTTCAGACGCACTTATAAAGATTAGCGATAAAATAAAAATGTATTAGCATAATATTTTTCCAAAAAGTTTTTTACGAAACGAAGCAATTGTTTAAATTATACTTCCTGACTATCATTCCTTTATTATTACTATCAGAAGAGAGTTAAAATCTAGCAACACAACACAACTGTAGATATTCCATTCTGTGTGTATTGTTGATTCATACTTAATCCAACTTATAACATTTCATAGTTATCACGGATAACCAAGATGTTTTCTTCGAATGTTCTCAATACAACCTTTAAACTTTTTTGATCAATCAATAATTTACTTCGAGATTTTAAACATATACTTAGCCTGACTTTATCAGAAAAAACGATAACAAATATTTAGTGCTCTTTAATGCTTGTAACTTACCCGGTTATTTTCAGGGTAATATCTTTATTGACTTAATATTAATTAACTAATTTACATCATCCGAAAAGTATATCGAGAAAATGCATATCGTACTTCAAAGCTCTCGTATTTCCTGTAAGATTTCGATAACATGTCTCAAGAATCGTTTTGATAGCGGCCAATTTATTTACCCTTCGGAAGGGACGTTAAGTAGTTGGCCCCCTTGGTGTTCTTCGTTAAGAGCAGGCTAATGCCGGCACCGGGTTTCTCTTCTCCCTTGTGATATTGTTTGGAGAGGATGGAGTTATGGCTATAATAATCCAAGAGGTTGAATAGCCAAAAATACACACAAACACCAAATTATTTAGGATCTGAAAAACGAACGCTCGAAATTTATTATCAATATCGAGATAATTTTATATGTTGGTCCGACGGCTGGAATGCTTTTCCTAAAAGGATGTCGATCACAAAAGCATTGCATCTCAATCGCCTTTGTTCTATAATTATCTTATCAACACCTCAAATCGTTTCATCCGATTGAAGAAAATAATATAGAGCCGATGTTTTGAAAGGAGAATAAATATGGAGAAGCAAATCGACATTTTATCAGGCGATGAATCGGATGGACATTAGATAAATTTAACGGAGATGAGGATTACGTGGCAAATTCGATCGCTTGCTTCTTAAATCTAACGCCGCAGGTTCGATTTTGCACGACCGCGTCGTCGCCTTGAAAAAAAAAAATGGTTTCGCTTTTTCGAAATTCTCGTGGATCTCCGAACGTAAACCTCAGCGGCAACTCAAGCTTTTAGAGTGGTTCCCCTTCAACGGAGGCGTTATTGCTTTTTGCGGAAGATCCACCGATTCCGTGCAATTTCCGTCCATCAGACGGCGCGGCGCAGTCGGCGGAATTCCGTCGCTTAATCCCTTCCGCAAATTCGCCGCGAAAATGACGGCGCTGCTGTCAGGGTCTCGGAAGGACCCTTTTGTGCCATGCCTCCTCTTCTCCGTCTATTTGCATAATAACAAAAGAGGGAGTAATAAGCGACGAAAAGGATGGAGATGGAGGCGGAGAAAAATGTTCCAATTGTCGATAAAATCTTAAGATTTAAGAGTGGGAAATTAACGCTCTAAATCTATCTTCATAGGAAGACGAATCAAAACATCGAATTTACGCCTGCGATGGAATCGATGTTTTCCTGATGGAAATTCCACCCGTATCCGCCGTCCGCGCCACTTTGGCGTCACGCTCGAGCTCACAATGCGTGTTCCTCTGTTTGGCCGTGGCGATTTTTTCGCATCGCTTTTCAAACGTTCCGCTTTAAATTCCGCGTTAACTTTGATCAAAGTTACCGCGATGTTCGCTGCTCTATAATGGAAAGGTTTTTGATTTATGCAAGACGTCGCTTCCCCAATTTGTGCGAAGAGAGAGAGAGAGAGTATGCTTGCAGAATAATCGAACCCTTTAGCTCGCCCCTTTGAACTTTCGGCGGTGGTGAAAAGTTATTAATTATTTATGTCGATCGTTTGTTTCAAGGTTTACCTAGTAGCCGAACTTTTAAAATGTCCAACATTCGCTTTCCTATTTTTTTTCGAATTATATCTTAAGATAGAGAGCTGAATTTATCCCTCACTATCTTGAAGGCAGAAATTTGTCATCTTTACATTGAGGCTAAGCAATGACTTGTTTGGCAGGCTTGATATCGCATTCGCTGAGGCAGCGTGTGATAGTGTCTTGACTATGTACCGAAATGATGATTTTGACTCTTTTCTTTAAAAAATGTGGACTTTGTAGGAGCGACAAACTAAAAAAACATCATGAAAATTCTTTGACATTGACTTTCTCGAGTGAACGTCATATACACCGGACCACGTAAAAATAATAACCGTACTCTTTTATTATTATCAAATTATTTAAAAAAGGAAATCAGTTTCCTTACTATTAATTTGTTTTGAACAGTAAAGGCTACCGATTTACATATACACATCTGCACAGCATGATAAAAATACGAGTTTCATTTTTCAATTTTATTTTCCGCTTCAGCGACCAACAAAAGCATCTTTCATCAGGTGTCCAAAATAATTCATTTTCACTCGCGAAAAGCATTGGAAGTGCATTAAAAATGTTTTTTATTCTCATTTTCCGGGAATAAACGCAGGAGGTCCGCTGTACGTATTCTTAATTTCCCTTGCGGATGTAAGTGGAAGATTTAAGGTCTTGCTTGCTGAATAACGCCGGGCGCGAGAGAAAAAATTAACAACGGAAAAAATTAGAAGCCATTCCGACTCACTCTCTGGACCACTGTTTCTCTGAGATTTCGGAGTGGAATAACGACCGCGCATGAGGTACGTCATGCATGGATTTCGCAGTATTGCCTTTGCGTCCTTGACTCCCGGGAGTGAGGCGGCCGTGAGGGACCACCGGCGGCGAGGGGCGGTAATGGTTGTTTACGGCGAAAGATAGAGAGGGGAGAGGGAAAGAATGTTACACTGGGAATTCGAGTGTGGGATGGGGAGATTGGGGGAGAGGGTGGAAAGAGATGGGAGGGAGGGAGCGAGCCATAACAGAGAATGGAAGGTGCGGGAAATGGGAGTGGGAGATTGGGAGAGGATGAGAATCGAAATTCGGAGATGGAGAAAACCGTGGAGATTGGTTTTTTGCGGAGCCTATAGGAAGGAGTCGGCTATACCATGAAGAGGGGTTTGGAGGGGAGGAATAAAATAGGATAAGGGAGAAGGTGAGTAACGTAAAGGGAAAGACAGGGAAGGTGTGATGAGCAAAGGGGGTTTGCGAAGGGGATAAAGGAGATGGATACATTGTCGCGGGAGATGTGGCGAGAGAGGGGAGAACGATTATGTCCCATCGTGCGAGGGATGGGCGTCTGACGGAATGAAATTGAAGTAAGGCACATCGAGAGGATATATTCCGTGTCGCTTTCATCGCCGCGAGAATATCAAACAGGGAGTTTCATTTTTTCTGATTCGATTTCGCCGCAAGATAGATGGTAAAAATATCTCTCTTACCTTGTCTATATGCTAAACATGAGTATGGAATGTGTCGAAACTTGAATTTTTTTTGTGTGACGGCGAAAAAATATAATCAGGCGGTGATGCGAGAAAAGCGGGATCCAGGGTTTCTTTTACAAGTTTGCACTAGAACTACAAAAATTAGAACGCGAATAAATTATTTTTAAATGGAATTATTGTATTTTTCTGTTTACAAAACCCCCTCCGGATTAACTTTCCTGGAATTTCGGGTGTGTCCTTAGCAGTACGGGCATCGTCGTGCAATTCTCGTATCTCACGAAGAAAAAACTAGTCACATTTTTTTTCAAACTTCTGCTCAAGCAAATTGGTTTCGGACGCCTCGTTTAGTCGACAGGGTAAAAAATGAAAGCATAGTATTAAGATTTTCCTCGAGCACTTTTTAGAATGAGCGAGGAAACAACGTAAATACCCGAGGCCTGATTCAAATTAGGAGATTTGCATGCAGCGCCGACTCTAAAGCTCCATTCTGAAGAAAGCGGGGCGTTTTAAGGAATTTAAAAGGAGTAGGCGGATTACTGGAAGACACGGTGTATAAAAGAAGTGGGAAAGAATGAGAGAGAGATGGTAAGCGACACCGGGAAAAATGAAACACGCCGTAATCATTCGAAACTCTCAGATTCTAGAGATTATATGGAGTAAAAATCAACAGCGCCGTAAGAATAGAAGAGGAGTCGGCGCATTGTTATAGCAACGGGAGAATGACCTCATTGTTTCCCTTCTGCGAACTCCCCCCTCGCTTCACCTGCAGAGGAAATTTAGAAGGGCGTACACATGGTTGCAGAGAGCGAGATGGGAAGGAGGGGAATTTGGAAGAGAGGAACGCGAGAGAGAGGGGAGGGAGAGGGTGGTGAAGAGTCAGGGGATTATGCTTACCCTTTTAATTGAGGGAGGATAGAGAGAGGCAGAGAGAGAGAGAGAGAAAAGTTCGCGAGAGGGGCGGGAATGCTATATAAGGAACCACCTCCATTTTCCCTTAGCCTCTCCCTCCTCCACACCTACCCCACCTCCATTCCTCTTCCTCATCCATCCCTCCCCGTTCTTCCCCCTCCCTCTCAACCCCAGCATCCTTCCTCTTAGCCATCTCCTCCTGCTCATCCCATGGTATTCGAGGAGAAGAACGAATTCCCGGCGTAATTACAGAACTTGTCGCTGTAACTTAAGCTGGCGTAATAAAGTTACTTGAATTAATAACGAATCTCGGCACAATGGCGCCGTCGTGTACAAGGCTCCGAGACGAACTTAGCGGGATTAACGTGAATGTTATACGGTTAGCTTTGCTCATTTGACAATATTATACGGAATTGTTTGATATGTGGAAGCGGCGTGGCTTTAAAAATCAAGGAAAAGGGAATATCAAAGAATCTTGCTATGCTTCAAGCTACTTCAGTTAACATGGTAACTTTAAGTGATGTAGTCAGATTACCTCAGTTATTTTTCATAAACTACGAAAACTAAACGGCGTGGAGAGAAACATTCCCGTACCATTCAACATCTTAACAAAACTTAGTTCACGGCTGCCTTAATCACTTACCGTTCAACCTGGTCACTCGGACTTAATGCTACATTCGTTTAAGTCTAGATCTGCTTATTACTATATAATTAACCATACTCAGTGGGTTTCAGGAGCTGCAATGCATCAAAATGACAATATTGGTGTTCCCTATGACGACATCTGATAGAATTAGGTAAAAACGAAACTCGATATCACTTAACTGGATAAGTACAGGTCGGAGGGACTTGATGATGAAGTCTGAGCACTAAATCGACACTGACACCAATTTCGGAATTCACGACCGCGAAGGCACCCGATGCAGGATCGATTGTAGGACATAACGACTCAATCTATATCGCTTGGACACCACTTTGGTGAATTTCGGTGTGGTTGTGCACTGTTATGTACCTCAATAGGAGCGGGGACCGCTACGATGTTATGAATTGCTACCCACCAATCTGGCGAAATTGCATGTTTAAGCGTAGGTGCATAAATTTCGACCCCTGCTGTAGGTAGGGCTGTTTCCTGTCGCCATCCAAAACAGGAAACTAGCTTTCGTGCGTCCATGAGTGTCTTTTGGGTAATCTCTTGGTCTCCTCTTTTTCTTCCTCTTTCTCGAGAAGGGGCTACGAGCGCGACCCTTGTGGGAAATCCTCATTGCAGGAGAGGCCTTTGTCACTTCCCCTCTTGGAGTAGATATCTGCATCCCCCATTATTTTCCTCGCCCTAGGGGCGCAGGAAGCGAATGAAACGGAGGAATGGGGAGAGGGCGAAGGGATTTTTTTCAGGGAATTTAGATAATTTATGCTCCGCCTCCGGGGCGATTATGGGGACGTTGCGTGATATAGCTTGAGGCTGTTATCCTACCGCCGCGGCGCGCCGTACGGAGAAAAAAGTTTTGTTTTCTTATTAAAAATGTTGGCGCGAGTAATTTTTCATATTCCGGCGTTTGTTTTCTTACACATTTCAAAGATGGGTCTTTGAAGCTCAGAGGTCGTCGTTTTTTGTCCCAGATTGTCATTTTTGTGAATAAAATTTGTTCTTTTAAATATGCCACCGTTGTTACCGATATTATACGATTTATGGACTCTTGATGACTCATTTTTAATTGAAGCCTTCATGAAAAAATAAGTGTATTAGGAAGGTGATTGTGCAAGCCAAGCATTACTTATAAATGAGAAACCGAATCCTTATTAGTATTCGCGGTATTTTCCAGGAACATAACCCCCGCTCTTAACTAGGCTGGATAGGATTCGATTTAAATAAAAAACGTCGATTATTTTAATTTAAAAAATCGACGAAAATGAATAGTCGTCGATAAGCGTCGATTTTTCAACAAGATGGAAAAGTATGCGTCTCAAAAACCTATTTAATCCTGAATTATAATATTAAAGTCGTTTCTGTTTACTTTTTTCGCATATTATTTCATACCTACGATCTCGTTCCTTTTCTGGGCTTGCAATAACATTGGGACTGAACGAAGGATACTTCTTTACACTCAAATATGCGTCTTTTTGAAAAGCTCACGCTTCCACTCTGAACAATCAGGTAACCGCAAAGTCGGAGGGTAGTTTTGAGAACACGTGTTTCATGGCCCTTTTGAGGTTTTTGAGATTATATTTGCCGACCTAATGGTGGGATATTCCACTAGTCTCTCTATTCAGATAAGGTCGTGGGTATGTCCTGCTGACAGTTCCTCGACCCCTGTTAAACGAGATTCGGAAGAAAGAAATTTCGGTGGTCGTTTGACCCCTTCCACGCATATACAATAAACATATGTTTCTCGATTGCTTGGTAGGGGTTTTCCGATAGATGGACGTTGTTGTATGCTCTTTCACCCCTTTTCCGTATGCACTGAACCCACTCTTTTGGCAGTCTTTCTCTAGAAGTTATCCAGGAAAGATCGTTCCCTCTCCTTCCTCCTCTTTCTCCCTCACTCTCTTCCTCCTTCCTTCCCACTCTATCCTTCCCTCTTTCCCCCCTCTCCCTTCCCATTTCTCTCCCTCACTATTTCTGTTCCTTACCTTCTCTCTCCCTCCCTCTCTCCTTGTCTCTATCCATCCTAGGTGAACTGACAAAGTCGCCGGGATACGGGACGAGGTGCAATAACCGCGCAATTTCTAGGAAAAGAAAAAGACTCGTTGAACATCGTAATCGCTTACGATCCTCTCGAAAGGGTTTTGAGGTTAATTTCACGGCTTATGTCGTCTTATTCTCTCACGCTTTCCCTCTTTCTTGGAGGAATCCTGGCGCAACAACTATCTCTCCATCTCTCTTAGGAATTTCCTCCTTCCCCTTTTTCTTGTCTCCCTCTTCATTGTGTGTTATGAGAGAGGACGGAGGAAGTAGCAGGTCACGACGTGCTGGACCATGAGAGAAAATCCCGTCGAGTTTAGAGTATGCGGTTCAGTTGATTTGTGGATGACTTCTTTATGCGAGAGCCAGATGCACGAAGCGAGGGAATTTTGGACTTCAGAAAATATTTTGTCGAGGGAGTTTCTAATACATATAGTATTTATATCATTCTCTGTTTATTCATTTTTAAGAAATTAAGGAAGGCCCCATCGCCGCTCGCCACTTGTGGCGAATCGATCATTGATATGTGGCAAATTGATGCTCACCGTCTACTGTCTACAGTTTTTATTAGTTTATACATACAACATACATACGACGGCCTTTTCGCAACATAATACAAAATATTTTTTTATAAATAGGTCTTTACACAAAAACAAGGCTACAGTGATACACAATAATGATTCGCTCCTTCTCACCCCCGTCCTGGTGCCACTGCTACTTGTGTGGATTTTATGCCAAATTTCAGTGTGCTACTTGGAAAAATGAACTTATAAGTATCACATTAAAATTTAATGTTTGAATTTAATGATTTATTTGATCATTAAATAATTTAAATCATTATTGTGTCTCACCGTAACTTTTAATTTAAAGTAAGTCCTACTTATAATATATATATATTTTGTATTATGTAGCGAAAAGGCTGATCCGTTCGGCACAAGTGTGGCGAGCCTTAAAGTTCTGTTGGACACCATTGCTCTATTGTGTAGAACGTTTCGTTAGAAGTTCATATTCCGAAGAACGTCTGTAAGATTTGATAAATCGGTTTTGTCAACAACATTATTCCATTCTCCGAAGGAATAATATCGCGTTTTCTAACAATTTGTATTAGAATCGAGGTGCCTCGAGCGCGTCATCTGTGTCCTGCTTTTCATTCAAAATTTCAACTTCTCGTCGTGCCTCAATCGCAATATTTTTCGGACACTTATTTTAAATTCCCAATGTTATCCTTTTTCCTCTTTGACTATTCTTTTGCATCCTCCTTCGTAGTCTTTTCTAATTCTTTTCGTAAATCTATCCTTTCTATCTATCCTATCTTATCTTCCTCGTGATTTTCTTTGCTTCCGAAATTTTTTCTGCCCTATACTAACGTTTTAAATTTACTTCTCAGATGTTATTCAGTATTACTAGACTTTGAAAGCCAACAAAATTATTTATGCCATTGGTATTAATTATTAAAATTTTACATATCTGACTAAAACATATTTACAGTGCACTTGGTGGTTCTTCCTTACTTTCAGCAGTATAATAGCTCTGGATCGAACGATTTTGAGCCTCGGCTTCATTTATTGTTTTCTCATTTGTGCAGTGAGCATACTAAATCGGGATCATATTTTTACCTCCATACCACACAATTTGAATGATCTAAGTTGATGAAATCGTCGTTTTAAGAAGAGATAATGATAATACGTTGAATACATCTGGCGTAATAATCATAACTTACATTTTTGCTTCACCGATGTAGTTTTCATTCATTAAGAAAATACTTATCGGTCATTTTTCGAAGATTCTGTAAAACCGCGACACCATTTTATTTTAAATACTTTCAATAGATTTTGAAAATCCTGTTTAACTAAAGTGCTAAATCTTCCACAATTTACTTAATATAAAAATTATTTTGATTTTTGACGAAAACCCTTCCGAAATAAAACCATTATGTGATTCTGAATTACATAATCCGGTCGCTGGCGCCATATTTCCGACGCTCGGTACAAAAGACTTAAAAAGCGTGGAAATTAAAATTACGAGAGTTGATGAGAAGAATACTTTAACGGCTTAGCCCAAGAAATTCCTCTCTTTCTCGAGACTAAAGTTGAAAAGGAATGAGAGGAAAATGAGAAGGAGACGAAGAAGGATATAGGGATAAAGCAGAAAGTGAGGGCGGAATGGAAGGAGTGAAAGAGGAGGACTGTGAGAGGAGATATGGGGTGGATGTGGGAGGGAGGAAGAATAGAAAGGGAACTAAGGGAGAAGGCGGCGTGAGATTGGACTGGTAGCGGCGGAAGAGGATTAAGAAGATACATTACAGGAGGGTTACAGAAAGGAAGATGCGAGGAGGTAAGAAGACTCGGGGAGGAGTTTCTAGGAGGGGAGGAGGAATGGAAAGGGAGGAGAAAGGGAAGGGAGGAAGGAGAGAGGGGAGGAAGGGAGGGAGGAAGGAGAAAGGGGAGGGAGGGAGGAGAAAGGGAGGGAGAAGGGAGAAAGGGAATGGAGGAAGGAGAAAGGGAATAGAAAAAGGAGAAAGGGGAGGGAGGGAGGAGGACGGAGAAGGAGGGAGGATAAAGGGGAGGGAAGGAGGAGAAATGGAAGGGAAAAAGGAGAAAGGGGAGGGAGAGATGATAAAGGGGAGGGAAAAAGAAGAAAGGAGACGGAAGAAGGAGAAAGGGGAGGGAGGGTGGAGAGAGAAGTAGGAAGAGGGGGTGGAGGGAGGGGGGATTCGGAAGAGGGAAGGAGAGTGCCGATGCGGAAAGGAAGCTGTTTTAGGCGCCTCTTTGGATTTCCGCTAGGGCATGCTTGCGAGAAACTTGGGTAGTTTATTTTGATGGCAGAAGTGGTCGTGTTTATGTGCTGACCATGAAACTTTGTGTATGGTACATACTTAAGCACGCGGAAATATCGTAGGATATCTAAAAACTAAAAAGGCTTTAACGCATAAGGGACATTTTCCTTTCATTAAAATAATATGCCAGAAAAATGATAACTAGTAAAATTAAGTTTGTTGATATTTTTTAAATGTTTAGATGAAGAAAATGTATGACATATTAGTAGTAGAACTCACTATCAGTGTTACGGTCGATTATTTTCATCGCGTTTTACAATTTAGAGAATATTACAAGCGAAATTAATTTTAATTGAATAACGTTAATTTTTTAATCATATTAACGAAATGGAAAAAGTAACTCGAAAGTTTATGAGGTATATGTAATAACTAAAAGGAAAATAATAGCTAAAACCTGCAAGCTCTCTCTCTCTCTCAAAAGACACGCCTAGTATGTCGAATTGAAACCTTTCGAGGGCTTAAGGAAGAAAACCACTTTAAAAGTTAATAATTATATATGTTTATATGGTGGAAAGTAAGAATTAAAGTGATCCAAGAAAGAGAAAGACAGAAATAAATTGCTTGTTATTTCAAAACTCTTATTAAGAACTTCTTCATAAGGAGTTTCTGTAAGAAATATATAATTTTGGAGTAATCTCTAGAAGTCCAGAATTCTTAACCGAGTAAAATAATCTCAATGTTTTACTCCGGGAAGATTTTTTCTCAAAGGAAGATTACTTATAATGACATCCAAATCTATAAAAATAAATTGAAATCTTACTTGCCAATCAAAGAACTTTTGCCATCTCCTCCTTACGCGCCTGCAAATAAAAATTATATCTGTCTCCCTGTCCGCATCAAGCGTTTTCATGGAGGTGAATAGTAGCGCAGGCAACTATCTCTCGACTTCGCATAAAAGTAGTTGGGTCCTCTTGTTAAGGTCCCTTTGAGGACAGACCTTTTAAGAATGAAACCAACTCGAACGCAACCATTTCTTTTCAGCGTCCAGCGCTCTCCTTTTCGTTCTGCTCTTTTATTTTCCGTTCTTCTCTCTTGAAATATCCATCGAAATGATTTCAGAAATTCGATTGAAAAAGACTGCCGGGCGGGATTCGTCATCTTCGTAAAGTGGAAGCGTCTAGCGCCAGTTAAGTTAAAAAGAAGAACGATAGAATTGTGACGCACTCTTCTTGTCTTCTAAATATTATTAATTTTTTTTACAATCGATTGTCATCTTCCGAAATCCCTTGTCTATCTCTCTTTCTTCACGTCTGCGTAATTTCGAAATTATTATAGAATTTTCTACGTTCATTTATTAATAAAAATTGTAATGTTTTTCCTGGAAAAAATAAGTGATAAATACTACTCTCAAGCAACCTGCCAAGTTGCATCCAATTGCAACTTATGATTTAAGGAATTAGGACAAAATACCTTTGTAACAATCCACGTACGAGTTTTTTAACGCTAACCTAGCTACATCATTAGGTGTACATTTCATGATGTAGCTAGGCTACGAAACCTATGTAAGTTTTTTCAATAAAATTCATATATGGAATTTGACAAAATTTATTTCTCCTAATTCCTTAAAAATGATGGAGTTCCACAAAGCGACGCCTGAAACCATCAGGCTTTTGCAACTTATGAAACGCGTTGATTTTAAGTTAAATTTTCAATGAAACGAGAATTAGAAACATAATGTTTATACTTGATATCGTATGTTGGCGGTAATTACAAAATTTTCTACACGAGAACCCTTCTATTGTAAGAAATAATTTTTTATACTTACAAAAATTTTATAAAAATTGTTTTGGTCAAAAATCGACGAAAGTGCTTTCAGTAAAAAAATACTATTATTGACGGTCTTTGGCGAAGTTATCACGGGTTAGAACATGACAAAAAGCGAAGTCGAGGAGTGGTGAAGCAAATGGAAAACGGGAAAGAGAGAGAGAGGAAATGATATATAATAGGATAAGGTTGCGGGTGAATCTTCACTTGCAGAGAGAATGGGAGGGAGTCAGAGAGAGAGAGAGAGAGGGGGAGGGTGGTATATAGAGTGAGATATATAGATAAGAGTTTATTCTGGCGAAATTTGGACCATGAGTTTCATTCTTAGATTTAAGCCTTCGTCAATAACATGAATATTAAAAAAGGCGTTACAATAAACAGTATATAAAAATACACAAAATATAAAACGATATAAGTGAAGACATTTAAGTTTGTGGGGAAAATCTAGGCAAAAACAGGATTGTCCTTCTTATTGGGAGGAGTAGGGGGAGAGTGAGGGAGAAAGAGAGAGAGAGAGGGGTGGAGAGAGTGGATGGAGAGAGAGGTGGTAGAGAGAGAGAGAGGGAGTGATAGAGAGAGAGAAAGGAATAATTCCCATGAGCGGACCCATAAGGGTAATTAACGTTGAGAGCCCGGCGAAAACTGAGATATGGCATGCAATATAGGGTTTCGTGTGTAAGCAACAAGCTCGTCCCAAAAACCGTCGTTACCGCTGATACAGAGAGGTGGAGGGTTGTGGGGGAGGGAGATAGGGAGGGAGGCAGAGGGAGGGAGGAAGGAAGGAGCGGAGAGGCGGTTGCTAATGGCTGCGGAAAGGAATCGTGCAGGTTTATAAGGGTTATACAAGGCGAAGGAAAATATAACGCTTAGGCATTGTGGGAAGAATCCCCCATGGAAAATAGCAGCACACACGCACTCAACGCGCGCACACAATCATATCCTCATCTCTATCGCACCAATTCGTTTTTTTTTGTGTTACTCAAAATGGGGGAAAGCTTTGCTTTTATGTTCCGGAGATTAAAAAAAAAGGCAATTGGCAATTCACTTCCAATTTGTCACGTGGGAAGGCGTGTTAGTCGTGTATTGTTTATTTCTTCAAAAGTAGTTCTCTCCCGCGAGCAATAAAAAACGAACGATTTTAATGTTTTTCTTTAGTCCTTAGGACGGTGGCGGGATTTTATCGCCTTAATTTGTACGATAAATTTCGTGGTTCTTTTTAACGACTTTGGATGTATTTATGTGAGTTGATGTTGTAGTTTGTTTCTCTTAGTTTCTCGGCCGGGATGGCTGTTTAATTCATAGTTTTTTTGTGGACGCGAGCGATGCTAAGTTCCGCAAGGGATGGCGGTCTCTTGCGTGGAAATTAATGTCTCCCTTGGAATTCGCCGAGGGACTCGGAGGATATCGGACGAGAAGTATCATTAGAACCGAGGAAAACGAAATCCTAAAGTGCAGCGCAGCGAACTCTCGATCTAAAGGATGCCTCGAGATCGATTCTATTCCGGTTGGTTGATATGCTTATTTACACCTACCGCAGTGAGCAAAAATGAAAAGTTAAGTAAACATTTAGAAAATATCGAAACATTTCAAGAAAAAATGAACGTTAATGTATAAAGTACATTTATAGCTCAAGAAATGTAATGCTATGTACGTATTAACTATGTCTAATTAACTTCTTTATTGGGTATAAGGCAAACACGTCGTGCATACATATACGTATATGTATGTACTTCAGTATAACAAATGTTCAAGTTACGAGTTTTTAAAATTCCGGCGAATCGATTGTTCGGTTATTCGATATATATCGATCGGGAGTTTATTGTATTAATAAATTCGCAAATCTCTTATGGGCTCACTTAACTCTTAACTGGAGATTTGGGGTCACATTCCCGAAAACCAATTTCCGGAATGACCGTATTCCCGAAAACCACTTTCCCGAATGTACCCTTTCCAGAATAGCCCATTTTCCCGAAATCCATTCTCCAGAATCCACAGTTTCTTGAGATGACCATTTTCCCGAAAGACTCATATTTCCAAAATTTCAATGTTGTCGTCAGTCTGGATGGCTGAATTTGAAAATAGAAACTGAACAGTAACGGAAATGTTTACATTTATGAGACCCTAACCTAATTTTTCCATACATTAACTTAATGTGTTATTTGTTTGTGAGGACTTTCACTTCCCAACCCTAGCTTCCTAATTGATCAGATCTTTCAGACTGTTCCAAAGATATATTATCAATTATACACAATTATATGTGGTTGGTGAGGGGGATGCCAAACGTTTTTTGCCGAAGGTATTCGTTCTTTTGACAGATATGTCAAAGGAACTATATTTACAAATATTGGAGGAACTTAGTGATATGGCAGAAGATGATGGAATTGAACTGTGTATAATAATTACAATCAGTATTGCATAAAATCTGCTATTATCACCTAATTATCACCTATTACTCCCCGTACTTACTAACATTTTCAACCACTCCTTATTACAGGGAAAATTCCCATCGCAATGGAAACGCGTTAGTCCGCCCAATCCCTAAGAAATCTCTCACCGCAAACAATGACTATCGACCTATTAGCTTTCTTCCCACTTTATCAAAAGCCCTGGAGCGACTTGCGCATGAACAGGTAGCAGATTTTCTCAACGTTAATCATCTACTTGACTCCCATCAATCTGGCTTTCGGAAGTCACATAGCACCACCACCGCGCTAATTAAAATCACCGATGAAATACGCAGACACAGGGATGACAGAAAACTTACAGTACTAATATTGCTTGATTTTAGTAAAGCGTTTGACTCAGTAGATAAAGACATACTCCTAGCAAAACTCCGCTGCATGCGATTTTCTTCACCTTCAATAGATTGGATCTCTTCGTACCGTTCCCAACAAGTCATCTCCAACGATTCCTCGTCCTTTTGGCTTAATGTTAACCAAGGCGTTCCGCAGGGCTCAATTTTAGGTCCTCTATTGTTCTCTTTATTCATTGATGATTGTTCTCAATACTTAACTTACTCCAAGCATCATTTGTACGCCGATGATCTCCAAATCTACTTAGACACCAAATCCAATAACTTATCTCATTCCATAGCCAACATAAATTATGACTTGGCTCAACTTCAAGAATGGAGTTATGACAATCTTCTCAACATAAACCCCTTGTCAAGCCATTTTAATCGGTTATCCAAAACAACTGGCTTCTATAAACCTTGCGGAATCAGTTCCTCTGTCTTCGAACTGCTCAGTTATACCCTATTGCAAAATCGTAAAAAATCTCGGGATTCTAATTAATTGTACGCTCACCTGGAATAATCATGTAATAAAAATCTGCAAGACAGTAAACTTCTCCTTACACACTCTAAGCCCTCTCATTAACATTCTTCACTCGTCACTAAAAATACAGCTAGTGACCTCCCTAATTCTTCCTCACTTCGATTATTGTGATGTTGTATACCAGGACTTATCAAAGGAACTCGCCATTAAGCTACAACATTCTCATAACGCCTGCATCAGATTCATCTTTAATATTAAAAAATCTGACCATGTCTCAAAATACTTCCGTCGACTCTCCTGGCTAAAACTTGATTCCCGAAGAAACCTTAACCTTCTCTCTATTGTATCAAATTATAAATAACAACATCCCCTGTTATCTTTCATCTAATTTTGTCACTATTAATACAGTTCACCATTGCAATACCAGAGGATGTGATAAACTACTAACTCCACTTCATAGAACAGAAATTTACAACAAATCCTTTACCGTCACTGCTTGTAAACTCTGGAATGGCCTTCCGACGTTAATAAAACTCTCTATCTCTAAGCACTTTTAAACGCTTGTATTACAAGCGTCTCCTCTCACTCTCCATACATTGAACCACGCTCTATCTTCTCTTTCAGGTTGTCAAAGGATACGATTATTGTGCATAATTTCTTAATTTATTTACTTTATTCTCCTGTATTATAATTACTCTGTAATCAACTAGGCATATCTTACCCTACAATCCCTATTCCCCTCTCACCCCTCCCTCCCTTATATGTATATAAATGTATGTACATATGTTTGTATTTATGAATGATTTCTTTTTCTCTTTTTCTCATATTATTGTATTTTTTCCTTCCCCTGAACTATTTTAGAAATTTTCGCGGTGTTTTACACCTCTCTTCTCTTCGTAGGTGTTTTCCGCAGTGGGAATTTTTTCTGTGTTAAAACATAACTGATACACAGTTTTTTACGACCCACAAAACTAAAATTCTTTGGTAATGCTCTGTTATCTACTAACAAATATATTAACTTGTAATTAATATGTATTTTGTTGAAATCTGTATGTAATTAACTTCTCTTATTTTGTAAATATTGTAATTACTTATATGACGAAAGGCTTAAATGTAAGAAGGGACTCTCAATTTCGCCCAAATAAAGTCGTTTGTCTGTCTGTCTGTCTAAGTCAGGTAATTTTGAGGCAGGATCAGAAAGTAGTTCTTGCTACCTTGTACGTAAGATCTCCGCTTCGGCCTTCCTTACATCATGTGGAATAAAAGCAGCATATGAATTAATAGATGGAAGTTATCGGAGCACAGGTAATGACAAGATGTTAAAAGTGTGGGAATGGTTTAGGAAATATTACGTGAAAGGCACGCTTCGAAGGCAAAACACAAGAGGAAGGGAGTATTATTGAAAGCCGATGTTTGACCCATCTCTCTGGTCAATAGAGTCGGACCTCGAGTTATGCGGGGGATACGTTCCTGGAAAACGCCGTGTAAATGGAAACTACGTAACTCGAGGTAATAATAATTATTCTACATAAAATAGGTTGATAGAGACATGGGAAAAGATTTCCTAGTAAAATTGTAATTAAACACAAAATTAAGTGATTAGCGGTTTATACAAACAAATTCTATTAAGTCGAAGAAAACACTGAAGCAGATGAATTAGTCTTCTACGATAGTTCAATGGAAGAATATCCGCTCGGCAAGTGGAAGACCCGGGTTTGATTCTCGGTCATAGCAGAATTTTTCTCCTGATTTCAAATTATTCCCATTCTCTTAATATATTTCTATGGTATCTTTCGGTCTAATTGAATTGCGCACTCTCTTGGGCAAAACATTACTAGCAACCTTCGTTGCCATTATTACAGTTTTTGAGCGGTTAAATTAAGAAAAACGATTGAACGATAGGGAGACAAGACACTATCGAAACTTCAAAATGACTGACTAGGATTTTGATTGTATGGGTGGCAGAATTGGTCTGCGCGGCAAATGAAAAGAGATTACCGCGTAAACGTGGAGCAGGGTACCTCGTAAACTGAAGAGCATTGGTCACATTATATGAATCCCGTATACGTGAATCAGCGTAACTCGAAGCCGTGTCACTTGGGGTTCGACTGTATATGAAAATCTAAAATATTCGTTGCCAAGAACTCAAAAGCATCTAGAGGCGTGGCATAGAAGGTGGAAGGAATTGCTATCGGGAAAAAGCCACGTTGGGTTGTATGCATTTATTAGTGGATTAAGAGAGGAAGAGCATTATATTAAACAAAAGATGCAAGACATCAACAAAGGCGAGCAAGTTTCCATCCCGAGAGAAGCCAGAAAAAGGCAAGAAAAAATATTAAGGCTATATCATTACCGAGAAGGTCGATCATCAGAAGACTTGCTAACTGCTTTTGCCACAATAGTTGGTATTCTGTAAATGTGCGTGAAGGATGTTGATTGAAATAAATTTTTATGCAATATTAAAATATCGCTCTAAGCATTCTTTTGAATTTAAACCAATAGTTAACTGTTTTTGTCCACAAATATTGGAATTCTGCTAATATACATAAACTATAATTTTTTGTTGATTGAAATAAACTTGTATGCAATATTAAAAATCGCCCTAAACATTTCGTTGAATTCCAACCAATAGTTTTATTTCGAGAAAAGGTTTTTCTGGAAAGTGGGCATTCGGGAAAATAGCTTTCGGAAAAGTGACATTCGTGAAAGTGGGCATTCGGGAAAATGTGCGGTTTTGGAAAGTGGCATTCGGTAAAGATGCATTCGGGAAAGTTACCCTATCCCTAACTGGACGAGTCTAAAAATTTCACGTAACTGGGCACGCGGCGCACTTGTGCACAGTGTCCTCATGTGGAAAATGCGGCTGTAAATTGTAATAATAATGATAAATTCATTCTATTTTTTGTTTATTCAGTATTTTTATGTATTACTGATGATTTATAATTCTTATTTTTAAAATTTTCGTTTGTATTTCTACATTATATACGAGCTAAATATTCATGAAATATTTAGGAAAATATGACATTATAGTATTAAAAATTTATTACTATGAAATATTAAAATAAGCGCCATTTTAGGATAAACAGTGTAACAATAGAAGAAATAATGCTAAAAAAATTACCGTTATTGAGATATTTAAACTTTTACAGACAACTCGTGATGCGTATATAGCACATTAGAAGCGACGCACACAGTTTTCCTTCTGTTTTACTCTTCAAGAACAATAGCTAAAAGGTTACAAACAACTTGCTCGACTACTCAGGCAATACTCATAGGCTACATAAAATAAAAATGCATATGAAGCAAAATTTACAAATTGCCAGTATTTGAAAATGCGTTTGCGCACCCTGTAAGTCAGCGCGCCCACTTAAGGGGCTTTGAAACTACCCTTTAATACATTCAGCCTTTTCACCTTTCCTTATATGGTTCGTCAAACGTAAAGTGTAAATTAAGCTTTTTATTTCATTTCAGAATTCATGGTACTTGCCCAGATTTCGTGTTCTCGGATGACTGAAATTTGTGACTTACTGTATTATAATAAATGAAATTCGATAAACGGCAAAGTTTTACATTTGGAATGAAAATTTTTTACGGTTTAAGAAAATTTATTTCCATATTATTGCCGAAATAAATTTTCGTATCCATTTTGCGACAATTATTGCAATTATTTAAATGTAAATAGACTTTCTGAATAGGCGAAACCTTTTAATAGAAATTATTTAATCTTTTTCTTTTTTATTTCAGGTGAGTGGAGAAACAATTCGCAGCTAATGCTCTCAAGGAAAGATATTGGTCTTGGCGTGAGTAAACTTTCGTTTATTTTTATGAGAAAATTAAAAACATTCAGCCAGTTGGAAAGAAGTGACAAGTATTACCATCTGATTCTAAGAAACAGTTTGCGCTTATATTGTACTCATGGATAAATCTATATTTAGAATTCTGGATTAATAATATATTTATATATAAATGAATGGCGAAGTAACTTCCCATTCCTTACGATGGCCGCTGATTTATTTTCTTTTTAATACGGACAATCAGAAATTTTGCGCTCGTATTATGCGTGTATGTATGTAAATAAATCTCTATTTAGAATGCTAGAATGGTAATATAAATAAATAAATGGCAAACAACTTCTTATTACTGAAGCTGACCGCACATTTATTTTCATTTTAATGCGGACATTCGGCATATATACCAATGTATGTATATTATGCCTCGCATCTAAACCCACGAGAATGGCGAATGAAAGAGAATGAAGGAGAACTTTCGAAAAGGAATGAGTTCGGAAGAATATAGAATTGCACGGAAGGAAAGGAGAAGGTAAGTGAATGTAACCCTCAGGGCAAATGAGAGAGAAGTGAGAATGTACATGAGAGGAGGCAGAAAGAGGAAGAGGAGGAGGGCGTCCGGTGGAGTCGGTAGGTTTAGGGAAGGGTATTTACTGCTGCAGATCTCGGAGATTTGTGAGGCAAGAGGGATGATTAGGTGCCGTCCCTTCACGTCGTCCCGTTCCTTCCGGATCTATTGGATGAATGCGTAAGGGAGACAGAAATGGAAATAGAGTGGGAAAACGGATGTATTTAGAAGGAAAAATGAGTAAATGTTTTTATATATATATATATATATATATATATATATATATATATATATATATATATATATATACGCGTAAGCTTGTATTTTCTCTATAAAATATGAAGTTTCTTAGAGGAGTAAAATAGTGGCAGGCGAAAATATTCAGATGGTTCTCATTACTTTCTTGGCACGCGACACAAAAATCATTTGCCATCCCTGATCTATTGTCTTTTAAAGAAAGATGGTTAAGTGCGGAAATGCGGAACAAATTTTTAGGCGTCCTTTAGCAGCGAAGCGTTAATAGCCATACGTCTTATAGGCACGTCTCCGTCCGTCCGCATGCTTCTTCTCCGAAACTACTTTGCTAATGTTCATGAAATTTGGTATTTCGGACTTGAGGGCAAAGAAAATTAGAAAAATCATATACTATATATTCCATGTATCCTAATCAGGAGTGCCATTTTACTTGTGACAAAAAAGAACATTCTGTCATATCTCGTATAATATTACTTGTATAAAAAGTCTTTAAAAAATTTGTAGAACTAGTCAAATAGAATATGTTTAGTCTGATACATTTTATCAAACGAGAGTCGTGATTCACTTTGAGCTTAGATATTTCTCCATGTTTTTTAATTGTTGTCAACGAAAACAATCTTTGTAGCAATGAAGTAAACAGGTCCTATTATTACTAATACGATTAAATTCCTTTCGTGCGCCTACAGGATATAGTAAATGAAAATAAATGGATTATCTACGACGAAGAAATTAACTTAAATACATTTAATTTCCTTACGTACACACAGACTTAACAAGTAAAAAGAAATAAATAATTTACTACGGAGGAATGAATGTGAAAGCAAAGATTACTCCTCATTGCAGGTGAAGTGTTTTAAAAAATTTTGATTGTTTTATTAATTATTATTGATTATAAAATAAATCCATATATCACAAATTTGATATTTCCTTGTCATCGCTTCTGATATATCGTTTTGCAGTGCTTAGACATTAGACTAAGCCATTAATATTTATCTTTTTTTGACAAGATAACATAAATCACAGATACCGCCTTTGAAAACTCAGTCTATTCCGACATAGTGCCCGCAAGAGATGACGCGAGTTCTACAGTATCAAATATGTTATAGTTATAGACAGTGCCGGTCCAGGCTACGGGCGAGCCGGGCGGGTGTCCGGGGCACCAAAGCATTGGGGGCGCTATCCCGATCATTTATCTATGCATTACTTGCAAGTGAATACATATTGGATATCAATTTATATCGAGGAACAGGCCAGAATCTTGATAGCATTCCTTTTAATTTTTCATTATCAATACTTTTTACAGAGCGATCAATAAATTAACATGTACTTTGGAAATACCTCAACAAACATTAACGGAGGGGGGCGCTAGAGAGCTTTCTCGCCCTGGGCGCCAAAATTCCTCCTGCCGCCCCTGGTTATAGGATCACCTGACGTCGCATTTACAACCCATGCTACTTTACATGTTACTCAGCTTGCATGGATAGATTATGCCTCATGCAAATAAAGTCCGCTTACGTACCTATCAATTTCAGGATGTGAGCGCGTTTTTATAGATTGCCGAGAATCACCTATTTTTTAAGTCTGCGCATGGTAGATAAGCGTGCGGCCAACGCAAGAATCAATATCAACATGTCATTTGCAGAATTCAGTTGATTGGCGTGACCTGCGTAATTCTGCTATCGGCGCGGTTCTCTACATAATGCTCGATAGCGACATATTTTCCTGCATATAATCAGAGCCGCTTATGATATGGAACCAAAATCATTCCTGTCCTACATATTACGCCGTGATTATTAACTCACTAGTTGATTTCATTACGCTACAGAGAAGTCAAACATAGTAAGCGTTCGATTTAAAAAAATTGTCACGTTTGTGGCGTTGGATATCTGATTTATTATTCATTATGAAACAAAAATCGTACTTTTCCACGGTATATATTCTGGAATATATATTATGAAAAAGATCGTTTTTTGTTTTATTATGAATAATATTAATCCCTTCCACGAGGTCACGCCTGAAAAGGTTATTTATATCTGATTTAATGTTTATTTACGGTAAAAATTTCCAAGCTGCGAAAAACTGGTAAAATTTAGTCTGCGTTATCGATAATAATTGAATTTTTAATGACCCTGTAATTACCGCTGTGACATTACGAGATTCAAATTTCGGACAAACGATTTTACTGAATACCGCTGCGAGTTCTAGAACGCGAGCCCCATTTAGCCCAGCTGGCAATTACAGGTATCACCCTGCTCGTCGTCGTAATTTATTAGTATTTCCCCCCTCGAACTACATATCTTCTTTTCTGTCAAAATATAATGCTCTCCCTCTTGATCCTAATTAAATCCGAAACAAAGATAGTTTTCGTAGGCCACTGTGTCTCGTTCTGCGCGAATTTCTCCGGCGTCGGAAAGGGAAATATTATTTTTTATTTTCGATTGCATTCCTCGAATGCACCCGCCGCGAACCGTGGCGTGCATTTAGGAAAACAGACCGCAAACAAGTCATCAAAGTCCATTCATCCCCTCGAGCGGGATAAAAAAAACCGCTGGAGAAGTTTTGGGAGAAAAAAAGCGAACACTCTTAAAATGTTGAGCGTAGAGACATAAAAGAATGCAAAATTATGCATTGAAAAGGGTATTCGTGAGCTGAAAAGACAGAGATAGAGGAAGTGGAAAGAGAGAGAGAGAGAGACCTTGCAGAAAAACAACGGATCGTCTTTTGAACAAACTTCTTATTCCGGGGGAAGGAAAAGCCATTGAGGGATAGCGGAACGGGAAGAGTTGCTCTCGGGAGGTCAAGCGTGAGAGAGAAAGAGTGTAATGGGTGTGGGGGAGAAAGAAGAGTGAAAGGGATGTAGGAAGTTGCACGGGACATGGCTTCGACAGAAGGAAAACAGGAGTTTTTAGAAGGGCATCTTCCACGTGTGTGTGCCTCTCCTTTTCGAGTCAACTCTCCGTGTTTCACTTTCCTTCCCTCGCTCACTTCTCCACATATCTCTCTTCCAGTTTCTTCTCTCTTTCGTTATTTCCCCCCTCTTGCCTCGCGTCCTTTCTCTCCATTTACATTCCGTATCCCGACCGCCAGGACTAATTTCAAAGCCCGGAGAGACTGCGTTTGCCGAGCGAGATGAGCGCGTTCCGTGGGAGTGGAGGTGGGGGGAGGGGGAAGGATGTTGAAAAAATAGAAAGGCGCAGAGAGGAAAAGTAAGTTTCGCCCGCATTTAACCATGCAATTCACCGGATTGGCGGGTGTTATGGGGAGGAAGACACCAAATTTAAACTTGAAGGATTGATTCGCCTAGTATCTATGATACAAAATTGTATCAGGGAAAGTGAACCTAGTAGTCTTTCTGTCCTATGATTGATATCGAGAATTGTTTTTTTCTTCTTGGTCCTGTTCTTATAAAAGGAGAGGGGTTCCGTTTTCCTAAAATGTCATCGACTAATCCTTTTTAATTACCTAATACTTATATAGAGGCTGAATTCTGACGTTTATATCGGCGGAACACAATCAAAAACCTTGATCTAGCGCTTTGAAAAGAGTAATAAATGAAAATGCTATAATATTCGTATATTCAAAGAGTAATAATGGCTCGTTTTCCCAGATGCGGCCAGAAAGGCCACACGATTTTGGTGACTAGAAATGTAAATAAACACTTGTTTCACGAATCCAAATGACTTGGACCCCAAACTTTTTATGACTAGCATGAGAGGGAGCCAAAACTTACCGGTTCACATTTCCAGAGATTTACACAGTAGTATGTAATGATATGAATATACAATTGATAAAAGCCTATTTATGGAGTATCCCTTTTTATGGGACAGAAACATAAACTCTAAGGAATAATAGTATAAAATACTGAGAAAGCTTCGAAATGTGGGCACGGAGAAGAATTATGAAGATAAAATGGACTGGTAGTATGAAAAGCGAGGAAATATTAAGAAAAATAGGAGATAAGGAAATGATTGCATAGATTATAAGAAATAGAAAGGCGAACTGGATTGGGCATTACTTGAGGATAGATAGCATGATTAAAGACGTGTTATAAGGAAAGCTGGAAGGAAAAAGAGACGTGGGTAGGAAAAGGTTTTGGCTGATAGAGAACTTGAAAGACAAAGAGAAATAACAAATAGTGAGGAAGATTACGGAAAACTGGAGTATGTGGAAAACCAGTATTAACCAAGATTAATCGCAGACCAGTCAACGGAGATATTGTCTGTGATGATGATGATATATAACATGTATTTAACACATTTTATAGTTAATGGTGAAAATAAACTTGTCCTTTTACATAGTGGTGCATCTGGCAACCCTTGTTTCCAACAATCCCTTGAAATAGGTTTGTTTTCATTTGAGCTCACTTGCAGTAGTTCTCTGAAGCGGTTGTTCATCAAAAAAAGATCGATATTCACGTTTGAGTGTCGATAAAACAGACTCAAAAAAATAGGTCGACGCTAACATCGATATTAATTTTAGCGCTGCAACTTATATGCTAGAATGTTTATTTTTTGGTGCGAATTTCCAAAAGGTAATGCCCCCCGTCATCTTCTCAACAGATTTCAATCTCTCAACTTCCAAATGTTCATTTTTTTTACATCTGAGATGTTGCTTAGCCGGTGACTCAAAGGATCGGCTTTTAATAAAGGGTCAATCAGAAAAGTGATCTGAGGTTATTTCTTCTGCATATCTTGGAATATTTCCTCAAAGCTGTGTTTAATATTTTAAATTGTCCTTTTATACCTAGTTGCTTTCTGTTTTAGGGTTTGAAGGAATTATTTCTGTGGAGGTTCCCACACTTTCACTCACAAGTGTTTTCACCCCTTGCGTTCGATCCGGAAGGAGATATTTTTCCTATCTAAATAAGGTGCATTGAATTTCATTCAGGAACGTTAGGAGAGGACGAAGCATGATATTTCGTAAGAAGATTGACCGTATGGAGTTTTGTTAGCCAAGCAGTTCATATAAGAATAAAAGGATAATAATTTCGGCGCAGGCGGGCGATCAAGTTGCATCAAACGAAATTGATGTTTTAAAATCTGTATTTCCCTCTGCCGAGAAAAATGGCCGGCCAGGCAATTTGAGTTTAGTTCCCTTCCACTAACCTAGCAGACGGAATAAATGTTTCTTAAAATGACTATGGCTTCTCAAATAGAATTGCCTCCGGGAAAATTTTATCGAACTACCCTCTTTCGACAGGCTTACATTTCGGTTGAAAATTAATCCTACGATTCTATACCGAACCAGTCATCGCATGTTTGTTCAAAGATTCAAGGAGAGGCATATTGACGTCTCCAGAGCCGCCTCTGGTGTGTGGCTTTTCTTTGGTAGATCTCTTTATGCGAGACTAACGTAAGATGAGCGAAGGAGGAAGAGAGAGGGAAGTGAAGGGGGAAAGGGAGGGTTTGTATACGAGGGACAAAGGCGTACGCTGATGAAGAATGAATTTTGCGAGAGGAAGAAGGACAGCGAATAAAGTGGAACAGGAGGATATGGGAAGGTGAGAGGTAGGGGGAATGAGATGAGAGAGGTAGGGGGAATGAGAAGAAAGAGTGGGTGAATGAGAGGGGAGGGAGAGAGAGAGAGAGAGAGATATGGGGAAACAAGGAGAAGGGAGAAAAGGGTGGAAGGATTTGTGATCGGATTAAGTTATCGAAAAAGAAGAGAGAGAGAGAGACTGGATGTTTATGATTCATCAGTTAAATGGCTGAGGGAGAAAGAGAGAGAGAGAGAGGAACTATATGATGAATGGGAAAAAGATTAAGATCTTCAAAGGCTCCCAAAAATCTCTCTATAGACGGTCAGAAAGGGCGTTCGGCATAACTTTTTTTTAGATTGGATGGATTTTCTGATATCGGGCGAAAGCGGCTGAGTACGTTTCATATGCTATCATCGATAAAAATTTCGACTAAATACCCATTACTTTAATGTCTCTCGAGGACGCCATTATGACGTGAAGCACGTTCCGCTGACGTAGTTTGGTTTCTTTCGAATTTGTTAAATGTAAGCGAAGGCGTCTAATGCCGCTTATTCGTGCTATCGAGGATCGAAGTAATCTTGGAATCGTAACAAATTAGCGAAATGAAAACAGTATGATTCAATAAAAAAGAGTACCAATAAAACACTTAACGGGAGATGTTTTTTAATTTCGGCGTTGAGATAATTTTGAGTCTCGATCCACCTCGGCGCTATAGTTATTCCTTTTAATGTCTTAAATTATGAAAACAACGCTGAAGCACGATCAAACAACCGCAAGAAAACAAACGGAACGTAATTAAGGCGTTCTCACGCGCTTGCCTTCCCTTCGTTTTATTAGCGATTATTTTGCGTTTAGTGTAATTACGTGTGTGTACATCTATTCTTTAGAGAGATCAATAAACATGTTTGTCATTAGGTTTATTTTGCTTTCAGCACTTTTTATGGAGGTGCATAATCACCTCAAAATGAGAATCGTGAAAATTTTATATTGTCATATTTTTTTAGCTAAACGGATTAAGATACTTTACACCAGGGGTCCCCAAACTACGGCCCGCGGGCCACATCCGGTCCGCGCAGTGATTTTATCCGGCCCGCCTTATCAGCAAGTATTCATTAGATATCATTTATGATAACTAAATGACATTTTCCGAGTATTTGGGTGTAATCTACTTTTAATATAAGCGAATTACATATTACAGAATCGAAAAAATTCTCAAAACTTGCTCTTTGAAATTTTCACGCGGCCCGATCAGTCATTTGAAATTCTGTATGTGGCCCGCACAGTGGATCATGAAGCCTCATGTGGCCCTTTCAGTAAAAAGTTTGGTGACACCTGCTTTACACTAATTCAAACTCAAACGTACTTCTCATAATATATTGTTAAATAACCCAAGAAATTTAACAAATAAGTCTAATCGACACTTCCCAAATATTAACGATTTATTTTTCGTTCCCATTTAAAACACTCGCCGAAGTTGGGGTACAGAATAATTTTATTAATACAGGAATGCGGCCCGCAGATTTGTTACGGTGCCTTAATGCGGCTCGCTGATTTGGTGCAGTGCCGTCATGCGGCCCACGCATGATAGGTGTTTGAGACCAGTGTTCTATGTATAGAAGACGTGATTATCTTCATTTAGTCCGTAAATGTACAGCACGCCAGTAGAGATATGAAGAGAGAGAGAGAGTCGGTTTTAATTAGAGGGGACAATGTTTGATATTCAATTCAGGCGATTAAGATCTTTTAATTGTTTTTCATATTTCAAGACTCTTATTGAGAACTTCATATTTCGAAGACGATTCCATTTTATTTGGTTTTCGAATAAATCTCTCGTATGTAGTCATATTCGAAGCAGCTTTGTCGAATAAGATGAAGATCTCGATCGTTTGACTATTTTGGATAATTTCTTTTCAAAAGAATATTTCAACTTATATTTGTAACCATCTTATTGAAAAAATAAATAATTGTATATATTTGTTTGTGCCAATTTTCTCTTGGGTGAATGCTAATAAATACTTCATTTCCCCTTGGGAAGTTTTTCCACGGAGCTGAATTATTAGCGTCCAAAAACGATCGCTCAAAATCGCATAAAAGTACGCCCTCTATCTTGTTTTTCATACCATTTTTAGGAGGTGAAATATTCAGAAAGAAGCGCTGCCATTTCTTTTCGAACCTCCTACGCACAAGGTACGTCCCCCTTGCTGTGTTTTTATCTTATCCCCTTTTCCTTGAATATTCATCTAAATTATTTCCACAGCCCGATGAAAAGGAACTGGCGGACGGGGATTCACATCTTCGTGGAGTGGAAACTTCTAGCGCCAGTTAAAAAACTAAGCGAATAATAAAATTAAAACGCACCCTTCTCAATACTTTTTTTATCGAGTGCCATCCTCCGCCTCTCCTCTATCTCTCATTTTGTCTCTCTCTCTCCCCGCTCTCCCCTTCCTACCTCCTTTCCCCTTTCCTTTAAGATTTTCATTTATATATCTAAGGTTCTAAATTTCATTTATTGATGTCTTTAGTGAATATCAGTAGGTTTAGCAGGTTTTTCACACCCCCTTCTTGTGTGGGTGTTTTCCTGCAATGGGTTTTTTTACATGGAATTCATTAGTCAACAGTCCTTATTTTTTCCCACAAAATTACATATTTTCTTTTACAATACTTTTATTTTTATTGTAACTTGTATTTACATTGCTAATGTTCTATGTATTATTGTATAAGTTTCATGATGAGGGGTTAGGTGGAAGATGGGACTTCTCAGTCTCAATCTCGCTCAAAATAAAGACCGCATCAATCAATCAATCTCTTTTTTACCTCTGTTCCTCAATCTTTCTCCTCCTGTGACCCTCGTATCCTTATCCCACTCTCTATATTCTCCACTCCTATCTCCAGCCACACCTTCTGCCTCCCTATCCTTTGTCTTATCTACTCTCTTCCTTTTTCACAACCTTCCCCTCTTCGCTCCCACCTCTCTCAGCCGCTCTCCTACCAACAGTTCGTCTATCTCTTCCCCCTCCTATCACTCTCATCCAACATTCCTTCTCTCCCTCTCTTACACCCTCCAACTTTTCTCCCTCTCTTACACCCTCCATCTTTCCTCCCTCTCGCCCTCCCACCCCCTTCTATCCCTCCCCCTTCTATCCCTCCCCCTTCTATCCGTCCCTCTTCTATCCCTCCCCCCTCTATCCCTCCCCCTTCTATCCTTCCCCATTCTATCTCTCCCTCTTCTATTCCTCCCCCTTCTATCCCTCCCCTTTCTATCCCTTCCCCTTTCTATCCCTCCCCCATCTATCCCTCCCTCTTCTATCCCTCTCTCTTCTATCCCTCCCGTTCTATCCCTCCCCCTTCTACCCCTCCCTCTTCTCTCCCTCCCTCTTCTCTCCCTCCCATACTCTCACCCCTTCCTCTCATTCTTCATCCCTCTCATCCCCCCTCTCTCTCAATCTCCCTCTCTCTCAATCTCCCTCTCTCTCAATCTCCCTCTCTCTCAATCTACCTCTCTCTCAATCTCCCTCTCTCTCAATCTCCCTCGCTCTCAATCTCCCTCTCTCAATCTCCCTCTCTCTCAATCTCCCTCCCTCTTACCCTCCATCCTTCTCACCCTCCATCCCTCTCATCCTCCATTCCTCTCATCTCTCACTCTCCCTCCCTCAGTATCTCCCTACCTCTTTACTTCCTGTCTCCCTCTCGCCCTTCCTCTTTCCTCCCTCTTCCCATCCTCTCCCTCTCGCCCTATATCCCTCCTTCTCTTTCGCCCTTCCTTCCCCTCACCAGCTCCCTTTCCCCATCCTCCCTCACTTCCCTGCTTTCCCCCCCTCTCTCTCTTTCCCCTCCGTCCTTTCAAACTCTCGTGCTTCCGTGACGCCCTTTCTTTTCCCAAAAGAAGATTGAATGCGATGGGACGCGCAACGAAACGTGGCGACTTTCCTCCCTCCCCTTTTTATTTCTCTCTCTGTATCTCTTTCCTCTCTCTCGTCCGTTTTTCTCCCTCTTTGCCTCTCAGCTCCTTCCCCGTCTCTCCTCCTTTTACGCCCACGCGACGTAGTCGAGTTTTGATGTGGTATGTTGAGGTTTGCTAAGGGAAGGGAAGCGGTTGGTTGGTTACTTTCAGAATTCAGTCAGAGTATGAATGAGAGAGAGCAAGATGTGGTGTGGAGGAGGATGTCGGACAAAGAAAGGAAATAGAATGTTTTTAGGATAGGTGGCGAGGACGCCGAGAAAGGATAACCAAAGAGTCGTGGAGAAAAAATTGCGTTGCCTCCACGCGGCTTATAGAAATATATTTGTTTATAGTCGCGCTAGTGTGTATTTATGCTTTAAATATATTCATGTATACATTTTTATTTCCAAATAAATGTGAATATATACATACATACATATATATATATATATATATATATATATATATATATATTAACTAAAGGAAAAGAAAAGGTAGTGATGAGGGTGGCAACAAGGTGTTGAGGGAAGGCAAGCGGACACTTACCAAGTTGAGGACCAAGCTGGCAGGCTGCTGGGGGCGTCGAAGAGACACGTGAAACACACGAGCACAAAAAGACCTATATATATAGGTCTGGACGAGAATCTCTAACAGATCATTCCACTTTTCTCTGCCACCTGCTTCCCTCCTCCAAATAGGAACCACGAATTACACAGTCTACCTGTCCCATCTGTCTTCTTTCTCGTTTTACCCCTTGGAATCCTTTCGATGGCAAAATGTGTCCGACCGCGATCTCTTCTTCATTGAGCGCGACCTTCCAAACGTCCTCGCTGTTTAATTGCGTCGCAGACTCAAGTTCGCTTTCGCATCCGGTCGTTTCCCCTTCGGTCCCTTCTGCAAATCAAAAACACGAACCTCTCCATGCTACTTTGCGTTTTCCCGATAGGCATTGGAATGATCGTTCGAATTATTATTAGTCTTGACGCTCAATTCAAGATCATCGGCACACGATCGGTAATTATATGTTTCATTGCTCTCTAGAAAGCATTAACTTCTTCAGCCGGTTTTAATGTCCTGGTCAATAATTTATATTAAACGAAAATTGTCGTAGCTGTGATCAGAGACGTAACTGGGAGATAAGGCGCCAATGGCAAAATTTTAGGAAACACCTTAGTGACGTAGAATATTATTCTTCGTGCGTTTTTAAAAGAGAATACTAACATTTTATTAGCAATGACTTCGAAATTGGAGTACTAATTTAAGATTTATTTTTGGTAAAGTAAACTTGAGGCATTTTTGCGGGAACGTTTGGCGCCTTCTGCAGGTGGCGCCTATGGCAAATGCCACCTTCGCCGTACCCTACTTACGGCAATGGCTGTGAGCATCCGAAGGGGAGGGGGCAATTGTCATGGGACTTCTGGCAAAAATATAAAAAATATATAATTCACAATAAAAATAAATAAAGTAACAGTAAATATTATTAAATTTGAACTGTTTATGGCCATCAGGTCCAATCGCTCTGCTTCGAAAGGCTTAGGCCGACTCTGAATTTTTACCCCCACTTTCTGTGGACGTTCATGGTCATGGCTATTCTGCAATCTTTTTGGATAACGTGGATTGATACGATTACAAACGGCCATTATGTTCATTTCGTAGAAATGATGCTCAGGAAAAATATATTACACATGTGAATGTGATGAAAAGATAAAGTGACCGAATTAATGTTTTGGCTGTTGTTGCAGCTCAGAAGTGGTTATGTCATATTTTTTGCTAACAAAATACTTCTAAATAAAACATCAAATTACTATTCCTGATATTCTTCCCGGTACATCCATAAAGCAGTCGTTGGTTACTTTAGGCAAGCTAAAGATGTGTCAACTATGTTCATGCCGTCTTCGGACACCGCAGTGGCTTCAGGTATTTCTGCAAATGCGGCCCCCGTCTGAAGAAAAACAGAATTTCGCGACATCCCCACGCTGAAACAAGGCTGCATCTGCATAAGTACGTGTATCATGTTTTAGACCCATTAATTTTTTGGTGCAACATAATGATCAATATATCAGAGGAAACTTTATTGCCCTAATGATCCATTAACATTACCAAATCATTGATTTATTTACTCAAGCGCGTTTTTTTCGGTAACCCTAAAAATCAGCTTCGGCATCCCGATTCTAGAGTTTTACTTTCGGTCCTTGGGTACCTTTTCGTCAAAAATATCAACGGATGATTCAGGGGGCTATTACAAAAAGGACGGTTCTACAATCGCTTATGGAAAGTAAAAGGAAAAAACGAACACGACTCAGTGGATGGAGAGAGAGATTGGGAGAGAGAGGAAGAGAGAGGAAGAGAGAGGATGATAGAGGAAGAGAGAGGGAGAGAGAGGAGAAAGGAGAGAGGGAGGGAGGGAGAAAGAGGGAGGGAGAGAGAGGAGAGAGAAAGGAGATAGAAAGGAGATAGAGGAGAGGGAGGAGAGAGAGATGAGAGAGAAGAGAGAGAGGGAGGGAGAAATGGAGGAAGGGAGGGAGAAGACGGAGGAAGGTGTAGCAGCTGAACCTCCCTCTAGGCAGGTGCCGGGCAGTGTAAGTGACGAGGCACATCGAATTCAGTTTTTTTCATCCCTCTTTCCTCTCGCGCATCATTCCAGAGGATTTTCAGATAGAAATGAACAACATACGTCCGGAGAACGTGTCGTCATGCGAACCTTCGCCCCAATATATGTGTATAAAAAAAGAAGCGAAAATAATAGCGGAGCTCTTTTGTTTCCGCGAAGAGGCTCGGTTGGTTATGCAGGACTTGAATTTATGATCCCAGATGTAATGGAAATTTACGAAACAGAAAAGAGCTATAAATAACATCGCAAAAGGGGAGAGTGCGCTGTTGTTCTCGATGAAGGGCGGATAAGGACTGCAGAATGTGGACATGCGGTCGTGTAACCACGAAAATTACGTTTTCGCTTGCGTAATCGTAAGACTAGAAGTAAGTAGAGGTAATTCAGAAACTGGAACTGCGGAAACGACGAGAAAAATTATTTTTTCTGATAAGCAAGAGTTACAGAGCTGAAATTAAAATGGAGGTCTTGAAAAACAACATAAGTTTTATAGTTTGCACAAGTATGCATCAAGTTCGACGCAGAAAAAATATATACACATTTAATATACGTATTTGCGAATGGGATAATTCAAACCAAAGTTGTTAAAAATAGAGATATGCAAGTAATTATTATTGAAATACTTCGAGCTTTTGTCATGCCTGATGATGCTTGTTGTATAGCGAAACCAGTTGTGAAATAAAATTATTTGTGGAAGTTACAAAATTTCCTTTTTCATTGTCAAATACGCTTATTACTTACCACTAGGTTGAGCCGAATTCCTTATAATTGTATTATTAGGAAAATGATTGTGAGCGGAATGTATGTTGAAGGAGAATATTAAAGGAAGGCTGCAAGGGAAGGGGAAAATACAAAGTTCGGAAAATAGGAATGCTGAATGATTATTTATTTAGGAAAAGGATGGACTCCTGATGTAGGACATTGCTCCCCTAGCGGCAAAAATATCAACTAGGATTGGTCGCATTTTAATTAAATTAAGGTAAATGTTGAAAACGTATCATTTAGTTTACATTATATCCGTGTTTTTATTAGCATTCTCACAAAGCTGTTGCATTCGGATTCTCGAATGACTGTAAAGGCTCGTATGATACTATTTCCGATTACAATTGGAAAATAGCTTTTTTCGTCTCATTATCATCTTTCATTCGCTTCAAGGCAAATTCTATGCATAATTTATACGCCATGATCCCTCACTTAAATAGTCCAAGGAGAAACAGAAATGCCACAAACTGGCCTCGAGAAAACCTCTCGGAAAGTCGATCGCAGGATTAAAGCGACGAATGCGACCGTTAAGCGTTCGTCTCTTGTCTCCTGCGTTGCGTAACAACGGAAGTTGATGAAAATGAAACTGTTTTTAGTCGCGAAACGAAGCCGGTTATCGGAGACACCGCCCATTCAAGACGAGAAAGTGTATCACTCGACACTTCACCGGTAAAACGAAACGAGGTCGACTCCTGTGAAATAAATCACTTGCGTATCACTCCGCCCTTTTGAAATCGCCGGGTCACTTACCCAACCACTCTTAGAACTGTCATAAGTCTGTGTCAGTGCTCTCGATAAGTAACAAACAAGGCTAAATGAAAAAGGGCCTTTAAAAAAAGCAGGAAAACTTCTAGAGAGTAATTTTTGGTGTCAGGATTTAATTAATGCTCAAAAAGGAATATGGCTCGTGGGAAAATTTATTAGAAAAATGAAATGTAGGTTATTACACGGTCATTTTTAATTATCTTGGTGTAGGATATTTTCATATAATTGTCTTTAAATTAAATTGGGAAAAAATATTTCTTTAAACAGTTTTGGTATCGGAAATATTTTAGTGATGGTTTACTTGTTAGAATCGTAATAATTGAAGGCGTATTCAGAAATATTATAACGTTATATTTTTCTACTCTTTAGTTTGAGAGTTTTGCTCTATTCTATGGATTTTATATTTCTCTCGCCACTCTTCACGTTGCTCAAAACGTGGCAATATTTATAGGCGCGTGCGTTAGAAGCGTTGAAATTGTCTATAAAGCTTTACAAGTAACATTGTCCCGGTGTCGTAGCTATCGCCTGGGGGGCCACAAGAGAACATTGTCCCGGCGTCGTAGCTATCGCCTGGAGGCCCACAAGAGATTGGACGTGAAACCCTGAAGAAAATCTAGCCAGAGGGCCTACGCAGTCTTGGTTTTGTCACCGTACTGGCTAAATGAAATTTTCTAATTTCTGTGAAGACATTTCAGAAGAAACCTTTATATTACTGCTACTATCAGCCTTCTGAACGATTTAATCATTCAAATTTACATCACGATAAATCATTTTTGCCTTTGGTGAAAATTGACAGGTGGCAAATGGCGGGCAGAAAAATGATCTATGAAACTGTACTGTACTTTTAGCGGTATTATGAGTCCACACGTTTTTATTCTAGAGAGTTATCGAGCTCGTCTCACGGCTGGAAACAAATTCAAGAATAAGTACTTCGAAGTTGCGGATTGGCTCGATTTTCCCTCTCTCTCTCAGGTTTGGTAAATTATTTTACCACCTATGTTGGCCGTCCCTCGTGGTAACACCCACGTTCCCAGCCGGTCTGAATAGTGCTCAATTACAAAGGGGGTTCTTTTTCTAAATTTACATGATTTCAAACACCATACGGTAATTGTGATTTGCTTAGGAACTAAGATTATAAACTACTTATAAATACAATACAAAAGAAAAAAGACTAGTAATTAGAATCAGTATGTACATTATAAAACTGCCTCCGTGTCTTTTTACATCAACGGGCGAACGTAAGCTATTTTTACGGCGGCAGGGTGCGAACCCATGACCTTAGTGTTAGGTAAAGAGGATTCGGAAGGTCTCTTATTCGAATTTCGCCAAGAAGACTCACGCCAAAAGGAAAGAAAACAATGCGCTCCCACTGCCCGAAATTCTAACGTCATCTGACCTTCAGCCTTCTTTTCGGCTTTTTTTCCGTTTTCTTCTTCCTTCACGTCCTTTCCTCCCTTTCCCATCCCCTCCCATCTTTCTCCCACTCCTCGTTCAAAAAAATCTTCCTCCCACCATTTCGCAGCACATTTCAATCACCTCGCCCTTCAGATGGAATTTCGACCGACTGAAAGAACAATGAGATGGCCGCGTATCTTTTCCCTCCTTCCCTCTCCAACCTCCTCCTCCATCTTGTGTTCCCCTTCCCCTCCATCCACCCACTCATTCCTTTTCCCTCGCGCTATTTACATTCTTCGGCAATTATCCTTTTCTTCCCCCTCCGTGTTCCATCCACGTTTTCCGCGCCGCGTGGTCGTTTTTTCTTCCGCGTACCGCTGCCCCATGGTAAACTGCCCTCGGAATATTCGGCGTCGGTCTGCTTGCGTGATGAGTCGCAGAAAAAGATGACGTGGTGCCATCTTGTCGACTCTGAGGGAAGTCGAGGGTTGTCGTGCGAGGGAATTCGAGTTTTCTCATGCGAAATATTTACTCGCCTAGTCGTAAGATCAAAAATAAACACAGAACTTATGTTGGGTCGAAAGAATTACGGAATGAACAAATAACGTAATTGATTAAGAGAATTTGTAGAAGCGAGGAGAGATTGAAGTTTAAGTGAAGATTTTTTAAGAAAACGTCGAGGTTAATAACAGAAGTTTTGCTCTCTAGAGCTGGCGATCTTGACCTTTTTGCACCCACCTACAGGCCCCTCTGATTCCAAGTATTACCCATGGACCCCGCCCCGTTTATGCAATGCATTTTTATAAGGCTCCAGCGTGAGAGACTAGGAATTAGAGAGAGAGGAGGGAGAATGGGAAGTGTCTCGATTTTAATTTAATAATTTATTCATGTATACCCGTCTTTTTTATGGCAATTTTATTAGTATACTAGATGAATTAGCTCGTTTAAAACGGGCTTTGCAATCAAACAATATAAAAACAAATTGGACCATTTTATTATAAAACTATAGTATAGCAATCCTACCAAATTTGGTAGAACTGGCTGAAGAAACTGCTGAGATATTGAGCGTTACGGACAGAATGACCAAGTGACCAAGAGAATAAGGGTTTTATTATTAACTGATGATTTAATTTTGCATGGACCCTCCACGGACCTCCTGGATCTACCCCATGGACCCCCGGTTAAGAATTCCTCCATAGGATGCCGTACGAAAATTGTCTGAATATTAATAATTCAAAAGCTTTTTATTTTCCAAGTTTTCGTTGCATTTTCAGAATTCAACCGCGTAGGAATCGATTAAATTGTTATTAGTTATCCGAATATTTTGTTTTTATGTGGTGCATAAATGTAAAGGATCGTTTTCCATTTTGCCTCTATTCATTCCAAGCTATTTATTCTCAATGCTCAGAAACGCGTGCGTTAAAGAATGATGGAAAATTCCATAGGTTTTCTTCGCGGCCACTTCGCAGTAACAGTATTATCGTACTTACAAATAAGCAAGTTTATTTCGCGCTGCATCGTGAACGGGCGATGCGGCATCTATCGAATCATTCGTCCGATTCATATTGACTTATGGATTGATCACCCTCACCTCCCCGCGTTTGTCATTACCGCCCCTTGAAATGACGCGCACGCAGAAAAAAGGAAGACCAACGCGAACGAGCGAGCGATCGTAAATCAAAAGGGAACAATTCAACGGAAAAGCCAGCTTGAAAAATCCACGCGACATAAAGCAAACTAAATGCACGCGTTGAAAATTTGCAAGTGGCGACATCATCACCGCCATCATCCTCTCACACTATGTCTTTTTAAAATCAACAATCGCTACTGAAATCCACCAGAGTGATGCTCAAAACAAAATCTTTTGTCGTTTCATCCGAGGGTGGACAAAGAAAGAGTTCGAGTTTCGCTTGAATATAACGATGACGAGCTGCATTTGCGTGGGTGCCTGCCCGCTTGGGCAACGCAGAGACAGTGGCGCCGTCTGGGTGAGCCACCTGCTGTGCGCTCTGAGGAGAGGGGAAGGGGAGGTTGGGGAGAGGGGGGGGGGGGAAGAAACCTCGATCCAAACGGAGGGTAATTCAGGATTTGCATATCGTTTTGCAGCAAACGGTGTTGTCCTCCGAGGAAAAATGTCCCGCTCTTCGGAGTCGAATAACTAATGGTTGGATTTAATGGACTCGCAGAATAAGTTTACAACCGAACATCTTCGAATTAGATGCGAATGACGAATATTCGCCGTAAACACCTATCGGCGATTGCGAAAATCACTCTCCAAGTATCTCGTTACGACAACGAGCAAGTTTTATATCACTTTTCGCGATTTGCCTACCTAAACCATTTATGAAGATATCGGTTAAAATCAGAGATCCATTTTTTCTTATCCTCCATCTTATGCAACTTCAACAACACCCATTTCTACTTGAATGAAAATACGCAAAGGAAGACATAAATTTAATCAATAAATATCATCTTGATCGGCGTCTTGTAAAGTAAGGGTCTCGGTATGGTACTTCATCGCGGAACATTCTAACATGGGTCGTAATGCTAACGAGAAAACTGTGAGCTTAAATCGCTTATGCATCTTAACGTTCCAAAACAGGCAAGAAACAAACTGCTACCATTATATATGTTGTTTTCTTGTAGCGCGTTGCCATTTATAGCAAATTTATGAAACCCTTATTGAAATGATGCTTTGGTATTAGGGTGGGGAGGGTTGCATGGATCAGTATTTCACTTGCACCGAGTCGAGAGGCAAATAACTGGATTGGCACCGACCTAAATGAGAGAGATATCTTCGAGTCCTGTCTCATATAAGTTACTATCAGTGACGGCTCCAGATATTTTGGCGCCCTAGACCAGCGGTCTAAAGTGTCCTCGAAAAAAAAAAGTTGTAAAATTTACAGAAAATATTATATTTGGATTCTGATTGTAACTATAAATTAAATTTAGATTTTTTGTGTATTATTAAATAAATAGTGGAACCCGCAAAAACGTTCGCGAAGTCAGTCAGAAAGCTGCATGTTTAAAAGTAATAATGGCCCATTTCTCCTTATAAAATTAGACTACTGACATTTTGTATTTCATGTTTGTTTTTATAATTTATATGTGCAATTTTAATTGCTTCTCCCTTACGAAAAAGGTAACATTCCAGTATTGAAATAGAGAAAAGATTTTTTTCTTTTCGTCAATCGTTACAAATGCCCACAGTCCACACGCAGTTTACAGAATAATAATAATAATCTTCAATTATTAACGCTGCAATCTATTAAGTTTGGCGTTACTACAACTATATTTTCGATGCTTCATAAAATGCGCGAAGCGAATAACGCAATCCTTTCGTCTATTTCAAGTATTAATAGACGGTAATTCAATCGGAGGCAGCAATGCGGGTCGCCTTCGCAACACCCGGAAAGTACGTAAAAGCCATAAAATTTCGAAAATAAACGCGTTTCTGACAAATTCTTTCGTGTAACACCTAAACCTAGTTATAGTTTTAGCCGTCGAATAAAGTAAAAACGGAGAAATTCGGCCCATATTTACGTATTTTAATGAATGAAGTAAAAAAACCTTGCACTTTGAAAAATCGAAACTCCTGTGTAAACATATAATCATCTTCTGGAGTCGAACCTAGGACACTTATGCAAACAAAAATAGTTTTCTCGGGGTCTCCTAGTTGGCAGAAACAAAATGGCGTTTACAGCATTTCTGTATGACAAACTGTTCAAGAGATAAAAGGGGAGACGGACGGACAGACAGACAGACGGGCGGACAGACATTGAGTAATTATATAAATAAAAGATAAAGAAAATAAAAATATATGTATTACAATGTAAAGGAAGCGCCCCTAACCATATGGCGTCTGACGTGCTCACTAGTATCGCAAAAAAATTGTGACTACTGAAGTATTTTGTAATTAGGACACGTAGCCGTTAGTTCAAACGTCCTAGGGAAACGAAAAAAAAATAACATTAAAAAAGACCTTTAAATTTCGAAGCAAACGGCACAACTCTTCACAGTGACTCCATCTTTCTGTCTCTCTTGCGGCAGACTTCGCAATATCGCATTCCTCTCTTGCACACCGACTCAGGAGACGAGAGGAGGAGGTGGAGGATAGGAGACAGGAGGAGGGGTGGGGAAAGGTTTGGGAGGCGAGCTGCGAGGGCTGGTCCCCGGCCGTCTGTGGGTGGCAGCCGTAGGTTGTCACGGGAATGGCGGGAGAGGGATACGTTGGAGGCTTTGGAAAGAGAATTTGCCCACTCCCCCTCCACTCGAGAGCGATATAAAAGGCAGACTGCCACGCCCACACACACACACACTTGTCGACCTCCCCCTTTTTGTTAATACGTACGAGTACGACCTATAGGATGGTTACAACCGTCGTCCGAATGAACCTCTCCGGTTGATGTCTTAAGAGGAGATATTTTAGAGGATGCGATTCTTTTATTGCGGAGCGTATGTCGTGCTCTGTTAATTAAATTTTATGGGGAGGTTGTTCTTGTGCGTTGTCTTTTTATAACGCTTTTCATTCCATAAAACGGGGCGATAAAGGCGAGCTGTCCGTCCTCCAGTCTTTTATATTTTACCTTAATTGTATAAAACGGATACCCATTGCTGACCAAATTTATTATAGGTTTTATGTTGTTTACAGATTGAACTGCCAGCTCCCTGGAAACACGCATGTTCCATTTAAGTTGACGCTTGAAAAATTTTCTGTTAACGATTTTGCGCGTTATTTTCATGATGAAATCTTAATTTAGCTGATGTGATGATGTAATAGCCAAATTGATCGAATTTTGCTCCCCAGGCATTGCACGTGGTTCGTTGTAAGAATTTTCTGTTGAAACTACCAAGTACGACAAGTTTAGAAATTGGTTTCAAAATTACACGGCCTCTATTGATCTAAAATGATTGAATTTATTCCCAGAAAATATTTAAAATGCATGCCCTTATAATAGCCTCTTAATTGGCACAGGTAAAGTATTTACCTTAAGCAGTATTTTGACGTAGAATAATAATACATAATGGCACTTTAACTATCGCCAACATAAAATTAAATATATATTTAGAATTAAAAGTCCCTCTGATGACACTGTTTAGCTCTCCAAATTTTCCCGTTAAAATAATAATACTAGACTTCTTCCAGAGTATTCCTGATTACATATTTTAATGAGCACGAATATTCCTCGATTGGTGGCAGTTAAAATGTGATTACATACAACTGAAAGAATAATTTATCATACATTTGATCAAAATTTTGGCTGTAACTTGAAGATTGTGGTTGTATATTCTATCTGGAGTAATTTCATGCCGTCGTGAGGCGACGCGTCGTATGAGTAGGCTTCACATCAATTCAAAACTTTCACTCACCTTTATTGGGTATAGCGAAGGACATAAATTATTTTTCATCGATGTATATAATTTTTGGATTAGCTAAATAGTATTTATATAGCCTCACAGAGGAAGTTTATTTAAAAAGTCGCGTAACGATCCCGCATTCTTGGAGAAAATATGAATAAATTTTTCCGCGACCATTCGTGAGAAAGTAATTTTGAAAATTTCAAAGCAAGACAAATCGTAAATTGGCGCCATCTGAGTATGAATTGCGATTTTAATGGCACTCCCGAAAAAAATGGGACCCGATAACTCTCCGTTTAATCAGCTGCACGATGCGATTTTTATTTTTTTCGACCAATGTGATTGAGCACGCCGTGGTTTTTCTTCGGAATTGATGAAATTTCGACCGCGCGCATACGGCTGCGCACGGGAAAACACACGCTGTTGCTGCAATTTACTGTTCGAAAAGGCAATTAACCTGTCACGTGCGACCGATGAGTGTGTCGTTCCAACGAACCACGCCATTCCTGGAGCGGAAGCCATATATCAATGTGTCCGCCTCAAATAAAATGGTTACAATTCCATCGACGTTTCGTGCAAGACCATAATTTTCTTCCGTAGCGGCGTGCGGTCAAATGCCGACTCCGAAATGAAATGACGGGACCAAATTTTGAAATCGAGTTTGTGTTATTTTCTAGCCTTTCCTAACACGGTGCGAGTTATCGATTGCGCGGCTAGATTGCTGCGGTGAATGCGCCAATTAATCGAAATGTTCCAATTAAGAAAAGCACGAAAGATTGATAAATACCTCTCGGGATTTCAGAGACGCTGATTTTATAATCACACTAGAAAGACTATGAGAATGTTGTCATATAAACGGAATGTTGGTTTAAGTAAGATTATACGTCATTCTTCTTTAGCATTATTTGATATAAATTTAATTTTAATTTTCGCAAATTAACAGTCTTCCTTGTGGTTATTCTTCAAAAAATCTGAGATGGATATACCGTCAATTATTCAAATCATTTCTCAGATTTTTTCCGCGAGGAAGAGCGCTACTCGTAAATTTTCAAAATGGAAACAGAGTAAGGAAATAAGAAACAAAGGTGTTGAGATGACTTGATATGCATGCGGGCATAAATTTCCTTCTCAAAGTTCAAAATTCAGAGTAAGGAAATTTTCAACCGGCCGTAAGAGAGAAGAGGAAACCAAAACGCAATAAAAAGTTCGAAAAGAAAGAAATAAATCCATAGTTTCGTTTCCAAAAGCAGATGGCGCTCAGATCATTGACCTACATGCCAGAACTTGACGCACTCTCATATTTCCCCCTTTTTCCCTTTTCCGCCCGATCCTCTTCTTTTTCTCGTGTTTCTCTTCCCCTTCAGAAGTCGAAAAATATCTCAACTCACAGAAGGAGACGGATCTTTCACTCCCTCCCTTTACGAGGGAAGTCCCGAAGGAGTCAATGGGAAACCCCATTCCGTTTGCTCGCCCTTTTTTCCACGTCAACAGGAATCGGACGACTGGTACGTCGTTTGATGCTCTTTTATCCTTTGCGACAACTACGACTCTCCCTTCTCCCCTCCCCCTAATGTTCACTACCCGTTCCACTATACTTCTCCCCGCACTATCTTATCCTTTCTTAACTTCTATCTATCACCTTTTCCGCGAATAATGCTCCAATAGTGTATACAGTAAGTCCCCGCTATGCGTCGGAGATACGTTCCTGAAAACTGCGACCTATAGCGAAACTTATTTATTCGTAGGCATAACGATAATAGTTGGTATAACGCTTCTGGCGGACATTTTTTTCTCACATTTTCCACCCCAAATAATGCACTACACAAGACATGCTATGTTAAAAATAAGCTAACAAAATGAAATAAACAAATCTAATGCATATGGAAATAGCTGGAACGATTCTCAATATGAAACTATTGCATGCCACGTAAAGAGTAGTGAATATATACATTTTTCGACTTCAAAGGGGATGGCAAAATAAAATTAACTATAGAATGAGTTGAAATTACATAATTTACAATAAACATAAAATTAAAAACAGGATTAAGGGGATTTCAAACTAAAGTAATGTTATATATATCATAGCAATTGCAATTACTTGAATTTAGCCTTTGGTTCTTCAAAAACTATATACATACGAAGTGACGCAACTTATGATGAAATGCTTCTTAATCCATTGACAATGTATCGTATATGCGAAACGACGTATAGCGAGGAATTACTTTACCTCTTTAGAGAAGCGCTGTAACCGAGAAGCGCGTGAAGAGGGGCGGGAGAGAAAGACGAAGGGAATCCTTTTGAAAAGTGCCACTAAAAAGGGAGTCCGGTCCCTTTGATATAAAAGGCGACAAGGACGGGATTGGTAGTCTTTAAAGAGGCGAAGGGAAGAGATGAGAGATGGAGAGGTATGGGAGGGTAGGGATGTGGGGAGGAGCCGAAAAGGAAGAGCTTGTTATTTGAGGTTGTGGGATGAAAGGGCAGGGAGGAGTAGAAAGGGAAGAATTTTATTCGATTTGCCGGAAGAGCCGTGCATTTTCCGCCGAACGAACGAGAGTCCCTCCCTGCTCGTAAGATATACGATTGATGCAAAAGCGGCGGTCGCACATTTCGTGGAAGTGAGATGTTCTCGGATCACGCGCTTTATTGTATCAGAATAAATGGCGCTAAAGACGAGTGGGCGTGAAAAATTTTCCGTGGAAAATAAAGATTTATCTTCCACCGTGCTTAAAGTTTCGCGAAGAATTTCATAAGGCTTTCCCGTCCGAGCTTAAGCAGGATGAGAGATGGAAAGCTGGGGAAATGATGTTTTATACATGTTCGCATAAAGCTTAAACTGAAATTTGGCATTTGAGAAGGAGAAAAAATTTAAAGTTTGAAATTAAAAAATGAAGACTCATTGTTTGTAAATTATCCTTTAAGTCCGTAATCGTTAGAAGATATTTTCACCGTTTTCTGCTTAAATTTTGAATTGCAATCGATTAAGCAATCTCATTACTATAGTATATTGGCAAGTTTATGCGAGGTTGGAAGGGCCAGACAATGAAAGCAGACGACGTACCGAATACCGTCTGATGAAATGCCGATTGAACAGTAAAACCGTTTCGTTCAGAAGTTAAGCCTCTTGTTTTTTTGAGTGCCCAGCCAATTCGCCTCTCTTACTGCATAAATGGGTATCATAGAGGTAGTGCAATGAATAACCGGGGAACGGATGAGGGAAACCCGGTGTGTCAGGGTCTATAATAATCCAAGAGGTTGATTAGCCAGGAATACATAGACAAACAAACAAATCATCCAGAGCTTCTGTGGTTTTACATAAGTGAAAATCAAGTCCAGATAACTTGCTAGCGTTAAAACTTCACCAGGTAAGATTTTGAGACCATCATTTTACTGGAAAATATGAAATAGCCCATGTAAAATTTTTCCGGTCACTTTTTCATTACAGCTTCGCGGGCTGCATAAAGTGCTTTTGCGGGCCGCATGTGGCTCGCAGGCCATAGATTGCTTTCGAGGAATACGTTTGAGATAAAGCAGCCAGATTAAAAGAATAACATGACGGCAAGGGCGGACTGAAAAGTATAAAACGGCCCGGTAATTTTTGAAGAACGGCTGACCAACTCCCCTCTCATCACACTATTAGCGAAGAGTGGATAAAATCTTTTGTAAAATCAAGTAATATATTGGACAGGAAATTTTCTCATGGAAAAGAATGACTAATTGAAAAAAATATGTTTCAGCAGACATTGACCTTGTATGACGGCGATGAAATGTATATTTTTATGGCGAAATTAAGAGTGGGAATTACGAAATAATATGAATGGAAATTAAAAGTTTAACAAGAATTACGGAGATAAACTTTTCGAGAGTCTTACGTCTCTTGGTTCCGAATATAATCCATTCGTTGCCTGGGAACGATAAAGGAAAATTATCCTTGGCGTTGATATCGTTAGGCTGAACCAATTTTCGCCTCGATCCAAACTGAACGGAAATTATTAGCATTGAACTAATCCAAGCATTTCTCATCTAAATGTTTTTTCTTTATTTTCGTCTTGCTGTATATTATATCAGATGGAGATTACATTTTGACATTTTATCTTTAGATAAATGATGATGTTATATTTTGTGAGGTGACATTGATAAAGTGTGTATGGATTTTAAAAAGGCCCCTTTGATAACATCTTTGAGAACTCTCGTGAATTCTCAAATAATATGGTTGGCACAATTAAATTTCGGGTATGAATCGTTTATGATTTTAATCAGTCTGCGTCCTTTGTGTAGATTAAATTTATTGGATTAATTAGTATATAATTACACCGCTGCTTTTCTTTTTAATTAATGTACGCGTAGGTTCCAATTTTACAATTATACATATAGAATTCGAAGTTAAATCACGCTCGTAATGTAAAAGTCATGGACGCAACTTGTAGGGAGGGGTGCGTGGGGGCCCATGCTTTTAGGAGGTCCCGAAAAAATGCTTAAAAGACTCACCTATTTGAATGAACAAAAAATTAAATAATATTTTAAAAAATTAAATATATATATATATATATATATATATATATATATATAAGTTGTTGAAGGAAGCCCAGCGGTCACTTACCATTTACTCATTTACTCTATCGCTGAAGAAGGGCATAGGCCCGATAAGCTTGCGTGTTTTTTGTTTTTGTGTTCGTGCGTTCAATGTGTCTCTTCGACGCCCCCAGCAGCCTGCCAACTTGGTCTCCGACTTGGTAAGTGTCCGCTGGGCTTCCTTCAACACCTTGTTGCCACCCACCTTTTCATTTCCTTAAGTCTATATATATATATATTTTATATATATATATATATATATATATATATATATATATGTAACATTTACTGACCAAGGCTTGTCCTGCTAACAACACTTTTTAAATATGACATTAATAACTCTATGGACACCGATGAACTATTGGATTTAGTAATGATTAAATACAGACGCGTAAATCTATAGCAATGTGTGTGCAGGTGAGATGATATATTTGACATCGACAATAACTGTGACGCCAAATGAAAGGTCTTTTTCAAAATTAAAGCTAATAAAAATCTACCTACACCAGAGGTAGATAAAGTATTATCATAGGGTTGCCAGATTTTGATTTTGAAGATACGGGACAAACAACAAAATTCTCCAATAAAATACGGGACTAATACGGGACACTTAAAATATCTATTCATGGGTTTTAAACATTTATAGTGGCATTCCTTATTTAACGTAAAAAATTAACAATGAAAAACAATTTAAAACTGTATGCATATATTGTAAAATTAATCTCTGACTTAAAATACGGAACATACAACTTTGAATTGAATTTTCAGTTTACAAAGTTTTTATTTCAAAAAAGATTTCTTTTATAACCATACATGTGCTCGGAATGATGTCTAGTTGTACATAATTTTTACATTTTTCCACTTTTTAGTGAAACTGTTTCGGACCAGGCAAAAATCCGTTCATGCTTATTGCCTCTTCAGGGTGGTACATGCAAATAGGATAATTGTTTTGAAACCAATTGGCAGATGGGTTAATTACTTTTAAAAAGAGATATTAAAAAATAAATACACATTGAATTATATTTAGAGAGTTTACATCAGCATTTTACATTATAAGACAAATTATAAAGATGACAAATCTTCAATAATACTCAGTTGACTTACATTTAGTAAAGTTTAATTGGAATTTAACATTAATTACAGAAATGAATTTAATATTTTCTTTTAAATTTTACAAATTAATATTTTTCTGATGATTTTGCATCTCTCTGTAATTGTTCATTTTGAAGTACGTACATACTGATAAAACTCGTTGCACGACATATTTAAATTTACTAAATACTGTAAAATTGGTTCCACTGTAGATATGTTCGGTCTCTTCCTCTCTTGGCTCCTAAGGAGCATTGTGCGCTGGAATACTGAATACATACTCGCAGATAAATAGTAATAATTGTTCGTAAGATTCGATTTTATTTAGAATATCTGACCATTTCGCATGGCAAAGTTTCTTATTCCAATCTTCCATATTTGACTGGAGGTTTTGTTCAATGATTTTCTTCAGAATTGTCCACTGATTCAAGAACAGGGTACTATCCTTTATTCTTAGTCCTCTTTAGTTGAGATAGGTGCAGGTTTCTTCGAATTGTTCCCATGTCGGAACTTTAATAAGTGACATTCATGCGGAAGTGTTAATAGGCTTCAGAGGTGAAATCCATTTCATAAGATAATCATAACAGGTCTGATAGAACAATTCTACTTCTGACAAGAACTTACTTTTCATGTATTCGTAAAACATTATTTCTACAAATAATCGACTTTACACTTAAAGGGAAAAAAATTGCTTCCATTCTTTCTTTCACACAATCTGCGGTCTCTTTTAAGATTTTTAATACTTCGACAACACTTTTTTCTCCTCCTTCAATTTGCATGATTTTTCTATTGAAAATACTCACCAGACTGTAAGTCAGGTGAAAATACTCTTCTCTCAATGAATCATTGAAAAATATTTCCAGGATTTTAGGAATGTTTCTTTCAGATAGTATTTCATTGCGGTGGCTTGCAGGGTAAACTGTAGATGTAGATGTATGCTCTCAACGCGTCATACAGCTTTAGAATCCTGTCTACTGCATTCGATAACGAAAGCCATTTTAAGTGTGAAAGGATTGATTGATATTAAATGCCAAAATTATTACAAAAGTCTTTAACACTCTCTGTTAGCACCACAAACAGAAATTAAAGAATCTTTGTGTGCCTTTTGTTTCCTCAGACGGCTCTGTAGGACTCTGTTGCTCCAGGTTCCAGTTGGCCTATTTTTAACATTACATTTAAAAAATTAGGATGAGTTACTATATCCCTACTTTGGATTGAGTTGCGAATTTTTATTGTTGGGTGTTACAAGGAGGGAAAGGGTATACTGACGCGCATAATGTGAGCACAAACGCTGAGCGGGTTACTATAAAATACAAATAAAGCGCTTTTATTATTTTTTTAACTCAACATATATGGCGACGTAAATACGGGACATTTCCTACGTCTCGACAGACATTTCCGAGACAACGGGACAAGACAATGAAATACAGGACAGTCCTGTCTGGCAAACCTAATTTATCACCTCTTTTAATAGAAAACTTAGGAGCATGCAATATGAGAACTGGTAAATGATTGAGAAATTTTCAGAATTGAAACGGCGAAAACATCAATAATAATTAAAATCATATAAAAATAATTTTATAACGAATTTTTTTTACTTAGATTAGATTAGATATGGTCTTTATTCGGAACGAGTTTGAGACTAGGAAACCCCATCTTCCACCTAACCCCTTTTCATGATCGAAATATAGTAATAAATCCAAGAAATAAGAATAATATAATAATAATATAATAATTGCAAAACGATAATAACTGTGTTGAAAAAAATAGACAAAAAACACCGAGGTAGGAACACACCCACATAGAAGGGGTGTGAAAAATCTGCGAAACCAACTAAAGACCCCAAAAATTTTACTTGCAGTTGGGGAGCCCAAAATCTTAGTTACTTCCCCTGCAGGAGTAACCGTTTGTGCAGTTTTGCAGCTCGAGTTCCACGGTTCCCCGCCCCTTCCTTTCTCCTAGTTAAGTCGACTGACCGTCCGCTCCTCGCAGTCCCACCGCGGCTTCCCCACCGGAGGATCTTTCAGGACGCATTAGAAAGCGCCATAAAGTCATAAAAGAACAAAAGATAGCGCTGCGAGGAACGGAATCGCAGAGTAGGTCATAGGCAAACAGCGGAAGGAGTAGGAAAAAGTTTGACTCGCGCAAAGTCGCAGAAACAGAGAGAGATAGAGGTATGCACACGCGCATAAAAGCGAGGTCTCGCGCCGCTGCCATGGGATGAAGTGGAAGCAGGAAGGATGCGGGAGAGAAAGAGAGGGCATTTTGAGGTGGTGGAGAGAACAAAAGACTTCTGAAGGAGAGAGGGAGAGAGATGGCGGCTGGAAATCAAAGGAAAGAACTGGCAGAAAGGGGAATTGGGAACGTAAAGAGAGAAAAGGATCGGGGTGAAGGGGGAGGGAGGGAGGAGGATAATAAAAAGCGCGGGCGAAGGTTGGAGGTTGGAGATAAGGGTGGCGGTGGCGAGGAGTGGCGTAGGCTGGAGTGATAATGTCGCTGATGAGGAAAGATTCCTCTCGGGTCGCCCTTTGACAACTTCTACTTTTCCCTTCAAGGAAAAAAATAATAATAATAAACCTCAAACAACCTGCCTCCTTTTCTTGAGGTCCCCACCCTCTCCTCCGCCGGGGAATAAAACGAACCCCTTTTCGCCGAAAAAACGAAAGCCCCTTATATGCACCGCCTTCATCATTCCTATTCTCCCCATTCCTTTGCTTTCGTTTCACGGTGTCGAATATTAAGGGGATCCCACTGTCACGCCTTTTTCTCTCTATATATATATATATATCCTTACTGCCTCTGCTTTTTGCACCCTTTTCCGTTTTCATTTCCTTTACTCTTCTCCGTCTTCCCCCTATATATTCCGTTGGAATGGATTCCCTTTAAAGTCGCCAACTCAAACATTGGTTTGTGTTTGTCTTTGGCGGACTCCCCACTCCCTAAAATGCCTCCGTATCACTCCCGCAGCCTTTATCCAACCCTTCCACCGCCATACTGCCATCCTACGAAAATTTCCTCTGTCTCTCTCTGCAGCCTTAACTTCTAAACGTTCTACTTCTTTCTCTCCCAAAGTTCAACCACCTCACTCTCTCTCTCTCTCCCTCTTTAGCTTTAATCTTCGAGTTTTCAACATTCTTTTCTCCGGCTTACTTCCTCTCATTTCTCTCTCTCTCTCTCTCGCCTCCTTTATCTTTCTCCATTTCGCTCTTTTCATTCCCTCTCTGACAATTCATTAACGTTTTTTTCCCCGAAGAAATTCCATTTTTCTCTCACTCCCTCTTTCTCTTCAGATGTTCTCGCTCTCTTTTCCTCCTTTCCTCTCGATTACCCTGTAATTCCTTTGGCTTTTATTATTCTCTTTCGAAGTGTGTTTGTGTTGGCCATTACCGATTCGCCGCCTCCCTCAACTTCTCGCCATTTTACTTTCTCTCTTCACTTTTCTTTCTCTCCATTTTATCTCAACTCATCCGGAATTCGTTTTCATCTCATTTCCGTATTCGCTATCCTTCATTTCACGCAATTATTTCCCCCCTCTCCCTCCTTTCTCTCGTTTCATGAAACTTCTTTTTAATCCTTCTCAAGGCTGTATTCATAAGAGGTTTTCTTTACGTTTATATAGGTAATGGGTGTTATTTCTGTGGTGAATTTCTTTGAAACCACTGAACTTGTTCATAATTATTCCCTTTCATTAAATAGGTTAATATAATTAAATCATTTTAAAGTTTATTTCTAAAACAACGGGACACTGTACTTTTGATGAATCTCAACCCAGGTTAGATTTAGAAAGGTGTAGTATTCGGTCTTCATCTTGCTTTTCATTAATCTCTTTTTTGCACCTCTAATTCTCCAAGTCCCAGTATAACTTCAAAATAACATTCGATGTATCAGTTTTCTTATTTCCACTGATAAAACATCAAAGAAACAATATTGAAACCAGAAATAGGCAATTAAAATATATCAGCTATATATTTTGGGAGATTTTAGAAGGGCATTTTCAGTAGAAAAGCATAATTCATTTCATTGCTGGCTAACTACTCATCATCATCATCCATTTCTTCCGCTTTCTCTCCTAATGTTTTTCAGATTTTCTTTTGTTTTCTGTCCGCTGTTGTTTATTTTCAATCCCATCATCTCCTTTGTCTGTTCCTTTTCTCCTTCGCCCTTGTTTGCGCTTTTGCGTTTAAGCTGAACTGCCTCCTGTCCATACGTTCTAACCGGAGGAGTTAGGAGAATGAAACCGCACGCTTCGAAACATTCTTCTGTTTTTCCAAAGCCTCGTTATGGGCGAAGGTCAAAAAGATAGCTATTAAAAACTTTGGCGGAGAATGGGTTAGAAGGCGTCGGCGAAATGAGAGAGAATTGACTTCTGAAATGATTAATTATACCCTTGCGGATTTAAAACGGATCCGCCAAAGTGTTAAAACCTCTCTTCCTCTCCCTACCTCTCTCTCCCTCTCTCTCTCTCTCCTTCTCTCTCCCGCTCTCTCCCTCTCTCTCCCTGGTGGAAGATGGAACTTCTTAGTCTCAATCTCGCCCCATATAAAGACCAAATCAATCAATTTCTCTCTCTCCCTCCCTCTCTCCCTCCCTCTCCCCTCCCTTTCTCCCCTCCCTTTCTCCCCTCCCTTTCTCCCCTCCCTTTCTCCCCTCCCTTTCTCCCCTCCCTTTCTCCCCTCCCTTTCTCCCCTCCCTTCCCTTTCTTCCTGTATCTCCCCCCTCTCTCCCTTTCTATCCTCAATCCTCGTGGCGGTTAAAGGATATCTCCAAAAAGGAAAATTTGGATTTTGGAATCCGCGGTCACAAGCCTAGGCTACTAAAGATATTCTCTCTCCCTCCTTCCGAAAAAATATGAAAATTTTATGAAGGTGCGTTTTATGTAGAATTATTACATCTGCAAAATATTTTACAGTCAATAAGAATAGTTCTCCGAGATTCCAGAAGAAAGGTGATTTGATTTTGAAGTTGATGACGCGTTTTACTTTACGTACTCTTAATAGTCGGATAAGCACTGTAGAGAACTCATATGCTGATTTCTATCGATGAGTAAAATAATTCAATCAACCCTTCCCTTCAGCACTTAAAAAACGCTCTAAATATAAAATAGTTTTCGTCCCGAGAAATTAATAAATAATGACTTCGACACACTTTTATCCCATTTAATTTAAGTAATTTTACCTTCTACGTAAAGTTTATTTTTATGAAATTGAGAGTTTCGCAAAAAAGTCAAGCTTTTGAGTTAGTCTTTTCATTCGAAATATTCCTTTTCTGATTTTGTTCGTGCCGTCGTCGGCGCTCATAAATTACTTCGATGATTATTTTTATTTTCCAGATGCAATCGACGGAGCAATTTGTATAAATAAGCGGCGCTGGGTATTTCCGCTTAAAATCTACCACATTTATGGCCAATCAATAACTTTGACCGAAAGTAGGCGAACGTAATTTTGTATACTTTTCTTCCTCGCTCACGTTAGATACGAGATTCTTCAAGACGATAATAAAATAAACGTTCAGTATTTGAGCGACGAAATCGTTATCAGAGATCTCAGCGTTTTATGTGAGAGTTGGCAGAGGGGGAACAGAATACGGAGATAAGAAATTGGGAAGAATGTGAGGGGAGGGATGATTTCAATGCCACGCCACGATTTCCTCCAGCAATTCTCACAGGAAAACTTACGTACTCCGAAATCCGTTGTTATAAATATTCTTTGCAACCGCAGAATAACGAACTGGTGACTTGGCAATGAACGGAAACGAGAGAATAATAGTATGTATACTCGCACATCTACTTGCTGTTGAAGTGTGAGCGATTCTCCTATTCTGCGCGGAAGGAATCTCTCTTAATTTTCATCAAATTCCGGTTTTTATGATTATTGATCATTATTACGTCAATATATTATACGTTTAAGGGTTGTTCACATCCTTTTAGTGCTTTCTAAACTGTATTTTCATCGCCCTTTAATGCTTCTTTTGTTAATATTTTAAGTGGTTTAAAGAATCCGCTAATGAGTTCGAATTGTCTGTCTTACCGACGCGCTAACTCCTCCCAAACAAATGCAGCTAGAGACTTTGTTTTTTCGCCATTCGATTTAGTATTCTGTCTCGTTGCGCACGTTTTTTGTGGATGTTCGTCTGTCCGTCATTCCGACGCGCTAACTCGTAAAGAAAAGGACCTAGAAACTTCGTTTTTCACCAATCGATTCCGCATTTTTCTCGTTATGCATGTTTTCTTATGGAGGTTCTAGTGACTAGCAGAATGGCTGTAGAAATTTAAATTGTGTTTCTTAACAAACGTTTTGTTTAAAAAATCATTCTTATTAATTATATTAAATTATTTTTTATAATATTATTTTAAACCAATCACACTAGTATACATCAATTTTAACATTTTGTATTAACAATTTCTTTCGAAAAAACCACCATTTACTGCCTACTTCAGCTGCCGGGCACCAGTAAAAAACTTTTCAAGAAAAACTCGACTGTTTCTAACATTCTTGCGGCTCCGTTAACACAACCCAACGCTAAGAATAAGCCGGCTCTCGCGAAGACAAAGGGACCACGGCTTTGAGTCTTACCGCAGAGATGATACCACCTTAATCAGGCGAAGCACCTGCAGCACTCACATAAATCGCGAGAAGGTTCTCTCAACATAGAAACTCTTCAGCAAACCATGTATTTACTTTTAAATTTTAATACTTGACGGATTTTTTATGTTCTCCAAGTGGAAAAAATAACATCTCAAGAACTTGTGAAGTTAAAATATTGAGGTTCGAGTGCACTGAAAGTTTTCATACAATACGCCTCAGTGGCGTTTTATGAAAAATATTTGGTCCAGCTGCAAAGATGCATCTGCGTGCTTTTGAGGTTAGAATTGGATGTCTTTATGGCAAATAGAAAAAATCGAGAATTATGATGAATCTGACTTCTCGGCAAATAGTAATTTTATTATATGTTTTTTCATTATTTGTATAGGCACTGGGGTTTCCGTGGTATTAGAAACGGCAAATGAATCGAAGCTACCGCAGTTATTCTTAGAGTTATTATTCGAATAGAAAATTCGGTGAAATCTGCCACTGTGGGAAATCTAGTCTCGATTGTTGAAGACCCTATTCGAACGTATGAATTTCGGAAAACTTTAAGTCGAACTGGATTTCGGGATGGCTGGTGCGGATTGGGTGTGAAGCAACGCAGAGTTCCTTGTTCCAGGGACTATAAAAACAGATCGCTTGCGATATCGCCTACTAACCAATCGATAATGTAACAGAGTAGGTTTCGATATCTATGAGACTTACAATTAGATCACATCTAAAGGTGACATTGATATTGACTTTCTTTTTCTAAAAAGAAAAAGCAGCGAGATGGATGATATTATGAATGATATAAAGGTATAATGGTGGAGATCTTGAAGTTATGTAATCGGAGATCTTCTGCTTCAGCAGAAGGGTAGGGAATTTGAGAGTTACGAGTATAAGGTGATAAAGCGATCCGCAGAGACTTAAATTCCGCTCCTGATCGTCACTGATAGCTTATTCGGATGAAACTTGGAGTTATTCTGAATCTCCTTCATCGATATCAGCTATTCATTTGAATTAAAATGTCGGTGTATGTAAAAGTCCTCAATTTCTTTGTATAAGGGTAATTTTAGAAAAGTCGAGCAACTTATTGTAACCAATTCGCCGCAATGTTTATTGATGCGGGGACTTAAAACCTCTGACATACAAATCCTTTGAGTACTTAAGTGACTTATTGGAAAAATGTAATGCAATTTATGTAATAAAAATATCAATCACTGAAATGGAATTTTAGATAACACTGGAAGCATAACTCAGGTATATGTGACAAAATAAATATAAGAACCGAAATAATACGTCCATCTTAACTGGTAAATACCAACGGAAAAAGCAAATAAAAAACATCCTAGTTGTTTCAAGTAAATGTGCGTTTATCTTCGCTACTGACATTTAAAAACACATAAAAGCAATGGAATAATTAAGTCCTCTCAGTGTAATTGCACTCGATAAATATTTATGTATATACTTTAGAGCAGCGGTGTTTCGCGACCAGAGCCGGTACAAGACATTCTTGCATCCTAGGCATGGTTTGAAAGTTACGCCCCTCTTCTAATGAAAGTGTACAGTACACAATTTTACCAATCGAAACAGTAGTTTATTTACAATATAGAAGTAAAAAATATATAAATTATATTTTATAATATAAAATTTCACAGTTAAAAGTTCAAGTGCTCATTTGCCGCGCCCCTAAGTGTGCAGCGATCTAGGCGGGTGTTTAGCTCGCCTAGCCATTGTCCCGACTCTGGTCGCCACACTTAAAGCGTTTCACCGAAATTTTTAATAACTGCTGTTAAAATATAAAGTGAATTTTGGAATTTTTTGTATTTCTCTTGTAATTTTTAATAACAAAAACAATGTTTATGCTATCCATCAATCCTAAGTACACATTTTAATGACATTATAGAAGTGCATACCGGTGTGTGGCCCAGGGACACCGATACTTCGATTTGAAGTCAAATATAATTACACATTTTAATCTCATTATAGCAGTAGCGGTGTGTGGCCCAGGGACACCGATGCTTCCATTTGAAGGTTAAACTCTTCAATTTTACACACTACTCTTTTAAGCTTGGCGGATTGCAGTGTTTGCAGCATATCGCCCGCGTGAGCATCGACCGTCATGTGTGTCGTGACCGAAAAGAAAGTTGAGAACCGCTGCTTTAGAGGAAATGAGGCGTGAAAAGTCCAGTCAGGGAACGAAGGGTTGAGCAATCGCCGAATTTTTCAGAACTTCAGCGTTCTCCCTCGCTTGACCGCGTTGCAATTGGGTGAGGATTGAGACGAATGAGTTATTTCAATGTCAGAAAGCAGGCGCTGATTAAGAGTGACAGCGGAGACCAAGCGAAGTGAGGAAGAGAAGGTTATGGCCGATGGGGTTAGCCACGCAATCGCATTAATCATTTAATGGCGCGCGGACTTTGAATCATGGATGTCGTTTTTTATCGTCTGGCATCAAAGGAATTCAGCGAGAGGAGCGTCGACCTTCCATTAATGAGCGCCAAGTGCGTTGTCGCCGAATTTGTTGACCTGCAATGTAAATATTCGCCCGAGATATTTTTTTTTAGCTGCAGTAGGTTGCTAAAGTTCGAGAGAAATATAAGTGACTATTTTCCTCTAAAAGCTGTAATTTAATCACGACATCTCGAATATGATATACTATGCCAACCAGCGGCTTTATAAAAACAAACCCTGGTAGTTAATGGATAAAATTACTTCCTGAAAACACAAAACATTTTAAATTTATATGGTATGCATTGTTTTCTTTATCTCTGAGTGAGGACTGTCATCTATAAAGTATCACGAGCGTCTCTCCTGTTTGACAGTAGATCTCATTCCTATAATATTAAATTTTAAAAAACGCTTTCCTCTTCGCCAAATAAATAAATACAAATAATTCGGAATAAATGTGTGAGTTTTCAAAGTAAGGATTATCAGTAATTTAAGAACATATCTTGTGGCAGGAAGAGTAAGAACCGTTATTTTTTAATCATATTTAGTAAAGTTTTAAGAAAGAAAGTCGAATATCCGAACCGTGTGGTATATAGCCATTGGAGAGGGCAAGCGAGGGAGAGAGCTTGAGGAGAGAGGGAGTGGGAGGGAAGGAGGAAGAGGAAATGAAGTGGCCGCAGGGAGTCTGAGTCCACGTCTTCGGATTGTTGCAGCAAGCGAATGTATTTCTCAAAACAATGTGCTCAGAGGGAGGCTTACGAAGAGGGGGGAATTCGTGAATAGGTGAATAGAAGGCGGTAGGGGATTATATGGAGGGAGAATGGGGGCTGAGTGATTGTTTGGAGCGAGCGAAAAGGCTAAATCAGGAGTGAATTGCAACTGGAGTGGAGAGATAACTACTGAGAGACGAGTGCGGTAATGATTCGCATTACGTTGAGAGAGACAGAGAGAAGGTTGTTGGGAGAGTAGAGTATCTCTCTCCATTGTTTGCGCGCTCGATATTCGCTTATCTCCTGTTATTCCCTCTTTCGTCCGACTGAAACCCAAGTTGCGACTCCATCAAATCTAAATCCCGTCTACATATCTCTCTCTCTTTCCCCATCAACATCATCTCTCTCCCTTATTCTCATTTTATAATGCAGATGTCGCCATGGAAACGAGGTGGATGTATCATCATCTTAAAACAATCACTTTCCATATTAAAAGTTGTCAAATTGATTTGTTTTTATGATTTTACTCTTTTTATTATTTGTGCGAGAATTGGAGCGGAGGAATCGACTCGATTCTTTCTATAATGGTTGGAAAATATTTTTTGTAGTTTCATGTCGGTAAGAAATTACGCCGGTTTGTGTTTAGAAAAGGCGTTCGTAACCTTTTCAATGTGGCCAATACGAATGATCATAAATAACATAAACGAACGTCAAAGTTATAAAAATATCCTCTCATACTTTTAGGAAGATAACAGACGGACAAACCAAATTACTGGTTTTATGCTTCGTAAAAGTTCACGGTAAGATTGCTAAAGAGCATGGTGGTGGTCGCGAGCACGAGGTTGCCGACTCCACGTTTTTTAAATTTACTTGCTGTAAATTGTTTTCTGTTTTCTTTTAATTTCTTCTGTTCTCAGTCATTCATTTTTAAATTACGGAAAGGTGTAGAATTCTCTGGTAGGAGACGTCTAGACATATGTTGAGATTTTGTGTTGGATATAGTATAAACTTGGAAGTAATGCCTCTATCTAATTACGGGATTAAAAATTCACATCACAAAAAGTTCTCGAACTGATGAATATTAATTACCAGTCCGAAGAAAAAAATTTCATTCCCGTATCATAAAGCATTCTTATCTCATTAAATAACGTAACCTTTTTCAATGAGCCATTACTAAGACATTTGCGTATTAATCCCGTATCTCCTTTCCTAAATAGTGAAATGCTCGCTTCCCCAGTTAAATATTCATGAACAGGGCTCTAGCGGTTACAATGTTTGAACTCGATGTGAGATTTTCTCTCACAAATTCTTTTTCGGTTGAGTAGCCCAGAATTATTCGAGAGAGGAAGAGATTCCTTTTATTTAGGGATCATTTGCGAAATGTCGGACGTTATTCGTAAAGAGAAATGTGCCCTTTCCTTACTTGAAAGAACTTTTGACTCACACTTGGAGGATTTATACGAAGTATACGTTTAAACTTGATGCGTCACACTTTTATGCCTTTTCCTTATTCTAGAATTGCTTCGATTCCGATGTGGAGAATATATTTCAGTTTTATTTTAATGTTTAAAATCTTTATATGACAACACTCGCTTCTTATGAATGTCAGTAATAACTAATGAGCTATTCTAACGTCAAAATGGTAGAATGTGACATTTTTCAAAACTATAATTTAACAAGTTTTTGTTTATCAGTGAAAGCATCCTGTAATTAATTATTTCTTTCAAAGTCCAGTCTTTCTGCCATTTGGATATTTTCTAATGTTGAAAATGTAACTACCCACATTTGTTAGCTGCGAACAGAGACGTATCTGGGAGACATGGCGCCTATGGGAAAATTTTAGGAATCACCTAAATTACGTGGAATATCATTTTTTCTGCTTTAAAAAATAATAGTAGCCTTTCATCAACAACGACTTTAGCATTGAATTATTAAATTAATACTTATTTTTGGGAAGTAAACTTTTGGCATTTTCGCAGGAACGTTTGGTACCTATGGCTAATGTCACCTTCGCCATACCATTGTTAAGGCACTGGCTGTGAATGAAATTTCTTAGAATTGCGTGTTTTTTAAACGAACCGCTATGAAAAGTCAAACACTTGACTAGTATAGTCGGCTCTTATTTTAAAAATTCAGCAACTTAGCAGAAACTCTTTCATAAGACGAGAGTAGCGAGTCGCGTGGTCGAGTGTTTTACAGTCGCCATGGTGCTCGAATCTCTCCGATTTCAACCCGAGGCTGCTCCACTCGGGCGCGTACCCAGTGAAGGATACACGAGTACAACTCTCGATTCTATCGTTGTGAGGGAGTTGAGTGGCTGATAGCCATCTCGCTGCATATCTCGAGGACGGACGGATGCGGTAGCAAATCTTCCTACCTCGTGTAGAGGAGGTGAGTGTGCAGACTGAGAGGGCATGTTTGATTCCTTGGGTGTTCCTGCTGTGGGTTGCGGGACGGCCACTTCATTCCTTTGGGAGAAACGGAGAAATACTTTGAGTATTTCACACCCAGTTTAGAAAGGACGAAGAGAGAGAGAGTGTGTGTGTGTGTGTAGGACGGAGTAAGCGTCCTGGAAACTTTGTAAGAGGTCTAATGAAAGAACGTAATTTTCTTTCCTCTTTCGCTTTCTCTTTTTCTCCATACAGCAACCATTAATTTCGCAAAGCTGGTGAATTAAACCATACGTATGTATTTTTTTACCCTGGCAAACCTTTGCATGAATTCGACGGAAAGAAGGAAAACAATTTTGGTCTTGAACTTTAATCGTACCCGGATCTTTCACTTGCCCGGCAGAAGCTCTAACCGTTTAACCATTAAGGTAGACTAAGTACTTGACATTTACGTAATACCCTGCAATTCACGTGACAGAATGGCTTTGATAGTTCAAGAGACTGATTAGCCAGAAATACAAACAAACATCACCGGACAGGTGGGTGGCAGAGAATGCAGTGCATCAGAATCTATAAAATCGAACCTGCAGACTTGAATATCCTGTTGTGATTTAGCAAAAATGATCCTCGATATCGCTTCGTCCAAAAATCTATCTCGCGTATTTTATTATTGCGGTCTTGCCTTCCTATATGGGCAGGTACTTCCTTCCTTAGCTAAGGTTTCTGATCTGTATTTCTCTAGGAGTTTCAGTCTAGCGTTCACTCGAGTGATTCCCAATTTAAAATTCTTAATAATGAATTGACGCCATAAATACGGCCGTATATTTGTTTCACCAATCTTGCGGTCATACGCTGCACTTTTTCCAACTCGAGTATTTGGCTTTTTTCATGTAGATCTCTGCTTTCTAACCAACAATAGGTAACATGTTTCTCAAAAATTTTACGGTACCATTTCAAATCACTTTTCCTATGAAACCTATTTTCTTTTTGGCCGCACCGAACACTCGTTATTTATCAGTTCTTAAAAACTTTGTCTCTGCAAAATAAATAATTCGGGTTCTACATCTATACATTTTTGTCGTCCAACGTGTACTAATCTGTTACTACAGTGGAACTTCCATAACTCGAATGTCTATAACTCGAATTTTCCTCAATTCGAAGTGAATTAATTTTACCAGGAAAAATCCCAATCTTTTAAAACGTATTCCTATAAGTCGAATTTTCTATAACTAGAATATTATTATTATTATTTCTCTTCTCTTTACACATATGTTACTTTTTAACTTGATCTCACTAATTCTTTACCCACCCACCCGTTCAGAAATTGCCTCAATTTAAGTGCAAAGTGCGGCTGAATAGCGGATGCTCCTCTTGTGCGAGCAGAATTCCCGCCCGCCTTCATTGTCCCACTCCTCCTCTTAATCTATAAACTCTCCTCCTTCCTTTTGTTCGTCTGGGTGACTTCTTGACTGAGCGTCGCCTCCGCATTTAGAAGGTGGGACCCGATAATTAAGACGTGGGACCTCGAAATCTTTCACTTCTCTTGCTCGAGCCTATAGCGCCACTTGGCGGAAAGCCTCTTCTCCCACGAAACAAGTGAAAAAACTTCGTGTTTTCATTAGTTGCGAAATAATGTGCCATTTACGCTAATGTAAAAATCAAAGAGAAAGTATTTAATGTGCTAAGAAACCGTATGAAGTGGAGATTCTGCACGTCACTTGCTTGTCAGTGTTTTTTTAAGTTCCCATGCGCGTTTCCTCTCTGGTTCTGAGTGATAGGAAGATTTTTATCTCGATTTTAAGACGATTTTCTGCCGAATCACCGGGAATTCATTTGCTCTGTCGGAAAAACCATTACGCATTTAAAACTCATCGAGTCACTGCTGCCGTTCCCTCCGCCTGCCGGAGGCGCGCTCTCCCCACGGCTTAAGCTCCCGTGACCTCGCCAGGTCAATTAAAATTCTTTTTATGAAAAAAAAAACGAAAAGTACGTGCCTCATACGAAATTATGATCAAATGCGACTTGCTAGGATGAAGTTTCGAATCCTTCGCGTGGTAATTTTACCACCAGGAAATGCGTTCGATAAATGAAATTACAAAATGGCCTCGTTTCAAACTTCGTCTTTAAAAAACATGTATGTATATTTTCTTCTTGTCGTTCCACTGCAGGTATTGGCAACATTAATTCCGACCTCTTTTCGCGAAAACTTTACGAATAAGAATTTCAATCTCAATTGCATTTTTTTATTCAATTAAAAGACTTAGAACTTAATTCTCCAGCGAAACTGACTAAACAAATTTTGAGTTATCTGTAACAATGGAGGGATCATATCGGGAAGTTCGCCTAAAAGGATTTTGACCGGGTTAATTCGAAGGCTTTTCAACCGAGGGCAGTTTCTAACTTCTTCCCACTGCGGAGGACGTGAAGTTCGACTTCATTCCACTCTACCTCTATCTTTCTCTCTCTACTCCCTCCCTTCCTACCCTCTTCCCCACCCTTCTTAATTCCCCGACCCTCTCCAATTCCGCACCCATTCCTCGCTTCCGACTCGTCCCTTCGCCGAGAGCAAGAAGAATGCGAAAAAGTCTGGCATTCACTCAGTGGAAAAGAATAGCTCTTTAAGTTCACTTTTATTTAGTCTTCAATAAACATTCTGTCGCCCAGCCTTTTTTCGTTTATTTTGTCGTCCTTTCCTCCCAAGAGCTAATTTCGTAAGAGCCAATCTCTTATAAAAGATGGCGAAAATGCCAAATTGACCCAGAAAAATTAATCGGGATTTTTTAAATCCAAACAATTCTGCGGAGGAGAAAGGATGCTAGGAGAGAGGCAAAAAACAGGAAGAGAAAAAGAATGTATTTTAAAAAGAAAGGAACGGTTATGAGATGACGAAGCGAAAGGCCTTGGATGGGACATATTGGATTAAGTGAACCAGATATCTAACGAGACTTAGGCTGCCTTTGTTTATGCTATCAACTTAACACTTTCTAATGTTATAAAACGCGTTAAAGTTATGCTGCATTGATAGATCATTAATATCAAAATTTGCGGTGGATGATGGGTCGGTGGGATGGACAATTGCTGCGTTCCTTAAATGCTTCTCAGTGAATCGTTCAAGTTAACAAGGGAACAGCGAAAGAATATCGTTTGGTAGGCGGTGCGGAAAAAAGATATTTAATTACAGGAATTTTAATGGAAACGAATCTTCTTCTCACAATGTTGTCTTCTCCGCCTTATTTCTCTCCGTTCGCCGTAAAAAATTCACGGACCATTAACAATTTGCTTTATTTAGGGAAATGGAGCTCCAGTGACCCATGGCATCCACGTTCCTTAATCGCGCATTCAGCCATTAAAATAATAAATATTTCCAACCCCCATCTTCCTCACGCCATCTGGAAGACATACTCGCTCAATTCTCGAAATGTTTTCTTTTCAAAATCTTATTATCCGCGCTAATTACAGCCCACAGTATTTTATATTAATTCTCTCGTCCCTTCCAGCTCATTAAAAGCATTCCCGGGATTCCTATTTTTTATGTATTTTCTCTCTTCGGCTGTCCCATCTGCTTCCCTCAAGGATCCTTCTTTTAATCCCTTCCCCTTTCCACCCCTCACTTCCTCTCTCTTTCCCCTATTCTCCCTAAACCCATTGTTTTCCCACTAGGGTAATTTTTCAGGACTAAACTCCCCTCTTTTCTTATTTTGATCGTTTTTTACTGGAGCCTTGGCCGGACGAAATTTGTGGGCTTAATGGTGCAACATACATAGTGCGACTCCCTTTCTTGTTCTTCCACGCTGCTTCTATTCGGGGAAAGAGTTAAACCCAACCCTCTCCCCCTACCTCCCCATCTCCCCCACATCTTTCCTCCTCCTACCTCTCCCCCTCCCTCACTCCTACCTCCCCCTACTTACTTCCCCCCTCTTAGACCGCGCAAAGTCAGCTCTCGGTCCTTCGGAAGGGACGGTAAGCCGTTGGCCCCCTTGGTGCTCTTCGTTAAGAGTAGGGTAATGCATGCACCGGGTTTCTCTCCTCCCTTGTGATTATGCTCGGTGTGGAAAGAGCTATGGCTATAATAATCCAAGAGGTTGATTACCCAAAAATAGACAAACACATTTCCCCGCTCTCTTCGTACTTGCATGCGAATTATCTCCAGAGGCTTTCGTTAGAATCCCGCTTGATTTAATGCAGCGTCTTCCTCGTCTTCTTTTGTTTTCGCGTGCTTCCCTACTCGCGCGCCTTCATTGCGAGAGAGAGAGAGATTTAATTGCGGTATTTAAGGGTGCCCCATTCCCACCGTCTCCTCTCTGGCTTCTCCTTCGGAGAAAAGTGAAAAATGTTTTTTAGTAAAAACGCTAGCGGTTTTTTCCCTCGTAGTTTTAAAAAAAATTTAATTCTCCATTTATCCTTAAAGATGTTTTTATGTGCATAAATTTCGCATGTCTGGACTCGAGTTGTTCGAGCGAGTTTCTATTTTTTTTAAATCCGAGGGCCGGTAGGTTTATTGGATAGGTCACGTGAAGGTAGCGAAAAAGAGAGAGAGGTAAACTGTGGTAATATGTAATAAATACTCAGCCTCTAACTCTCTCTCAGGATAATTTTCTTAAAAATATAAAACGAAAGAATAAAGAGTACTTGCTAATATTAGGTTAGTTTTACGGAATTGACGTAATTTGAGGAGACGCTATTTTCGTTGCATTCGCCAATCCATTCATAATTACAAAAGAACTATTCTAAAAGTTCTTAAATCTTTATTCGATAATACGGGAGGGAAACCAAATGTTCTATATTTATCTTTTGCTGGGTGTTCCATTTTTTAAATTTACTCTTTTTTATTGCTAAACTTCTAATTGTCTGTGGTGGTGTATTCGCCAATTTTCGTGCAATTTTACGCAGATTTTGAAATTAATTTCAAGCATCGTTTTAAACTATCGCATGACATTGTAAAGCGGATTACTTGATCATAGCGGTTGAGTCGGGTCGAGAGGAGGGTCTCGGTTAGATCCTGACAACCACGCTCTCACAAAATAGGATATAAAAATAAAGATCGCCCCGACGTCTGGAGCAAAAGAATGGCGAAGGAAGTTTCACAGGACGTTTTATCTATAGTTCCTGGCGAGAAAAGCCTTCAGGTACAGGTGCAAGTTCAGCACCTGGCCCATCCCTTCCTCCTCTTACACCCTACCGCATCCATCCCCTCCCTCCCTCCTCCCCATCCCGTCCCTCTTTAAGGGACGCATGCTTCAACGTCAGGCGAAACCAGATTTACGAGAGCGACGCCGTCTGGCGGAGGGAGGAGACGTCAGCGGGATAGAAAAAAAGATCGGACGAGAGAGGGATCAACTGAGACGAATGTCGGAGAAGGAATGGAAGCAAGAGGGAAGGAAGAGACAGGGAAAGAGAGAGAAGGGATACAGAGTGGAAGACGGGAAGGAAAGTGATGGTAACGTCTCGCGGAGCGGCGACCGACGGTTTAATCAAAGAAGGAGAGAGAGGGAGAGGGGGAGGGAGGGGGCAAAAAAGCAGCCGAGAACATCTGGAGTTTTGGCGAAAGAGGGAAGCGAGTAGGTTGCGCCGTGTTTTATAACAACAGGAGGCTGATTGATGGGAGGAAAGGGGCGGCAACGGGGCGTGAGGACACGCGTGACGTCATCGTAGGGAGATCTTTCTTTGTTTTCTTATCCCTCCTCGCGAGAGAAGAGAGAAAAAGGAAGTGTGGGGTGGGTTAGAGAAAGAGAGAGAGAGGGTTGAAGCAGTAAGGTATGTTGAGACCCGATACATAAGAACGGCGGATGAGATGGAGAAAGCGGATTGATGTCGTCGTGTTGGAAGGCGACGGTGGAGCGATCCGTTCAGGATTCGCGACTTTTTTCCTTTTCGAGAAAAGATAGCCCTCCCCGTCGCGGCGGTACTAATTTTTCTTTCCCTTTGGACAGAACGGAAGCGAGTAACGGTTCTCGTGTAAGTTCGAAACGAGTGGAGGTAATTTTCTTTCCTGTGCCTGGTGAAAAATATGCCACCCTTTGGTTGGTCGGAAAAAAACGATCGTTCTGTTTCTATCGTCCGAACAAGTCATTCAGTCAAGTTCCTAAATATGCGAGTACCTTTATAAATACAAGCAAATGACGAGAAATATATCAATCAGTTAAATCATAAAAACGCCCCAGTGCGCAAAATTAAATTGACCGTAAACAAACAAAAATACGTTTATGAGGGAGTGATTAGCATGTCTGGCTCCCAATTCGAATTTGTATTATTCTTTGTTATCGTCTTTATGTTATTTATGAATGGCCGTTCAGTACTGTTTATGATTTAGTTAAAAATAAATGAAAAGCGGAGCTAAGTGAACTGATATTTCGATAAAAAAATAACTTGCGTGTTCAGTAGTCCACGATTAACTTAGCGTTTGGATACAATTAACAGAAGTCTCCCTAAAGTTGCTTTGTGCACCCACGTCACGTCGGATAATTTGCGCTTCACTTAGGGCTCACATACGGTCGAATTCAGAGTAAAACACATGGCATAAAATTCCCCAAAAGAAACGTAGAGCCTCTTTCATACAGCAGATGTAAAATTGATCGGAGTAGATTAAAGAAACCGGAAATCGCTAACGCGCGCGCATGATATATCTGCGGACGAATGATCGAACGAGTGAAAGGAAAAAATTTGGACGAGCGACGAAGAAAAATTTAATGCTCTCTGCGGACGCCATTACGAAAGCATTTCCAAGACGTGCAACTTTCGTACATCTCACGTCAGAGAGAGATGGAGAGATGGGAGGTGGGGTTGGCTCTAAGAGTGGAGGAAAGAAGAGCGATGAGTTTTGATGGGAAAGATATGCGACACATTCTCGTGAAAGGAAAACCTTTTTCGCGATATCTCACCTCTTGAACGATACCTCGTTTTATATTTATATATATATATATATATACACACACACATACATAGTAAGGATATAGCGATGCATGAATACATATGGCGCTCCTTTATAGCCATTACAGCCATGCACACGCGGTAAAATCGCTCCAAATCGTTCAGGACAAAATGCATTTCCAAGGATATCGGATAAAAATGTTCCCCGCCTCGGATGCTGAGGGCGCCTTCAACATGGAAATTTTTGGAATGGATTTTCCAATCCGCTTCTCTATCTCCCTCTTTCTCTGCCATTTTATTTTTCCCGAGTGGGTATATTTTATCCGAAGCGTTTTCCGATGCTAGTGTTCGCAGGACCGGGAGATTGTCCATCAACTTTGCAAAGCGTTTTCTCTCTTTTTTCGTATCTCTCTCTCTCATTCTCTCTCAACGGAGCAAAAGGATACTAGCTGAAACGCCCGGCTTCGCTCGGGAAAGGGTTTTCTTTTAAGTAGCAAACAATTTTTATTGCTTGGGGCCCCGCGCTGTCCGTGCCCCCAAAATTCTCACATGTGTTATTCGGAGAAGAGGTTCATACGAGATTTTTAACTACAACCTAGAGAAACCATTGAAAAATTTTAGTCAGGCTTGTGCTTGTTGGTGTATCTCAATGGCGAATTCATAATATAACCAAGAATATTTGGCGTAATCGAGCAGTTTTATTAAAATAGGAATTACTCCGAGCGCACCATAAGCCCTGAATTTTCGTTCCCCATTCCTTAATTACGCAAGCGATGTTTACATTAACATTTACTATTTTATGTATTGTATTGTAAATTTTTACCATTAATATAATTACGCATTAACCCTTACTTAATATTCCCATGGATAGATGCATCGAAGCCTTTAAAGCCGCAATAAAATATTTAAATTATGTCAATACCATTAGCCAAAACGTAAACAATAAACAACATCTTGGTTATCGAACAAACGTAAGTAGATGTATCGATTTATGTTGCGATAAATCTTTCAATGTTAATGGTAAAAGATAAAAATGTTCTAATATTCCTTCAAAATCATTTTACTCACTTTAAAACTATTCATAGACTATATTTAGGCATGAATCCATTTGTACCTTTTATCTTGGCGTTGGCTATTCTTCCTCTACGGCGCGCCACGTCGTGGATTTTCCTTGCATTAATCTTTACGTGGCTATCTCCCTTTGAAAAGGACAACAATTAAGAAATTTAGCTTTGTTGCCGCCTGGAAAATGGTCATCTAAACCGATAAATTTTGAGCTTAAAGGAACAATTCTAGCGATTTAGCATGTAATTCGGAAAAACATTAAAAGAATTAAAATACTCAGTCTTTCATGTGTAATAAGCCATTTCCCGTGATCGCAAGTTAATATTGAGGTATATTTATATCCACATCTGTGAAGGCCTGCATGGCATTTTGGGGTTTCTCCACACCATTTCCCATGCATTCTTATGGAAATAGTATTTTGTTGACCCCCCACGGTCTGCAAACCTAGACCACGTTCTTCCTTTGGTCCATAGGATGGCCCATGAAACTTTTGAATTCGAGAGCTTCAATGTTGTAAAAAAGTATAAAGAACGTACATGCACACACTAAAATATTTGTAAGATTTTTCTGCCTATATGTGTCGCTTTTTAGTGCTTTTCGTCATTGCTGAAAAGCACTATTATCTTCGTGATGTCCGTCCGTCCGTACGCATATATCAGGGAAGAATTGGCCTAACTGATTTCAATAAAATTTGGTACATAGAATAGTCACATAAATTAATGACCAAAATATCATATTTGCACCGAATCGACTAGGTACGCAAAGTTTAACTTTTTGGCAATTTTGAATTTGGAAGGAATTGGCTGAACCGATTTCAATGAAATTTTGTAGGAAGGAGGCGTGTAACATAAAAAACAAAATCAAGGTGTTTAATATAGATATAGAAAGCAGGGCTGCCACAATACAAGTAATAAAAATGTCTTTTTACAAGTATTTGTGTTGAACTGTTATATCAATTTTAACCAAATTTAAAATTTCTAATGTACACATATATACAAAACTATAATAGCATATTTGGACCGGATCAACCAAACGGGTGTCACACTTACAGATTAAATTCTTTCAGTAATTACGGATTTGGAAGGAATTGCCTGAACGGCTTGCAGCTGTGAGAATGAGCTCTCTGCGTATTAGGGCGCAGAGTCTCTTGCCACTTGTCTGCTCTCCTGCTGGAGGCACTTAAGCGGCTGTGGAAGTCTTGTAGATTGCTCCTTTGGGAGCATTTGGGCTCACTTTAGCCCTCTGACGCGGCTCCTCTTGGGGCCACGGACCGAAGTCTTGGCATTGTCAAAATATTTTTGGCCCTGAAAAGGTCCTGATTTTTCCCCCGCCGTTAAGTCCTCCGCCGTTTGGGGGGGAGGTCTTCTTCGGCGCCGGTCGATGCCCTCGGTCGCTTGTGCCTGTCCCAGGGGAGCGGGCGTGCGTCGGCGATCTCTTTGAGGATTTGGGCGCTGCGGTGAGCTGTGGATTCCCAAAAGCGGGCCGCCAGTGTCTGCATGGCTGCGGAGATCGGCTGTAGGGGCAGCCAGGTGTAGATGTCGGAGACCATCCTGCGTCTGTTGGCGATGGTTTTCAGGCAGGATCTCTCCACTTGGTTGAGGGCTGATTTACTCCTGCAGAGTAGGCGGCCGCTCCATGCAGGCGATGCGTAGGTCATTGTTGGTCGGATGACGGCGCGGTAGAGGTGGAGTTTCCTCTGCATGGGGATGAAGCGGTTGCGGAGAAGTGGAGCCAGGCCGAGTTTTACCCCGAGGGCTCGGTGGGCGACTCTCGCGGCGTGCCTCTCGAAGGTGAGCCTCCTGTCGAGCGAAACTCCCAAGTATTCGGCCGAGTTTTTCCACTCCGTCTCCTCGGTTCCTATCAGGATTCCATCCGGGTCCGGCGAGGAAGAGGTGGAGAAGATGACGGTTTGAGTTTTCCCGGAGTTAATTTGCAGCTTGGAGGCCGCAAACCACTCGAGAAGGGAGTCAGCTGCCCGCTGCAAATACTCGGCTGCCTTCGCTTTCTTCGTTGACCGGCAAAGAATGGCGGCGTCGTCAGCGTAGAATGCGTGCAGCGTATTCCAGCCTAGGTCCGTGGGGGCGTCGGCCGTGAATACGTTGTACAGCGTTGGTCCCAATACCCCCCCTTGAGGCACGCCGGAGTAGATGGACTTCTCGGAGGAGGTCGCCTGCTGCCAGCGTACGCAGAAGCTGCGGCCGCTGAGATAGGAGGAGATGATGCGGGTCTGCCATGCCGGAAAGTTGAATTTCCGCATTTTCCGGAGAAGTCCCTCGTGCCACATTCGGTCGAACGCCTTTGTTACGTCAAAGAAGACGGCGGCGACGTGGCGTTTGGAGTTGAAGGCGTCAGTTACGAAATTACAGACTCTCGCTATTTGGTGAGTAGTCGCAAACTCCGCGCGAAAGCCGAATTGCTCGTCCGGAAGGATGGAATTCTCGGAGAGATGGTGTTGAATTCTCGGCAGTAGCGTTCGCTCAAACAGCTTCCCCAGGCCATCGAGCAAGGAGATAGGTCTGTATTTCGCAGGGTCTCTGCATGCCTTCGTCTTCGGAATGCAGACAATGATCGCCTTTTTCCACTGCGTGGGGAAGTGGCCGATTCGCAGGCAGGCGGTGAAGACCATCGCCAGCCACGTCCCGAAGGCGATGGGAATTTGGCGGATTGCCTCGTTTCGAATGCCGTCTGGGCCTGGCGCCTTCCTTCTCTTGAGGGATTTGAGGGCTTCTCCGATGTCTGCTGAGGAGATGGTGGGCTGCGGAGAAACTTCCTCCACCTGAGAAGTTTTATGGCCCTGAAAAGGGCCTGATGTGTTGCGGGTCGGCGGGGCTGTCAGGATACCGGCGAGTAGTTGGCTCTGCTCTGCGCTGTTTGTCTCTGCGCTGGCTTCTTCCTCGTTGTTTTGGCCCTGCAAAGGGCCGGATTCCGTCTGGGTGGAATCCGCCGCCGCTTCCTCCTCCAGAGCGTCCTCGTTCCGGAAAACCGTCGTTAGGTATTCCGCCATCATCTCTGCTTTGTCCGCCGGTGTGATGGCAGTGACTCCGCTTCGATGTAGGGGCGGGTCGAGGGCGGTGTCCGAGCGGAGCGCTTTCGCCATTCTCCAAATGGACCCGTCTTGGATGTTGAGTGAAGCCATCTTGCTTTCCCACGACGCTCGTCGGAATTTCCTGATGGCGTTTCGGATGCGGTGCTCCTTTTCCCGAAGCCGCCATCGCGTCTCGGGATCGCCGGTTTGCTGGAATCGCCTCCGAAGCCGGTTTTTCTGTGTGATCTCCGCGCGGATTTCCGCGGGGAGTTCCATGTAATTATGGATTCGTCTCTTCCTGCGCGGGACGGTGGCGTCCATGGCGTTGGCGAGGTGGCGGGTTAGACGCGTGACGCAGTCGTCGATCTCTGCGGGCGTGGTGAGAGGTGGTATCTCCTCCGGCAGGCTGTCGGTGAGGAGGCGGCGGTAGTCGTCCCAATCCGTCTTGTCGAAGTCCTGCGTCTCTCGCTCGGGAAGGTGGAGTGGGCGAATGCCGAGATGGGCCACAACGGGGTTGTGGTCGCTCGGCAAGGCGGGGATTGAGGAAATGTGCAGAGATGTCTGCAGGCCTCGGTGGAGGAAGATGTCCAGGACATTTCCCGATCCCGCGCCGCTGTAGTGGGTGGGTTGCGTCGGCCCGGCGATGTTTATTCCTGCGGCGTCGGCCCAGGCTCGGAGGCGCCTTCCTCGGGAGTCTTGATTCCTGGAGTTCCAGCTGGGGTGTTTGGCGTTTAGGTCCCCCCCTATCAGGATCGGATGGCCAAGATTGGAGATGGCGTCCATGTCCTCAGGATAAAATTCTCGCGAGGGCGAGAGATATACTGACACGAGTGTCATGTATCCTTTTGACGTCCTGATAAGGGCTGCAGTGGCCTCCAGTGTCTTCAGGTCGGGGACCTGAAGCTCGGAGGACTCGACCTCTGTCGATATTATGATGGCGGTGCCTCCGGCGCCTCTCGCTCCGGGGGGCAGCTCCCTGTCGTTTCGGTAGATCCGAAATCCCGGCGCCTTCCAGGAGATGGGCTCGCGGAGGTGGGTCTCCTGTAGGAGGGCGGCAGCAACGCCCTGTCTCTTCAGGAGATGGATCAGCTCCGGAGTCTTTGATCTAATGCCGCCAGCAGCGTTCCATGTGGCGGCTGTGATATATGGCTGTCTTCTCCTAGGGTTGAACGCGGAGAAGATCAGTTAATTGAGTAAGTATGCCCTGCAGTAGGACCTGCTGCTGCTGCATCTGCTGCTGCATAGCCGCTGTGGCGGCAGTGAGGGAGTGGATGGCCGTCAGGAGACCGGCTGGAAGCGACTGCGCGTCCAGGGGTGGCGGCGCGGCGTTTCCGCGTTCTCTCCGGCGGCGAATTGCCTCTCGAAGAGGGATGCGGAGTTCCTCCGCCGACTGCTGCTGGTTGCGGCTAGTCTGTGGGAGAGATGGGAATTCCTCGGCGGTAGGTGCAGGCGGCGGGATGGAGATTCGCTGCCTCGGAGCCGGTCGCTGCGTTGGCACGGGACGAGCGGCGTTTCCTCTGCCCCAGGCGTTCTGTACGCCCAGTGAGGGATGTGGCTGCTTCTTGGTCGTAGGCGCGGGGCGCCGTGGTGTTGGCGCGGGGCGCCGAGCTGTCGGTGTCTGCCTCTGCTGCATTTTCTTCGTCTCCTCCTGCAGAATCGGGCAGTTTCGGCTAAATGCTGTGTGATCGCCGTCACAATTGCAGCATCTGGCCGGGAGGTCCTTCGGTTTTGTGCAGTCCCTCCCGTTGTGAGGTCCGGCACATTTGTAACACCGAGGAAGGGCGGTGCATTGCGCAGAGGAGTGCCCGAAGCGGTTGCAGCCAAAGCACATCTGGGGGCGGTTGTACTTGTAAACGCGGAGTCGGACTCGTACATTGCTAATGGCCTTAATGCTCGTGAGGCGTTTTGGCGGCCATTCTGGCGTGGCGGCTATAGTGGCTACGAATAGATCAGAGGGTGCCGACGCATTGTCACCTCGAAGGTTCCGCACCTTACGCACGGTTACTCCGAGAGCGTCGAGACCTTCGAAGATCTCCTCTGGGTTGTCTCGCGCATCAAATCCGTGGATAACGAATTGTGATGTTGCTTCTGCCTCCATGTTGCTGGTGGAGAGCTGAGCCTTATTCTGCACTAGCAGGGCCTTAGTTGTTAGGAAGTCCTCCATATTTGCAAGGGTGACGCGAATGGCGCTTTTTTCTTTCAGGGGGGCGACGGTGAAATTCCTATCCTTTACTACTCCCCTAATTAGGCCTCGCAAGTCTCTCGCGGAGACGATGTCGTAAACGATTAAAGAGGGTTTGCGGGGGGGCGGCCTACGGGCGGGAGCTTCCGTAGTTTCCATATTTTCGGACGCGGAAGGCTGCGGTTCAGGCGTGATGTTAAGGAGGGCTTCGTAGCGATTGCTGGTTGGAATGTTGCTCGCTATCTCGACCTTTTGCCTCTTAAGGAGGGATTCCTCGGCCGTCAGAAAGGCCGCGGAGCGGCGTCTGGGGTCATTGGCGTTAGTGGCGAGCGGGGCTCGCGCGGAGGCGGGGGCGCTAACTACCTCTGCTGGCAGAGAGTCGAGATTTATGGCAGATTTGTCCACAGTACTGCTCTGAAAAGAGCAGGACTGAATTTTGGTGGCTTTGTCTATGCTATCTCTCGAGTGAGAGCGGCTACGCCCTGGCGAATTCTTCGTCCCCTCTTGCCCTGAAGCAGATTTAGTTCTCATTCTCTCGGAGAACAGGGTGCGGGTTTTAACCCCCGGAAGGAGGGACGGAGATAAAATTGCTGGCTCCCGAGTCGTCTCCACCTTTACTCGGATGCTGCGCGTATATTTAATTAATCAAAAACGGGTTGCGGCTATCAGATTTCAACAAATTGCTATCTTACAGCTGCCTGAACGGATTTTAACTCAACTCTGCATATAAGATTTGTACCACGTACCATAATGAGATCAAGATGTTTAAAGCGGAGATAAAGAGCAGGGCTACCGCAGTAAAAAGTAAAATTATATTTTTACACGCATTTATAGAGAATTGGAAGCATGAATTTTAATCCAATATGGTACATATAATCTTCATATAAATAAATAACCAAAACAGCATATTTCAACCGGGTCGACTAAACAGGGCTACCACAATATCAAGGTTAGAATTTTCTGTATTTATGAATTTGGAAGTTTTTAGCTGAACCGATTTCAAAAAGAAATTTCGCCTGTAGGGCGAGTATAGAATGGCAAAATGAAATGAACATGTTTCGAGCGTATCTATAAAGCAGGGCTACCACCATATAAGGAAAAATAATTTTCTGATTTATAAGCAAATACATTAATATGTGATTACACTACGGCGAATTTTACGAAAAGCACTTATGTACCACGGAGAACCCGTGCGCAACCCTACTTGTTTGGAAATGTTTTACTCTGAATTCGAGCAGAACGCGATTAATCTGCGGCTACCGTGGGAAAAAATTGTCATTTATATTCTTCATAAAAAGTCTTTCATCTTTGCTAATTCGCTTCAAATATTGTTTCATAAAATTCAAGTTCTCTATCGTAGGATTGAATTCAGTATGGTGAATGCATCAACAGTGGAATAAATATAACTTTGAATATAGAAAAACATTTTTCCCGAAAATGTCGTGACATGAAAATAGATATTTGAAGCATGATAGCATGTCCAATGAATCCTTGAAGTGTAAATTTCAATTTTATTGAGAGCTTCATCGATTATGCATTGGTTCCTTAAATATTTACTTAGTGTTGCCGCCCCTTTTTCTGTTCCAAACGGAACTTTTCAACGGAAGGCAAATTCATTTTTATTGCTGGCAGAATAACTTCGGAATTCTCGAGTTCATTGTATTTGTAATTTTCTCCTATTATTTCAACCGAAAGATACAGCCCAAAATTTATGCCACATTATTAACTTTCCAGAATTAATTAACGGAGAGGGTTTCTACAACGAATAATTAATATGTCGTTTTTATATTGTTTATCAAAATAATCTCAAAATCTCGATTTCTGTCATTTTCGTGATTACTATTCAAGTTGGATGAGGAATATAAAACTGGCATTCATTCCTCTCTACATAATATGATGCTCAATACATAAAACAAGAAGTCCAAACCAGGACTGATGCAGCCTGGTTTCAAAAAGTTGATGTCCCGAATTGATTACTTATATTGACAGGAAATGTTTCAGTGTGTGTTACTCATTCCAAGGAATTCTCATATCATAAATTCCATTTGTAATTAATAATAATTAATAGAGCATTATCAGTTTTAAAACACTAAAAACAATGTCACAATCTCTTTCTGATATTATGTTTTTCATGTATTTTTTCAAATAAACGAATTTAATAAATGTTACTGTTTAATCGCTAATATATCTGGATCAACTGTCCATTGCTGAAGAGTAGTCGAGCGGAAAAGAAAACAAGATGGAAAAGTACACTCCATAAATGGAAAACACAGAGATTTCAAAGGCGTTCTTAATGGGAAATAAGTATAGAACGGTATCGAAAGATTAGGTGATTCTCGAATTTTTATCCCCGAAACTGTAGTCTCGGGGACTATCTTGTAGTAAATGTTGTTCTCTATCCAAATAAATTTTTTAATCTATACCTCACAGATAATATAAGAGAATGGGAGAGAAATATATGGATTTTTAATTGTTGTTTGTCGAGAGAAACGTATTCGCGATCGATGTAAACAAAACATCCAATGTTTTGCTCGGGATTTTCTCGAATTTTTATCTCCAAAACTTTAAGTCATAATTATGTGGCCTCGCGGACTTTCTTGTATTAAATGTTTTTCTCTACCCGAATATTTTTTTAAATCTCTAACTCGCAGATCGTATAAGAGATTGGGAGAGAAATATATAGATTTTTAATTGTTTACTGAGAGAACCGTCTTAGCGATGATGTAAGCAAAATATGTGATGTTTTTCTCGGGATTTTCTCTAATTTTTATCTCCGAAACCATGACTCGTAATTACGTGGCCTCGCGGACCTTCTGGTAGTAAATGTTGTTCTCTCCGAATAAATTTTTTAGTCTATACCTTACAGAGCTTAAGAGCTAAGGAGATAAAAGTTTGATATTTCATTGTTGCTTGACCATTGTCATTTAACGAGATAGAAGTATAATTTTATTAAATTAATTATGTAAAGTAAAAGTTCTAATTGACGGATTCAGTTGAAAATCACAATTGGGCGATAAATGTTTATAAAGATAACTCATACATAATTAAATTAAAATCCGTCCAGTGGTTTAGGAGATGAAAGTTACGACGGACGGACGGACCAGACGTGCCCATAAGGCGTTCCGCTATTACCGCTTCGCTCGTAAAGAACGCCTAATAACCCATTTGTTCACTAGTCTATGCTCATGCCGAGTTCGGTAGTAATCATCTCCATGACAACAATCCGATAAAATACGTTTTAAAATTCAAAAACGCTATTATAATAGATATTCAAAGAAATACGATAAATTATCAAAATTCGGTGATAAAATTAGAATTCACACTCTTTTCCCCTTAGAACAGTACAAACCTCGCTCCGATATCATAATTTTAAGGTATTTTAAAGTATTAAAGAAAACATATCTGAACGATGGATTTGAATCTTCCTATGTAAAACAAATAAGGAAAAAAACCTTCCTGGAATCGAACTCGTGACTTCATTCTTTGCCAAATAAAATATAGTCAGGAGGTGTGTCCTGGCAGCACGAGCCTCATACCAAGTTTCATGAAAATCGGTCCATTGTTGCAAAAGATGTTAGCAGGGGACAAACACACATACACAAATGCACACAGACAGGCCCATTTCATAAGGCTGTTTCCTTTGGATGCCAGCCTAAAAATAGAAGAGTTTCTGCATTGGGCATCATGGCTTTTCAATATGTTAGTTTCCGACATATCATAGCAGTGAAAATATAAAACGTTGTCCTCGGAAATATATTTATGTGGAATTTATTTATTTTCATTGTCATCATGACTTTTCATTTGCATCATGACTTTTCATTGTATTCGAACAAATTTTTAAATCGAAATGATCAATTCTTCGTAAGTTAACTGATAATATTATCAACGAACGTCAATTACGTTTGTTGATAATAGAAGCAGTTTCGGGACTGCGCTTCGCAGTACAAAAAATTATTACAACCCTCATGTGATGCTTAAAGCATCGAGGGAGGAAAGATTACAGTAAACAAGAATATACTAAGCTTCAAATATAACCACAGTATTATTATCATGTTTCATTCTATTTTGCAGCAAATTTATGGTAAATACTTCAATTATCAAAACAAATAATATATTTACTATCGTGGGTTTGAATAGGCGAATTTTTTTTAAAATATCTTACTATATCATAAAATAGTTGTTTTTATATAAACAATCGGTCCATTTATAATTTGGTTTTTATCTTCCTTTAATTTGTTTGTCTCCCATTAAATTTTTGCATAAGGGTTCGATCGGTTAACTTTTTGATAATGATGCTCATTTATATTGATCACCCAATTCGGAATCTTGTTTGTAGATATTTGTCACTATCTGTGGTGTATATGTCTCTTTAAACACCAATGTAATAATTTCGGACACTCGGTTGGATCTTAAGCTGCTGTTCTTTTCACTAAAAACCGGCTAGCGATAATGCAGAGAGAAACTTCCTTCACGAAATGAAAAAAATTAATTTTCCAAAAATGCTGGTCGATATTAAGATTACATTCAGCTACTTTATCTTTAAACTTCTTTTTTTATGATTTTTATGGACGCAAATTTTACTTTGGGTTACAAAGCAAATGAATTCTCTAGATTCTAGATCCTCAAATTTATTGCGGGAATTTAAGCTCCCACTGTTTCGCCTTAATTTCCCCACTCCAAGGAGTTTCATCTCGACGTTATATCGCTCTCCTGGTCGCCATGTGGAAGGGAAACGGAAATTTGCATAGCGTAATTGGAGTGGCTCCCATTTGGTGACTATGCATGCGCCGCTTCCTTACTAACATGCGAGCGTCGTCTGATGAGGCCAAACGTTACTAAACCCTGTCGACAAAAATATTTCTTAGTCGAGGCAAAATTCAATAGCAACGACTCACGTTTTGCCCGATTTCTTCAAATTCGCGATGAATACTTCCTGCAGGAATATCGTCGCCAAATTATGCGTATACGTACGACGAATGAAAAGTAAATTGCTTTCTAGTCAAGTTTTGCTTTGCTATGACTTAATCGTCAAAGTTCGATTCGGTTCGTAAACGCGGAACTAAAATGAAGGCGCACGGGCCAAACAGGTTAGCTCGCTCGCGCTATTAGAATTTCTTAACCGTCTCGTGGCAACGGAAGATATTCGGTATTCATCGAGTTATCGATTTTCCGTCATTCGGTGGAGCGGCTCGTCTACATCCGATTTTCTCGGGGATGGGTTTCTCAGAATTTTCTTGGAAGTCGGTGAACCAGAAATTTCTCTGAAATGCGTCCTTTTAACTTTGCTGGATGCTCGTATTTGTCCAAGTTTTTTCCTCCCTTTCCTGTGTAGAAAAGATATTTTTGACACTAATGCGAATAATTGACTTGTTTGCGTCAGATCCAAATCCTGCCGATTCTCCTTTAATGCGGTGTTATGAGTGGTGGACGACAGTGCTTGTAAATTTTAACCGTTTTTCCGCATTATGGGTCCTAATGGTGGATTGTAGCCACGTCGAAAACATTTATTCGTTTTTGAAAGAGCTCCTCCCATAAAAATGCCATTCGCGTTCAGATTCGTATTGAGATTATTTTATTTCCCCACTCCATATGCAACAGTTTTACTAAATATTTCTTCTTTTCATTTCGCCCGAATAAAAAAGAATTAGAATATATGTTTTCTCGTGCCCAAAATTCGTTTCCTTGACGGGTAAAAATAAAGGTGAGCTGCATTTAGTAGCGTTTGACGGCTCTCAGTTCTTGAATATCCATACTTATGTCGACCTACTAAATGTATTTAACATTCCATTCATCCTTTGAATGATATGAGATTCTCTATCGTTTTTATACATCTCTTGACAACCGTTTTTCGCCGCTTCTGGTAGAATAACTGAAATTTACGGAAAAAAGAAGCGATGGACGTCTCATGGGAGAAACGAAGGACGAAACATTTGTCGTTGAGAGGTGACTTTTAATTTTGGAAATCCGTCGGACGCAAATTAGAGTCACGCAAGCGGCGATTCGAAACGCTTGAGAGTTAACAGGCTTTAGTGAGAGAAAAAATATAGAATTCGTCGCCCTCCGGCTCTGAGGTTTTTATTTACATCTCCGGGGACACATAAAACAGCATTACAGAACGTATCGGCTGTTATTAGAGGAACGCGAACTTGATAAGACCCTTGCCAATTGCAGAGAAGGTGTTTGTTTTTAAAGCGAAAATTTTTACTTTACAAGAGGAAGCAAATGCCACGTAATTTTGTAGTGGCTGTCGTCGAAATTTTTAATGCGGTCGATTCTCGTATTTTTTTGTGCTACCGTTTACTACGCGTATCTGTTAGAAATGCAAAACCCTTCAAAATTTCATTATCTAAATTCGAAAATTGTCGGCGCCAGTATTCTCTCTCATTAGGAATGTAGCGGAGATTCATTTCATCGTCCGCTCCTTCCGGCATTCTGCATCACGAGCATTTTCCCCGAGATAAAATTTTGGGGATTTATAGGGATGCTAACGGGAACAAAACTTTGCGCACTCGGAAAATTTAAGCTGGCATTAAAAATAAAAATGAGGTCGCAAAAAAAGAAGAGACCTGTGCGCGATAAAAATTTTGGTAGAACAGCCTCCTCCTGTCCCTCCCCCTCCTTCCCTCTTTCCCCTCCCCTCCTTCCCTCTTTCCCCCTCCCCTCCTTCCCTCTTTCCCCCTCCCCTCCTTCTCTCTTTCCCCCTCCACTCCCTCCCTCCCTCTTTCCCCCTCCACTCCCTCCCTCCTTCCTTCCCCCCTTCCCCTCCTTCCCTCTTTCCCCCCTCTCCCTCAGTTTTTGTTACAGTTCGTTGTACTCTCGCGTCAGCCCAGACGTTCTCATCCTACCAGCCCTTAGCCCACTCCCCCTCCTCCCTTCTCCACCTTCATCTCTTCCTACTCTCGTTTCAATTCCTCTTCTCATCCTACCTCCTATTTCTTCCTTCTTCTCTCCTCCACTTCTTTCCCTCCATTCTCACTACCCTATCCACCATCAACTATTTCCCCTTCTTTCCCACCTCTCCTTCCTCTCCAATTTTCCCCTTTATTCTTCTTTTTCCTTCCCATCCACAGTACTCTCCACCGATTCCCTTCCTCTGTTTCTTAACTTTTCTTATGATTCCTCCATATTCTCTCTCCATTTTGTCTTTCTTTACCTTCTTCCTCCCCCCCATTTGTTACCCCCTTGTTTCTTCCTCTCACCCTCCTCCATCTCCTACTCTCTCCCTTTCTAACTCCTTCTCCGAACCGCCACTTGAGCCACCTCCTAATTCCCAGTCCCCGTTTCTCCCCATGGAAGAACTTTTTTCGGTGCTGCAGGGGACTCTCTTGTGTCATTCAACCCTATGCCATCATCACCACTAGCGCTCCCTCGGCAACCCTGCCACCTCCTCCTCCTCTCCCTATGACCTGATCCCTCCCCACTTCATCGTCGCCCCCGACCTCCCTGCTTACGCCCCCCCGGTTCCCATCCCCCGACCCCGTGCCCCATTACCTCTTGCGCTACGCCTATACGGTGTCCCTCTCTTTATGCGGGTTCGCTTTTATGCGAATCCGCTATTACCCGACAAACTTATTGCTACCGGAATTTCTGTTTATGCGTCTGATTCGTTCGTATGCGGTTACGCAACCAGTGCAATACAAATGCAAGAAAGTTCTCCACTACACCACAAGGCGACCATTCAGTCTCGCATTGTCTCTTATGCTGTGCGTATTAGTACTATGTACAATAAAAGAGATGAGAGTGTAGTGGATACTGTAGAGTGGAGATGAGACGGAGATTTCGTGTGATACTGTTTGAGCACACTTGATAAGTTTTGTCTCCTTCCCCGCGGAACTTGGGTTGGACCAAGAAAACCCTCCAGCACTTTAAACCTTAACTATTATGTCACCCACAACAGCCACCACTTGTGCTCCTCTGCTTCCTTTTACTGGCGAGTACAATTTACAGTGTTAATTGTTTAAATTTTGTATTTAGCGCATAAGAAGTCGTTATGGAGCGAAAGAAGAGCGTCTTGGAGGGGAGCTAGGATTGCTTGTGGAACGTATCCCTATCTTTTGCATGTAAATATGGGTTCTGTTTATGCGAATTCGCATTATGCGTCACTTTCCTGGAAGGCGATCCCAGCATAAAAAGAGGGAAACCGTACTATATTCCTCCCCCCTCCCCTCCCCCCACCTCCCCTACCTCCCCGCCATCCCATCCAGTCCCTCCCGCTCCTCTCTACTCGAGTGGGGGCGGGGAACTAAGCGAGGTTGGGAATTTCGTCTATCCTCGACACGCTTCGCGTCCGGGAAGGAGGGAAGTGTATCAGACGCCGGGAGAAAAAAATTTCGCTCCTAAATTCACGTTTCCTGGCATTTTTCTAAAAAAAATAAGAAGTCTCGCGTCAATGTATATTATTTTCGAGTCGTGGAAGTAATCTCACGGTAGAATTAATATCTCGAGGATCTATTATATATATGACATTCAAAAAATCGTCTCGGTTTATTTTTATTTTACGAAGCGTAGCAGAAATTAATTACAATAGTACGAATACAAGAGTCATCCTCTACCCGTCTGCCTTTTGTTGGTGTTTTTAGGCGCAGCACTGCTGCATTTCCAGTTAAATTTATCCCAGGGTTCCCCGAGAATTTTTATCCGGTGAAAATCTTCGAGGCTTCTCATTTTTGAAAAATAAAGAAACTGCCCAGTTGAAACCCAGACGCTCGAAATTAAATTTGAATGTGAATAGCCACAGCTCGTTTAAAAAAATAACTTATCTTTCGAAATTATGACCCATACACTTTTGAGTATATACCTTAATTTTTGAGCTTGTCGAAACGCACCGCTTAATGGAGAAGATATTTCAAATGACCGCCATCAGATGCTCGCGAACGTAGAATTATTTCGCTGGAAGTCATTCAGTTGTCTTTCTGAGGGCCTCGCGAATACGCGCTCTCGTCTGAGATACGTATACGGGGAAAGATGATCTCATCAATCGTGCGACTCCCTCCCTTATTCGGGGCGAACAAGGATGGTGCTTACCATTCTATTGCCCGGGCATCCTTTCTCCCCGTCTCTCGTCAGGTCTTTTTTCAACCAACCCGTCTTCCCATTCTACTACCACCTCCCAACCACCCAACCTTCCCCTCTAACACACTTGCCGTTCCACCCATCCGCCTCATCAACTTTTAAAACTATTCGAAATATGTACTCATTTTTCTTAAATGCAACCAGCCACTCGAGGGGAGGTTTATCTCCCTCTGCATTTTCAGCACTCTCGGCGAACTTTCTCCACCCCTCACCCCCAGGATCCACCCCTTCCCTTCTTCTCTCTCGACGTCTCCCAACCGACAGCTCAACGTAGCGCATCTCTTAACAGCAGGTTTTGGCCTGCGATCGCGGATGGAATGTCTCCCAATAGAGGGGAAAGAGGCAGGGAAGATGCGGGGAAGTGGAATTAATGCTAGTCGCCTGAAAAATTCCCTCAATTTCTCCAGCTCTCGCTTCAAATGATAGTAGGAGTTGAGCTTTTGTTGAGTCCACTTGGGACGTCTAGCGAAATCTTTATTTTGCGCAGAATGCTAGAAAGAGTTGCGCAGCGCCCGTTTTTCGTGGAAATCGATGCTAATAACGCCGCTTTACTTTTTTCTGCTGTCCCCTGGCACTTATACGATTAGGAATATGTCTCTGTAGTACTTATACGTTGGAATTATGATTACACGAGGGAAATCGTCATTTTAAACTTGGTCAAGTGCGGGAAGTTTTTGAAAATATTTTCCTCCGTCAATTTTGTTCTTCGAGCAGAATTATAATTTTCGTTTTTTTGGTAATTTCAATCGTCGAATGTTGGTTTCGTGAGTAAGAACTGAGATATAACCACACTAGACTCTATCATTGACTAAATTTGTCGTAAAATAGTCTTTCTATTTTTTTAAACCAATCAGTACCGTGTATGAATCTTCAACTTATCAGCAGAGAAAGGTAAAACTTAAATGAATCTTTTCCAACGCAGTCAATAATTCGTAATTTATTCCGCTCCACATATAAGATATTAGCCATTACATTTATGAATACACGGCAGAGTTAAATGTAATTCCATTTGGGCGAAAAGATTTTGATTTTCGAGAATCAAAACCTCATCTGATTTATTTAACTGGGAAAATCGTGAATTTCATGGATGCATTTGTCACATTTTATCGAGTGTTGAAAAGTGTCGAGTGTACGTTCTACCGTTGCTTAACGAACCTAAATGACTTTTAGCTCTGTTACGGTTCATGTAGAAAGATCATTAAATCCGTCTTAGTTTTGTTAGTGGAGTTTTATGCATCGTGTAGTGGAATCTATGTATTAATATCGTAAAAAATAGGCTTTTAAAGCGAAGATAACAGCCACCTTAACGTGAGATACATCAAATTAAACGTCTTGATCTGCAAATTTGCAGGAAAATGATAAAATTGAAATTGGTCATACCGTTGGCGAGATATTGAGGTTTTTGTGACCGGCTAAGCTATGCTCGACGTAGTTGGTGTTAAAATGGCACTGCTAGCGAACATTAGTCGATATAGGAAATGACGGGTGGTGTTAAGGTGGCGCTCCTCGAGGACATTAGTAGAAGGAAATTAACCTTGCAGTCGCTGAGCTTCATGGTTATGTGGCAGAAGGCTTACTACCAAGACAATATTTAATCTTACCAACCAGTCGATTTATTGCCAGGCAACTACTAATATATATATATATATATATATATATATATATATATATATATATATATATATATGGATGTCAACAAGGTGTTGGGATGAGTTCTCTCTCTGTAGCTGAAGAAGGAGTAGTTCCGAAAGCTTTACGTTTGTGATGTTTCTGTGTTTTTGTGTTATTTTACGTGTGTCGCTTCGACATCCCCGGAGCCTCGCCAACCTGAAGTCGTCTGATTGGTGAGTGCTCACTGGGTTTCCTCATCCCAACACCTTGTTGACATCCATATATTCATTTTACCTTTCCTTTTCCGTAAGTTGTTATATATATATATATATTAATAACGTAAAAATGAGGTTTTTAAAGAGAAAGTAACAGCCACCTTAACATGCGCTGCATCAAATTAAACGTCTTGACCTTCCGATTTGCAGGAAAATTATAAAATTAAAATCGGTCATACCGTTGGCGAAATATTGAGGTTTTTCGTGACTGGCTAAGCTCTGTTTGACGTAATTGTAGTGGTTGATGTTAAGGTTGCGCTGCTAGCGGACATTAGTCGATGTAGGAAATAACTGGTGATGTTAAGATGGTGCTCCTAGCGGACATTAGTAGAAGGAAATAAACCTTGCAGTCGCTGAGCTTCTTGGTAACGTGGCAGAAGACTGACAACCAACACAACATTTAATCTAACCAATCAGTCAATTTATAGACGAGCAACTACTAGTTTAATTAATTTGTCGAATATACCAAAAAAATTGTTCGTGGAGTTTTATGCACAGGGAATTTAATTAATTTGTCGAACATATATAGAAAATATAGTATGCGTGCAGAACTAAAGATTACACAGATCTTGTTTTAAGAGTGAATCCCGTTAGTTATTTTAGAATCTCTTTTGCCTCGCCGTTAGGGAAATTTTCAATCCAATGAGCGAGAGACCGTGTACCATTAAGTTGTATGGAACGGATCTCATCTGTGGCCGACCACGTGGCCATTCGCGCGCAACCTCTGGCGATCAACCCTCACTCTAGCACTTGACGTCTGATCGATCTCTCGGGCAAACAAAACTGTAAACTAAAGTACATACTTCCTACATTCGCTCTCCATCCTTCTCTCTCTCTCCCCCTCCTCCTCCCCCCTCCTCCCTCCCCTCCTTCCTTCATCCATTTCACTCCCCTCTTAAAACTCCTGTAAGCCCTTCTCTCCCACACCCGATTGCCATTATCCCTTCCCGTCCTCTTAAGAGTAGAGGGGAAGGGTAAAGAGCTAAGGCGAGAGTAGATTCGTGTACAATAAACAAACAGAGCGAACGTCAACATTCGCTCGAAATAGTCTATCGCCCGCATTTATTTCAGGCGGCCGTCCCAAGGACCAACGCCATCCGCACGATGACTTAATTTAAAGTGTTTCTTTTTCCATTCATTGCCCGAAGGTTAGTCTGTCTGCCCATGGGGACTCGCAACAGATGGCGCATCTCGAGTCTCGCAGTCTTCGATAACGTTTCTACCGCTTTGCTGTCGATCCTGCGCCCTCGATAGAAGTATTAGTCCGAATATTTTGTTAGTTTATTTAGTGCTCGGATTCTTTTTTATTTCTGATCTCCTTCGTCTCTCGTGATGGTTGCCTCATCTACATCTACATGATACCCTGCAAGCCACTTTTTTGGTGGATGTCAGGGGGTGGCATTGTACCAAAGTTCCCTAGTTTTCCCACGTTATCTTTTCCGATTATGTTCTCTTATCGTCCTAGGGGAAAATGACCAAGTATATCGCTCCGTCCTACAATGGATCTCGTGAATTTTTTCCTTGTTGTCCCACCTTCCGAGTTACGTCGGGCTTCTGATAAGACCTATCTCATTCGCTAGTCCCTCCGACAAATATTTTTCTAGTAGTTTAAATCTAGCCTGCAGTCTACGTTCCTCTAACGATGTCCATTTCAGATTTTTTATTAATGACGTTACGCTTTGTTTACTATCGTAATTTCCCTTTACGACTCGAGCTGCCCTGCGCTGCTCCTTTTCTATCTCGTTAATGAGTGTGAGAAGGAAAGTTCTTCTCTCCGCGCCGGACTGCTGCCGTGGAGACGGTTTCTATGCAGAAGTTTTAAAAATCTTTAAAAGTTCTTGGAAATTACAATTTGCAAACGCGTGCCGCACTTTAAAAATTATAAATTACGAAATTCTCTTCGCTATTTCATGCTTCTTTGGCGATGTTACTTGAAGACAAACATTTAATAATTTAACGCCGGTAGAGCAAGTGAAGATGGACACGGGTATTTTCTTCGAATTCTATTGTGAGGGGTCATTGAGAAGATTTTCCCGGTTATGTGCTAGTTCTCAACACAATGCCTTTTGCCTAACGGATACTCCAGGCTTACGTTTTCCGTGTTTTTAACGATAGTTTGAAAAGACTGGTAAAAGACTTTCAGTAGAAGAGAATAAATGTGGAGAAAGGACTGAAATAAGTTTTTAGTTTACATCTCATAACTGGATTTGACTACTGTAAATATTACCTTAAATTTTAAAAATTTAAGTTTCTTGTGTCATTGCTTTTTCCCATATTTTAAAAGCTATTAGAGAAAGAATCTATAAGTATTCGTAAAGGAGCTAGCATATTAAGATCGCAATTACTTTTGGTCCTGGATTATCTGACGTAATTTGCTCTTGCATAGCAGTCGCATTAATGAATTCATTTTAAAACATATAAGTCTTAGTTACGGATTTGATTAGGAATAAGACTACCTATTTTCTCGGAATTATTTGAACAATTGAATCGTTTAATAAGAGCGTTCTCCGCAGCTTGTTTTCCACAAATTTCGATGGAGTTACATGTACAAGTTATCATACTGGGGTAAAATACAGTTAGGTTTGCGTGAGATAATAAATAAGTCCACCGGCACCATTTGTTAACGGTCTGGTCGCCAGATACCGTCGATATCTCCGACAGAACAGACATCTGTCGCTTTAAGTTAAGGCAGGGGCGGGCAAAGATCCAAAAACAGGTCGCGAATTGAAAAATACATATTCCTAAAATTATCTATTATAACAATAAATTAATTCAGTTGGATTTAAAGTTGTTTTGACTGTTAACAGATGGCGTTTGTCACAGCCAGCTCTTCGCTCATTTTTATATACATATATGTGCGCTCTAACAGGTTCATCGATCTCATTAAGAATAAATTTATCTATCTGTATCATCACTTATAATTATTTTTGTAAGTACCATTATTAATGATTTGTTAAATTTAATAATGTAACAAACTTAGTTTCCTTGGCAATAGTTGGACTATATTACCGCCAGTATATAATGAAAATAAGAGGGGAGGGGGTCGCAAATAAATGAATAAAGGAAAAGGTGGTCGCGGCTTGAAAAATTTCCCCACTTCTGAGTTTTACGGTTTAAATGGTGCGAATTATCAGGCAATTTAACTCATGCTATGTAGCATGTTTCAAACCGTGCAATTTATCCAGAAATTCGAAGGGCAACTCCGTGCGACTCTGACCCCCACTCTATAATTATCGTGTTTGCAAATCCTTCACAAAAGAGAAAGAGAAAAAGTCGGATAAGGACAATAATGCAGCTGAAACGTAACTAACATCAACGGACAGGAATCCGCTGTCGATTTACGTAAGTTATTAGAATGGGATTCTTATTTTGGCAATGATAAAATGAAAATCCAATCGTTCGTGCAATCCTACGTCAATGTCTTGATTTTGTATTTTAAAAATATTTTAATTTTAGTTTAAAAAAGTTCCTACGTGTCAGCCATTCCTGTGTTACTAGAACTCTGACTAATGGACCGACCAAAATTTTACCATTCCGAACACAAGGTATGAGAAATTTAATCCTGAAAAAATGACTACTCCATCTGGAATTTCTTGAGATATCTTGTACACGTAGGGACAAAGTGAAAACATACAAGAAATTGTTTATGAAGGATTAGTAAAAATTGAAAAGGAAAGGTAAGAATAAACTACAGTTTTTTAAGATCATCCTATTGACCTGCTGTGTTACACGAATAAGCGCTGTCTCCCAACTCCTGTGTTACGTCAATTGTCGTAACATTGTATTCAATATAACGCGCTAATTTTTCATCAATTAGAACAAAAAATAATGATTCTATGTTTAGCGATTTAATTTAAGAAAAATGCTTAGATAAATGATGCGCGTCGCGACATGTTGATATTTAAATAAAATAAAGTCACTAACTTGTAAAGCATGATTGCAGAACCCAGCAAACATTGTCATCTGTTGCTTTAACTTGGAATAAAACTTGACGGATATTTCATTCTAAAAATTAGCAATCTCACTAAATTTCACACAGCGGTACATTCGCGGAAATATTATATATATATATATATATATATATATATATATATATATATATATATATAACAACTTACGGAAAAGGAAAGGTAAAATGAATATATGGATGTCAACAAGGTGTTGGGATGAGGAAACCCAGTGAGCACTCACCAATCAGACGACTTCAGGTTGGCGAGGCCCCGGGGATGTCGAAGCGACACACGTAAAATAACACAAAAACACAGAAACATCACAAACGTATAAAGCTTTCGGAACTACTCCTTCTTCAGCTACAGAGAGAGAACCATCCCAACACCTTGTTGACATCCATATATATATATGTAATGTGTGTGTGCGCGCGCGCGCGTGCGTGCGCGTGCGTGCGCGTGTGAGTGTGTGTGTACTAGCAGCAGCAGATGCTTAATGAACTCAAATCTTTCGCTTAGGTTGAGCCATGTTCTGTGTTTATGGAGTGGTTTTAATAAATTCTTCGTTTATCTCGGTTCATCCTCACAGCACCAAATTCCTTTCGTGAGAAGACACTAAAGTGTCAGGCATTTTCCCCCCAATAAGTGCCTTTCCCTCCAACCCACATTTCATTTCTTTCTCTCCTAAGCCTTTATGGAAAATGAAGATGAAGAGCTAGGTATTAATAAAGAGAGAAACAACAAGCAGAGCTAAGGCGTTTACATTCAGCCAATAATAACACGGGTCACATTTAAGGCACAAAAAAAGCCCGAATAGAATCGACCATTTAGCCCGCGAGTGGCACTCCTCAGGCCACCCTACCTCTCCGTCCGCCGGAGTGCCGTGCACATGGGTCCTTTCTCAAGAGACTGCCTCAGTTTTGGAAGCCCTGATCGCATAACTCATCTTTTAAAGAAAGTTAACTTGTAGGACGCCAAGTAAAACACTAATGAATTTTATTTACTCGTTTCGACGTTCGCAATTATTTTGGGGCGTCAATACCTTTTCCAGAGGATATTCTAAGTATACGTTGCTCATGGGGGAGGATGGGGTTATAACCCCCCCCCCCCCGGATACTCCACTGCTGATCTGTAATCAAAATGGGAGAGTGGAACAATGAAAAGGTTCTAAACTTTATAGAATACTACCGTGAATATTCTGTTTTGTGGTGTGTGTTTAATGAGGATTACAAAAACAAACTCGCGAGAGGTGATGCGTATAAAAATGTGTGAGAAGTACGATTTCGCGGAAAAGACCAGCGAGTGCCTCCTCGTTCGACATCTTTAAAAGCACACGGGTTCTCCTTCCGTGTAACCAGATATTATCGTGCTCTTTTGCATGCGATTGTCGCACGTCAATAAGCATGCTGCAGTAGCATGCGATTCAGCATGCTGATGAAGCGCCGTTTAAATCGTGAACATACGCTTAGGTTTCTGAAGCGTTCCGAAAGTTGTAAAACTCTCTTTCGTGGTGCGATACTGATATTAATCCGTGAAGCTGCTGCGTGTCGGCCGATCCTCTCGCCCCCTCCGCTCGAACCGCTTCGCCAGCAATAAATAATTGGTTGATGCGTTCAGGATCGGGGAGAGGGCGGAGCTACGTCACCCGACCCTCCAAAGGGCGTCCCACCCACAGCATGTCGAACCAGATCACCTTGGGTTTGTTAATAGAATTATTCTCCCGCGCCGTCGCCTGGCGGCCGAGTGAAGTAGTTAACTTTCCGTTCCTGGGACGCTTTCTTATCGTCTCTTTGACGCAAATTAGAATATACAAACAGACACGTTCTCCCCATCGCAGAATGCACCGTCCTTTTTTGCTCTCACTTTATTGCAAGTTGCTTTCCAATCGTCCCATTTTTATGCGTTCTTTCCACGAAGTGCACGCATATAGGGTAGGTGGCTTCCGTCCGTCCGTCCATCCGTCCGTCCAGCCTTCCGTCCGTCCGCATGTTAAAACTCGGAAACCGCTGAACGTATTTTGTTGAAATTTGTTATTGGGGAGTTCTGCTAAAATTGGTTGGCCGATTCCAATTTTGGTTAAAATCGGATAACAATCACGACCACTTTACGTAAGACCTACATGTAGTTTACAATGTTCCTTTGTTTCGACTCGGGAACCGCTGAACTTATTTTGATGAAATTTAGAATTGGGGAGTTTTGCTAAAATTGGTTGGCCGATTCCAATTTTGGTTAAAATCGGACAACATGTACAACAATTACGACCACTTTACGTAAGACCTACATGTAGTTTACAATGTTTCTTTGTTACAACTCTGGAACCGCAGGACGTATTTTGAGGAGATTTGGTATTAAAAAGGATTACTAAAATTTGTAGGCTGACTACAATTTTGGTTAAAATCGGACAATAATAATGACAACTTTACATAAGGACACATGTATTTTACAACGTACCTCGCTAGCTTCTCGTTAATACTCATCTGAGCGAAAAATATTGAGAACATTGTGAAATCCCAAAGAACTTATTTGGAATCTCTGTGTACTCCAACATGGAATACACCTTTCCAATCTTGTTTTTACTGGCCAAATAAGTTTACCGACCCTTTTAAAGATATTTTTCGCGTTCGTTGTTAGCCAGTTACATTTTCCATGTCCTACGCATCCAGTAATTCTCTAAAATTTCGCTATTGTAATTTGTTTTATTCTGGGCAATGTACTGTCTGTTACCTCTTTGTCGCGTAAACTTCTCTACCCTTTCGCTCTCACTTTGCAAATGGAAATTTAATGATGAATGTTCAGTATGAAAACATGAAATGAAATTCTCTTGACGGTGTAGACTCTTTCAGTCTTTTTGGACATATTTCTAGGCTCCAAATTTATGACAGCAATTTCCTCATTTAATACCGCGGATAAATCGAAAAAGTTTAGCTTACGCAAAATTGGACCATGTCTTTGTATTTCAAAATTGTATTTACTTTGATTGTTTAGTTGTAATGTGAATCTTAGATGCCAAGGTTTATTTTTTCTAGTCTGTTATGTTATTAACTTTAATGTAACACTTGGGGCCCATCTCATTATTGATTCTTATTATAAAAGTACCATTATCTAATTTGTAGACTTTTAACCTATTAATTCTGCTATATGTGTATGCAAAATGTCTGAAATTAGTAATTACATTGTAATTGTAGAATTATTTTTAATGATCAATCATAAAAATTTTGCATAAAATATGATATGGCAGTACTTTAAATTTTTATTGCAAAGTTTTATTGAGTGATTTTATATTATGACTACGGAACATACCATTTAAAATTGGTGCAAGTAATAGCAACAGTGATCACGTTAACCTTCTTACGAATAAAATTTTTTAAGTATTATACTTTCTTGTCACCAACAGTTAGACCGAATTAGGTGTTTTAAGATGAAAGTAGGAATATCTAAAACTGTCTGTGTAATCAATAGGGAGTTTATTTTTTCGGCGGTCACAGTTAATTAGCTGTATTAAACACGCATAAATGTCATATTCCTGTTAAATAACTGCAGATTTTAATGGTATTATTATTGCTATTCTGAAACTGCTAATTTGTCGATTTTATTCGGATTAATCATTTATTTTTACTCAATTCCCTTGGTTCATATAAAACTGTTTCTATTATTTTTCACCAAACTGTTTCCAGCTTCATTGCATTGAATTTGAAAATATTAACGCGTTAAGATGGCTTACGTAAATTTGCGATATTTGCTATTAACTAACTATTTTTCTATTGGTGAAATATTTTTAAAGACTGTGAAAACAAGTCGAGAAAAACCTCCTTCCTTTAACGATTCAGTACATTTCGAATCCCGAATCATTCAGCAGAAAGTAACACCCACGTTATGAATTACGTATACAAGCATACATTTTGGTATATATTAAGTCCCTTACGTTTATTGCACGACTGGAATGTAACTCAGTGTGAAAGTTGCCTTACAGAAACACCTGCACAATGGAATTGCCATTTTAATTTACTGCCTCGTTTGCGAATTATGACCTTTCATAAAGCTTTGCTAGTACGCGACCGCGCCCTAACTGGATGATATGTGTATTTACTCAGCCCGTCAATTACTTTATCGGGCGCCAGTCCTTCTCCTCTCTCTCTCTCCATTGCCACACACCCATCTCCCTTTTCCTACCTCCGTCTCTCTCTCTCTCGCTCTCTTTCCCCCTCCCTCTATCTCCCTCTCCCTCCCTCTATCTCCCTCTTTCTTCCTCCCTCTCTCTTCCTCCCTCTTTCTTCCTCCCTCTCCCACCCCCCTTTCCCTCCCTCTCTCTTCCTCCATTCCTCTCCCTCACTTTCCTTCCCTTCTACTCCTACTTATTCTTTCTCCATCTATCTCCTTCCCCCTTCTCCCTCCCTCATTCTTTCTCTTTCTGTCTCCCTCCCATTCCTTCCCGTCAACTCTTGCTTATTTCCCTTCATTTCCCCTATCTTCCTCTGCCTCCCTTTCCCCAAACCTCTCCCTCATCCTTCCTCTCTCACACTACTTCCCGTCAACTCTTACTTATCCCCCCTCATTCCTCCATCTCCCTCCCTTCCTCTATCCTCTGTCTCCCTCTCACTCCTTCCTCTCAACTCGTTCATTCTCCCTTCCTCTCTCTCCCTCTATCTCCCTCTCCCTCCCACTCCTTCCTTGCAACTCTTGCTTATTTTCCTCCGTCTCTCTCTCCTCCTATCTCCGTTGAGTTGATCTAGCAATAGCATCCCCGCAGCAACCATTCACTGTGCGAGCACAGCGTGGAATTCCTTCGTCGCCCTTAACTTGATCAACGCAACGTTGATAATTTCGGACGAGAGTTTATTTAATACGTCCTCGGCGCGACGATATCGACGATCAATTATTTTTCCCCGCATGCCCGTCGAGGATGTCACGTGTCAAAAAAATCGACGGCCATCTTACTGCCTCGAGTCTCCTGATTCGTCTTTGTAATGGGTTATATTATCGGAAGATCGGATCGTTTTCTCGTTCTCTCTCTCTCTCTGTTCTCTTTTGAGGGCACGCAAATGGGGACTTGCTGCGAAAAAAGAGCTCGTTTTATTATTATCCACGTAACCGTTGTCACCGCGCCTCTTTGCAGAAGATGTATTTTTTATCCGTCTTACGTCAAGTTTTTCTGATTTCGTGAAATGTCTGGTGAAAATGGCGTTGGTGTTCTGTTAAATCCGTTCTGTGACAGCCACTGTGTAATTCACTACTGTTATAGCTTTTGTTGTGTCATTCATATTTTTCGTAATTACCTTTGTGAAATTATGTTGTTAAATATTCTTATTGAAAATGAAATTTGGAGACTACGGTGTACAGAATGGAAATAAATAAAAACTCCTGAACCGGCTCAGGAGTTTTTATTTTTTCCCAAATATTCTTGTGTCTTCTAAAGTTTCCATAATAATTTAACCTTTTACCTAAAGTATGAATTTGAACATAAATATTAGAAGTGTGTCCTTTAGAGCATATAATGAAATAGTTCTGTTTAAACAAATTTCCGTGTCATCAACACTATCTGCTATGAAGATTCTGAGGAAAAGGGGCGTTGCCAACGTGACAAATTAAAATATCTTATTGGTCTCAGATATCCATATTTCGGGTTAAGGGTTAATCTTGGGAAGAGTTTCAGACATTAAATTTATTTATACCACAACAATAATGTTCAATATTTTGCAGGAATTGTTAGATAAGTTTTATACACAATGCCACCTTAGCGGCTTCACTTTTCTATAAGCGTCTGTTATATTTTATCTGGTTAAAACGTCAATACGGCCAAATGACACTGGAACGTATGTAATAGCAACAAATAAAAATTTTATTTTAAATTGCTTGTTTGTTTGTGTGGAATTTCTGGCTAATCAACCTCTAGAATTATTATAGCCATTTCTCCTTCCACACCGAACACACAAAAGGGAGGAGGGAAACCCGGTACCGGCATTAGCTTACTCTTTACGAAGGGCACCAAGGGAGCCAACTGCTTAACGTCCCTTCCAAAGGACGGAGCGCTGACTTGTGCAGTCTCCTCAAATCACACAAGCAGGGAACGGGACGAACTCAGGTTGAAAAATCGGCCGGATTCGAACCTGAGACCGCTGCGTGGAAGGCCAATGCTCTAACCACTCTCCCACCCTTTATTTAAATTGCGGTGATAAGAAAGCAATTCCCAATCAATGTTAGTCCCGAAGAAATAATCCTATACGGGTCGTTTTAGCGCATTAAAAATGGATTCGAATCGCTTTCCCCGGACCCTACTCCTCAATGGTACTGTTAATGAGGATAACGATAACGGGGTCGACAGGAGCGTCTCTAAGAATGGATGGAGTTAACGGAACTACGAACGCACATTCCGATAGACGAGCAGGGAACCGAACGAACAAGTGAGCTGTGAGTCTAGGATCGCTCTCACGCATCACCGCAAATAATTCTCAGATTATTCCCCAATTAAGGTCGAAATCAAATCTCGCTCCAACGCTCGCGTCTCACTTCGCACAGAAATCTCCGAGAAATAAAAAAAATGGTCCCGTCATTACGCCGTCGTTCCGATCAAGACCATCTTGGAAAAAAGAACCGTCTTTACGAATTAGAATTAATTAATGCCGAAATTCTCGCCGGAATGTGCGAGACCCACGTGACGTCCACTCTCTATTTGCCATCCCGGCTTCTTGCAACCTATCCACCCTTTCCCTTACCGGGCGCCCGTTCCGCAGAGCAGTTGCATGGTTGTTGCGTGGCATCCTTTGTTCGGATTGGCGAGAGGATGCAGCGATGCCATTGGAGATGATAAGAGGGCGAAATATAGGGATCGAGGGTGTATTCTCGTCTCCAAACTCTATTCAGCCAGTCTCTCTCTCTCTCTCTACTCGAGCCTACTCTCGTCTCCTCGCAAAATAAAAAACTTCAATACTACTCGCTGCTTCACCACACTCCATCCGTCACTACAGCGGGGAGAGACGGGCTTAACCTCCTGCTCCAAACCAAAACTACTCAGGGAAGAGGTCGCCAGAACGACGAGGCTGGAAAACGTGGTTGGAAATTACGAAAAGAGACATAACTACGAGGAAAGAATAGAATAAATGGAGGAAGGAGGAGGAGGGAGAGAATCCAGTGGAAACAAGATGGTCCAAACGGAACTTATGATGTGTTCTTTCCACTTAATTACTTATTTAATACTTATATTTGCTTTAAGAGCTTTAGAATCACCGCGGATGAGTTGCTCTTTGTGCTCCCAAATTTCATAATTTAGCGTTATAAAACATTGCCAATACATTCGAACGGAAAACTAAATTGATCTCGCGCATATGTGTGGCAAAAATAACGCGTGTATCTACTAGACCAGCGGTTCCCAACATTATTCACTTCGCGAACCCCATGAGCCAACCTATTTCTCATTGCGAACCCCTTGAGTTGCAACAGTTTTGGAGGCGAACCCCTTATAATGGAGAGTCAATTTTGTAAAAACAAATCTTTTTGAACGCGTTTAATTCATGAAAAATAAAAAGTTTATGTAACACATAGTATGTAAACGTTCGCAATAAAATCAGAATCTCTGATATTGTCATCAGTTTCTAGTTAGTACCCTGTAAAACTCAAATATAATTATTGAAGCATAAGAAAAAAATTGAAAATAAAACCATTCAGCTAATTTGAATGAAATTAAAGTATTGGTAAGAACTGTAGAACCAAGAAAGTGAAAAAGCCTCAATTACCAAATCTTTCTCGCCAACCCCTCAGATTTATTTCGCAAATCCCTAGGGGTACGCTAACCACCGATTGGGAAACGCTGTACTAGATTACACCTAATCCGAGTCCAACAATAGTCGTAATTGTAACGCTCTTGTAATAAGTGTTAAAAACTGCATAAACGCCAATATTTACGCGAAATTCGAAGAAATACGATTGATAAAGAAAATTCTCTGATAAAAATTAGAATCACCATTCCTTTCCTCAGATAATAGTACAAACCCAGCTCCGATATTACAATTTTATTATATTTTAACGTGCAATAGAAAATTACCCTGCACGATGGGTTTCAGATTTCCCATGTACATCAAATGGAAAGGATAGTTCCTGGAATCGAACCCGAGACTTTCAATCTTCGCAACAAAAACTATCCTCGGGAGCTATGCTCCAGTAGCAAATGTCATGAAAATTGGTGTATTGGTTCAAAAGTTAATAGGTGGGGGACAGACAGACACAACGAAGAAACTATAAGCCTATTTCCATTCTGGAAAGTAGGCTAACAATCCGAGGAGTTAAAAGAGAGGGAACGAAACGAGAGGAGGTAAAGAGACTCGGAAAGGGAGGGAAAGAGGGTAGGAGCAATCAAAAAGGCATCCCGTTTTAAGGAGGAAGTGAAGTATGGCGTCGAGGTGAATGGATGAAAATTAATGAAAGAGGAGAGGAAGAGAGAGAGAGGGAGAGAGAAAGGAGTTCGAACGGCAAGATTGATTAATTTACGCCCTCTTCCGAGCAAGGGAAGCGCTATCTTGATGCCTCTTTATTCGTCGCCCGGATAACGAATGCGTCATTGTTTACACGCTAACGCATTACCGGCGGTCGCTAAACAATCGAAAAGCGTAAACACTCGAAAAACAGGGGGACGACGGGTTAAAAGGGCGCGCGTTCGGTTCGAGGTGGAAATTAAGTCGCTTAGTTTTTTAATCATAAATGACGAGCTGGAAGATAAACGCGCGGAGAGGAAGATGACAAGACTCGCGAGGATAAAGAAAGTCGATATGAGATAGAAGGAAACATGCCTTTATTATGGGCGAGATTGAGGCTAAGTAGCCACCTTAAAATTAACAATTTGTTTATATTCAGATCATTCACTGTTTACAGATTTTGATTTAAACAGTATGAATTGATAACAAAATTATTTAAAAAATATGCACATTTTAAACAAAAGTTTGTGCAAATCTGACGACATTAATTGACGGGATTATATTTACCGCAGAGAAATCTATATATCTATCTAAAATTATGTATACATAGATGTGCGTGCGCATATGCGCATATAGGTAAGTACATAATACATAAGAATTTAGTTTTAAGTTAATGAAAATGGGAAAAAATTCATTTAAAACTTTTTAATATAAAATGCTTTCTTATGCAATTGGAAAAACAAATAAATACAAACTAGATAGGCAAGGGGAAAAACTAGAGAGTAAGAGATAGGCTTCCACTTTTCCATGGCGAAGAGAGGAAAGATAAGAAATGCGTTGGCGGGTGTGACGCCCGGATTAACCGGAAGAGAAAGGAGGTGAAAAGGTGAGAAAAGGAAAGGAATAAGAAAAGCGATCCGAAGAGGAGGGAATAGGAGATAGAGTTGAAGAGTGGGGAGGAGGGAGAGAAAGAGAGATCGATGGGAAGGAGGACACGGATCTGCAGTGCAGCATAATTACTCAGAAGGGCCTTAACGTATATTCATCTCTTCGTCTCTCTCTCTCTTTCTATCTCCCACCGTTGAGAGGGTGGTAACGCGACGGAAGGGGTTGAAATAGGAATGCGGAATGGAAACTGAAGACGGACTGATGGAGATGATATTGGTAGAGAGAGATATAGATGGCGGGGTGGATGGCGTTGGAAGAGGGGCCGTGGTGGAGACCGTAGGTGCGGGGAGAGGGACGTCGAGGTAGAGAAAGTGAAAGGGATTTCGCTCGCTTGCATTTGGAAGCTGTTTAAATGCAAGTTTTTGCCTTCGTCATCGATTAAACGACGCGCTCCGCGGAGACAAATGTATGTCGCTATTCTGCTGTCCGTGTCCATTTGTGTGCGTCTAATGTTTATTTCGGATGAACGGTTTCGAAACGTATGCGTTGGCTGCTGTGTGATTGCCACCTGGAAGTATTTGCGATGGCGGAGTTCGTAGTTTGCGGAGGACTCGCCACCGATCGAATGGATGATGTGTTATATCGCGATGAAATCTTGTATACCAATCCTAAAATTTTATATTCTTTAACACGATCACATAATTTGTATGCGTCAGAGGAGCAGGATAGCTTTCGGTAGTTAATATCTGAAGATATTTTCTCCCTATCTTTCTTCTTTGAATGCTTTTTTTAGGCGAATTGATGAGTTCCTAACAATTTTGTCACGTTGATATGCAACGACCTGTTTGTTCTCTCGTACTTTCAGAGATCGAATTTAAACCTGCCACGTGTCTTAATTCATAGCTATTGGCAGTGGCTATTGGAGCATGCATGTCTCTGATCGACTAACTATAGAACAATCTAATTATGGGGGCGGGTGCTTTACCCTTTGACTTGCACTTCCACCACGAATAATTCTGTGTTTCCATTCCATTTTTCATTTTAATAGCCTCATTGCTTTGAGGAACGAGAATTAGAGAATATCTAGCAGGTCTGTTTCCTTTACGCGCCCAATAAAAATTTGATCAGATTATTTTTTATTCATTTTCCTAACATTTTAAACGTGTTTTCAGTTGAGAAGTCGCGAATGTTTATTATTTTTCGTCTCTTGGTAGTACTTTCACGAAATTTTGATTGAATCAAGAGGTTTAAATGATGAAATTTTCATATGCGCCTTGCGATAATTCGTTGAAAAGGTTGCTTTCAGTAAATCAGTCTGCGGTTCTATTATTATTATGGAGTTTGTTACTAAAGTAGATTATTTGCGGCGACGAAAGTTTCATATTATATGGACAGTGTTGAGCCCAATCATGAAACTGCAAGCAAAATGAGCTTTACCCGCTATTCTTCGCGATGAAAATTCCACTTGCCAAATACTGAAAATTAACAGATTTCTTGGATTTTTTCGTTTATAATCATTCTCCAATCACTCTTTTATTTTATAAATTTCTATCAGTGAAACTTCACATTGTTGTCAAAATACGCGTACGTTTTTCCTAACCTTTGTATGAAAATTAGATCCGTACATATTCCAGCCGCAAGGCAAGTTCGATACTAACTCTTTTTTTTAATTCTCTACAAAATTTCATATTTTAGTCAGTTTTTTTTTAAGCGGCACGACCTCTATAATTAAAAATTTTAAGCATAACCAACAGAATCTCGTCCACTTTCCATACAGATCGACTTGGTTTAATTCGCTTTCACCCTTTTATATCCATAACCTCCTCATTTCTCGATATAGTTGACGCAAACTGGACGTGACAGTGATCAGATAGACATTAGTGAGGGGGTGGGAGAGGAGGCTAGACGGCAGGAGAGCGTTCTTATGGATCCTGGATAATGGCGGCTAAAGGGAAGGGGTTCTTTAATGGCCGTGGCGACGTGAAAGGAGGATGACAGGTTGCAATGCTCGGGGGGGTAGCTATGGAAAAGAGGGTTCGTTTGCCCTCAAGGTTTTGTTGGTCGTGGGAGGGAGAGGGGAAGGGGGAATCCACCCTAATTTCTTGTTCCCCACTCACTTCCTTCGCCTCTCCCTCTTTCCCCCGAAAATGTCATATCGAGAACTGAAGAGCGAGGTGAGAGTGAATAAGGAAGAGAGAAGGGAAAGGTGGGAATGGCGGGTTCACTGCTCTCAGGATCGGTTTCATTATCAGGCGGTGGAGCGAATAACACGAGAAACTGTTTCTTAGCAATTGTGTGCGACTCTCTCTGTCTATTTCTCTCTCTCTCCATTTCTCTCTCCCTACCTCCATTAGGCATTCTGCAGGGTTTTGATTTAAATAGAAATACAGTGTGCGTCAAAACTTTGGCGACGCATTCTGTTCACTTCCTGTGGAGTGCTCCGCGTAATTTACCATAAATGTAATATAGTTGGGTAAATTTCTATGTTTGGAACAGAGAACTGAAAGTCTGCCACACTGCGCATTTGAATGACAAATAAAGTATGAAATATTTTTAATCAATTTAACAATAGTCACGAGAATAGTGCAAAGAAGATAATAGGTGAGACTTCTACCCAAATAATTTACGAATTTCTCCTTGCCGTAAAAACCTTTGTTTTTTTCCACGCAATGGGCAATACTGTACTTAATTATCTACAACATATACAGTAATCTTCCTCAATCCAGAAAAATCGAAAGCTGTTCCAAAAATACTCTAAACTGTATGTACAGACGGTTATTCCACCCATATATGCTAAACGAGGTGGTATTGCATACTTTATATTCCATGATGGACATGCTTTGTCACATTTCGAAATTTATTGCAGAATTAATATTGGCGTGAAATTTATTACCGTAATATTATTTTATTTTTATTAAATGGCACTTTGGCGTGCTCATTTGTCAAACTTCTCTCACTGAAACGACCTTTTTAATGTTACTGTTATGGGCTTGTTCCACGCTCAAAATCACCATCGCCCCTCTTCTTTCTGTCCCCTTCACTCTTACCACCATTCAAGCAAACTTCCATGCCATTTATCATAAGATGTTTTTGATTATAAGGACGATATCCCGCATATATCGATATCATTTTATGCTTTAACCCTTCCTCTACCAAGGGGGATAACTCAGTTACTCCAACGACGTTTTTCTATTTTTTTTTAATGGTTATATTTGGGATTTCATTCATATCCTCCCATGTATTCGTTTTTTACCATCTAATAACATTGCCGTTGGTTATTGTGTAGATTTACATCTTTTTTAGTACCATTTTTAAATGAAAACATTATCGGGGTAACTGAGTTATCCCCTTGGTAGAATTTGTCATTGTTTCATTTTTACTTTGAATGCAGTTCCGCTATACATGTGTGTGTAATTTATTCAGTCTATTGGTGTACAACGCAAAATAATACATTTTGGTGATGAGCAGCCGTTTTCTGAACTACAAAAATTCTCATGTGCTAGTGTGTTACATTGATTGGCCGTTGTACATCCAAGTCAGTATCGCGTTTTCGTCTGGTTGTGTCCAACATTCAATGTAACTAAGAATTTTTTATTACAACTGCGATGTAATTTTAAAATATTAATTATTTTTACAAATAGTTATTTTAATATTACGCGTTTATATCAGCTAATACACTTCATGTTTGAAATAGGTAAAGAGTTTTTCAAAGAATTTTGGCGCGTGTTGAACTACAAAAGAATAATCTTATGTGACCGTATGTTACAGTGAAAGGCTGTTGTAAATACAAATCAGCTTCATGTTCTCCCCTGGTTGTGCTCAACATTCAAGGTAGCAAAACCTTTATTACTATTATGAAGTAATTATAAAATATTCATTATTTTCTTTGGATGTATCTATTTTATATTATTTATCTTATATAGATATCCTAATACTAACATATATCTCCCAATAAACAGCTATTTTTGATAAAAGAATTGTGGGGTAACTGAGTCACCCCACATGGGAGGAGTAAGTTGTAAAATATCTTGGTAGAGCAAGGGTTAAGATAAACTCCTTGCAATAATGGAAGTCAACATTGCTTAAAAAAACTAAATACCACAAAACAACATGTGGAATGATTCTTTCGAAAACTTGCCTTCGTGTGCACTTCCCTCTCTTCTCAATTGCTGTCATTTTAATTCGCGTTTTTTACGTATATTATTCAACAACGACACGAAATACGTTGGATCGTAATCAAGTCACTCTGCGGCGATGCAACCATTCGACGGCAATGCCGCTTTATTTCGACACACATCGCATCGTACTTTCATCTTAAAACTTAAATCCGTAACTTGCTCTTCACCCTTTTTCTCTTCGCTGCTTTTTCGACGTGCACGCGGATGCAAAATGCATGAGATTCCGTCTGACGACGAGAAAAAAAACAACATCCATCGGGCTGGAGAGAAGGAGAAAATAAAAAGAGAGAGAGAGGGGGAGGAGATACCGATCTGCAAGAGACATCTGCTGCTCTACGTCGTGGTGGAGAAGATGGGGAGGGAGGGAGGTGTCTGAAGAGGCGAGGCGTTGATGCATTTGCTAAATCGAGGCATGAATTATTGATCATTCGAATGAGATTGCAGGTGAAGTAGCGGGAAGGAAGGAAAGACGACGCAATCGAATTGGAGGAGAAGTTGGCGGCGCTCATTCTCTTGTGAGGGAGCATCGCGTCATGGGTCGCCCTCGATCGTAATGAATGTCTTCACCGTCCTCTCCCCTTCCCCTCCACCCTCTCCCCTCCACCCTCTCCCCTCCACCCTCTTCCCTCCACCCTCTCCCCTCCACCCTCTTCCCTCCACCCTCTCCCCTCCACCCTCTCCCCTCCACCCTCTCCCCTCCACCCTCTCCCCTCCACCCTCTCCCCTATACCTCCCGTCCCGTACCCTTCCCGCTCTACCTTACTCCTCCCGCTCTACCTCCCTCCAAGTGTTTCCAATCTAGCAAATTTGTAGCTATACTTCAATTAACGAGAGTTGGGATTTGTGGAGGCGGAGCATAGGATGCGTAGCTGCCTAGACTTCTGCCACTTCCCCCTCCACCGCATTTCCACTCCACCCCCTCCACTGCGTTTTGCCTACCGCGCAGCCCAAGCGCTCAGTCGTTCTCGGACAGTCCGAACGACTCGTACTCCTCTATTCGCAAATAGATCTAGTTACTCTGCATTCAAACTAGCTCCTAAACAAAGGCCCTAGCGACTTCCTACAGATCTGGAGAATCGATAATAAAAAATCTATCTATTTCTTGCGACTACCCAAAAAAAAATCTTGTTTAAGTTGAAGTCATGTAATCCCAGATAAAGTTTTGTTAGATTTAACGGTCAAAATGCTTTTTGTCCGCATCCATTCCTTATAGACAACTCTAAGAAGGCGTCCCTTTGTAATATTATGTATACAATCAACTTGGAAGATGGATATATGAATAACGAAGTCTGTTTTTCGTATTCGTATCATATAATGATTTTGAAACAACAATAGGAAATCTAAATTTTGCTCTTACCCATTATATGCATTGTAATGTATAGATTAAAAGATTTATTCGAACATGAGATCGCCGAAAAAGTCTGCGACATTATTTTATGAGTTAAAAATCGGAGTATGCCCTGATAGATACCTACCATGCAATTCTGATAATGGAGTAATGTTGGGAAAAAGACTTAAAGAATAACATTTTTAATTGCCCTTAGAAATTGGTTCAGATGAAGGTTCCATCTTCTTGTTAGTATATAAAAGACAATAATAGCTTAAAATAGTGTAGTTATATGAAGTGCACACAAAAACAATACTCTTATTATACGGAGAAGACACCTTTTGGTTAGTTTCCTTACGCAACCATGAATGTCATTGGTAATTATATATCCTAGCTACTTTCTTGCATCACTTTCCTGGAACGCAACCCCCGCATAAAGAGAGCGAAGCCTGTTCTTTTTTTTGTCATCTTTTATTTTATTTTTCTTGGTTACTTTCTACCTGCCTGCAATTGGCAATGGATTAGATGGAAGAAGAGACTGTTTAGTCTCAATCTCGCCCAAATAAAGACGCATATCTATCTATCTCTACTCTCTCCCAACCGAAACGCCTTCTCGAGGGACCCATGAGACCGGAAAAGAGACGCGGAAGAAAAATAAAGATCGATACTGGATGGCGTGTCGCCGTTTATTTTTTTATGCGGACCGAAATTCGCGTTTCCTCGAGATGTTTTTTTGTTGCGATTCGAATGCATTAGCAATGGCCTATATATTTCTGCGATCGAAGGTTTCGTTGAAATTATTCTATTTTATTCTTCTGCAGAGCGGAATGTGCGCTGATTTATGCGCGGCTGTTACACATACATCATTTAAAAAAAGATTTTACACGCATATTTTGGCATCTTCTTCAGTTATGCCGTCATTTTCAAAATAAATAGACGAAAACTACCATATTACCTGCAGTGACAGACGAGGTAGTACGTTACACTCGTTTCATTTTTACCGCCTCCCTGAGATGCTCGAAGAGACAGCTTTCGTCGAAAATTGTCGCATTTTTTTACGATTCAAAAGAATTCCCTTCGCTATTTTTAATCTCCCGTACAAAACTTCGTTGGGATTATTATAACCAGGAAAAAATTTGCAGCCCGGCGAAGAATGAGGAGCGCGAAGGTAATAATATTTTAATCAAATAATTTCGCAAATGTAAAAACTTCATCGGATTGACGAAGACGACACTTTACTCCCTAGCCTTGACTTACAAATCCCATATTTTTTCCTTCATATTTTCTCAATTCTCATTTCCTTATCCTAATCCAAAAAATATATCCCTCCCTACTCCGCCCCATAATCTTCGCCCTGCCCTCCTTCTCTCCCACACTCCTCTCTCCTGCCCCTCTCCTTTCTATCTCTCCCATCCTCCTCTATCCCTCTCCTCCTCCCCCCTCTCTCCCTCTCCTCCTCCCCTCTCTCTCCCATCCTCTCTCCCTCTACTCCTCCCCTCTCCCTCTCCCATCCTCCTCTCTCCCTCTCCTCTCTCCCTCTCCTCTCTCCTCCTCTCCTCTCTCTTTCCCTCTCCCATCCTCCTCTCTCCCTCTCCTCCTCCCCTCTCTCTCTCCCATCTCAGTAGGTTTCACAGGTTTTTCACATCTCCTTCTTGTGTGGGTGTTTTCCTGCAGTGGGTATTTTTTACATGGATTCCATTATTCAGCAGTCCATATTTTTTCCCACAAAATCACATCTTTTCTTTTCAAATACTTGTATTTTTATTGTTACCTGTATTTAAATTGCTAATGTTTTATGTATTATTATGTTTCATGACGAGGGGTTAGGTGGAAGATGGGACTTCTTAGTCTCAATCTCGCCCCAAATAAAGACCAAATCAATCGATCAATTCTCCTGTCCCTCTCTCCTCCTCCCCTCCCTCTCTCTCCCTCTCCTATCTTCCTCTCTCTCCTCCTCCCCTCTTTCTCTCCCTCTCTTATCCTCTCTCCCTCTCCTCCTCCCCTCTCTCTTTCCCTCTCTCTCTCCCATTCTCTCTCTTTCGTCCTCCTCTTGATGTATCTAGGGTTTTCGCAGTTTTTCCACCCCCCTGCACTTCGTGGGTGCATCGGATTTTACTAGGTTGGCCAAATCATGTCCTTCCTAGGATTTTCTTAGAAGTTTTCCGGAATATGTACCTATCTATCTCTCTCTGTCTGTATTAGTATTTTAACGTCCTAATCGTTTTTGATGTAATTTAAGGTATTTTAATATAATGTAACATAACATTGACAAAGGGTTAAAAGTAAGAGTGGGCCTTATGGTCTAAATTTCGCCCGAATCTATATCTATCAATCTATCCTCTCTCCCTCTCCCATCCTCCTCACTTCCTCTCCATATCTTCCTCCCCCCTTTTCTCCCTCTCTCCCTTTCCTCCCCCTCTCCCTTTCCTCCCTCTCTCCCTTTCCTCCCTCTCTCCCTTTCCTCCTTCTCTCTCTTTCCTCCCTCTCTCCCTTTTCTCCCTCTCTCCCTTTCCTCCCTCTCTCCATTTCCTCCCTCTCTCCTTTTCCTCCCTCTTTCCCCTCTTCCTCCGTCTTTCCCCTATTCCTCCCTCTCCCTTTTCTACCTCTCTCCCTTTTCTCCCCCTCTCCCTTTCCTCCGTCTTTTCCCTCTTCCTCCCTCTCTCCCTTTCCTCCATCTCTCTCTTTCCTCCCTCTCTCCCTTTTCTCTCTCTCTCCTTTTCCTCCCTCTTTCCCCTCTTCCTCCGTCTTTCCCCTATTCCTCCCTCTCCCTTTTCTACCTCTCTCCCTTTTCTCCCCCTCTCCCTTTCCTCCGTCTTTTCCCTCTTCCTCCCTCTCTCCCTTTCTTTCCTCTCTCCCTTTCCTCCCTCTCTCCCTTTCCTCCCTCTCTCCCTTTCCTCCCTCTCTCCCTTTCCTCCCTCTCTCCCTTTCCTCCCTCTCTCCTTTTCCTCCCTCTTTCCTCTTTTCCTCCGTCTTTCCCCTCTTCCCCCCTCTCTCCCTTTTCTACCTCTCTCCCTTTCCTCCCTCTCTCCCTTTCCTCACCCTCTCTTCCTCCCTCCCTACCCGTTCTCCCTTCCCAACCTACTCCATATCTTCCACGCCTCCCTTTAATACACCCGGCCCCTCTTGTCGCATTCTTTCGCTCACGAACTATTTTTTATTTCTATCTCCCTCTCTCTCTCTCTCTTTAGCCTAATTAATTTTTTCAATTACTCCCTTTTCTGAGACGCAGTTTCTATGGGAGACGTTTTTAAAACTACTCCGTTTGTTTATTGTTTTTTATTATTTGTCTCTTCTCTTTCTCACTTCGTGTCGCGAAGTTTCGCTTCTGTTGGAAATTTCTGAACCTCACTCTTCGAGATGAGAACGAGTTTCTTTTTATTCTCTCGAAGATTATTTCAGTAGGGATGTTTTTCTGCTGCGTTACGCTTAGTGCATATTCGGTTATCTGGTGTCCACAAATTCAACTTAATTAAATTTTGTTATTTTTTCCGAGTTGAAAACTCTCTGATCTTGTATCTTTCAATCCGAGATAATTTCAAAGCTAAAATATTTTCTGAAGCTACTCGAGGAGCTGGTATATCTTTACGAGACCGTGAAAGTATATTATATGGAGAAACCTGATCAAGCACTGTTTATAGAAATGGATTTCATTGCTGTAAGCCGCCTGAGGGCGAATTACGAATATTTTTCTGTAATTTGGTATTTATTTTAAAAGAACAGCTTTAATTCTTTCAATGACAAACCTTTTGATTCTAATTTATAAATTTCGATTTAGACCATTCTAATCGATATTTATTTTTATTTTAAACGATTTATCTTTTGTAATCATTTAATACAATGTATTATTTCGGCGGAGTAAAAGGAGAATGGCCTTATGTAAGTTACAATCTTATTCATTTAAACGAAAATCGTAACTTAAAACCCCCTTCAAAACCTTTGCCGTTGTATATATGTATTTTTTTGCCTTTCTCCTAAATATATGTCACTCGGAAGCGTCTCTCCAATTACTAGATTTAATTTCAGTCCGGCAAGCATTTTTTCCTCTCATTTTCACCTGATATTTTTAAAACATGACTTGTTCTCTCTTTTCTCGCAATGTCGAATGATTTCATACGTATCTCTTTCGTTCGTCTTTTGTTCTCTCCTCTCACCATTCAGATGCCAACTTCTCGCGAGCCATCACTCTCGCTCGTTGTTTCCTAATATCCCCCTTCCAACACCCATAATCTCTTCTCTCTCTCTCTTTTCGCTCGACATTTACACCCGCATCCGTTTTTGTTTTCGAAAACTACTACATACAACGTCTCCCGCGCGCGCGGGTGTTTATCGCTCTCACGTGAGACAGCCAACCGGATGCAGCGAGCATTATGTCCACCATCAGTCACGGGATCTCCTCTTGGAGGGCCGCGGAGATATGAAAGCGCGAGTAGAAAACTCGACGAGGGTCTCGGAGAGCACCGTTAAGATTCCTAGATGGCGAGAGGAAGGGGGGAGGGTGAAAAACGGCGTTCGGATGTTCTTACGAGAAGTCTCGTCATTGTGTAAAATTTTAAGACGAGGAGTCGATCCCATATTTAATAAATAAAATTTTGCCGCGGAACGGTTGACATGTATGCGCATTTTCTCACATCAGATAGTGTTTATTTAATGCAGCGATAGGTTAAGGGTAGTGTCTCTAATGTTTTTGTTCTACGCTTTGTAACTATTCGTTAAATAAGGCACTACAGGTATGCCTCGTTTAGCGCATGTTCTTTTAGCGTATTTTCGATAAAGCACCGTTGGTATCTCGGGACTAAAATTTTAATTTTTGAAAATTTCTAAAATAATGCTCCTAAATGCTACGTTCCTTTATTATGGTCCCAGAATTTTTCTCACCTTCATTTGTACTCCACTCTCTGTCCAGAGATAGTCACTCCACTCTAATTAAAGACAAGTTGTTGTTATTTATACGTTTATTAACTTTATTTCTATTTCACTAGTTCACTTCTATTATGTTTTTTTTACATTGGTTTGCCGTAATTCCACAGTCTTTTGCTGTGACACTAACATCGGAAGTTTTAAAGTTCGTAAGGTTACTGTTGAGATGTGCAGGGTTGGGTTCGCTTTGGATGGGATTTTGCTTAAGACTGGGTTACATTAGGTTCACAACTTTAACTTTAGCTATCTTTAGGCATTTGTTATTCTGAAGTTATTTTGCTGTTGGTACATATGCCACAGTTACGTGTCTGAAGCTGCGGCGGCGCCGCTGAATCGTAATATCACTCGTATTGCGTTTCTGTTTACTTTTGAGCTGGCCAATAATCATCAAAGATCTTCGTAATCATGAAGAATTTTAGGAACATGTCAAGATAATACACTATATTCATGTTTTACTAAGTATATACCAGAAATACTTATGATATTTTATATATCTCATTTATTTTATAATACGTTTTTTCCTCGCAAATATTATTAGAAAATTGTAATTTTCCATCACAAAGGATTAGTTTTTTGAAGCTGTTGTACACCAATAAGTTCATAATAAAAAATTATTTTCAAATAATAGTCATATACCGTATTAACTCGTTTAATACCCGCACACGGGTAATGCTCGCACCCCCGTTCATAGAGCTAAAAATCTGGAAAAAACTGTAATTCGTGTCATGTCCACACTTCCAAAATGTTGATATTTTACAGCAATATCGGTTGAATAATCTACCTGAAGCCGAATTTGATGATATAATTATGGCAACAAGCAAATATTTAAGAAATGACTTCAAAAAATTATTTTGAAATATTTTTTAACTCACGTAAACATGAAAAATTCTCATCCATTTCCATTATATTACACGCAGGCAACTCAAAAATCTATTTTGGAGTCTAGCTCCTTGATCTCAGAAATTTTCAATTTTGAGCCGCTGCACATTCTCAAGTTATTTAATTTAAAATGAGTAATTTTCGCTAATTTTGCGAAATTACGCTAACTCAGCCATTATTTACCTAGAAAAAGAGCGAATTTTACATAAATAAACGTAAACGGTTCATGCTCAAAATAAATCCCCATGTCAAATCCCTCCGAGATCACACAATAACAAAAATAAACCGGTCGCTAGACGCACTGCGACCAGTTACATAGAAGCGTTTCTCACATTTCTGTGGATAAAATGTATCACTTACAGCTATCAGAAAGCACAAACGAACAATTCCAACAGCTATTTAGGGACACATTTTCATCGCAAGATTGTGTTCTTTGCTTTTATACAGAGTAATAAAAGTATGTACATATATTCTTTTAGGATTGCCTAACATAAAAGGAAACCAAAAACAATGTAAAATGTGATTTGAGTATGTCACAAATTAAAAGGCAATCTAACATAATTCGTTTGTTTTTAATGAAAAATATATGCAATTCAGTTGTTTATTTCTCTTACATTACCTTATCTATGAGAATGAATGACACACTTATATTTATATAGAAATTTACGTGATTTAGGTTTACTACTAACAACTGGCAAGGAATTTTAAAAAATACCTGATAAATATAGTTTTTATTATATTATTCTACGCATTTAAAAAAATACCTTGGTTATAAATCGAGGAAATAAAATGCATTGCATATTGTGCCTACAGAAGAAAACGCATATACTCATCTCACGCCAAGCACGCAGTGTAAGTAGGCGTTTCGCGGGTGGCCTACCCTCAAAAGATGATGGGACAAATATCGTGTAATGTCCGCACCCTCTTTTTTGATGGGATCTTGTGGGGGAAAAAGTGCAGGTATTACACGAGTAAATACGGTACTTCGTTTTCTTGACTTTAAATTAATATATAAAAATTTCCCATCATTGAATAAGTTGCAAGATAAAAATAGTAACATTTTTGAAGTGTAAAAATCAACTGGGTTTAGTGCTACGTTAAAAACTTCTTTTAGCGTAAATTCTGATAGCACACAGATGTCTCGGAACGCCTCTCATGCGCTAAGCGAGGCATGCCTGTGTTTGTATATTGATAATTCGTGCGATCGATGTATTTACTTACATAATGTAAAACGGCTGCCCAGTCATTATGCAGCGGCTTTTCACTTAAACGTTTAAGGTTTATTCATGAAAAAAGAAAATTGGCAATAAATCCTTAGTATTTTATTAAAATTAAATACACAGTACATAGACATCATTATATATTATTAAATTACACGTTTCAGTATCTGAAGATTATCTTCACGAATTTTTCTTTCTAATTGTTGCAAGGATATATTTTCTGAGACGCCATTTACTGAACTAAATTGGAGTCCTCGTAGAATCTAAAATCTTTTAGGCAATTAAAACGAGCCGCTTTAATTCCACAAAAGCGGCGTTAATAAGGTGTTCCGGAAACTGTCATTTTGTTTCATTTTTCAAATCATAAACATGCTTTTATTCTCAAAAAATAGCTTTTGGACTTCGAAAATGTTTACTCCTGGGCTTAAGCGGTTCACCCATTTTTACTTCTCCTTAATTGAACGAAATGATTTTTATAAAAGGTTTATAGGCGATATTTCGGTGAAAAATATTTATACCCTATGTCTTTTCATTTCAGGTGAGTGGAAAAATAGCGCGCAGCCAATGCACTGATTGAGATAAATCGGTCTTGTCGTAAGTAACTTTAGTAAGTTTAATTTTGCTAGAATAAAAACTTACAGCATATTCAAAGGAAGAAACATCTTTCTTTTTCAATCTATTTATTTTTTTGCGATCGCATTTATAACTCTCATTCTCTTTGTTTCTGCACACACAAAAATACCCAAAAAATATACTCGACTACGAGGTACTGTGTGGAATATGTCAGATCTTTTAAAGAACATTGCTCCACTTATTCTCTAACCCGGGTCATAATTCAAATATAAAAATTTGACATTTTGTAGTCCAAAAAGGAACATTCGTACTGAACTTGTGTCCGTTAGCAAAAAAAGAGACGTCACGCTCTGAGAAGAAAGACTTGACTTTTATTTCAATTTAACTCTTTGCGTTGCATCTTTCATTCGGTTAAACTACAAGCTCGTTTCTATATTCCTCTCTCTCTCTCTCTCTCTCTGTCGCACAGAAACTATGAATACCATTCTTTTGAGCGTTTTCTGGCCCGAAGAGACCTTTCTCCGTGGAATATTTCCTCCTTTTCCATAGCTCGTCCTCGCAAAAATTTACCTCTCTCTCTCTCTGTTCTTCGAGAAACAAAAGTGAGAAGACGAATAGACCGCTAAGTGACATCTCAATTCCGCAGATTTATCATAAAAGGACCTCGTTTTTTTCATTTTCTCCTGCCGCTGCAACGCTGAAATTTGGAGCACTTAAAACCGCCTTCTACTGCTTTCTTCTTAGCTTTTGTCTCTCTCCCTCCCCTGAATTTCCCTCCATCTTTCTCTCAGTCTCTTGTTTCAATGAGTATGCAATCAAACTCTCTTCACAATCCACGTTTTCTCACCACCTTTCTTTGTTGCTTACGTCGCTCAAATTCGTCGCCTAATCGCGTGATTGAATCAAAACTCCCGTGTTGCCAACAGCAACCCGTCCTTTGCGTGCACGTTCTACCTCCTGCTACTCTACGCCGAAAAAGTGTCTTTTCCGCCCTATCCCATCCTATCGCATCCGTGTTTTGTTTCTTCTCCCTCTTTCTTAGATTACATCCATGAAAAAAGTTGAGTTTCTTTGAATTAGTTTTTCTACGAATTTGTCTAGATGTTCGAAATGTTTTCTCTTTTCATTCTTATAAGAAATTCTGTGAACAGAGCTGTAACTAGCTATTTTAGCGCCCGGTGCAAACTATTAAATATGCGCCCCTCCCCCCTCGAAAAACTGTCTCTAGTTAATTTATTTTCTATTTTTTGCGCCCCTTACTTTGTTGCGCTCGATGCAGATGCCCCGCCCTAGTCACGGCACTGGCTGTGAAAATGGAATACGATTAAACGATCTATTAGTATTTTTTTAGTTAATGCTATAGAGCAGGGATGCACAAAGTTCGGCCCGGCAGAGGATTTTACAACATAAGTTTAATATGAAATAATCTTTTAACATAAATTTTAATTTGGTTATCCATAAAGTGATTCTTATAGAAGAGAGCAAAATGCAGCAACACGAAAATAATACTAACAAAAATGAGGTAGAATAATTACTTCTTATAAAAGTGACGACAGGATATTCTGAAAAACGGCTCACATTTACGGGTACACTCGAATCACACTCTTCTCCGGTATGTAGCAGTTGTTGACTGACAGTGTTTAAAATTCCTGTTTTAATATTGTTGGTTATGCGTTTTCTCGATTACGCGGAACTACTTTGATATGACATCTACAAATAAGTAAATGTGGAGACTATGGTGAATTGATGTTAAAATTAAAAATATAACTCTTTAACCGCAAGATTAAAAAATCTTACGGTTAAGGAGTTAAATTTTTAATTTTAACATGACATCTGCAGATAAAGTTCCGTCCCTTCTGCTGGAAAACGTAGAACTTGTGAAAAACGTTTAATTTTAAAGAACTCATAATCTATTTTACGTTTGGCGACTAGCAAAGTGAATCCTAACATTCCAAATTTATAGATTTTAAATTGTTCGCCCTTTATTGTAATGCAACCCTCGGCTAAGTAAAAATCCTCAAATGCGGCTCGCGGATCGAAAAGGTTTGTCATCCCTGCTTTCATGCTACAACAAATAACACAAAGTAGTTTAGAAGCTTCAGCATGAAGTGGTTCAGGAGCAGATAAGTTTTCGCTACGGCCCGTGAACCGCATGCGTTCCGCGAAGCCATACGGAAAGAGGGCATGCGAACTTATAATTTTCTAGGAATCCATTATTTTTTGTCTTTTATGTTAATTTGTAATATCGTACGAAGCATTGTATCGCATCTATATCACGTCACTTTGCTACTCTTTACCACATTAAATGCCCATTTTCCTAATACGTGTACTTGGCCGTCTACAGTAATTTCCTCTTTTCTCTCCATACCCTTACCCTCCCATCCATCTTCCTATACTTATTCTCTTCAAGCGTTCTCTATCGCATCGTCACTTTTCTCCATTTCTGCATTCCATTCCCACTCTTTTCTTTACATTCGAGCAAAATGGACGCTCATTCTTGCAAAACGGACGCACTTTCTTCGCTCTCTCACCTTATTTGTCTCTCCATCTTCCCCGGTTTTTTCTACATGAAAAACGGATCTTTCTATCACTTTTATTCGAGAAAAAAGTCACGAAAATCTTTTCGCAAAATCTTTCTTCGCGTCACCGTTCTTCCATTCTCTTTTCTTCCCTCTCTATTTTTCTTTTCTCCGACATTTCTTTCTTTCCTTCGGTTTTACTCCTTTATGACCCTCAACCCCTTCCTTTCCTCATTTTCTCCCTCAATATTTTCCTTCTCCCTCTTTCTCTCGCCCATTCTTCCTCGGCCCATCTTCCCATCAAACTTTCACTCTCTCTTCATCTTGGCCTCTCTCCACCTCCAGGGCTTCTCATTATCGCTCCTTTTCCTTTGCCGAGATCTTAAAAAAATACGCCCCGCGAGTGTGTCTGACGGAGCTGCCCCGCACAGCGCGCGGAACGAGGCAGCAGTATAATAAAATTTAACGACTTCAAAAAGAAATGGTTTATCGTTTTCTCCCTTAAGTCTTTCCCCTTCCAGTCGCATGATCCGACAATGGTCCTTGCGAAAAAAAGCACTCTGGAACATCGTTTCTTTATCTTTGTATCATCATCCCGTCTTATTTATTTTCTTTCTCTCTTCTTCTTTAATCGGTAAGTTAACCAATTAATGAAGATGTCTCCGATGACGTTCGCCTATCCTTGCTTTTTTTAGTCATGCTTTTATTTTTAAATCTGTGAATATGGGGTAGCTAAATATTTACATAAATAATGTAGATAAATCTAACTTCCATGAAGCGTATGAAGGCTTCATATGAGAGTTCCTAGATAATGGCATTTTTGATCTTGTTCATAAGACCGTTGAAATTAATTACTGTCTATATCGTCGTCTTAAAATTTGCCGAAAAATTAAACAATGCGAAAGCCTTTTTTTGTTCGAGACGCATTAATTAGTTAGAAAATATCGCCTCTGGTAATACTTTGAAATTGATGCAGACACGAGCATCTGAAATCCAGAAATGTTTTCACATTTTATGTATAGATTATTTGTATACCTTTATAAAGAGGATGATTTTATTTATTTGATATGTTTGCGCAAAAGACCCTCGTCAGTGCACCACTGCCGGAAAACTTTAGAGAAATAAAGTGACTTGTCAGATAAAAATAGCGAGAAAACGAGCGCATTTGCAGGTGAACCCGACTTGGTTTAACTCTATTATTCGTAGTTAACTGTCAGCCACATTGGAACGCTAAATTTCTGTCGAGGCTTTCGTAAGCGTGCATGCCTCGGGCTGGAATGCGAAAGGCCTCTCCCGATATCTCTACAATGCCCCTTGATCCCCAAGTCATTATGCAAGCACATGGAGAATGGAACGCTGGTAAATGTTCCATCTCCCTGTCAGTTCTTCCTTTTCAACTATTTTTATCTCCGAAGAAAGATTATTTGCTGTAAACGGGGCCGAATTCGGTTTCCTTTCCTGTTTCCATGAATGAGTCGGCTTGGAATCGAATAGTAATAGCATTTACTCGCGCCAAAACTTGCACGAAAATGTCCCTCTATCTCTCTACGCGTTCATTTTTCTTATCCTTCTTTTCACGCCCAGTTTCCGTCGTCCGTACTTTCTTCTACCTTTCATTTCCATCATTATTTCCAGTTTCATCTTTTCCGTTTTTAATCACTATTGTAATCCATCCCTCTCTCTCACGCTTCTCTCTTTCTCTCTCAAATCCCTTCTCAACACTTCTCATTTTCCCTTTCTGTCCTTTCTCTTCATCTTTTCCCCTTTTGTCTCCTTTGTTAATCCTTTCCCCGTCCTTCACTCGGTCCCTACTCTCTACGACATCCATCTTGTTTGAATGTGAAATTTCCTCTCTCTTCATCTCACCCCTTCTCCCTCTCGCTCTCCATTTCTCTCTTTTCCCTCCTTTTCTCTTCCTCCTAAAATTTTAACGTCCCTCATCGTCGCTTTATTCTCCCTACGCTTACTTTTCCCCCTTACTTTCGCTTTCTAACCCTTCCTGTCTCCCTTTTTTCTAAGCGGCTTTATCCCTTTCACACCGCTCTTTATAGGCTGCCTGCGGTGATGCACCTCCTCGTGATATGGTAGTCTTTTTGTAGGGAGATAGGGGGGAGAAAATAGGAAGAGGGGGAAGGAGGATGATGAAAAGTGGATAAGGATGTAAAGATGGATGAATGGGAAATGGAGGTAGGGAGGCAGAGATCGCGTGCGGGGTTGCAGCCACAGAGATTCCCCGGCTGTAGTGTGTGTGTGCGTGCGTGAATGCGTGAGTGTGTGTGATGTGGCAGAGGGAGCGAGTAGATTTTGGAGTTGTTTAGGGATAAGGGGTGGTATCTAGGAGAGGGGGGAGAAGGAGTGGTGGCTTGCTATCGCGCGTGGGGTTGGAAGTGGTGGTACATGTCCTTAGGGGATCCTGCGTGTTCGCAGGGCGAGAAGGGGATTTCAGAGGGAACGGGTGTGTATGTGTGTAAGCGGTCCAGCGTGTCTCAGCATCCGACGAGCAGATGTAGGAAAAGGGTTGGCTGAGTCAGGTTTTGTTAGGGGAGGTTGAAAGGGATTGGAATTCCGCGAGAAGGGTGTGTTGCCTAGGGCGATTCGCCCCTTTGATAAACAACTAGGAAGTTTCGATGCACTTGGAATCCACTTAGACGGGTCAGGTGAGACTTTTTTTAAATTCGGAGCAATTCGTACATATCGATATGTGTAAATATTTAGATATTTAACGGATGTGATGAGTTTTAAAATTCTTTATTCCCGCTTTATCAGAAATAAAATTAAAAGTCTGGATGTAGTCATGAAATTACCGTCGTATTTGAACGTTTATTACCCTAAAATCATTATTAGGCATTTTTTTGTACATTAACTAGGATATCCTCAGATTGTTAATGCATGTAAGAAACTTGTCAAAGAGTTATAAATAATCCAAGTCAAATATTACATTTTGGTATTTATCGAACAATGTAGTAGAATGTAGACGTATTTGGAACAAGTAAACGATGAGATTTCTTTTAAATATAGTGCATCTGACGATATTTTGCAGATTACGATAATAGTTCCTCTTTCGGGAAAACACAATCACTTCATCATATTCTCACGAGCTTATTTACTCGCGTAGCAACATACAATTAGAGTAACATCTTATAATAGAGGAATCAATCCCGGAGGTATCCAGAGGTTCTGAAAAATCATTCGGTCGAACAAAAACCACGATAGTGTCGGCGAATTTATTTAAGACCAAGAATAAGTAAACCCTCAATTATACGCGAAACAAGCATTTCATGAACAGAAATCCCCGACCCGATAACCAGGGCTTAACCCCTTAAAGGGAAAAAGGAGATAATGGTCTCAAGAACAGCTTACTCTTTCTCCGTTTCTCCCCTGCTTTGTGCCCAACAGGCTGCCGATCTTTGAAGCTCGTAAGGAGAAATGCTTGAGGTTCGTTCGCTTCAGGAGAGAAAGGGAGTTAGAGAGAGGCAGCGTGAGGGAGAGAGGAGAGAGGGAGATTGAAAGAGAGTTACTGAGAGAGTGGTGTGGGTGGATGTCAGAGACCTAAGGGATTATAGAGTATGGGACTAGAAGGAGGAAGGAAATGGGAAGTAGCAAAAGCGTCCAAAGAAAGCGAAACACGGGGTTTCCTAAAAAGGAGTAGCGAAGCATCAAAAAGGAGTGGGAGAGGGGGATTGTAGAAGAGAGAGAGGGGAAGGGGAGAGGGAGAGGGGAAGGGGAGAGGGGGAGAGAAAAAGAGTCGGGTTGAGTGAGGGCGTCGAGAAAAAAATAGGGAGCGGGATCTTCAAGAGAGAAGGGGAGACTCGTTCCTTGAGAAAATAGAGGATGAGAGAGAGGGAAAAATGAGTAGAGGACGAAGCCAGGAAAGGAGTGTGTTGTGCGCTAGAAAGTAAGGTAAAAATCAAATAGGATGAACTAATGAGCTTAAAGGTGTGGAGCTTGGGGATCAAAGGATTGGAGAAAACTTGAAAAGGATTGTGGAGAGATTTAATGGGAAGGTGTGTCTCAGGTGTCCGAGAGGAAATGTCACCTCTGCTCGAGGGATTCTAATTAGAATGGCGCGACTTTAATGGCAGGAGAGGGAGACAGATAAAAGTTTTCCCGACCGAAGAAAATTGTTCTTAATTCTTTATGTTTTTACATTCGGAAATTAAAAATTTTTGCTTAAGCTGAGCGTTGAATAAAGATTTCGGGCGGCCTGACCCAGAGCAGTTTGCAAATTTTTTGCATCTTTTATAACTAAAAATACCCCATCAATTGACATTTTGAAGTTTTTAATTTTTATTTCTATTATAAATAGACATCTAAAAGGTGTTGTTACTTTGAAGAAATCCAACGTTTTACTGAAAAATGCTGTTTATTGTGCCACTGTATACTCCCTTCGCCAAGCAGTCAGCGTAACCATCCATCTATTTCAGTATCATTCGTTTGATCGTTAATTTATTACGCCGTCCATAATCTTCTTTCTATAGTCATTGATCACACTAATCTTTCCTTCAGCTTAAAGGCATACTCGACTACAACAGAAAGAATTTTCACTCGTTTAATTTGGAAATTTCTCTTCCATAGAAACAAAACAAAGCAATCAGAATTATCCTCTACTTATGAAATTATTTTTTTGATGCCCGACGTCGATTAAACTATTCTTATGTCATGCCCCGAAATTTTTGTTGCGTTTCTAGCGGTGAGCTCCATTAAAAATTCTGCGCTGATAAACAGCCCCTTGTGAATTGTATAAAGCAGTATTATTACTCATAGGAAAAATGAGAGATTGCTGTGTGCAATTCTTCGCGAGGGGATTTTATTCCTGTTGCTTCTTAATTATGGCCGGGTTTCTAAATTGGAAAATTTTGTCACCTTTTGGCTCATATTATCTTTTGCCCAAAAAATAAAACAAAACGTCTTGTAAATTGCCATTTCATCGTACTATTTTCATGCCGCCGTATGAAGGCCCGCGCCGGATGACAAGAATTAAATAGTCTCGCAATGCCGAGGCTACTGGCCTTTAGTCACGCGACCATAATTGGCCTTTGTTTTGCTCCTGCTCCTGCTTTCGTTAATGTCTCTAAATAAATCACGATGAATTTAAAGCGATGAATAATGCATCTGGACGCTCTGACTAGAAAATTTATATCCTTAGCGTTTGTTGGTTTAGGTAAGCATCATTTTTTAACTGAACACTAGGAAACCCTTTCTTCTCTTAAAATGGTATTACATTTCGCACAGCGTGTGAATTAATTATGGCGAAAAATTATTTGTTGAACTTTTCTTGTTACGATTAAGTTATATCAATCCCAACACAGCATACGTACAAACTACAGTGTCTTTGCAAATGCTTATTCATACAACGCACGCGCGCATGCACGTACTCATTTGCATAGCATAAGTACGTGAGTAATGCACGAGAATAGCAAACGCGTTTTATGCCTTGGAGATAACTGAGAGTTAATGAGACAGTGAAAAAAATGAGGTTAGTGACTTTTTATCTTCCAAGATAAGCACCTCTCTTAATTTCATAGTGTTGCATGCCAGTAACGCCATTTAATAATTGTTCTAAACTTTTATATGCGATTTTTTCGAACTAAAACATATAATACACACCCTAAAGCTTGCGAATGATAAGTTACACAATACATAGAACATCATCATCGTTGGTAGACAGGACCGTGATTATTATTGGTTAAACCTGGAAAGGTTATATGAAGCGTTATTTTAGATTCGTATCTAAATAATCTCAGAAGGCCGATTTGAACTCAGAAGTGTAATTCCAAAAAGAAATCTTCTATCTGACTCATATAACTAAGGCTTAACGAGAGAAATGAATTAGAATAAAAAAGGCTGAGGTCGCTGACAAGATGAATAGACCTTTTCAAGTTACCCGCTGATCTCAGAAGCAATGAAGACGTATGGTGTCTTTCGGGACGTGTCCGATTTTATAGTCGGACGCGAGAATAAACTTAGTCTCGAGACAATAGAAATTACGTAGTCGGAGGCGTGGATGCGTTGGCAAAGAGAAAGACGGTTGAGAATAAAATTAATTGTTACTTGATTAGAGAACTAACAAGTAGATGGCTGTTTTTTAATATCTTGGAAATTTTCATCACAATTATTAATGTAAAAATCACACTTGCTAATAGTGCGAAAATTTCCACACAGTCTCTTCATATAGATGCTTTGAATTGATTGTCGCGACGCATATTAAATTGAAAAAATCGAAATTTATAAGTATCTCGGAGGAAAAAAAAAATTTTAATGTTAATTTTCTGTCATTAAATTGCCCTTCCGCCATTCCTCGCATTCATTTTGTCATTTAAGTTTTTTTTATCTTCTGGAAAAACAGAATCGTTCATTTTCCACTATCATATAAATCAGTCTGTGAACACCTCGTATGCAGCTTTATTACTATAGCTCCGATATTCAATACTTGATATCCACCATCATTGTGCAACAAATACCACAAAATCACCAACGAGCATTTCGATTGCCACGCAGCATCCCTCACTGGCACATTTGCGGATGCTTGTTCTAAAAAGCAGATCTTTTCCAATATTATTTTGGATATAAGATGCCAATAACTTCTAATATAATGATGGAATACCACAACGAACAATATGTCACCCGTATCCCCTTTATTTTTCAGTTTAGTAAAGTTTAAAAATAAAAAACATTCTTGAATAAGCGAATATATTTCGATGTAATTTATGACAGCGGTCGAAAGATTAATACCGTGAAAATAACTGCTAGGAAGCAAGGGCAGATCCAGGGGAAGGGGCAAAGGGGGTAATTACCCCTCTCCGCCCCCAAGATTTCATAACACCGAAAAGGAATTAATAAAATGATAAAAAATAACATCGGAGAAATTTTATTTTTTTACCGTTTTTCTTAGGTTACGAAAAATTATCTCTATTTCATTTTTACAAATTAAAATATACTTATGATGATATTTTCAAATAGTTGATTTTTTCATCTTTGCTTAACCCCAGGACTGTAGCCCTTGCTTGGAAGCTTGAGGTTTTTTTCAGGCACACGGTGCACTGAAGTGTATCAGGCGAGCAGGCGACGATACTCAAAAGCCTCTTCTATGCAGGCACACTGTCCGATTTCGAAAAAAAATTCTAAACGTTAGACTTCTTTGGATCAATTACCGACGCTAAGAGTGTCCATGAGAATCAAATCCCCGAGCGCAGTATTTCGACGAAACAGGAGTGCCTCGGTCGTGCGTGGAATTCACTTCGAAGCGAGTCGCCGAAAAAAATTCCTCGTACGAAGTGTAGGAGGGTGATGGAAGGGAGGCGGAGTGGCCGGCCCCCGGCCGTGGCACCACGCCCCTTTTAGAGCCTCCGTCTCACCACCTACTCCCGCCCCCGCTCATCCAGGCAGCCCCAAACTGACTCAACCCTTCACGACTTCATTTACTTGTTTAGTATTCCTGCCACCGTCCGGCCAAACCAACTCCACCCTCCTGAATCCCTCCCTTCACCTCTCCTCCCTTCTCCATTCACTTCTCCCCCTCCCCTCCCCCCTCCCTTCCCCCCTCCCGTCCCCTCTCACTTGCCCTTTCCCTTCAAAACCGAGCGGCCCAGGTCAACACTCGCACAGACGGATCCCGAGTTGCGTGAATGGTTAAAGGCGCGTTAACCTAGGAATCGGAAGGGTTGGACTCGATTATCCCTCCGCATCATCCATCTTTAATCTATCCTACAACCCACCTCGTCTTTCTCTATCCGCCTATCTTCATAACGGACGAGTCCAATATCGGTATGAGAAACGTCGGACATGTGGTCGGATGTAGCAGTTAATTCAGAGAGTGCGAGAGAGAGAGAGAGATGAAAGGTATGGAAATAACTCCTACTGTCCTTGCAAAAAGTCTAGACACCCGAGTTTGAGGCGGTATATCTCAAAAACAACAGTGACGATTGTAATGGGATGAAAAGTAGTGGCTAGAGGATTTATTTAAACATTAACTGATATACAGCTTAAATTTTTAGTTTCTGTATTAATATTTTATATTGGACTGTATTTGTCGAAAAACACGGTTTTTAGCCCTGAAAATCCGATAAGACCAATTTGAATGTTTATAATGTTTACGATTTTTATTTCATCTTCATTTTGTCTTCGCCTTATAGTTATATCTGGCTTAGCAAAACTGGAGGGAGAGTGGAGAAAGTAGAAATTGCTGCAATTTCTACTTTATCCTCTCTCCCGCCAGTTTCCTGCACGCTGCGTGCATTGCTGCCACATCTTCTATGTTAGTGAGTCATTTACATGACCGGGCGTGCGATGAATGTGGAGGCGGTGGCAACAGCGCGCGCTGCATCCTCTCTCCCGCCGATTTACTACGCCAGACTTAGCTATAAGGTGGAGGCATAATGAAGATGAAATAAAAATCGGTATCATTTTGGGAAGTAATGTTCTGATGTTCTTTTTTACATTTTAGTAATATAGGCATTTGTCCGGTGACAACGGTACGTCTAACTTTGAAAACAACCAAGAAATGACGAAGATAGCCGAATTTAAGAAATGTAATAAAATCGGGTATTAATGTTGCTGTTATAAAATAACGTTTCCAAGTAGTTGTTTCTAATAGTTTTAGGTCAGTGCTATTAAAATCGCAAGTTGATACATTGTAACGTTTCTGAGTTGTAAGCATTCAAATTGGTCTTTTCGGATTTCCAGGGCTAAAAACCGTGTTTTTCGTCAAATTCAGTCCAATATAAAATATTTAAACAGAAACTAAAAATTTAAGCTGTACATTAGTTAATTTAGAAATAAATCCTCTAGCTGATACTTTTCATCTCATTACAATCGTTGCTGTTGTTTTCGAGATAAACCTCCTCAAACTCGGGTGTCTACACTTTTTCAAGGACAGTAGGTAGTGGAACTCGTATGGTCGAAGAAGAGAGCGCAATTCCACGATTTGAAATGGGACCTTTTAGGTTTGCGGATTGGAGGTAAAATGTTAGCCTTTTCCTTGTAGGTCTTCACTCGCATGGGTTATTATTATTAAGAAATAAGATCCACATTATGCTGCCGGTGTTCGGTATAATTTTTTTAATTTTCAGCTCGGCGATTCTCAAGTTTATCGGGTTGATAGTATTGCTACTTGCGTATTGAGAAGCATAATCTTAATCCTGCAAAACTTTCTCCTTATTACTGAGCCGAATTGATTCGGACGGCGAGAAACGCTGGTAGTTTTCATAACTAATATGGTCTCAGAATCGGAAGATGCATTGATGGTAATTATTATCGCAACAGCTCTGCCTGGTTAATTATATGCTTTTTCGTTTCGAACAGAAAATATATTCATATTTATCGGAGGGCTACTTTTAAGCACGATCCGCTGAGAAAATTAATCGCGAAGCTAAATTAGTTCATTTCTGCGAAGAACTGCGATGTGGCAAATATAATTATCAAGGAATCGGATTGGCGAGTATACTTTCCCAATCCTGCTTACAAAGCGATTACGTCGCGGCTCAGATTCAATTACTACCTCTCTATATCTCTCTCTCCCCATCCACATCCCCTCTTGACTCTGCGCTCTGAAAACTTTCATTATCGGCTGGCTGGATCAGCATAGTGAAGACTCGATCGATGACCGAGTAAGGAAAGGCGATTCTGAATCTTATGTTCAAGGCAGCTTCGATGCTCGCTGAAGTGATTAAAGTGAATGCATGAGTCCAGAAATAGTTAGGTCATGAAAGGTAGATTTTCGTTAATTATACCTGCTCGCGCCATATTTAATCGCTCGAATCTTTCAACGGAATCTACCTCCTTTTTTGTTCTCTAACAGATTAGGTAAGTAACCTTCATGTCGTCAATTAAGTTGCTTATATTAAAGCTAATATCACACATGTGTATACGTATACTATGTTTGGATTATGCGCCAAGTTTGAGTTAATAAGAGGTAGAAAAGTATTATTGTTGTGCGAAACATAATCAAATATCTGCTAGTTCCCTGGCTTCATCCAAGTCCTCTATTTTTCCACTGAATGACCACTGAGGATGGATTTTTAACCAATATTAACATCTTCTTTCCTTAATCTTTTTAAGGCTGCGGTAATTATTTATAAAGACAAGAAGTGAGCAAACTTTTCAGGACGCAACACCTCATGTGTTGAATTACTTGTTCCCCCTCCTCAGCTTACCTTAAACTTACCAAAAGTTATTAAAACTATTTATACTACTACTACCAGGAGAACGGTTAGCATATTTCAGTTATCCAATTAAAACTAATATAAAAGCAAACAAAGTTATAACAGTTTCCCTTTTTCACACTTTGCCCGATCTAGATCATTAATCCATCCATCTTCGTAGATAGTGTCTACTGACGTAGTATGTACAACGAACTCCTAGCTACTCCTTCGCAATCCACAAATTGGTAAACCCAAATTATTAACCCGTACTTTTAGACGGAGTGTGTGCCCCGACTCATTTCCTCGACGGGTAAACGCGATAGTGCGCCCACTTATACAAAGAAAAACGATATTCGCACAAAACAGCGAATGATCCACTCACTCCTCCTCTTCCTTCAAACGAATACTTATCCGCTCGTCCAGTTTGATATTCCTCTTCCATTTTCTAAAAGACACGTTCGTGAAATCCACTTGCCTTCTCTCTCTCTCTCTCTCTTTTCCCCGTAACCCTTCGAAACTTCTGACCCCTTTGCTTCGCTCAATTTCCACTCTTATAAACTGTCCTATTCCATCCACTCATCCCTACTCGTTTCCACTTCCTCCCCTGACAATTTTCCCGCCTGAATTACCCTAACCCTCCCCCTCTCTCTTTCCCTTCTCCTCTCTCCATTCTTTCCTCTATCCCTCCCATCTCTCTTCCTCCCTTCTCTTCCTCACTTCTCTCCTTTCTCCTTTAAGGGTTAAATGTAATAATGGACCTTATGGTCTAAATTTCGCCCGAATAAAGACAATTATTTATCTATCTATCTATCCCCCTCCCTTCTCTCTTTCTCTCTTCCTCCCTCTCTCCTTCCCTTCCTCTCTCCCTCTCTTCCTCTTTCCTTCCCTTCCTCTCTCCCTCTCTTCCTCTCTCCTTCCCTTCCTCTCTCCCTCCCTTCCTCTCTCCCTCCCTTCTCCATCTCTCTTCCTCCCTCCCTCTCTCCTTCCCTCCCTCCCTCTCTCCTTCCTCCCTCCCTCTCTCCTTCCCTCCCTCCCTCCCCCTCTCTCTTTCCCTCCCTCTCGCCCTCCCTCTCGTCCTCCCTCACTCCTCTCCCTCCCTTCATATCTCCATTCTTATCCCTTCCGTCTCCTCTCTTCCTTCCACTCTCTCCCTCTCCGTCTTCCTGTTTCTCTCTCTCTCTCTCTCCATCACCTCCATTTGACAATACTCCAACTAATTTACTTCCTTCTCTACGCTTTCAACATTCTGCAAGGCCTCTTCCCCTTTTTTGCCTCCCTCTTTCCGTGTTCATAATTCTCGTACGCCCCCAAATTCAAATCCTTCTCCATGTCCCTCTCGTCTCTTTCTCTCTCTCCACCTCTTTGAATGTCTTTTGATATTCGCTCCTTTCAGAGCATTCTAAAAATTGTCTTCCCGGAGGAGAGGGCTCTCTTGAAACCCATTGTCTTCCTTTGAAAAAGGGCTTCTTTACCTCCTCGAGGACCTTTCGTCGGTTCGGAATCTATTTCTTCCTTTCCTACTATAATTTTGGCCTTCTTTTCGGAGGGGATCGTTGTTGCATCGGAATCGAGTTGACATGTGGGCGGCGTGAGAGAAAATGACGCAATAATTGTCCTTTTGTTGTTCTGCGAGGAAACCGCATAGGTGAGAGAATGAAAGGAGACGGGGGTGAATATTAAACGAATGTCTACTTTTTTATGGGAATCGGTTTTTGATTGTATGAATACGAAGAGAGAATGTTCCGATAAACGTTTCGATTTCCTTAAATATTTTCGTACAAACAACTTACAGTCATTTCCAAAAGTATTCCAACAATTTTAGCGGCGCCTCTTTCGCGGCAGACTGTATTTTAACTTCATATCTACATGAATGTTATGTCATTCGGTGTTAAATTGTTGTCGCAGCCATCATCATTTCGTTTCACTTCGTTATTAAGTGAACCTCATTTTCACAGACGAGTCGTAGGTAATTGCAAGATAAATCAATCTCTGAACCATGTGTTTTGCATTGAAATGCCTGTCTGGGATAACTTTTTCAAAATTCCCTCTTTTACACTTATCATATCGGAAGCTTAATTCGTTTATATTTTAATTTCATATTAAAAGAAGGCTTGCAAAAAATATTCTACTAAGCTACAACTATAAATAGAAACTTTCATCAAAGTTACTACATTTTGGTCTTATATCAAGGAAGTCCTAGATACAGGGCCCACTATTGCGTCCCTGAGATCGGAAACGGGAAACTTATTTTAAGATAGTGCGGAGAAAGCAAACCTATTAAATCAAGCCTTTCAATGACGATGAATGTGAAACCCCTATTTCTATGCATCAGGGCAACTCGATGGAAGATTTGATATTTTCGAAAAATGGTATCTAGCTCCAACTTAATTCAATTAAACCAAATAAATCTCCTGGGCCGGAGGAAATACCGGCGCAAGTATTTAAAGAGTTAGCTTAGGAAACCGCGCCGTATTTGAAAATTATATTCGAGAAATCCATTAAGAAAGATGTCGTTCATAAAGATTGAAAGGTAGCACATGTTAGACCCATCCATAAGGGCGGTGACAAAGAGAACCCCGAAAATTATAGGCTGATTTTCTTAACTTCATTATCGTGCAAGATAATTGAGCAAATAGTCTTTATTTCTGTAGTGCGCTATTTACATAGTCGCTCATTGTTTAGCGGATGCCAGCACGGATTTCGGAGAGGTAGATCATGCGGAACTCAGCTCGTGTTCGTGAATGATTTGTTGCGAGAAAAATACCCAGGTCGATGCCATACTCATTGACTTCAGGAAGGCGTTTGATAAAGTATCTCATAAGAAATTAATTGCGAAGTTTGGACAATATGGTATCAATCCGAAACTTGTCAGTTGGTTGAGAGACTTCTTCAAATAGAGAACAGATAGTTCTCATGTATGGGAAATACTCGTTCCCCGTTAAAGTTGCGTCGGGTGTTCCTCAGGGAAGTGTTTTGGGTCCACTACTGTTCTTAATCTATGTAAATGATATCTGCTCGGTAGTTCGTAGTAAAATTAGACTTTTCGCAGATGATTCCGTTCTATATAAAGAGATAAAAAAACCAGGAGGACCATCAGTCGCTGTGTGAAGACTTAAGAGCCATTTCAGTGTGGTGCAAAGAATGGCAAATTGAAATTCATTGCACTAAATGTGCCGCAGTTACGTTTTGGAAAAGTAAGAACAAATAAGTAGATTTTGAGTATAAAATAGATGGAATGAATATTCAAGCGGCTATGTAAAAGATTTAGGAATAACCATTTTTCGAGATCTTTCGTGAGACATGCACATTCTTCGAGAAACTGGAAGAAACTGGCTTTCATAGATAGAATAATACGGAACACTGCAGAAAAAGTATGTGAAACACGTCACTTATCATTGGTTAGACCACAAGTGGAATACGCCTCGAGCATATGGGATCCGTATGAGAAGGGATATATAATTCAACTAGAAAGAGTAAGATATGTTTTAAGTAAAAGTCTATGAATTATTAATTATAATTGATAAAAAATTAATCGGTGAATCAAAAATTCGATATTTCGTTGCAAACACTACTGGAATTTTAGTTCATAGACATTATACTAAGCCATTAATATTTTATTTTTTGACAGGATTACACACATCGTAAAGAACGCCTCTGCCTCGCATGTATGCACGCATAATGTATGCATCTTTCCAGTCTTCTTTACTTACTCCATACGTATTACGGGGAAAGTATTGTTTTCATGAAAAAATCGATTTCGAGATTTCAACGGAAATACGTTTTGAGGTCTTCTGAACACGATTTCATTATTATCTCACCACCACACTCACCACGACCACCAACAACATCCTCACCACCACCAACACCACCACCAACACCACCCTCACCAACACCACCCTCACCACCCTCACCACCACCACCCTCACCACCACCACCCTCACCACCACCACCCTCACCACCCCAACACCACCCTCACCTCTACCAACACCACCCTCACCACCACCACCCTCACCACCACAACCCTCACCACCACCACCCTCACCACCACCAACACCACCACCACCCTCACCACCACCAACACCACCACCACCAACACCACCCTCACCACCACCACCACCCTCACCACCACCACCCTCACCACCACCACCCGCACCACCATCACCCTCACCACCACCAAAACCACCCTCATCACCACCAACACCACCCTCACCACCCTCACTACCACCACCCTCATCATCTAATATTAAAGCAATTAAAATAATTTGGTGTGGCCACCACGTGACTTTCTCCATACCTGTAATATTTCTATAAATTCCAAATAGATTAAATGGCTAAATGATAATAAATATTTTAAGAAACTGCGAAAAAAAATCAGACTTTCCAAAGAACTGATATAAACTCAAACCGCAGCCTTCTGAAATTGGATACCCACGAAGCTCCAACAATTTAGAAAATAAAAAGGAGCGTTATTAGACGCAACTTAGCGTAAAGTGTTTACAATACTCGCTTGTAGGTGATCTGGTGGTGGCAGATAAAAAATTAATTTTTAAAATATCTCTTAAACAATATATTATACGGGAAAATGTTTCAAACAAACGTTTATAAGATTAGATATCCTACAAGTTTTAGTCAATACTTTTTTACATTAGTTAAATATTAAAGCAAATATTTAAAAAAAATTGATGTGGCCACCACATGATTTCTCCATAACAGTAATATTTCTAAAAATTCCAAATAGGTTAAATGATAATAAATACTTTAAGAAACTATCAGAAAAATTTAGACTTTACGAAGGAATAAACTTAAACCATAGCCTTCTGATATTGGATATAGCCCCAAAGCTCCAACAATTAAGAAAATAAAAGGAGCGTAAAGGGTTTACAATAGTCGGCGGTAGGTGGTGTGGTTGTGGCAGCTAAAAAATTTGTTTTAAAATATCTCTTCATCAACGCATTATATGGGAATATGCTTCGAACAAGGGTTATAGAAAATGTAATTTCCTACAACGTTTATTTCGGCACCTTTTTTACATTTATCAAATATTAAAGCAAATATCTCAAAAAAGGGAAAAATTACGATAGTAAACACTCACTTCCGGTTGACTGATATTTACCAAAAACTAAACAGTTATTTTTCCTTTACCAAAGATGTGAATTCTAAAATTTCGCGTTAATATGATCAATAGTTTTTGAGTTAGAGCCACAAAATTCCGGTCACAGACACCCACAGACATCATCGAGAAAATAGTCAAAACGTGTTCAGGAGACCTTAAAACGTGTATTTCCGTTGAAATCTCGAATTCGATTTTTTTTCATGAAAACCAGACTTCGAATTTGGAGTAAGTAATAATTCGGGCGCCTTCTCTCTCATACCAAAGCACGCTTTCCTTACGCATATAGTATAAGGACGACAATAAAATCTCGAGGTTTAACAATGACACGTTCGGCAAGGCAATGAAACCTTAAAAAACTTAAATTTTTCCAATAAATATGATTTAAAAGTATAACATGAGCGATTTCTAACCGAAGTCAAGCATCGACGATAAGAATAAGAATCTGTTTATTTTTCTTTATAATGGTTCCTGTCCGAGGATAGTAGGTCAATTACTTCTAATTTAATTTTGCAAAAGAAAAAAGCCTGCAAGTGAAATTTTTAAGTGATCGCTTATGGGAATTTGTATAGAGCGTTCCGGCGGACGGGCCAACGGAAAGATCAACAGACGGACATAATATGGACATTAACTATATAATGTCAAAAAAGAAAATATTAATGGCTGAGTATAATGTCTACAAACAGAAATGCCAGTAGTGATGCCTATGAAATATCGAATTTTCGATTCACCGATTAATTTCCTTATCAATTGTAATTAATAGTACATTCGACTATCACTTAAACATATCTTACTCGAATAGTTGTAATATAATCTGTATGTTCACGTAATGCCTTCGTCGTAAATTACCCATTTATTTTCACTTACAAACGTTGTGTATACGTAAATAAAATAGACGTATTTACGTTCATTTTTTCGTCGTAGACAATCCCTCCCTTCTTTTTCCAAATGTTCCTTACGCACGAAAAATTAATCTATCTAGTGATACCCGCAAAAACCTTTACGAAGTCAGTCATAAATCTGCATGTTTAACCGAGCAGTCACGCATAGTTCGGAGATTGGTTTATCTTGCAGTTACCTACGACTCGTCTATGAAAATAAGGTCCACCTAATAACGAAGTGAAACGAAATTATGATGGCTGCAACAGCAATTTAACTCAATGAATTAAAAAAAAAGATATACCGTATTACAATCTCGTACATTCTCTCAGTCAAACCGACTTCTTACGTCGGTTTTTAACGTGGAATATACGGAAAATGCTACCAAGTAGCATGTAATGGAAGTTTGCTTCAGCTCTCCCGAAACAACCCCTCACTTGGACAAAAAAACAATTCAATGGGCCTGCTCGCGTTATCATCACGATGCAAGAATGTCTGTTAAGTAACAATGGCGAATTATAATGGTACGTTCAAACGATCGCCCAAGACGCGAAATAATGTTTGTTAACTCCGGTCGATACGAAAGAATACGTCGTATTTTATACAATAATAAACCTTGAAGCCTGATGTGGCGTCACGACAGGAATAGGTACATAGTCACCGACTGACATAATATTCACGTAGGTATGAAGTTAAAATTCAGTCTGCCGCGAAAGAGGCGCCGCTCAAATTGTTGGAACACTTTTGGAAATTACTGTACATAATGGATGCTTTGCTTCGAGTTCTCTCTTGAATGTTTTTTATGGCGAATGATACGGTGAAGATGTTTCCGATATGTATTATAAATATGTCCTGTGTTTTCATAAATATAAGATGTTTCAATTAAAAGCTTTGCGGTTTCTAGGAGTTAAACATAAAGCTTCTTATATAAAATTGTTCGTTTTTACATTATCATCATGCTAAGACGCTGTTTAAAAGCAACAACACTTATAGAATCCATTATATAGATTAAATACTGTAGCTATGAAACAGTTGAGTAAAGCAGATGCGCATTTCGATTGTAAATTAGTTATTTATAATATCAACATTCGGTGAATTACCAATGAGTCCGTCCATGATGAGAATGAAATGCGCCTTTGGTTTACTCGATTGCTTATTGGCTACAGTATCCGTATTCGTCATCAGATTCTGAGTTATTTAATTTCAGGATTAATTTATTATTTTAGAAATTAATTTTTCTACGGGTATGACCAAAATGACTTACTCAGCCCTTCATCGTGATCAAATTTTTCATTTTGCCAACTCTTATCAAGGATCTTGTCAGTATTATATAGGTTACAGAGTGCATATCATTCGTCATATTCCGAATTCAAAATTGGCTCCCAAATTTAATTTTTTCGTTGGGTGAAATTGCTGCTGCAGTATGGTCTGGCGGTCCTCATAGAATTTACGGTCCGAAATCATCGTTGAATGGAGAGGGTTCCATCCTTGCCGCCATGCGTTATTCCCCATTGTTCGCTACGTAGGCGAGAAATTCGACCCAAGATAAGCAGGTAAAGACGGGCAAAATCATCTCCGTACTCGGGTATTCACCGATTCTTTCCGATCTGATATTAGGTTGTATAGGCTGCGTGGGCGTCAGCTAATTACTTGGTCTCGCGTGCTTCATTATGCTTCGAGAATAGAATGGTGGCGAAGCGTCAGAGGCGAGGGGCGGGGTTGAGTAGGGTTTGGGGGCGGAGTGCCCGAGGGGTTCAGTTGGAATGGCGATGAGAGGTTGGAAGGAGAGGAAAAATGTGAAGTTCCTTTAAAGGGGAAACTGGAAAAGGAGTGGAAGCCCGCTGGGAAATTTGCGCGGAATTTTACAGCAATCCAAATTAACTCTCCGAGCATTGTTGTTTCTTTTTATTTGGTCTTTCGTTAAAATATACTTGCGTGGCTGGGGATAGATATTTTTGTGGATGAGCGATGTTTGCCGCATCATTTCAGTTCGAATACATTTAATAGAAAGAGTAACGGGAAATGAGAATGAGATGGAGTTGCTCATAGGATTTTTTTAAGGGTAACATTTTGGTAGGTGGAATTTCTGGATACTCGTCCCTGACCACATAGTGCGAAGGCGTCCCAACCGGAATATACCTCCGGTAACCATCTTCGGTGCCCTTTGCATAGTCCCAACGGCCTTATGCAGGGTTTTCCTTTATAGACAAAAGACAATAAGTTTGGATTTCTGCATGTAGTGATATTGATCTATGTATCTGACGATGGATCATTCGTTAACTCTTTATACCTTAAATTAACATAGGTACTTTTTCATTAACTGGGCAAGCGGATTCTAGCGCCAACCAGGTCGGGAAAGCGGCGAAAAATGGAATTACAGCGTCATATATACGTAATACGGGAATTTAAAACTAAGGAGCGATGTATTGTGCTGCGTAGTCATACTACATATTACGGAAATTTGAAACTTACGAAAGCCCTCCGGATTGGGTTGGTTTAGGGGTTGGGTTGGCTTTCCTTCCACGTTAACATTTGCATTCTCCATCTGGTTAGGTTCCTCTTCATTTATCTTCCTCCAAATCACGTGCGAAATACGGATTTCCTAGGAGCGAATGTGGCGATCCGCGAAGTGGAGGAACAAGAGGCAGTGCGGAACAAAAAGGAAATTTACGGATTGTTACATGGAGGAATCCATGTGGAGACGTCACCTCGGCGAGGATGACGCTTTTGATAGAATTCTTGAAGATATTGCTCGCTGTCATTTGTGATTTGTTATGTTTTGCAAATAAATACTTCTCTATGTGCCCGGTTAACTACGTTCCTCATACTCATATTTCCCTTTGCTTCCCATACATGCCGCTTCCCCGCCATTTACGGCTCTCCTGCCGCTGGTAGCGGTTCCATTTCTCGCCGCTTTCCCGTGGTGCTATATCCGCGTGCCCAATTAATGACAAAGTACCTTAACCTATACATTTTTTCTTATTTAATTTGACATAAAATTACGAAAGGCTCCTGGTATTGAATATGTAGTTGTCATTTCTCATTTTTATACTGAGAAGTTCCAGACAAGATTGTGAATATTTACATGAATTGTAATGAAAATTGTGTGCATTAAATTCAGTAAATATAAAGTTAATCCAATGCTAAGATACTAATGGTCCGCAGATATGCCATTGCTTTGGGATGCTCTCTGGTCCTAACTGGGGGGAGATGCACATAGCACTCATTCAGGTTAAGCCATGAGGAAGGTTTTTGATATGTCCGCCATTGTCAGATATATCCTAGTTTTTAGTTGCGAGAATGTTGTGATGTTATTGTGAAAGTGTACTTTCATAAGAAATGGGACTTTAAAGTCCCATCAGGCCATAAAGCAGTGTTTCCCAACTGGGGTGCCGCGAAAATTCTTCCGTTTGCCAATGTTTAACTGCCCAGTGAATTATGTATCATGTAAATACCTGTAATTAACTATTATAACTAGTATATGTATAATACACGACTAGTAGAATAATTATAAATATGTACTTGATTTCTTGCCTAAAATATAATAATATAAAGCCCGTAATTACTACTGATGGCGAGAGGGGTGCCGCCAAATTCTGAAAAATTACTTAATGGTGCCGTAAAAAGGTTTTGACACGCTGCCATAAAGGTTATGATATTTTATATGATAGACGTAAAACTTATATGCAGATATTTGAGAAAAGTAAACCGGTTACATCTCTGTTGAGAATTCAAAAGGTAATGATTTAGTATTTATCAAACAAGTACACGGAGTAACCTCGCAATGGACATGATAGTTTTTCAGCTTGAAGGAAAATTTTATTTGCGAAAAGCTGAGTCATCATCTGTCGAAACCAAAAGGGTATCGCTCGAGGAATAATGGCCAAACGTTTTTCTATAAAATCAGACCTCACCAGAGGGTGATAATTAAGCGAGCTATCCTATTAATTAGTCCGTCTCTCTCTTTAATAATAACCCTTCGACAAGAGGAGCTATTCCTTCCCTTTCATTTTATTTGTCTACCTAAATAATTGACCGACAGCCAGGCAGGTCATCGTCGCTCGATCGCCGATATTCCCTGAACATATTCTCGGCGAAATACAGCGCCGCTCCTTGGGAGAATTTGGCAGCGATGTGAGGAGGCAAGAGCTTTTAAAAGAGTGAGAGGCTTATACAAAAAAGTGCTTGTGCGTCAGACCAAAATGAGAGATTTTTCGGTTAGCGGAATGGTTTTTCGGATTCGGAAGGGAGAGGAGCGAAAAGGTCTGGTCGAAAGGGGAGGCCGGGAGGTCATGGTCCGGCGGAGAGTTAAGGCGTAGGCGTTTCTCCTGCTTCCTATAAGGGGTTAAGAGAGCGAGGGAGTTGAAGGGAAGAGCATTATAACCCTGATCTGGATGAGGGGAAAGGTGGAAAGAAGGGAGGAAGACGGCGGAGAGTAGAGGGAGTGAGGAGAGGGGAGATTTCGGGAAGGCTGATGGCGTGGGACCTTCCAGACGAACCCTTAAGTATTTCTGAACTGAAGCGGAAATTGAAATGGAGCGGTAAGAAGTGCTTTCTATCTTCTGCTGCCCTCTCTTCTTATACTCTCCCCTCCTCCCCCTCCTCCCCCCTCCCCTCCTTCCCTCCCTCTCACTCCTTTCTCCATCCACCTCCTCCCGAGTGTGACCGTAGAGAAGAATCGAATCGTGGCCATATTGGAGTTTTCTCGACCGCTATCCTTAATCCTCTTGCTCTTCGTCTAAATTCCCGGAAAGGAATCAATCGTTCGGACCGATTTCGTCGAAAAGGTCTTTCTTTTATTGTTGTTCGTTCATAATTTAAGGAAAAAAGTTTACGGATCCTAGATTGATTTCTCTATTTTGCATCAATGCGTTTTTAGTGCTTTTCATTTTATAAACGCGCTTACGTTTTCGATGTATGCTCGTCTGTGCAATCAGTTAATTTTGAAAGAAGCAAATTAATGGTAAGAGATAGAAGACTGAGACTGTGGTCTATGGTGCCGTTTATTACGCTGTTATAGGATTTTTTTGGAGAAATCAAATTAAGATTCTGAACAAATGGTTGTAAATATAAAGTTAATATTTTTCACTATTTGTGTGACCTTTAATGCCATCTATAACACTGCAGAAGAAATGTTTTTAAAAAATCGGTGGACGGCAGGGGGGGGGCCTTGAAAATTTTCAAATTAAGTTTCTGTGCGAATGGTTATAAATATAAAGTTAAAAAATCTAAATTAATTATTGATTAAATGGTTTTGCTCTAATGACCGGGTAAAGGTCAAGAGAGCGATAGTAGTGCTATCGATGGTGAGAAATGGTGCTACTACGGTATAACAACCTCCTCGGCCTCCCGGTTTCGGCTGGTTTGGTTAGTTGGTTCCTTTCCTTTCCACGTCCTCTGAGCTCCCCCTTCAAGTTGATGCCTCCCCTAATGTATAACTGCCAGTAGGAGAGGAAGCTAGCGTGAATTTTCTGCATGAACGCGGAGTTATTGCAAGTGAACGCAACTGCGGCAGAATATGTACGTACGAGGTTGTAGATTAATGTCTCCTCGCTTTATCGCCTTTGACGGCGCCACTGACCATGCCCCGCACTAGTAGTAGTAGTACCATTTCTTGCCACCGACAGCGCTACTGGCGCTCTCTTGACCTTCACCCGGTTATTAGAACGGTACCAAATAAATTACTTTATATCATTAATTATATATCTACATTTATAAAGAAAATTAATTTAACAATTATAAATAAGTCTCAATAAATAAACGCGATTTTTTCTATCGCTTCAACAAATGAAGCTCCAATTTTATTTGTCTTGTTTCGTCTCTTTGAAATAACACTGGAGAACAAATTGAAACTTGTGTTCTGGTTCTTACATAGAATGAGGTTATCCTAAATGATATTAACCCGCTTAGTTTCAATCTATAGTAAGAATTTTCGTTGCACGTCTAGATACGGAGAAAAACGTATTTTTATATTAAAAGAAAATATTGTGTTTTAGTCACAGAAACTCAGCAAAATACATGTAAATACATGCTAGGTTAAAGATTTAGCAGATAATTTTCTTTGTATGATGTACCAAAAGCTTTCTTAATTAATAATGAACAATAATCAGCAAGAATATTAGTGTTCCGTCTGTCTTGATATTGTTTTTCCAACGCTGGAATGTCCTGATGTAACCGCTCGCCGTGCTCGTCACTCACATCTCCCAAATTCTGAGGAAAGTAATGCAGATAAGAGTGAAGGAAATGTATATTAGTGGCATGTTACACCCCATGTCATGGTTTGCTTCCAGCATTTGATTAACCAAGTCTTCATAGTTTGTTACTTTTTTGTTTTCTAAAAAGTTCATGACAACTGCTTTGAAACATGCCCATGCCTTTTTTTCTTTTCCTTCTAACACTGAATCGAATCCGTCACCGTCCATGAGTTGACGTATTTGGGGACCCACAAATATTCCTTCCTTAATTTTCGCTTCGGTGATTTTTGTAAATTTTTCCCTAAGATGTAGAAATCCTCTGCCATTTTGATCCATGCCTTTTACAAAATTCTTCATAAGTCCTAATTCGATATGTAAAGGAGTTAAATAAACTTCTGTTTTGTGTTTGTGCCTCAGTGATGCCATCAAAGCATTTACATCATCGCAATGGCACAGACAATCTTCCATAGTATAAAAGTGAACGAATTGCTGTTCACACTTACAAAAAAGGCTAATGGTGGTATGTTCTGCCATTGTTTATATTGGTCTCCTACCTTGCATTTGAACTACACTTGGAAAGCTTTTATGATAAGAGGAGTAAAGAACCTTCTCTGATGTTTCACAGTAAATTCACCGCAAACAAAACAGAAATTGTCGGCCTCATTAGCGCATGTAGGAAACATGCTGATTGACACACTTATTTAACACCTTCAGCTGCTACTGAAAAACACAGAATAACGCTGTTCAAGATATGTTGCAAAAACAAAAAAAGTAACAAAATGAGTTTGTTTGTTCTGTATAGAACCTTTTTTTTCTAGAATATGGTCTTCCCGGTGTTCGTTCACTATAATTGGAAGCGTCATATTTCAAAATATATACGTGATAGGAAAATTTTAAAAACAGATTTGTAATTTGTGTGACGAACTACATCAGGACCACCTATTCTTTTTTCGGAACCAAAAACCTTGTTCCTCAGTGTAATTATCTAAATATATGGTTCCTATCTTAATTTTTCGTGTTTCTCTGTTTATTTTCTCGTATATAATTTTCGCGTCGTGGTTACATTCGTTTTCGGCCGAGGAAACGACGCGTGAATACTCCTAATTGAAGGTTGTTATCAAAATAAATTGCGACAGTAGCCATATTAAGGATCAAACGTGTCGCTACTTATGGGTTAGGACAGCTTCCGTTAGAACTGCAGTTAAAAAATTTTTGAGGCACCGGAGAGATTCGAACTCTCGATCTCCTGTTTACTAGACAGGCGCTTTAACCAACTAAGCCACGGCGCCAAGTGCCAGTCTATTTCAAATACTACCCTATTGACGTTGGTTTATTCGTGTTGCATCCGATACGGGACATTGATGTGCGGATTTTCTCTTCTCGTGTAACGCTCGTAAAAACAGAACGAATTTAAATTTATTATTTTAACATTCTGAAGGTGTTATTGTCTCATCACTTCTATAGAGCTAAGGATTCAAGTGCTTTATATATTCGAATTGTACTTTTCATATTGGAATATCTTCGCCTTTCGTTTAATTTATAGATACATATTAGGTTTTTCTCTTAATCTCGATTTTTATAAACGATGAAGTCTTAATATACTATCAAAGTAAATGAAAAATAAATTTTTGCCAGAATTTGAATTTGATTTTCCAGCAGGCTTCGGTGAGTTTTCACATTTATCCGGATTTCTCTTTGGTTACAAGAAATGTACTCTTTCTAGCTCTTATCTCTTGACACCCATCTACGATAAGAGCTGTAAATATTTATATAATTTTTATTATTATCCATATTAATTGTATACAAAATCTATTGGAATTCGAATGCTCGTCCGTAAAAACAAATGAATTTCCCGGTTTAAATTTCTTGAGACAATCTTATTTTTTGAGGTGAATTTTGAATCAAGCATCTCATATTTATTACACTTGTTACTTTGAAAATTAAGAAAATAAAGAGCAAAAATTTCCCGCAATTCCTTTTCATCTCATTAAGTTTCACCGACGAAAATTGCTATTCGATCGGAAGAAATTTTGCGATACTAACATCAGAACTCCAGTGAAATTTCCTTACCAGCCAACTTCGATGACGGACAAAATCGAGTGTTATTCTAGGTGCAAAATTTTAAGGATTAGAAACGGATTCATCTGTTGATAATGTTTCGATAAAATCTAGAGAAATCAGATCAAAACTCACCTTGTGAATTTGTTTAATGATGTCGGTTATCCATATATTTTCAATGCGGGCTCATCCTTGATCCCCTCCAACATTTACATTTATCCGTGATCACAGGTTTCCCCTATTATCCGAAATATATTTATTTTTTAAAAGTTCCGCGAATATCTAAATAACGCGCAGCGAAAATTTCCTCATATCCAGACATTTTATCCATACATGATAAAAGTAAACTTTGAAATCAATCATTCCCATCATAAATTTTTTATTCTATGCTACAGAAAATTGTTTACGCGTTTTATAGCATAACTACAGAGCAACAATTAGAACCATATAAACGTCAAACTATGCCTGAAAGCCCCACAGTATGCTTTAAAATAGAGACTGGCGCAGTGGCATATTGAATGTGTTCAGCAATTCTTTCTCACTTGTTTGAACTACACGCGGAAGGAATGGATGTTGTTTAATTGCAAGTTTGCGGTGACGGAGTAGTTACAGTAGAGATGGGAAAACTCTTGAGACGGGTCGCATTAGCAATTGCGGTGGCTTAAATAATATTTTAGCATCAAAATCACAATTCTGGCTCCCAATTTTAACAAAAACAACGAAATTATCTGTAACAGGTTTTTCTGTTCGCTTTCGTGACATTGCATACAGCAAAAATGCCTCCCCCCTCATGGGCTATATCGTGGTTAATTCCTGTAAAGGGTTTCCCTCCCTTCTTTTTGTGCCCAGTGTGGAAGGAATTATGGCAGTAATAGCCCAAGAGGCTGATTCGTCCGAAAAATAAACAACAGCCCGCGAGGTTATTTCATCAGGCCCACATGAACCCATCAATTTCTGTAAGACATGCACATTCGTATATTTGCCAGTAGATAGCGTCGTTAAATATAATTTGTGAAATTTAAACAACGTTTTTCAAGTATCTGGGTGCGATATGCTTTTAATATAGGTGCATTACACATTATGCAATCAAAAAATTCTCAAAAATAGCTCTTTGAAATTTACGCGCGACCCGATCACTCATTTGGAATGTCGTGTGTGGCTCGCACAATGTTATATAAAGCCTCATTTGACCCTTTTAGTACGTAGAAAGTTGGGTGACCACTGCTTTAAATGAACGATAAATATAACTTTGCGGCAATTGTTCACTTTAATCATGGAAAGCCTTACGCATTTTAAATATCACAAATCCATTATCTAATACGCATTGCTGCATTGCAATGTTAAAATTGTGGTGCTCGGCGAGTGAAATGGATTTTGCAAATGATTTGTAGATTCATGACGCAATAGCGAAATTACGCAAAAAAGGTCCTTTAACGGGGGCCACCTATACTAATTTTTTCGCGGAATTTAAAAGCAAATTTCTCCCGGAAAGAGGTAAAACTCGACACCGAAAGGTAAACCGCGGAAACAATGGCTCATCTCACGTCGCAGAGTGGTTGATAGGAGGTTGATGGCCACTCCAAGAAGCATGGGAGATGAGAGCCTCTCCTCCATATGTTGCGGTCACCCTCTCCCCGGAATCCTGCGCCAGAGAATGAAAATGGAGAGGGGGAGGGAACGGAGAGAAACAGTGGTGCGTTTGCACTGTGGGAAACGGTGCGCTGCTGGAGGGATGGGTTTGTCTAGTGGAGAGAAAGTGGAGGGGGGGGGGAAAGAGAGGCCGTTGCCAAGGGGGTGAGCTAGAATTGCCGCGCTACCGCGGGCATGCTTAGAATGGGATGTGGATTAAAGGAAGGGGTTGGTTCCCGGAGTTTCCCCCAGAGCGGCTGAGCCCGGAAATGAAGTTTGTTTGTTGACTCCGGTGAGCGGAGGGAGGGGAGGAGAGAAAGAAAAAGACGAGTTCGGGATCCAATGGAAAACTCACTCGTACGGGGTCGAATGGCTGGCCATCCGTGAGGCAGTTTGAACGGGAGGAGGTGAAACGTGAAAGAAGACCGTATCTAGGAGAACGGAGGGGATGGAAAAGGAAAGGGGTTTGTAAGAAAATGGATTTCTGTGAGGAAAGGAACTCAACGCGAGAGAAATTAGCGGCGAGAAGAGGTCGACACTTGAGCACGACCATCGCATATATGCACGCAGCGAATCGGCCGGTAGGAGGCAGCACTGTTGAATAAACATGGCGAACGGGTGTCCCTCTCAAGAGGAGGGAGCAATTAATATGGAGATAGGGGCAGTTTAATCCGCATTTCGCGTACTTGTAGGAATAGTACAATGGGTGACAAACACTTCGAATAGGTGCTGCTTAAGGGAATTGGAGGCAGCAGACGATGGAGTAAGAGTTGGCGCGGTATTCTTGGAGTTTAGGAAAGCCTTCGATACTGTTACATAGGCGGAAATATCGTAAAAATTAAGAAAATACTCGATCGATAATGAATTGGATTGAAATGGATTGACTTGTTGCTCTGAAACAGAAACCAATAAGTATAGTGGCGTAGCAGTAGGGGGGGGCAGTGCAAAATCCTTTTTGGTGCGTCATATAGTTATTTTTTATTAAAACTGTCAGCCTTTCAATGAAAAAGCGAGAAAATAGCGAGTCAAAATATTAATATGGCAAAAACAGTTTTTAATTGAATGCTTTGTTGCCCCGGTTCGCTATTAGTAATGAATAAATATGTAGTTCGCGAAAACGTTGTTAAATCAGTTTTGCTGATGAATATACAATACTGCATTGCGATGAAATGAATGGAAGCTGGACTTGAATAATTTCATGCGATCTAGAAACTTATACCGCCAGCCTTACGAAATTTTCGAGCTCAATCTAAAATATAATAGCCATCATAAACAATTTGAAGCAAGGAATTGTTGAGTTTATTTTGCAATAGACTTGATGTGAAATGAATGCATGAGGGATGCCGGTGGTGTAGTGGTTAGGTCGTTGGTTGCTATTCGGCTGTTATTCGGCTGCTACTCGTCTGCTGCTCGCAGGGGCAGCGGGCACCAATCCTCCGAAAGTAGGATTTTTTCCAAGGTCGTCCGGCCCCCTGTTTGTGTGGTTTGAGGAGACCGCGCAAATTCAGCGTTCCGTCCATCGGAAGAAACGTTAAGCAGTGGACCCCCTAGGTGCTTTTCGCATAGAGTAGGCTAATGCCGGCACCGGGTTTCCTTTCTCCCTTCTGTGTGTGTGTCCATTTCATGAAAGTACAAAATGACCATAGCAGTCGACGCACTTAAAAATCAATTACTACTACCAGTACAGGAATGCATGATTTGGATAGCGATTTATGTGTTGTTTGATAGTTAAAATAACATGGAAATTAAAAGTTATAAATAAGTGCATATTAAGTTAGAACTGAAGTTGATAAATTACATTCCACAAAACTCCGATATATTTAAAGGTTTTGTTGCTGTTATTAATTTGGATTTGTGGGGATATATTTAACGACTTTTTTGTGTTTTTAGGCGTTCTTTACCAGTGAAGCGATAGTAGCGGAACGCTTTATGGGCACGTCTCCTCTGTCCCTCCGTATGTTTAATCTCCGAAACTACTGGGCGGATCATATCACGTAAAAATTTAAATTTTTTGCATTAGATTAAAAAGTCATTATATTGTGTTAAAGCCTTCAAAGTTTTTAAAAATATTAGTAAATATGAAGAATTGAAATCTGTATTCGTTAAACAAAAAAGCCATTAAATTGTGTTTGCCTCTTTATTATTTCAATTTTGATAAATGTGAATGTATACAACGTGCATCGCAATGTGCGGACTGATGAGGTCTCCGTTAAGTAACTTTTGGCCTTCCAATGAAGAAAGGTTCCCCACCTCTGGACTAAGGCATTTGTATTTATCTTTTTTCGAATTGATGACATAAATCGTAAAGGATACCTTTGGAATCTCTGTGTTCTCCTACATGGAATACACCTTTTTATTCTTGTTAATTAGATTTATTTTATATTCAAGATTGTCTAGCTAATATTTGTATCAATCCATAATAGGAATAAGTTCGTAAACCTGAGAAATTATAATTCTGTATTACTAAATCTTATTGATGTATCTGCATACTCTTGGTCGCAAAAATGCTTTGGGATGTTTTAATTCCATGGAATATACGCAAAAGCTTTAATATAGACGCATACCTTTTTATATTCTTATCTTTGGCTTCTCCTTTGAAACGTTTTTATTTTTACAGCGATACTCGAAGCGTTCGTATTTATCTGCACGAAACCTGCCTTACTCCTGCACTAAAATAACGAGTAGGAATCTCACAACCCTTCCAACGCATTCGTGATAGTCTGCATCTCGGCCTAATACTTGTCCTTTATTCAGGTTGGAGAAAAAGCTTTTTTCTCCTCTCTGCGCTCTCGGGTACTCCCGTAAAATGACAGCCAATCCTTTTTCCCTCTCCCCCTACGAAAATGTATACGCCGATACACGTGTGTGTATATATATATATATATTTATTTATTTATATATACATACATATATATATATATCCACGTGAGCCTCCAGAGAATTCGTGTCTTTCCTCACGTGGGCAAAAATAAAATAAAGGGCATCAGCGGTCCTAAGAGGAGTGAGATGGAGACTCGAGCGAGGAAGAGGAGAGATGGCAGGCATCCCTGGAGAGGATAAAAGGGAGAGATAGAAGGAAAGAGAGGAAGGGTGGAAGGGAGATGAAAAACAGAATATGAGAGATATGTAATGAGATAGAGGAAGAGAGACAGGGAGAAGAAGAGGGAGAGGGATGAAAGAGAGGGAGAGAGAATGAAAGAGATGGAGAGAATGAAAGAACGAGGGAGAAAGGGAATTAAAGAGAGAGGGAGAATGAGAGAGAATGAAAGAGGGAGAGAGAATGAGAATGGGTTGGAGAGAGAGAGACAGAGAGTAAAAAGGAGAGAATCATTGTGCTGGAGAGAGTATGAGAAATCCCTTCTTCTCCATTCGACTTTTCCCTTGAGGGTTGATTCCGAGACGAAAGGTAAGAGGAAGGAGGAATGCCTTAACGAGTGGTGGCGTTGCTGACATCCTCCGGTGCCGAATCCTTCCCAGTTACACGTCCTGCAGATTATCACAGTGCGATTGCTTCGCTGCACCTTGCCACACCTATGACGAAAAATTCGATGCCGCCAAGGTTTTTCGTTCTCTTCAGCCATCATTAAGGTCATAGCCAGTCTGCCCGTTATTTTTGGATGAATAAATTACACACTTTGTATTTTTCAATTTTTCAATATCTCCAGCGAACCGAGTTTCGATGTGATACGTCGCCTTCAGGCGAAGATGGTGTCTCACATCGATATCTGGGTCGTCTCGAGACATTGAAACAGTGATAAATACAAACTGTGTAATTTATTTGCTCATCATGGAACAGTTACACAAAGTTACGCCTACCACTGTGAATTTTCTGTCTGTTATTATTATTATCGGTTAAATTCCGTTCTCCGAATACTCCCATTTTCCGCCGTCTTCAAGTCTTCTAGGGGTGTAAATCGCGTCCTACTCATATTTTCCCTTCTTGTTTTCCTTCTAACTCGTCTTTGATCATGCCCTCTCTCCTTAGATAATGTCCTATCCAGTTTGCCTTCATCTTTCTTATAGTATGTATATCATTTACTTTTCTCCTATTCTTACTCCCTCATTGTTCGTACTCCATTCCTACATTTCCAAGCTATGCAAATATGTATTTTATTCAATTTTACACGTTTATTCAGCATGCAATGCGATACACAGTACTTACATACATAGAAATTAATTTATTCCTCATGTTCTCGTTCATTTTTCTTATTGGCCATAATATTTCATATTACCGTGCATTACGTAACTGGAAATACTTCTTTTAGCCGTTGCTGCATGCTTTTTCCTTTTTCAAATGAAGGGCACATTGTATTTGAATTTATCATACAACCGTGAATATGCGTGTTTTTGCGCTTATACAAACACACGAGTGTGTGCGTGTGCATACAGATGTGTGTAGGTATTCGTGATCCTCTGAGAATTGTTAAATTCCATTAAATCTTTGGAATGTTTAGCATTTGCATATATTTCCTTTCTGTTGAAAAGAAGGGTACATCGGTGGGCTTGCTAAAGATCTGGCATATCTGTTTAACCATCCTAATCTTGAAACCTACGCTTTGGAACATTCAAATTCTAGTCCTCAAGGACTATTAATGCAATTGTTAGTCCAGCAGGTCTTGTTGATGAACTGTGATTGAAGATGATATAGACAGATAGACATACAGACAAACGGCTTTATTCGGGCGAAATTGAGACCATCGGGTCCCTCTTACATTTAACCCATCGTTATAATACACAGACAAACACATAATTCAGCAGTTAGATAAGTAATCGATATGTGTATGGTTCAGCAAACTAAATCAGAATTGACATTTCTTGGGAAAATCTAGGATTAACCAACATAGTGAAAACCCACACAGGTAAACATCCACGAAGAGAAGGGAATAAAAAATAGACAGTTTTATTAGGTAAGTGGGGGGAGGGGGCGCCTTTGTAATGTTCGGAAACCGCTGCGTTAATGCATTGGATACTCTACGTCTGACGGTTCCGTTTCTCTTCCATTTCCTGCCACGAATCTCAATGATGCTCGGGATTAAACAATTAGAACCCCACCTGAGGTAATAGAGCATCCAGTTTGCCGACTAAAGCATTGGTTACAAGTATCTTTCGAGTCGAATTTCGCAACCAGGTTGCGGATATCGGGGGATCAAAGGGAGTGGAAAATTGGTGTAAAGGCGATGTGGAGGAGTGAAAGGGGAGAATCTGAAGCTCTGCGAGAAGGGGGAGGGGGAGGCAGAGGGGTGGGGGAGTTAGGCGGTGGTGCGCTCTCGAGTTTGAGGGATAGTCACGGAGTGTGCGAGACTTGGATTGGAGAGACTGAAGAGAACGCTCGACTTATGATTTATCTCTTTGTAGTTTCTGTTATCAGTCTTCCCAAATGCTTCGCGTGAAAATATAAGTAAATTTATAGGCGTCTATTGTCAGCTATAATTCAGTAACACACGGAAACCTTCGTTTCGATCTAATAATTCTTAAGAAGATACTGTTGATACATCACTGCTTTCCAACATTTTTACCACGCGGGTGTGAGCGAAGTAAAAAAATCCCTCTTTTCCGGAATACTTGTTCTTGACGGAAATGCTTTTGCAAGATGAAATTATCAGATTGTGAAGCTCCTGCAAAAGCGCTTGATGAAGCGCTAAATACTACTGCGTGAATTCCAAATCTGTTCTCTAAATTATTCGCAGAATAAAATCATATCCTCGGATTAATTGTAAAGCGAAATTCTTGAGGCGTTCGTCATCGAAGCAAGTAACTCAGCAGGAATTGTTCCTCGAAGATGCAAAAGGGCGCAAAGCTCTTTGTAGCGGTCAGTAGTGCCGTTTCTTTAAATATAGCAGTGCTTGAGAGCTTTTAACTAACACTTGAACAAATTTTTTGTGGTAAAACTTCCATTACCGTTTTTCTGAAAAATTTATTTTATTACGGAATATTCTTGGTTTTGACCCTTTCTACGAAAATGAGATCTGTTGGACACTGACTCTTTTAAAGCAAGCGAGTATAACTCAACAATTAGTTTGAAAGTGTAGTGCATGTTTATACATACATCCCTGCGGGCACCGTTTTGCGTTGTGTATTTTCGCCGTTATATTGCAAGGTGATGTATTGATCTTTCTTATCGGGAAATTCTGAAAATGCCCTCAAAAGCTTGGCGAAATAAAACCTATCTCCAAAAGGCATTATAAATTCCAACCGAAAACGCGTCAGAAAAGGAAATTTTTCCGTTGCCGTTGGTTACCATCTTACCCTTATGTTCGTAAATCCATTTGTAATCCGAGATATCAACTTCCAACCGCAAGGAGTTTCAAAAAATAACGTTTTGGCTTCCATTACTTGTTTTGGAAAGTTTTTGATGGAGTCGACTGAAAAAATATCTCAAAATATGCTTTTTCAAATTTCTGTATACTATAGTATACTTTGGTTACAGAGAGATTGCTAGGAGGCCTTTTTAAAAATCATTTTCCGTGTGTATCTCTATGATGCACATAAAAACAAAAAAATTCTTCCTCGATAGCTGGGATAAAATTACAAACACAGCTGTGCGATGCAATAGCAACAGGAATATTTCATATATGATTCATGAATCTGACTGCTGCAGCGTCTCTTCTCTCGAGTGCCTTTTATCTTTTTATAGTTTGCGGAAAGAATTTTTTGTATATTTACCTATTTATTATATATATGAATAATGAAAGAAGATTTTTTTCCTGAGTTTTAAATAGTTGAAGTTCCACAAATAATTTTTGGTGACGAATAACATTAAGAGTGGCAATTTATTTAAGCATTCTCTACCTTATATCACTCTGAAGGACTTTATTTTGCCCAATAATTAGTAAATGCTATATCAGCAGTGATATTATAAAATCTTAATTGAGTAAGCTTCACTACTTTCTTTCCAGTTTGGAAACTCATTTTTGTGACATTTTTATTCCATTAACCTTGCGTTATTAAAACAAGAACGATTGATTTAATTTGATAAGTCAATTGTTTGGGAAAACAATCATGATTTTTAACCTGCACTTCTGATCGTCAAACTACTGAGCACACTACAACCATTGAAATACTTATCCCAAAACGGGAAAGTGAAGTAGATATCATTGGTAAACATTTTGTCTCTCTTAAATCCGCGGTTAAATGGCGTCGATTTAGGAAAAGTAAGTACAGGTCGATTGAAAATGCAATGTAACGATTTCACGCTCAGGCGGGTGGGAGATTTTTATCGCGTCTTTTTTGTACGATGATGGCGTTTCTGCGTGGGAGAAGGGAAATGAACGGAGGAGAGATGGAGAAGGAAGAGGGGAGGTGGATGCAGTGCTGGCCGAGCGTGTTGGGAGGAGTAATTTTTTTGGGAAATGGAGGTTGGAAATCGGAGAGGAGTTTGAAGAACCGATTAAGGGCGTGAAGTTCCCAGGGATCGTATGTGTGTGCGTGTGGCGGGGGTGGGCTCCACTCGTCCTTAGCCCCAAAGGTTCCGACAGCGGGTTAAAAAAAGTGGATCGTTGATATTGATTGATCTATGAAGCTCCACGCCCTTATAGCTCCAGGGACACGGTCCAAAGAGACCCCGAAACGAGAAAAGTTTGCAGTTTTTTCTCTCCTTCCTCCAAAGTTCTTTCGGAGTTATGGGAAGCTAGGAAAATGGACCTTAGGCGATAAGAAAAACGCTTTCGATATTATCGATAATCGATTATTGGATGCCGATCGCCATCTAGCGATCGCGTTACTTCTGGCAGCCTGTGATTTTTTTTAAGGACCAACTTTTACAAGTCATATTTATCCGGCCATGTTGGTACCTCGACAAACTTCTACGTATTTATTTTTATTGGTGAAAAAATATTAATACTACGCAGAAAAGTTGTTGGTTCTCGAAAACTATTACTCGAGCGTTCGATACCTACGAGTCGAATGTTCGTGGTAGTGTTTTCATAAGATTTCTAATTGCGTCTGCGAATTTTGCACAAAGTTCTTCTTATTTTTAGGGAAAATATTTAATGAAAATTTAAGTTGTCTGATAAAATATATTGCTTATATATCAATCAAACAGTAGTGTTCTTCAATAGGGAACAATCGAACTCGTATTATGCCCCTAGAAAATTCAAGAATAACCAATTTTATAAAAATTTACTTGCCTTAAGTATATCCAATAGCCACAGCAATTTGAGATACCCAAGGCAAGTACATTTTTTTAAATTGCTCGTTTTTGTAGTGTTCTTGGTTATCTTATGAAGTGGGACGTATTGTACCATTCATATTAGAACATGTCTAATTTTCTTAATGCTTAGGAGCCAGAACCGACGCCAGAAAGATTGGAAATATTGGTATAGTTACAATACTAGAGACATACGACTCTTTTAAATCTTACACATAAACAAACAGTGGACCTAAGTTGTGTATAAGAAAGATTCGACAACGAAATAAGAGAATAGAGTAGGCTATCCCCGATTATAATAATTTTGTAATCATATCACCAACAGGATAAAACTTTTTTAAAACTTCGTGGTTAATAGGTAACTGTGTCGTTTTAATCATCGTTAATTTTAACGATCGAAGTACAGGGTGTTTTTTTTATTCGATAATTCTGAAATATAATGTACACTTTTTCTTTTATGCATCCCCAAAGGAAAAAATCAGGAGAGGTCAGATCGGGAGATCGGGGAGGCCATAATGACCTGGGAACAATACGATCTCCAAAGAATAGCCCTAGCTCCGTCATGCTGTACCGTGAAGGTGACTCGTGACACCAACCTGTTGAAACCATTCTCGCTGAATTTCATCCCCAGTTAGATGACTTACAAATTCGTGAACAATATTTATATGCCGTTCAGATGTCACCGTTTTCATGAAAAAGAAAGGTCACATGGCCCTACGGCGGTTTACAGCACACCAAACACCAATCTTCTCTGAATGTAATGGACGTTCGAGTATAGCATGTGGTTGTTCACTTAACCATAAACGGATTTTTTGTAAATTAACATTGCCGAAAAGATGAAACCAGGTTTCGTCTGTAAAAAACATGATATCAGGAACACCAGGAATTTCACTTACAAGCCTAAGGAATCACTCACAGTATCTTTTGCGCTTCTCTTTGTCTGGCTGCAGTATCTGTTGCATTGCATGAATTTTATATGGATAAAGGTTAAGCTTCTTAACCGCACTCCTAGCTCTAGCATATGAACATTATAACTGTTGTGAGAGAGGTCCCAGGGACTTTTTTGTGCTTGATTCCAGTATCTTCCGTGCTTGCTCCACCTTTTCTTCTGTCACGATTGTTGGAAGACGCTCGTGTTTTTTTCAGATTCACACTCCCATTTCCTCTGAATCACTTCATCAACTTCCATATAACTGATTTCTAAGACTTGTTTCGCGTGCTAAAACAACGCTTAAACTTAACTTGATACAATTTAAATGACTCAAACTTAATGAATTGTTCAACGATAAATACACGTTCTTCCACACTCAGCACCATTGAAAGACTAAAAGGACACACGATTTATTTAATTAAGTTAATTAATTGGACTAAAATTAAGAATAATTGAGCTTCTTTCATAACAATGTAGCTATTACATGGTTGGATGTGGATGGATTATCAAATAAGAGAATCACAATCTCAACAATGACATCAGAATATGAGGGAGCTAGGACTACTCTTTGGAGAGCGTCTTGTTTCCAAGTCATTATGGCCTCCCCGATCTCCCGATCTGACCTCCCCTGGTTTTTTTCCTTTGGGGATACATAAAAGAAAATGTGTACATTACGAATCCCCAGACTCTTGATCAACTAAATGAAAGAATCAGATATTTCATTGAAAGCATCTCCGAAGGAATGCTGCAGTCTGCGTCAAACACTGTGCTGCGGAGAGCACGTATATGTATTTAGCAAGGTGGTGCTCATTTTCTACATATGATTTGAAATTTTTTTAAATAAATATTTTTAAATAATATGAAACTGTGTTTTTAGCAATTTTTGCATTTCTCTCTTATTTATATCTTGAGATATGGCTATATTTCAGGGTTCTCGAATAAAAAGAAGTAGTAGTAATTGTAGTAGTAATAATTGATTTTTTAAGTGCGTCAACGCCTATGGTCATTTTGTACTGTCATCAACTTGACATACGTACACACAGAAGGGAGGAGGGAAACCCGGTGCCGGCATTAGCCTACTCTTTACGAAAAGCACCAAGGGGGCCAACTGCTCAATGTCCCTTCCAAAGGACAGAAATTTACGCGGTCTCCTCAAACCGCACAAGCAGTGGGCCGGGCGACCTTGGAAAAAATCCTTCTTGTGTAGGATTGGTGCCTGCTGCCTTTTCGAGCAGCAGGCGAGTAGCAGCCAACGTCCTAACCACTACACCATCGGGCATTCACCTTGAAATAATTCGCGCTCTTGAGCTTAGGAAGTTTAATCGCCGTTTCGTATTTTTAAAATAGGATAATCTCTTTTCATTTATCAACGTTAGAGCGAGGGGTTATCTGCTATCGATTCGATGATCGGTCGTTCGTAGATTGGTTCTGGTGACGTCACGCGTGCTATCCATCTGGAACGATTCACGAATCCGAAGTATTTCGGGACGGTCGAGTGAGAGTGTTAGGCGAGGCGAGAAGTTGAAGGAGGAAGGGAGGGAGTTCGGGTTTGATTTATAGCTGAAGAGCGAGGGCGGCGTTGTGCGCGCATCGCAATATATGTGAGGATAATCTCGGTGAAGGACGAAGGAATCGAGAAAGGAAATTACGGAGAACCTTCTGGGAGGCCATGGATGATTTACGATCCAAAATGGCTGGGGTTTGTGAATTAACGCATCACCATTTACCGCACGACACCACGCGGCTTATTATTTTTTAACTATTCGTTTGCATAAAGATTTCCGGGTTATATTTACATCATAACTGATGTTGAAAATGAAATTTGGAGACTACGGTATACAGAATGGAATTAAAATAAAAACTCCTGAACCGTAAAATAATCCAGATGAACACACGTCAATAAGAGTAAATAGAAAAAAATTAAAATTATACTTACAAATAAGTATAGGAGTAGAGAGTTTTTATTTTAATTCCAGCATAGCTGATATCACTTTAAAGGAAAATCCGTTTAACCGGAGTTACGCTTTGTTTTTTTAGTTCATTCCCGAATCCCTAGCTTATGAAAAATGACATAAAATGGTTAAAATAAAGCGTGGGTAATCCTGGTGTGGAGGTTTTTTTATGTTTCGATTAGTGCTAATTGTAGGTTGTGCGCCTAAAAGAATACTCTAGTCTTCAGAGATTCTGGAGAATACCATGTGTTTGTATAACGCATAGATCGTCATCGATAAAATGTTATATTGCGACGGGAAAAGTACATGCTTCGTGACTTTACAAACAAGGTTTCCATCGCAAACAGTCGAACTGTCACCAGCGTATTTTGCGTTGATTATCACGCTGGGACGCGCGGGATCAAAACCGCCACGATACAAAATACAAAGTTCCATCTGCAAGAGAAAAATTTATAATGTGTACATATCCTACAGAGCATTTTATTGCTTTTTTAACTGTGTGGTTTTTTAGTACTACTTCAAGCTAAATGATTATGGTTTTAACGGTGAATGTGGCATGCATGATCAATGATGCAATTACATGTTTGTAAAAAATTTGACCAATATCTCTCAACTGCTAAACTTTCCGAATCGGACTTCAATAGTTTCACAAAATAAGTCAAAGTAGAAGTTTCATTCTGAAGCAACTCTCTCCGATAACATGCTCGCACTTTAATAAGAGAACTTTCCCGCACGCCTTTATGAATTAGCTGGGAAGGACCGTTTTATCTCGTAAATTTTAGCATGTCTCTCCTCACTTGAAGCAGAATTCGACGCGAAACAGAAAATCGAGAGGTAAGTAAAGCGCATTGCGCCTCCGCCACGATGGCGTCCAGAGACCGAAGCAATTGTCGATTCCAACAAGTGAATAGGGTATGACCCATTAGCATCCGTAACAGAAGGCGAAGCATTAACATGGAGAATCAATGGCAATTAGGAGGGACTTGAAGTTCTATTCCTCCTCCACCCCTCCTCCGTCCCTCTGAAGAACAAAAGGCGGACGAAATAACCCGACGATTGCGGAGGAGGTGGAAATGGAATGGAGAAATAAAAAGGAGAGGGCGATAATGGATTCGGGAGGAGAGAGAGAGAAATATGATGCGGTGAGTCATTTTTGAGGGTAGATGGTGGGCTGTCTCGTCCCAATGGAGTGCATAGCGGGGGAAAGAGGAGAGGGTTTCGGATGGAGGGCAATATGGGAGGGAGTGGATGTTTAGCAAAGAGGGTCTGGTGCGTCGCTGAGGAAGTAGTTGGGAGGTAATGGGATGAAGCGAGGTTTTTGCCGAGAGGGAGAGTGGAGGTGGATGATGGCGCAGCGAGACGAGCGCTCTAGCTGAAGGCTCGTGACGTTCGGAGCGAGAATAAACGATCGGAATCGTTTTCGGATCGAGTCGATTAATACTTTCGGCGAAATATAAATGTGAGGCAAATGACTCTTCGATAAACGTGCGTATAGAAGACTTTGAATTCGTAATTTCTATCGCTTTTATCAAGGCTGTTTGATGTGTTCTATGAATTCTGTACGTGGAATAGAATTGATTTAACGATCCCTCGCTTTACACGGTATATGCGTTCCTGGAAAAGACCGTGTCAAGCGAAACCGTTTCAAGTGGGGCAGGTTTTTAACATGGGAATATATAAGTTTACATTTGAGCGCTGTCTTGAGAGTTCAACATTCTGCAGGTTCGTTATTCAGAATTGCTTCCTTATTAAAGCGGTTCTCAGCCTTTTACGTCGTAGATCACACTAACAGTTTTGTATTTTAGTATTATATTAGTCATTGGTGGAAATTTTAAGAACATGAAATATTGCAGCAATTTCTTCAGAAATAGTTCTATAGTAATAAACTTTTAATCTTCATGTCCCATTAGTTAATAAACTCTTTACTTTTAATGATCGGAGATCGTTCCGAAACCGTACTATAGTTAAGTCGATGGCCGTACAATTGGAGTTACTTCTCTAAAATGAAAATCGTGCAAAACCTAAAACGTGTAAAGCGAAACCGTGCAATGCGGTGGATTGATGTAATATTTTTAAGCGTTCTTGGGCGTAGGGGAAGGTGCCATTTAATGCTTATTCCACCGACTCATTTTATGTCCGCATTCGGAAAGGGATTTAAAGATAAATAAACGGGGGCATCGTAGGAACAAATCTTCGATCCCGCGAACAGCCATACGGAAATCAAACTAAGGAAGAAAAGCCTAGTCGGTTCCACTTTTACTCTCATTTGTCGAAGACATTAACACGCCAGTACAACCAAAGGCCGAGTGCCTGATATGGCGCTCCCTGTTGGATGCTTTCTTTCCATCGTACATCATTTTTACGACTCGCATCCTTTACTTATTTGCCCGCGAGCTGCGGTTTACGCTAAAACAATTTGTAATCTTTGCCGTTTCTCTTTTCATTTTACAGGTGAATATGCAAATCGATCGAGGCGCGCGCGATGTTCTTGGAACCGCGTTGACCGTGAGTATTATTAAGCAACTGGCGTGACAAGCCGTTGGTGTCTGTCACAGAAACTTGCGAAGAAATCGCTCTTCCGAAGTTGGTCGTTATTTTCTATTTGCTTTGAATTCATCATACTGTATTCGCGGAGATAACTATTGCGCAGGAAAACAGCTCCGTCCATGTTAACAAAATGCAAATTTAAATTCAAGTACTTGTTTTTATGCAGTATTTTTTCGTCGAACATAATTCTGTTTAATTTCTGCTGGTACTTTGTGATTGTTTTAAACTTTTACCTTATGTCATTCATTGGTCAGAACAAATATTTTTAACACTATTTGATAGTTCGATGCCTTAATTTTATGAATCTCTTGTAGTCGGTGTAATTTAACAATATTTAATTCACTTAAAAATTATAGATCTCGTCTTATGTATCTTATCTGAATGTACATTCCAGAATAAGCACTTGAGTACCAAAAATTGTAAAAATTACTTACTTGTCTTATGTATCTCCAACAGCAATAAAAAGGTTATAAAAATCATAGCCTTGATGGGGCTATTGGAGATAATACTTAATTTTTCAATTTTTGATAGGTGTCTATTCTAGAATTTACAACCGTATTTTATTGGTAAATTAATTGAAATAAGGCATGGAAAATTTTTCAACATTTTTTCTTGCAATGAATATCATATGCTGATTAAAATCATTATCTTAAATATCGATCACAGTGGAATGGATCTATGATAAGTTTCAGTGAAAATATTTAATTTGTGACGCTCCACATCAGTATAAGAAAGCCAAGCCAGGCTCTTTTAGAATCGTCAGTTAAAGTTGGTGGGTAGAAGTTTTTCGCTAAGCACGGAGAAACCAACTCTAAACTTCTCCAGAGTCATTGACTGCTTGAACTAGCTCTAAGGTAAACTCAATTCTTCGCGTCCAATCCATCTACGCGGATGTTATCTCAAATTCACTCCGGATCTTTATTTTAAAAAAATAGGCGCTCCACTTGAAACTTTCACTCGGCTTTCATTTCGTTGAATCGTTTCAAAAAAATGCTTAATCGGAAATTTATACCGATTCCTTTTTAGAGATATCTTAGGAGAGTTCGCTCAGTTCAAACCGTTGAGTTAGAAAAAATTCTCAAAAACTAACGTCAATGAACCGAACTAGAGGAAAAAGTAGACTACATTCCTTCTGCTTCACTCTACGGTTGGATTATTACTCTACGGTTGGATTATTCCATATAAAATGAAGGCAATTGAGATGGAAAAAGTGGAGGGGGACCACGCGTCACTGGCGGGAAGGTAAAAAAAGGCCAAAAAGAATTTTAATATCAGAGTGCGAGAGAAATGCAAATTCTTTATCAAAAAAGATTGTTTTTAGTATTTCAAGCTAGAAGCTTTGATGAGAGATAAAAAAATCTTCATCTTTTTACAATGTGCCCCACCGAGTACTAGGATCGCAAGTTTGAATCCCGCTTTTGGCTGCTGTTAATATAACATAAGTATTACTTAAATTGTGCATGCTGTGCATTTGGTCAAATTCAACGGGTAATTATAGATCTCGTCTTATGTCTGAAAATTTTCAATAACGAGCACTTAACAAATACTTATCTCAGGTATTTCCAATAACCACAACCAGCTTACAAAAAACCAGATGCACATTTCGGCTACAAAGCAGCCGTCTTCATTGGAAATTCATCTAAAATATGTAGATTCTAAAAGTACACTAAAGACGGCTTCTTTGTAGCCGAAATTCGGATCTGGTTTTTATAAGCTTGTTGTAGCTATTGTAGATACCCGAGACAAGTATTTGTTAAATGCTTGTTCTTGAAGTTGGTCTAATGTTGGATGAGCATTTTTTTGGACGCACTATAAACAAAAGTCACGCAACCTCAAACAATGTAGTTACGAACATTGTGTTGCCTCTCACTGTATAATCAAAAGAAACTAATTTAGAACTCTCTCTTTAATTAATTTAGGTTTGTTTATTTTGAGTTGGCTCATACTTTTCAAGGCCTTTTAAAATTAGCATATCAATCGCAACTAAAGAAGAGCACGCACGATCACGCCCACGACGGGATTCGAACCCGAAACCCTGCCGTTGCGACACGCAGACCACCCCTATGTTGAAGATGGAATTGGTTTAAGAGGTAATTCAGTGCTGTAAATCGAATCGAGAGATCGTGAGAGAGGCACACGGAGAGAATGACAAACTGGCGCTAAGAAAAGAAGACTAATGAAGGAAAGCCTTCACTCGAAAAAAGTTTGAACGTTTGAGGAAGAATGACAACGAAATCACTTGGGTGCAGAGAGAAAGGAAATGGAAGAAAGCCAGTTGAAAAGAAGTGCGCGATGGTGGGCCGGAAGAAAAAAGCGACAGAAGCGCTCGTCGAAGGAATGAAATTCCTAACCTGGGAAGTTGTTGCGTTGCCCAGAGAAAGAAGAAAGCGGTAGGGAAAGCGAGAGAAAAAGGAAGGCACGAGAAGCGGCGCGAACGACATTAAAAGAAAAACGAAAAAAAAACATTATGGATGTAGACACATATTAGTTTGAATCTGGAAATTAAGGAAATAGGATGTTTTTTTAAAATATGTGTCATGGTTAAAATTATGAATAAGAGCGAGAGAGAGGTGAAATATTTATGAAGAAGTAGCTGAGCGTTACAACAGAGACGAGTGTAATAGGAGCAGGGATGCAAATGAGTTTTCAGAACGAAGTGTATGCTCTATAATCGGTGGAGCAGGGAAGAGGGTATGGATAACCAACACGTAAAAAGACCTACTCAGGTGTAAGGCGTATACCCGCGTATAAGGTAATATAGGTAAAGATACCAGGGAGGGAATTTATTCGCCGGGGGAATCATTATTATTATTATTATGAAAAACATGTTGAAAATAGGCCTTAAGACCAGGTGGCAACAATATGACACGAGAAAAACAATATACGTGTTGATATTTACAATTTTACGAACTTACTTAGCTCCTATCTGGCCTCTCCTTCCGGATTCCTTCACGCCGCTCCCGTCTAAACTCCCTTTTCTATGTCCCCACTCCTAGGCTTTCCCTAACCATACGCTCTCTCGCCTACCGTCTTCCCACCACTTACAATTCCCTTACTTTCTCTGCCTCAACTGATATCTTTCACGCATCCCGCACCTCCTTTCTATCCTCTATTACAACCAGTAAATAGACCCTTCCTTCATTTCTCTTTTTATGATTGACCAGTATAAACACTGTTTGTATGACTTTGGCTTTGTTTAAGTTATAATTTATGTGTTAACATTTATTTTTAATTGTTATTAATTCATACCGCTGTATGTGATTAATTTTTAAATAAATAAATAAGATTTTATGTTTCTTCAACTAAGACTTTTGAGATGCATGCGCTATATCGAGATAAATTTAGGGAGTCTTGGCTGATGATTTGTCGGCGTTTTGGTGAAGGGAAGCAAAGATAGGGAGGGAAGGGTTAAGTGGAGTTAGAAGGGGAAAGGTGTATAGGAGGACTCTGTCAGAGCAATGGAGTCAGTTGTGTACCGTCGCGCTGTTAGACTTTGAGGCCGGGGGGGGGGGGGGGGGTGCGATGGTGAGGTTAGTGAGACTGGGAGGAGGGAGGGTTGGGAGCGAGGGAAGGTAAAGGATGAGGGGACGCTTCGAGCTTTTCGAAAGTAAACAAGACGAGCAGGAAAAGGCTTGCTGAAGAAAAGACGGCCAAACAGGAAGAAGGGCTTGCGCAGCGAGGCACAGGATCGGGAAGTTAAAGAGGAGTGAGAGAGAGAAAGAGGGGAGGTTGCGTGTGGGTAAGGGGAGAGGCAGCGGAAGGGAGGAGAGCATGCGTTGCTGCAGATGATGTGCGTAGAGCTCCTCGAATCATATTTTCCAACCCTCTCTCATGCTTTTTCACCTTCAAAATGTATTCCATCGCTATAACCAAGCTCTTGAATCAGATTTTCGATATTTTTACATCGATGCCTTACTAATTGCTACCTAAATTTTCTTTTCTTTCTTTTTCCCCTTTCTTCTTTTATTGCTGTATTTTTATGTAAAGAAGTTCTGTAGATTTCGCAGGCCCACACGCCCCCCTTCCTGTATGGGTGTTATCCTGTAGTGCATTTGTTATTTTTCTATTTATTTCTTCCATTTTTCTCTTTCGCCTATACACTTTTATTGCTTGTATTTTTGTGTGGTTATCTAATATATTATATAACATATCATGATTTGTTTAGTGAGATTTAGTAGGTTTCGCAGGTTTTTCACACCCTCCTTCTATGTGTGTGTTTTCCTGCAGTGGGTTTTATTTTTCCCACACGTATTATCTTTTTACAATTGTTGTATTATTATTATATCATTGTTAATTCTTGAATGTATTATTATATTTGTATCATGACAAGGGGTTAGGTGGAAAATGGGACTTCCTAGTCTCAAACTCGCCACAAATAAAGACCATATCTAATCTAATCGAAATCCTTAAAGCCAGGGATTCCATCCGCGTTGCCTCGGAATATATTTACGAAAATGTATATGTCGCTTTAGGTTGATGTTCGTTTGACGGGAAGTGCTCGAGGGAAGAAATAACTTCGCTGGTTATTTTCGGAAAAATAAAAATATCGGCCAGCCGTAGCTTCCGGTTTTATTCGTTTACCTGGCAGATTTTATTTTTAGACGATCCAAACATAAGCGAAATATAATAGTTCTACACGCTGATAATTTATTTTTGGGTGAACTCTAGCAGAAATAGAAAATCACGAGAGAATTGCTCTGCTTTATGCGTCCTCGCGTGTGGTTTTTTAATGCAAATTAAACATAAATAAGGAGAAGATATTAATTTTGACCGCGTGCGGTAATATTCAGTCCGTACTTTTTTTCGGTATTTCTTTGCTGGGTCTCAACAAAAGAATGTCGTTTAGAGCTTTAGAAAAACTCAAGTTCTGTAAGGGAAAACTCGGCTGTAGATGATCCAGTCCAGTTGTCGATAAATACCATTTGAAGAATAGTCACCATTGTCACGTTCCACGGTGATGACTAAATAAAAACCAACGATGTCACCTGAGTCAGAAGGTCTTTCAGTCATTTTCGAACTCGAGTCTCAACCTCAGACGAAAAATTGTTATGGATGAGAGTAGGCGTAATGTCAAAGTGAATCCTAGATATTAATAATGAAGTATTTTTAATATATGACCGACTTAGACCAAGGAAGCGGTGGAATAAAGTTCAGACGAAATACAATCTGGGAAATCTTAACATTATAAGATGAAATAAAGCAGAGATATAGTACACGAAAGAATTTGTCGGTCCCTTTAAATATCCCCTTAGACTCACACGGAGACGAGTAACTCCTGTCAGCTAAAGGATATATGCGTCAATCTGCTACGGTGCCTGCGTGCGGTCCACACACCAATGTGAGCTTGAGACCCTGGTTTAGAACGACAGAGATTACTATATAAGAAGCAGTAAAAAATCGTCATATAGCCACAATTTAGCGATAATAGTTTAGAATTCGATCCCTTTTCAAATTCAAATCTTTTACCTCATCTTTCGATTGCAAATATCTTTTTTGAATTGTTAGCTCTTTAAAATACGCTAGCCTAGCAAATTTTAAGTTCATATTTTAGCTACACGTTCGATTTATTCACTGCGTCTTACTCATGAACACCACTGGACCATCAACATATTCCTGGAACTTGTATCTTTAAACGATCCACCTTTCGCGTAAATTTAAACGTCGTTCATTTATAACGGCAGATGATGCGGGGTAAATTTATGTAAATGCTGCTTGTACTTAGGCTGCGTCTTAAACGAAATATGGATAAAAAATCTGATTTGGCCACCACATAATTTTTCCATACCTTTTATATATTTCTAAAAATTCCAAATTGGTTGAATGTTAATAGTTGTTTTAAGGTACTGCGAGAAAAACTCAAAGACCTTACAAAGAACAGACAAACTTATACCGTAGCCACGAAACAATTAAGAAATTAAAAAGGAGCGTTACTAAGACGTTACTAAGATGTAACTAAGCGTCAAGTGTTAACAAAAGTTGCCTCCAGGTGATGTGGTGGTAGACTCTAAAACATGGTTTTTAAAATAAAAATAGCTTCAAAGAAACGTTCTAGAGAATAACATTTTCTACAATTTTTTCATATAATGTTATTATAAATTATGGTTTTAATGGAAAATCGGTAAATACGAAAAAGAGATCAATAGTAAAGCGTCACTTCCGGTTTACCGATTTTAACGAACAACTAATCAACTCTTTTTCCTTTAATAATAATGTAAAATTTCATGTTGATGTGCAGAAATTTGTACCGACGGTGCTCCATCCATGTTGGGATCTGCCAAAGACTTCGTCTCACTTATTAAACAACAGAATCCAACTACAAAAACTAGGTACACATTGTTTTTTGCACAGGAAAGCCCTTGTTGGAAAGACATTAAGGAGTTCACTTAAAGACCATATTAGTCCAAGTTGTCGGAATGGTTAGTTTTGTGAAATCATGACCTCTAAAGACCCGCCTCTTCAAACAGCTTTGTAGTACGAATACTTAGTTTTACGCACAGACATAAGATAGCTGTCAAGGGGAAGAATGTTGGCTCGTGTATATGAACTTAAGAAGAGATGTTACTATTTTTTTAAACAGAGAGAAACAGTGATTTTTGTGAATATCTTAGCTGTAAACTTTGGTGCGCCAAATTAGCATATTTGGCAGATATATTTAGGTATCTGAAGAGTGTGAACACTAGCATGCAAGAGCGGAATAAAAACATCCTGACTTCTACGGATAAGCTCCTGACATTGTAGAGAAAAATAGTAATCTGGAAAAAGAGAGCTAGAGAACGTAATCTTGAAATGCTTCGTCTGCTTCCAAAAACCCATACGAAAGATATTGTTGCTCTCGTGGTGGAGCATGTAGCAACTCTAAAGCACAATATTGAGCGTTAATTTCCATCCTTAACTACAGAGAAATACGACTGGGTAAGGAACTTATTCACACCAGTGACAACTTACTTATGTGTTTTTACTCTCTCCGAAGAAGAAGAGTTAGCTTCTCTTTCAACTGATCGCACTCTGAAAATCACGTACGCCGAATTGTCTCTGGATATCTGTTAGAGAGGAATATTTATAAATTGCGAAAAAAGCTTTAACACTTTTATACATCCTCTGCGAGTTTGGGGTCTCGACACTTACAAACATTAAATGCAGAAAAACGGAACGGTTCAACTGTGTTGAAGATGAAATGAGAGTCTGCTTATCACGGATAAGTCCTAATATCAGTGCAATCATTAGAAAACGCCAAGCTCAAGTGTCACATTTGGTAAGATTTTAAAATAGAATTTTTAAGAAAACATTTGTTGTTGTACGATATAATAACTTAATTTTGTCGATTATATATACGATATAATATAAAATATGTATTTTTATGAGAAATCCTAGTTCTTCTAATCTAATTCCAGTGTGCCGCGAAAAAAAGTGAATATCCAAAGTGTGCCGCGAGCACCAAAAGGTTGAGAACCACTGCTCTATACTACGTATGGAGAAAGTAAAAAGGTATTAACGAGACGCATGTTCTGTGAAAATGCCTGAAAAGAAATAATTGAAAAACACCGGAGTAAGGTAAATGAGGAGGATGAGAGGAGTTGGCAAGAGGAGAAAATGGAGTGAGGTAGAGAGAGAGAGAAAGAGAGAAGGAAGGAATGGGGAAGGATGTGGTTGGCCATCGATGAAAAACTTGTTCTTAGCGAATCACCATTGAGTCCTGTTATAAAGGTTTGATTCAATGTTGGACAAAAAGTTGCTTCTTCCACCGAAAAAGTTTTTTTTCAGAGTTCCATCCCGAAGTCCTGAATGCTGCCCTCTCCGCCTCGCCATCTTCTCCTCGCCCTCTTCGTCTCACCCTCTACGCCTCGCCCTCTTCGCCTCGCCCCCTCTGCCCCGACCCCGCCCTCCTCTCTCCTATCCCCCAAACCCCTTCGAAACTCCCTCCGACTCAGAACCATCATCTCCTTTCTCCAACCCATTCTTCCCTTATTTGGGAATCTTATCTGTCGAATGTTTTCAATTCTTGGAGTGTCTTTTTATATTATTATTTTCAGTAGCTCCGAGTCTGTGTGGAGTTCGAGTCGAGACCGTCCTCTTGAACGAAGAAAATGGCATTCGCGAACTAACATTCCGGAATGTTTGTTTTCTTTTTTTGGGGGGGAAGGAAAAAGTAAAAAAACAATCTTGCACAATTGGTCATTATCAATGGAAGGGAGTTTGTATTTTATAAAAAGGAGAACGCCGGCGATTTTAATTGCTCCGCCTCATTTAATGTCGTGCGTACGTGGCGGATTCCCGTGTAATGCTTTTCGTGCGTGTTCGATTACTATGTGAACAAAAAATCAAGATGGCAGCTTAAATTAAAATGCTCTTACGAAGGAATGTGAGCAATGATATTAAGAAATATTATGAAAAAATGTTCTTAGTTCCAAAGAATCGTTTTCTTTTTGTGCAATCAGTCATTTGTTTTAACACGCCTCTTTCAATTTTGAGAAATATGTCGTTTTTGCTTCTGCTTTTGAAAAAGCTCTAACAACATATTATGTGTCACAGTAGGTATTGTGCGATAATGGTCCAAGAGACTGATTCACCATCCAACGCACACACACTCATACAGTAGGTATTGTAAATGACATTTCTAAATGAACAGTTTGGTGGGCGGACTTATACTGTAACTGAAGTAGCGTTTCTAACTGCTTTACTTAAATTATTTTAAAAAAACTAGTCGTAAAATGTTAAATAGAATTAACTCCTTGACCGTAAAATTTTACGGTCAAGGAGTTAATTCTATTTAACATCAATTTCGCCGTAGTCTCCATCTTTACTTATTTATTAGTCGTAAAATATAAGGCAGAATCAATGACTGACTTTTATCATAATGAGCCCATATTCCGCGTAGATGCAGGCGTTTCGTGATGATAGCAAGTTTCGTCCCTTATCATTGAGGCCGACGATGTAGGTCAAACGTTCAACATTTTTAGAATTCCTTTTTTTAAGTATTTCTAGAAGATCTCTCTAGTTTCTCAGAAAATATACAGTGACAATTTTTGCTTCTCATTCGCTTCATAAGGACGGCCGAACAGTTGAACGTTACAGACCAATTAGCAACAATCGTGACAACAATGGGTTATCCGGGAAATAGTATTTCGGTTATTAGGAACTCTGTCGCATATAAAAATTTGTTTTTCTTAAAAATAATCTGAGTGTGGTCGCAGGCGACAACAAATAAGCGATGTGCACGCAAAACTGAAAAAGATCCCATGTAGGAAAACGAAGGAGCTGCTCAATGAAACGATTTAATTACGAGAACATTCGTAACATTCCGGTCAAAAGTCATGTTTAGGGACGTGTGAAACATTTTTCTCGGCACAAATTCAAGGATGCGAGATAATTTAATTGCTGTGACCGAATTTAAAGGGCCATTCTTTTTAATTCTTTTACCCAGTTATCTAGATTCTGGAGTAGGTAAATAATTGTGATGATAACGTCTATTGTTCAAACGAATTAAACATAAAGGTTTCGAAATATAGCATCAAAAGTAAATTTTAATCGCTAGAGCGTTATCGTCGTCGAGCTTACACATTATATTATTCCTTTAATTAAAACGACTCTGAAACACATAAATATTTCACGCATCTCTGAAATTACGGCTTTAATATATCGGCCAAAACATCATATTCTCGGTCAATTATTGTTCAACTATATTTCCCCATTAACTCGAGTGGATGTTTTCCATTTAATACTTTAGCTCCTCCCGTGATAATTTTTCAATGCATGTAATTTCGATTGCGCCAACATTTTTCTCTCGAGTTCGTTTTGTAAACATTTCAGGATTTATTTAATAGCCGTACCGACCGGTAAAAATAAGGGTCATTTTTTATATATATTTCAAATCGCAAACAAAAAAATAATTTAATTTCGTGCTTTTTTAGGAGTCTCAAGTACGCTCAAATAAAATACAAGATATCTCCACTCGCTGATTAGAATGCAAAATATCGATTAAAATTTTGTTTTAATTAACTAATTAATTAATGGGATAATTTTCGAGTCCTTTATATGTACAGTAAAACTCCTATTTAACGAATCTCTGGGGGAATGCTTCTTCTTATCCTAAATTGAGGTTTTCATTAAATGCTAAATTACGTCATGGTCGGTCGAAATCTGAAAAATGTTCATTAAATACGGGTTTTCACTAAATGCGGGAACGTTTAACTGGGATTTCACTGTATTTTTTGGGGAACTGCTCAACAACTTATTCCTAGCGTATTTGAAACGCAAAAAATTGATTTTCGTGTATTTCTTTCAATCGCATCCCTAACACGTTCTTTGATTTCTTGAATTCTTACCGTTCACTTACATCCAATAACACCTTCAGGATTGCCTGACACATCCAGTTTCTTCAAACTTTCTAATCAGATAAAAAATACAGTCAAGCAAAATTACATTAAATTGTCTTTGCTAATTTCGTTGCGCATTCGAAAGGTTTTAGCGATAAACACTCTTTGTTCATTTCATTGGAGAATTATCGAGCTCTTCTTATGGCTGAAAATTTTCAAGAGTAAGCGCTTTAAAAATAAGTACTTGACTCGGGTATCTTCAATACACGTAACAAGGTTATAAAAAGGTAATAGCTGTTGGAGATATCTAAGATAAGAACCTATCTCTTCAAGTGCTTATTCTCGAACTCTTTATCTCCTAGGACTTCTCTTTGACAAATAGGGTAGCCAATATAAACAGCCACCTTTTCATTACACAAGAGTGATAATATAAGAAATATTGTCGCTTAAATAACGGTATATATCTACTAAAATGGTTTAATTACTCTTAAAATAAAATAGTCCTGTTGTGATTGCCCTTTGTGTATGTGTATAGGCGAATAAGTTGAAATCCTGCGTTTATTATAAATGAAATAAAAAAAACATTGCGACATTTACGAATGTGTTGTTTCGATTTCACAGATAAATGATTGCTTGTGTTGCAGCTGAAGATTAAATCCCTCTTTGCTTAAATCTTTCAAATCTTCCACCTGTTCTTCTTATTTGCCGAATCTCCAGATTCACAAACGTCAAAAATCCTTCGTTCTCTCGCCGCACGAGGGCATGCAAGTCCCTTCCGTTCCTAATTACAGCGCTACCTTTCTTTTGATCTCTTTAGCGAGAGGTTGAAAAAGCCCACTTCTCTCTCTCTCTCTCACTCCAACTCTCTCTCCTCACTCTCTCTCATTCTCGCGGCGAAAAATAACGACGAAGTTGTTCCGTCATAAAGCAAAACTAAATTAACAAATACATTTAAAGAGAGAGAGAGAGAGTTCACTCTGGTTTCTCTCATTTTTTTATTTCTCCTTTGTCAAAAGAGTTTCCGCGAGACGCCTTTAAGTCCGTCACGTTTTTTTTCATGTTTACGTTTTAATTAATACATAGCTTGGCACCTCTTAAGAGTGGCGCTCTTGTATATCGTTCGCTTTCCTTGTATATAGTATATAAAAAATTTCTCGGCCGTCATTCGCTAAATATTTTTGCCGTTTCTGAAAAGGCTTGTTTTTTATCATATAAGTCGGAGTCGAAAAAAAAAATAATTTTACGATTTTATTTGGCTTCATGTAGCCTCTTTCAGAATTTCGTGCATATTTTCCGAAATTAACTTCAGTTAAGAGAAATGTAAAAATGAATTGCGAGGTTTAATGGAAGAGCCTTAACATGATGCTTGGCACTAACACAACTTTCATGAGATAACTAAGACATTCATTAGTTAGTAAAATGATGTAGTGGATTTAATAGATTTATATCGATTGTTTTTATTGAAATGATTATATTAAGCATTGAAAAACTATTTATCGCATATATTTGTTCTTCAGATTTTCAACTCGGATAATAATTGCTTTCTTAGTGTTCTGTTTACCGAAGGAAAAGCTGCGATATGTTAAAAGCAGTTGTATATGAAAGAAACTAACCATAGAAAAAATATTATTTGGAATGCCCGTTTATCAAACGGAAATGAACGTTGTCACTTCGAAATAAAATGGTACATTTTGAAATCGGCGCGAAGTGGAACGCGAGTGTAGTCAAAATGAAAAATAAAACACCCATAAAGCGACATTGGAGCTGGAAAGTACGGCTCTCTGCAAACTCACACTCATACACAAAAAATAATGCCACTTTTAATAAAATTCAATCCCACAGATATTTCGCCATTTATTTTCCGTTTCGATTTCAAAGAAGTCACGTCCTTTTCGTTCCTCTCCATTACGTCATCGTCCGTTTACCTGCTCGACGCGGCCTCTCTTTGCTTTCTCCGAACTTGCGGAATTCCTTTAAACTCCGAATGTGTGTCCGGCTAACCATTCCCCCAACCTTTTTTCGTCTCTACTCCCCCGCGGACTTCTTTTCCTCATCCGTCCAAAAATCGCTCTCTCTCTCTCTCTCTATTCACTTGTTTCTTATTTCCTTTCTTCCCCTTTCGCTCCTAACAGACGCCGTCTACTATTCTTAGCTACCTTAACGAGTTTGTTTGTTTATTTCCACACGTTTCTTACTCCTCCTGGTTTTTATCTTGACAGCATATTTTCAGCGGTTTTTATAAAGAAATCCGCTCATGCGTTTGGTTCGTCCGTCTGTCTGTAACAGAGACTTCGTGTTTTCGGCAATCGATTCAGTATCCTATCTCGTTGAGCACGTGTTCTCGGTTTGTCCGTCTGTCTAAAATGTTTTTTGGAAAAACCCCCCCTTAGTGCCTACATCAGCACCTCTTTACTTATTTCTCTTAGCCTAATTCTCTAATGATAAGTTTATTGATATTATTGCTATGAACTTGGCGAATCCATCGAATTTTCAAACGTAAATGTGAATTTTCTTATTACAATCGTTATGTCCATATCGTGCGTGGATCAGAAGTCCAACTTCATTCCGATAAGCACTCTCGTGTCCTCTCATTTCTCGTATTCCTGAGGATTAATTCCGTTTACGCGAGCGTTTCCGTGTTAGCTGCTGAGCGCGACCGCTTGATTTGGAATTCATCCGTCGCTGCGGGTCGACGTAATGGACGGAAAGTACGTGCGGAGTCATCCGAAAAAGGGATCTAATTTGATGAATTAACTCGTTTGTGAGAGAAACTGTTATGCGTCGCACAGCGACGTGGAGAATGTTGAAGAAGCAGACGGGTTTTTTCATCACCAACAAGCTCAATGCCAATAGATTCCCCATTCCTTTGTCGTGGTGCACCGCTTTTGCACATCAAAAGGGAACTTCAGTCTCGAGCAGGGTTACCATACTCGGGGTTTTAGGACTGGTCTCCGGGTTCCGGATCAACACGAAAATTCTCGAAGTTGACATTACTATGTGTTGCTGTCAATTTTTTATTTGTCGCAGCGAGTAAAGATATCATACAGTTAACCCGGGAGCAGGCCCGGACGAAAGAAACAGGATGAGAGTAGAACTAGCAAAGGCGGAAATTCGTACTAAACTAAATTTTAGCATGACTTTCGAGGAGTATCTGAATTTTCTATAAACAATTTGAGCAAACTGAGCTATTGAAATGTTCCATTAGCAACAAAAATTATACATTTAAGGAAAGTTGAAAGGTATACCTAAAACGCTATATCTTGGCAATGCGCTGTAGACACCTTTACGAGAGGACGAGTCCATCCTCGAGGCGGGACCGATTTTAGGGGAGGTGGTGTTTAGGTGTGAACATTGACTGCGCGAACATAAAATCTGGAAGGGAAGAAGGAAAGGGAGGGAGGTACACTAAGGCTGATGGACTCGTCCGAACCAAAATTCGCCTACTGCGCAGGTGCTCTGACGTCAGCTCCCCCTTAAAGCTTCTCCTGCCCATTCATTCCATTTCCCTCTCACACGTCTCCGCCTGCCACCTTAGAGCGCACGAGCTATACAAGTATAAAGTATATCCTGTCAACATTTGTTATTCACATTTGTATCAAAGTACTTAGCTATTGTACATTAAACATTTAAAAACAACAAAAAATATTTTCCTTTTTCATCTATGGAAATCTCCGGATCGTTGATGAATTTGAGGTGGCAACCCTGGTTGCGAGTCAGTGAAATCCGTCGGCATCCTACATAATCCGGTGCTAGTGCCCGAAAGCAAAACACGATCGATTCGAGGCTGACCTCGCAAAGCGAAGCTAAGTGGCTGATTAAGTAAACCCAGCGGCAAGAAATTGCTCTGCACTTTCATCTTCGTAATGGCAAAGCTACTGTTAGTTCTGGGGGCGACGTGAATGCGTTACGGTGTTAGGTAGAGATTCGCGCTCAATAGAGATGAACACACTATGCGGTACAATTCAAATTCACCTCGCTAGAATGAGCAACTTGGTGTTTCGCACGTTTTAAGTTTCTTCTTAATTCCTATCCTGAAGGTAATGGTTTAATGTGATACGAATAAACAGGCATTTATGTGGAACGATTTTTGAATGAATCGTACATAAATATGAAATATAGGATTGTAGCTTTTGAATCCTGAATATTAGTCAATGAAAATTTACAATCATTTGTTGTTTATTTCAGTTATGGTTTATATATAAATTCTTATGGAAGAAGAAAGGCAAATAGTGTATATCAACTGAAACTAGGTGTTGACGTAAGGAAGCCCAGTGGACAGTTACAAATAGGTGATACGCTGAGGTGTCGGAGAGCAATATGTCTCAAGTGAATTGTGTGATATTTCATATGAATGCTTTATTTTAGCGAAAAGAAGAGGATATTTTTTTCATAGTTTCCGAAATACAATATAACGCATTTTCAATTATGATTGTTTTTAATTACAATACAGGCGTCCAATCTTCTATCTAACGCCTATCGTTTCAGCTCTGCCCCATATTAAGCAGCTGCGGCCCTTCTATAACATCCATTGATGCAATGCTTCCATTTTATAACATTCATCGCTTTGATGCGGTTCGGACGCCTCTTCGAGTTTGACATGCCTGCCTTAGAGCATGAGTACTAATTTTGAAGGAAAATGTCTTCCTTCGAATCGAGAAACGCTTTTAAAGAAAGATTTTTGACGCCGTAAAGACGTCGATCGATCGTGTAAGTCTACGTGATCGTGGACTACGTCGCTCCCTTTATACTGAATAAACATCCTTTTGCATGCGGGAGAGCGAAAGGAACACAAAAGCGACCAAACAGTACAAACAAGCAAACTTTTATTTCGCGAAAAAATATTCCTCTTTCCCTCTTCAGAAGGAATTTCATGTGGTAGTCTACACAAATGCCTGGAGGTAGCGGTCGCGGGTTTAAGACCGATGAAGTCCCTTTTCCATCGGGTCAGGAAGGAAGGAAAGAAAGTTGAAGGTAGACATCTTTTTCGAGAAAGCACATCGTTTGCAGAGACTGGAACAGCGGAGAGTGGGTGAAAGAAAAAATGTTAAAATAAAATAGGTCCGAGAAATGAACCTTGCTGCATCAACGGGTAAGTGGGAATGCAATTGAATGAAAAGAGAGACTTTTGGGAAACGGGGAGCCGCGATGCAGACGAAAGGAGGATGGGGTGGGGGTAATGGGGAGAGGAAGGGGTTAAAGGGGCTGGGGTTAGGGGTATGAAGGAGTTGGCGAGGGAAATTAATGAGGAGGGGTAGCGCGTACGTCGCCGAGAGATTATTTTTGTTTTAAGGTAAAAAAGATGGCGACTCCGACGAAGAGGGAAGGAGGCAAAGGAACGAGAAGGTAAATAAAACATCTGCAGCAGTTACTTGGCCAGATGGAGCGAAGAAGTAATGAGATTTGTGAGATCAGGAAAAGCAGCCTGTGGAGCAGACGGCATTTTGACAACGGGCGAAAATTTTTGTCGCGCGAACTATGATCTTCTGTCTAATCTTTATTCTCTCTCTTTCTCTTTCTTTTTAATCATTTGTTTGGATCTGGAAACATATAAACATAATAGAAATATCGGGGCGAATAGCGAGGTGCTTTTCCGACTAATCGATTGTCGTTGCCAGTTGCCACGTTATCCCACTACAGAAGTTTAAGGGACTGATTACGTTTATCTTTGGGATGGCGTGAATAACGTTTGAGAGAGAATAGGGAGCCATCCACCGGGCTGCGCCGAAAATCCGGCCTCTTTTATTTTCGAGAGAATTTTGGGAAGAGGACAAAATAATTTTCTAGAAAGCAGACGAGCGCAGATGAAGGAGAGGGTTTTTTAAAAAAAGGCAAGGAGAATGGAAAGAGTGGAATAAAGCAGGAGAGAAACCTCGGTGTTCTCCTCATGCGCTCTTTGATGCGAGTTTGTTTTCGACGAAGTGCACCTTTTTTATCCTCTCTCTCTCTCTTCCTCAGTGGCGAGCATAGCAGGCAAAGTCTGTGAGAAACCCGCTCGCTTTCAATCCAGCAGCGTCAAGGCCTTTCGGAACTCAGAGGCAAGGAAGGAGGGTTTGCGGTAAAAGAGGGTATGAGATATTCGGAGAGGAATTATTTGGCGAGGTCTTTTAAAATGCCTTCGACGAACGCATGATCTGGAACTAAGAATCGAAAAACACATGTCGTCTCTTTTTTCCGGTTACGTACATAATGTGCGAGATAAATTTGGATTTAATCCAGAGGCTTTGACTGGCTGGTTGTTTCTTTATTCATTATGCCATTCGCGTTAATATCTATCCGTCGTCCGCGATTGGAACTAAATAGTTTGATGCTTTTTTGTTGTGGGTGGAATAGTATTCTTCAGTTTTATAATCTAAATTACTATTAATTAATTGGCAGATGATATTTAGTCTCTCTAAAAGTTATTTCGCGATACGGGGATTTTTTAAATGATAATTAAAAGACTGTGAACGATAGAAAACCAAGTAACTCCTTTAGCCATAAAACACTGTATAACGATAGAAGATTGGTAATTTACTGCAAAGGATGAGCACAAATGAACTGCGCATCTGTTTTACTCAATTGTTTAATGGCTATGAGAGGTATCTAGATTATGAATTAAGAGAGGATTTGTGAACTGCATTAACCGAGATGAATGCTTAAGTTGATAAAACTCAATGTTCGTTAAAAATTCTCTTCGAATACGCTCCGAGGGACAATTTCCACTAATCCGTTAATGTTTGAATATTTCTCGTTAACCTATCTCTATTGACGGAGAAAGAGAAAATAGAAAAGAGGGAAACGATAGAGCTAGGGAACTATAAAAATATGACTGCAAATGTGCGATATATACGGACAAGGTAGTATTAATAGCAAATAAACAAAAATACCTCACGTCTCCTTTAGGCTTTTGTCGTTGAAAAAGTAATAATCCCCTTTGCTATTGCATGTTCATTTGCGGTGGTATATTCATTTCTTTTGTTTTGTCGGCATGCTTCCTCTTGAAAGTGGAAGGCAATGAAATGGGAGCCACGGAGACGCTTGAATGTACTTAAGATGTAGGAAAGGGACAGAGAGAGGGAAGGAGAGAAAAAGGCGAGAAAGTGAGAGAGATAGGAAGAGAAAAAATAAAGAAATAAAATGGATGGATACAGTAAGGTAGAGTGGCGGTACTAAATCTTTTTCCGTTACGACACACATGACGGTCGATGCTCACGTATGCGATATACTGCACACATCAATCCGGCGAACTAAAACAAGAAGTCCAAACCAGGACTAATGCAGGCTGGTTTCCCAACGCTGACGTCTCGAATTGATTACTTATATTGACAGGAAATGTTTCAGTATGTGTTAGATATTCCAAGGAATTCTCATACCATAAATACCATTTGTAATTCAGAGTTTAACAATGATACAGAAAAACTGTAAAACAAAATAATAGAGAGTTATCAGGTTTAAAATACTAAAAGCAATGTTAAAATCTCTTTCTGACATTATATTTTACATGTTTTTTTAAATAAACGAATTTATTAAATGATACTGTTTATACGCTAATATGTATGGAACAACTATTCATTGCTGAAGGGTAGTCGAGTGAAAAAGAAAATAACCCATTTGTTCACTCGTCTATGCTCAAGCCGAGTTCGGTAATAATTGTCTCCATGGCAACAATCCGATAAAATGCTATGTAAATCGCAAAAACGCTATGTTTTAGTATAAATTCAAGAAAATACGATCAATTGTGATGATAAGAATTAGAATCTACATTATTTTCCCCCTAGAACAGTACAAACTTCGCTACGATATCACAATTTAAAGATATTTTAATGTAGTAAAGAAAATATCTCTGCACGATGGATTTGAGATTTCCTATGTAAAACAAATAGGGCAAAAACGTTTCTGGAATCGAACCCGGCACTTCAATCTTCGCCAAATAAAATATAGCTCGGTGGTGAGCCCTGATAGCAGGAGCCTCATTCCAAGTTTCATGAAAATTGGTAAAATTTGTTAGTAGGGGATACACACACATACATACATACATACATACATACAGAGAGGACCATTTCATAAGGCTATGTATATATTAAAATCGTAGTCGGTTGGTAGCCTGGTCAAGTGACGGAAACTATTAATAACTCAACTTTTCATTATTTTTCGATCAAACTTTCAGGAATAACTCGGCCTTATCTCTTTTAAATTTTAAGCTGCCCACCGTTTAAATTAATTTAAATTAATTTTTAACCTTGAAATAATGTTGCTTCGTTGCTAAATATGATCGAATTAGATAAACCGTTGAAGACAAATAAGAGCCCGTGTGATACCAGTGCCGACATGAGCATTTAAAAATCCGCGCATCAACCGTGCCGTATCCGAACAGTGACCGTATTGCCGTTGGCGGATACAATCCATATTGCCGGTCCGACGGCAACAATACTGTCCGTGTCAGTGCTATAACAATGGCCGGAAAAACTTGTAAGATATAGTTTCCGACGATATCTGAAAGTACGGTACGTGCACTCTCTGTTTCCGGACGCCACGGCGCCAGGTACGTGTAAATATAACGTGTAATGATTCTCAAAGCTATTTCATTAACTATTAATTATAGACTATCAAGTGGGTAGCAGACCGGGCCCCGGGGCACTTCCCCGGCCTATTTCCGCCACTGAAAGGAAGGATCTTTATGGGTGCACACGAGCAGCGGACGAATTAGCCTCGCAGAGCGAAGCAGGGGCGGATTCACTATTTTTTTATCGTTGTTAATAATGACGAATTCTGCTTAACAGAACATTCTTTATTTTTAACGAGCCGTTATTAAAATATTCGGCGACATACTGGATGAGAACTGCTGAGGTAGGGAAGAGTTAAGAAGGAAGAGAGTAGTAAGAGAGGCAAAGAGAGAGAGGAGAGATAAGAAGAAGAGAGATAGAGGGAGGGTAGGTAGGGGTGGAAAGATGAGAGAAAATCTGAAGCAAAGAATAGGCCACTTAAATGTAGAACGCCCTGGAATGGGTAAGGAGAGAGAGAGGGAGGGCCAGGCGATGGAAAGGTGACTCGCTCTCTCCCTTTCATCTCTCTCCGCTTTTCCCTTCTATTCCACCTCTCTATTCAACCACCTGGCCCCACGTCCCCTTCAAATAATAAACAGCAGGTTCCAGAGGGAGCAGAGCACTTAGGGTGCTAAGGACAGCGGGGTGTGTGTGTGTATGCAGATGATATCGGCATATCAAGAAAAAAATCTGGAGAAAAGGCTATGGAGAGGTAAAGAGAAATTTTACAACAAAGGGAAAGGGAGAGAAGTAGAATGGAGGAGACAGCGTTAGGGAGAGAATAGATAACTGAGATTCATAGACATTTTTCTTTATTTGAGCTAGGCTGGTAAGAGAGAGGAAGAGGCATGGTTGACAGCAGATACAAAACAAGGACGAAAGCAGAGAGGAAAGTTAAAGGAATCGATGGAAGGAATGGTAATGAAATAATGTGAGGGGGCGAGAGAGAGGGAGAGAACAGAAAATTAAGAATCGGAAGGGTTAATGGTGAGAAAGGGAGTTAAGAAAAAAATAGGAAAACGTTGAAAGGAACGATTTAAAATTTAATTTCGTTAGCATTTGTATTACCAATAAGTTGATGATTAGATTTAAATAAAAAAACATTAATTGTGACTCTTATAAATGTTTTATAGTTGCCATTTCTTACTTTTCTAGGTGAAATACTCACGTGTTTGTATACATGCATATATTTGTGTCTGCGTGTAAAATGTTTTAAATTAGGTAGTACTCTTATATCGGTATAATATAGCTGAAATGCCCTAGCGTCACTCATGTACTAATTCAGAAAAACAGCAATAGGCCAAGTTTCAAATTAGTTTATATTTCTGAGAAAATTCCAAAATTTAGAAAATTAGTTAAAATCTTAATTTAGAAATGTAACTTCGGACCAATGTGGTTTATGAAATTTGTATTCTATTTATTTCCATTGGCATGTATAATTGTGCGCAAATGTACGTTTGCTTCTACGCATGGATTTAATTACTTCCCTAATTTTTCCCTTGTGATCAATTTAATGTGGTAAATAAATGAACAAGATATACAGATAGAAACGCGTATAATAATAAATATCATTTGAGAAATTAAAAATATTTAAGCCTATCCGAAAAGTAACATTGAAGCAGAAATCAACGAAAGGGATTGATTATAAAGATAATTCTTGTCGTCATAATTAATTTTTATCCGAGATTTTTGTTTGGTTCATTTGACATTTTTTAAGGTACAGAGGTTTTACTTCGATCGGATTCAAACCATTAAACGATATCATCAATCCATTTCTAAATTTTCGAGAGAAGGCGAATGGAAAGGGTGAGGCATCGAATAATTTCCTCAACGGGACGATAAAGAAGTTAAAAGGGAGCAGTTATATGGAGATAGTCGTTAGTAAAGTGCAGATTAGAGCAGGGCAAGGAGGATTTTATGCATTGAGTGAAAGTGGAGGATGTTTAGGTGGAGAAATGAATATTTTCATCCTGGGAGCTGATAGAGAGAGAGAGAGAGAGATAGAGAGATAGATAGATGGATAGATAGATAGAAAGATATAGAGATAGATAGAGAGAGAGAGATAGATAGATAGATAGATAGAAAGAGATAGATAAAGAGAAAGATATAGAGAGAGATAGAGAGGGAGAGAGATAGAGAGGGAGAGAGATAGAGAGGGAGAGAGATAGAGAGGGAGAGAGATAGAGAGGGAGAGAGATAGAGAGAGAGAGATAGATAGATAGATTGGTAGGTAGAGAGAAGGATGGAACGATTGAACAACTAGGAGGGCAAGTGGCGTTAGAGATGAAGCTAAAATACGGTTAGAACGTGAATATCTCAAGAGAATGGAAATTGATGAACGTGAGGGAGAGTAAAAACAAAGAATGCTGAGAGAGGATGAAGGAAGTGGAATTTGAAAGACGGAATAGAGAGCGCCGAACAATTCTCGACGAGTCGATTGTTCCAAGTTCATAATAAAAGGAGGAATTACGCGCCCGAGATTCCATTTTTCGGCCCAATCCTAATGCCAATTTCATTAGGGGGAGAGAGTAAAAGATTAGGCATGAAGCGAGAGCAATGAATCCAATCAAATTGATTGATTACGGAGGGAGACGTGGGGGAGGAATAATTTCCGATGACTAATAACCTAACGTAATTAATATATTCGAAGGCGTCTCGCCTATAAGAAAATAGACTGAAATAACTTGAGGTCCTCGATCAAAGATTGCACTAAAAACGGAATATTTAAGTCTTAACGCTGGATGAAATGATTTTTCATGTTTCATTTAAGAAGAAATTAAAATTTAAAAATGCGGTCTCTCGCCAATCGTGGTTAATAAATTGTACCCGTTTTACCCACCGCGGTACCCAGTCTTGAGTTTACGCAGTTCTCGGCGCGACCGAGACTAATTTTACTAATCTTAAATATCAATGAAAAAACTACGTACTAACTGCCTCTTACAAGGAGAGGCATAAGAAATTTGCAGCTCCTGATAAGACCACGTGTTAATCGAAAGGTGGAGATTCTAGGAATTTTATGGATGCGTTGGTTTTACCAGCGTTCTGTGAATTTGGGAGTTGAGTTTCCCATAGCATAGCTGTGGCCATTCATTCATTCATTCATTTATAGTCTAGGTTGGGAGGCATGGGGTTAGAAGCAACTTATTTTTTTGTATAATAGCAAGTATAGTAGACAATTTTTGCATTTAAGTATACATTATAGAACTTAAGTATGTCTCACAAGGATCACTCGCCCTAACCCCAATTTCCCATAGGCCCTCACCAATTGCGGTTTTGTTAACCGCGAGCCAGGAAGGCGAGAAGCTAATGCGACCGAAAAGACATTTTTATGACATTCCCTGCGCAACACTCACCATCCAGTTGAATAACTAAGCGAAAAATAGAAAACGAATTTAGATTCAAAAAGATTGCTTAAAGAAAGAGCTCATAAAGAATCGTGCACGAATGAAGCGTTACGGGGCGCTGCGTGAACGGAATGAATAAAAATGGAGGCAAGATATAAAATTCTCGCGCGAGGAATAAAAAAATGAGATGTCTGATCGATAAGAGAGAAAAGAAGAAGGTTAAGAAAGAATAGGGAAAGCAAGAGGAAGAGTAAAAGAGATCAATGGAATGGGAAAGAAAGCGACAGAAGAGGATACACTTAACGCTAAGGACTGCATTTTTTAAAAGTAGACGGTCCAAAAGAAAGGCGAGGATGCGGAGGAGGATGAGTGGAAAGAGAAGTGGTCCTAGTGGACTTCTTTGCGGCACCCTAGATTTTTGCATGGTCGGCGGTTCTTTTCCGCCAAACTTCTTAACACACGAGCCACTTCCTACGGATTCGCTCTCTCCCGTTTTCCTCCACTCCTCTTGCACCCCTTCTCCACTCTTCCTCCCCTCTCTTCCCCTCCCAAAACGTCAAAGGACATCGGCCCTTTTACACAGGGTGAGAGTGTGGGAAAGGGGTTGAGGGAGCTTTGGCGTGTGGCTCCGGGCGCTTCCTGGAGTGGCGTGGGTGGGCTCCAAAGTTGCTGCTGCTCCGTTCAAAGGACCGCGGGTTCGAATTCGCGACGCTTAAAAAAGTGCAGATCAAAAGGCTTTCGGAACTGAGGAAGATAGAAAGATTTTGTTCGTTTTTTTGGAAGGGGCGCAAAGGATGGAAGAAGATCGCGATGAGAGGATGAGGAAGAAGAAGTAAAAAGGCTGCTTTTGAGGTGGAAAGCCAAGCGGACTTAGTGCGTGTATCAGAGAGGCAATGACCAGTCGAATGTGGTCCTTTTTGTAAGTTGCATCTGTCTCTCTCTCTCGCCTCCTCTCACTTCTATTCATCCCTTCTCTCGCTCTTCCCTTTTCCTCCACTTTAGCGGCGTTTCTCTTTTTAAGCTTAAAAAGCGCGCGTCATAGATCCCTCCGAATGCGTCAGCCTGTCGCTTTTTTCGTGTTACGACTTGAAAAGCCCATGCTCGTTTATTTGCGCCTGCTGGCCAATCGTAAAAGCGTCTAACAAGCATTTCTCAAACTTCAATGCAGCGTGATGTATTTATTAAAAGTAATTAGGAAATATATATTTCTTTACGTCCGGTATACGGGTTTGGAAGTTCGATGGCAGTATTTACATTGCTAAATCCATCTTTCGAGAAATTTTTACGCTTCGTTTGCCAATGAACTTAGCTAGACATTGTAGCTTCCGTCTACAGTTTATTTTAATGTGAGAGTGGATACCGTTTCAGCTATCTTAATCTCACAAAATACTCAGACAAATCTGGTTTCTAAACATTGATGGAATATTATGAGCCCTTGGTGCCTGGCAAAAAAGTAATATTTTTGTGGATTTTTACCTTGGCTGCATTCGTCTAGAAAAAACTCATAACAAGTTTTTAATTACCAGCAATATTTTGTATTATTTACACATTACACGTTAGCGTTCTTTATTAGGTGAGCTGCTTGTGAATTCGAGCATGTTCTAATTTTCAGCCGCTTTTGCGAAATATATGTCCTGTATTTGGTGTCTAAAATGATATTTTTAACATTAGGAGAAAAATCGTCTATTAAATGCGCGCAAATTAACATACGGGCAGACAAACCGGCGGTTTATTTTAAGGCGCGCGTCTAAAAAAGAGTTCCTATGTAAGCTTTATCTGAAAATAATCTTTTATTAAACTAATTACCAGACATTGGTTGGAAATAGTAGCAATTCAGATTCAAAATGTCCGATAGGTTCAGATCTTAAGTTTCTTTTTCCAGTAGTAATTTAAAATTTGATTCAAGTACATATATTAAATTTAGGTTTTTCCTTCGTCCATCTAACATACTGCAAGCGGTCGGCTAATCTTTATACAGATGAAAGCAAAAATGAAGTATTTTATCTAATACTAGCTGTGTGACCCGGCGTTGCACCCACCCCTCTTTCACTCACCCCTCCCACCGCCCGACCCTCTGTCACTCACACCTCCCACCGCCCGCCCCTCTTTCACTCATCCCTCCCACCGCCCGCCGAACGTCATAAAGTAGCGTAGGAAAATGGGTGTTCGCGTAAAAATCGCAATATCTTTAAAAGACTTAAGTTAGAAGAATAAAATTAAGCCTAAAACCTCTTAAAGATTCCGCTTAATCTTTCAGACAAAGTTTCGTAGTTTCGTACACCTATACTTAAAAAAGGAACTTTTTCATGGATATCGGATGTAATAATTTTATGGCATGTTTTTCCATCATTTTCCATAGTGGCATGTGCAAGACAAATATCGACGCTACATAAAAACTATATTTTCATCATCTGTGAGTCATAAATTAAGGCAAAATGCAAATAGCATACGTGCGTGCTACGAAGTCCTTTCGGAAATATTTCAAGCGCAAAAATGTGCATCGCTGGTAAATATTTCGTGCCCCTTCAGAATAAAACAAATCCCTTGATAACAATGGCACTCCCTGATTTCCACTGTTGCATCTCGCGTCAAATCTCTACAAGACACAAACAAAACCAAAAGGACGTCAGATTATGCAAATCGCTAATTATAGGCTCTCGCATTTCGGAGCCAACAAACCACCGAAAATTTTCATAATATATGATTTCAACGGCGACGGACTGGATTGTTTGTTTTCCATTACACTCGTCCTCGGGACTTTTTTTTAAACTCGCCGCCCATAGGCGCTCCGCGTACCCCGCACTCGTTTCGAATTTTAAGGGGCAATTTAATGGAATGCCTTTTCCCTTTCACTTTTCCACTCCTTCGATCCATCATCTCCCTCTATCCTCCATCCGCCATCGTTTTAATGAAAATCGCGTTCCCAAACATTCGTCTCGTCGACATTTGTCTTCACCCTCCAATTTTTCAATTTTTTTACCAACTGAAAGATAGACACCGACGGATTTCTACGATTTTTCGTTTTCTGTCCTTTGTTGTGGAATTTTTATATCAGTGAAACTTTATAATCAGTTCCATTATAGCTATTTTTACCGCCATAATCTTTGATGAAACATTTTTTTATCAACAAAGACATGTTTTAAAAAAGGGTTAAAAACTACGGCAGTATGGTAATGTTGAAAAAGAGGGACTTTACGGCAATTTGAATACCTCTTTTTCAACATCAACAGAGACGCGACGTCTGTTCCACAACAAACTTTTTGCGATGAATATATTTAGGCAGGGTACTAGGCGAAATTTGCCTGATTCTTCCCAAATGACTACTAAAGGAATATCTTCCAAGATTGCTCCCTGATCTTCAAATTTTACCAATGGAGAGACGGTTGAACAGGCTAGCAAAACCAAAATGAAAGAGTAATTTATAAAAACACATTAACACTCGGAGTACGGACCTAAGTGGTTTCATATCGAGTCCGGACCCGGGTCCTAGAGGACCCAGCTTCTAAAATCATTTTCTCACAATAATATTTAACATCCAAGTAATCAATGAATGAGAATTGAATAAGGATAATGATCTATACAATAAATAGTGTAATAATGGTATATATTTGCAAAATTAAATACATAATTAAGCATATAAATAAAAATGAAATAATTTTCTTTTTTTAAGGATAACATTTAATAATAGCAAAAAATTTATTTTTGAAGCTAAATTTAGTTAGTTTGATTCAGTTCATCTTATGTTAGTTTGATTCATCTGAGTTGGAAGTGAAATTAATACATAATATTTTAGTCTCTTTCATGGAATGGTTCTTGCATACAAAATTGTTACATTTGTCACATTTTGAAGTGTATTTATTGTCCCCCCCAGTGCCGAAGATGCACCTACCTCTCTTCTTTCTTTCACCTCTAGTTTCTTCAGGTTCCTGTCTTGCCCAAGAAACTTTCCTGCCTGTCAAATCAACACATCGAAGAACGCTTTTCTGATAATTTTTCCCACTTGTGTCTTCCATTGTCCTGGCTCGTCTTTCAATGTTTTCTTTGATCAATGCCATTCCTAATGTTTCCAAAATTCCACTCTTCTGCAAACCTGATTCCAGAAAATTATTATTGTTTGTCCAAACAACGAGCGCGTTGTACGCTGCTATGTCAAGAATATTAAAAAAGACGCTACGGCCATCTTCTTACTGCTCGAGCGCAAGAGTACTCTCGTATGAGCTTATCGAACATATCCACACCAATCTTGTTAGTATTGTAAAAGAAATTTATTGAAGGCTTGCAACTAGTTTCCTCGCCTGAAATATCATGTTCGTGATGCATGGACGACAAAAGTACGACACACTTCTTTGGTTTCGGCAAATACGAAACTAGGGTGAGGTCTTTGGTAAATAAGAACTTAAAAGAATTTACTTCTCTGTCACAAGTTGAAGTCAACGATAGGGGCAAGCCTTTCCTATTTTTTCTATCAGTTCCAACCATTGTTATTTTTTTTCAAAAGCTCCTCTGCTAGAGACAAGGTCGTAAAGAAATTGTCAGTAATGACGTTACGGCCACTTCATACCAAAACTCGCATAGCTGCTTCACTACTCGCTGTGACTGTTGTTTTTCCACAACATTTCCAAGATAAACATCAAAATTACAACAATAAAAATTTTCTGCATCGCACAAAACCCAAATTTTGATGCCATACTTCTTGGGTTTGTTTGGCATATAGACTCTGAAAGGACACCGTCCACGGAAGGACACAAGCTGCTCATCGATGGTCCCAAATGCTGACGCATCATAAGCTTTTCGACAATTCTCTGCAAATATATTGTATACTTCACGAAAGGGGGCAAATTTATCTTCTTGACTTCGCGTATTTCGGGTGTTGGTATCGTCGAAACGAATGAACTTCATAATATCAATGAAGCGATCTCGGGACATGCCAGCTGTATATACGGGTCTTATAAATGCAGTGTTTTGTTCCACAAGATCTGAACGTCTTCATTGGATTCACGAAATCGTCCTATCAATAACAAAATTTCAATAAAGGCTTTGACTTCAACACTGCCGACAACAGTCCATGCCTTTTGATGGTCTGTATGCAGCTGGTTTGCGAAGTGTGCTCTTGCTTTTATGTTTGTATTGGCAACTACCAAATTTATAATTTCATCTGAAATAAATAACTCAAATATTTCCAAATGAGTTATAGCATCTTTGCTGTAATTAGTAACTTAACTAATATTTCGAACTATATTTTTGGGTCTTGTTCTTGCAGGTTGTGGAGCAACGTAACTCCAAAGCCTAAATATTCTATCTCCCATTTTAGAATAATAGAGTCACAAAAAATAAAAAGTATATTACAAAATGATTCGGGAGGCAAACAGAACGATGTGAATAACGGAGACACAAGAGAAAACTGGAAATCGAGGCGTCGACTTCGATAATAACTAACATGTATTACAATGTCGTGCTGAGCGAGCTAATTTTGTCCGGACTTTGATCTGCCCGGTCATAAGAGATATAAAAATTACACGAAGTAGAGTACGGAGCCGGGTGCCCGAAGACCCTCACATTTATACATTCCGTGATTTCGATGACTTAAATTACAATATAATTTTATTACTGGTTTAAAACTCCCAACATGATCCACTAGGAATACATAGTATCAATTTCGGCAAAAAAATTTTTAAAGAAATATTTTCGGAAATATAACTTGCGGGTCTCCTGAGACCCGAGGTCCGTACTCCGAGTGTTAAACGTGATTTCTCTTGAAAAACGCACGATTCGATAATATTTTCACTATCGCTCGTTGCTAGGCACAACTGGAACCGAGAATACCACGTCACATAGCAGGGAAGAGTTGATATTCGAAACGACCGACTGTCAACTGTGGCAGTTGGCCGCTTTAATTGTTTTTGTATCGATAAGGTAGACAATTTATTAAGTTGGGCGGGTGTGGGAGATAAGAATTATATGCTGCTAAATTGTATGAAGAGAAATCTACCTATAGATCTGAAACATGAGTGCAATTTTTCAAAATCATATTTATTGCGTGCTTTGCTTGATTATATTTACGAATGAGACGGTAGAGGAGGCCGTTTATACTTGTATCTTAGTAAAAATGCTACTTGCCATAATATGCTTGAAAATATAAGCTAGATCTAACTACAGTACAAAGTCCAAAAACGGGCAACCTTTGGACTTAGAGTTTGCCGGTTTTTGAACAATACAAAAACACAAGGAGGGATCGAAAATTAACAAAACTGAATTTTCATTTCCAGAATCCGGGTAGATAGAGGTTTACTGAAAGTCATATCATTTCACTAATTGCCTCATGAATTATCAAATCAGTATCCGTCTTATATACTCTTGCCTGTTTCTATACAACGCTAATAAAGTGTTGTTTAACGTATCCACCATGGATTTACAACTACTACATGCAACAACGTTTTGTGTGTGTTTCGCGAAAGAGGAGCAGAAACGTTTGAAATCATCAAAAGTATATTCAACAGGGATTGTTTGCCTCGCGGTATAGTTTTGGGAATAATTTTGAAAGGGAAAAATCCCAAAATTACAGCTTATGCCTATCTGCATAGTATCTTTTAGATCATACTATTCCATTAATTTCTCGCGGTATAGTGTTAGAGTGGTTTATGTGATTTTCTGAGGGGTGTGAATCAATCGATGATGAACTACGCAGTTTTCATCTGGCCATGTCTTGATCTGAATCAGAAGTCAATCAGATCGATGAAATGATTATAAGTAACCGTCGTATAAATTTTAGAAAAATTCTCGCGACTGTGGGCATTACTTATCAAGAGGTTCGTGGTATTGTCCATGAACTAAGATCGTAAAACAAATTGAGCAGCTAAGGTCTAACTTTAGCTATTTCGATTTCGACAAAAACATTCCTTTTAAACTGTTTAAAATTTTTGAAAATGCCTTTACCGCCTAGCGCAGCCCAAGTTTTGTCCTGCTGGGAATTCGTCGTACGCGTGTACGTATATGTAAGCTGCTGTAGTCGATACATATCAACCTACGCTAATTTGTCGCAGAAATGTATACCACAGAACATACACCATATCTTCCCTGAAACCGACTAGCCTGTAGTTTTGCATCTGAAACCACCAAGCGCGCAAGAACCCTAATTTTATGCGACCCAATTTATACTAGAAAACCTCCGCAATATATACAAGGAGACTTACAGAAATGCCCCTGATTTTATGCTATCCGACTTACACTTGGGCACCCGTGATGAGTATACCACCAAACCCACACTTGATTGTATGCCACCCAAATTACACGTGGTCACCCCTGATGGGTATGCCACCAAACCTATACTGGTGTCCCTGATTGTATGCCACCCATATTACATTTTTGCTTCCCCTGCAGTGTACATCAGCAATCATACACATTTCCCCTGATTTTATATAACCCAGCTTACATTATGCTACTCCTATAGTGTATACAACCAACTCATACACCTATTCCTTGATTTTATGTTACCCAACTTACACATTGCTCTTCTCCGATACTGCGAGCTTACACCTTATACCCTGATTTTATTCCACTAAGTTTGTACCTACTGACTCCATAATTTTATGCCAACCGTTTTCTATTAGTTTTCCCGAGTCCACCATGCATACTCCGGCGGCCCCTGAAACGTATATCGCCCAACTTACTAGCATTCTGCAATATATGCATCTCAAGTGGCACTTGTTGCGAAGTGCAATGTTTCTGGACCAAGTTGTCCCTAATTACGGGTCATAGTTTTACCACTATGATCTTCTGCTAAAATCCCAAAGCTGCCTGTGGAAACACCCTGGGAGTCCCCGACCTAAGAGGTGACATTTTGCCAAAGTACGTAAAAGTTATGCAACCATTTTTCATTGAGAATACTGTTCAAATTTGTTAAGATGCCCGCTCTTTGCATAATTCGAGAAAATAATGTATATAATGGAAATGAGAAGAACATATCATATGCGTGTGTTTATATGCAATGTTCTCTTTTTTCCATAAACATTGCCATATTACTGTCAGAAAAAATGACAATATTTCTTTCTTCTATCTCTTGGTATCATAAACCAGTGATTCCCAACCGGGAGCCTGAGGCACTCCAGGGTGACCAACGTTACTTATTAGTGTGACCAGAAAATATGGTGTGAGCAGAAAGGGTGACCAAAAAATGTGGTTTGACTAATATCAATTGTGTGCCCATATATACGTATGGATAGACGCGTTCAGCTGAGAAAGTGATCAAATCCTGCAAGTGCAAAGATCATAGACTGGGGAATTGCGGCTTCTAAAAATCTCTATACAGTATAAATATGAGCTTTTTCGGTTCGAAAACCAGAGGAGATGCTTATTTGTCCATGGATGGCTCTCTCTCTCCAGACGAAATGCGTTTTTCTATCGCCCAACACTTCTTGGAGAAAGAACCTTAGGCACTTCGGGCTCTGTTTTCTTTTGCGTCACCATTCATTCAGATCAACACAGGGAAAGAAAATGGTCTGCATGTATCTGAGTGCCTTCAGAGATATTTACGATGCGGCATGTCGAAAAAGAATGCGTTCAGATTTCATGGGAAATATGCATGGATCGCTCCAGAGATTTTAGTCTAAAGGATAACTTCACCCAGTGCGGAGGCAAGTTAGATCACATTGAGGATCATCACTAAAAGCAGAATTATTACGGCAAGGCTATTATTTTTTGTAATTTTTTGTCTTATTCTACACTTACTGTGCGATTCTATCGTCTTTGCTTGCCCTTTTAGTCGTTATTAGAAGTAATTTTGTGAACAACTTACAAGGAAGTTAAAAAAGTACAAAATATATATTATATATGTAAATACAACAAAACTGTAAAATGAAGCATTGCGTAAACTTGTAATAATAAGGCACCATACAGTTCAGGGCATAATGTACCCAACCACTATGAGTTCAGAATCGATGTGTGTAGACATTAAGTTATCAAATCGGGGAAATCTGCGATGCCTTATTCGGGATATTTGAATATGATCAGATTGACAATTCAGCAAAACATGTTTTGTGTTCCGAAATAGGTTTTCAGTTATGCGTTCGTTGGTGCTTTGGCAGGACCAAGCCGGAATAAAGAACTCGGGGGAACTGGTGCATAATTTTTCAAAGATCCCTTCCTGCACCCAAACAGCGCCTGGGACCTCCATGGGGCGCCTTTTATTACAGGGCTCTGACGCAACTGCGCCACTGCGTCCCGATTAATTGGGAAAGACCTTTTTAATCGATTTAACAGCTCCGAGCTTCAAGATAAAAATGAAAATATCGGATCCGCTTCACGAGCTATTCATAATATATTGGCATTTATTATAAAATATTGCACAGATCAGAGTTTTGAAGAATTGCTAAGAGCTTCTGAAGAAATAGTAAATATATTAGAATTTAAAATACGCTATAAATACGCCCTGCTAAGGAAACTAGGCCATTCGATAATGTACATAAAGATGAATCGCACAGAATCTAAGAGATATATTTAGATTAATTCTTTAAAATAACGTTTTGTACACGGCTGTTAATCCTTGGAAAGAAGAAACATTAGAACAACTAAATAGCCATGATAATTATTTTGAAACTATATAATCTCCAGAAATTAAATGATATAAAAATGAACACAAACAAAGATTACAAGAATAAAAACATCAATTTTCTTGAATGCTAATATTAATGAAAGACGCTTTGCATCAGGGCTCCTATAGGGGTAGCGCCGGTCCTGACTTTATCATTTACTTAGTTTTACGTATGCTATTCAGACGTACTTTATAGCGCGCGTCCTCAAGAGCGAACAGATTCACGAGACCGTTGTTGGCAATATAGAGCCCTACGGAGATATTTGTGCATGGGTGGGGAAGAATACAGAATACACACGCTAACCGTCAGGAGCATGTCCAGTCCTGTTAACTAAGGTGATAAATATTTGTTATGAAATATCTTATGTATCTCTGCTAGAGGCTTTACTATTGCATTAATATGTGTTAACATGTAAGCACCACGTGATCGAATTCGTGTTTCTTTTTCATTTTTTAGACGAAATGAATGATTCAGACAAGGAAAAAGTCAAAATAAAAACTCCATCCCTCAAAAATGAAAAGATTAGATAAGTCCAATGCTGAATGGGAAATGGGTATGATTGGTTGCAAGAGAGTCGTTCCGTAAAAGTTGATGAGCTATTTGCACTATCTGCAAGAATAGTAAATTTTCTATTGAACATGGTGGCAAAAATGACGTAAAGCGATATATGAAATCTAGTAGCCACATGACAAATATCAGGTCCTCATCGACATTCACAAAAATAACTTTTTTCTTTACAAAAAAAAGACAATTCTTGCAGTAGAAACAGCGTTTAGTTATCAGTAGATTATGCAGGATCATTATTCTGTAGTTTTTTTTCTAGATTCAGATAAATTCAGTTGTGATAGAATAAAAGCTGAAAACTAATTACAAAAGTACTCGGGCCTGAGTCAAAAAACCTTATTTTATAAGGGATTTTCTATAAGTATGGATGCTAGCAACAAAGAAAATATCCAATGGTTTGCTTTATTATTAAGGTATTTTACTGAAGAAAAGGAAATACAAACTAAATTGTTATCTTTTTATTACCTTGAATGTGCACAGTCTGTAGATATTAACCAATTTTAATAGAAATTAGTATAAAGAATTAAGACATTCCGTCATTTTCTTTTACAGAATCACAATGAACTTCAACAAGAGTATTATCGTAACTTAGCCTCATTGGCTGTCAGAATTCTTATGAGCTCTCATAGCACCTACCTTTCAGAGCGAGCCTTCTCTGATATAGAAAACGAAAAATAAAAAGCGTTCAAAACTAACTCCTAGCAATCTTCAAATAATTGGACGGTTGGCTGCATCAAGAACTGTTCAACCCAAATTTGATGTTCTTGAGAAGAATATTTAGCAGTAGACATCACATTAGTTTAATTAAAATTGATAGGTTTGTGTAATTTTAGTGTTAACGTTTGGATTTATAATTATTTTTCTGTTGCAAATGTTCAATGTTTTGGGTGTAAAAATTTTTTTTGTTCATTTAAAAATAAAAGTAGTTTTTCGATCATTTCAAGTCTTGTACAAATGCGGAATGAAAAAAATATTTGGTTCGCATCGTTTCTTGGAAGAAGGGTGATCAACCTTTATCCATGATGTCGGAGGTGTGACCAAGTGAGAAAAGGTTGGGAACCACTGCATTAGATCATTCTACAGAATTTCAAATTTGCTTCAGATTGTGGATATAAGGTTCCTCTATTGAATGCCGTTGAGCGAAAGAGTGAATTACCATCAAATACATTCTCATTTGAGAGCTTTACTCGAGCGAGTCCGCTTCCGTGTTGACCGTGCCATTAGTGCAGTCAAAGGACTGTTTACTCTTAGGAACCAAATTAACGTCATGAATGATGTCCGGAAGATTCAGCGCTTGGAGAACGCCGAGCGTTTCGAGCTTGAATTCAAAAAAGAAGAGTAGTTTCTGCCGAAATTTTTAACCCGAATGAATGCGGATGTTTGTACCAGACGTAATAGAATGCGTTTTTCCAAAAAAATCACCTTTTTAAACTCTTTAATTTAAGATCCTCGGCCGGATTATTTTGAAACTCGGGCTTTAACCACCGGAGTTAAATTTTCGAAATTTTTTACTGTCTTCAATAAACACTAACAGTTATCCACGCCGGCAGCTCCCCATTGTTTTGGGAGGTTTTCCTCCGATGTGTTTTTGACAGCTCTCGAATTTCGAAGATTCTCGTGAACAGCCGCAAAAAACGAGGGAAAATAACGCAACGCGAAATTTCCTAAAACACAATTGTAAAAAAAACACGGCAGGTCAGCTCTTATAAAAAAAGAACATTTCGTTTTTGAATCGGAATTGAATCTCTCATTCTCCGCACGACGCTGTTGTGCGGGCAGCATGCACCTCTCCCCTTCTCTCCCTTTCCCCGTGCACGGCGTGACACCAAGAGTGCACTCAGACGACCCCTAATGACCCCGCAGGAGACAATATGAGACACGACGACTGCCTTGTTAGTCGAGGCGCCGTTCCAAGTGCTTGGATTTTTCTCAGCGACCCCAGCATTCCCTACACTTCCAAATACACTCGCCCACTCCAATCCCCTCCCCCCTAATTCCCCCCCGACGCCTTATTCCTCTCTACCCTCTATTTCACTGCCATTTCTGTTTGCTTTATACCCATTCCGTGTCCCTCTCATCTCGCGTTCCGATTCAATAGCCTCCTAACCTTCTAACTTTTCCCTCATCCTCCTATATTTACTGGCTATATATCTCTCTCTCTCTCTCTTCCATGTTTATCTTATCCCTCTCTTCGACCACTATTTATCTTCTTTCTGAATTAAAGCTCGTTCGTTACTTTCCCTTGACTTTCTCTTCACTTTCATCCATCCCTCAAATATCGCTCTCGTATTTACCGCATTTCCGTTTCCTTCTCCCTATCTCTCTCTCTCTCCCTCTCTCTCTCTCCCTCTCTCTCTCCCTCTCTCTCTCTCCCTCTCTCTCTCCCTCTCTCTCTCCCTCTCTCTCTCTCCCTCTCTCTCTCTCTCCCTCCCTCTCTCTCCCTCCCCCTCTCTCCCTCTCTCTCCTCCCCCTCTCTCTCTCCCTCTCTCTCCCTCTCCCCCTCTCTCTTCCCCTCTCTCTCCCCCCTCTCCTCCCTCTCTCTCTCACCCTCCCTCTCTCTCCCCCCTCTCTCTCCCCCCTCTCTCTCCCCCCTCTCTCCCCCTCTCTCTCCCCCTCCCTCCCCTCCCTCTCCCCCCTCTATCCCTCTCTCTCGTCCCCCCTCTCTCTCCCTCCTCTCTCTCCCCCCTCTCTCTCCCCCTTCTCTCCCCCTTCTCTCCCCCTTCTCTCTCCCCCTCCCTCTCCCCCCTCTATCCCCCTCTCTCGTCCCCCCCTCTCTCTCCCCCTCTTTCTCTCTCCCCTCTCTCTTCCCCTTCTCTCTCTCGCCCTCTCTCTCTCCCTCCCACTCTCCCTCGTTTTGAAAATGTTTTTAAGTGTAACGTGTTATACGCCTATGTTAAAAGTATAATGCATCTGCGTACTCGATAAATATCTTTTGCATTTCATATTTGACATATCCTGCTGGAAAATAGATGCATATGAATTTCTTAAAGAACTGATTTGATCCACGGGTCGTAGTTTGGCTTGAAGTGCCTTAATATTTAAATATTATTTTCTATAACACCCAATTGGATAGTGAAGGTTATAAATATGTACACATTTCGTACCTTCTGACCTGAAGTGTTTCAAATTTCCTAAAAAGCTTGGTAAATTTTAATGTTTAATCCTATTTAATTTTTCTCATTTTTGTCCAGCTTGGAGCTATATTTTCACAGGAGAAAGATTAAAAGGATCAAAAACTGTGGAGACTTCGGAAACAATTAATTTTGAAAAAGTAAGTGGAAATGGATTTAATCGTGGTCTAAAGTTAGTCTATTAGAACATGGAAAGAAATTGATGGAATAATAGAAACTATGCAGAAAGGAATAATCTGTAATTTTGGGAATAACATTGAAACAGAAAAAATTCTGCTATGACCGGGAATCGAACCCGGATCTTCCACTTGCCGGGCGGATATTATACCACTGAACTACCTTAGCAGATAATCTTTCCTGTTTCTGAACGCGGGTGTTTTTCTTAACCCAACTAACAAAAACACCCGCGTTCAGAAACAGGAAATATTATCTGCTAAGATAGTTCAGTGGTAGAATATCCGCCCGGCAAGTGGAAGACCCGGGTTTGATTCCCGGTCATAGCAGAATTTTTTTGTTTCAAAGTTATTCCCACTATTAGAACATGTTTTAGGGCGATCCAGCAATATATGTATTCATTAATTTAGAACTGCCTGAGACCAGATGAGGTTTAAAATTTTTACGAATTTCAGAATTGATTTTTCCGCTACGTGTTAAGTTTGCCACAGATTTAATTTTAACAATTATCCGTCAATTTATCGCACCTTTCTGTAGTTTGCGTGAAAATTTTGAACATTTTAAGCTATGCTCAGTCTATTGAAGCAATCTAAAGTTTTACGAACATCTTAGTCTCGTGACTTTAAATAATAATGATATCTTTCTCTCTTTTTCGCTGTTGGAGTTGTATCAAGAAAAGTATTTCATCGTAACATTTTATGACCTTAATCCTATTATCAAATCTCCACGTTTGCCCTTAACATAAAGGAAGAGAAAAGTAGAAATACACTCCCTCCCACTCCCCTCTCTCTCTCTCTCCTCTCCCCTACCTCCCTCCTCTCCCCACTCTCCCTCCTCTCCCCTCTCTCCCTCCTCTCCCCTCTCTGCCTTCTCTCCCCTCCCTCCCTCCCTCCTCTCTCCCTCCTCTCCCCTACATCCGCACCCAATCTCCTGTTTCTTGAACGTAAAAAATGGAAAGGAATGGTACCTTAGCAGGAAACGGAGCAGAATGATATATAAAATAGTGATAAACATTTTTAACTTTGGAAACATTTTTTCTTGAAGGCTCCTTTCCCTCTTTCCGTCTTCCTCCTCCCTCCCCCTCTCTCTCCCTCATCATACCTTCCACTATCTCTCTCTCTCTCTCCCTCCCTTCTTCCCTTCCTCCTCTCCCACCGAGCCCGATCATGCACGCTCCGACACTTTTTTTCCCACCCTCCGCTCGATTCCCCATTCTCCACTCGAGCGGCAGCCATTTTTTTTCTTTCCTTCCAAAGACGTGCTCACGGGATAAGCTGGCAGACCCTTTTTATGGCCGCCAGAAGCGCTCTCTTGCCCTCTAATCTCTTTCTCGAAATCCCGACTTTTTTCCTCTCTCACATCCGCCCACTTCTTCCCCTCCCACTCTCTATCTCTTTCTTAACTTCAATCCTTCCCTCTCTCTCTCTCACCCCTCTATTCTTGCTCCTATGGCAGCTCTATCGCCGCGATACTGTAGTTCGAGAACGTGTATCTTTCACCCACTTCCTCTGTCATAACTTCTCTTTAACATAATGCATAAAGATGTATTACTTGAATGCAGGAGTTGAACAATTTCGTGTCAGGTAATCATTTACGAATACGGTTGGTTTTTCCCTTGAAAACAAGCGAGGGCTTTTTAACGGTATCGATTTATCTTTCGGAATGAGAGAAGTTGTTCCTTAGATTCATTGTTTCGTTTTTCTTCGTTAAACAATGCCTCTTGTTTCTTTCCTGGTGTTGAAGTTCTTTGCCTTTCTCTTGTTCTCTTAAACTTCTTTTCTCCCGTCTGTCGTTCATTTCGCCCTCCACGCCGTTCCTCTATATTTTATATTCTGTTATCTTTCCTCTAATCCACTACTATTCGTTCCAAGTCAATATCTATTATAAATACTTGCTTCTTACGGAAGATATAGAATATCTATAATAAATAGCTGCTTCTTGCGGAGGATATGTTATATATTACGAGTAATCGGTGCTTGCACACTGCAAGCATTGGTGCCCTATAACCACCACACCAAATTTCATTCCTCCTACTTGATGAGAATTACCGTAAATTAATTGCCAAATATTCCGCAATTATTTACACAGGAAAAACTCAAATGTTGGAGTGCCTGGAGTCGAACTGAGGAATCCTACAGGAGTGATCTCATATTATTCGAAGGCCTACTTATGACATCTACAGACCCTGAATATTTTAGGGCAATATTCCTCTTTGTATTGTCTGCGCACCAAAATATGTTTTCCCTTTGCTTTTAAATGTCACGGTCTGAGAGTGACATCATGACACTAAGCTACTTTTCAGTTCGTGGCACTAACCTCTCGTTCAGTTTTATTAACCCGTAAAATAAATTCCCGAAGAAAAGCATTGTCTCGTAGTCATTACAGAAATATTGAGCCATTGTTATAAATTGTATAAAATCCCGTTTTTATACAGTAAAAATCAAATAATTGGACTAATTCGGCACGGATTCGTGTTCTACTTTAAGGAAAAATAATCTTCGTTTTTTTCCCCTCTTTTAATTTAGGTCCGGAGTTTGTACCTTAATTAATAATAATTTTAAAATGCAATTATATAAAGGCTTGTACGGATTTATTTGGTTTTCTAATGGGACTTGAAAATGAACGTTTTGGGGTGTAAAAGATCCCGATGTAAGGGGATACTTTGGAATTTTCGATTTTTCCTGATGGTTAGTAACGAATGATGGCAATAAAGCCAAAAGCAGTCCCAGTGGACATGATGATAATCCAGGTATATATGCCAACGTCAGCTCACGATGATGAAGAAATCAAAGAGAATTATGAGCAAATTAATGACATTTACGAAGATGTCGGAAGAGGAAAGGTAAACTGCATAATAATGGCAGATTGGAGCAGCATAGTCGGAGAAGGACAGGATGAAAATGTTGCCAGGCAATACGGATTTGGGAAGAGAAACCGAGGAGAGGAAAAACTGGTAAAATTCTGTATCAATAATGACCTAGTAGTGACTAATACATGGTTCAAAATTCATAAACATACATATGGAAAAGCCCAGGAGATAGAATGAGATGTCAAATAGATTACATCCTAGTAAAACAACGATTCGAGAACAGCATAAAGACTGCCAAGGCATTACCAGGAGCAGACATTGATTCAGATCACAGCCTTCTAATAGTTGACGTAAGTACAAAGCTCAAACAAATAAGAAAAAACGAGAAGAAAAAGACAAACTTGTGACCTAGAAAAACTAAAAGAAAGGCAAGTTGTAGTCATCATGAAGTTGGAAGATCGCCTAAGAAATTTGGAAAACAAACCAAAGATCGTGGATATAGAATGGGAAGAAATTAAAACCAGTATCAAGGATACCTTGGACAAGAGAAGAAAATCAGAAAACCATGCATCACTAAGGAAATGCTGGAGAAAATAGATGAGAGACAAAAATGGAAAAACGTTAACAGTGAAGAAGGTACAGCCAACTATAGACGTATAAACAATGATTTAAGAAGGGCAACAGATAAATCTAGAGAAAATTGGATAAAAGAAAAATGTGATGAAATACAACAAATGGAGAAGTTAGGACGATACGATAATAGGGTATTGGATTTAGAAGATAAGTAGTCTAATGGAATTCGTGGTAAAGAAATTATGAATACGGATGGGAGGATAGTCTCAGAAAGAAAGGATGTAGAACAGGTATGGGAAGAATACATTAAGGAAGTATACACCAAGCAGGCAGGATCGGCAAAAATAGAACTGGAAGATGAGGAAAACATTGAAGAAGATAACTTAGGACAAAGTATTATGGAGAGCGAAGTAGAAAAAGCGATAGTGGAACTAAAGAAAGGAAAAGCCACAGGCAACGATGGAATATCGGCTGAGATACTTAAACTCATGGGATCAGAAGGACTAAAAGCGATCGCGAAATTAATTAATAAGATTTACGACACCGGAGAGTGGCCTCGGGATTTTCTAGAAGTAACAATGATCCCTCTAAAGAAGCCAAAGGCAATGCAGTGTAAAGACTACAGAACGATTAGCCTTCTGTCACACACTTCGAAGATCATCACGGGGATTCTTAATAAAAGGCTGGAGAAAAAGGCGGAAGAAATGCTAGAGGAAGATCAATTCGGTTTCAGAAAAGGGCGAGAAACTACAGATCCTATAGGGGTAGTTAAAATCATATCAGAAAGGGCAATATAATACAGTCAAGATATCTGCGTATGTTTCGTAGACTGGCAGAGGGCCTTTGATAGAGTAAATTGGGTACTGTTGATGAAGATATTAAAGGATATAGGTGTAGACTGGAAAGACAGGAGACTGATCAGGAATGAAGTTGAAAAGGTCAGCTTGGAGAATGCGGTCACCTGCGGAGTAAATATCGGTAATGGAGTAAGACAGGGCTGCTGTCTATCGCCGACCCTATTTAATATATATGGAGAAAGTCTAATGCAAGAAGAGTTAGAAGGCACAGGAGATTTTAAAATTGAAGGAAGGATTATAAGAACAGTAAAATACGCGGATGATCAAGTACTTCTAGCAAGAAAGGAAAAGGAACTCCAGAAAATTATAAATAGACTAGTAATAACAGGTAGAAAATACGGTATGGAAATAAATACAGAAAAATCCAAGGCCATTCCAATATCAGGCAAAGAAGAGAATCTGAACATAAGTATTGAAGGAAAGACTTTAGAACCAGTTTCAGAGTATAAATACCTTGGAAGCATAATAACAAGAGATGCAAAATATACGGCTGAGATCAGAACCAGAATTGGAAAAACACGAGTTTAGATGTTGATGTATGGCAGAAGAGCGACAGACTCGAAATTTCTTTTGCCAGTAGGATCAAGTGCAAAACCGACTAGAAAAAACGAAAATCTTGAAAAAGTTCAACAATGCCGCCGCTAAAAAATCAAAATTGTTTAAGCAATTTTTCAAGGTTTATGTTTTTTAGGGTTTTGTAAAATCTTATATAGTGAATTTAGTGTTTCTAATTACATCATACTATGCAATCAATGAAAATATTGGTTATTTTTCTGATTATATAAAGGTGTTAAAGTTGAATACCACACTGCTATCTTACACTTCCAGAAAAAAAAATTACTGATTGGCTTTAAATAATACAAAATTATCGGTCCGCGCACTAAGTATCTTTCAATCGATATCATTCATGCGCTTCAATGTGCGTTTTTTGTAAGGTCGAAACACTCGAAAACATCGTTATTTTCATAATTAAAATTTGGACTGCATTTCTGGTCAGTTATTCCGTAGCAGTGTGACCATCTCTCTGCCACTATACTTCACAGTTATTCCAAAACAAATGCCATAAAGTTCATGCGCCCAAATCCAGTCGTAATCTCTGGATTAAGGTTCGGATTTTGTGGCAGAGTGTAAAACTTCGTGAAAGGGCCGTCATTCCTTCCTAAAAACCCATTGTTTTATCGCTTTGGCCCGTTGTGATCCTGCTGATCCTGAGTTACGAGCGAAGTCTTGAAAAATATAGAGAAATGAGAGAGAGAGAGACACGAGAAATAACAGAGTTGAAAATTCAGCCAATTGGAAAGTCAACGTCGAGACGCCCGCTCGTATCTCTTCTCATTTGTTTCCCAGCCGGATGTAACAAGCCGAAATATGGCCTTTTATTCATCGCTAAGCCGACATTGGAAGGAGAGAAAGAGAGAGATGGGGGAGTTCGTTGATTTCATCCGCTGAGATAAGTCGACAATTCCAGGGCCGTAGTCTCTGGCGCCACCATCGATGATCACCATCAGCACTTTTTAAGGACAGAAGACTATAAAACTTAAAGAAAAAAAAGGATGCGGAAATCTTGTTTTTTGTTCTTTAATCGATTTTTATTTCCTGTAATTATTAGTTGAGGTGAGCGAAGATTTTTATTTTATATCAATAATAGGACTATAATGCAAATCGATAGTGATTACCTCATGAAGGTTATTGTTTTTTTCTGACGCGTAGATTCGCAAAAGCACTTTAACGGTAACCGTTGTCAGTGATGCTGAAATGGGATGGATTTAAATGCTTATTGAAGGATATTTGTTCTTTATCGCAGATAGTGTAGTACGTTTTAGTAAATTTTGCCTGTACAAGATAAAAATTCCGGCAACATTTACACAGTGCTCCCGGGTTATAACGACGTCCTTTATACCGCGGATTCGGATATAACACGGGTCTTCCTTCCTACCCTATCATTCCATACTGAACTTGAAAAAAATTTCACTGCCTTACTAAGCATCGATTACGGCATTTTTTCAATAATCTGTTATTTGCAGCAATAAGTATAAGTAATATTTTTTAAATGTCAAGTAGTATGGAAGTATTGCATTCGATCAATGGTAGTGCTCTTTCATATCGTCATCGTGCATCCACTAAGCCCGCAGTATTACCGGGGAGCACTTTTTTTTAGGTTCTATTCCATAGTACTTTAAATGTCATGAATATCACATCGATCGCCTCTATCTCCTCAATAAATAGTTTATTGTTAGGAGCCGCATTCATTTCGCTGCTTATAAAGAAGAATGATAGGGTAAAACTCAGTTCCACTATATTTAAGGGAATGTAAAAATCTGCGTCGCTGTATTTAAGTAACGTGCCATTCAGGTTAATCCAAAACGCACAGGAAAAATTCAATTTTCAAGAGTTATTACACGACAAGCAAAAACTGCGCACAATTTTATTTGTTATGCAAATTCAAAATATGTAGAGTCACTTTTAAGAATAATTATGCCACCGTCATAATACGTTCCGATGACTGTCAGGCCATGAAAACAATGGTCGTTAAATCAGTGATATTCACCGATTTCGTGATAACTGAGGTCAACCGTATTTGTCAAGTAAAAATTCCAGTTTTTTTTATTCACACTTCTGTTGTAAACACACTATATTTTATGAAAAATTATATAAAAAGTATACACTATTTGCCACCTGAACTTTGAAACTTTTTACCAATATCCAGGAGGAATCGGATGCTCTCGATGATTAGCGTCACAAAAAATAATCCATCTTTATGAATTTTTAAACGAACCGTTTTTTCCCCAGTTAATCTCACCAATGACGTGAAAAAATGGCTGTTTAGGTGAGCGAAATAAGTGGCGAATTTTCCAGCCGAGGGGATTCAATCAGCCTCGAGAGCACGGCGGAAAAAAATTCCTCCCCGCTCAACGAACGAATTACCCCGCCGCGAACGAATCCCTCGCGTGGGAAGCGGTGATACCTCTCTCCTCCCTCCCAACCCTTTCTCCCCGTCCCTCCCTCCCCTCATGCCTTTCTCCTTTCCGATCCCAGGTTCCCGTACGGAAAAAAAATTGAAAAAGACTCGAAAAAAGTTTTCTCCCTCGCATAAAGTTCGAACCTTTGCAAATTAGCTAATAGAAAATCGGAGGTCCGTGTATAATTCTTTATTGACGGCTCGAGGGCACCCACGCCGAGCAAGTGTGGAGGTTAAAAATAAACAAACGCAGGTTCAACGCGCCACCGTTGGGTGTAGGAAGTTTTTGAAAAAAAATACTACTAACCCCTTTGTTTATGCAACTTGGAGGTACTGCTGTGATTTGCGGATCACTAACCAGCCGGGGGTTTTACAGCGAGACGACGCTGCAGCGTGTGAAGTTCTGTTTTTGTAGGAATTCGCATGAAAGGGGTCTGAGCGAGGTGTGGAGGGAGGAGGAGATGGGAGTGGGACGGAGAGAGTCTCGTGGGTTTGAAGTGGTGGTTTTGTAAAGGCTCTTTTTAATTAAAGTTTGAGCGAGAGAAAAATTCTCATCGGAAATTAAGATAATAAGGATATGTGTGTGTGTGTGAGAGAGAAAGAGAGATCACTACACTCTAGCGATAAGAAAGCAATACACAGGATCAAACGAGAAGAGTAAGGCTCTTTTAATTTCGAAAATACCGGAGGAAGAATGGAGGGGTTCTAGTGATCTGGCATATGGAGCTATAAGGGTCATCGAGAGCAATGCTTATCGAATTGTCGAATAAGAACAGTTAACTTTGTAAAATAATGTTTTGTTAGAAGTCTCGATTTTCTTTGGTGACCGTAATCGCGTTTATGACGATTGATAAATAAATAGTAATATAACCATATATGTACGAAGTTGTATTATGCTGATGATAAGGTATTTCTAGCAAGAAAGGAGAAAAGGAATTCCAGAAAATGATAACTAGACTGGTTGTAGGAAATTCCGAATAGAAATAAATACAGAAAAATACAAGGTCATACGAATATCGGGAAAAGAAAAACACTTTCAGTTTACAAATATCTTGGAAGCAAGGGATACAAAATGCATCGATGAAATGAAGACTAGAATAGCGAAAGCAAAGGCCGCTTTCAAAAGAAAGAAACTCCTTCTAACGGGAAATATACAGGAGGATATCCGCAAGTAGTTGATAAAATATTGAGTATCCCTTTGTATGGAGCAGAAATATGGACGCCAAGGAAAAAATTATATAAAATACTTGGAAAGCTTCGAAATGTAGGCAAGGAGAGGAATGCTGAAGATAAAATCGACAAATAGGATGAAAAAATAAATACTAAGAAGAATAGAAGAAAAGTGAATGATTATACATACTATTAGAAAGAGTAAGGAGAACTGGATCGGACATAACTTCAGGAGAGAAAGCATGATTAAAGACGTGTTAGAAGTAAAATTGGAAGGAAAAAGAGAAAGGGGTAGGAAACAATTTCAGCCGATAGATGACTTGAAAGGGTAAGACAGCTACCAAGACATGAACAAGATTACGGATTTTAGGTTAACCAATAATAATCACGTACCTGTCTACGGACAGACTACCCACGATGATGATGATAATGATAGGAATTTGTAATTTCTGCTATTATGGAAGAAAATAAAACATATGAAGGAATATACTTATAAAGGTATTGATAGAATCCCGGCACAATTAGCTCACTATAAATATTCGAATAAACAGTATGTTACGTTTTTATTTTCCTCTTTCTAATAGGTATCATATTGGGGTTTTCGGTATTCTCGGGAGAATGTATTGGTGTTTATTATAAAAGGGGCATAAATGCGTCGCTTAAATATATAAAGGCTATTGTGACGGTAAACCAGAGAGACCGCCAGAATAAATCTCACGCGTTTCGTAGTTATGAGAGGAGCAATTATCGAACATGCCCTTTCAATTCCACCGAAAGGTAACCCATTCTTTTCCTCCTTATTTCGAGCCAACATTTATCACATCTCTGGGAAAACAGCACTCTGGAGAGATTACAACTCTAATAAAGGGAAGGGCTCGAGCGGTCTTAAAGCAGAAGAAACCGAGAGAGGGAGGCGAGAACACGCCAACCTCAAAAAATAAATAAATACCTTTTCAGTGACTTGCCCGGAGAAGACTAGATAGTTCGAGATAAAGGCACGGCAGCGAGACATCCATAGAAAGAAAGAAATCTTCTCGAAAGGGAATGGAAATTGTTTTGACGACGAATCGAGGTAGAAAATTAAAGAATCACAACACTTTATTTCTCTCTCCTCTATTTCCCTCTGAAAGACGGCGTAAAAGATTAGAGTTTAGGGAACACTGGCATGGCGAGGAAGGAAATAGTCGTCATTTTGTTTTCGGTGCACGCTGAGTACTTTAAACCGCTGACATTGTTCGTGTGTTTAAACGCGCCTCTTTTTTATTTTTAAGGAGCAAGCTGTTCCCGTCTCGGCTAAAATAATTTTCCTCCCACGTCTCTCTTCCTTTCGCTGAGAATAAAGTACGAAACTGATGAAAACTAACTACAGAGATGGAGAAAGAGAAAGGAAGGAGATGAAACAATGAAAATGTATAGAGGAAGAGGGATGATAGCGTAAACGTGAAACTGTTTACGGGCATAAAAATGGAGATTTAATGGGTAGATATAAAAAAAACAATAGCAGGCGTTTCCATGGCAAGAAAGGCAGCATAACGAGGCAAGGAAATATTTTCAATGCGTTTCATGAGGCACTAGGGAAACGCGAGGGCTGGGAGGTGGCGGGAGGTTTACGCGGTTATGCTTTTCGTCCATTAAGTAGCAGTAATTCACTTTTCCAGCCTAGGGTTGCTCCGCGAACGGAACAGAATAGAACTCAGTGCAGCTTTGGAAGAGAGGGAAAGATAGAGGGAGGGATGGTGAGGGAAGGTGAGGGAGGGGGAGGGAGGGGGAGAGAGGGGGGAGATGCAGGGGAACTCAGGTAACGAGGGAAAAAGGGGGAGAAAACGCGCGGAAGAAGTCCCATATTTAAACCCTGAAAAAGATGTTTTTTTCGGAAATTGCGTTGTGGGAGCGATATGCGTATTTTTTCATCTAGATACGGCTCTGACAAAAAAACGAATTGCCAGGGAATTAAGAAAAATTCTCTGGAATTGAAATTATTTATCGAACGTCCCGCATCCTATTTCCATCTCAAGCGAAACATTCACTTTTTTCTGACAATGCAGTTGAAATAAAAAATGTAATCACAGATTTCGAATTGACTCAAAAGTTATCCACGAGGTAAGGAATCAAGATAGTTGCGATGGCAACTCTCGCAAATTATATAATCACTAGCAGAACAACCCGTTCTTTTCTCGGGTTATTTATGAATAATATCTTGAAAAGCCTCCTAATGATCTTTCCTGACTTCGAAGTCATAACTTTTCCTTCTTCGACCTCCATAATTTTGAAAATTTTAATGAGAACTCTTTTACAATACTTCCTCATAGACTATGTTCACGGTCCTGCTCCTTGGCGAGAGAACATACAAATTAATTCGGTCGATTACTCTTGAACATGCTATGTAAAACTGATCGTGAGAAAGTTAATGCGCATCTATGTGGACCCCAACAACTTTTAGCGATTGCTCTTTTTAATAATTATTGTAAGAGAGCCCTTTACCGGAAATTGAAGACGTTTGAATTCAAAAGGATAGTCTCTAGAAGTTAAAGTGGTACGTGGTATAAAAACAATCTGTCCTTTTGCAAATCCTATTTTTGAGTTTCTGAAACAACAGACAGATAAACGTGTAAACACGCATCGTTCTCTTCCGTTGGACATAAAAGATCGCCATGTCAAGTTTGGTCGTTGTTGCCCCTTCCGTTTTCGAGTTTGTAGATTAATCAACAGATAAAAAATAAGCAAACAAACTTTCGAAAATATATAATAGTAGATATGTTCAATTTTGCATTGATATCGTAAGCTACTGCACGTACAAATATGTGGGTGCGTGTAGAGAGAGATCGCTCTCTTGTTTAACTTGTATATATTCGCGTGCGACTTAAGACACGCGGCCATTGTATCCTTGCAAATTTGAACAACATTCAACGCAACAGCAAACGATAAGCAGCAAATTCCCATCTGGGACGATATCCTTATCCGAAAATCCCCTTTGTATCGAAGAGACAAATGCCGTTGAAGCAGTCACTCGAACTCAGTGTTTTGTCTCGAGTAAACTTCTTCACGGAGAGAGAAAGATATTGCAGAGGGAGGGAGATAAGGACTGGTTGATGCAAAGATTCTTTGGAGGCGAGCATAAAAGCAGTTACCCTCCTGTCGTAAAGATAGGAACTTGGAATGGAAAGGGAGAGAGCAAATGGAGAGAGAGAGAGAAAAAGCAAATGGAGAGAGAAATAACTTCTAGATAGGTAAATGGTGCAAAAAAACTGAAGAGAAGACAAAGAAGGATAACTTTGGTGAAAATAAAACACGATGAGGTGAAGGGATGAGGGGGGAGAGAAAGAGGGAATTATAGGGGAAAGTAGTTGCTGAGATAACATGGGAAATAAAGGAGTAGAGGCGGGAAATAAGGGCGGGAAGAGGCTAAAGATATGGGATTGGGGAAAGAAGAAGGGTTTTATCAGGGTGGAGGAGAAGCTTAGAGATCTAGAAAAAGGGAGCGAAGGAAATAGGGTAGAGTGCGAAACGGTGTGAGGGTAAGAGAATAAGGAAATTAAAAATTTAAGTGACGCTTAGAAGGGTTGGGAGGATGGACGTTATTAATTTTGAACATTTCTGCAGAAGGGGAGAGAGAGAGGGAGAGAGAACGATGTGGGTGGAAAGGAAGAGTTAGAAGGTGTGCGCTGAGGCAGAAAGGTTTTTAATGGAACGTGTGAGATGGAATGGAAGATCTCTGTCCCTTAGGAAGAAGAAGCGATAAAGATAACCTTGTGTTTTCGCACTGCGCCGGAAGATTAAGCGGAAAATGAGACAGGAAAAACTCCTGAGCGAGATGGGTCGCGGGACATAGAATTTGACATTCGCGGGGATTAGTGCGACAGAATTCCATTTCGCGGAATGGTTTTATTTTTAACGAAGTCGTTGATCAAAGCAAAAAAATATCATTTGTGTTCGCGTAAAAATGGCACACCAATATATCTCGCCTTATAAGGAAGAATGATTGTTTTTTGCAACTAATACTGCATCGTTTTTATGAAAATAACTTTTGCTTTCTTAATTGCAGAATGAAAATTCATATATTAGTGTAATACGTTGGAAAGATATAAAAAAAGATTAATCCATTATATTGCCACATCCTGAATGAAATAAAGGTGAAAATATACTTTATGCCGAAGATAGGTTAGATGAGTAAGAAGCTGTGGAAAAAGTGTCGGATTCAGAAAAAGTTTTGTCATAATATTTTTATATTTAATTTCTGAAAAATAAAATTTTTGTGTAATAACTGCTCAAAAACTAAAAAAGAACGTCGGGTTCGCTGATCAGAAATATATGTGTGCTGATGTAATTTTGACATTTTTACTCTTAAGCAGCTTCGAAGCGCCTTCAACTTTTAATTAAAAGTGTTTGTTAATACATTCATAATATAATAATTGCTTTTTTGAGATATTTTTCTTTCCTTGCAGTAGGTTCAATATGCTCTCGTGGTGCAATTTAATTAACCGCATCCGAATTAAATTACTTTTATCAAGGCCTTTCTCATAACAAGTCTTATTCGACAAAAGATAAATTTAACCATCTTTTTCAATCTAAGCGGGAACTATCCAGTCCTGAAAATTTTCAGTTTTCTCCGCGCTAAACACGTGGAGATTTAATGGAATAGGAGACAGAGATGTCAGTAGCGATTAGAATCCATGTATTTGAACGAAACCTTTTTCCTCTCGGCGTCTAGTATGTGTGCGAGTGGATTGGACCGACCATTCTATCGACAAAAATAAAATTATAATAGATAAATAAAAATCGTCTTATTCACGACGAAGCAGAGAAACGTCGAACCGCGACCGCAAAAACGATAATTGCGAGAAAAGCGAGCGGAAGAAAGCCAAACACGAGAAAAATATAAATGTTTGCGAGTGTTCTGTTAGACACACGACTCCTAGGCGGCTCTTATGATAAGCATTCGCCGAAGCGATCAACGTCTGATCGATGCGCGTCGTCAGAATTATAACAGTCGAATGATTTTTACTCCTAAAAGCGGCTCTTATTAAATGAAAAATGAGAAATTTTTCTTTCTTTCACTTAGAAGGAAAAAGAATTCTGGCAAGAGAGGAAAACAAATGACAAGCGGCTTCCATAGGTTTTGGCGCGAGCGTTGGAAAATAATTGTCGCACGAACGAAGCAGAATTAGGCAGGCATACTATGCATTTGCACTTTGATGCTATTATCTCTGGAAAATATCCCGACGAAAATCTTTCGACAAAAAAATTATTAATTATTGAAAACTTGTCCCTTCCGAAAAAGCAAAAGAAGCAGGAAATAAAACAAAAAAACGCTCTTACGTAGAGCCAGGAACCGCTTCCGAAAATCTTTTTTCAGGACGTTTCTTGGGGTTTCACAGAGGTTGGCGACCAGTCCATTTAAGCGTTGACTCAATCTGCGGCCTTCGGTCGCGCGCGCTGGCGGCCCGCGATGCTCTCTTGTTTTCCTACTTAACGATCGCAGTCGCGCGGCTCTCTTTATTGCGAGGGATTTTGGGACGCTCAAATCTTCCCCTTCTTCACCTCCCTCTCTCTCGCTATCCATTCCTCTTCCCCTCTATCGTCCTCCCTCTTCCCCTCTCTATTCCTCCCTCTGCCCCTCTCGCTTCCTCCCTCTTGCTCTCTTTCTCCCTCTCTCTCCCCCTCTCTCTCCCCCTATCTCTCCCCCCTCTCTCTCCCACTCTCTCTCCCCCTCTCTCTCCCCCTCTCTCTCCCACTCTCTCTCACCCTCTCTCTCCCACTCTCTCTCCCCCTCTCTCTCCCATTCTCTCTCCCCCTCTCTCTCCCCCTTTCTCTCCCCCTCTCTCTCCCCCTCTCTCTCCTCCTCTCTCTCCCCCTCCCTCCCCCTCCCTCTCCCCTTCCCTCTCTCCCTCCCTCTCCCCCTCCCTTCTCCTCCTCCCTTCTCCCCCTCCCTCCCTCTCCTCCCTCTCTCGTCCCCTCTCTCTTCCCCCCTCTCTACCCCTCTCACTCCCCCTCTCTCTCTCCCCCACCCTCTCCCCCTTCTTCTTCCCCTCCCTCTCCCCCTCTCTCTCTCCCCCTCTCTCTCCCCCTCTCTCTCCCCCGCTCTCTCCCTCTTTCTCTCCTCCGCCCTCTCACTTCCTCTCACCACCATCCTCCCTAAAACCACCGCGAGTTTGAAAAGCCAGTGGATTTTTTTGGCTCTGTTTTGTTTTCGTTCTTCCCCATGCCTGGAGTGGTAAAAGTAGCAACCGCGATGCCTGCTCTCGACAAATGAAAACTCGTTCCATTTGATGCGAGCGGCGGTTGTGTAGGAGATCGGGATGGGAGGGGAGGGAAGAGAGAGGGAGTGAGAGTGGAGGAGTGGAGTGAGGGAAGAAGGAGACAGTTTGGCTTTTCCAGAGAAGTGCAATACAGAGGAGGCAATGTCTGATGGGGAAAACTTTTCCACTGCACTCAACGTTTTGAATGCTTGTGTGCGCTCTTTATATCTTTTTCAAAAATCTATCGCTCTACCATTTCTATGGGCATAATTATTCGGCTCGGCGATTTTAAGTTTTTGCGTGTCCATGCGGAGTGCTTATGATTGCCGCATCAAAAATGTTTATGCTGAAAAACTTCTTTATTTCTTTATTCCGGTTCTATCGGTTGGACGTTGCTAATTCGTCCTTTTTCAGAAGAATTTCGCAGCTGTAGATTTGCGCCTATTTGATCCGCTGCTCTCGTGCATGTGTCTGCATGTATATAATATCGGCATACATGTACGGTAAACACGGAATGAAACGAAGCTATGCAATGGCTCTTGCTTTTTTTAATCGCCTTTTAATACATTAGCCTGATACAATTAAATTTATTTAATTTGATTGAAAAGTTACAACCAAAACCATGAATACAAATAAATACCTCTCTTGTTCTTCTTGGAAACGCTGAATACGTTTTGTTGTGTAATACTAATTCCAGCAAAGCAAATTTTCTAGATGTTTTATTCCTTAGAAATCGGTGTTGCCAAAGGATTAAGAAGTCATACTCTTTTAAAGTCATCACCGTAGGAACCCTAAAAATTTTAAAAAGCAAATCTTTCTGGAAGTTGATGCAGTACTTGAGGAGTACGGACCGACAAGAATGGCAAATGACTCAACCCTGGGATATTGTCTTGAGGGAGCGTGAGAAGAAGGCAAAAATCACCTCTTGTTGTGATGCTGCTGGTAACGTGGTAATTTGTCATAGAAAAATCGTGAGATGTCAGTATAGGAGGAAAAAAAGTCTCTTTGTGGGCGAAAATGTCGACTGCATAGGCGACGAAAAAAAACTGGACAAAGTGAAAAATACAGGCTAATGGCCGTGGAAGAATAATGACAATTTTCCATCTGAATTCGAAAACGATATTAAGAGGGAGATGCTGTGAATAAATGTTTTTCTTTTAATCGAGTTCTGGAGACGAAGGTTTGTTTAAACCAATTAACATAGATAAAATTAAAAATTTAAAGTTCAATTCCAGAAGAAATCATGGGCTGAAAATTTCTTCAGTTGCAGTGAGAATTTTAAAATTATCGCAAGTGAAGTAAATGCCGCATTTATAGTTTGTTATTATTTGGTTTGACCTTGTCTCGGATGAAACGAGTTAGACATACATCGAGCAAGGTTTCCCAGACCACAATTTCGGCATCATTAGCGTCACTTAATTCCTCGAGTATCTGCGTAATGGACACGGTTTTAATTTAAATGATTTGGAATATAAGTCATAAATTATTCAGCCTCGAGTGAAGAAATCTATTTCAAATTTCGTAATGTTGAAACCAACGTCCACCTTCCTCGAAAAAGCGAATACTTAAAAACGCACGTCTCGCATCAGTTAATTCCCGACATTTTAAACTTCCAATCGGTTTAAACTCTTAACCGCCTCCGGCCTTTTTTATTTTGTTCGCGAATCCTAAAGGGAAAAGTTTGCAGCCCAGGCCGAGCGAAACTCTCTGGAAAACATAATTTTTCCACAACCGCTTCATCCGACGCAAGAGCGCATTTCTCACGCTCTTTAACTAAACGATGAGCGTTCGTTGTAAATCCCTTATTTCTCTAAAATCATTGGCAGAGATCATAAACTCTCGAATCGAAAGAAGAGAAGGAGAGACGGACAGGCAAACGACTTTATTAGGGGACAAAATGGAGACTATGTAGTCCAGTGGTTCTCAGAAAAAATCTGATGTGCTCACCACAAGACTTTCTCCATATCTGTAATATTTCTAAAAATTCCAAATAGGTCAAATGATGATAAAGATTTTAAGGAACTGCGAGAAAAATTTAATGACCTTACAAAGAACTGCAATAAACTCAAACCATAGCCTTCTGATATTGGATATAGCCACGAAGCTCCAACAATTAAGAAAATTACAAGATGGAAAAGTGTACTCCATAAATGGAACACACACAGAGATATCAAAGGCGTTCGTAATGGGAAATGCGTATGAATACGTATGGAACGGTATCGAAAGATTAGGTGATTCTCGAATTTTTATCCCCGAAACTATAGTCTCGGGGACTATCTTGTAGTAAATGTTGTTCTTTATCCAAATAAATTTTTAAATCTATACCTCACAGATAATATAAGAGAATGGGAGAGAAATATATGGATTTTTAATTGTTCGCTAAAAGAACCGTCTTCGCGATTTATGTAAACAAAATATGCGATGTTTTTCCTCGGGATTTTCTCGAATTTTTATCTCCAAAACTATAAGTCGTAATTATGTGGTCTCTGAACCATCTTGTAGTAAATATTGTTCTCTATCCAAATAAATGTTTTAATCTATACCTCGCAGATAATATAAGAGAATGGGAGAAAAATATATGGATTTTTAATTGTTGTTTGCTGAGAGAAACGTCTTAGCGATCGATCTAAACAAAATATGCGGTGTTTTTCTCTGGCTTTTCTCGAATTTTTATCTCCGATACCATAACTCATAATTACGTGGCCTCGCGGACTTTCTTGTAGTAAACGTTGTTCTCTATCCGAATACTTTTTAAATCTATACCTTACAGATCATATAAGAGCTAGGGAGATAAAAGTTTATATTTCATTGTTGCTTGATGGATGCCATTTAACGAGATACGAGTATAAGTTTATTAAAGTAATTATGTAAAGTGGAAGTTTTAATTGACGGATTCAGTTGAAAATCACAATCGGGCGATAAATTTTAATAAAGATCACTCATACCTAATTAAATTAAAATCCGTCCAGCGGTTAAGAGATGAAAGCTACGACGGACGGACGGACCAGACGTGCCCATAAGGCGTTCCACTATTACCGCTTCCCTGGTAAAGAATGCCTAAAAAGGAGCGTTACTAAGACGTAACTAAGCGTAAAAAGTTTACAATAGTTGCCGGTAGGTGGTGTGGTTGTGAAAACTAAAAATTTTAGTTTTCAAGATCTCTTAAACAATACATTATATGGGAAAACGTTTCTAACAAAAGTTACAGACAATTACATATCCTGCAACTTTTATTCTAGTACGTTTTTTAATAAAGTACCGGCCATAAGTATTTGACCACGCAGGAAAATTTCCCAAAATTATATATGTCACCGAAAGAGAGTTATCTTCCATAAACACGTTTATTAACGAAATAAAAAAATATGAAGTTTTGTCCTAAACCTTGGACTCATCAAAGTAACCACCCATTGACTTGATCACTGCAGATGCGAGGCAATCTGGATAATAATTTCTCCACAGTTATGGTTATTATCGCTTTCCAAGGCCTCTCCAGGTATTCGCAGAGCTGCTTCTTGTTGGTCGGCCTCAGTTTTCGGACGTTTCTGTTGAGCTCGTCCCATAGCAGCACTATCGGGTTTAGATCTGGTGATTGTGAATCTTTCAGTTCCAGTTGTTTTTCTTCCTTAGCCACATAGTTCCTGCGCAATTTCGATTCATGTTTAGGAACATTGTCCTTCTGCAGGACGAATCCTTTACCAATAATTTCTTTCCTGTAAGTATAGCACGCTTCTTCAGGATGTGGTGGCAGCGCTCTCATCAAAATTCCTTCTAACTGAATGAGATCCCCCACCGAATCACCTCCAAAACAGCCCCAAACCATCACCGACCCACCTCCAAGTTTTTCTGTGGGGACAACACACTGCTCTGACATCCTCTCACCAGTTTGTCTGCGCACATACTGCCTACATTTCCTGCCGAACAATTCAAACTTCGATTCATCGGTAAATAGCACCCTTTTCCACTGGTCCAAGTTAAAATTTTTGTGTTTTCTGGCCCATTCTAAACGTTTCCTCTTGTTTCGTTTGCGAAGAAGTGGTTTTCTTGCTGCTACATACACATTGAGGCCATATTCCCTCAGATGGCGCTGCATTGTTTTCATTGACACAAGAGTCTCGAGTGGCCTTAACTACGTCGCGTATGTCAGGCACAGTTTTGATCCTGCAACTTTTGCTGGTGACCCTAATAAACTTATCCTCCTGTTCTGACGTGATAATAAGCCTCCCAGACCGAGCACGATTGGAATTGCGTCCCGTCTCCTCATTTCTGTTGACAGTGTAAGGCACAGTTGAGTCACACACAACTGTCACAACAAACTGTTGAAGTTTTGGTTCGCCGGACGTCCGAGAAGCACAACGCAGGTTTTCAAACTGTGAAATGGCTTATCTGGTGACAATTGGTGTCTAAAGGAGTGTGTGTGAACGCGATAATTTTAAATGCTGCAGATATTTCTATCTATCAGCACGTAGCGCAAACCTCGCAATCTGCCACGTTTTAAACTCCTTGCACCCACTGATACAATGCGCTTGGCTGTTTTATTCGTAAATTGACGAAGTAGATTCCTGTGTATAATGTCTAACGTGATTTCAAGTGAATTTCATAGGTGGTAAAATACTTATGGCCGGTACTGTATATATCATATTAAAGCAAATATTTCAAAATATCGGATGTGACAAGTGTAAACGCCCACTTCCGGTTGACCAATTTTTACCAAAAACTAAATTCTTTTGACTTCAATAAAAATATTAAATATAAAATTTCGCGTTGACCTCATTAATAGTTTTTGAGTTAGAGCACACAAAAAAACTCACACACAGACGTCATCGAGAAAATGGTCGAAACGTGTTCAGGGGACCTCAAAACGTGTATTTCCGTTGAAATCTCGAAATTAATTTTTTTTCATGAAAACAATACTTTCCCCCTATATTAAGTATGGAGAAAGTAAAAATTAGTCGTGGCCGCATTGTTAAATTTAAGGTCTAAAGTCAGAGACGGCATATACGTGGCACGCGTGCGATTTTACTTAGCACGATATAGCTTGTGTTTTCTATGGTTTCTTAGAGAAGAAGTAAACAAAAGAATTCTGATGACTCACATCACTTTCTTGGCAAGCGACACAAAAATCATTTGCCGTTCCTGGTATAAGTGATATTTGGTATTCTACATAAGGCACCTAAGAAGTTTAACGAGATAAAACACTAACAAATATTAACTATAAAAATGTGGCATTACAGTATTCATCGCTATCTGAATATTAATTATTGCTAAGTTTAAATGTAACTTTGCCTGTGGCGGTTTTAAAATTTTCTATCGGCCACACTCGAGATATTCTGTTTACATAGACATGGGGCGAGGGTGATAACGTATCGTCAGCAGTACCGCAAATAGAAACCAATTCCTAATCACCCAACACCTTCGACTGTGCAAATACAAATTTCCTGCGCACGAATTCCCACATTATAAATGGAGCGAGGAGAAGAAGACGGGCTCTGCCGGATTTACGCGACGGTGGGATTAAGTGACCTGAGATAGGGATCTTCACGTCACACTCTCTCTCTCTCTCCGAAAGGGTTAAACTGCAGTGGTTCCCAAACTGGTCCTCGAACCCCTAGCGGTCGACGGAGCTACTACATGGGGTCCGCGGAGAAATAACATCCTCACTGCTTTGCTCTGCAAATTTATTTGTTGAAGTGATGAATAATAATTTCGTAAAATATATGTCGTGAACATTACAAAAGACTGCTGAGTGCATATTATTCCTTTGTCATTAGGTTAGATTTCCATATACATATATAAGAAAAAGGAAGGCAAACTGGACTGGACATTACATACCTGGGGAGAGAGAGTATGATTAAAGACGTGTTAGAAAGAAAACTAGAAAGAAAAGGGGAAAGAGGTAGGAAAAGGTTTCAGCTGATAGACGATTTGAAAGGGAAAGAGAGTTATCAAGATATAAGAGGAAAGCGGAGAACCAGGTTTAACCATGAATAATCACGGACCTGTCTATGGACAGACTACCTATGATGATGATATTATATGCATGACATAGTGTAAAAAACAATGGTGTGAAGGTTGAAAAAAGGGGTCTGCGCACTCGAAAAGATTGGGAACCACTGCGTTAAAGGAATGGGATCGGTGGGAGGTAGATAGGACGAGGGAGTCTTCCTTTTTATTTTCTGAGTTCCCGAGTGGTACGAGAAATTCCTTGTGTCCCTTTTATGAGCTCGCGTCAGAAGGATTCTTGAAAAAATAAGGTGGGTGAAGATAAAAATAGGAGAGGTTGTAGGGTGAGAGGGGAAGATAGATGGAGGGAGTGAGAGGGGGAGGAGGGGAGAATTTTAGAGAGAAAAATCGCTTCGGAGGCGACGTTGCGAGGAACTGGCGCAAAGGGTTGGGGAGGAAATGAACGGGTGTGAGGAGTGGTGATATCTTCAAAGGGAAGGCGAGGGTTAGAGACGGAAACATTTTATTTATTTTTTTCGTAGAATGGAAGCGGGGACAGGGATCAAGTGAGAGGGAGGTCACAACAAAAAATGATGAAGGCTATTTTTTTAAGGTCTTTTCTTTTTTAATTCCTCGGAGAGGGCGGCGGATTCGGAGGCGGAGGGAGAAGGAAGGGAAGGAGAATCACGGATACATAAAGAGGAAGGAGCGCAAAAAATTAAGTACGGCGAAATGTTTTAGCGAATGAGGAGAGACCGTGGGTCGGAAATATTTTTTTTCCTTTGAAACCGCGGAAAGAGATTTTTGCCCGCAATTTTCGTGATTTTCGTTCTTCGTTCCATTTGTGTGTGTATATATATATATATATATATATATATATATGCATATATATGCTTACGGAAAAGGAAAGGTAAATGAGATAAATGGATGGCAAGAAGTTGTTGGAATAAGGAAGCCCAGTGAGCACTCACCAATAATATGACTTCAGGTTGGCAAGCTGCTGGGGGTGTCGGAGTGGCACACGTAAAACAAACACAAAAAAACCGAAGCTTTCAGGGGTGATCCCTTCGCCAGCACAGGAGAGAGACAACTGATGGCAGTGACACTGAGTGGAGTCATGGGGGGGAGGGTAGTGCGGAAAACTCGAGGATTGAAGGATTGAGGAATGGCAGAAAGAAGTGAAATGGGGGAGTGAAGGAGTTTAGAAGATGGATATGCAAGCTCCCACTGGCGGAGTTGGGGAGACGCTGCATTATCGGGGAGAGCGCAAATATATATATATATATATATATATATATATATATATATATATATATATATATATATACACATACACACACACACTAGTAAAAGGTGCTTGCATCAAGCATTTCATCTCACCTTGAAAAAATATTCATTTTTCAGAGAGATATTTCATCATTGGAAATATTTTTTAATTCTAAAGATTTCACCTCTGCGCCGATTTTCGTTCCTTCCTTATGTAACAACAATTGAGTAAAACTCCCCTAAAATTTGCAATTTTAATAATATTATACTTTTCTACAGTTTCTAAAGCCACACATTTCTGCCATATTTTAAAGTTGTAGTTTATATATAAGTGAAATAATACGAGTATTTATCTATTTGTTTAAATTTAAAAAACCTTTAACGGCCGCAACAACATATTCGTCGGAATTTTCAAATGTTTATTTTGGTACGTGCACTAAGCTCTAAATAATTTTAAAATTTCAGCTCCAACACATTACTTTTTTCACAATTCTCTAATATTTCCTGTTTTTGGATTTTGACGTCGTTATAAGTTTACACCGTAGTTATAAATCAGTTGTATTATAATACAATCCACTGAATCTCTTTAGAAGCCCTAAAGTAAACCTTTTATTATATACAATTCATCAACCCCCATAATTGAAAGGAGTAACGTTATTTTATTTAATAACATATATCACGTTTTAAAATTAAGACGTCATCATATGTATACGTCTTTGGTTGAAAGCAATGGGACAATAAGAATTTACCCATGAAAAAGCATTAAAGCGATGCTATTATAATACGGATTGCCAATTCCCATTGAAAAGCATTGTCCTGGTAGTTATGATATCTGAAGTTCTTTATTGTTGAGCATCTGTTATTTTTCGATTAAAAACATATTTCTTCGTCAATTCGGCACCGATTTGAATTTAGTCTTCAAAAATAAGAAACCTCATTCTTTTAGCTATAGAATTGTTTTCGACCCGAGTTTCTATCTGAATTACAACTAATTTAAATTTATGAAACTGCACAGATTTCCATGTTTTTCCTAAGGAGTATCGAAATGGAATATTGGGGAAAAAATACCGCACTAAAAATAAAATAAAAATTGAATTTTCAATTTTTGTGGTTGGTTGTACCTAATAACCTATCATCCTGCCAAATTTTAGGTCCGTGGCATATCTAGAAGTACCTTCGGTTTTATATCATATATATATATCCTCCGTCAGAAGCAGCTATTTATAATAGATACCCATTTGATTCGTGAGGATATAACCGGCTGCATAGGCTTGAAACGTTGTAATATTGGCATAAAATATGTTAATGTTTATCGCATGCTGACATATATAGCGAAATTTCACATTTCTGACGCTTGGTATAAAATCCTTTCGAATGATTCAAATTTTTATCCGTTGAAGTCACCGTTGAACTATCACGTAGAATGCCAAACATTCGAACAAAAGCGCATTCCGTGATAATAATATTTCTGGAATTCATTGCGAGCGGTTTGTTTAAAAAATACTTTTTTCTTCGTTCAGACTATTAACATGGCCGCATGGAACTTGTTAACTTCTCGACAAAATTTTAATCGAAGCCAACTGCAGTTCAGGTGGTCGCGTAGCTCAAAATCTCGTATTTTCCGAGATCTTTAGAAGTTCCCAAGTCAACGATAAACTCCGAACGAGGAAACGCGGATGTTTCCATGAGGAAAAAATATTTATTCTCCGAATGAAGAAAGTAGGAGCGAGTGGGAATATTGGGAAAAGGGTTGCAATTTTTTTCGTCGACACGACCCAGGGATTAACAAAAAAATAAAGAGAGTTCGTTGGGATTAGTATGAGCACTAAAGAGAGAGAGAGATTTGAACTAGGGGAATAAGGCCGAAAAATGTAAAGATTCGGATCTTTGGGTGCATGAGTGTGTGTGTGGTCGCTTTGAAGTATCTCTCTTTTCAGTTTAGGGTCCGCTGCTTGAATGAAAAAGCGTTAGGGATGTGGCAATCGATAGAGAGAGAGAAGGGGTTGGAGATGAAGAAAGTGTTCAAAAAAGGAATTTACGCTTTTAGGAGGGAAAAGGCCTTTGGGAAAGGGAGGAGCTTAAAAGTGTTGATGAGGTTGGAAGGCGAATGAATCCTTTCCACTCCGAGCAGCTTTCATGGTTTTCTAGGTTCTTTTTTTTCATAAAAGTTTCGATCGGTATTACGGAGTGATCGTAGACTGGTTCTCGTATCGATATTAACGGGTAATCGCTGTTAAGGAGTTATAATCTCCTCTAATGATTTTCCTGGTTTAAAAGGCGATCTCGACGACCCCATAAATGAAAAAAAAAACATTTAAATGACAATTAGTGGACGAACTTCTTTAAAACAGCGATGAGCAACCCGCGGGCCGCATGCGGCCCCCAGGAACGTTTAATGCGGCCCGCGAAGCTATGATTAAAAAGTAATCCGTAAAATTTAACACAAAAATTCATATCACATACATTCAAATTATGACAATAAAACACTTGAGATTGAAATGTTAACCCTTGATTTTCACTAATATAATATCTTAGAATATCTAGTTAACGTCCGATTCAAAGTTTAACCCGGCCCACCGAAGCATTGACTACTTGCAATGCGGCCCGTCAAGGAATTCGCAACCACTATTGCGGCCCGCCATATAGAAAAGGTTGCTCACCACTGTTTTAAAAGAAAATTGAATAAAAAAACTTGGAATAAAGTAGAAGTAGTTAGATCCCGTCATCACCACGTTTATACAAAATATTTATCGCCTTCGTTTTGATACATAGCTGTTCTGCACGTTTGTTTCAACTTGGAAGTTTGTAATTTTATGGCAACTTCTTTCGTTTTCAACTTCAATGACCGAAAGATATCTCCTTAGTGTCAGTGGCGTACCCGACACTCCCGCAACCTGACCAAAGTGATCCTAATTTTTTTGTGAGGGTTTTAAATTTTTCCCGAGGCTTCAAATTTGTTTTGGCGGGGAGGTCTATGCATCTTTCGGTACGCCACTGGTTAGGGTTAAAGTGGTGCAGGTATGTTTTATTGCTAGTTTTTATATTATGTGTTTGTAAGAGATAGGCGAAATGTTCAACTTTTTATGACCACCGGAAATAAATTAGTGTTATCCTTAATATATACTGCAGAGTAATAGTTATATCTGATTGTCTTCAAGGGAGATGTGGCACCAACGTCGTTGATTGATAATGCGTCATCTGCCTTTTTTTAATTACTTTTTTGTACAAATAGTGAAATCTGTTTCGCCATATAATGTCCTGTTAATTTTTTTCAAGACAAAACAATGAAATCACTATGGAAATGATTTTATTATAGGTTATATAATTATAAATTTGAATAGGTTTGCCGTTTTATGCGTCGTATGATTCAAATAATGGGACCTACCTAGTGTTTAATCTGTTAAAGTAGTCATGAAATTTTCCTCGGCTGAAAACAAAACTGCAAATTTTATGGAAGTTTCTTTAATATCCTCCTGTGATTATTTATTTAGTAAATGCACTAATCAAGTTCTTTAAATTATTTAAATTAAATGTAAGAATAACACCAATACTGTGTCATAATATCAATTTTCGAAAATTTCTCTCGTTTCTCTAAAGATGTGACGTAACTTTTCGAAAAACAAGAACTGTATTTTCAAAAATATCTTTAATGATAACAACTATCTGTGTGCTTACATTTAGTTTCGAATCATTTAAATGGTTAAACTCGTGATTTTAGACCGTGTAAATATTGCAAATATTTTATTTTAATTTATGCTTGCTAATTTAGTTTCACCGGCTTGCTTGTTAGCACAATTAATGCTAGTTTATCCATGAAATCAGTTTGAAATTTATGCGATCAGGCAAAAACTTTGGAAAGGTAAATGTTTGGAAAGTGCAAGTAATGAGAGATTTGCTTTAGAACTTTTAAGCATTTTTCATGACCACTCGAAGTATCAGCGTTTCGTGGTAATGTGTTATTAATGTCGGAATACATAAGAAAATATTTCGGACATGCATATTTACGAATGGTAGCAGAGTTTATACGTGACTTCAATGCATGAGATGACATACAAAGATATGCATATTTTTGTAAGAAAGTGAGAGGAAAAACTTTTATTAAACATATTAGTCGACTTTTTCTTTGTCAAAAAGGGATGAAACGAACCATACAAACCTCATTTATTGAAAAACTTCAAGCACAAAATTTTGGGCATGCCACAAAAGCCAGTTCCGAAGGCAATTAAACTTTGGCAATTCCTCTTTCTCTTTTCCTCCGGCAACCCTTCGTATCTCTTTTCCCTTTCACTCCTTTCCCCCTGACAACTCGTAGCGGACACGGGGATTTTTAGTCGCGGGGGTGGAGAGAGAGAAAGCGTATTGGCTTTCGACCCTCATAATCCTCCCAACTCCACTTCCCATCCCCTATATGCACTATTTACTCTATCAAGAGCACCTGCTCTCGCTCTCTCTTTCTCTCTCTCTCTCTTTCTCTCTCTCTCTCTCTTTCTCTCTCTCTTTATCTGGCAGAGCAGCAATATTAGGGGGCGAGTGGGAGGGAAGATTGCCCTCAGATGCGTGTTTGTTTTACGAACCGGAATCCGAGATTCGAAACCCACTGACCACCCTTACAGATGCTTATTCGTAGACCCAAACACACACACAGAGGCCTCTCTCGCTCGCTTCGGCCGCGTCGCCTCCCAACTCCCAACACGCACGGCCTAAAAGTTGACGTGAGGGCTTGATGGCACTGGCGAACGTGACCGTATTTGCAAGTTGGTTTTTATCTCTGCGAATGATGCGGCAGGATGGCAAAAGTCCATTGTGGTTTCGTACGTGGACCGCCTGCTCTTCGTTTTTGCTGCGCGTATAGCTTGGGAATCCAAAAGACTCATGAGAGGTATGGCGAAGTTCCATGGTCATGGATTAAGGGATGAAATGTGTTCTGAGTATAGTTAAGGATTTGTCCCATAGCTTCTGAGGGTCGGCAAGAGAGATGAACGATAAAAACTCACACTCAAAGTAAATACGCGTTATTTTAGCAAATGCTCGTTGCGTGGTCCAAAATAAGAGTTGGTGATGAAAAATAAAGTAAAAAAGAATATTCACCCCTTTATATGTCACCTTTCAAAGTAAATAACAAAAATTACTCAATTCTTTCGTCTGTCGTCATAAAAATTAATAAGAAAACTTACCCATTAGTCCTAAATGTATTAAAGAAAATTCCCATGTTTACATCTTTAAGTGTACAGATATAAGTATGCGCTCTCCCGTAGATACACTAAAAGGAACATGCACGTTCGCACACATGCCTTAATAAAAAACGTGTTTGCGCAGAGACAAACTTTCAGGTTAATGCAAAGAAAGATTATCTATCGAATAAACTTAAATAAGTACCTATAGTAATTAGTATTAAAAATTTAAAAATTAATTTCTTGTCCAAGTTTTATCTAATAGCATAACAAGATTTTTAAAAACATGTGCGCATTTCAGATGCAATGCAGTCGTATTCAGCGGTCATCCATCGTAAGTGGAATCTAAGAAAGATCAAGTTCGGCCATTAGGCGAGCTCTCCAGTGAATCTCACGTAATAAGGGCACATAAAAGTGAAGTTTCCCCTCCTGCTGGCTATTGTTTCCGACTGTCGCTTTTTCTTTGGGGTTCAATTTGTATCAAGTCCAATCCGCCGTTCTATGTTCCTATCATACATGCTAAGTCGCTAATTACATCCCGTCTTTAACTTTCATATGAATTCTTTTGATTTTAATTCGGTCCTGGACGAAAACTAAAACGAAGCCACACAGATTGCAAAATTAACCAAAAAAGTTCGCGGTTTTCTTCTTCGAACACATACAAGCACACACATTGTTTTTTTTAGCGAATTGTAGATATATTTTTCGTCGGAAGAATGTATGCAAGAGAAATTATTTTGTTTATTACGAAGAGATTCACTTTCTAAGGAAATCGGTGTTCAGAAGTTTTCAGTTTGTTTCGTAAAATTTTTCGCTGCTCAAAGCCTAATATTCCGAAAAATTGCTTCTTATCTTTGTTTTAAAAAAACGCATGTTAACTGACTTGAAAAATTCTTATCCAAGGCATTCCGTTCTGTTTCCGAGGTCTCACTTAGCAGGTGAGTTGATAAGAGATTGAAAGTACTACTCCCTTTATTAGCTGAATTTTTGATGAATTCTTTTAATAATAGAACGTAGCTTTTAAAGGTTTATGGTAAACTCTTTGATAAGCCTTTTTGGGGTAATCTTTCTGCGCTTTCTTGAAGATTAAATGAAGGTAAATTCAATTGTTATTTCATTACATATAAAAGCGTATTATTTACCGTTTATAAGTTGATGCGTGAAATGTCTTTCTCATTACAAACATTCCGTTCTTTGCGTAGTTAATAATGAACTAATTTGCCGATTCAAGAACAAGTATTTTAAAAATACTTGCCTCAAGTAACCCCAATAGCCAAAACAAGGTTATAAAGAAACTGGATGCGCATTTCGACTACGAAACAGCCGTCTTCGGTGTTAATGCTTTTATAACATTATTACCATTGAAAACGACTGCTTCGTAGCCGAAATGCGCATCTGTTTTTATAAACTTGTTGTGGCTACAGGAGATACCTGGGAAAAATATTTTTGAAATGCTTGTTCTAGAATTTTTTCAGCCATAAGGCGAGATCGATAATTCCCTGTTGAACAAATTCGCATATGTATAACATCTGTTTCATGTGCTAATTATCATTTGCGAATTTTTTTACCGTCAACAGGTACCACCCTTGTACACTAGTCGCAACGGAAAAGTTATAGGAACGCTCAAATAGCACATCTCCGAGCCTGCGATTGAAGATTGAGGAAGGCCATTCGTTCTCGGTAGAAAATTCAGAACACAGTTCTTCAGTGTAAATTCTTGTCCTCCATGCCCTACGTCCTGTTAAGAATGTTTGCTAGTCAGCATTTACATTTAATGAGTTTTAAAATATCAATTACAAAAACTTTCACTCATTGTTGAAAAACTCATAAAAGTTATATCGAGGCCAACTTTTAGCTCTAATGATTAGAGCCAAAAGTCTAATCCATTGATGATTCGGATAGCCTCTGGTGGTCATAGAATCAACTATAGTTTAATTACAGCTGAGGGTGCTTGATGAAATGCGAATATAGTTCTCTCGACTATTGTTTTTTTTTAGCCTTCGTGCGTTATCTAGATTATCTGAAGCACTTGCGATCTCTTTGAAGAATTGACATGTGTCGCGGTTATAAATAAAATTCTACGTGATCTCGTAAGATATTTCTCATTAGACTCCCGCTTTAAGACCAACATCGGCACGCCGACCGAAATCATTTTGATCAAGGTATGAATGCAGTGAGCCACGACGCTAGTGAAGCCGTCTGGGGAAATGAGCTAAGGGAAAGAAACATTCACAGGAGGACGTCTTAGTAGCACTCTCTTTTTTCCTCCTCCCCTTTTTCGACGGCGAATCCTTCCCTTCTTTTGTTTTTGTTTCTCCGTCTCCGGTGAGAGCCGGGCTGCGATAAGAGAGCCGCAGCCGTTTGAAGCCAGCTCATATACACACACGTTTGCGTCCGCCCGCAGCGCGCCCTCTCGAGACAGCGGGAATGAGAGAGAGAGAGAGGAAAAACAAAGGAATGATAACACGGTCTGAGTCGCGGGATCGTGCGGACGCGAAGAGGTTTTCAGACGTCTGTTTCCTTTCTAGTTCCGATTTGAAAGAGAGCGACGTTTGCAAAGGAAAAAAAATCTCCCTTCTCGCGCCGTTCCCTTCGCGCAAAAGGTTTTAGATCAGGGACTGCAAAGGAAATCCTTAGTTACATCTGTCACCTTGCCTATTTTGTTTTATTTATTTTTGGCGATCGGTAATCGGAATAGCTTGGATCGCCGGGTTCCCTCGCCATTTGTAATAGTATATAGGAGATCTCTTTCGGACGGAGCCGGTTGCGAACCACTGCGCGTGTCCTCGTGCTGCAATCGATCCCCGTGCTTATTTAACGGATGTTAAAATGGTCAGTTGATGACAAAGGGTGGCATTATATCCATCAGCCGAAAACTTGCACATACAAACGTTGGAGACGAATTGGGGACGCCATTCTATTAACCGGTCTGATATAAAACTATACGAATACTTCTATAGTAATTACTGCGACAACACCCTTAACTATAATGAGTCATTCTTGATCAATATTATGAGATCAATTGAATTTCAGAAAAATATTCGGTTAACGTCAACACGCCGTTTTTTTAAGTAAGCATCGCAATCGTATTTCAACATGACAAAAAAGCATGAACATTGGAATTTCTATAGCGAGTCGATAGTGTAAAAAAATGCGTCTAGAAATCTGCACTCTATAAAGAAATCAATAGATATGTTTGCAATTTCAGATATTGTTCGGATATTTTATGTCTGTACATTTTGGTAACCCCGCTTTGAAAATCTTTCCATTTTACGCCTTTTGAATTCCTTATACAATGAGGCAGCAAAATTAATTTATTTCAACTTGTTTGACCCTCATAAAAAAAACAATCTTCACTCGGCCAAAACCAATGCGTAAGATATGCACAGTCTATACACCGCTGAAATACTTCTCCAAATTTCTTCAGATTTTCTTTATAACCCCTTTAATGTAAGATAACACCCGTTTCCGATCCTTCCATTTTTCACATCCCGCCATTTCAATCTTCGATTGTCACCCCAGAGTATCCCAGAATCCTATGGATAAGCGAGTCTGGCACCAATCCATTTAAATATACTTTGACGCCGCTTCCCTCCACATATTTATTCGCACATGAACTTTTCGTGCATCTCCAAAAAATAAAAATACCGCTCTTGCCTCTCGTATTAATCGTTTATATAAATCCCATCCAGCTGATGACACAACAGTTATAATCCTTTTTTTCACCGTTGTTATACTACATCCGAATAAAATTCGCGTGAATACCCAGATGGCGGGACAGAAACAACTCTCGTCGTCCCCTTTATTTCGAAAGCATCGCTGAGACGTGAAGGAGGGTGGGGGAGATATTTTATTGAGGATGACAGGGGAGAGAAGCGGGAGTGACGCAGGGTTGACAAGAAGGGAGAGAAAGAGGGGAATAAGAGGAAGGGAGGGGCATGGGAGGGAGGGAGGGGGTGAGATACTGGCCGGGGGAAAGAAAGGGGGAAGATGAGGAGAGGGGAAAGAAGGGGAAGAGTGCGTAGGCGAGAGAAAGGAGGATAAGGGGTGAGGTGGGAAAAATATAATCCGAGAGATTGGAATTGCGAAGGGTTCTTTCCCGTAATTTCATTTATACGGAGCATTTTCCCTTTCTCTTTCTCTCTCTTTCCAGATGTCTGTCCCTTTATCGCTACTTCTGCCCTCCTCTCTATCTCCTCCGCCACTGCTTTTCCTCCCTCGTTTTCGTCCCACGGTCACGTCGTCCGCCAAAGTGAATTCCACCAGTCTGTGTGTGTGTACGTGCAGAGTGGACATGTTAAAGTCGGAAAGTGGAAGAAAAGATGCGGAGACGGGAAGACTTCATCGCCCGTTCATTCCATGATGAGTCTCGCGTAAAATAAAAAGAGGATCCATGCAGTTTCGCCCGTTCGCCTCTCTCTCCTTCGAAATTCCTTCTCTGCCTACACTTACTCACTCCTCTGAAGTGCTTTATTATAGTTCGTTATCTCCGCTGCAGCTCACTGGATTTCATATTTTCGGTTTTTTTATGTGGAGTTAAAAACGTTTCTCCTTCGGAAAAGCCGTCGCCGTATTGGTATGCACCCACAATAACAAGTTCCTTAGCTACAGCGGGGCTACTATCGGTCGAAGCGGACCCTGTATTAATGACTTAGTATCACGAAATGACAATAAATGGAATGGAAATAAATATAAAGAATAGAAGAGGTAACACGATTCTGTGGACCAATAATTTCATGCCAGTAACGCTACTAAAGGTAATTGCAACATTTTTGTCCAGGTTTATCATTGTTATAAATTAAATGTTATCTTGGGCATCAAAAATAGTGTTATTGAAACCTATAATTTAGGCTATTCAAGTAAAAAATATAAACAAATCTCCGGCTATAAAGTCGTCGGTTAAACCGCGTCTTCGGTTATACCGCGAGTCTTCCTTCCTCCCCATTTCTTGGAAACAAAGTCCTGTCGTTTTTTTTAACTACTAAAGTAAAAAACAAAAAAGAATTTCTGGTGTTTTATAGACTTGATTATATAAATTTCTTGGAATACCTTTATATTGTTTTTTATTTTGTTGTTTGTTGCAATTAAAGAAATTTAAAACAAAAATGTTGAATGTACATGCTATGTTGGGCAATACGGTTGTGCCCTCGGTTATACCGTGGTTTTCTTATAACGCGTGTCGCAGCCCCCCTCCCCCAAAACCAGCGTTATAACCGGAGAGCGGTGTAGTAAATTAATGTGTTGGTTGCCCATTTCATTGCAAAAGAAAGAAAAAATTCTCGCAATCAAAGCTTGAGCCTTTATGAAGTTAACAATCTTCATTGATGACAATGAAGCCCTTGTTTAAGGCTAAGTATTTCTATGATCCACAAGTTCAGTCGAAGCTCTTTCTTTTTTATTTGCAACGTTGTCGGTTTTAAATGGAGTAAAATAAATCCTAAATAGGTTATACTTAAAAAAATGAGCAATTACTCAACATATTTAAACTACATAGAATGTAAAATAAAAATACGAACAACTACGAAAAACACCGGTAGTAATACACGTTCTGCATACTATGGAATCGTACTATATACTATATATTATAGTACAGAGCTGCCGATTTCCGACTTTAATTTTTACACGGTGACATTCAGTGTTGGAAGGTGAAGGAAAATATCTCTAGGTAAAGGTAACATTTTGTATACAAAGAATTTAAATGAGATAGGAAAATCACATTTTGAAAATTGTGAAGGCATATAGTCTGCCATTTCTAAATTTTCTCACGTACGCCCTTATTCTTTCTAGCGCACCTCTAGAGGTGCACGTACCACAGTTTGAGAAACCCTGCCCTAGAGGGAGATGAAATAAGTCGCGAAGACGGGAAAATAAACGATCCCGTCGACCTCCGCTCCAATCACGATTGGTTGATTTTTTTCCTCTCGCACGAGTGGATATTTTTTCCTCATCTCGGCGCGATTCGAATCAGTTCACCTCATTTCGTCCATCAGAAATCCAAATGGTCGATATGAAAAAAAAACACTTTAGCCGTAGAAATGAGGAAATTGCGCCTCGTTCCGTGGCGTTTCATAGACGAGATAGAGAAAGAGAGATCCTGATACTAAAAGCGACGAATCGGTGATGTGATAGGGAGAGAGAAGAGGGGGGAGGTAGAGGTTGAAAGGAATGGTTTGAATTCCTGATGACTTCGGACGGACGAATAGTAAACGGTTATTAAGCGAACGTTTTCTCCCTCCTATGCCGCACGCGCCAGGGTGAAGTTCCATCTTTTATGTGCGCCAGTAATAATTTCACGAAGGAATAAACTTGGCCATTTTTCCCACTTCAGTGCATTACCTCGTTTGCCATCTTCAATCTTTAAGGTTGGGCTTGTCGTTCTGGACGGCTTCTACGCTGAGCACGCTCAATGTTTTTATTTTTCGTTTTTGCATACTTTTGATTGAAAAATGAAAATGACAAAGGAAAAATTGAATGTCGGAAATTTTTCAAATCGACTGTTTTGCGTTAATTTTTTTTATTACTCGTACTCATTGCTGGTCCACCAGTTGTTGATTCTGGCGAAATTTCATCCAATAGGTGACCTCGAAATTTCATTTCTTGATATTTTTACTCTGAATCTTTTCTATTGCACTCCTTTCAATGTGTTTTCCTTAAAAGATTTAATATGAACTAAAAAAGCTTTGTTACAAGAACCAAAACAAGCTCGCTCTTTGAGGGAAATCTTCCTTTGAAATGAATTTCTCTTTTGAGCCGCCGTCGGGGAATTTCTCCACGCGCGCCGTTAAATTTATTGCTCATTTACCAATACTTTTTCATCCATTACGTTAGCCAGTGCTGCACAAACTACGGTCCGCGAGCCATATCCGGCCCCCCATAAGTTTGACAATTAAAGGACACAATGTAACGTAAAATGAAATTAGGAAATTATAAAAAACAACGTCATTCGTCCGTATCATTTTAATCCCATTGCAGATAAATAAATTTAAAATAAATAAGGTTGTATCAACCTCCATCTCAACCCTTTAGTTTCATTAAATTATTTTAAACTGTATTTTTACTCCGTGTGGCCTGCGGTGAGTGCATAAGTGAGCTATGTGGCCTTCGAGCCGAAAGGTTTGGGCGCCATTGGCCTAGGCCAGGCACGTCAAACTTGCGGTCCTTTCTGTGACTTACTGCGGTCCGATAGCTAATTTTTGTCTAAAGTGAATCGTGTGGGAGTTTTATATAAATGTTTTATTTTGGCGAAAAGAAGACGACATTTTTTCATATATACCGAATTACAATTGAACGCATTTTCTAAATTTGTTTTTAATTACAAAACAGGCTTCCAATCTTCTAGCTAAAGTCTATCGTTCCAGCTCAGCCCCATTAAACAACTGCGACCCTTCTCTAACATTAATCGCTTTAATGCGGCCCGGACGCCTCTTCGAGTTTCACATAGGCAATAGAAAATTATTTGTCTTAGCTGTCTTTCCAAAAATTATTTTGCTTATATTGGCGTATCTAGGGCTTCAATATTTTTTCCAAGGAGGTAAGAATTGCCAGACGAGAAAATACTACATTAGATACGAAACATTCCGTCTCCAAAGTGTCTCTCATACTCGTCGCTTCTTTATTCGAAAAAAACACGAGGATAGAAAGAGATTTTCCTGGAAATCTCATTAAGGCGGGAAACGAATCTCCTCTTATTGGCGGACGAAAGAAAGCAATTTTTCAGTTGGATTTATTTTGGCCCTCCTATGACGCCCCGAGTTGTATTTTCCTTTGGCAAGAATCCAGGATTTTTTCGGAATTGTCAAGAATACGGTGCGTTCCCATTTCCGAAAATCCTTTTTTGAAAACGATTTCTCCTTGCGAGATTAAAAATTTGATGGTTAAGACCAGTGCCTTAACTAAGGCGGGGTAAGCGGAGCATCCGCTCCGGGCGCAACTAAAGAAGAAGCGCAAAAATTGTTAATGGTAAGTTGTGTGAGGTTGCATGGCACAAGAACAGGGGCGATTTCACTACTATATATGTTCCAGACACACGCATAGCAGAAACTATAAATTTCGATGATGTTGTTGATGTGTTTTTTGCATTAAAATCACGTAGAATAACTCTTTAATATTAAAATATTTATACTTTCTGTATTTTAATTATGTGCAATTATGTATGTACGTAATTATATTTATAATTATGTATTAAAATTATGTACATTTATAGTGAGAAATTACATCATTCATCATTTATTTTTATTTATTAATTGTTCATCCAAAATTCATATAGTAAAAAATATAGGTATTAGAGAATTTTTTATGGAAAGTGCGTATATTTGGTAGTTTGTCCCGGGTGCTAAAATAGCTAGTTACGGCGCTGGTTAAGACTGAGCTCAAATGGGACGGTGATAATTTTTTCCGTGATTTTTTCGACTTTTCTTTAAAATAATGTCCTGAGATTATGGTGAGGGTATTTTTTAGATAAATTCTTCATAATACCTCTAATCACGGACCGCTATACTTTCCCACATTTAAAAATGAATTAAGCAGCTCGCCGCAATTTCTTATTCCTTCACGATGGAAATGACGTTATAATTGAGTTTCAAAGTAGTGAAGGAAAAAAATTCTAAACCCCAAGGGTAATCGAACCCGGGACTACCACTTCCAGAACAGGTTCTTTAACCAACTAAGATTGTTTATGGCACTTGCTCTGAAAGTGGGGACAACCGGGTTAAATTCCTGGTCATATTCAGGATTTTTCTCCTGCTCTACTTTTAAATTTATGCTCAGCATTATGCGTTCTAATACATAATACTCAATTTACCTTCCTTCATTTCGTTATACTCGTTTCATGTTTGAAAGAATATTTTGAATTGACTTGTTTTTCATTATGCTTTATGTAGTAATCGAATTTGAACAACTTGAAGATATAAATTTCCCTATTTTCTTACAGTTTTAAATGACTATAAGTGGGCATTTTAATCTTTCGAAGTACAATGTAAACCAGGCTATTCAATCATTTTGGCGGATCAAATAGGAGAGCGTACTTTGGACTTATTTACACAGACTTTTAAAGGAGAGCCTTCAACCGAAATACATGTAAAATTTATGCATACACATGTACTTAATTTGTAGGTTTTTCAAGTACAAAAAATATTAAAACTTTTTAGTTTGCGTCCCCTTACATCTGCGGGCTACATCTCATCGTGAAAATATAATAAATTATCGATTTCATCTAATAATAGATAATCCTTAAAAAGGAGTTTTGTGACACCTGCGCATTTCAGCTACAAAGCTGCTGTCCGCAGTAGTAGTTATCCGAACGCCAATTATAAAGATATCAAATACGGATTCGAGAGTGGAATTGAGAAACGAAGGAATTGCATGGTATCATTTACTCTTGTAATCAAAGCTAGTCAAATTTATCATCGAACCTGGGTAGTAGTGGATCCCAAACGTTTTTAAGCCGCGGAACACTTTAAAAGATAAACAGGATTTCGCAGCACCTCAGCGTTGTAACAAGTTTTATATATTTTTAGAATCGGATATTACAACCTTTGCACGCTTCAATCTGTTGATTCTACTACATAATCAATTTATTATAAGTAAATTGTCCCTCTAATTACTCACCAGCACATCAAAATCGTTGAGTTGTTTATTAAACAAAATTTTTCGCGGTACCCCAAGAAAATCTATTGCGGCTTCCCAGGGTGTCGCGGAACACAGTTTGGGAATCTCGGCTGTATAGTAAAGAATGCCATGTTATTGTGTTTCACCACTCCACAGAAATCATATCGTTCTATCATGTATTTAAGTTAAGGTAAATGCTGGAGAACCATTAATCCATCTCTAAAATTTGTGGAGTTTGACGCTGTCAAAGGATCTCGCATGTGATCATGTAACTCAACGGAGCGCATCCTTTTTTCAATCACGACCCCCATAATTTATTGCACTCGTGTCGCGACCCCCGAAATAATTTGATAAATTTCTTGCTTATTATCGTACATAAATCCTTCGTTGAACTGTTCTGGACGAAACAGCTTTTCTCAGTTATTAGAGACAAACTATTTCCATTGGTTTGTGTAACGGCTGTAAGCATTAAACGAACATTATCTGAAAAAGACGAAAAAGCGTTAATTTCTTTAAAGTTCATATGAACTGACAAATTTTACAATAAAATATTTCAAAGCATCTTATTTGAATACAATAATGTTTACCGTTTCAATAAAAATTTCATATGATTTAAATAATTTTATTATATGAACATATCTCACCGACTAGCAACAACAATCGACGAAAGTAAAGTGGCTGACAGCATTTCACATCGCAAATGTTGACGTTTATTTAGTAATTATCTTAACTTTGCTACTTCTAAATCGTAGAAATCTAAACTAGAATATATTTTACAAAGACTCTCATTCATAATGTTTGAAAATATCACCCATAGATGTCAATGAGTTCATAAACATTAGTCGATTTTTTGTCAAAGTTAATATTTTTGCCGATCCCCCAGAAAGACATCCGCGACCCACGGGTTGCGCACCGCTGATGTAACTGACGTTATATTTAAAGCTATGGGACGTACTCAGAGGACACAGCAAGGGTGGGGGTGCCGGTGGTGTAGTGGTTAGGACGCTGGCTGCTACTCGCCTGCTGCTTGAAAAGGCAGCGGGCACGAATCCTGCGCAAGTAGGATTTTTCCAAGGTCGCCCGGCCCCCTGTTTGTGTGGTTTGAGGAGACCGCGCTAATTCAGCTGTTCCGTCCTTCAGAAGGGACGTTAAGCCGCTGGGGCCCCTGGTGTTCTTCGTAAAAACAGGCAAATGCCGGCACCGGGTTTCCCTCCTCCCTTCCCCGGTTATTCATTGCACTACCTCTGAGATACCCATTTGTGCGTAAGAGAGGCGAATCAGATGGGCACAGAAACAAACAGCAAGGGTCTAGCAATGGGTCGGATAAGGAAATTTCTGTACTTTTTCCTCCCCCTCGACTCCAACGAGAATCTGTTGCTAAGCGAGGCCCATCAGCAGCGGGGTAGAGGGGCGTGACTACGCATTCCGGAAGGATTCCCCATCTCTCTCTCTCCACCCACTTCCCCCTCCCTCCTCCGACCTCCCCTATTTCCAACCCCCCTTCGGATCCCCTCGTTCCTAGCGGAAAGATTCGTTCCCGTCTGCGGCGTTGTTGTTGGATGAGGAGGATCGGCGGGCGGCGTTCTGCGGTTTGGAAAAAATAAACACGGAAAGGGGCGCGCACCCGTGCCGAAGCGATGGGGTGGGGATAGTGCCCGTCACGGAACAAGTCGGTGGAGCGTGATGCGAGCGGAGGATCGCGTTGAATATGTTTATACGGGCCAACTCGCCTCTTCCATGTCGAAGCGGCGTGTCGTTACACGCAATGGACGAGGTTTACTTACATCCTTAACGATCGCGCCCATATATGTGATTATATTGAACCATTACATTTATTAGGGAGATGGGTGTAATTTAAAAAATCTAATGTGGGCACCACATGACTTTCTCCATACCTAAAAATTCCAAATAGGTTAAATAAATATTTTAGGGAACTGCGAGAAAATATTTAATACTTTACAAAGAACATAAATAAACTAAAACCGTAGCCTTCTGATGTTGAATATAGCCAGGAAACCCAAACAATTAAATACATGTAACTAGACGTAATTTACAATAGTCGCCAGTAGGTGGTGTGGTGGTGGCAGCTAAAAAATTAGTTTTAAAAATATCTTTTAAACAGTGTATTATATGGGAATATGTTTCAAACAAACGTTGTAATAAATTAAATTTCCTACAACTTTTATACCATTACTTTGTTACATTCATCAAATATTAATGCAAATATTTTTTAAAAATCTGATGTGGCCACCACATGACTTGCTCCAGATCTGTAATATTTCTAATAATTCCAAATAGGTTAAGTGATAATAAATATTTTAAGGAACTACGAGAAAATTTTAAAGACGTTACAAAGAACAGAAATAAACTCAAACTGTAGCCATCTGATATTGGATATGGCCTTGAAGCTCCAACAATTAAGAAAATAAAAAGGAGCGTAATGTGATTACAACAGTCACCGGTAGGTGGTGAGGTGGTGGCAGCTAAAAATTTAGTTTTTTAAAATTTCTCTTCGACAATGTATTATATGGGAAATTGTTTCAAACAAAGGTTGTAGAAAATTAAATTTCCTACAATTTTTATTCCAATACATTTTTACATTTATCAAATATTAAATCAAATATTTCAAAAAACGGATGTGACAAGAGTAAACACCCACTTCCGGTTAACCGATTTTTTACCAAAAACTAATCAGCACTTACTTCTTTAACAAAAAATTCAAATGTAAAATTTCGCGCTGACCTGATTAATAGCTTTTGAGTTCGAGCACCCACAAAATTCCGGTCACAGACATCATCGAGAAAATAGTCAAAACGTGTTCAGGGGACCTTAAAACATGTATTTCCGTTGAAATCTCGAATTCGATTTTTTCATGAAAACCACTTTCTCTTTACTTCGCATATGGAGAAAGTAAACAAGTAGGGGTGCATACGGGTTTCCCGTGGTACAGAAGTGCTTTTCGTCAAATTCGCCCTAGTATAATCGTATACTAATGTATTTGCTTTGAAATCAGAAAATTATTTTTCCTTATATTGTGGTAGCCCTGCATTTAGATCCATTCTAAACATATTCATTTCGTTTTCCCATTCTATACTCGCCCCACAAACGAAATTTCTTTTAAATCCGTTCAGCCAATACCTTCCAAATTTATAGTTGCCAAAAAATTCTAACCTTGATGTTGTGTGTTTAGTCGACACGGTTGAAATATAATATTTTGATTATTTATTTATACGAATATTATACACACTACATTTGGTTAAAATCTATATGGTCAGTTCGCTATAAATACGTGTAAAACTAATATCATTTAACTTTTCACTGTGGTAGCCCTGCTCTTTAGTTCCGCTTTAAACATCTTGATTTCAATATGATATGTTGTAGGAATCTTATATGCAAAATTTAGTTGAAATCCGTCAAGCCAATTCCCTCCAAAATTATTATAAATGTAATAGTTTAATTTGTAATTGTGGCACCACTGTTTGGCTTATCCGGTCCAAATGCTATTATGGATTAGTATATATGTGACATTATAAATACTAAATGTCGTTAAAATTGATTCTGACAATTCAATATTAATACGTGTAAAAGGAATTTTTTTATTACTTTGATTGTGGCAGCCATGATTTCTATATCTACACAAAACATTCAAAAAAAATTCCTGAAATTGGTTCTGCCAATTCCTTCCAAATTCACAATTACCGAAAAGTAAAACTTTGCAATTGTAACACCCCTGCTGAGTCGTTCCGGTTCAATTATGTCACTTTGGTCATTATTTTATGTGAATATTCTACGTACCAAATTTGATTGAAATCGGTTAAGCCAATTCTTCCCTGATATGTGCGTACGGACGGACATCACGAAGATAATAGTGCTTTTCAGCAATGACGAAAAGCACTAAAACGGATGTGACAGGAGTAAATCCCCACTTCCGGTTGTCTGATTTTTACCAAAAACTAATCAGTTCTTGACCTTTTAATATAAATGTCAAATGTAAAATTTCGCGTTAACCTGATTAATAGTTTTTGAATTAGAGCACCCACAAAATTCCGGTCACAGACACCCACAGAAATCTTCGAGAAAATAGTCAAAATCAAAAGATGTATTTCCGTCAAAATCTCGAATTCGATTTTTTTCATGAAAAAAATACTTTCTCTAGACTTCGTATATGGAGAAAGTTACAAATTAACAATTTTCAAATTAATTTCCCAAAATTTTGGCATTCACAGTGCCTATGATGAGTCTAATAGTTTTAATTTTTACTTTCTCCCCATACGTAGTATAGGGGAAAATATTGTATTCATGAAAAAAATCGACTTCGAGATTTCAACGGAAATACGTTTTGAGGTCCCCTGAACACATTTTGACCATTTTCTCGATTATGTGTGTGTTTGAGAGAGAGTGTGTGTGTGGGTGTGCATGTGAGTCGCTGATAACTATTAATCAGGTCAACGCGAAATTTTATATTTAACAATTTTATAAAAGTAATAGGAACTGATTAGTTTTTGGTAAAAATCTGTCAACCGGAAGTGGGTGCTTATTCTTGTCACATACGTTATTTTGAAATATTTGCGTTAATATTTGATAAATGTAAAAATATTGTACTGAAATAAAAGTTGTAGGAAATTTAATTTTCTACAACCTTTGTTTGAAACATTTTTCCATATAATGCATTGTTTAAGATATATCTTATATTTTTAGCTGCCACCACCACGCCACCTACCGACTACTGTTGTTAATAATTGTCGCTTAGTTACGTCTTTGTAACGCTCCGATTTCTTTTCTTAATTGTTTGTGCTTTGTGGCTATATCCAATATCAGAAGGTTATGGTTTGAGTTTATTTCTGTTCCTTGTAGTCTAAAATTTTCTCGCAGTTTCTTAAAATATTTATTATTATGTAATCTATTTGGAATTTTTAGAACTATTACAGATATGGAGAAAGTCATGTGGTGGCCACATCAGATTTTTATAAATTTACTAGCAATATCACTTGTAGTTGCACATTGTGGAATCCAATGATGCGCAGTATTAAACTCCATTTTCTAAGGAAATGTGTAATCCATTCATTCGAACGAGGATCGTGGACTTTTAAAATTTTCTCGTCCTAATAAATTACCACGTTTCATAAGTTATGCATTGAAACAAATGTTTTCTTTTGTTCTCCATAAAAACATTATATATTACGATAGTATTTTCGCGTGCACCATGTGCCCGTTAGGCACTTGAAAGGTAATTTATGGGGACCATGAAAAATTTTACGGTCGCCTGCAGAACTAAAGCGTGACATAAGATGCGCACGCCACCTCCCTCCCCTCTTTCGTGTTCGGGTGGCGTGGGACTTTCTTCGTCAACTCCATTCAGTTCCCCCGCGTTGTAACTGAAAAGAGAGAGAGAGAGGACAGCGCGATAAAGAGGAATGATTCAGGTGACCTAAGAGACTGACGAGCGACGGTTAAGAAGAGGAAGGCAGAGAAAGGATGATAGGATTGGAACGCGTTATAAGGCGCAAATTTAAAATAGGAAAGGGAGGAATGGAAGGGAGACAAGGAGATTGATGGAGTGAGAGAGGGACAGAAACCTAAATAGGGTGGTCGGATTCTGAGGAAGCACAAAACCGGAACATTCGGTGTTCTGAGGAAGAAAAATTGGAAAGTAACAGGAACTATACGCGATTTTCAGTACTTTCGGATTTTAAAAACTCTAAAAACAAATTTTTCATAGCTAGGTTTCGATTTTGTTCACAATGCACCCAAACAATTTTATATGTTCAGACAATACGTGCACATTATTATTACAGAATTGATCAGGATTATATATACAGTAGAGTCCAGATAATCCGGCCTTCGATTGTCCGACATTCCGCGTAATCCGACATAGCCATAGGCAGCTCAATATCTGTGGCGAAAAACTATCGGCAAATTCGGGCGAATTTTTGAAATTTAAAGCAAAATTTCGTTATTTCATTGACAACGAAGGATTGTTAGGTGATATAACTGCGATGAGGCAGGCTTAAACTATAAAATACTGCCTTCAAAAACTTTAGCTTCTGGGGCTGAAGCTCCAGCTCCTGGGCATAAACGAAGTAAAGAAAGAGTGACCATTCTATCCTGCAGTAACGCTACTGGTAACCACAAATTAAAACTCGTACTTAGTGGAAAGGCCAAAGAACCATGAGCTTTCAAAAACCTAGCTCCTACTGTTCTACCACTTTTTTATAAGTACTGCTTACTGATGTCATATTATTGAGACGCTGGCGCGACCTCGCCGCAAGGAAGAGAAGCTAAGCCTGGAAACAAACCTCAATTACTCAATTTTTTAAACAATAACTTTAATTTCAAATAATAGTTTTGTACTCTAATATGATAGTTGTACTGTAGAATAATGATTAATAAACGTGATTTCGTTCTTATGTTACACTTCAAATTTTTGTTTCGTTTCGCCCCGTTCTTTTCCGTATAGTCCGACCTTATCGGTAATCCGACCACTCCTCGGTCCCGTTTAAGGTCGGATTACATTTAACGAGAAGAAGGAGCTTCTCACAAGCAAGAAAATAAATTTAGAAACAAGGAAGAAATTAGCAAAATGCTACATATGGAGCATAGCTCTTTATGGTGCAGAGACGTGGACGGTAAGGAGAAAGGAGGAAAAATATTTAGAAAGTTTTGAGATGTGGGTATGGAGAAGAATGATGAAAGTGAAATGGACAGAGAGGAAGAGAAACGAAGAAGTATTAGAAATGGTGGGAGAAGAAAGGACGCTAATAAATACAATCAGGAAAAGAAAAGCAAATTGGATAGGGCACATATTGAGAAGACAGTGTTTACAAAGGACGATCTTAGAAGGAAAAATTAGTGGAAGAAGAGGAAGAGGGAGAAAAAGAATAGGAATATTAGATAATATAAAGCAGGGATATAATACTTATAGAGGTATAAAAGAGGCTTCTAGGGAGAGAGAGAAATGGAGGCAGCGATTCAGTTAAAACCTGTCTTCGGACAGAAGCATGATGATGATGATGACTGTGTATATATATATATATAAGTATTTCACGGGTCACATTTAACACGTATCACCGAGACACCACAGTAACTTCAAAGATTCCAAGATGGAAAGCTGAGAAATGATTTCTTATGCATGTGCGCATAAAGCTAAAACTGAAATTTGACATTTGAGGAGGAGAAAAATCCTGCTCTTGGCCGGGGATGATTTCAATTCGAGTAATACGAATGATTAATAAAAGAAAATTGGATGTCCCGAAAGACATTTTCGGAAAAAACCGGGACATACGTAGACCTGAAAATCGGGAGATACGTCACCCTAATTATTAGAGGAAAGTTCGAAGAGGGATGAGAGGGTGAAATAGACATAGGGGAAAGTAAAGGGCGTTGAAGGATTGCGAGGGTAGAAATTGGAGAGAGGGTGGAATGGGGAGGATGTGAGGCACGAAAGGGCGGAGGGGATGGAGAGGGGGAATCAAAAGGAAACAGAGGAAGTTTGGCACGAGGATAAGAATAAAAGGGTTGGCGGAAGAAGTTGGGGTTGAAAAGAGGGGGGCGGAAAGAAAGGGAGAATGAAGGGTTTGTGAGACAGAGGAAATAGCGGAAAGGCGTGGGTGGGGGAGGGGGATAGATGGGAGGGAAGGGGGAGGTGCAGAAAGGTATGCAGCGAGGGGGAGGAGTGAAAGGGTGGGGTCGGTTCGATGGACGTGTAAGATGAGAAGAGGACGAAGCGACGCCCCGCGGAGGATAAAACAACACCGCCAGTTTTCAAAACGACACTCATTTGTCTTTTTACACTCGTCCCCCTTTTGTTCCATCCCGTCCTCTCCCGCGACTCGTTTCGCTTTTTACTTTCGTTCGTAACTTTTTATTTATTTTTTATCTTGCTCGCCCTCTGGTGATCCCGCCACTCTTGGCTGTGGTCCAGGAGAGCGGCCACATAGATGAAAGTGTGTGTGCGAGCACGTGTGTGTGTGATACATTGAGAGAGAGGGGGGGGGGGGCTTTTGCGGCTCTCTGAGCGTCCACACACGGTCGGCAATGATGTGGCAAGAGAGGATGAATGATGGTTTGGCGTCATTGGAAGCGGAGAAGGGGAGATATGGAAGACATTTGATATGACGAGAGAAAGTTTATCCCTGTGAGTGCGTGTGTGCGGATGTGTTCGTTTGTGTGTGTGTGTGTGCGCGCGCGCGCGGACGACGATAAAAAATGCAGGGTAAAAAGAATTGTCTCGTGTCAGGTAGAGAGACGTGAGAAATCGACCGTGCGAAGTTTAATTTCCTCGTTTTGTTTCCAAAAATTGATCGAATTTTACGATTCGAAACAAAAGTATTACATTTATGGTTTAAAGATTTGTCAGAGTTTTTTATTTTAAAAAATCTCGTATTGTATCTGCGGATTTTTTTCGCCACTCACCGAAACGGAAAATGCGCCTCAAACCAAGATATTTTCGGAGCTCGTTGGCGTGGTGTTGTCGTGGTCTATCTCTGCATTACTTGCAAGTGAATAAATATTGGATGGCAATTTATATCGCAGAACAGGCTGGAATCTTGATGGAATTATTTTTATATTTTTCATTATCAATAATTTTTACAGAGCGATGAATAAATTAGCACATATTTGAAAATATCTCGAGAAACATTTATGGAGAGGGGCGCTGGAGTGCTGTTTCGCCCGGGGCGCCAGAATACCTCGGCCCGCCCCACTTCCATATTGCAAACTTACACGCGAAATCTCAATAAGAAAAAATAACACCATGAACCATTTTGCTTTACTCTCTATTCTAGACTATTAATGTGTTTCAGAATCTTTTGTAGTTAAGATTGACAATTTTGGGTAATTATACGAGAACAAGATGACATATTCGATGCCCGTGAGAACCCGTTATTGAATAACAGGCGAAGAAAAAATAATAATTCGTATCCCTACTTATGAATTCAAAATGTAGAATAGTGCATTGAATGATTGCCGTAGAATTTTGTAAATTCGTCAAAGTTCGTGATTAATTTACGTCGAGTGAGTTTGAAATACATCGGACGGAGCGGTATACACAAATCTGGATGCTTTTAAGAAAATAAAAATTTTTGGATCAAAATATTATAAAGTTTAATGAATTGGACGTAATATTCAGGCAGCGAAAATAAAAATCGGGTGAAATGTATTTCATGATGTGCTTTATGCAAGTGATGGATGTGACACTAAATTTAGTTAGAACGAAAACATTTTAGCAGTGCAAGGATGTTTATTGCCATGGTACACATTTTAACCGCCTCATAGTTGATTTCATTGGATAAAAGCACTAGTTACTATCTATCAAACGTTTCGATAAAATTTATTTTTTATTAACGTTGAGAAGTTCCTTTCCGTATCGGGAGAAATATATTCACTAAAGAATATATCCGGAAAAAACATCAAATCAATTCAAAATATAATAACATAAAACTCAAACATTTAACCCCAAAACACTTATTTGAGTAACTCGCCTGCGAAAAAAAGTTAAAGCGGAGTAAACCTAACGAATATTATTATTTTTATTAATTCCAAGTATGGTACAATAAAACCTTCATTCCCTCAGCCTATCCTTTTTTTAAATCTCTCAAATAACGCCTTTTAGATGCAGTTTTACGCCTCTTTCCCCCACTTTTCCTCTCTCTCTCTTAATTCTTCCGAGTCATTTTTTTAATGCGGCAGTGAGCGGAAGTCGACGCGAGAGGGCGAAAGAGAAGGCGGAGAGAGAGAGAGAGGATTGGAGGGAGAGAAAGTTGAAAGCAGAGTGATGGTCGGAGGCAAAGAGAGGGTTGGAGGGAGAGAGGTGGAGGGAGAAAGTGGGCGGGAGAGAAGGGGAAAGAGGGTGGAAGTGAGAGGGGGAGAGAGAGAAGGAAGGGAGAGAAAGTGGAAGGAAAATATTGAGGTTGGTAGGGAGGATAGCTTTGGAGGTAAAGAGGATAGAATAGAGTGAAAGAGAGGGCAGTGGGGAAAAAATGGGAAAAATAAAACAAAAGATTACGCATCGCAGGCGTACGGCATTGTGGGTTTGTGTGTGTGTGTGTGTTTGAGAGAGAGGGGGGTTAAGGGGGGGAGTTAAGGGGGGAGAGGAAGGCCGTCTGGCTGCTGTCTGCTACGGAACCCTGGGATAATGAAAGAGGGTTTTGAGAGGGAGAGGTTGAAATGTATAAGGATTTCGAACGGAAAGGTCGAGGCAATTGCGTGTAATGGAGGGTTAGATAAATTGGAGGGATTTGAAAGAAGACGTATATTTGGGCGTGAGGGAGGTTTATGAAGGAAAAAATATATATCCTTAAAGTCAGACGCTATGTAGACAAGAAGTTCCCGAATCACTACGTTAAGATTGTACTCATTTATAACTGTACAATCAAACAACGAGTTGCAGCTCGTTTAAAGTTACAACAGCGTAATGCTTAATATAAGAACGATTGCATGTAATATATTGTATAGCAGTAGATGAAGCTCTCAAATTTTAGATGTTGCAGTTGTCTTTTGTTTTTATTAAGGGGATAATACGTGCTAAAATTTAAAAAATCATGAATTAAGTCGTCTAGAATATCATCTCACATGAAGTAAAATAAAATCGGATAAAAATTTTATGTTCTAACGAAGCTAAGATTAACAACGTTAAGAACTATATGTATATGTCATAAGATTCGACTTGCGAGTATTATGTGAAACTTATATCGTAATAATATCCTTCCTTTTCATTATTCCCATCTTCTCGATAAAAGGCGCGAATAAAATATCTTCGCACGACGTTCTCTGCATCCCTCGTTGAAAATTCCGTATAATTTCGGCAGAGGAGGCGATAAACATCTTCACTAGCTCTTAAATACACACACACAAACATACATATATATATGCTTACGAAATAAAGGTAAATGGGATAAGTGGATGGCAACAAGTTGTTGGGATAAGGAAGCCCAGTGAGCATATATTAAATCAGCCGCATTTCGCGCAGAAAGTATTTCTCTGTGAATGAGGTTTACGTATAAAATGCATCAGAAACATGAAACCACCCACGATGGTCATTCGTTTATTCTACCCGAAACGTGCAATCAAATATTGTTTTGTCGTGATAAATCTCATCCCCGCAGAGTGCTATAAATTACTAGTCTCGCGTTTTCTGACGCCGTTGCCATCGCTACGCTGTTGAAACGCGCAGATGCGAAGCAATGGTCAAACTTTTGATGAATGCGATGGCACAAATGCATAAAAAGATTGGGACGAACGGAATGAGACAACCCGTCCGTTTAAATGCAAAGTCTTGATAAATTTCCACTTGTCAAGGAAAATGAGACGAGCAGCTGTTTTATTTTTTGTTGGCATGGCAACGCGAGAAGGAACAATCCAAAAGAGAGATAGGAAAAGAGCTTTTTGAAAGAAATGGAAATATATATTTAGCAGCCCCTTGTCTACAGAATACGCATTTGTATCGTGGCGAAATTAATAATTTTTGATTGAATAAAATTCTTTTAATATTACATCATAAAATGTTTAGCAATCCCTTTTGACAGTGGGTTAAAATGCTTTGTGAGCTGAATAACTGCACGTGAAGATAGAGAAAGAGAATGAAAGCGAAGTATGAAATAATGAAGCGTAAGATGAACGTGGAAAGAAGAGGTTTTGGAAAGGAAAGGCGAAATTTGGAATGAAGGCGTTGCAGGATGGAAGGATAGAAATCAAAAGGAGGGAGAGAAAGGAGATGGATAGAGAAGGGAGGGAGAGTGGTTGGAAAGATGAGATATAAGAAAGTACTAGAAAGGATACGAGGGAGAAGTATAACCATAATCTGACTTTGTTTAATGGTAGGATTTAGACAATCTAATCCAATGGTGAGCAACCTACGGCCCGCGAGTCGCTTGCGGCCCTCAAGAACGTTTTATTCGGCCCGAGAAGCGATGATTAAAAGAGATTTAACACAATTCATATCATATACATTCAAATTACAACAATAAAACATTTGATATTGAAATATTTACACTAAAAACCTAATTCAGACTGGATTTTTATTGATATGATACGTCAAAACTTAGAATTTACGTCCAATTTAAAGTCTAATCTGGCCCGCCGAAGCATTGATAACTTGCAATGCGGCCCGCCGATGAAGTCGCAACCATCAGTGCGGCCCGCCACGTAGAAAAGGTTGCCCACCACTAATCTAATTCATTCTTACATCGAACCTCGTCATGACTTACGTAAACATTTTGTCCTGCATGGGATTCGAACCCGCGACCTTAGCATCCGTCGGCAGATACTCGAACCATCATTGCCGACAAAATGGGGGAGCAGAGGGAGAAGGTAGAATGGGGGACAGAAGAGGAGAAGGGCAATTGTAAGAGAATGAGAATCATAAAATGGGATACATGAGAGAAGATAGGTTGGTGGAGGGAGATACAGGAGGAGGAGGGGTGGAAGGAGAGGGGAACAGGAGGGGCAGGGTGGGGATAGGAGGGAAAGGGAAGAAGTTAGAAGGAAAGTGTGGGATATCGGGAAGGAGATGCGAGCGAGAAAGAAAAAGAGGAAGACGGAGAAAGCAAGCGGGTGCGATACAGTGGTCTAAAGCTTCCATACCGTCGCCAGTAACTCTCATTACGAGATTGCTTCCCAAAACTTTGGGCGTGTGACTGCGTATTGATTGCTAGGGGAAAGGGGTCCGGAGGAAGTGTTTTATGGGTGGGGGAGATGAAGGAGTGGGGGAGGGTGGATAGTGAGCACTGAGGGATAGGGGGGGAGGGGAAGCAATGGGGGAAGTACTCTGTATGGAAAGGGGGAGCAAGAGACGGATAGAGTAGATGGAGGGTTGGGGCGAGGGAGAAATGGGTTCGGTGGACGAGGGAAGAGAGTGTATAGAAAGTGGTGATTCAGGAAGCGTGGAAGGGAGACGACACTGAAATGGGGTGAGCGGCCGCATTTATCTCTCCTCTTCACCCGCTAGGTGGTGCCTTTGGCGTCTCGCCTGGCTCTCGTGGGCAGAAAGACCACCGACGAGCTTTTTCTTTGACCTCTGCTCGGCGATCTCCCGATAACGTTTTGACGCCTATTTTGAGCGAACGTAGTTGCGAACGACACTATTTGTGAGAAATTCACATCTATCTTGTTGGAAGATAAACAATCCGTGAATATGAGGATGTTTAAAGCGATGAGAATCTTAACTTCGAATTAATAAACCTATTTTTAATGTTTTTAAATAGTAAATGATAGGTAATACCTTTCTTCCTGAACTTTTTTATACTGACCAGCTATTTATTGCACTACCTCTTAGATACCCATTGCGCGTAGGCAAGATAGAATCAGCAGGTCGTAAACTTTTTTTTTAACATTTGGTGTTGTTAATTACGTGTGTTTTAATAAAATAAAATATTTAACAAAACTTTAGAAAAATGTCCATTTTATTCGCCAAAGTTGATCTGATAGCCGCTTCTCCCCATTTCATTGTGATTTTTAATTCCACCTTCTTATAGCGGGACTTGTTGCCAGAAATATAAACTTAGAGCAGCTATCATCATTCTTCGAAATTAAACGTCACTTGATCGATGTTAGGAGTAACATTCCTGCATAGTATCACTTTTTTAGAAAGCGTCGGATGGACCTGATTAACCTCAAATACTACCACTTCTGCGCTTAACCGTCTAATTAATTATTTTGCCATACTAATCTCAAACAATCGTATCCTTTGATTGCATTAAGCGGTGTTAAATTTTCTCATGTTAATTCACTCACCGTGGAAATTCAATTTTCGATTTAAAATGTCCCGAGATGTGCTCTCTATGAAACAAATTCTCATGAAATGAAGGTCGGGCAAAATTTTCCTCCCGAAAACAGCAACTTGACACGGATTGCTGAATAATGGCTGCTGTCCACTCCGCCTGTCATCTCATTCATGTCCATCGCGAGTCACGGAAATGTCGCATGAGAAACAGTGTAGCGCTTTCCAATCTTGATGCGATCCATTTAGTTCTGTCACGTAACCGTTGCGGAAGTGGGGTTGGAAAAATGTCCTTTTCAGAATTTAACACTAGAGGAGAGAAGAAAAACAAGTAAATTAAAGATTAATCGTTAAATTGCCTCTACATTACATGCCTGGGGCATAAATTCATTTAGCTGTAATTCTCAGGCAAAATGTGAAATTAATTATGCGTTTTGTTTTCCATCGTATCAGCGCGCGAAGTGAAATATTTTCAGGTGAAGTCTAACATGAAGCTATATCCTTGCAGAAATGCTCAACAAAACATGGAAACTGAATCGCTCGTGAAACGTTTATTAAAAGGCAATACATTATCTGTGTACACACACACACACACACTGGTACAACCGGCATGTATAGACCGTAAATTCCGAATAAACTTCGATCCCGATGATCGATGCGACCTAACTTAAGCAGTCAGGCGTGCGACCCTCTGCTGAGCGGGAGTTTTACGCGTGCATGAGGATACATAGAGGAGTAAAAGTCCCTTCGAGAGATTGTTTTAAATTTCGTCGAAACAGGAGAGAGAGAGAAGGAAGAGGGAGATGCCATATCTATAGACCGAGCGAACCATTCCACTCCTCCAAATTAGGATAATCCCCGGAAAGCACGCCAATTGTTCTCGCAACTGAGATATAGTTCCCCAGTTCGCCGCTCAAGCATCCAATATCTGGCCGCGCTTGCGTTTGTGGGGATAAAATAGCAAACGAATTCACGCCCACGAGACGAACATATTGCACGAACATTTCGAGTTTCCTAAACAAAAAGGTTGGTTACAGAGAGAGAGAGAGAGAGAGGGAGGGAAAAAGAGAGTTTTATTTCGCGATTGGAGTGGCGCGTCATTCGAAGCAAAAAAAATGCCCCCGTTCTCCTTACATACATGTACGCATTTTTTATCTCTCTCGTCGCGAACCTTATACATCTCCATCTCTCGCAATGCTTTTTTCATAATGACAAAAACGATGCGACGCAGCGCAGGGGCTCGTATCGCATAATCCCTCGAGGTTTTTCCGTGGCGCACGCACTCTCCCTTCCCTCCATCTTGCCCTCCCCTAACTCTATTTCCCCATCTCTGGCCTCTCGACTACTCCCCCTTTCTCATGGACATCCCCATCCCTTATGGCTCTCCTCCGAATTCCTCTCCTCCTAACCCCATTATTTTATCCTCGTCCTCTCATTGTCTCCCGGTTATACTCCGGTCATTTCTCTCTTTGCTCTAGAATTTCATAGCGTCACACTACGAATTTTCTTACATAAAGATTTTTTGTTTGGATTTTTGCCGAAGGAGAAACTATCCTCTCGTATCAATCACATAAATGTATTTTAAAATCGAATTCAAGATTTCAACGGAAATACATGTTTTAAGGTCCCCTGAACACGTTTTGACTATTTTCTCGATGATGTCTGTCTCTCAGTCTGTCTGTCAGTCTGTTGACAGTCTGTCTGTCATTCTGTCTGTCAGTCTATCTGCCTGTTTGTCTGTCTGTATGTGATAGATTTTTGTGGGCGCTCTAACTCAAAAACTATTTATCAGGTCAACGCAAAATTTTATATTTAACATTTTTATAAAAGTTAGAAGATCTGATTACTTTTTGGTAAAAGTCGGTCTACCGGAAGTGGGTGTTTACTCTTGTCACTTATCCGTTATTTTGAAATATTTGCTTTAATATTTGATAAATGTAAATATGTATCGGAATAAACGTTGTAGGAAATTTTATTTTCTACAACCTTTGTTTGAAACATTTTTCCATATAATGCATTGTTTAAGAGATGCCTTATATTTTTAGCTGCCACCACCACGCCACCTACCGAAGACTATTGTTAACAATTGACGCTTAGTTACGTCTTAGTAATGCTCCTTTTTCTTTTCTTAATTGTCAACCGGAAGTAAATATTGACAACGATCCCAGAGCTAACAACACGTAATTTGCCATATAAACATGGAGAAAGTCATGTGTTGCCCACATCAGTTTATTTTACTGAACGAAAGAAACTTAAGAATCGTGTTTATTGCGGCCGACATATCAATAAATTACTTTTCTGCCAAAATATGCTAACCTCTCGTAATATTGACGCTTCATGGCGTCTTCCTGGCAAACCTCGCCCGTTATATTCTTCTCTCACTACCTTGAAACTTAACACCATGCGAAAGAAAGGACCACGGCATACATCCGCTACTACCTAATCTCACGTTTGTCTATGCGATTTGACTTCTGAAATTTGAATTTTTCCATTCATCCAAATGTTTTTCCGTTAAACGTCACCTTTATACGGAAAGTACTTTTTCAGATTGTCCATCTGCCATTCGCTCTACTTCATCCAATCTCCTAGACGAAGAAAAACGAGTTTATTTTGGTCTTTATTGTAATACGCGACCTCGTGTATTTAGAAACGTTGCGTTTTTTATTCTCTTCTCCGCGAGGCATCGCATTCCTTTCGAATCCTTTTCTTTTCCTTCTGCCTGCCCTCTTCCTTTCACTCTTTAAGACCTTACCATCACCCACTCACATAAGTTATACATCGCTCCCGCATGCTACCTTCTTATTCTCTCTCATTCTGTCCACTTCAATCCATTCCCCCTCCCTCGTCTGCCCTCCCCCCATGAACCCTTTTAATCCTTTCACCCACGTCCCCGTGAGGCCCTTCTTCTCCCATATTTTCCTCCTACCTTTCCTCTTCGCAATCCTCTCTCTCTCTTTCTCTCTTGTTTCTCTCCCACGCGCTTATAAGTCTTTCTCTCCTTCTCACCCCCTCTCTCTCTCCCCTTTCTCTCCCTTCCTTTCCTTCTACATCACTCCCTCTTCTCTCTTTCTCTTCCTCTTCTTTTCACTCTCTCCTTTCTCTTCCTCTTCTTGTCTTTCCCTCTCTCCCTATCTCTTTCTTCCCATCTCTTTCCTTCTTTCTTTCTTTCCATCTTTATCTCTCTTTCTACCCCTAGATCACTCCCTTTTCCTTTCTCTCCCTCTCTCTCTTCCTCTTCTTTTCTCTCCTCCCTCCCATCCTTTCTCTCCCTCTTTCTTTTTTCTTTCTCTCCTTCTTCCTTTTTTCTTTCTCTCCCTCTTCCTTTTTTCCTTTCCCTTTTCCTTTTTCCTTTCTCTCCCTCTCTTCCCCCTATCTCCTCCCTCTTCCTTTTTTCCTTTCCCTCTTCCTTTTTCCTTTCTCTCCCTCTTCCTTTTTTCCTTTCTCTCCCTCTTCCTTTTTTCCTCTTCCATTTTCCTTTCTCTCCCTCTCTCTTCCCCCTATCTCTCCCTCTTCCTTTCTCTCCCTATTCTCGGCTCACGGCTTTCCATTCAGCGCTGGGGCATCAGAAACAAATGACGTTGACCGAACGTGTGTAGATAGAGAGAGAGAGATCTGTGAAAAAGTCAGATGCCCCCGCGTTCATCGCGATCGCCGCAAGAAAGTTATTGTTTCTCCTCTTCGTGTCTCGGTCAGTTTCCTCAAAAGGTCCACCAATTCAGTATGTCCGTCCTCGCTGAATGTTTTAAATAACACATTTTGTCTCGGTAACCAGACGAACGAGTAGCCTGTTTAATAATTGCGGGCGGAAGAAGGCATTGTTTCTTAGTTGACGATGGGTTGCTGATAATCAAATGCGCTTTATTCCCCAAAATATAACGTATTTTTGTCAGCGTTTTCTTAGCTAAGCTTTAATTTGTAATGATTTAACGCTCCATTAACACGAATTTAAACAATATTTCAAATTTTTATCGGTATCATTTTATGGCATTAAAATCACAGAGTAAATCGCTGAATCTGTGATCCACTTTTTTATTTTTCTCGATGGAAATAGGCGAAAACGTTTCGAATCGAGAAATTCCATCAACTAAGTGAATATATTGATCGATTTTGTTTTGAATCGCGGCTCAGCGGAGCGAATTCAAGTGAAGGTTTGGTTTTATTTTGAAGACAAATAAAATTAAAATTTCTCAACAGTCCTCGATGTATGTTAGAAATCGATAAGAGTTTTAACACGTTGGATGAACAAGGTATAAGCCGACTCTAGCTATAAAAAAAATAAGATAAAGCTCTTAAGTCGTTCTTTTCCCTTTAGAATACGAAAATAAAGCACTTTTAGATGCCCGAAGTTTCCCGTCTACTGAACATTTCGCCCGTCTAACTCAAAAAAGTGCACAAAATCGGCGTTTCCTTCCGCCGGATTATGAAAAGGCTCCAGTGTTTATTTTCGTTACGATTGTCGCAATGAAACGTCCCTGCAATTATCTGTGATCTCACCATAAAAAAATACATTTTACATGGCGTGTCGCGAGCATCTTTTCCGAGATTATGAGAAGCAATATCCTCAAGAGTCGTATTTCCGCGAGAACCCGAGCGTGGGCGAACAAGACGGCTAAATCAGTCCTCGGCTTTTTTTCACCCTCTGAGGATTACGTAAGATGGCATTTCAAAAAGAAAGAAAATATAACGTACCGAAACGAGAAAAAGCAATCTCCTCAGAAATCTTAAATATTCTCGCTAGCTGGGGGAAAAAGCCCGCGGAGAAAACGGAAAAGAATGGGCCGAAAAAATGGATGAATGGTTAACGAATAAAAAAATGAAAAACGCGTTGCGAAAAAAATCCGGCGCGGGACAAGAGAGGAGTAATGCGCGAAAATGGAATGGAGGAGAGAAGAAAGGAGAAGCGGATGAAGAGAAAAGGAGATATGTGTATTTACAAAACGGAAACCGTGGAGAAGCGATAGAGAAAGGGTTTCCGAGCACGTGGTCTCGAGGATTAATCGTTAACGTTTATCGAGGCTTGGGAACGGTCGAGACGATAAGGGTTACGGTATGGGTACGTGAGGGTGCTGCTTTGGACGCGAGGTGGACCGGAGCGGAAGAGGCTGTAAAGGTGGAGGGGGAGGGAAAATAAAAGAGAAGCGAAAAAAAAGAACTCGACCCTTCCGAGCTCAGGTGCATTTAGTAAGGTCGCATCGCTGGGAGGTTCAAAGAGCCGCCGGGGGAAAGCGCATGGCGCTCCAATCGTCTCCTATCACGCAGATCCCATCTCAGATCCATTATGCTCGGCGTTCTCTTGCTCCTCCTTTCTCCCATCCGCTTCCTCTGACCCTCGCCTTTTTCCTTCCTGTAACCCTCACCAATTCCCTTTTTTCAACCTCTCTCCTTCTCTCTCCATTGCTCTCCCTCTCCCCCCGCTCTTCTCTCTTCCTTTCCTCTCTTTTATTCTCTCTCCCTCTCCTCTCTCCCACTCCTCTCTCCTCTCTCTCCCTCAACTCTCTCTCCCTCTCCTTTCCCTCCCTCTCCTTTCCCTCACTCCCCTTACCCTCCATCTCCTCTCCCTCCCTCCCCTCTCTCTCCCTCTCCTTTCCCTCTCCCTCTTTCCTCTCCCTCTCTCCTATCCATCTCTCCACTCCCTCTCCTCTCTCTCCCACTCCTCTCTCCCCCTCTCCTTTCCCTCCCTCTCCTTTCCCTTCCTCCCCTTACTCTCCATCTCTCCCTCCCTCCCCTCTCTTCTCCCTCCCCTCTCTCCCTCTCCCTCCCTCCCCTCTCTCCCTCTCCCTCCCTCCCCTCTCTCCCTCTCCCTCCCTCCCCTCTCTCCCTCTCTTCTCCCTCCCCTCTCTCCCTCTCCTCTCCCTCCCTCTCCTCTCTCCCTCCCTCTCCTCTCTCCCTCCTATCTCTCCCTCTCTCTCCTTCCTCTCTCTCCTCTCCCTCTTTCCTCTCCCTCATTCCTCTCCCTTTCTCCTATCCATCTCTCCTCTCTCTCCCACTCCTCTCTTCCACTCCTCTCTCTCCCTCTCCTTTCCCTCCCTCTCCTTTCCCTCACTCCCCTTTCCCTCCATCTCCTCTCCCTCCATCTCATCTCTCTCTCTCCCTCCCCCTCCCCTCGCTCTCCCTCTCCTCTCCTCTCCCTCCCTCTCTTCTCTCCCTCCCTCCCCTCTCTCTCCTCTCCCTCTCTCCTCTCCCTCTCTCCTCTCCCTCTCTCCTCTCCCTCTCTCCTCTCCCTCTCTCCTCTCCATCTCTCCTCTCCATCTCTCCTCTTCCTCTCTCCTCTCCCTCTCTCCTCTCCCTCTCTCCTCTCCCTCTCTCCTCTCCCTCTTTCCTCTCCCTCTTTCCTCTTCCTCTCTCCTCTCCCTCTCTCCTATCCCTCTCCTCTCCCTCTCCTCTCTCTCTCCAGCTCTTTTTTCTCTTTTCTATCGCCATCTCTTCCTCCCATCTCTCTTTCTCTTACCTTTCTCTCCTTCCACTCTCTTCTATATAGAACTCTTTCTCCATATCCTTTCTCTCTCGCTTTTCTACTCTCCCTTTCTCTTCGTTCCTATTCCTCCCTCTCATCTATCTCCTATTTCTCTCCCTCTATTTTTACCTCAATTTATTTTCCCCCTTTCTATCTTCCTTTCTCTTCCTCTCTCTAACGTTTCTCTCTCTTCACTCTCTTCCTTTCTTCCTCTCTATCTCATCCCTGTCTCCCTCTCCCTCTATTTCCCTCTCTATATCTACCTCTCTACTACTATTCCCCTATCTTATTGTTCTCCCTCTCTTTTACTCTCTCCCTCTCATCTCTTCCTCTCTATCTCATCCCTATCTCCCTCTCTATCTCATCCCTATCTCACTCTCTATCTCATTCCTATCTCACTCTCTATCTCATCTCTACTCTATCTCTCTTTCCCCCTCCATCTCCACCTCTCTGTTCCTTTCTCTTCCTCTCTACTACCCTTCCCCCTATCCTATTTTTCTCTCTCTTCCTCTCTCTCTTCCTCTCTCTTTCTTCCTCTCTCTCCCTCTCTCTCTCCCTCTTCCTCTCTCTCTCTTCCTCTCTCTCTCTTCTCATTCCATCTCTCTCTTCTCCATGCATAAGCCTTATCTGTCCCGTGGCTTTCCCAAAACACGCCGACACGCAACGATAGAGAAAGAGAGAGAGATACCGGAGGAAAGGAAGTGAAACACACGACCTATATCTTCACCTTGTTTCCCCGAAGGATATCAATTGAGGTATTTTCCTTCTTTTGTTTCGACGGTGGGACTGTCCCTTCCCTACTCCTCCCCAACGCCCTTATCCTTTCCTCCATTCACTCTTTTTTCGCCTCTGTCTCTCTGACTCCCTTTCATCCGTTTCGCTTTTCGTCCCCCTTCTCCGAAACGGAAGTTCCCTTCCCTTCTCCCTTTTATCCCTTCGGACCCTTTTGAACGGGCGAACTTCTCTCCTTTCCTCCTCGGAGCAAAAATAACTCATTTTCCTCCAGGATACTTCACTCGGTCACGCATTTCTGCGACTCCTTCCGAGTATCGCTCGCCACGAGAGTAGAGTGAGCGGGGTTTAATAGAAACCGTCGGCGCGAGATCAGTTGTCTCGATAATCTCGCAATGGAGGTAGTGCCAAAAATAAAAAAACACCCGAGACCGAACAGTTGGCGAAAAGAAAAGAAATATTCAGATAGAAAAATGGTCACGCTAAGTGTTTTCGCGTTATTTTTTAATTCCTCTTTCTTCTCGCGAACATTTCAGTTGAACGCCGCTAATGGAAGAGAAATGGTATTTTTTGAACGGCCATTACCCACGTGAGGACATCGGGAGAATAATTTTCAACAGTTGACATTAATCGCTCGGTTTCTCAGTTTCTTTTTTTTATCGGTCCGATATGATGTCGTAACTTTGGCAACAGAATGTCGCTGAGTGCGTAAAAAATGCGACATTGCATTGGACTATTTCGCTAAACGTGCTGTGAAACCGAATCAACAAAAAAGGGCTACTCTTTTTTAACATAGAGTTATCTCTTACAATAAGAAGAACCTCAGTTCAGGTGAATAAGGCAATATTTATTTTTAAAAGAAATTTCATGTATAATAAAGCCCTTTTAAGTAAACGTGCTTATTTGGGCATTTAGGTCGCGAGCGAATGTGCCGTCCCAGGTGCTTTACCAGATGGGAACATTTGGTTTAGGGGGCCACACCAAACTCCTTAAAGAGCCACATGTGGCCCGGAACCCTCAGGTCGCCGTCTCTTGAGCTAAACGGTAGAGAATATAAACTTTTATGGAATTTCGCCGATCTAATTTTTCTGTTTCAGCCAGGTATTCCATTATGAATGCGACTATAGATGGCAGTAATTTCGTGGTGACTATTTCAGAAGAAAAGAACAATTATGTAACTTCCACACATATTTATCTGCAAGACTTGCTTCGCTAAATAACTATCATCATCAGGCTAGTTGTTCTTTTCTTCTGAAATATGATTATCAGTTACCACGAAGTTGAGTCCAATTGTTTAGATAACATTCTTGGTGACTGATGAGGTCGTCCAACTAGTTTCGAGTTAAGTGCGTCCACTGTTTTATTTTCGTGCCGGACCTTCTGCTTCATTGCGGTTGCGTGGGAATGGCCTCTTCAACGCGTTCGCGGCGCATTTTTTTGTGTTCCGTCATTTGGCCCCTAACGCACTCCGTTTCTTTTTTATCGCTGACCGAGCGTTATCGCTCCATCTCTCGCGAAAAAAATTCACGAGCGAAACGCGGAAAACCTTTACGCTGTTTTAATTCGAAATTATAATAATGAAGATATTTATTGTCGTTTTTGTGAATTAAAATGAACAAACTCTCAAAGGGCACGTAATATTTGAGTCTTGTTCGTATTCAGCGTTCCGTAAATTTTAATCTCCCTCTTCAGTTGTCTGTGTTTTCATAGGACAGCTTACTTTTCTATTTAAAAATAGATAGATAGATATAGGTCTTTGTTAGGGCGAGATTGAGACTAAACAGTCTCCTCTTCCATCTAACCCATGATATGATCATAGAAAAAAAAGGTATCTACTAGAGCAGTGCTGGCGAACCTATGGCACGCGTGCCAAGGATGGCACCCGGAAAGATTTTGGTTGGCACGCCACAAAATGGAGTAAGAAATAAAATGTGCCACTCGCTAATACAGCGACATGACAAAAATTACCCCAGAAATATAATAAATGCATTGAAACGATGCGAGAGAGAGGCTTCGTTTACCAGTGGTACCGTCGGTTATATTATGATTACGCGCCGGCGGCCCAATATGCCCCTGGGATCAGCACAAAATTTAGTATTTGACATTTTTATTATATCGTTAATATCTGATAAGTTTTTAATGGGATTTGTCAAACGGAAGTTGAGGCCTTACATGACTCCGTTCATGTCATGCGTCTTCTTCATTACGTCTTTTATTAAATCGTTTTTACTTATAATGATTTTTATGAGATAACTATTTTTTCTTCTAAATCGAGAGTGCCACCTTCACCAAAGATGACAGTATCCATTAATGTAACCTATTTTTCGTTAGCGTTTAATATTATTTGTCAAGTTTTGAAGAATTCGATACATAACGAAAAAACTATATTTCTTACTTTGTTTTCGATATATTTCTTCCTGTGTGGGAAAAGACATACTATATGCTATATTCTACGAATAGACTCGGGTAAGATTTTTTTTATGATACTGACACGCGAAGAGGCAAATTTTCTCTTATTAAGGTAATTTTGGCACGCGAGCTAGAAAAGGTTCGCCATCACTGTACTAGAGAGTCTACCGCAGTGTACTTAGGGGGCATTCATTTAGTACGTACACACAGAGGTGGAGGAGGAGTGTTTGAAGTTTGCGTATACCCTGTGTATGGAAGAAGAAGTAAGGCCAAGTAGCACATACGAACGTATAATAAAACAAACTATATAGAGATAGATTGCTGTTAAGTTTTTAGCCTGCAAATGTTTGAAACTGGCACATCAAATTCTGTTCTCTAATATTATACTTCATAGACCACTCTGTAGTATAAATACAAAGTTCTATGAAATGTTATATTATAAATAATAATTATATAATATATTATAAATAAATAATATAAATTAATAAATAATCTTCATAATTTAATTACAAAATGATTTTTGCGAAGTAAGCGCTAACGCACTTACGTACGGGGGAGGGGGTAGAAAAAAGTACACCATGCAACGAAGGAGGAGAGGGGGTCGTCGAAAATGGCTGATTTTTGGCGTACGCACTAAACGGACGGCCCCTAATTGGAAGATTTTTTTACAGGCGCGGCTTCGGAGGAGATACCGGGTGCGCGGGGTGCCGACGTTGGTGCTCATCGACGCGGAGACGGGCCGCGCCATCACGGGTGCGGGCAGGGACCACGTGCTGCACGACCCCGAGGCCAACGGTTTCCCTTGGCGCCCTCGCAACCTCCTAACCGTACTGTCGGAGGGCGCACTGGTCGACAAGGACGGCAGGCGCCACAACTACAACCTTCGGGCGGAGGACGAGGACGGAAGCGAAGAAGGCACGGTGCACGGCCTCTATTTCTCCGCTAACTGGGTAAGTTTCAGTGGCAGATCCAAGGAGGAGGGGGTGGGGAGCTTGGATAACCACAATGCCCTTCCCTTGGATAACCTCATTTGTCCTCCACTGGGTGCATTCTTAAATTCAATCCGCGCAAAATTCCTTGATCCTACTCGGCAGATTAGCTACGTATGGCAAGGGAAAGGAAGATTCTGATAGTGGCAGGGATTTGCAAAATATAGGGTCGTCGACGGTGGCGGGTTCAAGATGGAGGAGTGGCGTAGGGGGAGCGATCGCCCCCTCCTTGGGAAGTTTCTTAATCCGCCCCTGGTTAGTCTGCAGTTAAAATGTTTCAAGTGAAAATCGTCTTTACTCTAAACGTGAATATCAAATTGCAGGACGGACGGCAAGTTCCATTTTCCTTGTCAAGTAGACATTTACAACAACAAGACTGAATAATTTACTTGTTGAACATACGAAACAGCTCAGTGCAGGGTCATATTATAACTTAGTTTAATCCTAAAAAATGTATTTTCGTTGTATGTCGTGGATTCGCTTTTGGATAATTAAATCAAATTATGTATCGTTGTTTTGGAATATATGTGGGATCGAGAAATTGAAGGGTTCTATTCCGTCAAATCATAATCTTCCTCTCATTTTATGGCCCTGCCTGCTAATGTATATTCAGGCAACTTTCATAACTCCTTTTTGGTATTGAAAATATTTTCCAACCTATAAGAGACAGTCCGTTTGGTTTAATCACATATGAAAAAACTACTTTCAACCGCCTGTATATTACTCTCTTATTTACGATGATAACTCATCTGTCAGGAAAGTACATCTTAAAAATTGACATTATTCTTCTCCACGTCCATCACGTCATACAAGCCACTGAGGGTAATATGTTGGAGGAGGTTTTAATTATTCCAATTTATCTCGAGACTTTTCCAACCTGACTTAACATACCCTTTTAATATATTGAAGCAAACGATCGGTTCCTCTCACAGTTCTCCAATTATATAGTATATATTATTAACACGCATATTACCAAATACGGGTGCGTTAGAAGATTGCGACTGCGTCACCAATGGCAAGCATTTTTCCGCGAAAACCAACAAAGGCTCTGTGTCTGTTTTTTAAAACTTTTATTTAATGAGCTCTTTAGATCTCTTTTCTCGTCTGTATGATTCAGGCTTCCTAAAGTAATTCAGAGTTATACGTAATTATGGGAACGTTTTTTTTCAAAGAAGTCGCGTTTACACCAAGAGGGTTTGGACTCATTTAGTTCGCAAAGAAGAAAATAAGGAAAAAATCAAATTATTTGACTGGAGGAGTGAGGTAATTTGTGCTCATAAGCAATTTTTTCTACGACTCGCAATGCCATTAACGGAAAATGTGTTTTTTTAATCAGTCGTTTTTATAACTGTCTCCGAAAGAAGAGGTCGGGTAGGAAAAAAATCATCCCGGGAAATATGGAAGAATAATTGAATTCAATACTCGGATTCACAAAAAAATAAGACTTCGCCGAGAAGAAGAACATCTCGTTTCCTCTCAACGGGCCACCACGGCGGACCAATCGCTGTGTTTGCGAGCGTAGCGACGTTGCACCTCCTCCCGGCAAGTATCCTTCGCTCGTTTTTAATTGGATTGTCCATGGAGGCAGTTATCCTTTCAGAGCTAGCGTTCAGTCGCTCGAGAATTTAAGGGAAGCTTGATTAAATCTCCGGGAAGAATAATCTCATTCGTCCGAGACGTACTTCGTTTATTTCGTCTCTCGACACGCAAGAAGATTTTTTCATATAAACAAACAAAGAACACGCGGCGTCTGCTGCGTACCAGATACGTTCTTAGACGTCTTTTTTTCTTATTGAGAAGAAAATGTCGGCGAGGTCTGCGAAGTACGACAACCCATTATGGATTCCTTTTGTTCGGGTATGAATTCGCTCGCTCGAACGTTCTTTATTTGCAGAAATGGGAAAAATAAAGAGAGTCGAGGAGCCATTTACTCGAAATAAAAAACGACGACTTGTAACGTTTTTTTCCTCCGCATTGGCGATGTGACGCAAAGTTCGTTATTGTCGCGTCTTCCTCGGTGAATGGCGAATCAAATCCATTGTGCCTAGTCGCGGAAACGCTCCTGTTTTTTTTATTTTGTGCCCTCATCGCTGAAAGAATGAGTGCAAATTTCATTTCTACGATTTCAGAGGCCGGTCGCCAGAAGCATGAACAGGATGATTCATTAATTTGGCATCGTCGGGTGAAAAAAATCATGGATATGCGAAGTGAACAGACGGCATAGTGCTGTGGAACATTCGATCCGGATTTTCTCCTCGGTGATGTGCAGAAGGACGCTATCGAAGTGCGGCGTTTCTGTAAATACTGGAATTTATGGACGTCCTTTGTACATTCATGCCATAAAGGATTTTACTTGATGAAGGTTTGTTTTATAATGTGGTGCATTGTACGGCAAAGAAAACGTATGTTTAAAATAAGTTCCGCTTGCCGCAATGGGAATTGCATTTTCTTCGGATTTTTCGTGCAGCCAGTAAGCTATTGGAATTCATAGAGAGAATGGTGCGGAAACAGCGAGAAACATTCTCTTTATTATTGGTTAGACTGCAGGTTGATTATGTTTTAAGTACCTGTTTGGGCATGGCTGGCCCGATAGTATTCTCGAGTGCGGGTAAGAATGATTTTGGGCGCCCCTAATACAAGTAATTTGCGAATAGCCAAAATCGCGAATAAGTTTTCGGACTCGAATAAATTTTAACCTAATTAAGCTATGGAACACAATGCGTGACAATAATCAGAATAATACAAAAAGAAAAAAGCAGCGGGTGGCGGAATGACGTGACGTTAGATACCTGAAAGAACATGCGCGAAGATGCTCGATCGCCAATTAGCGAATGACTGTATACGTGCATCGATGAAAACCTCTCTTAACTTTGCACACCTAGACCAGCGGAAGAAAATTGTAAGCACGCTCCTGTAAATCACCGAATAAATGTCAGATTTCGTTTTCAGACTGAAGAACGAGATAGTCACTTTCCTCAAAATGATCTAGCTCCAGAAACAATTTCCTTCGCTTATAGATGTACATAATTTGTTAATTTTTATATCAAATCGCTCGTGTTAATAATATTAATAATAAATACTAATATTAATTTGTTTGGAAAAAATACGCGAGCATTAACACGCTTGTCACACCATTTTAAATATTGAACAGAGTATAGGCTGCATGGCTTTCGGTTTCACCGCGTTGTTCGGCTGTTGTAGACGACGTTTCGCGGGCGTTGCAGTCGGCGTCCTCAGGTCATCTGCAACGCCGGCGAAACGTTGTCTACAACAGCAGAACGCCGCGAAAGCCTTTGCACCATTGAATAAACTATATTAAAAATACTTACTTGCACTTCTTATGCTAAATACCTAGAGAATTTGAGTGCGCGAAAAGAAAAGAGCATTTGTTTATTCTTTCAATAAGATTATGCCGTGTGTATGACGCATACTCAAAGAACCCCTGACTCAATCTAGAAGTGACGAGACACTTGAAACCATAGCGGGAATTCGTTTACACTCAAATATTCGGGAGACCGAAACTTATGGGAACTTAAGTTCCCTTTCGATCCTTAGTCCCCGTTTACACCAGATTCCAAGCCTGATTCCAAGGTTGAGGAATGTCACGTGACACAGGTGACGTCTTTGTTGCGCGTCGCGTTAAGAGGCGGAATGGGACGATTCAGCGCCGGCTTTTCATCTCAGGGATGATTCAGCGCCGGCCGTTTCAGCGCAAGCGGTTTCATTATAAGTAGATAAATTATTATTGTACTTCTTTATAGATACAGTTACATTTAAACGTGCTATCTTAAATTAGAAATAAATACTTTTATTGCTTTAGATGAAATTATTTCAATAATACTCCAACTCGACCCCCTCCCCCGGGTTGGGTAAGTTAGTTAAACTGTTTTGGTTTCTTCCCACGTTCACTGTCCCGCTCCCCCGAGTTAAATATATAATTCAAACGAATAATTTTTAAATGGAAAATGGGAATATATATATTAACACATTAGTTAAATAATTGCACATAAAACAATAAAAGGGTATTTATTTTTGATTGAAGATAGCACGATATGTTACTCATAAATTCCGTCGTATAAATGTAACTGCACGTATAAATGTAACTTTCTATAAATAAATAGAATAATAATTTATGTACTTATGATGAAACGGCCTGCGCTGAAACGGCCGACGCTGGATCGTCCCTGCGATGAAACGCCGGCGATGAACTGGCGGCGATGAAACGGTGGCGCTGAAACGTCCCAGACCCTTAAGAGGATCTCCCGCGAGGAGATTTTTTTCAGGAGAGTTTATCTCTTGAAACGAAAACTCCAGTCTCTTCACCGTATTGATCGAGATTGGTAAATTATTTTTACCTGTCATCATCATCATAGGCAGTCTGTCCGTAGACAGACCCGTGATTATTCGTGGTTAAACCTGGTTCTCCATATACTCCTATTTTCCGCTGTTCTCTTCATAACTTGATAACTCTCTTTCCCTTTCAAATCGTCTATCAGCTGAAACTTTTTCCTACCTCTTTCCCTTTTTCCATCTAGTTTTCCTTCTAACACGTCTTTAATTATACTCTCTCTCCTCAGATAATGTCCAACCCAGTTTGCCTTCCTCTTTCTGATAGTCTGTATAATCATTCGCTTCTCTCTTACTCTTCGTAGCACTTCATAGTTTTTAAACCTATCTGTTCATTTTATCTTCAGCATTCTCCTCCAAGTCCACATTTCACAGCTTTCCAAGCTTTCCTTAGCATCCATGTTTCTGCCCCGCACAAAGCTATACTCCATACATAGCATTTTATGAACTTCTTGCGGATATCTTCCCTTATATTCCCCGTAAGTAGGTTTCTTTCTTCTGAAAGTCGCTTTTGCTTTTCCTATTCTAGTCCTCATCTCATCCGTACATTTTTCTTCTCTTGTTATGATGTTTCCAAGGTATTTATACTCTGAAACTTGTTCTAACCTGTATATATATATATATATATATATATATATATATATATATATATATATATATATATATATATATATATATATATATATATATACATGATAATATTAATGTTAATAGACTTATACGAGCAAAACATTTGTTTGTACGACACAAGAAAAGGATTCCCACAACCGCCTAAAGACGGATGCTATACTGCAGGCAATTTGCGTTGAATTGGGAAAGATTAGAGCTGATGCAACTATCGCAGAGATCAAAGTAAAAGCGAAAACAAATTAAAAGTAAGAATATTCCGTCTTTCTTAATTAATTTTTATACGTATTTGCGACTTTCAATAGTAATTCTTTGTTCAAAAAACGAAAACTGCTTCGCTCATCTCTTCAGCACTTCCGAGATTTCACCCAACACGATCGGATTTTTCTTTTTACTGTTAGACACAGCTAATAAAACCGCTCCTGTAGCAGCAGCCAAAAGAGCAGATTTTCTTTCTGGATCCATCTTACTACGCACGCTACTGCAGGCAGACTATTCAGCCAGTTGCCTGATTTCAGGCACGAAAACGGCAACGTGCAAGCGGGGACTAAACGCTCTACATTTTAATTCCCATTTGTTCGCAGCAAGGTGGCCGCCCTTATATCCGGCCGCCCGTGGCTTTCGTACGCGTTTCCCACGCCTTGAGCAGGCCCTGTACATGGGATCCGCATAAGAAAAGGCCCAACCGGAATTAGAAAATACTAGGGGACTTACTTATCCCTACGCGCTCCTCGCCTCAATAAGCTGAAAATAATTTTTCGTAATTCTTCTTATCATGGTGCATATTTTTTGTCCAAAAATTTTCTTTCTCCGACATACTGTTTCTGAAATGTAAATATTTATTTTAACATTTTAAACGGCCGCCATTTCGAAAACTGTCTCCAATTCATAACACCTTTTCTCTTGATTATCTAGTAAGTAATCATTTCCTCAAAGCAATGTACTGAGTCCTTGACTTCGTATTTCCTCTTCTTGCCTAGCAACCTTCCTTCGATATCTATTTATACAAATTTCATTCTCATCGCGTCGTTTTTAGCCTACTTTCCAGAATGGAAATAGTCTTCTAGTTTCATCGTTGTGTCTGTCTGTCTGTCCCCCATATTAACTTTTGAACCAAGAAACCGAGTTTCATACTTGGTGGAAATATCTTGCTACTTGGGCCGAGCTCCCGACGGTAATTTTTGTTGCGAAGGTTGAGAATCCCGAGTTCGATTACAGGAACTATCTTTCCCATGTAATTTACATGGGAAATGTGAAATCCGTCGTGTAATTTTCTCTTGCACATTAAAATATCGTAGAACTAATGTCGGAGCGATTTTTGTACTATTCTCTGAGGAAAGGAATGAAGATTGTAATTTTTATCGTAGAATGTTGCTTTTAGGTAGTATTTCTTAGAATTTCGCGTAAATACTGGCAATTTTGCTGTTTTTATCACTCATTACGAGAGTGTTGTCATGGCAATAACTATTGTTGGACTCGGATTCGATGTAGTACATACATACATACATACATAATGATATAGACGTTTCTTACAGAGGAGGAGGAGGAGGATATAACATATAGGAGGATACTAATGTTTAGGCACTTCCAGATGAGATGGAGATTCGAATTTTGTTTCATAGGTAGGATTTTGTGCAAAACCGATTAGAAAAAACGAAAATCTTGAAAAAGTGCAACAAGGCGGCCGCTAAAAATTCGCAATTGTTTAAACAAATTTTCAAGGTTTATATATTTCCGAATGTGCCACGGAGCTGAATTTTTTTTTAGAGGTAGAATTCGTAAAAAAAACGAAATAGGTATTATACAAATTTTGATATTTTATTTTGTTTGGCAGTTAAAAATTCTTAAAATTTAAATAAATTGGTAGATGCTTAGACACTACGCCGTAAGTTAGGGAGCTAAAAATTTTAAATTATTTAGACATTTGCCTATGTAAACGAATAAACATTTAAATTTAAACAATTAGATAAATGCTATTTCACCTCTAATTGTACTATAAAATTAAAATTTGGCAGAAATGTGTGGCATTATTAACTCAATGTGGGAAAGGTATAATATTTCGAAAATTGCAAAAGTTAGTGATTGTTTTACTCCATTATTTTTCCATAATGAAAAAACAAAAACCCGTCCAGAGGAGAAATCTTTATAATTAAAGAAATATTTCTCATGATGAAATATATCTCTGAAAATTTAATGTTTTTTTCAAGGTGAGATTAAATGCTTGCAGTATGCAAGCACCTTCTACTAGTAGTCAATATAAGTATTAAAATATATGATTTAATGGAAAGTAGGCATCATAAGTTACGTTTGGATCATCTTGCTTTCTCTCTTTCTCTTTTTTTAATATCCCGCAATATTATTCCTGAGGGTAATCGATGGTAAAATATTCCAGATATCTGAGAATTACAGGAGTTCTTTCTGCTTTATCCCGGCGACGCGACGAGCCAGCAAACATTCTCGCACGAGCGCCACCTCGAAGATGCCCGTTTTGGTGCGCGAGAAAAAATCGAAATCATCCGAGCAACTGCTTGGCGATATCAAGGCTGGATGGTGGGACCGCTACAAGCGACCCATCGCCAGCCTTGATACGCAAGAGACCCTCCCCAGGAACAAGCGTCCCCGCTTGTAGGGAGGGGTTGATGCCTATTTGTGCGAAGGGGCTTAAGAAGTAAACCGAGCTAGATAACCCGAGCAAGATTCGCATTAGAAGCAAACTCGTAATGCGACGGTACCAACCACCGCAGAGGTTGGCAGCTTCATAGCAAATCATCCGAACCGACCGCCATTTTGAGCGCTTCCAAAATTCTTCAGAAGCGAAATGTTTCCGTGTGTTATCTCTTCTGGCTGAAGGGAGATGCCGGAGAAACTATTCGTTGGAATTATAAATCACATCTCGCCATGAAAAATCGAACCGCGAAACTGTCCTTTCGGGAGAAGCTATGAAATGGGCTTCTACTTGATCGGATGTTTAGAAATAAGTTGCCGTTTTCTTTTGTCCGATTTTTTTATTTCGAAGTCTCAAGGCAGCAGGGAATGTTTGATGGTGTTTTCAGTCGTGCGTAGCCTCTTACATTAGGAATCTCAAATGGCACGGGGGCGCGGACGGATAAATTCCAAACTACTGATACTTGAACACACTTTCCAGAACAAATTTAACCTTTACCTCCCTGGAAGAACTTAAAAAGTCTCACTGCTTAAGAAATAAACTTTTATCGAGAGCTAAGTAATAGATGAGATTTAGATATCCCATTTCTTTAAAGTATCTCATAGCGTTACCATGGTTAGAGGGCACTTATTTACCTGAAGCGATGATGAAAGCTTTCGATACTCGCTTTTCCAGTACGCCATTGACGCCGTTGATTAAGCGTTTTACGTAATTTTACGAGAGTGACCTGAGGTACGTACCTTTGGTTTTTCAAGTGCTTTTGTCAAGGTTTGCTTAGTGAACAGAATGAATAAAATTTTTGTCAGAAGTCATAGAACTACCAAGATTACTGTCGTGGCATTTTAAGTCCGCGAATAAAAGACTTTTAAAGCAATAAGGAAAAAATGACAACTTTTCGACGAAAATAATTCACTAAGTATGTAACCGAACAAATATATAAAAAGATGTTCATTCGGAACAGAAAGAGTTTAACCGTAGTAGATTTCCTTGGTATTAAGTATTTTATATCATTTTTACATTTATTCTTCGTCCCATGATCGTTTCGTTCTTTTCACCTCGAATATCTGCTCGCGGCAGCATCATAATGATGAGAATGACTCCAAGAATAAACAAGCGGGTCGCTTTTTTGAGAAAATCTGCCCTAGGGCATCTGTTTAGTTGAACTTGGGCTCACAAACACGACAAAAACCTTTTTCCTCTAAACTCTTTGGTAATAGGCCAAGATTCATCTTGTTTTAGCTGTGCGATCTAAGTAGGCGAAGAAAAAAGCTGCACAAAGCAACAAAACGTTTCTTTTTTGCATTTGACGTTAAAAAAAAACTTTTGCGGCGCAATAGATGCGAACCAAGTCGTTAACGAATGGAATCGGTCCAGTTATATTTCTTAGTAAAACACATAACATGTTTTTTTCTTAGAAAAATCTTTCTGGTTTAACTCAGGCTAAAAAACCTCCCCTCTCTCGTCCGAACATAAACCTTCCGTTCCCTAAGGTTTAAATACCCTACCCTTTCAAATTCGTACACCGCAGACTTCTTTTATTTTCACAGTTCGGTTTCTTTTGGTCTCCCCAAGTGCTAACATCTTTCAGTGGATTGTCAGTTTGAGTTTGCTAGAGCAGTGTTTCTCAAACTATGGGCCGCGGCCCTACAGGAGGGACAAAAACTATTTTAGAAGTAAGATGAAATGTCAAAAAATAAAATTTTTACGTATAATAAAATTTTATCCGAGAATATTCGATAATACGACTTTATAAATATTAATAGTTATATATAATGAAGAAATTTGTATTAAAGTTTCTTATTTTTACTATTTTCATTTCAAATATTCGATATTGTCCTTAACAGCTGAATCCAGACTGCCGTTGTTACGGTTACAAAAGGAAAGCGTTCTTCGATCAGCTTGCCTCCTTCGTATCTCATCTTCGGCGCGTGTAATTTATAATCTTGGAGCAGCTTTGAGGTGCCCCTCAGGGTGAAGATTTACTCTCACTCGTCTCCAGCCCAAACATTCCCCTTTTCGAAAATTCCTCCATTCCCTTCAAATCGTAAAGCGCGCACTCTCCATTCCACTCCGTAAATCCTTCTTCCAGCGAACGCCGAAGCTGAAATCCCTCGCGACGACCCCCGCGTCAACACCCTCCCATTCTAGTAAACAAACGAAGACGGAGAAAGGTGTTCAAAAGTGTACACAAGGGGGAGAAAGCCATTTTCTCTCTTTCTCTCTTGCCATAAATGGAAAACAATGGGAGAAGCGAAAATCCTTTCCGTCCGTTGCTCCCAACGCCATCTCTCATCCCCTTATAGAACCACTAATCCTCTTGCATTGCCTTCTACAAAAGGGGGCATATTTTTTATTTACTTTGGTTTATTTTTTGTTTAAGAGCGAAGCGCATCCTTTACGTTTGGCCGTTTCTATTTTGTTACGTTAGCGCGCCTGAGAAGCAGTTGCGCAGGAGGGCGGTTTTTTAATTTTTGCGTTCTGAGGCTTTTGGTGAGATTTATGAAGGATCTCTCGGCAAAATAATATCTCAATGAAGAATTTTTCCTAACAATGGTATTTCATTAATGCACCTTTTTTCCAGTTCCGCCGTACAAAAGGGGTGACCTGATACTTTTTTTAAGTCAAAAACTTCTTTTGGGGAAAAAAGAAGCAGTGGGAACAATGACTCCTGAAAATAAACGAACTTTAGCGTTCCTTTGTAAACACGTGGCCAAATTAAAAACGCGAGGAACGGAATTACGCTGAACTTCAGGAAAAAGACTGTCGCCTCGACCAAAATATAAATGATGAGGTTCTGGAGCGTATCCCGAAGTGCAAGCCTAAAAAAATGCGTTTTTTAATGTGCATTTTGCCAATTCTTGTACCTACCTTAATAGAATAAAACTGGGAAATTCTGGAGGAATAAGTTAAAATAAAAACTTCTAATTTTGTCTTTAAGTTCCTGCTGCAATATAATACTAAATAACTTAACTAAAAATATAATTATAAAGAGAAAATTGTGCGTTTTCTTAAGCCTAAAAGAGAAAATATTCTTGCTTATGTTTTATAAACTTATATTACGAAATGTTTCTCATGCAGCTTTATTAGAGTCAGTAGTGGAACTATAATGCCGTAGAGTCAGCGAGCGATAGATTTAGGGGGTTCTGTTATTTTTTACGACCTGCTGATGCACCTCTTGCCTACGCGCAATGGGTATCTAAGAGGTAGTGCAATGAATAGTTAGAGTTCAAAGGAGGAGGGAAACCTGGTGCCGAAGAGCACCAAGAGGGCCAACGGCTTAACGTCCCTTCTGAAGTGAACGGAGTGTTGATTTGAGCGCGCTCCTCATTTCTCTTTTTCTCATTGCCTCGCCCTCGTCTCCTTAGTTCCAAAACGCACAAATATAGAGCCGGGCGTCCTCGGAAAAAATCTTATGAGGATCGAACCGGGTGCCGCTTTTAGCAGATCATAGCGGGGTCAACTCTCTAACCACGACGCCACCGGCTCTTAGGGTAGGGTGACCAACCATCCCAAATTTGGAGGGGCAGTCCCTCCTATTAATCACTCATCCCGCCTTGTTAAATGTCACAATTTGTGTCCCGATTTTTGAAAAATCTTGATTAATCTCCCAAAGTGTCATTAAAATAAGTAATAAAATTATTTTTGAGGTAAAACATAGGAATCATTAAATTGCAGATAATTTTGGAGAATATTTTCAGAACTAATTTTTTAAATGAAATGTGCGCACAATTTTATATATAGGAACCTATTTATCATGTACGTAATTAAAAAGGATCTACATACTTATGACTCGCTAACTATAGTAAAAATATTACTCGCTGAATCTCCGAAACAGTACTCTCTGAATTTTATAAATTTTCTGTAATTTTCTTGAATAGAAAATAGGAAATGAAACTGATGATATGTTCAAAGTCATTGGTTTCAATTATCTATTTATATTATCTATTCAAATCTCACTATGGAAGTTTTTAATTTATGAAACTTCATTATTCGAGAAAAATACGGAAAAAACTGTAGATTTTTAGGCGTTCTTTACCAGCGAAGCGGTAATAGTGGAACGCCATATGGACATGTCTGGTCCGTCCGTCTGTCGTAACATTCATCTGCTAAACCGCTTTACGGATTTTAATTAAATTACGTATGAGTGATCGTTATTAACATTTATCGTCCAATTGTGATTTTGAACTGAATCCATCAATTAGAACTTCCACTTTACATAATTACTTTAATAAACTTATACTCGTATCTCGTTAAATGGCATCCGTCAAGCAACAATAAAATACCAAACTTTTCTCTCCCTAGCTCTTATATAATCTGTACGGTATAAATTAAAACAACATTTACTATAAGAAAGTCCACGAGATCACATACTTACGAGTTATAATTTCGGAACTAGAAATTCTAGAAAATATCGCGCAAATCATAGCATATTTTGTTTACATCGATCTCTAAGGCGGTTCTCTCGGCAAACAACAATTAAAATCCATGTTTTTCTATCCCACGCCCTTATATGATCTGTGAGGTATAGATTAAAAAATTTATTCGGATAGACGACAAGATTTACTACAAGATAGTCTCAATACCACATAATTACGAGTTATGGCTTCGGAGATAAAAATTCGAGAAAATCCTTTGCAAAACATTGCATATTTTGTTTAGATCGATCGCGAAGACGGTTCTCTCAGCAAACAACAATTAAAAATCAATATATTTCTCTCCCATACTCTTATATGATGTTTGAGGTATTGATTAAAAAAATTATTTGGATAGAGAACAACATTAACTACAAGATAGTCCCCGAGATCATATAATTACGTCTTATAGTTTCAGGAATAAAAATTCGAAAATCGCCCAATCTTTCGATACCGTTTCATACGTATTTTCCATTAAGAACGCCTTTGAAATCTCTGTGTATTCCATTTATGGGGTATACTTTTCCACCATGTTTCACTTGTGGTGACTTCGCCTAATTCTGCCGGATGTTAGCTCGTAAAAGTAATGTAATAATTTTTAGGACTGAAATAATATATTTTAAGTGAAAATAGGAGTAGTCTTTCCCGAAATTTTTCTCTTAACTATTTAAAACTAGAAAAAACAACAAAAAATATTTTACCGGAGCTAAAAATATCTTGACAAATCACGTATGTTTTCAAAATCATGATTATTTCGTACATTTTCTTCGCACTGTTGCCCGAATTGTTTTTTACTCGACGGTAAGATATTTGTTGAAATGGATGGATAAAGCTGCTTATTTATTTGTCCGCGGACATCTTCCTATCTTTTCCGGCATCTCCACCTCCATAATATTCTCTTCCCGCCGTCCTTTCTTCCACTCTTCCTGGCTTAAACTCTTCATTAAACTCCTACCTTCTGAACCCTTTGAACCTGTTCATTAACCACCAGACCCTAATCTCATCCCTCACTCGACCACTCCTCCGCTCTAATACCTCCAAGAATTTCCTCCGCTTCTTCTCCCTCTCCATGTTCCTCCTCTCCTCCCCCTTTTCCTTCCTCCTCAACTCCCTCTATTCCCTCCTCCACTCTCCTCCTCTACGCCCTCCACTCTCCATCTCTTCGGTCCATCTCGCACTTTCTCCTCAGCCGTCCAAAACGCTTTCCTCACTCTTTCCTTAATGCACTCCAACTAACCTCTTCGCGAACATTCCAAACCTTAAAAACTTCCCTCCCTTCCTTATCCCTCTTCTATCCTCTCCGTCACTTAAGAAGAAGTGTATTTTATTTCTATTCATTTCGAGTACGGATTTTGCTCGAATCTATTTTATGCGATAGCAATTGGTTGTTTTGAAAATTGCATTTCAGTGCAAATAATAACAATAGGTTAACGTTATGGAGGAAGGAGGGTTATTAACTATTAACTAGAAGAGACAGAATTTTTCGCCTTTTTTTCAGACTTCTTCAGGTCCAGCATAGAATTTTCACCAACATTCTCATTTTTATTTAGAAAGCGTATTCACAAGAAAAAGAAGGTAAATTATTTTCAGAATTTCGATTAATATCTTTCAGTTTATCACCACACTGAGACCCATAACGCGGGCATTACGACCGCTGTCTCCGTTGAACATTTAACAAAACCTAGCCTCTAATGTAACTTCTTAAAGCACGCAATGTGAAGGTATTTTTTATCTTTGCTAAAAAAGCTCAAAACAATCTTTATGGCCAAAAATAAACGAATTTCATTGAGTCGTGAGTCCCAAGGGGAGCGCGCGATAATATTTTCCGTGGAAGGATATATTTTATCCCATAGAAACTTGTTGTCTAAATTATATGAATTCCATTATTTCCCTACGCTCTGGATGTTTCCCTGAATGCTATTAGTTCATGGAAATTTTGCATTTATTATTACTTAAACAAACTGTTCTTTAAATAGTTTTAATAATAATCAGACGTGCAACTCTGTTGCAAAGTCTCCACGCGCACAGCAGTCTTTGAGTTTAAATTCTTACTATTGCAGAGCAGCTTCGTGTTTACGCACCATGGAGTTTTGCATTTCAAGTGTGATAAACAGAGCCCCTGAAGTTGAATTAATTCCGCCTTCTGGGCTAAGGCGAACCAAAACTTTCTTGGTCAAAAATTCCCTCCCAAAATTTAAATAAAATTTCTAATAAACATTTGTAGTTTATCTAATCATCCTCGATTGTGGCAAGGATCCTCAGTATTCGTAATTAAACTATCCAGGATAAGAAATTTTCCAACAACACATGGAGCTGAAGGACTTAAGATCTATATGGAGGATACTTGTTCGTCGCCACGCCCTGGTCGTAATTCACTCGCAGGGTGAATGTGGATGGAAACCTTGGTGTTGAATCATGAGTAATACGCTTCCGAGACCACTGTCTCTCTCTCTCTTTCCCTCCCTCCCTCTTTCTCTCCCTCTTTCCCTCCCTCTTTCCCTCGCTCTTTCCCTCCCTCTTTCCCTCCCTCTCTCCCTCCCTCTCTCCCTCCCTCTCTCCCTCCCTCTCTCCCTCCCTCTCTCCCTCCCTCTCTCCCTCCCTCATGAAGAATACAACTCGAGATTTGTAGACGTTTTTACTGTGTCAGGATAGACGGAGGACTCGTATGCTTTATTTAAAAAATTAGATTGGATTTTAAATGTTTTAAAGTCATTAGACAAGGTAGCCTCTTATGTTTTGAATCTGTCTCGTTTGTATTATAGTATGCAAAAGAACAAATGGCGCCCAACGTTCCTTTGATTGTGTAATTCTGTAAATAGTTAGAGTTATGCCTTCGTCTATGTAATTGCACATCTTTGAGTGGCGGCTACTATGTATTTGTCTTATTTTTTTCGTAATACCATAAAATCTTCTTCTTGTATTACCTTGACGTCTTTTGGCAAAAATCAAGCCCTAGCTACGAAATTCTCTCGTCTTCTAGCCATCTTCCTTCCATCAAAAACCTGTGCGTTAATTAGTAATGGTCGATGCAGTTTTTCGTCGTATTTCCCTGCGCGGAATATACTACGCGGAATCATTAATCTTTCATTCATGTTCAAGTTTTTTGATTGATTTATCGCAATAGGAAAAATCTCCTGTTGCTCAAAGTCAAAGTTCATAAAGTATTCAGTATAATTTGCGTTAAGGAATGAGATGGACAATGAAGGATTAAGCGAAAGGACGGAGTACCAATCGAAAACCATCCTCTCATCAGTTGCCATATAATATCCGATTCCTAAGCTCTCTCCATTTCGTATCTCACTTCATCTCACCTTCCCACAAGCGCCACAGAGCTCGAGAAACTCCATAACCGCGTCACTCGATGAACCAAAGAAAGCTCTGGATGGGACACGTATTGGAAGAAAAAAGGATTTGCCTAGATACAATTTTTTTCACTCGCGCCCCCTCCCCTCAACTTCCCCGACCGACCAAACGATTTTTCCCAAAGCTGGGGCGAAAGGACCCGACCCCTTCCCCGCCCCGTGCGTTATTCGCAAGCTCTCCTGATCACTGATCCTCGAAAAAAAAATTTTCAGTTGATCGGCGAATCGGAGCGTGCCTGCCGCATTACGCCCGTTAATCCCAATGGAGATTTTGAAGGGAGTGAGACAGGCATAGAGAGAGAGAGAGAGATAGTGGGAAGAAAAATGAAGGGAAGGAAAAGTGGAAAGAACTCCGAGCGAATGGCGCCTATATACTGCCGCGAAGTCACGCGAGGAGTGCTACCCTTCAAAGTGCGAAATCGAATTCGAGAATTCCCCAAAGGAAATCGAGAGGGTTCTTTTTTACCGAGTTTTTTCCCTAGTTCCATAGGACGAGCGAGGTTTCGATTTATTTTTTTTTTTTCGAAAAAAAATCCCAGGACGCGTCACGAAATTTTATTTGCGTGGATTTCGTGTTAAAAATGTATATTCCCTCATCGGGATTCGAAGATTTTTCCTCGTCGGATGAAGAACGAAATCCTCGAATTTGAAGTACATTTCATGATTCGATTGGTCGCGCGGAAACTTTTTCGTGTGGAACATGCTGGGGACAGGATGGTCCCTTGTGGTAACTTCGTAACGAGTATACGTAGGCTTGCGAGCGAAAATTTTTAGGTCGGGTTAATCTCTGATCGCGGTGAAGGATGATTGGGCAAGACTTTACACGACCACTGAAAGAAAATTCGACTGGAGGAAAAATGCATTTTTACTGCGAAATCGACCGCGTCAATTGGGTGAGACCGACTGTTACCAGTGATTCGGACATTTCGATTTATATCTGTGGGCAGATATTTGAAGGAAATATCTCCTAAGAAGATACAACATTTAATTCGATTACTACGTCCAGAATGAATAATGGATGATTTAAGTTATATCAAACTAATTAAGATCAAGTTTTGACTTAAAGTTCCGACAATCAATTTATCGAGGTATTCCACTTCATTGATGGGCATTTACATTCTCTCCGTTTAGGTATATGAAGGGTTAGAATATATTGAGCTCTTAAAGATGTCGTATAATTCATTTTTATTGTATATGTTTTGTTCTTGTGAGTGTACAAATTCCGATACGTTGACTTTGTTGCTATGACAGAGTATTAGTTTCTGTTTCATATGTTTTTCTACTGCTAATTATTATTTACGTCCGTATTTGTAATGATATGTCTTCTATAGATCTGTTACTTACCTGCTACTTACCCTTAACTGCTACCTTATTCAATGCTGGAAAGCCGTTCTGTGCTGCATTTTTCCGATTTTCACATTCTTTTTAAACTTACGGAGTGATAATTTTTCGAACATAGTTAATTAAATGGAATTTGAGACCAACAAAACATTTTGTTAATATGCACGAACAAGGAATTATAAATGTTTGTATTGCGGTCAAATACGCTGTTTCTTACTGCATTAGCGCGGATTGTAGCTTAAAGGGTGACTGAGATCGCAAAAATGACAAAAGAATGAGCAGTCGGGTGCCCAAGATCAGCAGTGGGCGCGTAGAAAACGTCGACTGAGGGTTGCTCGGAAAATGAGCCACATTAACGTGATCAAAGGAATTGAGGTGATAAAATAAAAACGCGTATACGCGTCAGTGAAGCAACGGACACGGAAAATTCTCCGCGTAGACGCGTTCATAGCAGTCATACGGTCAATTTAACCAGTTTAATCCCGAGAAATACTCTGGTATGTACTACAATGATTTTCATTCGTCGTTGTATATTTAGCTTGGTTGGTAAAGTCGTGATATTTAATACGTGCGGAGCTCGAACGTAAATTTCCACAGTGAAAGAAATTTCAGTTTGCCGGCCGCTATCATTCGGCAGCTCCGAGGAACAAATCCCATGGAAATTCGACGCTTGGGAAAGAGCGCTGGATTCGCAATGGGAAACGGCGACCATTATGCATATCTGTGCTGCCATAATCTACGATTCGGTGGTCGCTGTATGAAAAATAATCGGATTAATGCTTTGACGCGAGGTTTTTTTCACCAGACGCGGAATTGCAAGGCCGCGTGCGTTTTGCGCGCTGAAATTCGGAGAATGCATAAAGCAAAATGAAAGAGTGAATTGCCGCGCGCACATTAATCTTAATTGGTTCCCTGTTAAATTCGGCCAAATTCTCGCTGCGATGGAGTTTCCACGCCTTTGCACATTGCATCCCATATCGATATCATATTTTCCGAAAACGTCAGATCGAAAATGCGAGAAATATTCGACTCCAATGGCCTAATCGATTAAGGAATCTGTTCTGTCGTTTTAACGTGATTTTCCACATAATTTCGCCATCTCATATAATTTACTGCGACGCATATAAAGTAATCTGGTGCATAACGTCCACTTCTGTGATTAACTGGAATGATTAACTCTTATTTTAATCTTAAACACTCGAACAGAACTCCCTGAAAGAGAAGTAGCAGAGTACTCGGCGTTTTTTCATTCGGCTATAAAATAAAATATAACGAAATTTTCGAATGACTAAGATGCATTTGAAATTTATGGAGAGGTGCTTTTTTTACGATTGGGTGTGAAGTATATAAAATTAACTTCGAATGCATTATTTTTAACACCATTCCGTGATAAGCGTCATCCACGAGGTAATTCTAATGATGTTGCTCTGTTTGTCACAGTGTTGATGCAGAATAAAAGCCGCAGCGTAACCAGTTTCCTCCAAAATAATAAAGTTGATTGAAAATAATCCGCAACCAGTGGCGCAAGGTGAATATTATGTCACTGGCATTTCGAGCACTGCTTCGTAACAGATACCGATATGAAATGTAATATTAATCCGTGTCCGTTTTCGCTTGTTTATTATACAAGTAGTGTACCGTCAAATGGGCGACCGATAACGTTTTCGTTACCTTTCTCACGATTAAGGCCAGAATGACATAATGATACCTTCTTTTCCCTCTTAAGTGCCCCGAACAACAATATTCCTAAATTATAGGCGATGCTAGAATACTTTTCATGGATTAGCTACTTTATAACTAATCTACTCGATAGAATAATGTTAATATTCCAATGATATTTTCACATAATTTTATTTCTTACGCCGTTTTTAATCTGGAGGATTGAACTTTATCGGTAAATAAGGACGGAAAATTGCAGGTAACGCATAAATGAAACCTCTACAACAGGTTTATAGTACCTTAATTCTGAGTAGATTCCGCTTTCGATTATTCGTTTATTTTATTTGATGGTCCTTTTTGTCTTTATGGTCCGTATTATCGCGAAACCTATCAGTCGACCAATTTTCCCTCGTGTTATGACCATTCATGTGTCTCATTGGTGAAATCAGGTCAAAATATCAACCTCTGTCGACTGCAATCGGAGACACTGTTTCGTCATCACACCGAAATCATAACTGTTATAACTGCTCAGTCTTCGACTTTCAAGCATTCTTCGTGCATCACTCTATATACCGTTGTTATCCTACAGAGTATGTGGCCCCGACAACATTTCGCGATTTCAGGCGGGCGCGCTGCGTCAAGCCTTTATTCGGTCGCTTATATGTTTACCATCGAGAGGCTAGCACGGCCGATGTGATGACGACCTACCGCAAACACAAACGAAGAGCCCCCTCAGGGAAAATGTCGTTTTGTCCTTTTTTATCACCCAGCGAGCGTGTTATAAGGATTCCCAAAAGCGAAGCAGCGAAATAAAAGCGCTTCGAACGCTTTCATCGTGCGCAAACAGTTGAGGTCGCTCGTTTAATAGTTTGTTATTCTCATAAGGGGCATGGAGTAAAAGTTAGAAATATATATTCTTTAATCGTCCATGATTTCAATTGAAAAGAAATATCAGAAATTTATTATAGTCGTCAGATATATATAATGAGATGTGGACATTTTTTGTGACGTGCTCGTTATATCTCTAAAATATGTACGCTGAAACCGTACGTTCATTTACATATAGCATGTTTCTAGAATGACGGAAAATGAGTTGAGCGTAAAGGCGTTTAATTGTTAACAAGTAATCGCCGAAATACTTTAAACCTGCGCAGTGAAACGGATGTCATCTTGGAGAAAAAAAAGGATAAACTTATTAGTTTTTTTACAAATCGAGCCAAATCAATATTCATTGCAATGTAGGCTCCTGGGATACGCAAGAGAGATGATCCCGGGCTTTTCTTTCTCAGAATTTCCGATATGACTCTTCGTAGATCGGCGAGACGAATTGATCCGTCCCGTGAACAGCTTGGGAGACCAATTGCGCATTGAAGAGGACGGAGAACGTTAATTTCGCACGAGAAAGAAAAGAAAACAATTGCCGGTCGAATACTTGGTCGCTTTGTTTTCGTATGGTTCCGTTCCCTTTCGTTCTCATTGAGAAAACAAGAGAGAGAGAAAAAGCGAATGGGAGGAAGAGAGAAAGAGGATTGAGAGGAGTTGAGGGGAAGGGAAAAGGGGGAGGAAAAAGGGGAAGGGAAAGGGGGGAGGGAAAATGGAGAGGGAAAAGGGGGAGGGGATTGAGTGCACTCTCAAAAGTCGGGATTGGTTTTTTCACGTTCTTTATTCCGTATCTAATTTTCTACGAGGCCAAAACAATAATAAATTTTAATGGGACCCTCGTTGTTTTCTTTTAACCGACCCTCACTCCTCCTTCCATTGTCTGTTCCCCGCAAGGGATTTTAAGCACGGGAGGCATTTCCACGGCACACTTGATGAAATTTTCCCCCTACCTTTCTAAAATACCCTTACCGCCCCTACTTTTTCGCCCTACGTTACGTGCGGTCTGGTAGTTTCCGAGAAGGACTTGGAGGCGAGGATTTTGTTCGGTACGCAACCTCCCTCTTCCCTCACTCCATCCCCCTCCCCTTTTTCCCTCTCTCTCTCTCTCTCCTTCACTCTCCACTACACCCACTGGAATGTTATTCCTCTACTCCGACAAGAAGTTCTCTCTGAGCGCTTATCCGCCTTCCTTTTTTCCGTGTAAGTGTTGTTGTTATCGTCGCCATTACTCGAACCTCTTCGTCATTGTGTTTCGCATACGCTCCGTGCAATTCATTCCCGAAATGACATTATTTCGGCGCTTCGAACGCCCATATTAAATCTACCGAGCACTCTTCCCGACTTTGAGCGCACGTTTTCCAGTTTTTTATTTTTGAAGACGTCATATTTTTGGCGTTTAAAAAAAATGAATCGCCTGAGTACCCGGGTTGGTTTTTCCATCAATATCTCCGGAATCCTACAACCTTGAGAGGTAACACTTTCGGGATAGGTTGATCTGTAGAAGAGTTAAATATTTTATACATTTGGTGAATTTTGGATCAACAGCTGGGGAGTAATTGAAAAACAATCGCTAAAAAGTACATGCTGCTGTGAATGTAGGCAACCAAAAATACGCCCTTCTTTACTCGGATGGAAAGATAGTAGTCGGTGAAAAAAAGCCCCTTATGTAATTTGCTCACTTATTTTATATTCTATCCTTTCTCCTTTTCGTTCTTGCACCTTGTCTTCTGGGTCACTTGGAATATTGCCGACCAATAAACGTCGGCGTCTGAAGCGATGTTTCTTAAATCATTGAAGAAGCTCGATGCAACTAGATGCGAAACAAAAAACAAGTAGGGGTGTACATGGGTTTTCCGTAGTACATAAGTGCTTTTCGTCAAATTCGCCGTAGTATAATCGTATACTAATGTATTTGCATTAAAATCAGAAAATTATTTTTCTCATATTGTGGTATCTCTGCTTTTTTGATCCGTTCCAAACACATTTATTTCGTTTTCCCTTTCTATACCCGCACTACAAACGAAATTTCTTTCAAATCCGTTCAGCCAATACCTTCCAAATTCATAGTTACAGAAACATTCTAACCTTGATATTTTGGTAGCCCTGTTTAGTCGACCCGGTTGAAATATGCTATTTTGGTTATCTATTTATATGAAGATTATATTTACCATATTTGGTTAAAATCCATGGTGACAGTTCTCTAGAAAAAAGTGTAAAAGAAATATTATTTTACTTTTCATTGTGGTAGCCCTGCTCTTTAGCTCCGCATTAAGCATCTTGATTTCATTATGGTATGTTGTACAAATGTTATATCTATACAAAATTTAATTGAAATCCGTTCCTTCCAAATCCTTAATTATTGAAAGATTTTAATTTTTAATTGTGGCACCCCTGTTTAGCTGATTCGGTCTAAATATGATATTTTTTTTATATACGTGTGTATTATAAGTATTAAATTTGGTTAAAATTGATGAGGAAAGTTCAACACAAATACGTGTTAAAAGAATTTTTTTATTCCTTGTATTGTGGACGCCCTGCTTTTATATCTATACTGTAAATCATGATTTTACTTTTTAATGTTGCACGCCTCCTTCGTACGAAATTTCATTGAAATTCGTTCAGCCAATTCCTTCCAAATTCGTTATTACCGAAAAGTTTAATTTTGTAATTGTGGCACCCCTGTTGAGTGGATCTGGTCGAAATATGTCATTTTGGTCATTAATTTATGTGAATGACGAAAAGCACTAAATAGGTCCCGGGCGTGGAGTAATTTCTCCTTAACCGGTGTGTGAGTACTTCCTTTTTATTATTTTTTGTTTATTAGGAGGTTTCTCCATTTTTCATTAGTTGTTATTAACCATATGGCTCTGATATAGCTTTTTCTTGGATGCGAAACGCCGAGGCAAAAGATATTCCATCAGCAGTAAAACCAGGATGAAAATACAACTATCAATTCCGCCGCTGCGGAAACCTATTCTCTAAAGATAAAAACTCGTTAAATAAATCGCGTGAGAGGAGACTCATTTCGTAAAAATATCGTCAACATTTTAACGGAAAAGCTCATTAATATTTATGTTCCCTGGATCACACCTCGCCATTTGAAAAAATAAGATGCTATAAAGAGGCTGGCCGATAAATAAATATTGAAATGGCACACTTAAGAGCACCATCGTGCTTGTCTCTTCGGGACTCGCCCTATATCTTTCCATAAGTTTTATAGCATAGGTGGACAAAGTTTTTACGAGGCGGTCGGATTATCAGTCGCGTGTGCGTAGGAATGACGCATTAATAAATGCAAATGCTTCGGCATTAGGTTTCATATCGGAAGTTACTTGAAAGAATGCGAAGTGTCTTATTAGTGAAAATCAATAATCAATGATATTTTAGCGCCATAACTTCATTATAAATGGGTATCCAGTCATAATTTGAGCAAATAATATGAAATCTTCCGCAACAAAATTCACGATTCATTTTAATAATGGCATCGCGGGACGCGTAACATATTCTCGCGGACCGCAGTTTGCCTACCCCAGTTTTATACTGATAACGATTGAATCTGTCCCAAAAAACTGAGTGAGTGAAGCCGAGTCACTGTTGTCTCCCGCCTTATTTATTCATCAGTCATATAGAATCATTGTTCTAGGGTTTTGGGTTTACGCGATGGATGCCAAGTAAAAGATTCAGATAGACTTTATTTTACCAGTTTTACTAGCATTGACAAAACAGCTTTGACCAATGGATAATCTAGGTCAATGACACCCAAACTGGGTGCCGCAGTTGATTTTTAGAAATGCTGCGAAAAACTTTGTTTAGTGAAGAAATAAACAATTCGGAATTGTTGGTAGGTAATTAGGGCAATAAATCGAATATGGAGTCATGACGACAAATGTACGTGTCCCATAACTATCTAAAAATATAAAATGTCGCGGATACAAAAAGTTTCGTCTAGCACGGCGGTTCTGGATCTTTTTTCCGTCGCGACACACATTATGGTCGATGCTCACGTGCGGTACACACTGCACATTACAATCCGCCGAACCAAAAAGGGGAGTAATGAAGTGTTTAAGTCTAAACATTGTTTTTATTTTTGTTAAAAAAACACGCAAGAGAAGACAAAAACTCTGATTGGCAAAGTTTACTTTATTTTTCACAATCCTTTATTAAAATTTTCGACGATACAGCTGCTTCTTCCACATCTGATTACCATTTTACAAATTTGTAAGTTTGAAAAAATGTGATCCTGTATCTTTAGGATACCTATTAATAAATACATATAATATATAACTTCTCCTTCCTTGTCTTGATAGCTAAACGTTCTCCAGGACCAATGACGAGCCTATTATTTTCCTTCAATTTACGAATACTATTTCCACTCAATGATACTACATAATTTTTAAAAGTAAATTAAGAAACTAGCAGGATATAAATGACCAAATTTTTCGAAAATGGCTTGTTTTTCATTTATAGGATGGACCCATAAACCATATTTATTCCTGCGACGGCAGAGAAGATTCCGTTTAATAACGTTGATTGCCGTTAGAGGTGATTTGCCCATTACACACGGTAGGTGTGCATGAAATGACTCGAAACCTTAGCTCCCCATTGTCAGTTCTCGAGTCATAATGACTCAAGGTTCAAGAATTCATTCGACTCTGACAGTACGACGGCGCCCTTAAAAACTCATAATTATGCCAAAGAAATTAAAATATTGTGACATTGAGCCGTGCGACATTTAAAAAGACAATTAAGTTTTTAATCTAAACTGAGTTTTCTTATATCACCGCAATCAGAAATTTAAAAAAATGAATATTATCTATCGTTTGCCTCACTTAAAAATAAATAGCAGGATTAGTGAAGCGTAGCCACATTATTACCTGAGCCCTTGTTTATTGGTTTATCTGAAGGAATCTTCATGTAATGATAGAAGTTAATGAATAAAGGTACTAATTCTAATTTAGACACCTTCGATCCATCTTATTTCCATCTGACGCTAGCGTACTCGATGCCAAGGATCCCCAACGCATAGCTCGCGAGCTACATGTGGCCTGCGCATGTTTTGTATGTGACTCACTGAGTCATCTCTCGCAAATTTGCATGAAACGGGCTACCGAAGACCTCTATACTTAAGTTATGCCAAAATTTAAAAACAACATAGTTTCAAACAACAATTTGTTCAGCTTATGTAACTCGATAAGGCATAAGCCTTGACAACTCTGTTACGAAAGTCTATGCAACTACCATAGCCTTCAGTTTACATTTCGTTTTGACGTCGAGCACCATTTATTTCATTGTATTTGTCACTCGCCAGATTGCAATAAAATCTTGAAAGGCTTTTTTGGGCGTGTATGGTCAGCGAGCTAAAACTTATTCGCCGTGTTCGGACGAACATTCTCGAAGCATCGTGTTAAAAAATGGATACGCGAAGATAGAGGATGTCATGTATTCGTGATAAAACATTTTGGTGTGTAATTTTCAATTTATTTACAAAAATTGTATTGAATGGCTTTCAGTAATTAAGTTGCTACAGAGCTTTAAGTTCTACTTCTTGCTTTAGGCGTTAAACGTATGTGTACTGTCCTGTTTACACAACATGTGTATAGTATTCAACAGGTCGTAATATTTATTTTGCAATTATTAGTGAAAAGTTACCAAATGTAGAACGAAGTATACATGCAGTAAAACTCCGATTATCCGAAATAATTGGGGACAAGTTTGTTTTGGATAATCAAAAATTCAGATAATTGGAAAAAAGTTTAAAATCACTGAGCCTCGGTGGTTATTGAACTAAACATTTCTCACTGATTTAACATTCAAATTCAACGATCTTAATCTTGAGCTTCAAGGTAAAGAAAAAAGTGGCCCCAAATGATTAGATCAGTAAATGCGTTAAAATACAAATTAATCTTGGGGATATCCCAACTTAAAGTTGAAGTCAGTTTCCCAGCTTATATAAATGGGCGTAAGAAAATGTAAAATTTTACAATAATATCTTCTGCAAAGCCCCAGAAGAAGCTCGACTTGCCGACTTTTCCGCGATTCAACCAATGCCCAAGTTAATTTTACATCTATTTATTAGAACTGTCATTAGTGACATTTCAACGCAAATAGCTACTGTAATAAACGAAATATTGTTGCTACAGAAATCGAAATTATCACTTCAATCTGATTTGAAATTGAAGGTAAGTTCATCCCAAAAAGATTTGTAGACACTGCAGTGCACTGGTTGAAAAGGAAAAATATCGTTTGTTGAAAGAAACTTTTCAACAAATGAATGCATGTTTTGGTTCTACTCTTTAGTGGGAGATTGGACTTTCAACATTGAAGATATTAAAGTCTTAAGTGTAGATGCTCATCTCAACAACTGCATGAGACTTGCTATATCTCCGTACATCCCAGAATACAGACATTTGGCGGATAACATGCAATGTCAAATGCCACGTTAAAATCATATTACCTCTTTTGTTAATGTAAATACGTATTATAATTGCATAAATTAAAACTTTAAGAAATTATTTGTAATAAATGTATTATTGTTTGTTTATTATTTTTAAAATGACGGCTTTCTTATGTTTTATATGGGGTTTGCCAGATATTTTAAATTTCAAATGTGGCTCACGGTCGAGAAAAGGTTGGGCATCCTGCTTTTGTTAAGATTATCTGCGATCTTGAGGTGTGAGGAGGGGCAAATGCCCGGTTGTCATCCCCCTGACTGCGCCATTGGTGGCATTAGGAACCATTCTGTTTGAGATTCTCAGGTGGAATCGAATAACGGAGAATGCGAGTCGAAATGTAATTCTGTTTATGTATACATTTTTCGATGGGAGAATAAAACATTGAAATGCACACAAACAAAATTTCCTATGTGAATCTCGAACTAGCGATTTTTATATTAAGCTTTTTTATGTTATTTTGAAAAGTTATGGAGCAGATGCGTACGAAGATAGTTAAAGGCGCCCGCCCCCCTTTTGAATCTAAATTGCAAAGCATAAAAAAGAGCTAGCATTTTAAGGCGCGGAAAATAAAAAAGAACTTTTTACGCCCTTATTCCCTTTCCTCACCCAGCGCCATTTCTTCGCAATGGCGAAACTTAAACTTCATATTACTCAATCAGGGGTGCCACCTTTCTACGAACAAAAAAAATCAACTTTCCATCATATGTCGCGGAATAAATACATATTAGCCATACCAAAAATGACTCCCAAGAAATGTTGTAGAATTAGTGATTTAAAGTGATTACGTATTCCGTAAAGGACGGTCGTATAAACGCATTAGGCGTGCATCTTTCCTCTCTTTGGTTTTTGCTAGTACGAAACATTCGAAAAAAGTAGAGAGTGGCTCCGCCTAAAGGAGAAACGCATAAACTACGCTGTTGCTATGTGGGTGTCCCCGGAGACGCCCAAAGAATCTCTCTCCTACCGTGCATTCTTTGCATTTTTTTCCCACTCTCCTCCTGCTACTTTTACCGATTTTCCCACTCTTCGAGAGGGGGTTATCTCACCACTCGCCATAATATTGCCTTTCTGCATCGCTTCCACGAGCCATCTATTCCCGATTTTAGACGGAAAATGGCGAACGCTTTGGATGAAGCCGGTTAGAGGGATAGGGTCTTAGGAAAGTGGAGGAAAGGGTGTGAGGGGACGTCGGAGGGAGTGGGGGGAGGGAGGAAGAAGGGAAGGGGTTTACAGAGTAGAAGGAAAAAGGAGGAAGTGCCTTGAAGAAGATATCGAAGCCAATAAGATGGGTAGAAGGTTACGATGAGAGCGGAGGCGGAGTGGAGTAGAATGAGTTGGGACGGGAAGGAAATGGGGAAGAGAGGAGAGTGCAGGGAAGAGAGGGAGAGAGCAGGACAGAGAGGGAGGGAGCAGGAGAGAGGGAGGGAGATAGTATGAGAGAAGGGGAGGGAGCATGAGAGAGGGATCAGGAGAGGGGGAGGTAGTAGGAGATAGGGGAGAGAGCAGTAGAGCGGAGGAAGGAGCAGGATAGAGGGAGCAGGAGTGAGGGAGAAGGAGCAGGGGAGCGGAAAAGGGAGCAGAAGAGAGGGAGCAGGAAAGAGGGGATGGAGCAAGAGGGAATGAGAGAGCAGGAGAGAGGGGGAGGGAGGGGAAAGAGAGAGAAGGTAAGAGAGGCGCGTGGAGGAAGTGAGATCCGCGCAAGGAAGAAAAAAAACGAAGGGAAGGATAAGGAAGTAATTTAATAAGGTCTCCAAGATTTGGTAGAGAATAGGGACAAAAGTTCTCGCGTAAAAAGCGCTCAGGGAGGGAAAAGAGGGAGGGCAGAGGAAGGGGAGGGGTGAAAGGGGTGGATAGGAGGAGGTGTAAACAAGACGGACGGGGGCGTGATAAATGGTAACGAGTGCAAGAAAAGACTCTTGAAAAGCCTTCTGCCCCTTCCTCCGAGAAAGGGCATTATGCGGAATGGAAAACGGAGACCGCGGGAGAAAAAATTACGGCTTCCCGCAGTGGAAAACGCGGGGATAATGATATTTTTCTATTCAACGCAATTAATTGCGTCTTTCACGGCGAGATGTGATTTTCTCGAAACATTCATCGCAAGGGTGATGGGCTCTTGTAAAAGTGATTTCGCAATAAAAGTAATTGCGCCGGATAAGATGGCCCGTGCACGGTTGCGTAATTGCCGGAATGATTCGCGAATCTGATTTTCCGCTATAATTTCGTCTTATGAATCCTTGCACGATTTCGATTATTCCAAACAGAGTATGCAAGGGTAAATTATGCGTTGAAATTCCTCGCCCACTTTTGCATTTCAAAATCTCGCGTGAGCCTGCGTGCTTTTAGTGCATTGAACTTAAAGGAATTATTAAGTTAGGATGTCAACAACTAGATGTCGAACCAAAAATCATTTCAAAGTATTTCTTGTGGTAGGTACAACATTATATGAAATTGTAAAAATATCCATACTTGAAGCTACTCATGAAAAACAATTCAAATGGAAAAAAATTAATTTACTGAAAATTTACTGCTCTCTGCGAAATTGCTTTAAAAAACTTGCAGGACGCATATTTTTAGGAAATTTATTGAACGCTCTAGGATTCAACTTTTGATTACCTTGGATAACCTTCACCCCTCCGCGAAAATCGAAACTTCTTCATTCTTCACCTAGAGCCCGTGATGAAGCCTATTTCATCATTAGAGAAGTGGGAGAAAGGGCGGGACTCGCGAATTGGGAAAGCCGAACCGCAGAGAATATACGGAAAGGAAATCTTGTACAAGTGAAGACGTGATGTAAAATTCTTCGAGTAAAAGGGGAAGATGAACCTAAGGCAGGTGGGTGTGGAAAGAACGGCCTCATATACATATATGCAGGGCCCGGCCGTGGGTATGTGCCGCCCGTGTGCAAAGTAGAATTTTCCGCCCCCAACTAATTTTAAAAAATATTACAGCTCGGGAAAAAAGTAGATGGAAACTCATAACAATTATATTAATATATTTATTAGTTACTAACGTATATATTATTAACATTTTAATATATTTTTAACAATTTCGAGCAAAAAATTAAAATGTTATCATATACAACAAATAGTTACATGGTTTTTTGGTAACATGGTTACATTTTATCAAAAACGTTACTTTAATAAACACTTACTTTGCGAGTTTTAATATTAGAAAAGTGTTTTATGACATCATGTATATCTAAATTCTCGCAAAACTCATATTCTATAGAAATAACAGATAAAGATGAAAGCTTATCCTGTGTCATGGATGGTCGTAAATAATTTTTTATTATATTTAGAGAACGACCTTTTTCCAGACGTAACAGTAAGAGGAAGGGTCCATAATATACATTGTGCCGCTGAGACGTTTGGAAATGTTGTCGGGGGATTATTTTCTACCATATACTCTAAAAATCTCAATCATATTCATACTTGGAGCCAAAAATGTTTCCAAAATTTCTAATTCATTCAACAAATCTATTGTGCTGATATCAAATTCATTTCTTGTAGCATCACTCAGTTTGATGTCTGTACAAAACTTCAGTTTATCTTGAGACGAAACTGTCTCATTTTACATTAATCTCTCGTAATACTAAAAGTACTTGAAAATAGTTAAACGATACGATTCCCCTTGGTGACACTGCTGCTGCCAACCACAAATCAAATACCATACACTGGATAAATGTCACGAAATGTACTAACAACTATATTGCAGTGACATAATACAAAGCACAAATACAGTACAATACTTAGTAGAAATGTCCACTTGAGGAATCACAAATGATATGGAAAGAGTTCGACTCGCAGATAATCTTTCCGCAGGCGCGTTCGCCTCGCTCTGAGTCCTCTCTCGTTCTCCCCCACTCTCCGTCTCTCACTGCCCCTGCTTGTGGCGACGTTGTCGGGTGGGAACTCGTTTAGTTCGCAGTGAAGTGCCGGTAGATCGCACTGTACTCGCGAACGCTAATTGGTTCTAGCCTCTATCTAGTGGTGTCCTCTTCCGGGCTAATGTCTGTTGCTATAAAAGACGGCATTCCGTACGTACGCAGGGGTCGTCGTTTGCATGCTGCAATCTTCTTGGCTTAATTTATTAAAATTATGGATATCGTATAAAAAATGAAAAGTTTTGTTATGATCATCTAGCTGGGTAAAACTTTCTATAACAGAAGAAATTGTGGTATCTAAAATTTCGAAAAGATGTATTTTAAAATTTTGCTTTTCATCTGATATCGTCTCATCAGGTGATTCATAATCAAAATTTATTTTCTTCTTTCGGTCGAAGGACTGCTACTTCTAGAAATTTAGGTTCAGTGTCTAAATTTTCAGCAATTTCTCCGACAGTGATCAAAATGTCATTAAAACCTTCGTCAGATCTTAACTGACTGAAATATTGAATGAGATCTTTTAACACATCAATACATTTGTGAATATGTAACTTGAATCTTACATGATTTTACTGACTACGTTAACTCTCGATAAAATTTTATACCAAATAACTACGGAACAAATTAATTTATATGACTGAATTTTCATGCCAAGGGATTGTGCCATTTGATTTGTGTTTAAGTCACGATTTTCATGTGAAAACATTTCAAACAACGCATCGTAAATTTCTGGTAAATTGAATCTTAATGGTTTTATAGCGTCAATCCTGTTTTCCCATCTTGTAACACAGAGTGGTTTTAATGTCAGAATATTTACGTTTATTCATAACCTGTCATCGGTGCGAATAACGAGAAAAAATTATGCACTTCTTGAACCGTGACAAAGAAATTGATTGATTCGTTAATGACCGTAGCAGCATCATTCACATCGAGGTTAAGAGTGTGAGCAGAACTCTGGCACAAAGAAAGCACTGGGATTTATATTTTAAAATCCTTTCTCAAAAAAGTCTTTTAAGACTTAAGAGGTGGGGTTAAAGAAAAATTACCACCTTGCGAAGAAATATAGCTTTTGAAGACTTTCATGTTGGTGAATTGGAATATTGAAAAAATTAAACAAGCCACAAGGGTTTTGAGCCTGGCGTGAAATTTTGAGGCTTGCTCCGAGCGGGAAACAGAATAAAAAAGAGTAACTTATAAGAAGTTGCCATTTTCGGCCATTCTATTTTTAACGCCCAGAATATCCCTAATACGAAGATTTCATAGAAGATTGGGACATTACTCCTATTTGCTGTCATTCATAAAACAACTCTGTCGCTCCAATGCAATTTACAGGAAGGCAGCCTTCTTCATCTTGCGTCTCAAAACACATGAAAATACTATCATAAACACTCCCACTCAGTGGCGTAATGGACACGCAACCCTCGTGTGGCGGACGGACAAAGGAGACCCCCTTCTACGTGTTTTACCATGACTGGGGCCTAGAACGACACTGCTCTCAACCAACTGTCAATATGCCACAGGGATGCACGAGAAAAAGAGGAACGACATAAGTAACGTTCTTCGTTTTAGGTTCGGCTTGTTCCAATCCGGTAAAAAAACGAAAGCAATAAATGTAGCGGGTTTGTGCTCAAGTCTGTACCCGCCTTAAACTTTTGAAGGTTGCTGTTCACTGCCGCCTCCTAGAAAATACCGCCCGTGTGCAACGCGCACATTGCACCCATGGTAAGCACGGTCCTGCATATATGTATTATTGACTACACACAAATATATACATATATATGCATGTGTATGTATATATATATATATATATATATATATATATATTCAAGAATACATGCACCTACGTGTATGATATGGTGGAGCAAGGCGTCGGTTCGAATGGGATGGGGGAAACCACTTCTGCGTCAGTGCTTAGGTGCTGAAAGTGTAGAGAAGGGAATGAAAGAAAAGGGGAGAGAGAGATTGGGTGAAATGAGGCGAAGAGAAGAGGAAGGTAGTGGGGGAAGGGTGGGAGAAGGAGATGGAAAGAGACGAGGGAGAGCTGAGGAATGAGATTCATTACACAGAAATTGCTTCACAGATCCCATTTGATATTCTCCCCACCCTTTCTCCTCTCCCCCGAAAGATCCTATGCCTTCCCCCCACCCCAGACACCACACACACCCACCGCACTCCCTTTACCGCGCCACCTGCCCACCTCCTTTCCCACTCCAACCCAACCCGGAACCATTCCACGGTTTGGCCACGCTCGCTAAACTCCCTATCCCACTCCCTTCCCGGCGCAAAACCGCATCCCAGTCTTGCGACCATTTTCTTCCCTCCCTTCTCCCGTTCCTTCTTTCCCCCTCTGACTCTCCGATATCTCCTTAGCAACCATTTACCCTCGACTTCCTCCTTAAAACCCCTCAGCACATGCACAAACTTCCCCTTACGCATCTCTCCCCTCGAACTTCCTCGCCGTTGGTGCCTTCTCCTAAGTTCTCTCTCTGTCCCCGTATTGGGTTGGTACCCCGGTTGAAATACATTCCGGAACAAAACCCTAGGAATTCCGAACGAGTAAAATCGATCCGTCGCGATTGCACGCTCCGATAGCGACGTTTAGTCGATGCGGCCCCGATGATGAGGTGCCGGGTTCGATCGTTTCGGGTTTACGGCTAGAAAATGCGGTGCGCAACGAAATCGCTCCTTAGCGTGGCCTAAATCAGTGGTGCCCAACAAACGGCCAGCGAAGATTTTTTGTAAAATGGTTGGGCACCACCGGCTTAAATGATCCGTTTACTTGTCTTCAGCCTTGTCTTCTTAAGGCGGAGTTTTGGCACGAATTCAACTCGCTGCATAGTACCGGATAATCGATTTGCCGGTGGAGTTGTATTTCTAAAAGGGTAGTCCGAGTCCGCCTTAACTTTTGACAACTGCGGTGCGGTCTGTGAGACATCGCCTGAGTTATGGAGTCAAATTATTCCACTATTTAAAATTTTACAGAGAAATAAAGTAGGTATTAACCACTTTGGTCATTTTTTTCTCCCCCGCAAGGTCCATTTAATTCTGAAACGAAAAAAGAATTGCGTAGAAAGGTAATTATTTTAAAACGAGATGAAAAACATGCGCAGCTAGTACATTTTTACAACGCGAAATATCTATAAAAACTCGCTAGGTTGGTTTGTTTAACAAATATTCAAAAGGAACGCATTCAACAACATCATCTACAAAGTAGAAGACGAATTATGCGTTTTAAGTCCGAGTTGGCGATGTTTAAATCACTGACTAACGTTTGGTCGGGAAGAGATGCAGTACGAGTAATCATATGACGACTGTGGTTCGCTCAAGTTTAAAGAACATAGCTCGATGATGTCGCCTTTTCGGAACTTTGAGCCCCGGGCGGTCGCCCGCCCCTTGTGACTGCCCTACTTGTAGACATTTTATTTTAGGCTACAAAAGGTAGAAAATCGGAAAAAAATAACCATAGCAGAAGCCGTAGTGATCATGTACTTGGAGTCTCCAGCACAATGTCCTTTTGGACCGCAAATGGTTGCTTTTTTCGTCTTTTAATTACCTCTTAACTCTCGTGACAGATTCGTAAACACGGAAAATCCAATATTAGATCCAGCCATTGAATAAATAATGATAAAAAAGAGCGGTTGTCAGGGAGAACGCATCTCAGTTACTACGTGGTCATAATTTCACCTCTGTGGCATGAAAACAAATGCTTTACCTAATTTGCATTGTACTTGCCATACAAATGAAGGTAATTTTGTATTCAAAACAAAAACATCAAGTACTTTAGCAATTAATACTTTTAAACATAGTATAGGAGAGTCGATAACTTATATAGAGGGACCAGAGTCTCCCTATGCCCTTCCCTAGTTACCTCCCTGTGTGTAAAAATTTAATCGCGCATTATTCGACCTGTATTAATCCCGCCATAAAAAATAAACGCGTCATTAGCGTTGCCGAGGCTCCGGGCATCCAGCTGCGCCACCCATCGGGAGTATCGTAGGTCTCGAAAAGATAGCGGCAAACATTGCCGAAGAGTAGTCGCCGAGAATTTTTGAAGGAGGGGGAAGTCCAGAAAGGGAAGAATTCCCCCTTCCCTCCTTCTCTCCCGCTGCACTCTGCCCAAACCTAACCACTGTCGCCCGAGGCCCCCTCTGCAATGCAACCCGCCAACCTCGGCGCCGAATTCTCCAGGCTCGATTCTCACAGTGCGTTTCGTAGATGTTAATCCGTGTCGCGAATGTTTGTGCGTGAATGACGCGTGCGCTCTGATGAGATCTCGCTTTGTTTTGTTATCTCGGTTCTTGTTTGGATCGGGACGACATAGGCTGATTTTCTTAACATTTCTTGAGAATATGAACTTTCTCCGAGAGAGATTTTGGGTGCTCGGCGAGCCGTAAATATTACGGAAAACCCGGATTCGTAGATTTTCTTCGGCAGTCGATCTAATCACAATCACATGAGAAGAGGTTATGGATCTTGCAATGGATGTCAACCAGTGGCGTATGCAGTGGGCCCGGGTGCAAGTGTAACCTCAGAGAGCCTTACCATACACAGTCCCGGAATACAATATAATGTATATATTATAAGAACGACACAAATGATAGTGCAAGGCATTCTTTGTGCATACACGTGACGAAAGTGTAAAAAAGATTGGACCCCCTTGTACTCTTGGGCCCGTGTTTACTACAATTATGGAGGGCACGACCCTGATGGCAACCAAAATTACTATTCCGAACGATGCATTTGAGATTTTTTTTTAGTTTATGCGACAAACAGGAAGGAATACGGAAATGTTTAACAGCTTCGCTTGTAAAATTTGCCGAGCTGTGAAATTTCTGGTTTCTTTTGTTAGTAAAATCGAGTGACGTTGCTTAGGGACAGAAATAATTTTATATATAGCAATATAATTATTGCCTTAAAAGACTGGCACCATTTTCAGTACTTTGATGCAACAAAATAACCATAAAACTGCCGACCTGTGCTTTACGACGGAGATTACGACGGAGATTCAAAAGATTAATTCGTTTTAATGCCTTTGCCAGAGAATCGAAAGAAAAATATGCGAATACACGAATCCCAGTACATTTTACTGATTAAATTATACAATTGAAGGTAAAGAAAAGTGGAGTAATGCCTAGAAGACGAATCTCCAGCGAGAAAATTCCCAGTTATTAGCAGTACATACAGAGCGTTAGGGAATAAAGATCGAATTCATATGTTTGCAGCTAAAAAACCAGTAGTTTCAGTACACGACCTTTATTTTTGCGCAGCTTCCAACAAAAGAAAATCAATCGACAGGACCTCGATGTCGTGATTCGACTCGAGCGATTTTTTTAAATATACTATTTGGAATTTTTTTTCCCTTTCCTCGACGCTAATCGTAGACGCGTTCACAGAATCAGAAAGAGGGGCGACGCTCGTCTTATCGCCTGGCAAACATTACGCGGCATTGTCACGGGATGAACGTGCGACCACTCGCTTTTGAGTCGTACATGTCGCGAGGGCGTTACAAGTACTTTCCTCTCCTCCCACACCATCCCGCCCTTTCCCCATCTACTCACTACCCTCTTCCCCCCCCCTCCTCCATTCCCCTATATCCTGCCCGACCCCTTCTACCCCCTTATTCCTTGGACAAACAACGCATCGTAAGGAGGGGGCGCAAACACTCGACAAGGCTCTCTTCCTACTCTCCCCCCTCCCTGAGTTCCCTTTCGCTCCCTAACTACGCTAGCGCCGTCCCCAATCGAGTCTGCGCTAATGAGTGAACGCCTCATGAATGAGCGAGTGAGACCCTCGATTTTGGAAGCCCTGGGAAATATTCGGCCCCGCGGATTGAGGGAATCGCTTGGTTCGCGTTCCCTCCGCAGGGGACGGCAACTAGTGCTTGTCAGTTCCCGGTTCTTTCACAATCCCGGGATTCTGGGATTCAAAATTATAAATCCCGGGATTCCAATAAACGATTTTAAAATCATTTAAAAATAACGGAAAAATAAAAATAAGGTTACCAATTGCTTGTTTAAGACCCAGGGTTGATATAAAACCTTTTACAAATAATAAAAAGGTAGAATAAAATAAAAATAGTGTTACAACTTTTTTTATGATCAGGTGAATCTTATTAAGTAATTTTACTCTAGCTTTAGGATTTTTTTATCAATTCATTAGGGTTATTTAATGTTTTAGTAGAAAATTACTACCTTTTATTTATTTGAACCTCGTATCAAACAAAATGCTTTCATACTGATGTTTAAACTAGTGCTTGCGTCTCCCGGTTTTTAATCAATCCCGGGACCCTGAGAAGTTTGAAGAAATTTGTTAAAATTATTTACAAATATGGGTTACACGAATAAAATTAAAAATAATTGAAATTAGCATTTATTTATTGACCTAAAATTTACTTATCATATTGATTATAAAAATATAGTTACCAATACACACGGGATGTAAAATAAAATATGAATTGAAACAAACACTACGATCGCTCAGTGATGTGCATATTTTGGTTATGAAAAGACCAGCAGCTGTCGTGAGAAAAACCTGAACTTTGATAGCCCAAATAGTGCGTCAAAATATGCTCAATTTGGGAGACAATTTTTATACATGTCAACCTACACCCTATAGCGCAGTGGTCTTCAGCCGTTTTTTTTCGTCTAAATGATTTTTGAATATGGAATACACCAATATACTTATTTTAATTAGAGAATATGGAAAACGATTCAGTTGAATTGTAATGGGGAATGCTATAATCGTAAAATCGGGGGCATTTACATATTATCCGGACATGAAATTCCTGTCGTAAATTTGAGGAAAGCGGAAAATCGCGGAAACGTAAAATCCGTTAAAATTTATCATTGTTCTTATAGACCAATCACCGAGACCGAAAGAAAAATGCGTTAATTCAAGGAAAATTTAAAATCGGAGGACGTAAAATCGAAGTTTAACTGTATATATTCCCGCAAGAATGCAAGCATTTGTGAGTGCTCTATATAAATTTCTTCCTTATTATTGCATTAGAAGTGAAACTAAGCTACTCGGAAACAAAGAGTGTTAGTGGTCCCTTTAGGAACCGCACGGACGAAAAAGGCTAGAGAGTAAATTCTCTTTATGATAAACCGGAAATTCCCTGGATATTCAATGGATTTCCCGGGAAACGAGAAAACCATTTTACCCCCGGGATCCTGGGAAAGTGGGATCCCGGGATGACAAGCACTAACGGCAACCAAACGCGCCTTTGTGGTGCTATTTGCGCGTTTAAATGCCGATTCGACGAATCCCTTTCGGACTGTTCTCCTAGGCTTAGGGAAGTGGCTTGTGTGTGAAATTAAAAAATACGTCTGCCACCAAAGCTGCGACATGCTATTTTCTAATCCTAACCCGAAAACCTATGTACTACACTAATATTGTCACAATTGAATAAGTGAATTTTAGGGGTAAACATGCCGATAAATTATCTCCGTGTTGTCCTCTGTATATTTGCGAATGAAGTGAGTCCAAGTCAGGGGCGGATCAAACTATTTGGCATTCGAGCAGGCCTCGATGGGCCGTTCACATTTACGCCAAATGTAGCAAACTTTAAAATGTATGAAAAAATTGTTGAAATATTTTCGCCGCGACATGGAAAAACAATAAAATAATGTTAATTCCTATGTTAATAATGTTTTGAATTTTGTTTATGACTATATATAAATATTTAAATAAAAATATTAAATAACTATAAGGGCCGGTTCAGATAAAAACCCCCAGGCCGATATTCTCCCTCGATTCGCCGCTGGTCCAAGTCAACATCCATATTGCATGTCGTCTTTGGAGTCGCACTCCTAAATTGCCATAGAACACGTGTTCGAGAAAAAATATTCAAAACTAGTCGAAATCGCAGATTGATTTGCTGGCTTTTCCGTATGTTATTCTAATCTGTAAATTGATTTACGTCTTAGATTCGAGCTTGGCGCAAAATGAGGAAACTAAAGTTGCTTTTTGAACATTTCATTTGGATGAAACACATCGTAGTCATCCTGGATATACACATCTCGAATAAATTGTAGCCTACGCCGATGAGAGGACTGGACCCTGGTCGAGCGAGGACGCTGCGTGGAAGGATAGAGAACCATCCGCCTCCCCTTCCCGTCCGGTAGCGTGAGGCGGAGTAGTAAGTTGATTCATTCGCAATAACCGCAATCGATATAGAAGTTCGGAATAATTGCGCTCTGCGCACGACATTTCTGGACGGCGGGGTAAACAGCATTCGTAAATTGCGGCGTTCTATAGGAAGCCCTTCAGGGTCGGAGGGCGAATCGAATTGCGCGCGGCATTGTTAAGAGGGGTGGATAGCGTGTCAGGCTCACAATGCAAGGGTCGCGGGTTCGAATCCTGTCGAGGGCATGGTTGTATGTGCTTTTCATAAATCTACTATACCACATGTAATTGGGAAAACGTGTTTGTGTTAAAGGAAATTATTATTATTATCAGAGGACTTGCCCGTCAATAATGACGGAACATGAATTTTAATGTTCTCGAATGAAATCATCTTATTATTTCTTACGTATATTGAGATTGAGGCAAAAATTGAAGCTCGAGTTTTACCGCATCATGGTTGCCAAGACAGCAAACGGTTAAAAGGTAATGTTTTTTCCAAAATGTGTGATTTAAACTACGAATGTGAGCGATTTTGAATTGATGGCAAAATTCGACGATATTTTGAAGTTGCAAAAGAATGAAAGCCTGCAAGTCAAAAAACGCTTTTTTTCGTTCTATCTTACGGAAAACCGAAATTATATCCTGGAGTCGAATCCGAATATTTTTTCGTTTTTTTTCGTCATTAACTTTTAATGCGTGATCGAAGCATTCCTTCCAAATTTCAATCTTCTACCTAGTCGGGACGTTAGTTAAAAACACGTTTAAAAAGCGTTACACACAGAGTGACCGGAGAAGGGTTTTATATTGAGAGATTAAGCAGTGAGGAGAGAGGGAGAGAAGATAGCAAAAGGGTGAGCGGGAGGAAATCTACATCTACATCTACATATTACCCTGCAAGTCACCTTGACGGTGGATGGCAGGGGGTGCCGCGCACCAAGTTCCTAACTAATTATTATTCACTGTTATCTATTGTGGTCACGTATTGTCCTAGGGAAAAAGGACTCCTTATACCTCTCCGTCCTACTATCTATTTCGCGAATCTTGTCGTCATTATCCCTCCGTCCGATATACGTTGGTTGTCGAATAATATCCTTCATTTCATTTACGAATATCTCCGACCTATATTTATCTAGAAGTTTAAGTCTCGCCTGTAATCTACGATCTTTCAACGATGGCCAACTCAACTCATCAATGAGTAACGTAACGCTCTGTTTTTTATCGTAATTCTTTTTCACGAATCTAGCTGCTCGCCGCTGTATTTTTTCTAAATCCTTTATGAGTCCCCTCTGATATGGATCCCAAACCGCTGCTGCGTATTCCATTTGAGGTCTAACCAACGATAAATAACAGGATTCTCTCACCTTTTCCGTGCTTTTCCTGACTATCCTACGCACAAAAGCCAACTTCTTATTTGCCGCACCTATCACTCGTCTTATGTGGGTGTCCCAAGACAGGTCACGATTCAAGGTTACCCCGAGGTATTTCACGGATTCCGAAACAGGAATGATCTCACCATCTATCGAGTAGGTAAACACGGACGATGGGCTTCTAGATTTCCAAAAGTTTAGAACGTTACTCTTTTTCTGATTGATTTCTAGCTACCATTCCTTGCACCAAACAGATAACGCATCCAGATCATCCTGAAGCTGACGATGGTCGCTAGGACCACTAATTTCTCTATAGACTCTAAGACGGACGGAGAAATAAAAGATGGAACCAGTGAAGGAGAAAGACAGCGAGAGGTGACAAAAACTACCGGCGAAGACCTAAGCATGCGATCCTTTCTGTGCCTCACTGCGGCCCGCATGCTAATTACTGTCCCAACTAAATCGTTTGATATTTTATTCTAGATGAATTAGCCCGTTTCAAACGGGCTTTGTAATCAAACAAATTATACCATTTTATTATAAATATTTAGTATAGCAATCCTACCAAATTTGGTTGAACTAGCTGAAGAAACGGCTGAGATATTGAGCGTTACGGACAGAATGACCAAGTGACCAAGAGAATAAGGATTTTATTATATTTAGATTAATACTTTATTTCTATAAAAAGGAGACAAGATTTTTTCATAGCTCTTGAGGCAAAATAAACATCCAGTCTTCTAGATCAGTGGTTCTCAAACTGGGTGCCGCAGTAGATATTTAGAGGTGCAGCGAAAAATTTTGTTTAGTAAATAAATCAACGATTTGCATGTGTTGGTGGGTAATTAGAACAATAATTTTTCTTCCAATAAATTGATTATGTAGTAGCATCAACAAATGGATGCGTCCAAAGGTTGTAATATCCGTACCTAAAAATCTAAAGACCGAACTGCCGCGAAACCCTCTTTATCTTTGAAAGTGTGCTGCGGCTCAAAAAAGTTTGAAAACCACTGTTCTAGATAAAAACTGTTTTTCCAAATATGGCCCTCATCCAACAAGGCGGCTCTTCTATAACATCCATCGTTTCAATGATACCTCTTCGAGTTGGACATGCCTTACCTAAGCGATGAGAAGTTATCGATACAGCGGAAGAGAGAAATAAACAGTAATAAAAGAAATAAGACAGGAATTGGAATGAATGAACGGAAAGGAGGGAAGAATCGGAAGAGAGAACAAAAATCGAGAAGAAAAACTCAAGCCAATGAAAAGCGGCGAGGACGAACGCACAAGTGGAGGGAAGAGGAATACGGCGTGGAGTGATATAAAGAGAGAAGGGAGGATCGAAATGAGCGATACAGCCGCTCTCAATGGAGTGTCGCTGTCCACTCGTCAACGCTGGCGATATCACTCGATAGTGGAAACAACCGCAACAGCGGAGCGTCACTTTCAACGCAAATTCCACGTCAAACAGTCTCTCCTCCCTTCTCCCCCCTCCCCCATCGTCCGTGATGTACCCTTTGGGAGGGATCAGCTTCCAGTCGACCTCTTAACGCGCTTCTCCGGAGCGCTTATTCCTCCGTGTTGCCATTCTCGACCACGCGCGTCCGAACGGCCAAATCACTCGACCCCTCTCCCCCTATCCTCTCCCGAAATATACTCTCGGGATGCACGCTGAAAACCACGCCATCGCATCATCCCGGACCCCACGTGTCAAGTTTTCTTTTTCTCATCAAATCCCTCCGTGCAACGTAGTCTAAAACACTTAATGGAGTTCTGCACGCTCCCGGTTCCCTCCCCCTTCCTCCGCCCCTCTTTCTCTGCCGGGTGCACCAAGCAGCACAACAAACCCTCCAAAGCACTTCCCAGAATCGGAGCCAACCCTATTCTCTTCTTGTCTCTCCCCTTGGTGGAATGCTTGGCGTCCTTTCCCCGCTCCCCATTCGATGAATCCGTCCCTCGCGCTGCACCTTCCCTCTTCCCCATTTAATACCCCTCGGTTACTCCTCCGTTCCTAACCCTTCCTCTCCTAATTCCCTATTCTCCCTCTCTCTCTCTTCGGACCCTAACTAGCCGCACGCACTCGTAGCAACTCCATTCTCTCTCCCTCCCATCGCGCTCGTCTCCTACCGCTACTTCTTCCGGCTCCAAAAACTCGTTACCCTCCCCCCTCTCCTCCCCTCCGGCTATAGTCTCCTACCCCGCCCTCTCCCCTCCGCCTATATTTTCCTCCCCCACCACCTCCCCTCCGTCTATACTCTCCTCCCCCACCCTTTCCCCTCCGCCTATACTCTCCTCCCCCTCCCTCTCCCCTCCTCCCTCCCTCGTATATATTTTGAACAGGCATCCTCGACCGTGTTCGAAAATGTTCTTTTCCGCGTCGCTTCGTACCTAAGAACGGATACAAATAGTATTGTGAAGTTGTCTGACGAACCCCCTGCTATCCACCAAAAGGGTGACTTGCAAGGTGTCATATAGATTAGTGGTTCCCAACCTGTGGTCCGCGGACCCCTGGTGCTCCGCGAGGCTACTACAGGGGGTCCGCGGAAAAAATAACTTCCTCACTGCTATGCTCCTCAAATATATTTGTTGAAGTAATCAATACGAATGTAATAAAATGCATGGTGCGGACATTATAAACGATTGCTTAGTGCATATTATTCCTTTGATATTACGTTACATTTTCATTTACAATGGAGTGTAAAAAACATCTAGCAGCATGATGTAGTCGGCGAAATTTTGTAAGATTGAAAATGGGTCCGCACACTCGGAAAGATTGGGAACCGCTGATGTATATGTTTGCAGGATATTTCGACGAACCATACGCGCTCTCTCTTAGCGCGTCATATAACATGTAGGTTAGATGTGGAGTACTTTTTTTGAGCTCGCTTGCCCCGCCAGTTAAAAAACGGATCTAAAATACATTCTCAACATGTAGCGTGCATTCATTCGTTTGAAAAATGATTGAAAGGAACTAGTAAATAAATATTTCGGTGCGTGTGTTTGTATACGTTCTGTATTCGGAGGGAACTGAGAATGGAATAAATTCATAAGGGTTTTCTATTTTATCAATTCAATAAGTAGGTTAAATTTTAAGGCGAAATTCTCAGGAGCCGATGAAGTTTGCACAAGTGGTAGGACTGAGAAGTAAAATTTATTTAAGAACGAATAAGATTAAGTTCGCAGGAATAAATGTAATGCAAATATTCCTAGTTGAGATTTGGGTTTGAATTCTTATTATAATCGATCGAATTGCTTGCCATATCGAATACTAAGCTTGCAACGAATGCCAAAACGTATCTTCGAAACTATTGAAACTGAAAGATGAACGTAATGGCGGGTACGAATGGGAGGGGGTGTAATAGAGTACTTACCCCATCCATAAGGGAGATGATCAATTTTCATTAAAATATTATCTCGATTAATTTATTTTATATTATAAGGATTCTATAAATACTTGGCAAATATATAAGCAGGGTATAATATACCTTGGATATTTACTATAATGATACGGTATTATTTTACATAAATAGGTAGGTGTCAGTAAATATATGTTTTTTTATTATCCTCTAAGCCAGGGGTTCCCAACGCGGTGCCCGCAGGCGCCATGGCGCCCGCAAAGGTACGCTGTGGCGCCCGCCAAGGTTTGCTCAAGTATCCTCCCTAAAAAATGTAGCTCTTTTGACGTATGAGCGTCCACAGAATCTAGAAAGTACTAATCTAAAAAGACTTCACGACTTAGGGGCGTAGGGATTATCAGGTGTAGTCGAGATTAAAGACAGAATGCAATAAACCGATCATATTGTTTTGTCCCATACCCGTGTCAGCTCAGTATGGATCCTTAAGAGGTAAGGGATCTTAGAAAGGGTTTGGAATGCCGAATGAAGTGTGGCTGTTTGGTATGAAAAATGTCCATTTTCTCTTTTGTTTTAGGCGTTTGGCGTTAAAATATATCAAATTTAAGTGTGACAAAGCAAATTTAATAATCCTGATAATTTCAAAAAAAAAATTTAATAGTGAAAAATCGACGACAGTTCATTTTCGTCGATTTTGAAATTTTTACGAATTCGATTTTTATCGACATTTATCGATTTAAATCGAATCCTACCAAACCTAATTGTAAATAAACATATAGCTAAGCTACGAGCTGAGCTGTAAGTGTTGAGCGGAGGGGAAGGAGGGGTTAAATATCGGCGGCGCCCGCCGCTTTCGCTTTTTAAGTCGAAGGCGCCCTTGCCAACATAAAGGTTGGGAACCCCTGCTCTAAGCTATGCTCATCCAAATAGCGTACGCAGTGCCTGTGCTGTCCAATAGCTGCGAAAAGAAATCCGTTGACGATTGAAAGTCGAATTTCCCAGTGGGTTTCAAATGAAAGCAAACTATGGGTGTGTTGCGAGATATTTTTTTACGCAAAGTTTTATTGAAAGTAGCGAATAAGCGTATAATCATGCGTGCCATAATTGCCTGAAACAATGGGTATCATTAAACTAAGAGGTTTTCACGTCTCCTTACCCTATTTTTACTAGAAAATTCCGCCATTGCACCGTAAATGTCAATTGTGCTTTTGAAAAAATGTTTTAGCCGCGCGGAAAATCATTTGTCCACCAATTTATTGGTGTGGTCGATGCATGATCACACGAGAGCAAAGGTAATAAAAGGAAGTTCTCTTCTCACATAGCACATGAATGGCCAAGCGGTCATTAAGCGCAGTGCTGCAAAAATCTTGTCTCGTATGACTATAATTAAATTAAGGTTTACTTAATTTAATCACGCTCAAAATGCAAATTCGTCTTCTTGCTTGTGAAGTGTTTCGGGAGCCCTAGGATTTTTTTCGATCGGATGCCTTCCTTACCTGTGGCGGTTCGCCAACTTATCAACTGACGCTGTAAAAGAAACGGGAGGGCCTCGTTGCGAAGTTCCGAAATTTTCTCACAAATAAATTTAGCGCGATGACTAAAATGTACTTCATTTCAACCGTGGGCATACTTACAAACACAAGGAAATATTTTCAAGTTTGAACCGATTAATTAATGTGAGAGACGTCGTTTTGCTCGATAATTTTCATGAAAGTAGAAACAACTTCGCTGTTGCTTTACATTAAAAATAGCAATATTTTTACATCCCTAAATGCATTCGATAAATCCATAATGCTGCTGCAGGCATACATACCGTATCCAGCAGACAGCACCGCTTAATTCCTCGTCGCCTCTCAAATAAAACTGAGTCAAGCGAAGGTAAAATAAAATTTTTATGCATTCTGAACACGTCACAAGTGTTCTCTTTGACTTTTGGGGCTAAGGAGTTGGTAAATGAAATGGTCAACTTTTGACCTGTCATATGTGGTCAAATTGTCGTTGCCGAAGAGTTACGTGAAGGAAAATCGAAGACGATGACATCCGAGCATCGAAAAGAAACTCTTTATCGATGAATTGGCGGAAGTTTTAAACCTCAAGTAATTCAGAACGAATGTTCTTGGAATAAATGTAAAATATAAAAGGTTACCTATGTGATGATTTGTCTTTTCCTTTTAGGTTACCGTATTAATCCTTCATGGTTTTCTGGCAAGGAATATGATTTATGAAACCTATTTGAGGTAAAATATTTAGCCATATTTCTCATCGATACATAATGACAACGAGTTGCTACGCAAGGTGGAGGGAGTGGTTCGGATGGGTCTTTGAAAAAAATTATTGATATATCAAATCATTGGCAACTAATCTAGGAAATACCATACCTAAATAAACGTAAATGTAAATAGACATTGTTGAAATGCATTTAGATTCCACTCTAAGTTATTACACGCTTTTTTTACCAAACCATCTTTTTGGTAATATATGTCATTCATATTTGTTCTAGGTGATTAATTCAAATTAGAACGATTCTCATCTCTTTTTATTTGTTATTTTGATAATACAATGCGCATTAAATGCCTTTCTCAAGTTCAAACATCATGAAGTCTTCCATGCATAATTTAAATTCATGTATATAATTAAAAAAGTGGCTCGTTGAACATTAGTGATCATATTGACAGTCTTCAAGCAGAGATTGAAATGTAAATTATTCTTTGATCATTTAATGGGTGTCTTAAGATCGCCCATTTCTCTCCGCTGAAAAATGTTTTTAAAAAATATGGAAGCATTGACTGACGCATACATTTAACGGTCTTCCATCTCCTTCATTTCCAGTGCCCTCCGTGCAAAGCGTTCACGCCTCAGCTGGCCGAAACGTATCGCCGCGTGAGGGAGAGAGGTCACAAGTTCGAGGTCATCTTCGTCAGCTCGGACAGGTAAGAGAGAGAGGTAACAATTTCAATGCCCAATTCCAGTGAAGAGAAGACGTGAACAACCGTATCTACGGCAATCGGCTCTACTCTTTCTGTTACCCAACTTTAGACAGGACAACGAATCTTTTTAAGATGTCGGCTAGTTTTTTTTTAAATCAAGTTCTAAGGCACTAATTTCGTTGATACGTGCCCGAAGGAAAAATTTTCCTTCGTAATTTTCTCTGCGATGATTTTTAATAAATTATTCCCCATTCTCTAATAGTTTATAATGCTTGAGCTAAAACATGCAAAACACATTTTTGGGCTTTGTTGATTAACGTCGATAGGATGGTATGGATTCTGCTGTGTGAATTCATTTGCACCAAATCAAAGTGTTTTTTTTTCAATGTTATATCGTCGTTATACAGAGATATCGACGAAAGCGTAACTTTCATATGTTTAAAATTTCTATGGGAATATTTATGATTTATTAAAAACACTATACGTAATTTAATCATATATCGTGTGAAAAATAAAGCGCATTTTCCACAATTATCAGAGTTTCTTATTATGTATTCAAAATGCATCGGTCTCCACAGTGAATGAAGCTCTAAATTCTTTCAAGGTGTTGATTTGTCAGTTAATTGCTACTTATATTAGAATGCCGATCGTAAAAATTCCTTATTCATGAATATGGAGAGGCAGACGAAGAGTATCATGTTGTGTTGACTCAGAATGAATGGTCATTTCGCCTCCGAGTTTTTGTTTTTTTTTAATACCCAGAAGGCTTTGCGGAACAAAAATAGGCCTTTCCCCTTATTACGTTAACAACTCGGTATAAAAATTTTCCCGTCGAATTTTGCTCGACCGAAACCAGTTCCGCGTGCGACCTTTCCTCTTCAAATTCCCTCTCCATTCGTGCATCTCGCTAATCATTCGCCGCCTAATTGGAGATCGCGTCTCGAAAGATTTTTTCCGCCAAGATCTCGTTGAGTTGGGCCGCCTCGGAAGCCGATTCAAGTGCGCGGGGAAGGATCCTCAGTTTCTCTCCTCCTCGACAAATGGAGACGCCGTCGTCTGGCGAGATGAGAGGATTTGGGAAAGGGGGAGGGCGCGCTCTCGTTTCCACCCCAAAAAATTCAACCGAAAGAGCTCTCGCTAAAGGCAAGTGCGGACCACAGGAAGAAGGGCTAAAGAATGGAAAGATCAAAAAGGGTTTTGGATCGAGTTCAAAGAAGAAAACGCTCCGCCGCACAGATGCTCTCCCCCCTCCTCCCCCTGTCGCCTCCACACCTCCTCCCCTCCTCCCTGTCGCCTCCACGCCTCCCCCCCTCACCTTCTGCATATCTCCTCTTCTAAAAAAAAACCAGCCCTTCTCTGTTGCAATTAACATGTCCTGGAAAAAAGGACGATTTCCGCGATCCTTGAAGTTCCTCTCTTGCTTTCGAAGTCTACAAGACGGGAGATGAGATTTTTTTCTTTTGAGAAGAAAAAAAAACGAAGAGATTAAAAAAAAGAACTCGTGGTGCGCCGAGGCGGTAGAATTCGTTGGGCCAGCCGGCCCGTCGTCGCGCGGTCTTCCTTCCGTTCTTGCCCCTCGACCCAGAGAAGTGCCGTCGCCTCTTCCCGACGACGGCTTTGACGTCGGAGCGACGCACAGTGGGACAAACGGCCATTCTAGCGGGACAAAAGTTTAAGTGAATCGGAGGTTGTATCGTGACCCATAGTTTTAAAACTGGGGGCATTTAATTAATAAAAATAAAAAATAATTAATAATTGCACCATATTTTTAATATTTAATAATAATTTAATAATAATTCTACGATTTAGCTACGACTATTTTAAAATTCATGTCATAACTTCAGCGGATTCCTCTGTTAACCTGGGCTTTGGAAGAACCTTTTTTCTCAACATGATCAACACCCTTTTTGTCACCCATTATAATAACGGATGGCTAAAAACTCGCTAAGAAGAAAACGCCGACGCACTTATAGCTTCAATGCAATGACTATTGAGGGGTTCAGCCGCCGATTGAAGGGGACTATTTCATTTTTGGGGGGAAAAACATCGCGTTATATTCGGGACAAGGTATATGATTTCAAAGTATATGCAACTAAGTGACTTTTTCTCAAAGAACTGTTATTTTCGCTTATTATTGTGATTCTTCGATGTGAATTTTTTAGAAATAGTAACCAATAGTTACTGAAGGGGTTCAAAATATATATCTAAATTTCTAAGTTAATATAAAAATCATTATCAAGAGACAATTAAGAAGTAATTTTGCACTTTCAGTAATTTTACAGGCGCATCGGCCTTAAACGATAGCAGTTCTGAGCATTAAATCGGGGGTTTTCTTTTATATTTACCTTTGCGCCTGCACCCATGCCTCTATTAGGAGACGTTTTAAACGCTCAGGGTGATTCTCCGATGAAAAAATCTAAATCCCTCGCAGAAAGTTCCGCCGCAGAAAGCTTTGATCTGCTGGATAGATGCGAGTTTTTTTGCAACGAGAAGAAATACGGAGTGAAAGAAATCCTTACCTCGCGTAGTTTTGCTCATTTTATTTTTTAATGCTTGGCGTGGCTTGCTTTGCAAAACAGGAAGGAAATTAAAGATTTTTGGATCGTTACTGGGTTAGGAACTTCAAACGGATGTGTTTTATATTTATTGCAACGGTTTGTCGTAAGGCCTATACAAAGTGAATTTTAAATCATTTCGAGTACGTTCCACGCGTACAAAAAGCAATAGGTATTTTTCAACGATAACGTTGTACAAAGCGATGTTGTAGAAGCACGTAATTTATGGCATCACATAAAATTGACGCCGCAAGGACTCCGTTATAAATTTCTTTTTAAATTAATTGCAAATTTTATGCAAATAAATTTATTTCCTGGCAAGACATGCGTGCTGATGACGCTATAGATTTCTCACGGTATTTCCAAAGAGGAAAGGCTGACAGTATGAAACTTACCTAAAAATTGCATGCACTAATAATTTATCACCCGCCAATAACGGCTTTTTCACAATTATACCTTATATAAATTTTCTATGGGTAATAAAGAGGAAGCAAGTGCCTCGTTCGATGCTAGCGCCATGGGCCGCGCGGAAACACTTTCAAAGCAGTTTGGGAGTGAAATTCGAGGTGTCGCACAACAGTGAATCGTTCCGCTTTTCGAACCAGTCATTTGGATGGCATGCTCGATAAACCCATATTTTAAAAAACACCTGGGTCGCGTATAAGCATAAAACAAAAACGCGATTTGAGTGGGGAAAAACTAACAAGTACGGCGAAAGAGAGAAAGAGAATTCGGCCTTTCTTTCGCACGAGACCAGCCAGTTTAAAAAAAGTGCGGCACTCTTATTCTACTATGAGCACGAGGGAAGGAAAGCGAGAACGAGATAATTATGGAGTGACAAAGAGACGCCAAACGACGCATGTTTAACATTTGTGCCTTGAATGGCAACTTGTTTTCAATTAATAATGTGTGCCATTTAGAATCGTGATATTATAAGTTCTGACAAAACGCTACAGTTCGTCATTATTATGTGCGGGCCTCCACACGTTGAAATTATCACATTCTGCCCACCATACATTACGAACATCTATTGGATCTTATCCTTTATAGCACCATCAACCCATTGATTATCATGTTAACTTTGGGAACCCAACCAAGCCAACACAACCTAACTAGCATAACTCAACTCATCCAACCAACAATACCATACCCAACCCAACCAACCTAACCAACCCCAACCAAGCCAATCAACCCAACCCAAACAACCCAACACAACCCAACCAAACCATGGTTGGGTTGTTGGATTGGTTGTGTTGGTTGGGTTGTTTTGGATTTACAAAATTAACATGACACTCAATAAGTTGGTGGTGCTATAAAGGAAAAGATCCCATTTATTTGGCCCTCTTGGAATCTGAGTTTTAGGCCCATGCTCTAAACCAAAGGTCGACAACCTACGCTCCGCCGGCCGCATGCGGCTACCGAGTGCACTTAATGTGACCTGCAAAGTCATGATGACCAAAGTTGGCCGATAAAATTTAATACAGGCAATTTCATATGCTTTTTCAGCAACATTATGGTCTCAAAACCTTTTATGGTATAATATTTACGCTAGCACATTATTTAGACTTGATTTTCATTATTGAGATACCACAGGTAACGTCTTATGTAAACATTCACCCGGCCCTTCGAAGCTCTCGTGACTTCTAGTGCGGCCCTCCAAAGCATTCATAACTACGAATGCGGTCCGCCATGAAATAAAGATTGCCAATTGTGGTTATCAACCGGGGCGCCGCTAGGTTTTCTGAGGGGTGCCGCGGAAATTCTTCTGCTTGCCCAAATTTACTGTCTTTCTGCCAAGTACAACTATTCAGTTAAGGACTAGTAGAATAAATTATTATAACTATTAGATTTCTTAGTTAAAATAACAATTACAAACCTATGATTACTACCGTTGGGGGGAGGGAGGGAGGATGTCGCCAAATTCCGAAAAGGTACTAAACTAAAAATCTTGTGGTTAGGGAAAAAGACTGGGAGAGTAGGGGAAGAGTGGATGAAGGGGGAGGGGAGAGAGGGAGAAGGAAGGAAGGGGGAGAGGAGGGAGAGAGAGGAAGAATGAATGAGGATAGGGAGGAATATGAAGAGAGATGGAGTAGGAAATCAGGTGGGAGAGAGATCGTATGGGATGTTGTTAGATAGAGAGAGGAAAGGAGGGAGGGCGAGAGGGAGGGAAGAGGAGAGAGCGGGTAGTCGCTGGCGGCGGCGGTGGGAAGGGGACGAAATATAACGCCATTCGCGAGGGATGAATGGGACGCTCGTGAGGGAGAAGCCGGGGTAAAAAAAGAGGACGATCAACCAGCGTACGTGTTCCACTCTCCCGAATGAACATTCGCCCGGCGCGTTTATGCGACGTTCTACGTTCCATAAATTACGACCCAGGCGGGTTATAAGGCTGGCGGAATTGCTGCGATTTTGTTTTAGAGGGTAGCGTACGCGCCGTGGAGAAAGGGCTGTGGGGTAAAAATAAGCGCCAATTCTGCGACTCCGTCGCTTTGAACGTGACGAGGAAACTGCAAGATGGCGTTACTTGAATTTTTAAAAACCGTTTCTAGGAATTACTCGACTCCACGCTCCTACAATATTTGTGAGGAATTATCCCGGAACGTAATAATCTGCGTCACAATACATACTCATGACAGCAATGCCAGCTCATTACGACAATGCGGGCTCACAACAAAGGTGCACAAACCAGGTGAGAGACGAAAATTATACGAAATGTGCTTCGATTATCGGGTAAATGATATTTTTCGGTGGGTCTTATGAATCTGTTTCCTCTACCACTGGTTCGCGAGACAATAAGTGGGAAGAACTCCATAGCATCTGTTGTCCTGGATTATTGCGTGTGCGAAAACTCGCGTTCTTAAAAAATAAGTGCCGTCCGAAGAAGCCGCTCCTGCCGGAAGGATTTCGATTACGTTTTTTACGATGGAATCATTGAAATGATATTTAAACAAAATCAGGTTCCAATTTACTACAAACAAAATACGAAGTTTAACTCGCAAGTCACCCATCCATTAAAGGATTGTTTCTATGAACCTCTTATAACGAAAACAGATAACCATTTCGTGAATGAAAATTTGTTATGGGATAATTCAAGAGAAAGTGACTACCAGAGCCTGAAAATTCCGTCATTGTCGCGGAGAGTTTGCATCTTTCTGGCTTGTTACTGATATGTTCTTCCTTTGTTTCCTGCTAAAGTTGCAGCTTCCGTTGAGGCGATCTTTTTAAGCCTTTGCGCCCGACTCAGGACAATATCCCTTTCGTGTATTTTTATGCGTCTTTCCTTTTTGGATATGACTTTAATCCTCTATGTAGATTTTGTAATGTGGTCGCGTGTCTCACGCTAATGCCAGCAGGAGGTAGGCGTGTTAGAACAATTTTATTTTTAATGAATTATTTTATTAAAATCGAGTGAAAATGCGCAGCGAACTTTATAAGAAATGGATCCTTTCCGCGATATTGCCGTACCTGGTATGTAAAATCCTGAATTACTTTCGATTTCGGAAAAAAATAAATATGCGAATTCTTTCCTTGTTGAGGAAGAAGTAACTACTTCGTGGTGTCATCTCGCCACGCTAAGAAGAAAAATTCATTTGAAGTCATTCTTTCCAAAAATTTCGAAAATCGCCAAGGCAGTCTTTGCCATCGGATCCGTCTGGTATAGAAATCGTTTAAAACCAGACTAATACTCCTGCAAAAGTTGGGTGTTTCTCCATTGAACAATCTTTTACGGAAAAGCTTCCAGGCTTTCACCCGAACTTTTTTTCACCATCCCACGGTTATCAATTTGAGTCGTAATTCATTTTTCACGCATGCTGAACCTCCATCTCCGACAGCCGCCTGGCGGGAGGCGCGAGAAACTCTCATCTTGGAGCGTACGAAAGGGAAGCGCAGAGGGAACGATAGATGTGGATGAAAAAAATGATTGGGCGTCATCCGATGCAGCGAAGCAAAAGTAGGAACTCTTTAGAGAAGTATTCGAGCGCAGGCAAAGGATTCATAATGTCCAGACCCAAGTCCAAGAAGTTGGAAAGATTGAGAAAAGTGACCTAAGTGCTTGCATTAAATCGGAAGAGATTCGCAACAGTGGCGGATGTTTTGTGCCTGGGCGGGAGAAAGGTTGTCGGGTAGGAAAGTTACTTTTTCTCGAAAGGGGAAACGCTTTGGGGAGAGGTCGCGCACTTTTTTTAGGCGACCATTGTCGTAAAAACGCCGCCGAACGACTCCTCAGCCAATCGCTGTATAGGAGGAGAGGGGAAAGCGAAAAATCCTGACTCCCAGCCGCCGACAGGGAGTTGCTATGGCAACGTAGCAGTCTGCAACGCATTCCCAGGTAGTAAATGAAAGGGGAATACGGAGGCGGGGGAGAGGGGGCGATATGGTCTGCTCGGAGGAGGAGGAAGGGAGAGGGGTGTGGCTGGGAGATGAAAAATGACATTCGAAACGCGAGTTATTCCGCACGCCAATCCTCCACTAGCGTTCCCTTTTGGAATTTTCCAAAAAAGTTTTAGGCTGCGAAGGGGCCCGCGGGAGGAATACGTAAGACATTTTATCGCAAGGGTTCCGGGTCTCGATTATCTTCCTCTCGCCGTTTCCCTCGAATCGGGAAAGGGAAATCCCGAGGGACGCTCATGAGAGGGACAAAGGAAAACAAGGCGTCATTTTTCATCGACCTTTCCCCCGTGGAAATTTTTATAAATTCGCATCGCCGTCGCCATTATTATAAGTGCTCAGGGAAGGATTGTTTTTGCATCGGAGATAAATTTTCAGTTTCTTTGCCCCTCCGACAGCAACGCCAAAAGAAAATAAGGCGTTGCTTAGATATGGAAATTCGCTAAACATTTATGCTACGCATTAAAAAAAAGAGTATGGTTAAAAATCTGTAAAATAGCTACTCTCGTGCAATTCCGGTTTAACCGGAGCGCAGTGGATCCAGGGCCCAGTGATTGGAGAGACCCCACAAAGGCCTCGCACATTGTGTGGAGGATGGTCTGCGAAAAATTGTGCGTCCCTTAATCCAGTCACCCTCTTATGACCTTAATTGATTCGAACTAATTTATCATAACGCATACTTTTACAGTCACTTTCAATCGGAAAAATTGCCGAATTGATTGTCCAACCGACTAATATGAATAATCTCTAGTTTTCTTAAATTTAATTCTTCAGCTTCTTTGAGAAAATTGTTATAACAGGCGACGTTAAAGAAATTAACTAATGTAATCATTCTATTAAATAATCCTTTATACTTATAATAATGTTTCATGAATAATAGTTCCAATTATGGTTTGGTGTTTTCGCTAAATTTTTATTGTACAAGTTAACAGACAAGCCATCCTGTTCTTCATTCAGAGCATATTATTCCCATTAATGGTCACTAGATTTCTGCCCTCCATTTCCATTCCTTAACAAAACAAACATTTCTTCCTTCTCTTAAAATAATATATACTCTTTTTCCAGGAGTGAGGAATCTTTCTCGCTATACCATTCAATAATGCCGTGGGCAGCAGTTCCCTTTGATGAAGAATCAAGGAGGCGAGAACTGGCAACAGTACTGGGTGTCCAGGGCATCCCAACCCTTGTGCTTCTAGATTCTAAGGGCAAAGTCATTACCGATGAAGGCCGTGTTGAAGTCAATGAAGATCCTGAAGGCTTGGTGAGAATATGGTTACCAATACACTTTTTAAGACAAAGTTTAGCCTTACAATATAAATTAAGGTATTTCAAAAGGACACAACTAGCATGTACTGCAGGTATATTCTTTGAAAATATTCATCAATTTGATAACTTTTAGTGACTTTCCTAAAGTAATCTATGGTATTACACAGAGAAAAGAATATCTGTTAAAAAATAACTTCAAAATTACTTGAGTGCAACTCGGAAGAAAATGCCTCGAGCATTTCTTCTCTTTCTCTGATTTTAAAAGAAGAAATCTTTGCATAATGTTGTACTATTACTATATATTAATAAGTTTATTTCCCAAAAACTTAGCCAAAGAATTCACTTCCATCCTTGTACCATTGATTCCAATGGGAAAGACTGAGCCACCAATTGATGCACTTTCCAGAAATGCATACTGGTCTAATAATTTGGTATGGCTGCAATAACATATCATTAGTAATATGGTATCAATTTCATTTGCAATCAACATAGTACAACATGTGTGAGAATCAGTGGCGCAGCCAGGGGAGTGGCAAGTGGTCATTTGCCCCATCCCCCCTCTCTCCCTCACACAATCACTTCTTAACAAAAGCATGGAATATGTGAGCGTTAGATGGAAATACGGTGGGTCAGAGGTGTCCAAATTAGAATCAGTACCTATATTCATTAGCTTCTATCATTACAGAGGCACGTTATACCTTCATTGGGCCCAAGGCAAAATGGAATTTGGGGGGCCCATCTAAAGAAAAAACTAAGAACATTTTCAATTTCATTTTATTGTGACAATAAGACAAACAAGTTATATGACAAAACAAAAATATCTAACCCAGAAGAATAATTCAGAAATAATACATACACTTACTCTAATAAGTATTTTTACACTACTTTATTTGGACTTTTCGTGCTTTTTGGGCTGAAAAATTGTATATCAGTTCATTGTAATCAATTCTGTTTGTAATATCTTTCTCAATACAAATTATTGCTAAATTATTTCATTTTTCTTGTCCAAGTGAACTTCTAGTATAATTCTTAACTCTTTTAAGCCCAGAGAACAATCGTTCTGCTGATGCGTTCAAAACAGGAATTGACAAAAATATTTTTAACATTATGTCCACATTAGGAAAAGTTGATACTAGTCCTAGAATTGCTTCGTACATTAAAGAAGGTGAATTTAAAGTTTCATTTTTTACAAAATGTATAAAATGCGCTAATTCTTCTTTAAAAACATTAGCGTCAATGTCATCTGAGTAAGTATTTATTAAATTGATAATACAGTTGTCATATTCTCTTGGTGAGGTTTCCCTTAAATTTAAATTTGTAAATATTGCAAAATAATTTAAAATATTTTGGTATGCCTCAACACGTCTGTTAATTTCTACTAACAATTTATCGCAAATAAAATTTAAACAATTTACAACAAATATTGTTTGCCTATCAATTGCACATCCCGATCTCTTTTTTCATCAAAGTGTAATTTTCTCTGTCGACTTCTAACTTTATCGGATTTATAATCTTTATTGCCAGATAATGCATAAACTTCGGTTTCTATAGCATCAAAAAATTCATTGTTACCTCGAATATCTGATATATATAACGGCAATGATTTTAAAAGATTTACAGCATGTTGTAAATCTGAATCTTTATTTTTAAGATTTTTATTTGTGGAATTTAATCGCTGTAGAATTGAATGCCATATGAAAAGAAAAATAGTTGTTTGAAAATCTTCAAAGAAATCATGCAGCTTTTTTGCTTCTAATTTTGTCAAAGGTTTTTCATTTGAATCATTAGAGAGTGTAAATAAAGCTTCTTTTATGGCAAAAAATTCATCTTAACAGCTAGAATTGCATCTGCCCTTGCGGACCATCTGGTATCACCAATTCTTTTTAATGTTTTATTTCTTTCTGAGTTTGCCTTTATTAAAAGATCCCATCTCTTTGTTGATGAAGAAAAGAATACAAATAAATTTTGATTAAAATAGAAAAAAATGACTTGCTTCTGAACAAGATTCTGCAGCGGAATTTCCAACTACATTTAAGGTATGAGCTGCACATGGAATAAAAAATGCATTTTTACTATGGCTCTTAATCTTCACCTGTAATCCGTTGTATATACCGGACATATTTGCCGCATTGTCGTAAGATTGGCTGCGACAGTTTTGAATATCTAGACCATACTCCCTTAAGGTTGACATTATACTATTTTCTAAATAACTAGCATCATGTTTTTCAATATGTATGAAAAACAAAAAACGTTCCTGTATTTGGTTTTGTTTATCTATGTATCTTATGATGAAAGATAATTGATCTGCATGAGTTGATACAATTTGTATACATTGGAGTGGGTGTGTCACATGAACCTACCTTCCTTCCTATCTTGCTTCTCATACAGTGGCGTGTTATCATATAGGCAAAAAAGACATCTGGCGCCAGCGGCGTCGGTTACATACAAGGCAGTCTCTATTTTTTCAATTAGGTAACTTAACTATTTCAGAAAGAACTAAATATAAAATTTCCTAAAAATCGGTAAAACCAAGTAATTTTCAAATTAATCTTCAAGTTCATTGACCTTGGGAGGTAGAATGTTCAGTTTCCGATAAAAATCACTTAAAAAATATTAGTAAAAAACAGCAATGAGTTTTTGAAAAGTGATTTTGGGGCCCCATCTGAACGGGGGCCCTAGGCAGATGTATTTTTTGCCTATATGATAACGTGCCTCTGGTCCTTGTAGATAAATCAATAAACAAGTGCTCCGATAATGCCTTGAAGAATTTTTCCCTCTCCTCCCCAACTGAATTTCTGGCTACGCCATTGGTGAGAATTATTTTTGATAAATGACAGTGAACTGCACAAATGATTGAAAATTATCATGCTAAATACTTTCAAACACTAGCAAATGCATGCATTTGTGGGCATTTAGTTCAACAAATTCCAGAATAAGCACTTCAACATCAAAATTGAAAAAGGAAGTATGATAAACTATGATTCAATGCCTGGTTTATGTTCTAAGACACCGCATTTCAGGAATCCATGATAGGGGAATCATTAAACCTATGGAAAGAATGGGATTAAGTTTTTTAGAATCTACTTTCCATGAATAACCAGTGCATTGTAACCAAAATGCACATATAGTTTCATAACCTTGTTATGACTACTGGAGATACCTGAGATTTCAAATTTATTGATATTGAAATGCTTATTCTTAAATTTCTTTTCAGCCATAAGGCAAGCTTGATAATTCTCTATTGAATTTAGCTTAAGGGTCGAAACCCATATCTACATCAATCACGTTACAGACATCCTGCAACTCATATTATTTGTCTCATTAATGAGATGACTAGATTCCAAGGAAGAAAAACCAGAACAATATTTACTGAAACCTTGCAGTACTTTGGCCTGCATAGAAGAATCCACTAATTTAAATTATTAATATCTTTCGATTCACAGCTGAAAGTTACCTAATCCTGAAAAATTACCACCTTAGACCTTCTTGGTCTTTAAATTTAATATTCCCTAGGGTATCCTTTTGCAATACAAAAAGTTGTTTTTGTTTAAGTGCAGCAGTGAACAAGGAATATAGAATCTCATACCTTCAAATTTTTCAAAATAAAAACATAACAAGAGCAGAAAAACAGAATCAGCTCAACATCAGATCACAACCAACTTACACAAGCTGAAGATGAACTAAGGTTCAAATCATTATTCAACTCGATCACATTATTCAGAGAACTGGAAGACTGCAATTAATTAAATGCTCTCAGAACATGTCATGCAGTGTGTTGCTGAACAATGTACAGAAGAAATTAATACTGTTTAACAATGCAGTGTAATCAAATAACATACCCACTTTGAATTGAGAAAATCCATGAGAATGATCTGCCCCGGACTTTTTTGAAACATTGGGACAAAACACTGAAAAGTGGAATAAATGTGAGAAAACCAATAAGTTTGGTCACCCACCACAACTAGCACTTATACTTTACAGAAACCAGAGGAAGTACTGCTGTTAGAGCTAAATAAAAAAAACCTGTTCGACTATTGATGAGACATCAGCTCGTAGAGAAAGCTGAATGTCACAGTATAATCCACATGTTGCCATGCACAAATATAAAAACTTCCACATAGATCACGTACTGTCTCTCTTCAACTTCTCTCTATCAAATCTTTGAAAAATTATTCTGCACTGATTATGTAGCAGAATAAACATTCCACCAGATGAACTAACAGACATAAACAGGATTTGATGATGAATGCGAGGATGTTTTAGAAAATGAAAGTTTTAAACAATAAATGCCTCTTAAGTCTCTAATTCCAAATTATTTTTTATTTCATTGCAGAATTTTCCATGGCATCCAAGACTAGTAAACACGCTGACAGAGAGACATGCATCCTTACTTAGTGATTATCCCGCAGTTATACTTTTTGTTGGTAAGATTCAATTGCAATTCCAAATAAAAAATTCGCTAATGAGCCAAAATATCTCAAGCCAACTATAAAAGTCAATGCACAAGTAACCAAAAGTGTCTCTTACAGAGGGAGAAGACAGCGAAATAGAATTTGCTGAATCGGTGCTTTTGCCTGCTGCTGAAGAATACAAATCAAAACATCGAGAAGATGATGACATCTGTTTGCAGTTTTTCATTGGCTGTGATGTAAGAATTTAGTTTTTTAAATTGCATTTTCAAAATATTAATTTTACTTTTGTAAAAAGCAGCTCTGAAAATTGTTAAACAAAGATGTAGTAAAAAAATTAAATATTTTACTGCAAAATATTTTTCTTTAATTTATTTATTAGACAAATAAGCAGGCTAAGAACCATGCAATTTTTACTTTCTCCATACATAGTATAGTATTGTTTTCATGAATAAAATCAATTTCGAGATTTCAATGGAAATACACGTTTTGAGGTCCCCTGAACATGTTTTTACCATTTTCTCGATAATGTCTGTGTGACAACTTTTTTGTGGGAGCTCTAACTCAAACACTATTAATTTGGTGGTCACATCAGATTTTATATTTTAACTGAACATTGCTTATTAGAGTAGCTTAGTATTTTCCTTGACAATGAGAAAATAGTCAGCATTTTTCCAATGCAAACTACAAATTTGAACTTAAATATCATAAATCACCAAGATATTCTACATACTTTATTATTCTCATTTCTTGACAGTCTGAGCCAATCGACACACTACGAGAATATGTAGGCATTGATGATGCAGTTCCACTCCTCACAGTCATCGACATGGCAGCAAGAAAAGTCTGTGTGATGGAGGATGGAGCAGAGATAACAGAAGAGTCAGTCAAGGCTTTTGTGAACAAATTCCTAATTGGGGCCCTTCCAGTTGCTGAGATACGTGACAGCCCATCTCCTTATGAGCAACAGCCAAGGATTGTACCTCCACAGCCGGCAGCAAAGGCAGTGCCGACATCTCCACCAATTAGGGCCAATCAGGAAGTGTAGAATGATTAACCCAAACTGTTTATAGCAATGACTTTCAGCTCTTCCAACTGCATGTGACCCTTTCTCCAAAGATTTCACCTTCTGATCATTCTTTCACACATGCCTAAAAGGTCTATGACATTGCTCTAGAATGTTCGAGACCTAAATTTAAAATCTCCACTCACCCCACCAGCAAATCTCTAGCCACTTTGCCCCAGTGAAATATTTTGTTATAGAGCAAAGTTTTAGGAGGTTACACTTCCCTGGCAACTTAAATAAAAAGTGAAGATTTATGGGTATACAAATGAAAAATAACAACTACTTGGCTAACAAATGCAGTTGCAATTAATCGTTCAGAGAGTGATAGTGGAATAGACCAAACCTGCCTAGAGGTAAATAGAAACAAATTCTGAGTAAAGATAAAGATGGTGAGTCTCTAAGTGGCAATTTAAAATCAGTGAAAAAATGTGAAGCAAGATTATAAATACTTGGCGACTATTTCTTGAGAGGAAAGCCTGGTTGACGGATGGATTACTTCTTGAACCATACCATGTACATGTGTCCTTTATATCTTATATTCATGAGAAATTTTGCTATGAGATGTGTTTTTGCACGCTTCTAAACAGTGTAAAGGCACTGGACGTAGAAGTTGTGATAATTCATTAAGATGTATCTTGTAATTAGGTACAAAGTGTTAATAAAGATTTTCCCTTAAAATGTTTTATTTCATTCCAAGAGTACTTAAATTAAACTAATATGATTTATTTTCTAATAAATAAAATTTAATTTCACAAAATCTGAGGTTAAAAGATACACACATATGTACACACATGCAAACAAGTTAAAATCAATCCTGCAAAAATTGTTACCCTTTGCACAATATCACCATTTAAAACCACTGTTTTACAAATATATAAAAACCACAAGGAGTACAGAAGTAATTCTATTTACATAGGGAATATACATTTGAATAGTTTGAATCGTATTAAAATTTCATTTTCACTTAGCTCAATAAGGCAGTTAAGGCATCAAAGAATTTTGTTCTGTCTTCACATTTTAGTTGAACACCTGCAATAAAAGTTATCATTATGGATTAAAATTCAATTCTAAAGTTAGGCAACAGGGTTCATATGAGTAATGAGATCATAATAAGCATTCCTGTTTCAATGCACATTTAATGAATGGATCAGGATTGGGTGTCAGTATCACCAACCCAATGCACAATATTTCCTTAAGATATCTATCACTTACCTTAACATCAAAAATATGTTAATGAGTAGAAAATCATCAAATTCTATGGATACCTTAAAAATAACTATCAGTTATAATAATAGACCAACTAAGTCTGTTGGTTTGTTTGAGGTATGCTCCCAATGGTTCAATTTAAAATGCTAAACTTAGAAAGGTTTTGACGAAACTTTAGAATCAGAGTTTTAGCTATACAAAAATTACTCTATTGAATTTTGAGCAAATTTTATTATGGATTTCCAGCAATCTCAGGATACATTGTTTCTCTGTTTGATTAACAATGGAATGAGTTGATTTGTAATTTTGATTTGCAGTTTAAAACTACTTTTAGTCATTGAACAAAGTCGGGATATGAACCAAGTAACATCTAAAGCAATGAAAATTCATTTTCCTACCAACCATTTTCAAATACACCCAATCCTAAACTAACACGAATTCTACCAACACAATTTCGGTTTAATACGATTGTTTAAGTAGGGCTTTTCGACAAACACGACAGGTTGTTTGGTTTAACACAATTTCACCATGACTTCTCTACACTCATGAAAAAGGTCTAGAAAGTGGGAATGGAAAGAAACTTGAGCCCTTCTCTTCATTAATTGCGGATGACAATTATCGTAACATCTGATCCAGAGGATGAATTTGACAATTTCTATGAGTCTGATGCAGAAGGCAACGGATTTCATGGTTTTTAAACTGCAATGTAGAAAAACACCATTCTCTAACGTTTTAAAAATTTCCTTTGACAATATTTGTAATTTTTTATAGATTGCATCTTGTTATCTTTTGAAAAATTATTTCATGTCCACTCATGGACAATAAAAATGATAAATTAGTGCCCCGTGAATGCAGGCTTCCCGATGAACTCCTGAGAAAATGTGAAATCTTGCAACGTTGTACATGGAGATGTTTCGCCCACCCCCACAACTCGTCCTTCCTCCAACACAACTGAGAGTTTGGGTTCTGTATAAGCAAGTTCAACTGTCAAAGCTTTGGCCCTCATTACATATTACCCTCCCCCACAACTTGTCCTTCCTCCCCCACAACCCGAGAGTTTGTGGCAGTATAAGCAAGTTCGGCCATCAAAGCTTTGGCCCTCATGACATATCGCCCTCCTCCACAACTTTTCCTTTCCCACAACCCAAGTGTGTGGCAGTATAAGCAAGTTCGAAGCTGTGCTACCTTTAGCATGGGCTTCAAGGTTGGGTGAGCATGTAACGTATCACCCTCTCCCTAGAATTCAAATTATATATATACAAAATATAAGAAAGGCAAGTTATTAGAAAGATTGTTTCTAAAAAATTGTTATAAAAAATTTTTGAAATTTGATTTAACAATTATAATGTTTACTTAGATGATGTAATAGAATTCAAGTTTACTATGCATTTTCAATTACTCAAACCTTTTATTGGAGGAATTACTAGTGATATCAGTTATAAAAATAAATTCATTTATTTTAAAATTTTGCTGGAGATCTAAAAAATCTGAAATATCCATTAAATTAAACACATAAAAACTGAGGACGGTAAAAATGCTAGATTTTTTTAATGCTGTAGCAACATCAAAATGATGGGATTCCAGAGTTACTATGATTAGCTTCTCCATTACATATCAAAATTCCTGCAATCTAATTCACAACTTTTTGAGTTATCGTATTTTTTATTCTTCAGATCAATCCACGCAGGTACGTATGCATTATGGTACGCTGGCAGATTTCAAAATTAATATACAGTACTCCCTCTCTTTATGCGGGGAACGCGTTCCAGGAAAATGACGCATAAAAACATTTTACATAAACAAAACTCATATTTACATATAAAATATAGAATTGTCTAATGGAAACTTTGTCGTAATTATATGGCCTTGGGGGCTGTTTTGTGGCAGATTTAGTCCTCTATCTGCATTTTTTTTTAATATATAGCTTACAGATCATATAAGATCTAGGAATATGGTATTTAAATGTTGCTTGCCGAGAGAACCATCTTAAGGGCACTCTACACTCCCACTTTTTCTGACAGTTTTAACCGTACGGGTAAAATGGAGTGTGTAGGAGAAATCTGGAAGAATGGACTGGAACGAACGAAATCTGTTGCCGCTTGATTTTTGCTCAGTCCAGTCATGGTGAATAATATGACAATAACGAAAATAAACAAATTAGCGAGGTTGCGCGCTCTGCGAGCCATCCCCAAAAGTGGCCTTCGGCTGCAATTTCCTTGTCTTATTAATAATTTTTCGACCTCCATCACAATAATAAATGGAAATTACTCAATAAAGGAACGAGATTCTTGTTCGAAATTTGGAAGAAATGCTCGATTAGCATATTTTAAGGTAATGACGAAAAAAGTCCTGGGTTTGACTTTAAGGAAAACATTTCCATTGCTCATAAAATAACATGCAGAAATCGACTTTTTGACGTGCAGGCTTTTATTCATTTTGAGATTAAAATTAGAAAGAATTAACATACGACCTGTGGATCTGAATCTTTTTGAAGAAAAATTATATAAATTATATCATACCCAAAATTAAAGTCACAATTAGGTGGCCTCGCGGACTGTTTTGTGGCAAATGTAGTCCTCAATCCGAATAATTTTAAAATATGTAGCTTACAGATCATATATGAGCTAGGGAGAGAAATTTATGATTTTTAATTGTTGCTTGACAGATGCCATTTAACGAGATACGAGTATAAGTTTATTAAAGTATTTATGTTCACTGGAAGTTCTAATTGATGGATGCAGTTCAAAATCAGTTGGGAGATAAATTTAAATAAGGATCATTCCTACTTAATTTATTCTGTCCAGCGGTTTAAGAGATGAAAGTTATGACGGATGAACGAGACGTGTCCATAAGACATTCTGTTACTATCGCTTCACTGGTAAAGAACGCCTAATAATACAGAAAAACATTTTAATCAGGAGAAAAATCACTTCTTCCGATGCAAAAACTGATACCGACTTACCCATATGGGTAAAACTGGGAAGAAAACCGAAAGTTTGGTGGCGACCTCGGTGTAAGGTTAAAACCGTTGGAAAAACCGAGAAGTGTAGAGCGCCCTTTAGATGCCCGGCTCATGCACCTAGGCATAAATATACCACTGCACCCTACCCCAAAATACTTGGGGATTCCCTACGTCCCAAGGCACCAACCTAGTAAATAACTTCCACCTCCCTCTCACTTCCCTCCCTTTTTTGCCCTTCCACATTTCTTGTGAGGTTTTATGGTTGGCCATGCCACTCCCATCCTTTCCCTCACCCATGCCCAACATTGCAAGATTTCACATTTTCTCAAGAGTTCGTCAGCAAGTCGGCATTCACGGGGAGCTATTTCGTCATTTTTTTTGTCCATGAGTGTACCTATTAAAACGAAAATTTTTAATAGTTAGCTATTTGTTGTTTAAAATTATCATTTTACAAATCCTCTAAATAACGTCTGCTAAATAAATGGTGAACAGTTGAATAGCTGATTCAAAATGGCAGTCATCTACATTGAAAAATAAGCTGGAGGTTATGGTCCACATATTATTGATGATGGGAATAAAAAACTGAGAAAAGTTATATCGCTAGAGCAAAAAACTAGATTTACTTAAGCGCTATGAGAACAATGAATGAACACATGATATCATTTGTCATACAGATCTTAACAAAACAATGCTACGAACCATCCACATTATCGTTTCTTCTCTGTAAAAATGAGTTACATGTATGAAATATACATAAATAAAACACAAAGAATTAGCCAAAGTATAGTCTTAATAAAGAAATAAAATTTTAAATGTCAATCAGGTTAGGATGCTAGAATGCATCCCCTCCCATTTACATTATTTCTTATGAGAAATTCGTGTCCGACTAACACGATTTCACCTTACATGAAATTTTTTAAGAATGCATCCATCATGTTAGTCAGGGACTGGGTATACTTGTCTAATTGGTCAAAAAATATTTTTAACAGGAAAGCTTTATTTATTAGAATAGAATTTTTAACAAAATCTGTACATAAAATATATTCATTAAGGGGTTCACAATGCAAAAATGTTGGGGAAGCCAAACCTTGCTTTCATGGCCTTTGTGACTAGGGAACATGGGTACCTTTAGCTAATAAGACAATTTTTTAGTGACCTTTCTTCAGAAAAAAGTTTCTTAATTTTTGGAAAATATGGTACTTCATATATGAGAAACGAACATACAAAGAACGCTTGAGAGCCAAAAGTAACTTCTTCCACAGCAATGCTAAACATATGCAAGGATGGACAAGATTTCAAAAACTTAAGAGACACTATTAAGCATAAGAATTGTTTAAAATCAAGTTGAAAGAAAATTCTATGAAAAGAAAGCATGTAGTATTAGACAAGCAAGTGATAATTTAGAGCCTTTTGTTTGGCATAAATGGACATTTCTAGTTTGCCAATACCAAAAACAGCTGGTATTTTATCGACTAGTAGGGTAGACCTCCTGAAGGCAGTCTCATCCAGCTCTTACTGTGGATATTGTTTCAAGGTACAGTAAAATCCTCTTCTACAGGCACTCTCACGACCAAAGTCATGCCGCCAAATTGAATGTGGCAGTATAGCAAGTGGCTCACCATAAAACATTTATATTGCAATAGAAATAAGTATAAATAATACATGCATAAATTAGGTGTTTCATATCTTTTTTATTTACTATAATTTTCTATACTAGAAATAATGAAAAATTGTTTACAAAAAGTTCTTGGTGCTGTGGGAAAACATTATATCATTTCTTCTAAATCAGGGACCTCACACCTGCAGGCTTCAAGTGGCCCCCGTGGTACATTTCTGTGGCCCGCAAAGTAAGTTAGTTTTCAGTAGACGACTAAAACTCAAAATGTATTCCTATAAAATATTTCACATAAGTCTAAGAAATTTAAGAAGTATGTTAAATCAGCACTTTTAAAATATATGGTCTGTTCCTCATTCCAATTTATAAAAATTCTGCACAGGGGGGGGTACTAAGTATGTTCTTCCCACTACCAGCATGTTTTTGCATGTCCAAAGAACCTAACCCTGGACTAGGGTTGCCAACTTATAAATAGGGAAATACAGGACAACCACAACTTTTAAGCGGAGAAATACGGGACAACCTTTTTCTGTAAGAATTTTATTTAGTTATTTCCAATTTTTTTTAATTAAAAGAGTAAAAATATCATAAATATAAATTTTAAAATAATAAAACTAAGCAGACATTTACTTTATCACTTGTACTTCTATTCTGATTTTGCTGCAGTTGAATATTCTAGATCATTTTTAACAAACTGAAAAAATCACATCATCATAATTAATCGATGGGGATATGATCAAGACTTTCGTAGTAAAACTATGGAATGTGGGCATATCTAACTCATCTTTAGATATGTTATTGAGTCAGTAAATACAAAGTAACTTAAACTATAACAACAATAACCTTCTTCCATTAAATCATTGAATCCAATTCAATGAATCCATGAAATAATTTCCTTTTTTATTCTAATCTACACTCATTCAATGGAGGCAGTTTCTGTATTGGTGGCATTGTTTAAAGGCCTATCAGCATCTTATCTATTAGCGACTATAATCTGAAATTTCAGCATTAATATGTTTGGTAGCTAAATTTGAATTTTGCCTATGTAGAAGCTTGTCACCTGCAAATAAACCAGATAGGAATGTAACATGGAGTCTTATAAATCCATCCGTATTAGCCAGGATCATTTTTAATACATTCTTAGGTAATGTAACACGCTAGTTAAAAAAAGTAGAATTTAAAATACAGGAGAAATACCACCCCATATAATTTGTATGGGATGCCGGAAATACAGTAAAAATATGGGAAATCTCGTACAACACGGAATGGTTGGCAACGCTACCCTGGACTCCGAATCTAGAATTTTTGTAATGAATGGGTTTAATTCTGCATCATAGGGTTGGAACAATTTCTTCATTATGGAAGGGGAAAGTAAATATCCAAGGAATATGAAACGGTATGAGAACTGGGAAAGTATATGGCCTGCGGACTTGGTACGGTCCCTTTATTGCAGCCTGCGGGTTCAGTGGAGGGTGTTTATGCGGTCAGCACACCAATGCGAGTTTGAGACTCCTGATGTAGTTCTTTTTTGCTTTTTATACACACTGACTGAATAACAGCAGTGAAAATTTTGCAAAATGAGAAAGCATACGCTTCATCTACTTTTCATTCAATTCATTACTAATAACTAGAGTGTTCACAATGTTATGGGAATTTATGACTAATTTTAATCTGTCATTCAATCAGCATGTATAAAAAGTGTGAAGGAACTAGATTTTGAAAATTAATTTATTTCTCTTTAATAATAACCTAATATTCTTTTCGAGTTTTCTGTATAATTTTACGTTATTTTTGCTCATAATATTATGATTATTATCATTTACCATACTCATAACCAATCGATATATCTCAATACCAAAACAAATTAATTCAGAAACCCATGAAAGTTCATACAGTAGTTGTTTACTTATTTGCAGAAAAAATTCTGAATAATCTGTCAAGTATGAATGTAAAATTATAATATGTTTTGTTAAAATTTCGTTATTCCATAGCTTCTGGGAGGGGAGTGGGACGCATCTGACCTATGGTTGGAATAGTAGAAGTTGCTGCAAACTGCCTAATGAAAATCATCCCATTACATGAATTTAAATGGCATATTATAAAATGATACAATAATTTACATCCACTAGCCAATAGTACGAAACCTAAGGTGTGTGGTACTTCCTTTAGAAGCAAAGAAGTAGTTTTTCCACAGCAGCAAGAACTTTTTATAAAACTTTTTTTATTATTTCATCATTTAATGGGAATTTAGTATGTATAGAAAGGCATAGTAAATAAAAAAGATACGAAATTAATCTAATTTACGCCATGTAGTTAGCACTTATTATTTATACTTGTGTCCATTGCAATACAAATGTTCACTGGTGAGCCATTTGCTACACCGGCACAATCCATTTGGTAGGTTAGGGTGGTGACCTTGGCCCCTTGGGTGGTGTTAGAAAGGGCTTTTACTGTACATAGAGGTTCATTTATTTTATCAAGTTAATTTGTTTTAAATATGGCAGCATGTGAAAGATCAGCATCAGTCCAGTAAGTCAAAGAAATTGTAGGTTGGCCATTACATTCATTGATAAAATCCCTCAATTTCAGAATGATCACCATAATTTTATGACCATCATTTGATTAACAAACATGAGACAGTCTTAGTTATATTTCATGGATCACTTTTTTCCATGCCTTTGCAGCCCACACTAAATAGTCTACCAAGATAATAACCTCCTAATTTAAAAATTACTGACTGTATTTTTACAAATTAGTTAACATAAGGAATCCATTGAGGAACATGGAAAAAATTTCAAATTTCAGACAACAGGATGGATAAGTAAAATTATTATAATTTTTAATGCGATGGATGATTCTATTGCATTACTGTTACTAAACCAATAGAAAAATGCAACTCAACATCACCCTCAACCATAAAGTTTCAGAGTCGGTTAAAAACTAGGAATAACTTAAATTAATTCTACCACCTAAGTTTTCAATTATTAAAGGTATACAAATTGTTGTTAAAGCAAAAATAAATTACTATTTCATAACTAAACATGACAATTGTCATCAAGTGACCTCAGATTTATAAATAAACTCTTTATCAACCACTGTTAAAAATACATACTATTGATTACTTACATGAGGTATCAAAATAATCAAACACAGCTCTCGAGCTAGTCTTCTCGGCAGCTTGTTCAAATGCCTTTCCAAAAAAGCTGAAAAAAAATGAGATTACTTTCTGTAGCAATGTGACATCAAAAACTAAGTAATTGCTTTTATTATAAGAGAGGATTCCAATAAAATATGAAACATTTAACCCCCCAAAATTTTAAATGTAAAACAGCAGAAACATTCAATGGTATAAAAAATATCAATAAATCAAGCTATATTTAAGAGAAAAAGTATGATCAAATGAAAGCCATGAAGGATAAAATCCTGTCATCTTTTTATCAGACAAAAAATTCCAATGATTTCTGACAGACAATGTCAAATTTTACAATGGTTTTTCCAATAAGAATTATTATTTTTATTTTAATGTATTTAAGGGTTTACACCCATTATCTCTATTAATAAAAGCCTTACTCTGTGCCTGATGATGACGTCATCAATTACACATTTTTAACAAGCTTCCTGATTAGGTGGAAGGTTGAAATTTTGCAGGAATGTTTGATTCAGATATAAAAATTAAACGTCGAAAGAAAAATACCAAAAAAGACCTGGGTTTGACTCCAGGAGGGCGATTTCCATTTCCCATAAGATAACACGTAAAAAGCGACTTTTTCAAGTGCAGGATTTTATTCTTTTGGAAATTAAAATTAGAAAGAATTGACATACGATCTTCGAATTTGAACTATATTTTACAAAATTAATGAAGTTTCTTATTGTATTCATTTTTTTCTGCCTACCATTCAAAATCTCTCATATTAAACATTGAAATCACATATTTTGGGAAAATATCAGCTTTTAAACGGGATGTTGCCTTGCTGAACACATCATTGTTAAACTTCGAGAATCAATTGTTGTCTCAACCTGCATACGTGTCATATATACGAATGCATAGATTGCCTTAAATTATTGTAGGATCATTCACAAAATTACGTAACCCTAATGGGACTGGGATTTTGCTTGGATTCTTTTGCTTATCTAAACGACTATATAGATGTAGAGTAAGAGAGAGGGGGATGTGGGGAGGGAGATGGGAAGGAAGGGATATAAAATGAAAGGTACATAGAGAGTAAGGGAGGTATAGAATTAGAAAAGGATGGGAGGAAAGAGATAAAGAGGGAGACAGAGAAAGAGCTATGGATTGTGACAGGAGGGAATGAGAGGGGGGAGGTGGGAGAAAAGAGATAGGGAGACAAGAGAGAGGGAGCCAAGAGGGAGGGAGTCAAGAAGGAGGAAGACAAGAGGGAGGGAGACAAGAGGGAGGGAGACAAGAGGGAGGGAGACAAGAGGGAGGAAGACAAGAGGGAGGGAGACAAGAGGGAGGGAGACAAGAGGGGGAGAGAGAAGAAGGGAGGGAGACAAGAGGGAGGGGGACAAGAGGGAGGGAGACAAGAGGGAGGGAGACAAGAGGGAGGGAGACAAGAGGGAGGGAGACAAGAGGGAGGGAGACAAGAGGGAGGGAGACAAGCGGGAGGGAGACAAGAGGGAGGGAGACAAGCGGGAGGGAGACAAGAGGGAGGGAGACAAGAGGGAGGGAGACAAGCGGGAGGGAGACTAGAGGGAGGGAGACAAGAGGGAGGGAGACAAGAGAGAGGGGGACAAGAGGGAGACAAGAGGGAGGGAGACAAGCGGGAGGGAGACAAGAGGGAGGGAGACAAGCGGGAGGGAGACAAGAGGGAGGGAGACAAGAGGGAGGGAGACAAGAGGGAGGGAGACTAGAGGGAGGGAGACAAGAGGGAGGGAGACAAGAGAGAGGGGGACAAGAGGGAGACAAGAGGGAGGGAGACAAGCGGGAGGGAGACAAGAGGGAGAGAGAGAAGGGAGGGAATATTATTATTTATTTATTATTAATACCTCATTTTTGACAAGGGGCTCATCATTGGAGAAAACAAGAATGTGAAAGAAATTCTCTTGAACCTCTATTTTGGAAAATTTTATACCGGCTCTTACTCAATAATTACAGCTGTTATTATTCATTTCTAAGTTTCCTGTTGAATTTCAATGGACAATTACACTAGAAAGATAAACTAATTTTGTGATTATCCATAATAATGAGTTACAATTATTTAAGATGTATGGTTTCAGTAGGATTACCAGTCTTATGACATGTTTTTGAACCATATAGTAACTGACATTCGTTATATGATGGGCAATACACAAGTAATACAATATTTTCATTAAAAATCGATCTTCAAATTTAATCGTATTAGACATGATTGTAGATTTAGTGAACTTAAAAATATCAATTTTGGTATTTGTTTATCTCTGAATTCTTTTTGAAGGTGAATTGAACACACAATTCATAGAGGAAATACTATTTTCAATATGAAAAACCAGGTTATTTCTAGTATTGTATGAAAGGATTCTAAAAGTGACAAAATTTAAAAATTTTAGTACAATGACAATGGGAATTAACTATAGTGAAAAGGAAGACTAAATCACTAACACTTCCACTGGTTTCTAAGGAGTCCAATTTGAGAAGTTCCAACCAATAAGGATGAAAATTTTCTGCAAGATCATAACCAAGTTGACAATTAATAATCCTTAGGAATTTGCACTGAACTGATTCAACAAAACCAATATATTTTCAATGTCGTATTTTTCTGGGTATAAGATGCACTTTTTGTTGCAAGAATGTATACTAAAATCATGCTGCATCTTATATAATGAAGGTTTAAATAATGATAAGATATTTCACTTAATATTTAGATATACGTACACATTTTTCAAATTCTCACAACACTGTTTTCGGTATAGAGGAATGATTTATTTGCAGTGCATACAATTCAAACACCTGCTTTCATTCTGTATAATTCTTAATGTTATTTTTGATGATGATAAAATGTTTCAGTAAATTATTTGTAACCGTACAGTAATATAGTCATATCGTGGAATACAAAGGACAATATTACAGCAAATCTCTCAATGTGCAGCTTTTTTACCCAAACATGCTGAATCTGGAAAGCGACGAAAAATCGCAACAAGTATTCAAACCAAAAGAAACACTTCCAAAACGTTTCTTACTACAGGCATGTGTTGCTTAGCACAAGAGAGGCATTTCGCAACATCATTTGTGGGCTAACCAAATTTGCACAAAATGAAGTTTTAACATACCACTTAACCCAGTTAATTTTTACTTTTCAGAAATTTTACTATTTTTATCTTGCAACTTATAAAATGATAGGCCATTTTTAGATACTACCATATATACTCATGTAAAATGCAGTTTGAAGACCAAATTTTTAGGTTATAAAGTAGTGGTACATGCTATACTCAGGTAACACTTCTGTGCAGTTAAAATAAATTAAAGTGCACCTACCTCGCACCAGTCTCTCGCTTTTTGGGGGAATTTAGAGGAAAACACAGTAATTACCAATAATCTAGCTTACAAATACATTAATTGAATGTATCAAACACCTAATTACTTGCTTACAATTTTATTTCCATCCCCTGCAAATATTCCACATTTCACTAGCTCATCAGCTGATTGCTGAAATCTCCCGCGAAATTGCCAGGTAGACTTGCACAAATCATGCATTCAATACAAAAAACAAAGCATATGAAAATTGACTTTTATTTTATTTATTTAATAAATATATTATATATAATTAACAGGAGTATATGGAGAACCAGGTTTAACCATGAATAATCACGGACCTGTCTATGAACAGAGGGTATATGAAAACGTTGGGATTTTTTGGCAAAAAGTATGGGTGTGTGTTATACAGGAGAACACATTATACATGAGTATATATGGTAATTTAAAGTCAAGAAAATGAAGGATACGACAATTATTTTTAAACAATTATTTATTATGAATATATTGGTGTCCAACAGCATAAAAAAACTAATGATGGAAAATCACAATTTCCTAATAACATTTACTAAGAGATTTTTTTAAACTAACCCAATCCCAAGCAAAATTCCATCCAAAGCAAACCCAACCCTGCACATCTGAAAAGTAACATTAACAAGTTTATAACTTGCAATGTTAGCATAATTGCAAATGACTGTGGAATTGCGGAAGACCAATGTAAAAAATCTTGTGGACACCACATGACTCCCTCCATACCTGCAATATTTCTAAAAATTCCAAGTAGGTTAAATGATAATAAATATTTTAAGGAACAGAGACAAATTTAAAGACTTTACAAAGAAGAGAAATAAACTCAAACTGTAGCCTTCTGATATTGGATATGGCCTTGAATCTCCAACAATTAAGAAAATAAAAAGAAGCGTAATGTGTTTACAATAGTCACCTGTAGGTGGTGTGGTGGTGGCAGCTAAAATATTTAGTTTTAAAAATATCTCTTAAACGATGTATAATATGGGATATTGTTCCAAACAATGGTTTTAGAAAATTAAATTACCTACAACTTTTATACCAGCATGTGTTTACATTTATCAAATATTAAAGCAAATATTTAAAAAAACGGATAAGTGACAAGAGTCAACACCCACTTCCAGTTGACCGATTTTTACCAAAAACTAATCGACATGTCTTTCTTTAAAAAAAATGTCAAATATAAAATTTCACATTGATCTGATTAATGGTTTTTGAGTTAAAGCACCCCCAAAATGCTGATCACACACACAAACACACACACAGACATACACACAGACACACACACACACAGACTCACACAGACACACCCACAGACATCATCAAGAAAATACTCAAAACGTGTTCAGGGGACCATAAAACGTAATTCCTTGGAAATCTAGAATTCAATTTTTTCATGAAAACAATACTTTCTCTATACTTCATATAAGGAGAAAGTAAAAATCTGACATGGCCACCACATGACTTTCTCCATACCTGTAATATTTCTAAAAATTACAAATATGTTAAATGATAATAAATATTTTAAGGAACTGTGAGAAAAATTTAAAGACTTTACAAAGAACAGAAATAAATGCATACCATAGCTTCAACAATATAGAAAATATAATGGAGCGTTACTAAGATGTAACTAAGCGTCAATTGTTAACAATAGTCGTCAGTAGGTGGCATGGTTTTTAAGATATCTCTTAAACAATGCATTATATGGAAAAAGGTTTCGAACAATTTCCTATAACTTTTATTCCAGTATGTTTTTAAATTTATCAAATATTAAAACAAATATCTCAAAATAACGGATGTGACAAGAGTAAACACTCACTTCCTGTTGACCAATTTTTACCAAAAACTAATCAACTCTTGTGTCTTTCATAAAAATGTTAAATATAAAACTTCGCGTTGACCTGATTAATAGTTTTTGAGTTAGAGCACACAAAAAAGCTGTCACATAGATACATACACACACACACACACACAGACATCATCGAGAAACTGGTCAAAACGAGTTCATGGGACCTCAAAACGTGTATTTCCGTTGAAATTTCAAAATCGATTTTTTTCATTAAAACAATACTTGCCCCTATACTACGAATAGAGAAAGTAAAAACAGAGAAGTGAGTAAACACCCACTTCTGGTCAACTGATTTTAGCTAAAATCTAATATCAGTTCTTGATTTTCTAATACAAATGGTAAATATGAAATTTTATGCTGATCAGATTATTAGTCTTTAAGTTAGTGTGTCCAATAAATTCCAGTTAACCTTTTCACTGCTAAGCGCTCGGCGATTGCTCATTCCACGCAGTGCTAGATACTCCACAGCATGCTCTACCGCCCTGTGCTGAATACTTTTGGCGCGCAGCGCTTGATTACTCGTTTGTTGTTTTATATCCTCGGATATTCCTCGGATTAGCGCCAAATAAAATTTTGCTATTGGAATATTATTTCCCCTCACCACTTGCTAAAGGATGTTCGCATTCACACACACCCACAGACATCATCGAGAAAATAGTCAAAACATGTTCAGGGGATCTTAAAACTTGTATTTCCGTTGAAATCTTGAATTCGACTTTTTTCATGAAAACAATACATCTATACTTCATAGATGGAGAATGTAAAAACAGTAAAAGCGAATAAGTAGAATAGAAATAAAACTAATAAACTTGTAAATAACCACAAATATGTCTTTAATTAGAGTGAAATGAGTATCACCGAACAGAGTGAAGTACAAATGAATTTGAGAAAAATGTTAGGACCATCATAAAAGACCGTAGCATTTAGGAACTTGATTTTATAAATTTTCAAAAATTAAAATTTTAGTACCAAGATGACAATCGCTCTATTTGAAAATGCGCTAAAAGAGCATGCATTAAACGATGCATACCTGCATAGATTTATCAAGATTGAGACTAAACTCTGATGATGCCTTTATCTCCGCAAGACTAGGGCATTGTTCTTATGGGCCACAAGTGTCACCTGCAAAATCTGAAGTTTGTAACTCTGTCGCCAATAATACTGTATTTGCTCATGTAATACCCACACTTATGTATGCCCACACCTCCTTTTTAAAACTGAATATCTGCAGAAACCTTTACTTTTATTCACTTTTATATAACGTACATAATTATGAGAAATCGACATCTTGGGCCGTTACATTACACAGATGTTACTTGGAAACTTCTTAGGGAAATGATTTCTGTAAACCTGAAAGATTGATTCAAGTAGATTCAGCAATTTAAGAATGATGCGATTTTTGAGTTGAATAGTTTTATATATTAAAAGTTGCTTAAATGATTTATAACAGTTTATAACATGAAAAATCATACTATATTGTAAGGCTAGACAATTTAATGTATACAAATAGTAAACAGGAAATAGAAATGAATGATACCTAATTACATAACATATTAGAATAAAATTATTGCGGCAAATTTGTTTGCGATCATTCGAATATGCAGTGCAATGAATTGAATACATGGGTCCAATGATCTGTGTTCACGATGATATATATCCACAATGATTCAAATATTTTCTGTTTAGTAGTTAATTCATTAATTTAAATGATTTGTTACAATTTAAAAAAAATAACAAAACAATTTTCAATTTAAAAAAAAACATTGTATTAATTGAAATCCAGATCGTAAGTTTTCAATGAAAAATTCCAGTAAATGCAATTACTTTATCTTATCTTTGTTTAAAAAACAGCAATTAAACATGTAAACATACTTCCCTTGGTTCTATGACAACTCATTGCAGTCAGTTCATTGTGCATCAACTTGTCAATCGACAAACACATCATACAACAATTCACCTCTCAACAAATTCATCGTGAAACAAATTGGAAAGCAAGACATCATGACTGGTGTATGGCAGGGGGGACACTTTTTCATAGCAAAATTTTTCTTTATATTTCAATAATACCAGAATGAATTGTAATTCTCTATGTGAATTACACAAGGCAAGACACATTGGATGGTGTATGGCAAGGAGTGACTCCCAACCCAACAAGTGTATCCCCCTGCTGTACACCAATCATGATGTTTTGCCTTCCAATTTGTCTTGTGACAAATTTATCGAGTGATGAATTGATGCACGATGAGTTCCTTGTGCAATGTATTGATGCAGGACAAGTTTGTCATGTGAAGAAATGACGTGTGAAGAATTGACATATGATGAATTGGACGTGATGTATTGGCAGTATACCACTTCATACTCGAATTTAAGATGACCTTAGATTTTTGCAAGCTGAAATTTGGAAAATAGCCTCATCTTGGATTAGGGTAAATATGGTATTTTAGGCTAAAATACATCGACATTTTCCCATAAAATTACCTCAATTTAAATTTCTATTAGGTAACAAATTTACTATCAACTTCACAATGCTCATTGAAGATAAAACCTACAAATATAGTAACCCAAGGAGAAAATTATGAATAAGAGAAACATTTGATAATTTGGGATGAAATGATATGATACATAATGTCTAACAGGGATATTACATGGCACAAAGGTAAGTACATTGCTCTAGCATCACTCTTTAAATTAATTTTTTCACTTACTTTCTTGGAGAATCTTCACTGACAGGAGGCACCCCAAGGACTAGACATGTTCCTTCTGTGTGATCATATGGTGCAGAGACTATGAGAGGCAAGTTGGGAGCCCTGCGGGATCTAGAAACTGCAACGTGTGCACGCAGTGCAAAATGGGCCAGGAGGGAAAGACAGTGAGGGTTGGAAAAACATGCAGAATCCACCGCACCCTGTTAAATGAAGATGGCCAATGAAAACACTGATTAATTTTATTCAATTTTCATTATTTTTCTCACAATCAATTTCAGAATCATATGGTATTTCTTGAAACTTGCAGTGTGAAAAAGTAATGATAAATAACAGCCAGCAATGCATAAAGATAATCCCATGATCACAAGACACTTTTAAATCAATGCTTAAAGGAAATCTTTAACCCTCTGAGACATTACAAATAATGGGAACATTAGCGTAGGACACTATTAATGTTATCAAATTGATTTTTATTTACTCATCAATGAAGCCTGTTAATCAATATAATTAATTATGTTCACAAGCTTATTACTCTTTGCTTACAATAACCATATTTGCCAATCAATGTGATGCACCTAGATTTTAAAAGAATAATTTCAATGAATGTATTTACATTTACATTCATTGGGAACAAAAAGTGCCATATATCATAATACTTTCAGAGACCAATTTGCTATGAAAAAATACCAAATAATCACCACTTCAACAATTTAAAAAGCTCAAAATCTCTATCATTTAAAGAATGCGGTGCAAAAATATTACCAAATGAAAATGGCACTTAATTAACTCTTTACAAATTGATTGTTTACAAATATCAGTCAATAATCTTCACCGAATTGAATGGCTTCAAAAACAAACAAATAAGTTTTTAACCTTTCAGGGATGGGATAGATTTAAATACCACTCTACCAGATGGCCGGGTGTTGTTTAGTCAGTCTACGCCGGCATCGTTACATGGTACGGATCTCAATTTCTTACCATGTTGCCGGGCTCAGTACGTGGTACTGACTCGTACTGCGCTGGTTTTAATGTGCTATATTTAACTTAGTTTTTATTTTTTTTGATTGGCTTTCACATTTTTATAGTAAAAGGTTTCTTTTGTATGTGACCATTGAGCGAAATATTTTTTCTAATATTTTAGTTAGTAAAAATTACATTTCCTCTGCTGTGACGACGCCTGCTCCCCTGGATGACGCGAATAAAAATCATTTATTTTTATTTCATCACCCTTAATATCTGGTAATTCCTTACAGTTTATTTACATCTCTATATCATTTTAAGGTGTAATCTCTTTCTTTTTGGAAGACTTCTGGCTATTTCTTCTAAGAAACTTATTCGTTAAAATTTTTGATTATTTCGATAAGAAAATATCGTCTTTCGAAATAATACATAATATAATAATATAACACATCTGTTCAAAACTGTCGATTCTAATGCTAATACCATTACAACAGTTCTTTTAGTTACGAAAGTTAATAAGAAAGATCTGCCGAAAGCCAAAGCTTATTTTCTGAGCCTCTTGAGACTTGCTTGTGTAGCCCACTCTCTGACTCATCTATGCGGGCCTGAGATGTTATTGAGTTGGTTTCGGTAGAGATTATAAACAGAACCCTTGAAAAGAAATTTGGGTGCACTTAGTGACGTCAGCCAATAGGAATTTTTAGGGTTAGGCGTTTCGTCTCAGAACTTTTCTTTTTGTTGAAAGAGAGCTGACATCGCTGGAAAGTAAAGGAATCGTTCTGGCCCTTTGGTTACCATTCAGTTTCTTTCCTCTGCACGGTGCTGGCTAAACTATAAATTGGTGGAGTGGTTTTCTATATAGTTATTTGTTAATATACGTTCCTTCAGTTCCAATTTAATTTGAGGAATCGTTACCCCTCATTGTGCGGACATGGCAAGTAGGAATACACTTGATGAAGATTTGCAGAGGATTTTGGAGGAATCTAATGATTCCTCAAACGATAGTGATAGTGGCTCCAGTGTGGTTGATGATATTGCGTTGGCAGATGTAGTGATGAATGAAGCTGATAGCGAAGATGAAGATAGAAAGAATGAAGATTTTCATTGGGAGAAAATGGAAAATTTCATCGGACAACTGGAAGTATTTTCTTAAGACTGTGGGCCTCAGAATAGGGCCAAAAATGTTGTAGATATTGTGGAATGTTTTGAACTTTATTTGATAAGGATTTAATTGCAATTATAGTTGAAGAAACTAATCGGTACGCAGAACAATATAAGAATATGAGGGGCAGCATCTTTTCGCTACGGTCTCACATGAGGTCATGGCAACCAGTGACTGAAAGTGATATTTATGTCGTACTTGGTATATTTATTTTAATGGGAATAGTGCAAAAACCGACTCCAAGGTCGTATTTTTCTAAAAGAAGAGTGATTTCAACATCTGGCTTTGCTGACGTCATCTCGAGGGATAAATTTGAATTGATCTGCAGATTTCTTCATTTTACGGACAATGAAAAGAAGGCAAGTTATGAAGGACCTCCAAAATTGTATAAAATTTGTCCTGTTTTGTCTCACTTGAACAATAAATTTCAAACATTATATCTGCCTGAAAAGAACATAGCTGTAGATGAGTCCTTAACACTATGGAAGGGGTGACTATCTTTCCGACAGTATCTGCCTCTAAAGTCATCAAAATTTGGAATAAAAACATTTGAGTTGTGCGAGTCCAATTCAGGCTATTTGTGGAATTTTATTGTATATACAGGGAAAGATACAGTAATTGAAGCTCCCATCATGAAACCAGCCACGTCAAAAACAACCGCAATTGTTCTCAAACTTGTAGAGCCACTTCTTGGAAAAGGATACACAGTGTGGATGGATAATTTTTATAATAGTCCTTCACTGGCTAGGATTCTGAAAAATCATTCAACAGACTGTGGGGGAACAATGAAAATAAACCGAAAGAATGTACCTGTGGTGGTGAAGGAAAAGAAATTAAAAAAGGGAGAAATAATTGCAAGACATGCAGGTCCCATATCCGTGATCAAATGGTGCGATAAAAAAGTGGTAACAATGATATCCACATATCATAATGATGACAAAAAGTTAGTAAGTAGTAGAGGAAAAGAGATAGAAAAGCCAGTGTGTGTGATTGATTATAACAAATATATGGGAGGGATAGATCTTAAGGATCAAATGCTTCAAATGTATTTGATTGAAAGGAAAAGAATGGCAAAATGGTACATGAAACTGTTCAAGAGACTACTAAATTCCTCCGTTTTGAATTCACTAATTATATATAGTAAAAATACCAGGGAAAAAGTGAGCCATTTGTCATGCCGAATTTTGTTAGTGGAAGAACTCTTCGCCAAGTATGCAATTAGAGGGGCGGAAAATGTTCATGGTTGACAATCGACAGATAACTCCATTACAAGACTCAAAGAGAGGCATTTCATTGAAAAAGTACAGCCAAAAGGAAAGAAATCGAGGCCACAAAGGAGATGTGTTGTGTGCAGTAAACACGGGAAAAAGAAGGATACGGTGTACTGCTGCAGGGAGTGTGATGTTGGTTTATGTTTTGAAGAATGCTTCAAAAAATATCACACAAAATTGAACTATTAAGGTAACTAAAATAATTTCTATTGTGTATTTTTACGTTAATGTCCGTAATATTTCTAACTAAATAATTCAATTCTAATTTAGTTAATTCTAGTTTAGATGCTGAAATTTCAAAAATCGGATGATGATAAGATGAGCTTCATTCGGCAGTAAGATGCCGTGAAAGTGAGGACAATAAGGGCCAGCTGGAAGTGATTCACCCTCGTTCTATTCTGGGCCAGTCATGTGATGTTATTCGTAAACATTTTAGAGTGCCGAGGCATCGGTGTTTAGAAGAGATAATGAAAGGGGGAAGAGCCTCTCAGCAACTGCGTCGTTATGAGAACGTGGCGACCTGCTGCCTTATAGAGAAAACTCGAGCACGTCATTTGAATGGATGGGAACAAATATAGCACGCAAAACAGTGAGTAAGTGTTAAACATTTTTGTGGAATACACTTCTTTTTTTTTCTTTATGTGATAATACACAATATTATTGTAATATAATTATATAAAAAATATGGGATAATAAATGTACTATAACATAAATATTCTAGAAATTCACGTAAATCCCATTATTAAATAAAAACTTATATAGGTTTATATCAAAGTACCTTCAAATCGGGCATTTTGGTTAAAAACCCGCCGGCCGAATGGAAAAAAGTATTTAAATCTAGCCCGTCTCTAACGACGCAGCTTTAAGTCAGTACCATGCACTGACCCCGGCGGTAAGGAAAGAAAAAGAAGTCAGTACAATGTACTGAGCCCGGCGCTGAAGGGTTAAGGAAAATTGCACACGATACAACATGTCTTGAGAACTGTGTCATGTAACAATTATTAACACTTCATCAACCAAAAATCATTTATGGAGCTATAGACATACCAACAAAAGCTGGTAACATCTTACCTCTTGAATGACTAGATAAACAAACGGTCCTGCTGAGAGCACCTGGCTCATATCAAGAGATGTTTGAACCTGCTTAAATATGCACTCCAACAGCTTCTTAGCCTTTTCGATTCCTCCAATCAAGAGGTCTTTTTGGGATCTAAAGAGAAATCAAGAGAATAGAATAAAACAATGCCAGTCAAACTTTTGTTTGCATGTACCATTTGGACAATTTCATCAACTACTTGGTTTCCTCACCTTTCTATATAAAAAAAACTGCCAAGAAAAAATGACATCAAAATCATTCCGCAGAAGTTGGAAAATATACACTTCCTCTGTATTCACTAAATACAGTTATCCCCCGATTTATGCAAGAGTTGCATTCTTGAAAATCGTCATGTAAAGCAAAAATGGGTAAATCAAAAATATTTTTCCCATTGAAAATAATATAATAGGCATTGTTTACATTCCTGAGCAGAGGTGTTCTATTTAGAAATGTCTTTAAATTTGATTTAATGAGCGTTTTAACTCCTCAAGCATGTACAACAACATATGGTGTCCTGTGCTGCATCAACTTCTATAATTCCTTAAGTTTTTGTTTGTTGGGTTTCTGTCATAAATAACAATGTCTTGAAGCTCCATCGATCAGTGAACCTTCCTATACAAATATACTTTCTTCACCCAGCTCAATGAATATTTTTCTCTCTTATCATTGTTGACTGATAACAGTGCATCACTTTCTAGAAGAAAACCCCTCTTCAGGACAAAAAAGAGTGGGTTGTTAGCTTAAAGATAAGAATAAGAAAAGAGAGATTCTACCGCCATAGGAAATCCTGCTGTTGTACGATGCAATGAATGGTGTCACTGCACTGATTAACAGCCAAGAATCTACAAAATATTTAATAAATAATGAAATATATTAATGGTACATACTGTGCACACAACAAATCATGACGCGTATATTGAAAAATGGTCATAAGAATAAAATCACGTTAATGTGAATATGGGATGTATATATAAAAAATTGGTGGTAAAAATAAAATCGCAAAAATGCGTAAACCAAATATGCATAAATCGAGAGATACCTGTAGTTTATTTAAGCAATTTAATAAAAGCGAAAGGTGAAGTAGATGAGCGATTGTGGCATATAAGGCAACTAAGATAATACCAATATTTTGCTGGAACCACTTTGGGTATTGATACCATACTTTGAATACCATTGCATATATAAATAAACTGATGTGGGCAACACATGACTTTCTCCATATTTATATGGCAAATTACATGTTGTTAGCTCTGGGATTGTTGTCAATATTTACTTCTGGTTGACAATTAAGAAAAGAAAAAGGAGCGTTACTAAGACGTAACTAAGCATCAATTGTTAACAATAGTCTTCGGTAGGTGGTGTGGTGGTGGCAGCTAAAAATATAGGATATCTCTTAAACAATGCATTATATGGAAAAATGTATCAAACAAAGGTTGTAAAAAATGAAATTTCCTACAACTTTTATTCCAATACATTTTTACATTTATCAAATATTAAAGCAAGTATTTCAAAATAACGGATAAGTGACAAGAGTAAACACCCACTTCCGGTCGACCGATTTTTACCAAAAACTAATCAGATCTTCTAACTTTTATAGAAATGTTAAATATAAAATTTTGCGTTGATCTGCTAATAGTTTTTGAGTTAGAGCGCCCACAAAAATCTATCACATTCAGACTGACAGACAGACAGACATCATCGAGAAAATTGTCGAAACGTGTTCAGGGGACCTTAAAACATGTATTTCCGTTGAAATGTCGAATTCGATTTTTTCATGAAAACAATACTTTCTCTATACTTCGTATATGGAGAATGTAAAAATTGGTGGTAAAAATAAAATCATGAAAATGCGTAAACCAAATGCATAAATCGAGGGATACCTGTAGTTTATTTAAGCAATTTAATAAAAGCAAAAGGTGAAGTAGATGAGCAATTGTGGTATATAAGACAACTAAGACAATACCAATATTTTGCTGGAACCACTTTGGGTATTGATATCACACTTTGAATACCATTGCCACAAAACATGCCATTAAAATGTCACGTAAATTTACAATGCAACCATAGTTGCATTAATAATTTCAAGTTGTTTTTACATAAATAAAAACTTAACTATAATATTTTAACTATCATTCTCACCTGGATAAACAATCTAGTGCATCAAGAAAACAATCTGAAGGAGACTTGGTTCTTCCCTGCAAAGTGAATTAGATATGTAATAAGTATTCTGTAATTACCTAAAACTTCTTGTTTAGCTAAACAAAGCATGAAATAATATCTTCATTGTTAAGTTTCTGAGAAGAAAAACTTTAATAACATTTAACAATTTAACAGCAACACATTTTCATTCGAATAACCTAAAAGGCAATTGTAGTTAGATGAAATTTTCAATCCCAGCCTCCTCAATAATGAAGTCCCATTATAGCATGACAGAAGTTCAATAATTGAGCCTAAAACAGCAGTTTAAACTGCTTATACAAATTAGTTCTCAGATATAAAAAAAATTCAATATGCAAACAATTCCTTTTTCAGAGCAGAAAAATTAGTTGGAACAAAAAAAATCATGGTCAAAATATCTATGGGAATTAAAAAGGAAATTCGTTTATTATTCAAGTCTATGAGAAAATGCAAATGTAAGTTATGAAATACACATTAAAATAGCTAGTGAAAGGAGATACTAACCGTTCCTTCTAGAAGCGCAAGCATAGCATATACTACATCAGCAGCACAAAATCGTGACCGAAAACCATATTGCAAGACAAATGAAGCATAGACTACATTTGTAAGACCATACTTTTCAGACACCTTTTCTAGAGCAGCTTGAAATTCTTTCCTCAAAACTAAATCCATCGCACTGAACTTTTGTCTACTCTGAGCAAGAGGTAGTCTGTAAACAATAGAAATATAAAAAAATAAAAGCTGTTCAAACAAAAAATACAAATCATTTGCAACTGGTATATTATATTATAATCATAAACATAAGAATTTAATTAACAGCCACCTGAAAAGAAAAAAATCCTATAATTCAACTGAGATTTCTACTTTATATTTATTATATATTTTGCCATCACTAATTTGGCTAACTGCAGTGGCTAATTAAATATTATAAAAGTAACAATAAACGGCTTTACTGAAGTCAACCCAAGGCAAATCAGCTGATAAAAGAAAAACAAACTTAGAAGATTATTTTTTCATTTGCTCTGAACCTTCCTAACAGACATTAAAAATTTTCAAGTGTGATTTAACATAAGCTAGAACTTTCTGTTGATTCTTGCCCAAACAACAACTTTCCATTTAATTCTGCAAAAAAAATAAACTGCAATATATCGAGTTAATGGACTAAAATTTCTTACCTATGTATTTTCAAATTCATGGGATACTGTCAATAAAATTTGTTTATCTAGATGTCATGAATTTCCCTAAAGAACTTTATTTGTCCAAAAATAAAATATTTTTTATATTTCAGATTTAAATTACTAGGAATTGTCTTAATCTCATGTATAAAGTAATATTATGCCTTGGTAGGGATATGTTTTCAGTGAATAACCTTGACATTTGATAACACTGTTGCAAGGGGAGGAGACAGTCAAGATGTATTGCACAGCATAGTTGGGAGTAGTTACACCAATAGAGAAACAATGTTTTCACCACAACCAATTCAGTGGTATTGAAAAATACAAATCAGCTAGTTCACAATGGTAGCCCTGATGAATCTAGTTCTGAGTGCTTAAGTAACAGTGAACAAGCACGGTCAAAATGATTTCCTCTTACTTATCATGAGGATTGAGATAAGAGGATTCTTGCAACTTTTTTTCATTTCAGCTTGGTTCTCGAATTTGACTATCGTCAAGTAAGTAAGTGATCTTTCACACTAAACCAGTGGTTCTGAACTGGGAGTACACATACCCCCAGGGGGTATCTGGAGCCTCATCAGGGGGTACATGAGAAAAGAAAAAGCGTGTCTATGGGTATCTTGTCATTTTTATAATACATATACTATTACACATAGTTTGGCATAAAAATTAAGTCCTCATTGAAAGGAGGACCGTGAAGTCTCTTGAGACCAAGGGGTACGTCGACTGAAAATGGTTCAGAAACTCTGACTAAACCATTTGCTTGGGAGCAACGCACCAAAAGCATAAACAAAACTTTGTTAGAGGTCTAGTGATGCAAGGATAAGATGATTCCTTTATTTTTATTTTATTTCACATTCACTATTAAATAAGTAAAAGGAAGTTACCAGTTTGGGGGCAAAGTATATTTCGTTTGCAAGAAATGGAGAACAAAAACATGATGCCTTTGTCATGTGCATGCACAAACTTTCCACTTAAACACACAATATGGGTCAAGGTTTCGAATTATCATGACTTCGAATTTCATTGTTGACGTATTTCGAATAATCTGTACTAAAAAGTATGCAAAATTCTATGATGTGGGTCGGGGACTGCTCTTAGCTTCCAATTACATGCTATTTCGAATTATCTGGGATCAAAATAATGCATGGAAAATCACAATTGGGTTTTTATTAAGCACATAGAGAAATATTTACTGTATTTCTCTGCATATAAAATCCACTTTTTTCTATAAAAATGACCCCCAAAATCAGCCTGTCTTATATGCCAAAGGTAAGATTATTACTGTTCTCAATACTAACACTAACAAACACAATCATATCCAAAACAGAATAATTAGCAGTAATTCATTACAAAAACATTCAACTAGGGGATCAGTGGGATCTTTGGGCACTTAGGTCTGGTGTGTGTGTGTGTATTTGGCTAATCAACCTCTTGGATTATTATAGCCATGGCTGGTGGGGGGGAATCACATGTTCAATAATATTATTGTCTTCATAGTTCTCCTGCACTTCATACAGTGGGCATGTAAAATATGAATAGAATTGAAAGGGCTGCCCTCAGCATGAACAACAACGACAACACACCTTGACGCTTTCCCTTGCGGGGTAAGCCATGCCATATGTCTGCCAATCACCAACCCATCACCATGGAATGGAACTAATGGCAAATGAACCTGAGTCGTCTCCTCATTGAGACAGCAGTTATAGTAGAAGAGACAAACAAATAGAGAAAGTGCACAGGGACTCAAAAGGAGAGACTGCACAAACGCAAATTGTGTACCTCTGGGAGGCTCCCTGTACATTTTAGAGAAATTTTTACTTGACGTTTTCTTCATTGTTTGATGTTTTCTGTACGTACACTAAATTTCATTTTGATTGGATAAGATTTGGAAATTAATGCAATGAGCTAATGCAAATTACACAGGAACTATAAGGGTGGTGTTCTAGAAAAATTATAGGAAGTTGAAACAGCAGTTATTGTAGAACAAACAGACAAAGTGAACAGGGATGCTTCACTCGGCCAAATATACATTATTAATAATTAATAATGACAATTTTGTTAATACAAAAATTAATGCCTTATGCAAAGTGAATTCCAACTATGTATTTTCATTATTGTGCTTTAACACATGTCCACTAGCAGTAATTACAATTTTGGTGCGCTTTTGACATTAGTCATATGTTTTAGTTCCTAACGGGCCCATTGAATAACGCGATTAATGACACGGAATATTATAATTGCGGTAAATGTGATAAAAAGTTTGTAAATACCTAGGATAAATACTGTTACGTGTATTGAGATCTCAATGGCTAAAAAAGTGAAAAGATACACCTACGCTATTAGTTATAAGCTTTAGGTGATTGAATATGCAAAAACACATGGAAATTGAGTAAGTCAATAAAAGTGAAACAACAGTTATGTAGAAATAAACATCTGACGCAAATTCTATTGCCAAGGACTAGTGCCATATCTATCAAAAGATCACTGAGATGTATCCGTAAGTGAGCAGTAGATTTGAAACGCATACCTATCAGTATTGGATATGCATTTAATTTATTAGAAATTAAAATATCATCTTGCATTAAAGTTTAAGTAAGTACATACCATTGGTAAAGGGTATCTAAGTGTGCAAGGTGTGCGGTGCACTCAGACAGCCTAATTAATACAACTGCCGAGTTCATGCAGGGCACATTTAGCTGTACAAGTCTTGAAGCAATTATTTATGTTTTAGATCATCCCTATTTATTTTACAAATTAATTTTATCTAAAATGTTATATCTAACTGTTATCACGCCATAATATTATCTGTAAATGTTGCCAGATATGGACTTAATCATGGTTGGAAATAATACATGCTGTGGCCCTCTCTAACTTCCTTGGTTAACCAAAATAATTTTTTCCCGAAAAATATTCTAAAATCCCGGGGTGCGTCTTATACCCTGGTGTGTCTTATGTGCTGAGAAATATGGTAATTTGGAATTTATAGATATACCAAATAACAGTAGTTCCTCTTTTCCTTTCTTGGTTAAACCAAAGACAAGCTTGGCCATCTTCTAAGTGAACTATGAATTTAAAGGCACTTCTGATACTGATAACAGAAATACTCCTGGTTTCTATGATTTTTCTCCTAGTCTTTCACTATATTCTCTCCTTAATTTAAATCACAGACTACTTTTTCCAATTGTTCAACTTAATCAAGTCATTCAAAAGTCATTTTAATTTCTTTTCCAAAGGCCATGCTAGTTTGTCATTTCCAGTCCATTATTAGAAAACACTGGACAACTAAGTTGAATAGACTTGAGTAACATCAGCCTCAAAACCTGCTGTATGATATTAAATTGGGAGAACAGTGTTTCTACTGATAACAGCTGGAAACAGCATTCATTTTAATGTAAAAAATGAAAGTACACAAAGAGTAAAAAAGAGGAATTCACAGTCCTTGCCAATAACTATGTAGAATTGTTTCATCATATCAATAAAAAATAATACATTATTCATATTTTACAGCATGTTTTTGCGCCGGAGATATTTCACTATATGAAAGGAAAAGGTACCAATGAAAGAGGACAGCTAAGTCTGAGATTTTGTAAAGTGGACAAAAGTAAAAAGGGAGTATGAGTTTTCATTCATTGTCTGCAGTAATGATGAAATCTTGGGCTATGCTTATGAGGAAATCATGGGTTTTTCATTTCTCATAGAAAAATATCTTCTTGCAATCACGTCATTATAGTAATTTGCCCTCATTTTTTATGATTTGCTACCATTATATAATGCAACCAGATCACAAAAATGAATCAAACAAGAAGTAAAAATCAGGATGGTTTCCCAAAGTTGACATCCCAAATTATATTGACAGGAAATGTTATTCCAAGGAATTCTCATGCTATAAATAAACCACATGGTTTATTAATGATAGAGAAAAATGGGAAAATAAATTAACAGAGCATTATCAGGTTTAAAATACTAAAAACAATGTAAAAATCTCTTTCTGACATTATATTCAGGGCCAGCCAAGTGTGGGGTGCAGCATATGCAAGGCATCCGGGCCACCAAATATTGAGTATAAATAATATATTTTCATCTTTAAACTAATTGTTGCTTATTTATTAAATTAATTATCATTATAGTTACTTTATAATTATAAGTACGTTCTCTCTAAGCTGTAACAATGATGAGTACAGTTGGCAGTTTTTTTTTGACATAGGGGGGCCCTAAAAACTTGCTTGTATCTGGGCCCCCGAAAGTACTTGGCCGGCCCTGATTATATTTTGCATGTATCTTTATATATTAATACTCAATGTCTGTCCATTCATATGCACATCCAACTCCCTTTTATCTCTTGAACAGTTTGTCATAGAGTAATTTTGTAAACACCATTTGGTTTCTGCCAACTAGGAGACCCCGGGAAAACTATTTTTGTTTACAGAAGTGTCCTGGATTCGACTCCGGGAGACGATTACATTTTCCCATATGTTTACACATGAGTTTCGATTTTTCAAAATGCAAGGTTTATTTCCTTCATTCATTAAAATACGTAAGTAGGGACTGAATTTCTCCGTTTTTACTTTAATTGACGGCAAAAATTATAAAATGTCTTATTCTTGCAATGTATCGATGTTACATGGAAAGATTTGACAGAAACATGCGTTTCTTTCGAAATTTTATGGTTTTTTCATACTCTTTTCAGGTGTTGGCAAGGTGACCCGCATTGTTGACTCCAATTGAATTAGCATCTATTAAGGCTTCAAATAGACAAAAGAATTGCATTATTTGCTTCGCGCTTTTTATGAAGCATTGAAATTATAGTTGTAGCAATGTGAAACTTAATGTTGCAATGTTAATAGTTGAAGATTATTATTATTCGGTAAACTGCGTGTGGGCTGTGGACATTTTTAATGATGATGATTTTAAACATGCGGATTTCTGACTTTGCAAAAGTTTTTGCGGGTACTAGTTTTTTTAAATAAATGAATTTAATAAATGTTACTGTTATACGCTAATACCCTATCTGCCTGAATACAAGCCAATGTTTTTTGTCAAAATCCATCATGAAAAAATCACCCCTCGGCTTATATGCGAGTCCAAGAAAAAATTTTGGAGTAGGGTTGTCTCGTAGTTACCCATAGATGGCAGCATGTCTCTCATTGCCATCGCATTCAAATGATAGTACTATATTTTTTGTAAAGTAAATATTTGACCTATGATATTAATGAATAAATAATAAAGCTAGAATATTGAATTTAGCAGTACCTGTGTTTTGTTACCGTTGTTACTAGTTCTTTCATTTCTAAATGCTATTGGATATTTTCATTCATTTCTCAGAGCTATGCATATGTATCATTAATAGTTTGCATTTTGTATTTTTTTTCATTATCCATTAAAAGAAGTTCCTATTAGTTTTACTTGGCTATTGTAGTTATTGTTACAGCCATTGTAATGTAACTATGCATATTAAAACCTCATTCATGGAATCTATTAAAATTGCATACATTGAATATGCAGAGGATTACGCAAAGTGCACTGACACCATTTGATGCTGAAATGTTTGAATTTTGGTAAAACTTGACATGCACGCGCATAATTATAAAAATGCAATTTCTTAAGGCAATGTAAATGCTAATTTCATTGGAAATAGACTTGGATTGAAAATTATATTGGCAACTTCGTTATTGCTTTATTTGACCTTTTGCGAAAATGAAGTTGAATCAAATTATCATCACTAAACGTGGAACATTATTCAGCAACACGAAATTATTAATTGGAGTAATACAGTCAAACTCGGCTATAACGAGCGCCACGGGACCGTTTAGTTTTGCTCGTTATAGCCGTTAACTTAATATCCGTGAAGGCAAAAGCATGCATGCGTATGGTGAAATAAGACATAAGAAGTAAAAGTGAATATATAAACAGAAAGGTTATTTAGTAAATTTATGAAAAAACCTAAAAATGAGAATAAACTAGAAAATTTAAAGTAAACATACGTACATATAAAATTTACTCACAGCTGCATCCTTAATCACTACCCAAGTCGCACTTCCTCATTTTCTTGTTCGTTGTTAGGTTGTTCTCTAGTGCATATAAAATCGCTTCTTTGTTTTTCCATAAGGTTGAAACCGTAGACGATGATAAATTAAATTTTTTACACACTTCAACATTTTTTACCACGTTCTAACTCTCGAATAATATCAACCTTTTCGCGAATAGACAAACACTTCTTTTTATGTACGGACATGTTACTCGTTTAAGGGCAAAATCTCAACTGATTTTTGTGATCAACGCTACGAACTTTCTTTGCAAACTGTGAGCATACCAATTTCAGGAAGAGTTAATGAGGAGACGGATTAAACATGGGATTTCCCATCTTTACGTGGGAAAGGGTGTTGGGTGCATTCGGCTGAGCGACGGGGGTGGGCGCCATTGTACATGCCCTTACCCCTTACCCCCTTCCAAACACAACCTCCTGGCTGTAAAAGAGCTGGGGGTTGGGAGGAAAGGACAAAGGACCTCCGCGAGTGCCACTGTACCTGCAAGTTGGGAATTCTTGGTTTGGACGAAGGGATTATTTTTTAACAACAACGCCGCGGTCTTTAACCTCCCCGATGGATAGGGTGTAGAGGCTGGACTCGAGAACACAAGGTTACATATTTTGGGTCACTATGAGGATTTAAGGGGCTGACCGCCACCGCGTTTGAGACAGTGAGAAGTGGTCAAAGTTTACTCGATATATCCGTGAAGCGTGCTCGTTATATACGTGAAATATTTGTATGTAAATGCTCGTAAACTTATCTTGGAGGTAGCATTTGCTCACTATAGCCGTGAACTCGTTACAACCGTGCTCATTATAAACGAGTTTGACTGTATTTCAAAATGTCAACAACTAAACTATTTCCCACTCTTTTCTTCAATCTCAAATAATGTATTTTAGGCCGTGCATGCATGTCTGGCATACTTCAGCATAAAATTGATGAAATTTACTTTTTTGTCGAAAAATTCTCGAAATTTTTGGAGGGTCGGCTTCTATTCGGGATCAACTGGACAAGAGTAGTTTAGAAAATAACCCATTTTTTCACTCGTCTTTGTTTAGTAATAATCGTCGCCATGGTAACAATCCGATGAAATGCAATTAAAAATGCAAAAATGCTGTTTTAGTAGAAATTCAAGAAAATACGATAACCTATCAAAATTCCGTGATAAAAAATAGAATCTAAATTCTTTTCCCCCTATAACAGTACAAACCTCGTTCTGATATCAACATTTAAAGATATTTTAATGTGTTAAAGAAAGCATCACTGCACGATGGATTTGAAATTTCCTATGTAAAACAAATAGGGAAAAACTTTTCTGGAATTGAACCAGGGTCTTCAATCTTCGCCAAATAAAATATAGCCCAAAGGTGGGCCCTGGCAGCATGAGCCTCATACCAACTTTCATGAAAACCCATTGGTACAAAAGTTGTTAGTAGGGGACAAACACACAGACAGGACCATTTCATAAGGCTATGTTTCCTTTGGAAACCAGCCTAAAAATACAAATTTTCAGAAAAAGCTTTTTACATTTTCTCAACAAATAAAAATAATTTTTAATCAACAGTAAACAAAATAACTTTCTGCACAAACTTGAAAAGATTAAGCATATACAGTCAATATTTTTGGAAATACGAATTAAAAAAATAAAGGTCAACAAACAAGATGGGAAACTATGTCTGAATTATCAGCATTCAAAGTATAATGCAAGGAATTCTGATGATTAGTTGTTTAGCAAAACCAGCCATGCAAATAAATTTTAGTAGAATTTCTTTTGAAATAGCATTCAAAACATTTAAGATACAACATTAAATACTCATAACTAGCACTCAACATATGTTTATCATTCAACTGCATAACATTAACATGCCTCACCCCATTTCTGCCAAAAGTTCATTCAATCTTTTTTCACCACGCAGCGTCCAAAGTTTTAATTTACAAGCAGTGTAAGCGGTATTCCTTATGCTCGACTCCACAGTCCAATGCCTATAAAGAGCAAGTCGCAAGCTAAAAAAGAGTTAAGGAAAGTTATAACAAATGAGTGTCCCCCTCCTTTAACTTTACAATAAAATGATTAAATTAAAACTTATGCAGTAAAATATAGTTAATATTAAATAAACATTTGTTAAAAGAGAGTTGTCTGTACTGTATCATTATATATCGAAGTTTCTTACAGAGGAGGAGGAGGATATAACATACTAGTAAAAGGTGCTTGCATTCTGCAAGCATATCATCTCACCTTGAAAAACATTCATTTTTCAGGCCGATATTTCATCATTACAAATATTTTTTTAATTCTAAATATTCCACCTCCGCAGCGATTTTCACTTTTCCCTTATGTAAAAATAATAGATTAAAACAATCCCAAAACTTTGCAATTTTAAGAATTTTATACTTTCTCTATTATGGGGTACTAATGCTACACATTTCTGCCAAATTTTAAAGTTGTAGTACTTCTAGAAGTGAAATAATATTTTTTCAATTGTTTAAATTTTAAACATTTTTAACGGCCGCCGCAATATGTTTATGGAGAGATTCAAATGTTTATTTGTGAAAATGCACTACTCCGTACATTACTTGAAAATTTCAGCTTCCTAGCTCATTCCGTAATGTCTAAAAGGTTATCTATTTGTTTAAATTTTAAGAATTTTTAACTGCCAAACAAATTAAAATATCGAAATTTGTATAACCCTTATTTCGTTGTTTTATAAATTCTACTTACAAAAAAAATTTCAAATCCGTAGCACATGCGGAAATACATAAACCTTGAAATTTTGTTTAAACAATTGCGAATTTTTAGCGGCCGCATTGTTGCACTTTTTCATGGTTTTCGTTTTTTCTAGTCGATTTTGCACAAAATCCTACCTATGAAAAACATTTCGAATCTCCAGCACATCTGGAATTGCCTAAACATTAGTAACCTCCTATTATCATTATATATAGACGTTCCTTACAGAGGAGGAGGAGGATATAACATACTAGTAGTTGGTGCTTGCATACTGCAAGCATTTCATCCCAACATAAAAAAAACATTCATTATTCATCTTTCATGATTACACATATATTTTTAATTCTAAATATTTCACCTCTGCAGCGATTTTCGTTTTTCCCACATGTAAAAATAATAGTTTAAAACAATCCCCAAATGTTGTATCCTCCTGTTATTATGTTATATCCTCCTCCTCTGTAAGGAACGTCTATATATAATGATATGTTATATCCTCCTCTGTAAGAGTCGTCGATATATAATGATGATAACAGGAGGATACTAATGTTTAGGCACTTCCAGATGTGCTGGAGATTCGAAATTTTTTTCTTAGGTAGGTGTTTGTGCAAAACCGACTAGAAAAACGAAAATCATGAAAAAGTGCAATAATGCGGCCGCTAAAAATTCGCAATTGTTTAAAAAAAATTTCAGGGTTTAGGCATTTCCAAATGTGCTACGGAGCTGAAACTTTTTTTATAAGTAGAATTCTTAAAAAAGCGAAATAGGGAATATACAAATTTTGATATTTTAATTTGTTTGGCAGTTAAAAATTCTTAAAGTTTAAACAAATAGATAACTGTTTAGGTACTACGGAATAAGCTAGGAAACTAAAATTTTCAAATTATTTACAGAGTAGTGAATTTGCACAAATTTACATTTCAATTTTACCATTTATGAATTGCGGCAGCCGTTAAAAATTATTTAAATTTAAACAATTAGAAAAATATTATTTTACTTATAGAAGGGCTACAACTTTAAAATCTGGCTAAAATGTGTAGCATTAGAACTTTATAATGAAGAAAGTGTAAAATTTTTAAAATTGCAACATTTGGGGATTGTTTAACACTATTATTTTTACATGTGGGTAAAACAAAAATCGCTGCGGAGGTGAAATATTTAGAATTAATAGAAAATTTGTAATGATGAAATATCTGTCTGAAAAATTAATGTTTTTTCAAGATGAGATGAAATGCTTGCAGTATGCAAGCACCTTCCACTAGTATTATATGTTATCTCCTCCTTTGTAAGAAACGTCGATATATAATGATAGGAGGATACTAATGTTTAGGCACTTCCAGATGAGCTGGAGATCCGAAATTTTTTTCTTGGGTAGTATTTTGTGCAAAACTGACTAGAAAAAACGAAAATCTTGAAAAAGTGCAACAATGTGGCCGCTAAAAATTCGCAATTGTTTAAACAATTTTTCAAGGTTTATGTATTTTCAAATGTGCTACGGAGCTGAAATTTTTTTTAGAAGTGAGATTTGTAAAAAACGAAATAGGGATTATAGAAATTTTGTTATTTTAATTTGTTTGGCAGTTAAAATTCTTAAGGTTTAAACAAATAGGTAGATGCTTAGACACTACGCCGCAAGTTAGGGAGCTGAAATTTTTAAATTATTTAGAGGTTAGTCTATGTAAATAAATAAACATTTCAATTTATCCATAAAATTGTTATTTTGGCCGTTATGAATTATTTAAATTTAAACAAGTAGATAAGTGTTATTTCACTTCTAATTGTACTATAAATTTAAAATTTGGCAGAAATGTGTAGCATTATTAACTCATGGTGGGAAAAGTACAATATTTCGAAAATTGCAAAAATATTGTTTTACTCCATTATTGTTCCATAATGAAAAAACAAAAACCCGTCCAGAGGAGAAATCTTTAGAATTAAAGAAATATTCCTCATGATGAAATATCTCTCTGAAAATTAATGTTTTTTTTTTCAAGGTGCGATTAAATGACTGGTCCAACTGTCCAGCATAAATAATGGGTCTGCATAAATACAGTAAAAAAATCAAAATTAATACACTTCAGATTTTTCCTCCCTCCCATTCTCTTTCTCACTCCCATCTCTCTCTCTATCCCAATCTCTACCTCTCATTATCTTCCTTCCCCCTTTTTTAACACTAACTCTCTCCCTTCCTCTCTTCTTCCTTCGTTTCTCCTAAATCCAATTTAATTTATGTAATTTAATGAACAATGAAATCATTTGCTCTTTTATTCTCAAGAACATCTAAAAATTTCATGTTCAAAACAACTTTATGGATAAATTCAAATCGTATATAATTGTAATATATATTAAGTAAACCCAATTTTTATTATGTAATTTGGGTATTATGCATTGAGTTGTGATGGGGACCCGCTGCCACCGGGACCTGCTCCCAATTGTAGCGTTTATGTGAATAATAATAATAATAAAGTATATGAAAATCAATGCGAGGAAAATATATTTTCATTCTTTCAGGCATTCTTTGGTTTAAGTCCTGAGTTTTTACAATGATAATAACAAATTTTAAAATGCAAATCATAAATACAATGCACCAAATCCAATTCTATTCAATTGGGGGAATTGAATGCCACCAGGATCACACCTGGTCTAACATTGTACTCAATGATGATCCAAATCTTCTTTTAGGCATAAGACTGACCATGTGTCAAAAGAATGATCACAACCAATTGGGCCATTTTCAAGTTATTTGCTAGTTAAAAGCATTTGCAAAAGACAAAAACTGCTCATTATATAATAAGAAGAAAATTTTTATAGAAATTGATCACTTTTCGCTTTTAATTTGATCTCATTTGGCACAATGAAAGTAATTCTGAAAAATTTTTGTGCTGCCATAATCAACTGCAAAATTTGTCAGAAACCTCATAATACTCAACCTTGAATTACTAAAAAATCAACCATGCTTTTCATTCTTATCACTAAATTTCATTCCATTAGGCTATAGATGAGAGTTAAATTTTACTAACTGCTTAATGTTAGATATTTTAAATTAAAAGCACAAAATAAACATAAACACTGGACTTTCATGAGGTCAACTCCACGAAATAAAAAATAACCAACCAATGCTGTTTAGCTGAAAGTTGCTTGCAGTTTGATCACCATTTCTTAAAATATAAAAATAGAAGTACAGTAAACCATTGATTTTGCAGACCCTGGTTTACCGGATTTAGGATTCTCTGAACAGTGTCTGGAGAAGTAATCTCATCCAATTTCACGGGACAGGACAGATTGCAGATTCTCCAGACAGTATCCAGAGAATCGGTGATCTCATTTGCAGTTCCATGTGCATCTCCCGTCAAGCTTCAGTTTGTTCTCCAATGCTGTACGTTAAAGACCTTGAGTGGCTGAATGATATTGTGGGCCTATGAATCCATAAAAGCAGGCACAGCATCCAGTTAATTGAATCTAAGGCCACATGCAACAACATAAATATCCAATTAAATATGCCAAGTAACTTTTCAATATTTTTCTTATGAAATGCTTCTTATTTGAAGGTTTTATCATTAATAGTTCCTGAGATATGAGAATTTATTCAAAAACAAACATATTGTATTTAATCCCAAAGCAATCCGACTATGAGAAACTATGGTGGCATTAAATTGCTGCACAATAAAGGTTAAGAACATATTTTCACCCCATATAGTCCAGGGAATCGAGGGATTACTCTATGGATTCTGTCTACCTTCAACTAAGACATGCTATTATGTATAAGATCTGAAAAAGGATACTCTTTATCGAATGTGATTTTCACTCCAGTGTTTGGAGAGTTGACATCAGTAACACTTTGGTGACTCAAGCGGGACACGTGGTTTTGTAAATTTCCAGACTCCAAGACATACTGCTGGTTTTCCACCTTTCCCAGTATCAACTGCTCTGTTGCACCTACAATGGCCCACCTGATAAGAATAAAATGAACCACTTGTAAACCAAATATTATGCTTACATACAAATATCATGCTGTTACAGTACTCATTATTAATTTCAACATCAAAACAGTGTGTAAATGCAACAAATTAATCCAGAACTATGGGAAATATCTTTTTTCTCACTTCAATGGAAATAATAATTTGTACATCCTTAAATGATATTTTATAGATTATAGTCATATTTGGGAAGGAAAAAGGAGGATGCAAAAAAAGAAATGTTTCTTTAATTTAATGGACAGCTGACTTATCATGGCAACAGGCACATCATACTTTGACAGCTGGCTGATACAATGTATGCATCACAGGCATTTCAATTGTTTATTATTTTTTCGTATTTCCATGCTGATTTTTTGCTCACATGAGATAGGAGAAGGCATTAACATTTCAAATGTATCCAATTTCACACATTAGAGCTGAGGTTAGGGGAAGAATGGACAGAAGAGAAGAGAAAAAGGTAACCACATGTTTTTCTGTTCACTTTGAGATATCTGGTATGATTTGTTCCTGATTAATCCATTCTTTTCCCTGCCCTTGAAAATAGATACAATTAAAAGATGAGATCAATTTCTCATTGGAGATTTGGCAGCTGAATATAAAACCATGTTTTCAAATTTATATTACTAAGATCAACTTTTGCCTGTGATCTATATAAAATAATATGGAGACCCACATACAAAAAACCATTTCAGGTATCAACATGATAGATTTATTTTTAACAAAGAAAGTCTTATTACTACAACTTCACAAGTTATAAAGGAATATCAAAATTAACCCTGATTATGCTATTTAAATCTTGAAAAAAAACCTGACCAGCAGTTCAGAAAAAAGACATTTAACTTCCATCATTTAAAGATGGTTCGATGCTGTCCATCTAACTTAGCTGCTTGCCAGTAATTTTCTCTGAGGCAGGGTTTCTCCACCAATATCATTCCACGGTACACATAAAAAATATTGGTGGCACACGGCCTCCCATTTTCCAGTGTAGCTCTACTGCTTCTCCCAAAATTCTGTGGCACACCAGTTCATGACTGATGGCACAACACTGTGCCGTGGCATACCAGTTGAGAAACAGCTCTAGGGCAACGGTTCATATTAGAAATTCAAACTGGCTTTTTCTCAGAAACAGCAAAGGTTGCAGGCTACTTCCCAATATCTATCTAAAAAATTATGTCTATGTGTTGCTTACCAAAGCTCAACTGAGTTATTGAGTAGTTTCTAAGATTATCTCGCTAAATCTGCTATTAATTTTCCAGCAGTAAAATTTTGGATTAAAGGAAACTTACCATATTAAATCATTGTTGTCCTTAGATAATTTCCAAGCCAATTCAAACATTAAGACAGCACACTGAAAATAATAAAAATCGCTTAGAACTCCATATACCATTAAAGACTTTATACAGGACTGCATATCAAAGAACTTTTACATACAATAAATATTTCTTTATCAAGAGAAATGTCAAACATGACAGCAATCAACTTTCAAATGCCATAATGCAAACAGATGTTTTGCAGAAACAAAAATGTATGAATTGCATAGTTGGTTTATTTAATGTTAACCTAAAGCTTATAATAGTCAAGTTTTCAGTGGGCACTTTATAAGTCCCTGGATTATATAATTTGTCAGGTAGTTAAATTAAGTTAGATTTAATTTTCTGCTCAAGGTTTAAGGCAGGCATTGTAAAACCAACAAAGGGAGGACCAGACATCGATGTCACAAACTGTGACCAACTTTTGCTAGTGGATAGAAGCATAAAAATAAGCAGGCACGTGTCTCGGCTTTTGGCTCCATAGACCCTAGTTCACAATAAATCGGGGGTCAAAGTTTACAGAATATTACTACGCTCCTTATAAGGTATTCACAGGGAGTTAATTAATGCATAGGCAGGCTAGCCGAGTGGTTACTGCGCTAAACTACGAAGCTGATGATTCTTGTTTTGTGGTTCGAACCCCTATACTGGCAGTTCTTTTTGTTTTTTAATCTATTACAATGAAGTATTATTTGATATAAGTTTTATTCTGTTTTGAAATAATGCCTTGGATTATTATTTTTTAAAACAAATTCCACAATCCATGCTCGGTAAGCGTATGCATGGGAAAAAAGTTCCTATTGCTTACGTAATGCAGAGAAAGAGCTAGACAATTATCTACTGAATACAATTACAGTTAATCATTTGCATTACCACATCAGAGTACAGGCAATCAGAGGCGGCAACACACTAAATCAGCTCCTAGACCAGTGCCGTTCAAACTATTTTTTCCCATATACCTATTGGATGGTTATAATCAACTCCTTGGTACTGCTATCCCCTTGGCACTTCACACACACACTGACTCTTTTATAAAAATGAATGAACGAATTATTATAGAAGACGAAGAAAATATTTTCCAGATGTGGAGAAAATATTACATTCTAAAATGTGATAAGCACTTAAGTTTTAAAACAAAATAAATCTATCTGAGGAAGAAAATGAAAGATGATAAATCGAATGAACAAAAATTGAAAAATTATATCTATATGAAACATCATACTCACTTTGTTAGAGAATTATTGAATTAACTTTATGGATGAAATCATATTAAAAAACAAGTAGTTCTGGAAAGAACTTATTTGCTGTAGTATAATCGTTTTATAATGTATTTGCTTTTAAATCAGAAAATTATTTTTCCTTATATTGTGGTAGCCCTGCTTTTTTGATCCGTTCTAAACATATTCATCGTGTTTTCCCATTCTATACTCGCCCTGCAAATGAAATATCTTTGAAATCCGTTCAGGCAATACGTTCGAAATTCATAATTACAGAAAAATTCTAACCTTGATATTGTGATAATGCTGTTTAGTCGACCTGGTTGAAATATGATATTTGGTTATTTATTTATAAGAAGATTAAATATAATATATTTGGTTAAAATCCATTCAGTCATTTCTCTAGAAATACGTGTAAAATAAATATTATTTAACTTTTTACTGTGGTATCCCTGCTCTTTAGCTTCACTTTAAATATCTTGATTTAATAATAATAATATTATATTTATTCCATTAGGTTTACAGTGTATACATGGAATACGTCAAAAAATACAAAGAATAAGAACTTTTCCTCTAACTTCGTCGCAGTTGAACTCTGTTCACTGCCAAGGCAGGTTCTCCCCTGAAGATGCCCACTTAGTGGGCGAACTGCATAGGGCTTACCCTACAAATTTTTTGGCTGAAGGAGTTTTATACAACTGTTCACAAAGAATAAAACACTAAGTGCATATGGAAAACACCAATATCAACATAATCTTCACCAACATTATCATCATAGCATGACATAATAACAGTTTAGCTAACTGTGATGATTGACAAATTTGGCAATGTACATGTCAGTACTAAAACAATATATTACATTATTACAATTTGTCTGTAATAAATTCATTTCAACTATAGTAGCATTTACTCAGCAGTAATTTTTTCACTTTATTCTTAAATAACAGAGAGGAAAGTGATTTAATATCTATTGGTAATTTATTGAAAACAACTGATGTGGAATGGTAAAGAGCGTTTGAATACTGATTTCAATGGATGTCATTGTGAACACGAGTTTGGTAATTATGGTAATCAAAGTTGATTGGGAATTGACTATGATAATTTTTAACAAAAGAGGCACAACTGAAAATATATAATGAAGGTAGTGTTAATATGTTAAGAGATGAGAAAAGGGGTTTACCAGGTGTGCGGAAAGATACTCTGAGTATTGCTTTTATGGCCTGTTTTTGTAGTGAAAAAACTTTTCCAGATATCGCAGAGTTGCCCCAAAACATGACAGCATATGTAAGGTGAGAGTGTACCTTAGCACAGTACAATAATTTTAGGATCTCTGAGGACACAATTGGTGCGAGCTTCCTGATCATGAAGATTCCAATGGCGATTTTTTAAATTAAAATATTGATGTGAACAGACCAATCTAGTTCTTCAGTAATATAAAGGCCAAGAAATTTCATAGACTGTGAGTGACATATACCAGAGTCATTTAAAGTGGGAATTGGATGGGAGGAAAGAGAGGATTTTTTGGAGTGGAAAATTAAATAAGTGGTTTTGTCATTATTTACCACTAGGTTGTCAGATTGGCACCAGTTCTTCATTTCTTTGGCTGTTACATTGGTACCTTCAATTAAATCAGGTAAATTATTTTCATTGTGGTATGCTGTACAAATCTTATATACAAAATTTCATTGAAATCCGTTCAGCCAATCCCTTCCAAATCCTTAATTACTGAAAGTTTAATTTGTAATTGTGGCACCCCTGTTTGGCTGATTCGGGTTAAATATGCTAATATGGTTTTGTATATAAGCTTATATTATAAGTATTAAATTTGGTTAAAATTGATGAGAACAGTTCAACACAAATACGTGTAAGAGAATTTTTTTATTCCTTGTACTGTGGCAGCCCTGCTTTCTATATCTATGCTTAAGATCTTGATTTTGTTATTTTATATTACACGCCTACTTCATACAAACTTGCGTTGAAATCGGTTGGGCCAATTTCTTCCAAATTCATAACTTTTGTTAATTTTTGTGACAATAAAACGCTTCTCAACATTTAAATCACTACCCTAACAGAAAAAAAATCATCCTAAGAACCAAAACATGCCATGTAAAATACAAGACAATATTTGCCATTCATACAATAACCAAGAGATGGAATAAAAAACGCAACAACATATCAATTTCAAAATTTCATGATTTTCATCTCACCGACTTTCCATAATAGCTAAACTGGGTGTATTCAAAGAGGATACGATGGCGGTTCTCCTCCCAAAGCCTCTTTTCCCTTCTCTTCAGGATAGCTTCTTCTCCCATCCTCATCCTCTTTTCCCTCGAAGACTCCACTCTTTCCTCAGAACCATCTCCTTCCTCTCCTTCTTCTTCAGCATCCTCTCCCTCATCTTCATCACCCGACTGTCATAAAAAAATACGGCAATTTTGAGGAAAAAGTCTGATTCACTAAGAAATATACCAAAAACCTCTTCAAGCTAGCATTCTTGGGAATATAAATTATCAATCTTAATGTTTCTCAAGCTACAGACCCCTCCATCAACCAAATACCTACGTTAACTATGGAAAGCTCGAAATAATTTCCTATGAAGAAAATCCTTGGATGTTTAAATTGAGCAATAGTTAATGAGGAGACATAAAATATTGAATAAGAAATAAAGAAAAAATGGCACTTTGGTATTAATGGGACCTTTGCACATGGCCCCAATGGAGAAGATATGGAACAAGAAGCTGGCAGTGGCAAGATTTGGAATTACATGGACTACTACTCCATTGGAACTCGGTTGGGCCATGGAAGAAGGAGAATTCAACATCAATATATATCAATCGTAGAAAGGTTGCCCCATTAATACCAAAGTACCAAAATTTAATTTATAGCGGTATCCATATTTTTTTTGGATGGAGATGCCTCTAAAGTACCACAAATTGCTAGTTGGTGAAGAAGCTTGCATTCAGTTTCTATAATTGATACATATATATTAAGATGAACGCTACCCAACCCAAAGAGTAGAACACAGTGAATGTGAAGTGGAACCAAAAACACTTCACCTAACTTACCCAACCCGGTGGGGCTGAATACAATGTTCCTTTATGTTCAAATTTCTCTTCTCTGGCCCAAGTTCCAATGGAGTAGTGCTCCATGTAATTTCAAATCTCGCCATTTCCAGCACCTTGTAGTTCCATATCTCGCCCCTTCGGGCACTGCGCAAAGGTTGTCCCGTTAATACTAAAGTACCAAAAAAATTATCCCCTTATCCTTTTCTAAATTGATCAGCATATGGCAGAACAATGAAATTGCAAGAGATGCAGGGTAGTGTCTAGGAGGGTCATAGATGAAAGGCTGTTAATTTTCTAAAAGATGCTGATAAAGCAAGAAGACATGGTATTGGACCAAATTATTAAAATATGCCAGTTCATGGAAAGATCCCGTTTTTGGAAGATATTATTGTCTCATTAAAATGTCTATTTAATACACATTAGAAAAATCTTAAGCAGTTACTCATTATTAAAACCGAATGTCAATACAGAGAGTTAGTATTGTCGTATTTTAGGAAAATTATTAATTCTATTAAGGAAGACTTGTAAAAACATGATTAATTTTACCTTCATTAAATAGGTACGGTTATGGTTAGTGTTTTGAATTCAATGCAGCGACTCTTAGGAAAATAGAACCAATTCCACAAAGAACCACCAACCATTTAAATGCATTTATGTGAATTTTGATGAGAAAGAAATCCATCGACAAATTTAAAAATTACCTCTTCGTCCCGAAATATGTCGTCAAAAGCAGGGATGCCTTCATCACTCGTAGGTTTCATAAGCAGTCGCACCTGTAAGTCCCAGTTAATACTGTGGTTACTGCTCCAGCAAATTGATAAATAAATTAACAACAAACTAAAATTACCTGGCCATTGCTGTAAACATTGCATACGTCAGTAGGTCGATGATTATCGGCCACGAAGAATACAACACCGTCGTCGGGTTGCAGAATCTCAACTATGTCTATGTTTCCCCCACAATTGATAAGAAGTACATACTTGACCTGAAAGCCAAACATTTTTAATTATACATCAATTCGGCCAATACTGACACGAGTATTTATAAAAAAGCTTACCTCATCCCTATTTTCCTTGTATGCATCCTGTAGTCCTGTAATACCTTGAACTGGTACAAGCGTATACACAACATTGTCACATCTAAACAAATATTGAAGAATTTTACATGCACATATCGAGTCAATATCAAAGTTAACTAGGAGAAGTAGTCTCTGAAAGGAAAATGGTGGCATGATTATAGGCTGCAATATCGAATTAAATCCTTTTTCATATTTCTTAAAATGTAAAACTGCATTCCTAAGATGCCATCTTAAAATTCCCAGACTTAAAGGCTACAACAGAGCAGTCGCTTGTCTCACCTCGCCAGTGATGACATTGTAGAAGTCTTTTTTTAAATTCTCTATGTACATTATGAATCATAGGAAGAGGTTTACACCATTTAAAAACATAACACTGGCCCTATATTTAAACTTAAAAAACTGATAACAGAAAATCCATCAGCAGACTTCAACCAATACAAGACAGAATCGAGCGAACTTTCGACTGGCGCCAAAACAGATGATTTTTGCTCCGCAGGAAACTAGCCCCTCTACTGGGAGACATTTTTGTCAACACGGCGCCTAGTTTAAATCGGAATAATTTCTTTAAAAATCGAATATGTATTTTAATATGATAGTGGAAGGTTGCATCTTATATTAAATTCCTATATAACACTCTAAAATCTGCAACGGGCCAAACAAAATTTCTCTATTAATTCCTTACCTCTCTTTTAGAAATCGTCGATAATCTGATGCCCGCATATTTTTTTAAATTAATGGAAACGTCGATATAAAATAAAAAATAATAATAAAAATACATTTTAATATATCTATGTATGTAGTTAAAATCAATGGAAAATACAGAAAAAAGCCAAATATAAAAATAACTAAATCGGGAATCCATTTGCAAGTAGTTTGGGTAAATCCTGTTTTTTACATGTGAAACATACTCTCACCTTATCAAACGAAATTTGTTGATAGAGGATATAAAAAATTAGAAGCAAACCTAAATAACGAAAAAATTTCTGAAACCAGGAACATGCGGCCGGAGTCCCGATTTTCCCCTCTCTCTCTCAAAACTCTAAATTCTCTATAGAAAAAAGACTTGTTTGTATTTAATATTTTCCCTTCCTTATTATTATTATTAATAATAATAGAATTAAAGATATTGAAACTGATATAAGACTCAATTATTATAACCAATTCCTATTCTTTTTAAGTAATATTTACATCATAAATTTAACGTCATCATTCTGCGTCAAAAATCTATAACAGACTCCCAACCAGCATTAAATGCCTATCTTCGAATTTATTCAAAACCAAGACAAAATATTTATTACTGGGAAAAACATACTATTGCCTTGAGGATTTTACGAAGGATGATTTCACTAAAACATAAATATTTTATACTTCACCATTATTATAAGTGTGTCTATATGTCATACCGTGTACCTATGTTACATATTATGTATTTGCCTTGACCTGTTCTATATCTTTGCTAAAATCTATTGAACCAATAAAGTATTATTATTATTTCCTTTTATTGATCTCGTAAGTCCATACTCCCGCTGGTTAATCTATTAACCCTAAGGGGGTCGCGAAGATGGAACAGTGTATATGCTAAAGTTTCAATGTTTTATTTCTCCGTTAATATTAATTGCGTAATATCATTTTATTATCAATATTAAATAAAAACCTGTTTTTTCTAAATTTTACAATAACATTTTATAATTATTGGTAAATGGATGTGGTTAATGGTGTCGCGATCCGGCCGGCTACCATATTAGGGGCAAGGAATAATAGGTGGTAAAGGGGGATCGCGACAAGATCAACTGCCATAAGAGGGGATCGCAAACGCCTCAAGTTTGAGAACCGCTGTATTATCCTATTGCGTGAGATGGTTTCTACATGCTCTTCGACGAGAGTGGAAGTGTTCATAATTTAGAATTAAGAAAAATCTTCGCCTCGGATAAAATAGGTTACTCCTAATTATTAATAATTTTATAAAAAATATGAGAAACTCGAAAGACACTTCACCCAATTACACTACGGAATTGTTTGTTTTAAATACAAAAGATGCGCCCTCATGCGATAGAAGTATTATCTAAGGCGAGGAACAAGTTACAAAAACCTTGGCAGTGTCGCAGTGTCCTTGTCGGGCTTTTATCTCACTTGTCATGCAGCATCTCGACGAAACAAAAATGACATCCAAGTTTGATCATATTATAGTAGGTGCTGGGATAGAGGGATCATGGACAGCGTACCATTTGCTCAAAACAGGATATAAAGTCCTCCTGCTGGAGCAGGTATTAAATAAACAATTATGAAATCATTTTCTGACTTGATTTGCTTATCAGTTCGTCGGGTGAAATTATATTTTTTCTGAACTCTTTCAAAACAGTTCCATCGACTACAATATTATTTTTCCAAATTACAATTTCTTTGGTTAAGCTCGTTGAATATTAATTGTCCTTCAGTTCACATTGCCACATTCGAGAGGGAGCTCACATGGACAATCCCGAATAACCCGATATGGATACGTGGAAGATTTCCATACAGCTTTGATGGACGAAGCGTACAGTAAATGGAACCAGTTGGAAAAAGAGGCAGGTGTTACGCTCTTCGTGTAAGTAACAATGACGCCTTTCATCTGCTTCCCCTCCTAACCCTCGAGGGCCAACTTTTGAAGTCGTTTACGCAACCAGCTGTTGCTCGCGTTATAAAACAACTGTCGGTAATCGCAGTATACACGATGTCATATGAGTGTTTCTTAAAGATCTAAAATTTATCATGTAAGAAAGAACAGTAATTATGGCGGAGACGTTGATCGCACTTTCGTCTCGTTAAAATAAACTTAGTGGCGAAAAAATATTTAGACAAATTCGTTAACGTTTCGTAAACATTCTGAATGGTATTCGAGTTCGTATAGTACTACTATTTTGAGTTGGTGCTGGCGTGTGCAATTAAAATGTTAGCAAACTGTATAAATGGAATAAAGTGTATCTATGCTTTATGTTAGCGTAAAATCGTTCATGAATACGTGCATTTCATGTCTACTCTTTCAAAAGCAGTTGTATGAGATTTACATTAATACAACTCACTATGAAATTATCAACCGGAGACAACCATGACCAATAAAAATTTCACTCTATTAGCCTTAACTTGGCGGTATTCCATCTTAAAAAATGAACAAAACTGACATATACTATTACAAAATAAAAATCATTGTGGGGTAGCTTATGTCAATTTTGTTAATTTTTTATGACCAATAAATTTAAAAAATAACTGTGAATTATGTTTCTAGATTAATTTCTCAAAATAAAGATGATGCAGTTTCCACAATTGTGAGGTTTTTAAAGCTTTTGTTCTGGTCAAATTTGATTCATAAACTACAGCAACTTTTACATGCTTTTGGACCTTTTCAATTAATAAAAAATGATGCATCAAAGGTGATTACATGGAATAAATCCTTTTCAAAATGGTTTGGCATAAGTATTTATTAATATTCAATTTCTCCATAAAAGTATAATCACTTCTGTATAATAAATGTGCAAAAGCACATCTGTCATATGCTCTCAAGCAGTAGTATGTTATAAAAGAATAAAATTAAGCATTATGCTAATACAATTCTTTGCTGATAACATTCTCATAAAATAAATGAACATGAGTTTTTTATACGATTGTAATACATTTAAAAATCACCCCATGACAAATCAAACTCGCAGAAAAAAGGAAGTTTGTCTTCACATGCAATATCACATAAAAATGACTCTCGAGCAATACAGCCACAGTGCTGAATGCCTCCCCAATTGTTTGGATCACCTGGATACCACTTGACAAATCCAGTGGAATTGAGAGGTTTTCCTGTAATAACACAGTACATCAGTGTAAATGACTTAGAGTAACTTTGCAATCAAGGAAATTCATGATAGGTATTGCTAATATAATATTTGCACAATAGCACATTTGTATATATTAAAAAATTTGAAACGAAAACTAATGCATAAAGACTTCCTTAGTATACAGCAGTGATGAAAGAACATTCTGTTTCATTCCAATTACATAGAGTTAACTTTTTAAATACCTATTTTATTTTGCTCAAGAATTCTTACCAAAAATTGTTATGTATTCTCCTTCCTTAAATCGGTCATGGAAACCAATAAATGCCAAAGATCCAGTTTTTGGGTATCGGGAAAAAATAGTTTGAATGGTATAATACTCAGCATAAGAATTAATAATTGCAAGATGACCACCATCATTTGAGCATTTTGCCAATGCTTCATCAAAAGTTACTTTAGCTTCTGGATAGAATTTGTAGTATCCAATATTAGGAAAAAACTCAAAGTCCATAGGCCTTGGTGGAGGAACTAAAATTTTTTTTAATTTCATTTGTTAGAATTCATTTAAAATACAAGTTAAACAAAAATGAATAAGCATTCTTTGATGAATAACTGAAAATATGACACTAATTAACAACAAAGTTTTATTATTTTTATTAACTCTGTTGGTCATGTACAGACATAGAGCAAGTCATAAATTCACAACAACAATAAAACTAAAGGGAGAGACAAAATAAACACAACACAGAACACTTAAATAATATACATAAGTAGTATGAAATCTAAAAACAAAAATGGAAAAAAATACAAAGGTATTCAATTATTATTCATTAATTTATTATTATTATTATTCAAGAAAACATGCTAATTTAAGGGTTCAAAAAATTCCTGTATACTATAAAAGTTTTTGCTAAGAAGGAAACACTTCAAACATTTCTTGAACAAAGAAACATTTGTTGCAGATTTAATACTACATGGCAGCTTATTATAAATAACCGAGGCAAGAGGAGGGGCTATAAATTTAATAGCAGCCTTTACCACTGGAATAGGGACTTCATTGTAGTTCACACTTATCTCTGCTATTTTTTTAAATAAAGAAATTTTGACTTTTATATTTCAAGCGAAAGGGAATAAATTGGAAGTAAGTTATGTAACTACCTATAATGATTATTCCATTTTGCCTTTATATAACTTATTCTTACACCTTCTTACTTCAAAATGTTAGTGAATTAATATAATGCTTAGTGTCCCTTCTAATAATAGTGTATAACCAGCCTATAGTGCTTTTCAGATGACATGGCAAGTGAGGGGGAGGTAAAAGAGAAAGTAAACGGGGGCGAGAAGGAGGGGGAACCTAAGCATTCGAAAGCTCATTCTCCATTGAGTCTCCCTAGTGGTAACATTGTGTCCAAGTGTGCTGTGTTGCCACATTTGCAAATTCCCTTTAAATGCCCTCCAAACATTACGTGTGTTCCAGTGTAGAGTTGGCAACGTCTAGCATGAGCTTTCTGCTAGGAGGCACTACCCCACCTCTTAGCAGCAAAGACATACGAGCAGTCCCGAGCATGGCCGAGCATGCCAAGGGACTACTGCACATACAAAAATATGCATTACAATTGAAACTTTACAGACTGAAAATAAAACATCATGATAACGAAAAGTAGTTGGATAATTTCCTCGATTGCCAATCCTTCTCTTCACAACTGATTACAATGATACATACTATTTTGAAATCCATTCAGAAATTAATGAAGTTAGACGATAAATTATAAAACGTTACCTATTATAGTTCCCATAACATTGAATGACTGTATTCCTCCAGTTTTAATTATGCTGTTTTTGAAGTTCACTTTCCAGTTGTTAGGCAGTCTCGATGAAGATTTTTCCACAGCAAAATGTGTGATCCAGTGACCTGTTTGGTTTTTCCGACTAACCATGGAAAACTCAAAACTTTGATTGGCTTGTGTTAGATAGCCTTGGTCTTTGCAGAGCTCAGTAGATACAATCTGTTGATTAATGAATGATAATGCAAGAAAAAACAAGGCAAAGTCTTCAAAACTCATCTTCATAAAAATAGGCATGGTGCGTTATTAGAACTAATTATTAATGAAGGAGTATGTCAAATTAGTAATTAGTTCAAACCTTGGCTTTATATATATATATATATATATATATATATATATATATATATATATATATATATATATATACTTTGTTTGAAAACTTACTGTTGCAACAGTTTTTATGATCAATAACGCAATCTTGGTTGTCTCATGAACTCATTTTGAAATATAGGTTAAACATATGAGCTATTGACCCAATTTAAGAGATAAAGAAATTTGATATTTTAGTAAAGATAAATGTTAAAATAAGAGCTCAAAAAAGATATGTCAGTCCTTGGCCTTTTGGTTTGTGATTTTCGTCTAGCTGCCCCTCAGAAATTTAATATTAATTACTAATTGTGGTTTCTAAAATGCTCACAAATAAGTAAATGATGGCATAACCATGCTAATAAACCTAAATTAATTATAATTTTCCATTTTGCTTATTTTGAGTAAGTTATTAATTGTCACAAGATGCATAGTTACTATGAGAATCCTAATTTTAAAATCTACACATTTGTTATGATAATAAAAAATATTGATGAATAACTTACTTTGACAGATAATGCTATATTGATAGCCTTACAATCCTTCAGAATAAGACTTTGGGAAGCTAAGGAAAGATGCTGACACCAAAAACATCAGTTCATCTTAAAGCCAGATCATTGAAATTACCTTGACTACTTTTTAAGAAGTACCACATTTGCTCAAGTAAAACTGTGCACATCAAATGCTTGCAATCCCTCTTTAAATATCCAAAAAAATTAAAATTCATTTAGTACTCAGATGTCATCTTTTGGATGTGGATTTAACCGTGCCACCTCTGCATAGCCATCAAGCAGGGATAGAGTTTGATGAAACAATTAATGCAAAAATTATGTTGATTTGATTATAAAAAGAAAGTATATAGTTATTTAATGGAGAGATCCCCAAACTAAAGCCTTCCAGCCATATGCAGCCCATGCAGTGGCGGATTATGACCCTCTGGGGCCCCTAGGCACTAAGACTTCAGGGCCTTTCCTTGTAGTTTGCGGATATTATTGCATTAATTACTGTATTTGAAACTCTTAGAATAAGAAAAACATTATTTTTACGTATTTAGTAATTTTATTTTTTATTTATTTGCTTTCAATAATGCTGACTTTTTAAAACTCTTATTTATTTGTCTATAATTTTTTGCTTTAAGGGTCCGCTGGTTCTGTTTGCCTCTCAGAGTTCATTATCTTACATACTTTTTTTTTGTAACTAACTTCTTATCAACCTCAATATATGGAGCAATCACGATCTCCACAAAAATAGGCAATAAAATTAGCCCAAACTTATGAAATTATGATAAATCCATCATTACAGTTGGGTAGTAGTAACATACACGTTTTATATACTTTAATCTTCAATTAGCAATTTCCTTGATTTGTCTGATGCCACTCGCAAAGTCGTTACTCATTACTGAGTTTTCCATATTTTTGCAATTTTAATTCGTTCAAACTCAAGATTTGCAGTTGCTTTATCAATCTTGTTAGTTTGATAATGAAATTTATGTAGCCGATTTGTCTCCACCCATTATATGCCAACATGGAATAAAAATAAAAAAGTTTTTTTCCCATCTAAAATTAGTTCATTTATGTTCAAATTTCTCATTTATCATCAATTTCGCTGTAGTCTCCACCTTTACCTATCTATCGTAGCGATTTTGTAGAGCCTCCAGCACAATCAATCAGATTCACAAACAATGACCACCACCATTTTCCCCTGTAATCCTAATCCGATAATTTAAATTGTATATGTCAAAGTCATAGTCTTTTTAGATTGGCACTTTCCAGTATTACCTATGTGACCACTCAACACTATCAGTAGCAAGAGCTGAAAGTTTTAAGGACACCTGAACAAACGTCGGTGAGCGCCACAGCGAGCTTTGACAGGCGCCATGGCGCCCGCAGGCACCACGTTGGGAAGCCCTGGGCTAGAGGTTCTCGGGTACGACAAAGGCTAGTTAGTCAGGTTGGCTCTGATTCGGTCGTACCCGGTCACGGAGTTAGCAAGCAAATTGCGATCATCTCTTTTCCCGCCAAGGCTATCCGCCGAATTATCCAGCGCATTGTCGCATGCGATATATTACTTCCTTTATCAACATTTACCCACCCAATCACTGCACACATGGTGAGGAATATTCTGTCTTGAGGATTGTGAGGGGCGCGTAAGCTGCCCGAGCGTTATCCATCTTACACATAACCTGCACTAGAAACTGAAATTACAACAAGCTGAAGGATTGCCAATTATCGTATCAAAATTTGAATTTTTATTAATCTTTATTTAAAATTTTACACATTATTGTATTGAAATTATCATAATCAGATTATTATTGCCATTTCAGAAGAAATTGCTTCACCAAAACACTTTCATAACGATGCATACGTAGCGATAACTAAAAAGATCGTTATTCGTTACGGAACGCTACCAAGTACAATCGCATCTGTACCGTCACGTTGCTCGTGATCAATTTTATTACTTTCTAAAGTTTTTTCTAGCTTTAAATGACAATATGATCATTTTTTAATGCGAAAACAAGTTGAAATTTGAGATGAAAATTTTAACTTGAAAAGAGTAAAAATAGAAATCCAGCAATTCATTTCATCACTGATGTGATGTTTTTATATATATTGCCCCCTTTTGGGCTGGCGTATTAGATTTTCTAAGAATTAACTACAGCTAACCTTTTTGATTTTGGCGCCCCTAAAATTCGGCCAGTGCTCTCGCCTTGTCCTTACGGACTAACAAAAACTTTCAAATTTTCTAAACGATCCATTTCATATAAAAGCCTGAGAGAAACTGAGCTCCTACACTAAATGTATAATACGAGACGTACCGACGTGCAACGTGTCACTTGGCTCGCTAGTAAACAAAGTCAGTAGACAAGTTAAAACTTGTTCTCCACTATTGAAAGGGGTAAGAAAACTTCAATCATTAGAGCAAAGGTGCGTATACGAACCATTATTTTTATCATACAATTTGTTGTCGAAATGTATTTATTATTATAGCATAATTTATTATCATCATCATAGGTAGTCTGTCCGTAGACAGGTCCGTGATTATTCATGGTTAAACCTGGTTCTCCATATACTCCTATTTTCCGCTGTCCTCTTCATATCTTGATAACTCTCTTTCCCTTTCAAATCGTCTATCAGCTGATACCTTTTCCTACCTCTTTCCCTTTTCCCATCTAGTTTTCCTTCTAACACATCTTTAATCATACTCTCTCTCCTCATGTAATGTCCAACCCAGTTAGCCTTCCTCTTTCTGATAGTCTGTATAATCATTCGCTTCTCTCCTATTCTTCGTAGCACTTCATCGTTTTTCATCCTATCTGTCCATTTTATCTTCAGCATTCTCCTCCAAGTCCACATTTCAAAGCTTTCCAAGTAGTTGATGTCATTTTTCCTTAGCGTCCATGTTTCTGCCCCATACAATGCTATACTCCATACGTAGCATTTTATCAACTTCTTGCGGATATCTTCCCTTATATTCCCTGTAAGTAGTTGTTTCTTTCTCCTGAAAGCCGCTTTTGCTTTTCCTATTCTAGTTTTGATCTCATCCGTACATTTTGCCTCTCGTGTTATGATACTTCCAAGGTATTTATATTCTGAAACTTGTTCTAATGGCTTTCCCCCAATAGTTATGTTCAGATTCTCTTCTTTACCCGATATTCGAATGACCTTGGATTTTTCTGTATTTATTTCCATGCCGTATTTTCTACCTGTTATCACTAGTCTATTTATCATTTTTTGTAGTTCCTCTTCCTTTCTTGCTAGAAGTACTTGATCATCTGCGTATTTTACTGTTCTTATAATCCTTCCTCCAATTTTGAAATCCCCTGTGCCTTCTAAAGCTTCTTGCATTAGACTTTCTCCATATATATTGAATAGGGTTGGCGATAGGCAGCAGCCTTGTCTTACTCCTCTACCGATATTTATTCCGCAGGTGTCCACATTCTCAAACCTAACCTTTACAACTTGATTCTCATATAGATTCCTAATCAATCTCCTGTCTTTCCAGTCTACACCTATATCCTTTAATATCTTCATCAACTTTACCCAATTTACTCTATCAAAGGCCTTCTGCCAGTCTACGAAACATGCGCAGATATCTTGACTGTATTCTATTGCCCTTTCTGATATGATTCTAACTACTCCTATAGCATCTCTAGTTCCTCGTCCTTTTCTGAAACCGAATTGATCTTCCCCTATTATTTCTTCTGCCTTTTTCTCCAGCCTTTTATTAAGAATCCTCGTGATGATCTTCGATGTGTGTGACAGAAGGCTTATAGTTCTGTAATCTTTACACTGTATTGCCTTTGGCTTCTTCTTTAGAGGGATCATTGTTACTTCTAGGAAATCCTGAGGCCATTCTCCCGTGTCGTAAATCTTATTAATTAATTTCGTGATCGCTTTTAGTCCTTCTGATCCTATGACTTTAAGTATCTCAGCCGGTATTCCATCGCTGCCCGTGGCTTTCCCCTTCTTTAGTTCCACTATCGCCTTTTCTACTTCGCTCTCCATAATACTTGGTCCTAAGTTGTCTTCTTCAATGTTTTTCTCATTTTCCAGTTCTATTTTCCCCTCTCCTGCCTGTTTGCCGTATAATTCCTTAATGTATTCTTCCCATACCTGTGCTACATCCTTTGTTTCTGAGACTATCTTCCCATCCGTATTCATAATTCCTTTACCACAAATTCCATTAGACTTCTTATCTTCTAATTCCAGTGCCCTAGCGTACATCATATCGTACCGTCCTAACTTCTCCATTTGTTCTATTTCATCACATTTTCCTTTTATCCAGTTTTCTCTAGCTTTATCTGTTACCCTTCTCAACTCATTGTTTATACGCCTATAGTTGGCTCTACCTTCTTCACTGTTAATGTTTTTCCATTTTCGTCTCTCATCCATTTTCTCCAGCATTTCCTTCGTGATCCATGGTTTTCTGATTTTCTTCTCTTGTTTTCCAATCTCTTTATCCAAGGTATCCTTGATACTGGTTTTAATTTCATCCCATTCTATATCAACGGTCTTCGGTTTGTTTTCCAACTTCCTTAGGTTATCTTCCAACTTCATGCTGACTACATCCTGCCTTTCTTTCAGTTTTTCTAGGTCCCAGGTCTGTCTTTCTCTTCTCGTTTTTCTTATTTGTTTGAGCTTTGTACTCACGTCAACTATTAGAAGGCTGTGATCTGAATCAATGTCCGCTCCTTGCAATGCCTTGGCATTCTTTATGCTGTTCCTGAATCTTTGTTTTACAAGGATGTAATCTATTTGGCATCTCATTCTATCTCCTGGGCTTTTCCATGTGTATAACCTTCGTTTATGGTTTTTGAACCATGTATTAGTCACTACAAGGTCATTATTTATTATAGCCGGGTATATATTTGTTGAAGATCCAAGCTCATGAATTCTAGAAAAGTAAATATCTACTCAATTTTATGTAAAAGAATACTATAAGTATTGTGAATGGAGAATTTCCGTGTGTTTGAATTTTTTTTTAAACATTTAATACAATGAAACATAATATTCAATATTATTTTTAGATTTTTAAAGTCACTTCCTATAATGTATATGCATAATACTATATTTTATTTAAGATGTTAAAAAAAATCTTAATGATGTGTTAATGCACCTTTGGCCGAAAATGAGTTATCCGCCGTTTGGTTTTAAGGTCCGTTTCGTTTCCAACGCGAGTGCCCATTAGCTTCGATCTGTCCGTTCTCGGCTTCTACCGAAGGGATTTTCATGAAATTTTGTATTAAGGACATATGGGCAAAGGCAATAAAAAATGACACCAATGGTTTGTTTAACCCAATCAAGGGTGCCACTTTACTAAAAACAAAAATTAACTCCGTTATAGTTCGTAAAATATTAGTCATAACGAAAAGGTATTCAAATAAAATTTGTAGAACTAGCCTAATATACATAATATTTCTTGCCAAATACATTTTTAGCCTACTTTCCAGAGATATTCTGGTCAAACTATAAAATGTCTAATAATAAAAAAATTATGCGAAAATAGTAAGGAATTTGACAAATTGTAAATTTAATATAATATGTATTAATTCTATTTTCACCTAATATTGTGCAACTTAAAAGTTACTTAAATATTGGAAAATTTCAAGAAAACGTAAATTTTTTTATTTCTTTCAAATGTCTCGTGAAAAATGTTTCCTTTTTTATATTATAAAAATAATTAAATTTTTGTTACAAATAAATGTTTACGGAATGTGAATTTCATTATTTTATGTTATCTACCTGTAAGTTATACTTGATTGAATAAACATATATAGTTTCGTTCCCTTTTATAAATTTCTTATTTATTATGAAAATGTTATGGCCAATACAACGCAAAAATCCGGAGGGAAAGGGTGGAGGAGAGGAGATGGGGGGAAGAATGTGGTCGCTGATCTCGATTTCCCGGTGCGAAATTGCTTCCCAGTCCAACCTTGTTGACGGCGAAAGATTATCACGTAAAAAACTGCAAAATTTCGCGGTAAATACTAAGTTGTGGATCGATTCAACGCTTATTTGGAAATCGACATCAGAAAAATGAAATTTCGTTCGTTTAAGCGTCTTTTGTTTCAAGTCCCAAATTTCTACAATGGCTCTAAGTACTTTTAATGTGCAAATTAAAAGTACGCTGGACCAATTTCTATACTATTAAAATGAAGGAAAGAATAATTCCAGGAATCGAACCCGGTTCACTATTTATGTGAAAATCACATGTCAGTTGGAAAAATAAAAATGAAATATCATATCAAATAAATAATTAGGTACCAAGATTTTGCGAACCGTTTTCGTGAAAATTCGAAACTTTACATAATAAATACTGTCGCGCAATCTACATGTCACATATGGGTTAAGCTTGGTAATCATTTTTGGTATAATAACTTATTGAAGTCCACACAAAAATTAAATTTTAAAATAATTTTCCTTAACATCTTTTAACTTGACTATGAAAGTATAAAAATATCGAATTTCATAAATGGAGAATTGGTATTAAAAATGAAAAATTATATGTTTATTAAATGTCAAAAATGACCAAGTTAGCTACTTCACAAGTTGACCTAACAAGCAGACAGATGTGCTTTGGTTTATCATTTCCATATCATGATATAAGTAAAAAATCTCCAAATGCCGTAATAATCTTTTATTACGGCATTTGGAGATTTTTTACTTATATCATTGTACATGTGCCGTGAAGCTCATTCCCAATTATATTTCCATATCATGCCTATTGTTAGCATTTTCCTTAAGTTACCCCTCTTTCATATCGCGTGGTGCGGACACGGCAATTCTTGCCGAGTCGACGTTGGATTTCTCCTAAAACGTCTTTTTTGTCATCGGTAAGGACTCATTCTTCGATGCGCAGTTGCGTCAAAGAGGCCATGGATGTCCACAAGGGGTGACATTTCTTCTTAATTTAGGTCTAATTACCACGGGATGGAATATTATTATAGTTGGCGAAAAGTATCGTGAATGTCTCGTGGTTGAATATGAGGTAAAACAAATAGCACAATCCGTTCTTTGAACGCTGAGGAAACTTGGTCAAAACAATTTTTTTCTTTTTTAATGGTATTCCCGTTTTAAAACTTCGTTAGAACTCCCGATGCCATCAATGTGACCCTTTTTAACATATCTCATTTTGCGTCTGTCACTGACTTTTTCTTATTAAGATAAGAACAGTTTATGATCTATTAACCTAATCTGAAGAACGTTTTATATTCCAGTCTTTTTAATTGGTTTGATTTATTTGAATGGTGAGCAGGGTCCTTGCCCCAAGCCTCATGTTCCAGAAGACCTTGTACCAGCCACTACTATCTGCATGATTTTATTTCATTTGCAAGTGACCATGTGATAGGTGACTGACCTTAAAACCTGTTATCTTTCAGCACCAAATCACCAATACTCAAGGAAAAAGTGGAGTTAGCTTACCAAGCAGTGACGCTCCAATTCATGTTAACTCATGCTATTTTTTTACTGACCTATCTGTGCTGCCACAGATCAAAAAAACAACATGCTGTTTCTACTTTCAACCAGATCAGAAAAGCAATTTGCTTTCTGGCAATGTTGATCTTTTTGAATATTTATGTTATAGCAACATATAGATTTATCTGTTAATTTAATAATGTTTCTTTATTAATAAAATATTTTATAGACATTTTTATTTTTCATTATTTTATTAGGTGTCTTCGCAAAATGTTTTGCTTCATGCCAGTTTTGCATATAAATAAAAGCAAAGAGCTGATGTGCTTTGCTCTGTCAGATCTTGTCCTTTTGGTTCATTTCTTCTCTAAAAGAGAATAAAATACAGTAAACCATTGATTTAACGGATTCATGGCCGAGGGCCGTCCAGTCGCTGAGAACCCACTCCCTACCGTCAGTTTGCCCTCAATTTCAGACCCATAGCCGTCTTATGGGGGAGGCCACATGGGCTCAGGGCCTCACTTTAGAAGTGGGGCCTAAAAATTTGGGGAGGAGAAATAAAACAGACTCAAAAGTCTGAAATACTTATGAGCTATTAGACACGAGGAAAGAAACAGAAAAATAGCCTATTTAGTTTTTTACATTGAATTTTTAATAAATATGTAATATGAAATCGTGTTTACTTTATACATTTTTTGTGTTTAATATTTTAAATTTCCTATTATTTCCTTATACCCTTCACCCACCCACTTAAATAGCGTAATACTGTATATTGTTATTCTCCATGAAATTTGATAGGTACTAACCGTCGCAACATTTTACAATAAATGCAAAAATTTGATAAATAAGACGTGCTTTGCAAAAGGGGAGGGGGGCCTCAAAAAAGTTAGGGACCATGGCCTCCAAATGCCTTAAGATGGCCGTTCAGACCACTCACTGTCCGTCAATGCCATGGGGAGTCCGTTTGCAAAGAGCATTATAGCCTGACATTTAATTCGTCTGATTTTTTCTATGCTTTTCAGTTATTTCATTGTTGTCTGGTTAATTAAATAATTAAAATTGTAATTGTCTCATTCATTTTGGTACACCCTGTACTACTATTTATACTACATAAGTAACAATAATTGCTACTTATTTAGTATAAATATTCCAAAGAACACAAGTTGGCACTTACTGTCCTTATATTCTGAATTCCTTCAGTATTAAAAAGATAATTATCAAGTTCATCTTTCTGCTATAAACTGCTTGATACAATAATTTCTGTTTCTCAATAGTTTTATGGCTATCCGAGTCATCTTGATTACCAATGCTTTAGTATGAAAATGTTTTGGAGCCAAGATGTTATACATTATGTTGGTAAAATGTTTAGACCTTTACTGCAGATTCCAGCAAAGGATAGTGTTATAAGGCTTCCCATAGTGTAATTGAGAATTTCTCTTTGACCAAATACAACATGGACAATTTTTTTTTTAATTTTTTCAGATTTCATCTTTTACCATTGCTTCACACAATAAAACACAAAAATTAATTATGACTGCAATCTATAGTCAGTGCAGAGCCATTTTTTTTCAAGGTGCCTGTAGAATGTAGAGGAAGTACAGAAGATCCATATTGCATTTTCATGAAGACCAATTTGCATCTTTTGTGAGAGCTTCACCTGATACATAAAAAATTAACTTTAAGTTATGGCCTAAAATGGCTTCTTCCATTTTTATCATGCATTTGCATTACTTAATTCAAGTAAATCAGCATAACTTGAAGAATTCCAACTCAGAATTTTACATTAATATATATCCGTCATACATCTTTTAGTAGTCTCAAAAGAATAAATTTTGATTTTAATTTCCTCACTGTTACAAATTATTTTAACCCACTCAATATTTCTTCAATTGCTATGATAAAGGCATTCCTAATTACTTTCTTCTTTATTTATTTCCTACATGTAACATTTACAAATATGAGCAGGGGGAGATAATCTATCAAAGAGAATGCCAGTTTAGTAACAATGAAAACTACTGATACAGAGAATATTTGAAAGTTTATTAGCATAAGTAACTAAATTTATTTAAACAGTTACTCCTTAAATGCTGCATAATAAAACCTAAATCACTATCTTTGAAGTGACTGTGATGACATTAGAAAATTTATGTATGTATTTACACCAAAATGTTTATCAGCAAACATCAGCATTAATTTCTACAATCCAACAAGACAGAAGAAATAATCTCTGTTCCGCTATCACCACTATTGCAGTCCTGTAGAGGCTACATTCAAGCAATTTATGCCAATGAAATATAGCTAGACCTAAGTGCAAAAAATCGCTCAAGTATTTTCTATGTTCTTTACCCATGGAAAATTTTACTGCATTTTTTTTATATTTTGCTTTCTCTATAGGGAGACTGGAGCATTGTATGTAGCTGAAAAAAAAGCTCACAAAGATTTGAACTCTTTAATATCAAATCTCAGTCAACAACCTAATGTAATCTACAAGAAACTTAACTCAGAAGAAATAGGGCGAATTTTTCCTCAAGCACGCTTTGGAAAGGAATATGATGCATGTTGGGAGAAGAATGCTGGGGTGCTATTTGCTGATAAATGCCTGAAAACTGTTCAAGTAAATCTGAGTCATTAAGATTTAAAAAATTTAGAATTAACTACTTTTATACTGGAAAATCAGTGAAAACTGTTAAGATTAACATTCTTAACTAAATAAGGAGCAACTTTATGGAAAGCCATATTAACAAAAAATGTTCCACTTAATAGATTTCCACTGACAATTTTCAGTGAAGGTTTACAAAGTTTACTAAATTTTATTTTATTACTAAGATTGCATCACTAAATATTGTCTAATAAAATTGAATGCCGATGATATTTTATTCTGCAAAAGTATTCAAATCTGTCTCAAACTTTCAACTCATTTTCACCTTTTTCCAGAAAATGTTTAAAGATTTAGGTGGGGTGATAATAGATGGCTTTGAAGTCCAGAAGATAGCACCAGGACCTCCAGCAGTGGTCCAAGGGAAGAGAACAAGGGCATGGACAAAGAATAACCCAGTAATCCAAGAGGAATCATTTTTAGCTGATTCTGTAATTATATGTGCAGGTCCATGGTCAGGTCCACTGTTGAAAAAAACAGTTGGCTTGAATCTACCATTGTCTTCTCGCCGAATCAATGTCCTCTATTGGCGTGTGAAAGACAAAAGTAAAGGAGGTTTGCCAGTTGTTTTCATTGACCTTGGTGACAATGGAGAATATTATGGATTACCATCACTTGAATATCCAAACATGGTGAAGGTAAGCAATGTTATTTTATTCATGAACCGTGGATGAAATTCTACATTATTATTGAGTGGATTTGTACGCATGGTTCAAGGAAAATAGAACAATCTAAATAAATGGTGGATAAGGATCAATAACTTAATACTGCACATAGAATTTTTTAGGAGTTGCAAGCTCTGTTATTCTCATGAAGAATATATTAAATTTCATTGATAAAAAAGTAAGTCATTGCTCCAATTCTCATGGTATACAAAATGAAGATAGAAAAGTTTCCATTTGGTTTCTCTGTTGGCGAAACAAATACACAGGTGTTTACAAGAGATGTGAACAATCTTACGGCGACATTGCTCAACTAAATGACACAGGAATGAAAAGTAAATGCAGTTAGTAAGTTACATGGCAGCATTTTTGTATCATACATTTTATTTTAATATCTGTAAGATCTTCAAGGTCTTTACAGTGAATCAATTTCATTGATTGTTGGTTAGCAATAATAGTTTTGTTATATATTTCATTCAAACAAGAACAGATAATGATAATTTTAAAGCGTAGCAACTTCATCGCATTCAAAAATTTTCCTGCAATATCTCTCATTGTAATGATTTAAAAAAACATATAACTGCTTAATTTATACAGTCTATTTATCTAACTATCACTCAATATAATATGATACCCTAAATAGAACTTACTATTTACAGAAAAAATTTCTATCCAATGTAATGCCTGACCTCATGCCAACAAAATAATATTTATTGTGAATGACAACTTCAGCTGTTCTATCTTTTGCTACAATTTAATTTCACTTGAACAATGCCAACTGTTTTTTTTACAATACCTTGATGTAAAAACATCGAGCCTTGCAGTTTTTTTATACCATGCAAACAAGAAAACTGTCAGTTATTAAAATAATAAAATAAAGAGAAATTCTAGTGTAGGGGTCTCCAAACGTTTTGACTAATGGGCCATTTGAACAATAATGTGAGATGATTATGTGGTTGTTAAAGTCTTTGTATTCTTTCATAAAGAACCACAGCATTGCAAATATGTCATTAACCTGGTAAAACCAAAATTATTTTTTGGAAATAAAAATTGTTAAATTTTTTAGCTTTTAATATCCCAGATCTGATATTTAATTCAAAGTTTTAAAATTGGATCTTTTGATAACTAAATGCCATCATTAAATGAATTGCTTCAATTGGAAAAATTGTACTCTAACCAGGAGCACAAAAGTAGGTGTCCTCAAATGAGGATACTAAGTGCTAAGGATATAAACCAGTGTTTTAAAAAGTGGAGGTCACAACCCAGTGCTGGTTCACAGAATGTAATTGCTTGTGCTGCAAGACTGATGACCAAAATATGGACACTCATTCCATAAATATCAGAAAGATATCAACCCTTTCCTGGCTGAATTAAGAAAACGCTAAATAAAATAATTTTTATGAGATGTAATGAAACAACTATGTCACTTCCACACAATTTATTAAAATGACTGGTCAAGGTTGAGCCTGATTTCATTAAAAATAATTTTTCTTTGGATAAATCAAGTCATCAAGTGGTTGTTAAACTTAATGCATCTGCGACCCCCTCTCCCCCTATCATGACCAACACCTCTCTTAAGGCAACAGACCTAATCGTGAACCCCTTAACTCCATCCATCAACTAATAAATATAAAAAGTCTCGTTAATTTCAAAATATTGTAAATACCAATATTATCTGCAGAAAAATTAATCTTATTTTAAATATATCCATACAAAATTAAAAATAAAACAATAACATTCTATTTTCAAGAGCTTCTGAAAAATGTTTACAATCTCCCAGAGGGAAGCACAGGTTTATGGTATCTCTATGGAAATGATCCACGACAAAACAGAAAAATAAAAATTTCAAAAATCCCCTTATAATAACAAATTCATGACCCATATTTAACCATGTGCATTACCTTTAAAGCCTATATAAGATGAAATCTGGGCTGTAAATGTTTTTTAATAAAGTGGCTTCTTAACATTGTTATTTTCTATTTTGTGCTAAGAAACTTATCGTTCAATTTTGCCACAAAATACCAACCTCCATTAGCCATTATATCATTTTTCTCTGTTACTGTCTAAATTATGGGTCATAAACTCAAATTGCATGGGAACCAAATGGGTAGATATGTGAAATATATATGTTAAGCTGCATGCCTTAGTAGCATATAGAACAGTATAACCAAGGATGTGGAAGTTTTAAGGAACATTGTAAGTGCTCTACATGCATGCTAGACCTTATAACCTGAAATTTAGAAAATTCCAAAATGCAGGCACTCTGGTCCCAAGCTTTATGGATAAGGGGTTGAGTACTATACTATGTAATTCACAATCCTAGTTAAATTCATATTTCTAAAATATTTTCTTCTAAGTTTTGCTGCCATTATCAAGAAGAAGCTGATCCTAACTCAAGAGATTTATTCATGAAAAGATTGAATATTAAAAATATATCAAAATATGTCAAGGAACACTTTCCTTCATTGGAACCTCGTCCTTCAATTATTGAAACATGCATGTACACGGTGAGTAGTAAGTAATAAATCTTCAGATAATTTTGTAGGAACTAAAATAGAATTTGAATACATAAAAGAATTTTTAAATAAAATTGCTTGTTTCAGTTGTATTAAAATCAGAAATAACTAAATACATCCTCCAAATATATAGAAATTCAGTCAAGAATCAATGCTTGAAGGATGTGTACTTTATGTAACCATTCATTTTCCTTCTTTTGCTCAATGTCAAATGCTGTACAAGGACTAAAATAATTTACTGTATTTACCCAAGTCAACCCCAAATCTAAGATAAAACTCCCACTTTTAAGAATGCCTATACAGAAAAAATAAATTATTACCTAAGTCCATGTGATTACTACAATTCAAAACGTCTGGTGGAAGGTTGCTCCTAAAACCATATAATTCAATATTTAGAGAAACACAAATAAAGATAGAAAGAAAAAATAAAAGGAGGAAAATTTACAAAAATTAAACGAATAAAAAAGTTTTACAGGATGTTATTGCTCACCAGAGACCTGGTATCATTTACACTCATGCACACCCTTAAACTCTCAAGCATAACCAAATCCTAAAAATGGAAAGAAGGACGATATCAGATTTATGGGAAATTATTCCTGCCAGGGACCTGGATTTCACAGTTGTTAGGTTTGTACGTCTAGCTGGCCATGACAGGAACTTGCTAAACAAAATCAGTCACTCACACAATTATATATTTATACCAGTGTAAAATCATGTCATTATGATTGGAAATGTATATATTATTTAAATAGTTTTTATCCTTATTGTAGTTTGGGATCATTTATTCATATTTCTTAAATGCCAAAATTGATCTTAGCCAAATCTCAATGTCAAATAGCAACATAAAGGAATGAAAACCTTGATGCATTATCAAAAAAATAATACTTAATAATATCACATATTGAAAACAATTACATGCTATGCAAACATCCATCATTTATTACATTTCAGTTGGATTTCAATTTACACAGCTCAAGAATAATGACATTTACCAATTGATCTCTTCCTCCTCTCACTCTCCCTTCCTTTCTCCTTATTTAAATCAAAATCCATTTAATGTATTCCTCAACATTGAATTCAGTTTTTATGGTTGTGAAAGATTTTCTTCTCAAAAATCAAAATTTTCATGTTCAAACAATTTCATTTATTAATTAAAATGGTATATGAAAACTGACACTAGGGAAATAAATTTTTATTCTTTTATGCTTTCTTTGGATCAAGTCCAGAGTTTGTTGAATGATTATAATGAAGTTTAAAATGCAAAGCAAAAACACATTGCATTGATTTCCATGCTATTCAAATAGAGGAATGAAATATCTCCGGAATCAAACCCAGTATGTTCTCATACTCACTGATCACCCAAATCTTCTTTAGGCCTAAAGCTAGGCACTGAAAGAATTTAGCCAATGTTGAGTTATTCACTAGTTGAGAACATGTCGAAAAGACAAAAACTGCTACTTATATAATAAGATAGGTATATAAAAAAGTTACACTCCATTGCTGGTTATGATATCGCAATGGACTAACTGTGCAATTCTGTTAACTATTATGAAACATACTGTGGCATTCCATGTTAAAAGTAATGAGACAAAATACTAATTATGATGCTCAGCATTGAAACCCATATCTTAAGTGTGCAACAAAAAATTGTTGTCCATAAAATTATTTTATCTCGTGTTTCATTTCTTGTGGAAGCATTGATTTAGCAGGTAATTTCACTTTGTAATCAAATTTAAGACAACCCATGATTTTTTAAATTGTAATTAATATTTGAATAAATAGGATGTATAACAAGAAAGTAAATGAATATTATGAATTAACTGTACTTTAATATGTCCATCAATCTGACTCTTACAATATTTGAATGAAGAACAGTTAAATTCTAAGAAAATAACAAATTTACAAAGAAAAATGTTCATGTCATTGTATAATTTTTACTCAGAAAAAGCTAATATTCTATTTATTAACTTTTAGATGACTCCTGATGGTATCTGCATACTAGACAAGCATCCACAGCATGAAAACATTATCTTTGGATGTGGATTTTCAGGTGTGTATTTGATGTCATCAACACAAGTATTAAACAATGTAGATATTAAAATATAATAATATCAATTGTTTCAGGCACTGGTTTCAAAATTTCTCCTGTTGTTGGCCACATCTTGGGAAATATGGCTCAGGGAAAAGTACCGGAGCATAATATTAAGCCATTCACAATGTCACGATTTAACAAAGCTGGAAGGAAGGCTAAGCTTTAACTTCGAGTATTGAATTACTTAATTCCTATATTACTCTGGCGAATAAATTTTGTTTGACCATGCAGAGTATATTTTTAGTCTTAATAAGTCTTTGTGTAAAAGATAGATTTTCCAGTATTTCTGTTGATATACCTATTACCAATGGTTACAATCTTACTGCTTTGTATTAATGAAAGCAAATGTATGATATTTAAGTGGCAATTAATAATACATTATTTTTTAATGAAAGGATGGATCATCTATGACTTCTTATGATTGCTGATAATGCAACATATTATAAATACCAATGAATACTTTTGCAGGTTTAGTGTATAATTTTTCAAAGAAATATAGCTCCTGATCTTTAGATAATTAATTAATTAAATACACTTATGAATGCATGTTTTAATAGTAGGAGAAGTTTCTTAGTACAAGCTAGCTACCAAAAATATGTTCTTGAAAGCCTCTAGGAGAACTGTTTCATGTCTGCAGAAATGTAACACATCTGAAAGTTGACATCTTCATCAGGAAGGCAGCAGATGTTACATTACTTTTGACAAACCTGATTCTTTCCGAATCAGCTGACAGCAATATAGTTGCACCAAGAAATTGTCAAGTGCAATCAAAATTCAGAATCTATACATAAAGAAGGCCAAAGCACCCTATTTTAATATTTTTCCAAGGATAAAAAGAAATACTTTTCATTTTAACAAATTTTGTTTTCCACAACTGGAATTTATTTTCATGAAAAGCCTGAGCTCAGCATTTATGATTGCCCCTGAAAAATGATTAAATACTGAAAACCAACATAAAGATAAAAACCAGGATTTTTTAATCTCTTGACCAAAATAGTTTATTCATGAATAAGCACTTAAGAATCAAAAGACTGAAAAAAGTACTTCATCTCAGGTATCTCCAATAGCCAAAACAAGGTTATGAAAAACCAGATGCACAATTCAGCTACAATGCATCTGTCTTCAGTGGCAATTCACCAAAAGTAGATTCTAAAAGAACACTTGTAGAAGCTAATGGAGGTACTTGAGATAACCACTTTTTTCAATCATTTGATACTGAAGTGCTTATTCTTGAATTTTTTTCAGCCATAAGACGAGCTCGATAATTCCCTTGTAAGTTAGCTCATGACGAATAATGTTGAAATGTTAAATGAAACAAACTGACAAGGCCACATATTAAAAATTTGTATCTTAGATTTTCCAAGCCATTACTAGAGAAAAGGTGTACCTAGAACAATCATATATGGAGATATATCAATACTTGGGGTAATGTTTTTTGGAATTCTACTTCATAATTGATAACACCTTCAAAAGCATTTTACAATTAAAATATACATGAATCAAGAGAGAAATTGCTATAATTTCAGCAACATAACACAATGTTAATCAAGTCAAGTTTTTGTGATTGAATGGGTTTCTCTTTTTAACCACCAAAATGCCTGGTATATGAGCATAATGCAGCAATATAAGGTTAATCTCCTCAATGCACAATTACATGAAAATTATGAGGTATCAAACACTAAAAATAAAGAAGAAAAAGTATAACAAAAAGGGAAATGGTGTTTCTAATGATAAAAGTGTTTATGAAGGTAATTTAGTGAGCATACAAATATAAATAATTAGTACATCACATATTTATGAACAAAATTCTTTAAAAACTGATTCATGTTCAGATTTTTTCTAATTAGAAAAAATATTGCATATAAAAAAGTGACATATCATATAAACAAAAGCCAGTCATCAGAAATTAGTACTTCACAACCAATATCAGAAGCGACCAGTCCTCTTCCTGCCAGTATACTTCGAGTCATCCCTCGTGGTTTTACCCTGTCTGCGTCTCCTTTCCTTTTTCTCCAAGATCCAGGCCCGAGTATTTTTAAGAGGTTTTCCTTTCGATCTTTTCACTCTTTCCCTGAAATTATCACAGCGCAAATATGCAAGAAATTAGGCTTAATATGTCTTATTCTTTATTGCATCTTTCAAGATAAAATATATAAAATTTTGCAACTATGCTTTAAATCAGGAGTGGGCATGTGGGCCTCACAGGAGCATTTTACATAGCACAAGAAGAGAGAGAGAAAGGAAGACTATGGTAAAAAATTGAAATTTTCAAATAAAAATTCTTGGAAAATTCTTTAAACAAATTCCTACATCGCACGAATAAAAAGAAATTTTAGAGGTAAACAGTCAAAAATAATATATCAGGTTTATGGAAAAATTTTGTTTCATGTCAGGGACTTGATGTCTCATTCCCAAGCTACTGAAAGCCTAGGCAGAGCAGATTTCCATGTATTTCTGTTTTATAGGTGAATTTTGTTTCATAATAACTGTTGATTAATATATGATTTGTTAGAGTCAAAAAAGGGGAAACACATTATCAAGATATCTAATCCATATTCTTGGCAAGTATTCAAAGGTGGAATTTGTATATTTTCTCTAAATGATCCAAAAAAAAGTGGAAGCGGACCCATAGTGGTGCCTTCATTTTGCTTGTAAATAAATAAGAATATAAATCATGACTGAAATCAACTTTAACCCAATAATACCCAAATTATTTATTCATGGCTAATTTCATATACAGGGTTTCCCGCGAAACGTCTGCATAATTTCTGGTAGTGATTCCTTGGCTTATTCTGCACGAAAATGTCTATATCAACATGGGTCAAAATCTTAACTGTTACAGAACTACAAGCACTTGAAGTTCAAGCTCCAATTTTTGTTCTGTGAAAAACTTACGTAATGTGCATTGCACAAACACATTATTTACACCTCCAAACGTATATTAATACATTCAATGCGGATGGCGTATATGTACGCCATGGCCGGCGGTCGCCGGTGATGGGTGGCGTACATGTAAGCCATCGGTTCTGTCTCCTTCAACAGGCTATTGTGACGTAGCGCTTGGGCGGAGAGGTCCCGTTCTTTTACTCCGCATCTCAGTAGCGACTTAGCTTTCTAATAGTGCAGTTCGTTTGTAGTTTGGCGTCTTTCGACTTCTTTGGTGATTTAGCATTCTTGCTTTCCATTTTTCTTTGGATAACATTGGATTGCATCCTCAGACGTCTTGAGTGAAAGTTTTTATCAAGTTTTTCTTACGTTTACCTCCAACTGTGATATTTTCAGTAAGTAAATATTATTGTATTTTCATAAATACTAATTTTTTTCGTAATCCTCAACTTATGTATTTTATGTTCTATGATATTCAAATGTGTTTTACAAGTGTTTTCTCTCCTACAATTTAAAGATATCCGAAATTTTTTATTGTTTTACCTAATATTTCTTCACTTTCTAACATATTATTTGTCTCATCTAAGAGATTAAAAAATTTAAGAAAATAATTTTTTCCAGTATGTCATTCATTTGGATATTTAAATTTCGAAGATCTAAAATAATATGAATGCCTTGTTTTCAATTCATAAATAAGAATTCGTTTATTTATGTACATCCTTAGTTTTTTTCACTAAACCTGTAGAAATGTTTGTGAATTTATATTTCTTTAGGTCATTATCTTTTGATTTAAAATAAATGGCTTTTTTTAGCGTGTACCACAGCATATTATAATTATATTATTGGATATGGACAGTGAACTAGAAGGTCGGGAAGAAAATGCACCTAGCACTTCCAGCGCTTCAAGTGAGAATAGTTTTGTTCTTTATATGTTTTTAAACATTGTTTTCCTATTTTTTTTTGTTTTGAAATTAATTGATATTTTTATAGATGTTACTAGAACACGGAAAAGTCGACGGAGACCACCACAACATGACAATGAAGCCCCTGAGACCTCTACTCAACCTGGTGAGTTCAGATTGATGTAAATCACAATAGGGTATTTATTTCCGTTGATATTGATTTTCGTCAATGCTAATTATTTGAAATTCCTTTAGATACTCCTCCTGTAAAAGTGGGAAAAACATGCAGTGCAGGGAAAAGACGTGTGACGAGCATTCCAGATGAGGAAATATTTGAAATGCTAAAAGCTCTCACATCGGATGAGGAGTCGGCCGGTGATGACGAAGATTGGTGTTACGACTCGGAGGAAGAGACGGCTTCCGAAGAGGAAGAGAGGCCCGTGTCACCATTCCCCGAAGGTTTTATGGCTGTACCTGAGGACCCACCCCCTCCAACACCATCTTTGTCGCCAAACCTCCTGACGGCCGCATCTCCTCCAAGAGTTTCTGAGGTCCCACCACCACCACCCTCTGTGTCACCGAGTACATCTGCTCCAAATTTTCGTACCCTCGAGTTTCCCGTTAGTTGGCGTGCTGAACCACCCACCTCCATACCCAAAATTGCCTTTTCTGGGAACCCAGGTTTAAAAGTAATTCCCTCTGAACAGACCCCTAGAGCTTATTTTGACCTTCTTGCCAATGCTGCCTTTTACGAACTTATTTTGAAAGAAACAGAGAAAAATGCCATCAGCATATTTTTAAACAACCCTTCCCCTAAAGCACGGATAACGGCCTGGAAAAACTTGAGTATGGAAGAATTCTCAAAATGGTTAGGGCTTCTTTTCCATATGGACACCATCCGTATCACAAGAATTGCAGATTATTGGAAAACCACCAAATTATTTAATTTGCAGGCATTTCGTGAGACGATGAGTCGGGATCGATTTTTAGGATTTTTACAGGCACTGCATTTTGCAGAAAACCCCAACGAAAATGATCCCAGACCAGAGGATAGACTTTATAAGATTAGGCCTCTAATTGGTATTTTTCAAAAAACAATGATGGACATTGAATCTCCTGCGAAGGAACTCAGCATAGATGAATCTATTGTACTGTGGAGAGGACGCCTAATATTTAGGCAATACATAAAAGGAAAACGCCATAAATATGGCATTAAACTTTATATGCTTACCGAGCCATCAGGTTTGGTTTTGCGACTACTTGTGTACACGGGGTCGGGGGACAAAGAAGTAGGAGGAAAAGGGCACTCAGAAAAAGTAGTACATAAGTTGTTGGATGGAATGAATGATGTTGGCCATGCTGTCTACAGGGACAATTTTTACAGCACTGTATGGCTGACCCGTGACCTTTTGTCTCGCAAGACATACTGCACCGGGACCTTGAGGGCAAACAGACGGGAAAACCCGAAGGATTTGATTGAAAAAAAGTTGAAAAGGGGAGAAATCATCGAGAGATGGACAGATGAAGGCATCTGCATTTTAAAATGGAAAGACAAGAGAGATGTCATAATGATATCCTCCAAATTCGGGAGCAAGCTTGTGGAAGTCAGTGGCAAACGCGGGGTCAAGGAAAAGCCTGAGTCCGTCGCGCAATATAACAAATTCATGGGGGGGATTGATCATGCCGATCAACTAATGGCTTACTATCCCTGTGAGAGAAAGTCGTTGAAGTGGTACAAAAAGTTGACCATTCATATTTTTCAAGTAATGCTTGTAAATAGCTTCCTTCTGTTCAACAAATACAGCGGAGATAAAAAGAACCTCTACGATTTTAGATTGGAAGTGATCAAGTCGCTTTTATCGATTGACTCACACCGGATTTTGAACTTGCCTTCCATGACTCATTTCCCGGAGCTGACGGAACTCGGCGGGAAACATAGGAAGCAAAAACGGTGCAGATTGTGCTACCAAAGAGGAGAAAGAAAATTAGTTATATTTGTTTGCCCTGCCTGTGAGGGTGAGCCAGGTCTCTGTCTGAGGCCATGTTTTCAAGAATACCATAAAAAATTTGAACAGTAGAGGTGTAGGTAAATGTAATTTTCATGGCATTATTTAAATTCATTTTGTATAAGAAATTATTTTGTTTTATAAAATGAAATAGCATTTTGATATGATATTTAAGCTTTCTGTCCGTCACGTCAATTGTTCTTGAATTAATAATTTTTAATGCATTTTAAAAATTCATTTTTATGTGAGTACTAATTTTTACTTAGTGAAATAAAATATAATTTTGATTTGTTATGTTTGTTTTATCCCAATATCTGTTCAATAAAAGTGTTCATTTCTAGCGCATTATAAAATTCATTTTTATGCAACCATAATTTTTGTTTTGAAATAAATTATAATTTTGATGTGAATTATATTCTTTTTATTGTTTCTGATTTAGTCTAACAATCATTTTGCCGTTTAGAGCATTTATCGCGAATTGATAAAACCCAATTTCTGATGATGCACTTATATTAGTATTTTTTTTCCTTATTACAAAATCGAGATGATAAAGCAAACATCGTATACAAACACTTTCGGAAAATCTATTAAGATCACAATTTTATACAATTTGTTTTAAAAAATTAACTTTTCACTATTGTTTATATTGTTTATTTATATATGTTTAGATAACATTACCGACATAAATGTAATTAATAGGTATTATTCTAACAAAATGTAAAATATTAATAATATCATTTTCAGGAAAATATATCTCACCTAAAATTTCACGCAATGTGTATTGTTGGTTGCATAACACTTTTCATAGCCACATGCGGATGGCGTACATGTAAGCCATGGCAATTTTAACGGTTTTTTACAACATTATTGTAATACGTTTTTTATATCTCTAAAAATTAAGCGCTAAAGAGAGAAAACATGGCAGAAAATATTACAGTCATCTGACAATGTTATTAAAATTTAAACCGCACTGAATATGTTAAAGAGAGACAGCTTTCTGTATACGGAAATGTGAGTTGCAAACAATAACGCTGGAGGAACGCTGGGTCAAATTCTGACCTCAAAATACTAGTTTCCGTTATGCTGATTTTTGCTAAAAGTTAATGGCACCTTTACATGGAATGCCTACAGCAACCATACAAATTTCACATGCTGCCGAATTCCCATTCTCGAGTTGTAAGCAAAAATGTCCACAACTGTGTCCAAGCAGGGCAGCCTGAGGTTGGCAAGGAACAGGGAAGCATACTGTACAATACTGTAGCTATACCTGTTCCTGTAGAGCAGCACCAGTAAGTACAGTGTTGTACAGAATGCCTCCATTCATTGCCAACCCCAGGTTGCTCCACTTGGACATGGTTGTGGACATTTTCTCCTACAACTCAAGAACAGGAAATCGGCAGCATGTGAAATTTGTATGGTTGGTATAAGCATTCCATGTTAATGTGTCATTAGCTTTTTGCAAAAGTCGGCATAATGGAAAACAGTGTTTTTGAGGTCAGACTTTGACCCAGTGTTTTTCCAGCATTACTGTTTGCAACTCACATTTCCATATATAGAAAGATGTCTCTTTAATATACGTCCGGAGGTATAAATAACGTGTTTGTACGATGCGCATTACATAAGTTTTTCACAAAACAAAAATTGGAGCTCGAACTTCAAGTGCTCGTAGTTCTGTAATAGTTGAGATTTCGACCCATGTTGATATAGACATTTTCATGCAGAATAAGTTAAGGAATCACCACCAGAAATTATGCACATGTTTCGTGGGACACCCTGTATATGTACAGAGTTTTTTAAAAGCTTTGGTTAATGAGTTTAAGGTCTTTCTCAAATAAACTACTGTATTAACTTGAACATAATTTCAGGTTTTTTCTATGATAAGCCATTAAAAAAGTAATATGTATTATATTTGGGGACAAGTGATTTTAATATTAAAACCACTTTAAATGAGGATGTTGGTAAAAGAGGTCTATTGTACTACTACACTACTCAACAGAAATCAATGACAAAAACAGATCACATTTAGTCAAGGCCAAGCTTGTATTACTTTTTCTCCAACCCTCAATTCCTTAACTGAGCTGCAGTTTACAGTAGGTCAATGTATTCTTCCTGTCTACTTTTCAATTTTTTTCCATCAATTATTTTTTATTATGGATGAAAATCAAGGTAGAAGTGCTGGTGATCATGTTAAGAAGTAGGGTTTGTCTAAATTCCAGATTAACAAAGGAGTCAGGTGAAGCTACATTATAAATTAAAAATTCACTTAGATCTCGAGGCAGAAAAAGTAACAATGTTCAGACTTGGAAGAAGTACAGAATTCCTCGAGGTCAACATGGAATAAGAATTCAGACAAATACAAATGCGCTAATTCGGCAAATAAACCATTCAGGGGACCATCAAAAAGAAGTTGAGAATCTTGTAATTGAGCTTGTTGTAAAAAAACATTAAAGGCATTGGATGTGGCGAGAGACTGATACTTCCTCGAAACAAATTTAAAGCAAGCATGGGATGATGTGAACAAATGATTCTACAAAAAGGCTTACCTTTATAATGCCACACTTTTCTCATCCAATGTTTGCCTATTGATTTTAATGAAAAGTTGAATGCTTATTAACGGCACACTATTGGCTTACATAAAAAACACAGCTATTTGCTCAGACAAATGGAGACCAAATTCCTGCTTATTTTGAAATTCCATCAAACATGACAGGCAACATGAAATGCGTTGTTTAAATCCACAAGAAATGGGAAGTCACAGATCACTGCTATGCTCCTAGTCATGGCTGATGGGTGAAATCGGTATGTGATTTTCAAATGCAAAACAGTGCCAGAGTTAAAGATACCATCAGGAGCTTGTGCACTGGAGAAGGGATGGATGAATGAAGAATTTGTAGCAGATTTGAGTGTGTGTGTGTGTGTGAGGAAGTGTTCTGGGATCATATGCCAGAAAATAATAAGAGAATTGTATTAATTGTGTACTGGTCTAGTTATAATTCCGGGTGGTATGATATCACAACTACAAGTGTTGGATATAGCAATTAGTAAACCTTACAAAGTCTGCATGAGAAAGGACTACAATGAGTGGTTACTGACTAGTAGCCATACATTAACTAAGATAGGCAAGATAATGAAACCACCAATTTCTGTCTTGGTGCAGTGGGTCAAAATATCCTGAGACCAAATCATCCATTGTTTATGGATTCAAGAAATGCTGCATATCTAACAACATGAATGAGAGCAAAGATGTTTTTTATAAAAGGAAGGACACCAATCTTGATGACTCATAACCAGCTACAACTTCAAATGATGAAGGGTGAGAGGATGAAGAGGATTCAGGTAATTCATATCATATAAAGAGTGATATGCAAGTTATTAATGTATTTCTCATATATCAAATATAGCACAAGTTTAATATTTTTTCCAGAAAAGTTTTCCAAAATCTTAGGGTTGTTACAAAATAATTTACATTTACAAAGGGCTATTTTTAAGATTGCCTTACATTGTTGATATCATGTTCCTATAAAATTTAAAATTCAGGGATCATATTTACCTTTTGTCTGTGAATCGTGCCTGTTTATCTTCAAGTTCTGCAGCAGAATTAGCACCCATGAGGGCTTTGGGCATAACCTGCGGACCACCAGTCATTAATACAAGGAAGAATTTCTTTGCTTTAGTGCTATTTGGGTAATCTACCAGTACGCCACCGTGGAAACCAGAACGCATAGCTTGTGAAGTCACAAGTTCAACTTGATCGCTATTTTCCGGGTAAAATTGGAAGACAGCACGAGCACTACGACTCTGTCAAATAAGATACACATTTATAATTACTAAACATTCTTATTTTTTATCAACAAATAATGAAAAAAAAAACAAACATCTCAGCATTCTAATAGAAATAATGGTAATTTGTGTAAAAAGTTGGCCAATGTCCTGCTGCAAAGTTTCATACATTTCTTAAATTCCACAACAAATTTTAGTTATTTATCTAGAAAATACCATATGCTACATTTTAGAAAGATTTATTTAAATAATCTTGACATTGTTGAAAAATATGACAATCACAATACAATTTAAATTTGATAATAGTTTTCTCAGCATAAAAAATATTTTTGAATGCGATAATAAAAAGTTATCTTACCAAACAGGCATAAAGAGAAGTAAAAAAGCAACTCAGTCGTTTCACAGGATTGTGAGATGACTTATCTGCATTGCATAACCATTGTAGTGCGCTTACACTTACAGCTCCATCGAAAGATCCAGCTCGAAAAGGCATACCCTGTCCCAAGTCACCCAAAATTAAATCACCTTCCACTTCTCTATCTTTCGCCACATCTGTAAGTTAAATTAAATGGAAAGAATAAATTTTTAATTATTTAACATCAAAAACTCAATAAGCATGGAAAAGGCATTACTCAGTTTATCCAATGTTTGCAATTGAAATTTCCTAAAAACTATTAGAAAGAGATGGCTGCGCTACAAATTTTAACTTGAGGTATTGTATTTTCATTCTGAAATTGCAAGATTGATAAATCAAATGCTTTTTGAATACAAATATTATATTTTAACTTGTTATAACTCATATGTTCACCCATTAAGTGTATAAATTAATGACTAATTCAACCCTACAAAACCGAATTAAAATCTATAACCTACCCAGCATGGCCTTGGATATATCCACTCCAACCCATATATGTCCCTGTTCTTCCAACACACTACCGCTAAGCCCCGATCCACAACCAAGATCTAACAGCAAACAAGGCGACTCATCGGGAAGTGTTAACAATTCCACAGCTCTCTCTGACATCTGAAGTTGAATATCAATCATTCTTGAACTATAATGGTAACAAACACGGGTGAATAAGTTAATTAACTAAAGAAAAACATCTCAATATACAAATAAGCAGATCTTCGACCACTCAATATCAATAACATTAATTAAGCTTTCAGTGAATACTTCTAATTAACCGCACGAGGAAAATAAATATATACATACTTTTGGGTGTATTTCTTTGCTTCATCTTCATTATAGAACTGAAATGATATTTTAATTGCTTAGTATCATGAAAAATAAAGAAAATTTTCAAATTGATTTCATTATTAAAACTCACTAGCTCCGGTGGGGCCTTGTGTTCGGGTCTCTTAGATGACATTATTACAGTTGCAAGTAAATATCAGTCAGTTATTTATCAGTTCAAATAAACATTCAAAACCTACAATAACAATGTCATGTTATTCTTTCAATTTGATTTCTACCCCTCCTATCAACGAAACACGTGTGAAACATAGGAAAATTTACTGAAATAACGTTAGTCAGGTGGAAGACAAACGAATATTGAAATACGAAATGTTCTATTTTTGACTGCTTTTGCGAAAGATTGAAAAATGTCTATTTAGTGAATGTGGCGCTATATTTTTGTTTGGCAATCGCGACAGATATTGTGGGGATAAAAAAGAAATCTTGAGGTTTCAAGATAGACATATAAGTAGTATGTGCAGTTCTGTCTCGAATTCATTTTTCTGTGCTACAATGGTTGCATGGTGTACCGTGATATACATCTATCTTTCTAGATAGAATGACAATTAGAAAGTTTCCTTGATAATCTACTCACTATTTTGGATTCACAAATAAGCAGAACGGTTATCCAGGAAAATTATATAGTGTGGTACATGTCCCAGAAATTCAATGTATGTCAATCTTGATTCTGGTTTAAATTGTTTACATCAAATTTGTCAATTAAAATAATATGTGGAAAGTTTTTTATTTAAATAAGAAATGTGTTATACCAAAGGTAAAAAATGTAAGATTTTTATCAATCACCAAAATTATGTCAAAATCACATTATGATGTTTTAGGTGTAACACCTAAAGCGACCCAGTCTGATATTAAAGCAGCTTATTATAAATTATCAATGCAGTATCATCCAGATAAAAACAAGGGTGAAGATGCTGCTGCATCTTTTAGAGATATAACTGCTGCTTATGAAGTGCTTGGAAATTACAAACTTAGAAAGTTGTATGATAGAGGATTGTTACACACTGCAGGCGGAGAGTTTGCTTCCCATGTACATGAAAACCAGGAGGACAGTTTTTACAAATCTCGCAGCAGTCGTCACCAAGCCCCGCCGCATTCAGGCAAAACACCTATTTATGATTTTGATGAATGGGCTCGGGCCCATTATGGGCAGTCTTTTGCCAGACGAGCATCTGCCAAAGCTAGATGGGAAGCCAATACAAGAAAGTCAACAGATATAAAAGGGGATATACAACAAGAAACCATAACTATTCTAGTATTATTTTCTTTTACGATTTTCATGTATATTACATATCGTTTGTCTGATGACTATGATGTAGATAGATCAAAAAATAAAACGGACGTCCATGAGAAATAGTAGTTTTGATGCAAATTCCGCCACTTAATATTAGTAATGTATTTACAGATTTGTTAAATTGTTCCTAACGTCAGTTTTTCAGGGTACAGAAAGTGGCATACTGAATACAATCTGTGAATTGTAAATTGATACACTTTATTTGTAAATATGCTGTATATATGAAGTAGTAATTCTGTTCAATTTGAAATTCTTGAAAGAAATAAATTATTCTATGAAATGTGTGTTTAATTTCAGACCTTGAAAAAAATCTCTCCAACCTTAAGTGACTTTCCTGTTGCATTACTATAACTAGGCGAGGTTTATATTGATAAAAAGAAGACAGACTTTCAACTGTAAGTTCTTTTTTTAGAAATTCTATCTAATATGAAAAATGACTTGAACTTGCTATGTTACATCATGATAGTATTTTCTATATCTGTATTGTATATATAATACCAAGAGCCATCTTAATCAAAATTATTTGCATATTGTACCCCACACACAAGAAAAATAAGTTTCATTTATTCCATAAAAGTTGCAAATACAAGGCATTCTACAATCTTTGGTGGTGCTATAGGGAGTACCTTTCCACGCACATCAAGAATCTTAGCAGCTTATAATTTCAAAATTAATTTTTGTGTATTGCTTATTGAAGATACATAAAAGTGTTTCCTCTTGGAAGCTTATCCACATTTAGCTGAGTTACACCATTTAAAATATTTTTGGAGTAGATTGTTTTTATCTTAAAAATCCAAAAACTTCCATGTTGACTGCTTAATGTAAGCATTATTACTGAGGTCACTTTGGTGAACCAATGAATGGAAATAATAGTAAAAAATTATTTTTGTTATTTACACATTTAATTATATAGATGATCAAAAATAAGTTTTGCCAGGCATATTTTCAGAACGTGATATGTTTAAAACTAAATAGGCCCATCCCTTGCATTTCACAGTACATGCATTCCTGGAAAAACCATTTAAAGTGAAAACATGAAAAGTAGGATAGGTAACTCCATGTAAATATATGATGTTACATTTAAGTGCTGTCAGATTCAACATGCAAGCATTTAGTTATGTTGCATTCAAAATTGCTTCCTTTATTCTTTCTTATATGTGGAGCTGAAACACTTCAATGAATTTTAATTCTCAGAGACTTCTAAAACTGCTAAAATGAAATTGATGGCTGCAATTGGAAATGCTTCTCTGATCATAACACTGCTAAACTGAAAATGTGTGAAGTGGAACCATGCAATTTCAAGAATGAGTGTTTCAGTATTGTAATTTTATAATGTGACTCCTAAAGTCTTATTCAATGCAATAACTCGGACATCTCAGACTTGCAGATCATAAGATGATCTTTGTTTTGCTCATAAAGAATTTAAGGCTGCATGCTCATTTCCATTTTCAGATTCCTCTTTCATATTGTCACCATTTTGGAATTGGTTAGCTCTCACATGTTCTTCTGATCAAAAAGCAAAGGAAGCTGATTGGTGCATAGCTGGGATTGTTAACATTGTTTTATTGCAATTGAAAGGCATTTTATGTGGTGCCGGGACTACTAATTTTTGCAATGCTTTCAGGACTTTCTACTCCTTCATGGAATCTTATTTGCGACCATGAAATGTATGTATGTATGATCATATATAAACATTTCAATTTGTTTGTGGTGAATTGTAGCAGCCAACATTTTTTATACATAAAAATATAGTAATAACAATCAGCTACACATCTGAAATTTGGTAGGATGATAGGTCATTCGATACAACCAATGGGAAAAATCAAGAATTCCAAAATTTTAATTTTTAAGGGGTTATTTTTGACCCCATTGTTCCATTTAAATACCCCATAAGAAAAGCATGGAAATCTGTGCAGAGATTTATGAAATTACATATTTAAATTAATTATAATTGAGATAGAAACTCAGGACTAAAACAGTTCTATAGCTAAAAGAATGAGGTTTCTTATTTTTTAAAACTAAATTAAAATCCTAGCCGATTTGTCATGAAAATTTGTTTTTAATCAGAAAAAAGACATTCTTATAATGAAAAATATCAACTACTATGGCAACGAATCAAATGCTTTAAAATGAGAATTGGTAATCTGTAGTGTTATTTAATTTAATGTGTTCAAATTGGAAATTGAGAGATTGTATTTTAAACCAATTGATTTCAGCTAACAACGTATACATATAATATCATCTTAATTTTAATACATGATATATCAGTAAATAAAAAACATTAATCCATTTACTTAAGGTGACTGACTGACAATAAATAGTTGCTTGGTTTGTTAGCTTCTGTAGCTCAATGGTTAGCATGTTGTGCTAATTACATGGGTATTTGTTTCAATCCACACTAGAAGCCTTTTTTAATTTAAAAGTATTTTATAAGCCAACAGTAAAGATAAAAAAGTCAGAAAGGTATTTTATAAGCTTTCAAATTTTGGAGTTATGTAGTAATGAATAACTCACTAGCATATAGCAATCTTTCAGTACAGTGTAGATAAATGCACAGTCAGTAAATAGGCTTTATAACAAGACTTCACAATTCCACATTAAGTTCAGTGAATTACTTTAAATCCAAACTTATATCGAAACATCAACAAGTTTCAAGTATAAATTAAAATAAAATCTTGCTTTTACCTAATCATTTCTAAAGAAGCACATTTACTGATGTTATATTATCCATTTATCCGGTCTGTAATTAATAATAGTTGATGAAGTAGGTACCCCATTTTTTAATTCTATTGCTAGAAACAATGGTGCAAGCATTTTCAAAATGTCATCCTACTAGTATCACAGCAAGGGAGGGACAAACAGGGCAATTTCCTAGAACATTGGTTGCCAAACTTGGTGCCATGGCACAATGGGGTGCAATACAAACTTTATTTACAGTAGTACAGTAGTAAATAAATCGGATATTTGGAACTCTTGTTAGATAAATAGGTTAATAATTTTTCCTTTAATGAATTGATTATGATGTAGTACTAACAAATGGATGCATCCAAAGGATGTAATACCCATATGTAAAAATAGAGGGTCTACCAATAAAAAAGGAGACCATATACTATATGCTATATTAACTATAGTTATAAAACAATTCTAATTTAATTTTTACACATTAAAATATACTTAACTAACATTCTTAAGTGAAAATTTGAAATCCCTAGCTGAACTCATTTTAGAATACCATGAAAATAAAAAAGGGTGGTGCAATTTGTGCTAGTATGGCAATTTTACTTCATTAAAAATTAACGCAGTGTTATCATCAGACTCATAAATCCACGAAAAAACAATTTATGGCCTATTTTACTACGTCTTAACAGGATGAAATTAAATTGATATAGACTCCTTTTCTATTGGGCAGACCTTATATAAAAACCTTGTTTCAAGGCCAAGGTACCACAAAATCTGTTTCTCTTTGAAATGGTGCCACATCTACAAAATGTTTGGGAACCATTGGTCTAGGGTGCCAAAGCATACAAGGACCAGTGGCCAAGTTATTGATCAATATTTTGGCATAGCATTGAAAAATAATATTATTATTGAATTTTAATTTTTCTATGTATCAAGGCTGGATTCCAAGGGGGAGTAAACGGGGTAGTTACCCACTTCCTCCCCTCAACATTTCAGAAAACTGATAAAAATTAATTGAATGATAAAAAACTCAAGAACTGTTACTTTTTACAGTATTGATTTTGTTGTACAAAATGTTATCTATTTCCTTTTACATATTAAAATCTGTATCCTCTCTAAGATATTTTCAATTTTTTTTGTTTTTTGGTCTTACCCCAGATTCCAAACTTCCTAATCATAGTGCTGCATCCTATATGTTTCAGATTAGATAAATTGACTGTATTTCTGATGAGTTATTCAATGAAAGAAGCTTAACCCTTTCAATGCCAAAGTAGTTTTTGTCAGGTTATACCAAGATTGTTACTTTGAGCCCATCTACCTAATAAAAATAAATTATTTTTAAATATTTAAAATAAGCAAAAGTATAAAGTTTAAATATTAGCAGACAAAACATAAAAATGTCAATTTTATGCTATTTATTTATTGTAGAAAGAATTCCTCTTTAACCATAACATTGTAATTACTGTTTAGGTTAGAGTTTTCAACATATAATCATTGCTGTTATCTTCAAAATTAGTGATTAATTATTTCTTAATTTTTAAGCAAGATTATTAGCAGTGGAATCCCTTTTGAACACTATTCACTTTGCCTTTGAAAATAATGAATACCGTAAAAACCCGCGTATAGTGCGCACCCTCGTATAACGCGCAGAGGGGTTTTCAGCCTCGTAATCTATTATTTTTCTATATACCCGCGTATAGTGCGCACCGATTTTTTTTAGCGTTACCGTTCCAGAATATAGTAGATGGTGTAACGTGTTCTAAAGCAATGATCGAATTATTGATATTATGAATTGGTAACATAATGAAAGTGCAAAATGAAATTTTCGAATAACGTTCCAAAAGATCGTCAGCTAACTCAATCATTACATACTCTATGTTTACTTACAAGGTGATATTAGGATATACACAATAAATCGAATTATATTAATTTTATAGTATGGCATATGACATTCTTTGAGCTAATAAAATGAAGGAATGATGATAATCCTAATTTTTACATACGTTTTTGTCACGCCTAAGGTGGACGGGTTCGCCCAACCTTCAGTTTTACCCTTATTAGAACACTCTGGAGCACGTAAACACGATAGCAAATAACCATAATTAACGACAGACTCTAAGAATCAAGAATAAATCACGTATCACCAAGCCGGGCGCCGGTGTAGGGTGACGTCATGCGTAAGATGCCGATTCCGATAACAACATCGAAGAAGAATGGCCCAGTGACGAAGTATTTCTTGGCTTTTAAAATGAATAAATAGTGAATTCATTCTTTTCACATCTAATTAATGAATGTTTGTAGAATTAATTAATAAATTTTAACAATTATCTATCTTACTTTTCGTAAAAATCACCAATAAAATTATGAGGATACCCGGGCAGTAATTACTGTGCCGAAATTGTGGAAATATGGGGTCAAATGTAAATAGGAAGATTATGTACCCTCGTATAGCATGCATCCTAATTTTTAACTGAAATATTTCGAAAAAAACTGCGCATTATACACGGGTATTTACGGTATACATCAATAACACTATGTGACCTTATCAAGGCTTTTGATTTTGTGTCTGATGAAATTCTATTGCATAAGCCTGAACACTATTTTTGCCCTGCAAAAAAGGTTGTATGACTAATTTCTGGAGTATCCCCAAGGGAACATTGCTAACCTTTGTTCGTCCATCACAAAATATTAACAGTGTATGGCTTTTACATCTATGCCAACCTATGTCATGTGAAAGTTAACCTTGATAGCTATGCCACTTGTTCTGATATACATGCCCATGACACTAGATGCAGCAGTAAGATTCAAATTACTTGAGTTTGGTTAGCAACCTTACTAAACAGTTACAACACCACCTGCTTATGTTTTTTTAATAGGCTACCAGCAAATGCCAGAAGAATCTCTATTGAAAAATTCAAATCTGTACTAATGGAATGGCTTATAAAGAAAACCTTTTACTCTGTCAATGAATATTTTGAATATAATATTGATATTATTTTTTAAGTGTCCTACTATTATTTTTGCATGACTGTCTATTCTGGTTATGTATTACCAGTTAACAGACAAAATTAATGATGGTGAAATGTGCTGCAGGCATAGTGCTGATAACAGGTGCAAATGATGTTACTTTTATTTACCTTGTATTTTTTTTGGACTGGGAGATGGCTGCACTCAAGTAACAATGATTCCTGTCAAGGGAGGAATACTCTCTGCCAACTACAAGGTTTTTTTAGTTACTATGTATTTTAAAAAATGTGACGACCATCAGAGCCATTTGATGCCTACATGGAGAGCATGTGGCTGAGACCCTGTGATGGGTAGAGAATCCTCCCTGCATTGAGAAGGTTCTCGAACTGACCTCGCCAACAATTAATAGAAGTAGGTGCTGGAGGTAAGGCAGTCCGTAGTCAGAGAGACCAAGAAGACAAACAACAAGGACATGTGTCCTGCAGAGAAGAGAGAGAAGAAATAAATAAGCCAATTCTGGCTTGTAATACTTTCCACTTGTCTTTTATTTCTTAGCAGACCCACAAACTCTTAAGTTTGGAACATTAATATACCTATACAAGAAAAAGACATCATATAATAAATAGCATTTATAAGTGACAAATTTTTTTACAGCATTCTTTTTGCATTGTAACAAGGCAAGAAATCGATAATTAATAAACAGCTAACACAATGTAGCCATGCTGGTATTGCAAGGGTTAATGCAAAAGATTAATAATCTGCTAAAAAATATCTTGCAAATTTTTACATTGACCCTTAAGAGTGTCAACATCGCACCGGGCGACTCCTTGTTTTTTACCACAAACTCTAATAGTGTATATAGCTGATAGATGGCACATGTTGTATGTTCAATGTTTTGTACAGAGTTAAAGCTACCTTTTTGCCGACTAACACACTATTTCGATATCTCTAACGTAAATGACATCTTTTTGTCATTTGTCTTGGACTCAAAGGGTTAACTTTCAAAAGATCCACCATAATTTAGCTAGAAATTGTATTTAAACACTTAAATGAGAAATCAGCTGTCAATGGGATCCTCCATTATTTAGGGCTGAAGGGTGTTAGTGATATAAGGTCATGATAACCATGAACTGCAGAAGGTGGAATGATTCAGTTAAAAGAATATAATAATATACATATGAACCTAAGAGTTTGAAACTTGTCATGTTTGCCACAGGGTGGCTCACTAAGAGATATCAAAACAGTCAACTCATATTAATGGTTATTTATCATAATTAAAATCACTTAATGCTATCTAGTTTCTTGGACTAAATCTGTTACATCAGGATATTAACTTTTAAAGGAAAAGCTACAGAAATTAATTACCATAAACTACAAGATTCATATTACATTCAATGAGTTGTATGGTGAACAATTGAAAGTTTTTTTTGATACATTAAATGAATATCAAAATGTTCCGCTTCAAACATCTTCCTGACAGACGAGGCATAATACAGGTTTTTAATCTTAGGTGTAATTATTGTTTTTTATTATACTTATAATAGCAGCATTAAATTTATAGAGGAGATTATAATTTTAACATGTTCATGATGTAAGGCATTCTTATTATCAAGGCTATATGAAACTTCCTGCTTTTTCACCAACCATAAGATGACATGGAAAAATCAATATTTCGACCTGCAAACTTATTTTCTTTTGCTTATTAAAATTCACATGTTTGACCTTCGATCTCCAGACTAGGACTGCATTAAAGAAAAATGACAATAGTTTCTTATTCTTATCGCCTTCGAATTGAACATTTTAATATCACATTTTGACAAAATTTAGCGTTTTTAAGAAGTTGCCTTGCCAACCAGTTGCATTGTTGAACTCAAAATCCTATTACTCTCACATATGCTCCCATTCCCTCCGGACTTCCATGGACCCTCCCGGACTAATTCATAGGTATCAGAGATATCTCAGAATCAGTTATTACTTTCTCCATATACATAGTATAGAGAAAGTATAGTTTTCATGAAAAAATTCAAATTCCAGATTTTAACGGAGACCCCCTGAACATATTTTGATTATTTTTGCGATGTCTGTTGGTCTGTCTGTCCTTATGTGATAGGATTTTTACTTTCTCCATATGTAGTATTGGGGAAAGTATTGTTTTTATGAAAATGAAAAAATATGCAAAAGTTGAAATGATTGTGTTACCATATGACAGAAGATTTTATTTGCCGAAGACATCTGGCGTAGCCTGGGCATCGCCAGGTACTTTCAGCTAGTATGCACTAAAAATGGGCTAAATATGCTCTAAAATGGGCAAAATAGGAACTTAAAATTTGCTAAATTTCTTCAAAAATAATGGCTTGTTTATTTTCAGAATTACATTTCTTCAACTGTAAACAAATAATATTACAAATAACTATTATAATGAAAATTGACATTTCTTTAAACATGACCTAGTTTGAGATATTTAGTTTGTACTTAATTACAGGTCATAGTTACACTTAATTTTTCATGTGCTGTAACAGGTACTCAAACTGAAAATTATGCTTTTTCACTTAAATGTTCTTGTACTCAAAGAACACACATTCAACAGCACATGGCAGAATTAGAGTGTAAGCTAACTTCATTGCATCCGATATTTCAAGGCCTAACTTGCTTTCAATATTTTCTTTGCCATTAAGTATGCCATTGTTTTTTAACCTTTGTAAACATGTATTTTTTGAGAACACACTGGATTTTTTCATAAACTCCTTTCTTCCTAAACTACTTATTGCATGTTCAACATCTTCTAAAATATTGATGCTGGTCCGTAATGGCAGTCATTTTGATTCTAATGCACATTACCATGAAAAATACTTAAAATATCCAATTGCATAATTATCCTAAGCATGTCTTACTTTATATAAGATTGCCATTAAACAAAAAGATACCTCAGTTCTACCTTGAATCTCTTAGCAGTTTTAACCTTTTATTCAAAGTACAGTGGAACCTCGCTTAACAAGCACCTCTCATAACGAGTAATTCGCATAACGAGCAAAATAAATTGTAAAAAAATGATTCGCTGAACGAGGGACGTTTCGCATAACGAGTGACGAGGGGAGGGGAAGTCCCGGATTGTGCGCCTGCAACAGCGAGGGTCGGAAGGCAAGGGGGGTCGGACAGAGCGGTGCGGGGGCTCTATATAGGGCCAGCACCGCAGAGCGCTGCAGTCGCCTGACGTCTCAAAATCAGCCAATCCGAGGAACGGATGCGTTAGCTGCAAGCCTGCTGCTGACAGCGTGCTTGGATTTCCGCTCTGTCCGTCCCCCCTCCCTCTTAGTCAACCGTCCATGCCTGTTATATCAGTCTGTGGTTAGCACTCGTTCCGTTAGGATCTTAGTGTCGCTTGTGATCACACATTTTTCCAAACTTGTGTTCAGACATATTATTTGTGATTTTTTTTGTGCAAAGTTTAATAACCCTTGCAAAAATGTCCCCGAAGAAAAAGCCGCAAGGAGACAGCTATAAGAGAATAAAAATAACCGTAGAAATGAAACGTAAAATCATTGAAAAGCGAGAACGAGGTGTGAGCGTGTCTGATCTAGCACGCACATACAATCGGTCTACATCAACGATATGCACTATCCTCAAGAACAAGGACAAGATTAAGGAGATAGATGCTTCAAAGGGAGTGACAAGAATATCTACGCAACGGTTACGTATTCTAGATGATGTTGAAAGGTTGCTTCTCATATGGATAAATGAAAAGCAACTGCAAGACGACACTATTAATGAGAACATCATTTGTGAAAAGGCGAAAGTGATTTTCGCCGACCTCGTTAAGAAGACTCCAGGATCATCAACGGCCGAAGAAGAAGTATTTAAGGGAAGTCGTGGGTGGTTCGAGAAGTTTAAGAGAAGAACCGGCATCCACAGCATTGTGAGGCACGGTGAAGCAGCAAGCTCCGACGCAAAGGCAGCAGAGAACTTCATCGGCGACTTCAAGAAGCTCGTCGATTCTGAGGATTACCTGCCGCAACAGGTTTTCAATTGTGACGAAACGGGTCTCTTCTGGAAAAAGATGCCGAAGCGAACCTATATAACAGCAGAGGAGAATGTATTACCCAGCCACAAGCCAATGAAAGACCGTCTCACGCTGCTATTTTGTGCCAATGCAAGCGGCGATTTGAAAATTAAACCGCTGCTTGTTTACCATTCAGAAACTCCACGAGCCTTCAAGAAGTGTCAAGTCCAGAAGAGCAGGCTAAATGTGATGTGGAGTTCCAACAACAAGGCTTGGGTGACACGTGACCTTTTTACTGATTGGATCAATGAAGTGTTTGGTCCTTCGGTGAAAAAATATTTGCTTGAGATGAATCTACCACTCCAAATCTTGCTTGTTATGGACAACGCTCCTGCCCATCCTCCAGGACTACAAGATGACCTCCTTGAAGAATTTAAATTCATCAAGATCCAGTTTCTGCCTCCCAACACCACTCCGTTACTCCAGCCTATGGACCAGCAGGTTATTTCTAACTTTAAGAAGCTCTACACTAAAGCACTCTTCGAGCGTTGTTTTGAGGTGACTGAAGGGACCAATCTCACTCTCAGAGAGTTTTGGAAATATCACTTCCACATCGTTGCCTGCCTCAAGATGATCGAAAAGGCGTGGGAAGGGGTTACCAAGAGAACCCTCACTTCTGCTTGGAAGAAGCTTTGGCCGGAGAGCATTGTCGAATGTACTTTGAGGGGTTTGAGACAGTACCTGTGGAGCCTGTAGTTAACGAGATTGTGTCTTTGGCCACTGGAGGTGGATAACAAAGATATCGATGAGCTTGTGGAAGAGCACAGCCAAGAGCTGACCACCGAAGAGCTTATGGAGTTACATTGTGTTTCACAGCAAGAAGTTGTGGAGGAGAGTTTGTCCGAGGAGGTAACAGCAAACCAACAATCTTCTGGTGCAATAAAAGAAATGCTGAAAGCATGGGAAACTGTTGCATCGTACATTGAGAAGCAAAACCCTAATAAGGCAGTGGCTATGCGCGCTACTAATTTATTTAATGATAATGCTGTGTCACATTTCCACCAAATTCTGAAGCGTCGGCAAAAACAAATGTCTCTAGACAGCTTTCTAGTAAAAAAGAATTAGGTATGTATCATAAATAGTAAATTAATTATTTCGATTTTTTTTGTTTTCTACAAATCGAATTCTCATTCCAGGTTCGTTCATTCCGCGATAGAAGAAAAGAGGAAGATGAATCACGCTCCTTAACAATGTATATATAATTTTCTTTGAATAAACGTTATACATAAAATATTTTGAGTATTTTTTCGGCATGGAACGCATTATCGAATTTTACATTAATTTTTATGAGAAAAACTGTTTCGCTTAACGAGTAAGATTCTGGAACGAATTATGCTCGTTAAGCGAGGTTCCACTGTACTCTGAATGATACTGGGTTTCCAGCTCCAGATGACAGAAAGTGCCTGTAAGCCTTTTCTATGATATGTCATCTCTCAGGACAGGTGATCAACTAGGGCCAGTGGGAGCATTTCATGTGGCCTCCAAAGGTACAAAGAAAAAGCGATCTTTAAAATTTAATACAATAATCCATATTATTTTGGTATAATTGATAAAACATTTTTTAACCATTTGTACACATCATTTTCGCTTATATATCTCAGAGTATATAGGAAATTTTCGATTCAATTTGCCCATCCATCTTCACATATTTGAGCTGCTTATATTGGTAAAGCAACTTTATACTTGGTGTATGCATTTCTTTCCCGTCTTTTGCTTGTTTAAATGAGCTATTCTTTTATCAGCATGGCTGGCAATTTATGAACATGGTCGATTAAAATGAAAATAGAGTTAAAATAGACCTATTAAATAAGTGTAACATGCCTGAGAATTAACTTGGAGATAGTAAAACTATGAATACGGTAGGAACAACTTCAAATGATAATTTGCATTACAACAGATTTGACCAAATTCTGCAAGATAATACTACAACAGCTTCAAATCTGATGCTGTGGGATACTTAAATTTGGATGGGAGTGTTAATTTACCCTAAATATTCCTATAACTTGAAAATGAAATATCTAAAAGGTTTAGAATTTATCATTATCCAATGCTGAATATATAAAAGGCATAGGAATTTTGATATAGAAAATAAAGTTCAGGATAGATGGATTGTATTCTTTATTCTTCCAGAATTAAAAAATAAATCATTTTACACTAATAGCAAATGTTAAAATTATTAGTTTCCACAAACTGAAATGAGTTCACAATTTTTGTTGATACTGCTGGGCTTTATTTGGAAAATACACTAGACAAAGATTCTTAAATTAGAAAATTAGGCCTTGGACCAAGCATTTATTTGGAGCTGGTATACTTGGTCACTGCCTTGGTGCCTTCACTGACTGCATGCTTTGCCAGTTCTCCAGGGAGCAGGAGACGGACAGCGGTCTGAACCTCCCTACTAGTTATGGTCGAACGCTTATTGTAATGAGCCAGGCGGGAAGCTTCAGCTGCAATTCTCTCAAAGATGTCATTGACGAAACTGTTCATTATGCTCATAGCCTTGCTGGAGATTCCGGTGTCTGGGTGGACCTGTTTCAAAACCTTGTAGATATAAATGGCATAGCTCTCCTTCCTCCTCCTCTTTTTCTTCTTATCTCCCTTGGAGATGTTCTTTTGGGCCTTTCCAGCCTTTTTGGCAGTCATTCCGCCAGTTTTTGGTGGCATGATGAAAAATGAGTATCAAGTGATTCCTCTGAAAAGCATTGGATTGGAAACAAGAGAAAAGAAATTAGCAAATAATTTCAAATGGATGACAGTTGGAAGAACACTGCATGGATTGAGAGACTAGCTAATTATATACAAAAATGAAATTATGAAACATTTGATATTTTAGTTTTATTTTTATGCCATGAGCATAAACAATCTAATTTCCATCAAGCATGATATTTACTGGAATAATTAAATATATTTGGGTATGTAATGTCATCAATAATTTTCATTAATTGTTAAATGTAAAATGTGGAAGTGCAAGAATATTTTCTGTAACAGGAAAATGAACAAGGGCAAACAGTATGTCTTAGAGCGAAAATTCTCAAATAGTGACATGAAACAGCCAAGGGTGATGCAAGAGTCATTTTGAAGTGGTGGAAATTTTAGTTATTCACAGTCTAACATAATTTGCCATCGAAAAACAAACAACCATGATAATATAAACAAGATCTTATGTTGGGAACCAGTGCCTTTGAGGGTGAGAATTATAATTCGCATGATTTGAAATGTATATTTACAAATTCCCTATATTCTATGTATTATAAATACTCGAGTCAAAAGTAGACTAGTACAAAACTCTTTATGTAACACCAATGGTATGTTATTTTTTAAAGCAAAATGTGGAAATAAGCATTCAGTCAGTGCTAAAACAAACTTAATTTCACGGTTTAAAAAATGATCTATTACAGTTCAAACTCGTAAAAGTTGATCATATGAAAGTTAAATTTTTGACAGTTATGAAGGCTGCCCATTTACTAATAATTTGGGAAAAGAATTTTTTTGTAGATTTAAACGTCAACAATAAACGTTTTCAATAAATAACAATCCTCCCTTTGGATTATGAGAGACTGCTGGCATAAATGTGATTTAATAAAACAGGACATAAACATGAAACTTCGAGACGCTTCACCTATTGAAAAACGCATGAGTAAATAGATGCAATCTAAATATCAATATGCTGTCTACAGAACTCTCATCTAAATGCTAATTTAGAATAACAGGGCGAATGAAAGTTACTACCTAAGGGGGTAGATGCAATCCACTGACACACTACAAATCTGATGATAAAAAAGTCGCAATAGTGATAATTTGCTTTTTCAAAAGCGCTGAAACAAGCAGTATAAATGAATAATAAAATGACATATTCGCCACGTTACCGATTAAATAAGGTTAACACAAAAACGATATTGGATAATGCTAAAATTTCAACTTAAACCTCAATATATTATGTTGAACGTTTTTTCAAGCTTAACAATTAGGACAATCGAACACTTAAAATAAACATTAAAACAAACCCGAGAGAAAGTTAACTCCACTTCGTCAACTTTTAATATTCCAAAAACATCAATAGGAAGAAAGATGCTGACCGCAATTCAAAAAATTGAAATATCGATTACTGAATTTTAAGATTTATAGATATTCCTCTGCTATCCTCTCAAAAGAAAAAAAGGCCACTATTTACTTCTTACTGTTGAAAATTCAATGCTCAAAAGAATACTGAAATATCATATATTCTCAAAATTGAGATATCCACCTGCAAAAATGATAGATCCGACACCACACAACGGAACAACGGGCAAACCTTTCAAGCACGAAATGGATAGTTGCATAGGTTGCATACTATAGGTAAGTATGAGAATTTCAGCAACCAAAGTAAAGCACATAAGGCGGTATGGCCGTATGGCGCAGCAAAACGAAGTAAATTTTTAAATATATCTACATTTCCGACACGATGATTCAGAGATACAACTTATTGAAATTGTAAGTTTTTATTATAAAAAATCTTGACCAAAGACCCTTAAAGCCAGTGAGCAAGGGAAAAAGCCATTATTTACACTGTGGCTCTTCAATTTCTCATACAACGAAAATGTTTATATAAATTGGGCCGCGCAAATTTTACAATTTGTATAAACGCGTTTAAAACTAATGCATCAGCTGGAATAGAACGTTTCGAACGAAAAGACTCCGTTATACTAAAGTAACCTGGTGAAATCAGTTTTCCTAATAATCATGATATATTGGGACCACAAAAAAGTAAGTTTTAAGTTCCCTTTTGTAATATATTTGATCCGCATAATTAAATATATTTATCCTAGTATTGGTGGAATATTTTAGACTCAATGGACTGCAAAACGCAGCATAAAACTCGACGTTTAGATTTAAGTTCCAACGGTTTTAAAAATAATTCCAATGGAATACTGGATTTACCTAATGAAAATATTTGATTTTAAACAATTTTCCTCGATTAAGAGATGTTCAACACTAGGGATATGCTTAAAAAAATCATACGACCCCAGATTTTTGCGGTATTTCTAAGGCACGCGAAATTCACGATAAACGATAATACTGGCAAATATAAACTAACAGCTAATAGATACGAACAAAAAATTTCGAGATTTATCTGTTTAATTTTACTCGAATGGTTCATTTGACATATTACATCCTTACGTAGTTCTTCCAAAAAATGATTACCGATCCTTTTATGCCACATAATAATATATCCAAAAAAATCTTAAGAACAATTACGAGTATATTATCGCGAAATACCGTTTCAATTCAATTTGAAAGTTCCAAGGTTGCAGCGAAAAGTAGGCATGTCATACCACGCGCGTTAACCATTGAGATAATATTGCGAAACCACTGATCTAAACTTCAAAGTAGAATCTGTTTCTACCCAAAGGTAAAATAAACCGAACCACAAGATTCTGAAATGCAAACATATATTGTATCACATTGTAAAGTAAGGATTCATTCGGTAAAAATTGACATTCTATGAGCAATTCCTATACATATCTGAAATAATACTTACTTCGAGAGAAGTTTGCAGCAGGTTCAGAGACTACAATAGTAACAGGTGACCCAAGGGACCAAAACCGTTATCCCACAACAGACGAGAGCTCCGTTCCCTCCGAATGATTTCTTCACAGATACGAGAAAACAGGTGAAAGCTGAATTCCAGTCTAGCTAGTTGATTTAGTCTAGGACAGCTAGCCAGCATTTGTTTCTATGTTTTTGTATGAGAAACTACTGGTTGAAGTAAAAACATTTCTCTTGCTAGGTTGCAATCAGGGTCGCGACACTCAACGTGGTTGCAATCGACCATGACCACGTACATGTAAGCGTACTCCGGAATTTGACGTTAAAATGACGTTTAATTTTATTGAATTATGTAAATATTATATATAAAAGGCCAATGATATGATGTTTTAGTACCTGTTACTTTCTATTATCTTTCTCATTGCTTAGCGGCATCTGAAGCAGAGTTCGTCTAAACATACACGTATCACATTCTTTACGAGTTCACATTATTATTCTTTATAAAGTTCGTTTGCGTATTCATCATTGTTTTATATGATTTCCTCAATAGAATAAACGCTGAAACGTATCTGTAAATTAAAAAGTAATATTCATTTACATATGTACTGTGCTACAAGCATTGAATATTTTATTACCCGGGTGACTACGACATTATAAGGCAACTTTTTTAAGTCACTTAAATTGTCAAGGTACTTACAGGTCGAGTTGCCAGTGGTTCTCATCGAATTTACACAATAGTGTGTATGAGAAAGCTTATAGAATACTGAGTTAAGAGTACTACTTTGCTTCAATTTATGGCGTGTGTACACAATTTTTAATAGTACCGTATTGTTCCGAATATAACGCGATATTTTTTTTCAAGAAGTGAAATTTTAAAAGTAGCCCCCGCGTTATATTCGGGTATGTACTAGTGATTTTAAAAGATCGTAAAACCGTGCTTCGAAAAATCACCGTACATTCCACGCGTCTGTATACGAGATACAGATACTTGATTCATTGAAGACACATTAGGCGTACGTTACATTGTACTTGAAAAGCATCCGGGGCGAGAATAGATCGGTTCAATCGGCGGCCCGATAGTCATCGCATTGAAGCTATAAGTTGCATCGGCGTATTCTTTGTAAGTACCATAGCGAGTTTTTACCCAGCCGTTATTTAAAAAATGGATGACAAAAAGGGTGTTGATCATGTTGAGAAAAACGTTTCTTCCAAATCCCAGGTTAACAGAGGAATCCGACGAAGTTATAACATGAATTTTAAAATAGTAGCTAAAACGGTGTTGTTAAAATCCACCGGAAATCAAGGATAACTGTCATGCTTGCAGTCACGGCCGACGGGCGAAAACTGACTCCCTACGTAATTTTAAATAGTAAAAGGATGCCCAAGGAAAAGTTACCGAGAAGGGGTGGATGAACGAGGAACTTGTGTTAGATTGGCTGAAGGTTGTTTGGGGTCGCGTCATCTTCGAGGTTTAGTTTTTTCTTGAAAAACCTTCCAAAAATCTTAGGGTCGCGTTATATTCGGGACAATACGGTAATTTTCCAGTTCAAAGTATACTTATAGTTATTTTTGTATAAATGTTAATTATTTGATACAAATATAACATTCGGCAATAACAAGATGCCATTTTTACTTTCTCCATGCGTAGTAGAGGGGAAAGTATTGTTTTCATGAAAAAATCGATTTCGAGATATTAGCGGAAATACACGTTTTGAGGTCCCCTGAACACGTTTTGACCACTTTCTCGATGCCTGTGTATGTGACAGCTTTATTGTTGGTGCTCTAACTAAAAAACTATTAATAAGGTCAATGCAAAATTTTATATTTAACATTTTTATGAAAGTTACAAGGGTTGATTAGTTTTTGGTAAAACTCGGTCAACCGGAAGTGGGTTTTTACTCGTTACTTATCAGTTATTTTGAAATGTATGCTTTAATATTTGATATATTTAAAAACATACTGGAAAAAAAGTTGTAGGGAATTTAATTTTCTAGAATCTTTCAGCGAAACTTTTCCATATAATGCATTTTTTAAGAGATATCGTAAATACTAAATTTTTTAGCTGCCACCACCATACCACCTACCGACGAATATTGTTAACAATTGAAGCTTAGCTACGTCTTAGTGACGCTCATTTTTATTTTCTTAATTGTTGGAGCTTTGTGACTATATCCAATATCGGAAGACTATGGTTTGAGTTTATTTCTGTCCTTTGTAGTCTAAAATTTTCTCGGTTTCTTAAAATATGATGTAACCAATTTGGAATGTTTAGAAATATTACAGCTATGGAGAAAGCCATGTGTTGACCACATCATATTCTTTTAAATATTTACAGAGAGAGAACTCTCTCTGTAGCTGAAGAAGGAGTAGTTCCGAAAGCTTTACGTTTGTGATGTTTCTGTGTTTTTGTGTTATTTTACGTGTGTCGCTTCGACATCCCCGGGGCCTCGCCAACCTGAAGTCGTCTGATTGGTGAGTGCTCACTGGGTTTCCTCATCCCAACACCTTGTTGACATCTATATATATATATATATAATAAAAATATCCAAAAAATGTGCATCATCCATTGCCTCTCCTTTATCCAACACCATAACATATAACTGCTGATATTGTGTTTATAACTGCCGATATTGTGTTTATAATTACCGATAACCCTGTAAGTGTAAAAAATTCAGGGTCATATTGTAACAATAGCTCATTTGACTTTGGTGGTGGAATGCCATACAAAAGGGGCTCCACTGATGCAGGGGGAGGGAACTCCCATGTTAAAATCGTGGTCTTAGTACAAAAAGTTGGTGAAGGCACTGGCTAGCTGGCGCTGCTGTTGCGTTGACGTCATTTTTACAGCCAATCGAAGCGGAGAACAGGCAGCTAGCAGACGAATTTCAGCAGCCAATGGCAGCTTCGTACAGACGGCGAGCGCAATTTTCAAAAATCATACACCAATTTAGTTTTATTCATTATTTTTCAATAAATGACGCTAATTTTTTTATTTAGCAAATCAAACCTTTTTACGAATAACGTAACCAGAGGAGTAATGGGTGAGAATAGAAAGAATAATAATTTAAATTTAAATAGTTTTATTGCAGAAGAAATATTGTACATATTTACATATAACAGATATTAAATGGAATTGAACCACATAGATCAATTATTGTTCAATAAATATAGGAAACATGCACACATTGAAAAAATAATACAGTAGAATGTTTGTAACAGACGAAAGAATAATTAACATATGAAAGCTGCAGAAGCCAGCCACCAGACAAACATCATAACAATAATAAAGAAACAAGTCATGACAAAGTATGAACAAAAGTGACTTTTGCCAGTCTCAATGAATCAATAAGCATAGGAATCAAAGCAAATGTTGATTGAAATAGCAATGAAACATTCAAGTTAGTCACCAACCATTAAGTATATGAAGTATTTTACCACTAACGCACACCTGATAAAGTACGTATGGACCAGCATGAAATCAGCCAGTCAGCCTCAATTAAGGGAAAGGCAAGAGGGCAATTATTGTATAAGGTTCATGCAATGTCCATCAAGCATCTTCAATAACAGTGGCTTTATGTTTGCCAAGCTGAAGCATATGGGTCAAGGTGCATAACTGCAGTTGCAAACTGATCTCCTCAGGAACAAGGAGTCCTTCCATCTAATTAACATGAAAGACTTTCATGCAAAGCAAAATACCCGCTATTTGATATGCCCAAACCATGTCATTAATTGTAATTGTGCCCAAACGATAGCCAAGGCAATACACTAAGCTGGCAAACACCAATTGCAGCGTACCAACACCTCCAATGGATTACCATTAATATTAAGCATTCCACCACCAGCCACAATATAGGACTTACAATGAATATCACAACACTAGCACCCAAGGCTATCTTATACTGACCAATCCAACACTAAATACAGGATAATGATGCAGCTAACATAATTATCAAAATTAAATGGTTATCAAGTAAATATAAATTTATAATTACAAAATACATCTAACTAATACATAATAATAACAATACAATAATCCTAAGAACTAAATATGACTACTTAGCTAATTTTTTAGTTATACTAATGCTATACCTAAAGAGGGCATATTTGCACACTTCCTCGGCAGTTCTCTCCTTGATTTTGTGAGCACTGCAATGGAGCCATAAAAATTCCGACTTCAGGATAGCATTTTTCCCCACCTCCCCAATCCGATCCGATATTACTAGAGGAGTGCTAGTAGAAGCAGCTGAGGAAACAGTAATGGAAGAGGAAATTGGAAGAAGAGAATGAGGCGTTGAAGGTGATGATGAAGGAACAGTAGAAAATATTGTAGGAAGTGCACCACGTAACAATTTGCGATCTTCATAGGACCTGTATTGACAGGGGGTGAAATGATGTTCACACAAATATGCCCCTTTGTTCAGTGTCATAATGGGCCTATCAAATAAAGCGGGGTTCCCTGCCCTTGCAACCCATTCTCGGCACCTGGAATGATAACATTACAGAATTATTAACACTTCAACATATGCATCAAATACAACTTTGCTCCTAAAGAGCCTAAAGTGAAGATATGCATCACATGAAAACAAGCCATAGTGAAGTATCTCGTTAAATGGTTACTATTATTAAAGTTGAAAATGCTGAGATACATATCTAACTACAGTAATAACTCGATATGCGAATAATCTGTACACTAAATAAGTGACCTTTTTACTACAGGTAGTCCACGATATACTCGCCGTATCTCGAAACGAGAGGTTTCAAGTTAAAAATTGCAATCCCATAACAATAATAATTGTAATTCATCCCAGGACATATACATATATGATGTCAAATTGGCTGTACTTATTATGCAATAGATATAAGGCCACTGCCTTTCTTAGGAATAAACAAACACATCCGAGAGAAGGTTCTCAGTCACTTATTAAAGGATCAAAAATAACAACTAAGCTGAGTTGGGCGGTAGAACAAGGTTCGTGTGTTCCAAATTGCAATCTGGATATAATTTCACATACGTAAACACAACCATAGTAAGATTAATCTCAAAAAGAAACGTAACTCATTCTTTATTTTTCTCGGTACGTAATATTATTACACAATATGTAGTACTGTAGGTAATAAAATACAGAAGTACATTAATTAATCGATATATTGTTTCAATAATCGAAAGCAACTCACGGAGCGCTTCTACTTCGTATATCGAGGTATTACTGTATATAATTCTGTCGTCTTACAAAAATATTTTTACAAATATAGCTAATAGTACTTACGTAGATTCCGTGCGAGGAAACGAATGTAATTTCAACTTTAGATCTCCGGTCGTTCCCCTCGTATGCTTGCAGTTTAGTGCGTAGCACTTACATGAACGCACCATCTTCTCTGGTTGATTCATTTTTGCAAGCTAGTGGAAACGTTGCAATGTACAGAAAATAACTTAATCAACACACACAGAGAGTCACATGTATCACCAGCATATATGAAGTTGTTAACCATTTAGTGCGTAGCACTTACATGAACGCACCATCTTCTCTGGTTGATTCATTTTTGCAAGCTAGTGGAAACGTTGCAATGTACAGAAAATAACTTAATCAACACACACAGAGAGTCACATGTATCACCAGCATATATGAAGTTGTTAACCATTCATTCATATACTCCTCTATAGTCAAAACATCCTTACCTGTACTAAAAAATAACACTTTCCCAAGATTTCCCGTAATGGCAGATAAACTTTCAGTTACGCAGTTACCTAGTTCAACAGTCACAACTTCTCAACATGATCACATGATCACTTCAAATTCGGCTTGGCGCTCACTCATTGGCTGTCTTACCATTCAAATTAGAGCGACCACAGCGCTCAACCTTTCGCTTTCACGGTGCCTTCACCAACTTGATGTATCTGACTAGAACCAAATCGCCCCATAAGAGTTCCCTCCCCCTGACGGTGCCTTCACCAACTTGATGTATCTGACGAGAACCAAATCGCCCCATAAGAGTTCCCTCCCCCTGACTGATGCTCAAGAGGGCAGTTCTTTGGGGGGGCTGGTGGTGTAGTGGTTAGGATGCTGGCTGCTACTCGTCTGCTGCTTGAAAAGGCAGCTGGTACGAATCCTGCACAAGTAGGATTTTTCCAAGGTCGCCTGGCCCCCTGTTTGTATGGTTTGAGGAGACCGCACAAATTCAGCTGTTCTGTCCTTGGCAAGGGACGTTAAGCTGTTGGCCCCCTGGTGTTCTTTGTAAGAGCAGACAAATGCCGGCACCGGGTCTCCCTCCTCCCTTACCCAGCTATTCATTGCACTACCTCTGAGATACCCATTTGTGCTGTAAGAGGGGTGAATTGGCTGGGCACTCAAACTAACAAACAAGAGGGCAGTTCTCGAGTTGCATGTAAGCAAAAAAGTACGAGAAATAAAGGAAACGTAACATCTGGTGGAGGAACCAGGTGTCGATCCCTGTACCTCTCAACTCATCGCGTGTCAATTCCTTGCTAGACAAATTCGTTGCCTGACAATTTTGTTGCTAGACAAATTCGTTGCGAGACATTCATCACAAGAATGTCGTGAGACAAATTGGAAGAAACAGTTGTGGGTTGGTTAGATGGACTGACGGCCAACTTCTATGAGGAGGGGATCTTCAAGCTTGTGCCACATCTGAACAAATGCCTGGATCTTTATGGGAACTATGTAGAAAAATAAAGAAATGTTGTATATAGTAGTAGCAATAAAATTATTTGGATATATAAAGTTTTTATTTTTTTATGACAAAATGGTTCTTTATAAATGACCCTCGTAGTATCCAAGTATATTGTAATATCAAAAGTTGGTTAACACTAATATAGCAGTTTCTAGGATAGACAATATGTTTTGTTTTTGTTTTTTTTGTCAATAAGGATCTCAAACCCATTCAATCGTCAAGGGAATCTGTCACTAAAAATACAATATTTTGATGAAATATTGAATTCATAAGCAAAATTTGAGTGATTTCAAACTTAAATCAAAAATCGATGATATGAATAAGAATCTATGTTTATTTTTCTTTAAGATGGTTCCTGTTCAAAGATGGTAGGTCAATAACTTCTAATTAATTTTGCAAATGAAAAAAAAGACTGCAAGTGAAACAAAGAGATTTTTAAATGTTCTCTTATGGGGATTTGTAAAGAGCAGTGGATCCCAACCTTTTTCACATTGTGAACCCCTTACTTGAGATTTTTGTTTGCCGCGAACCCCCTACTAAAGATATTCTGAGAACACTAATCCTGCGTCTTGAAGTCTTTTTTGTTTGAAGTAAATAATGCAGGTCAAAGGGTCAAATCTTAGATAATAAAATATGCATTAATGTTAACATGTTATTCAACCTTCTAAATGCTTTTTATTTGAAAAAGTTTGCAAAAAGCATCTTACTAATTTGCCAAATACATATTTAAATAATCAACTCATACTAACATCAGATTATCATATTCAAATTAGGATGGGTGATACCTGGTGGATGTAATTATGCAGGATGATTAGTTTCTAAGTGGCGGCAAAGAAGAGAATGCTTGAGGCTACTGTTTGCAAGAACAACATTACAAATAACACACTGTGGTTTCAGATAATCATCATCACCAATATGAATGAATCCAAGTTTGATGTAATCTTTGTCATAGATATTTTCTTTTCTCGAGGCTTAATATTCTTGACTCGGAATGTACTGGGTCATTTATTTCTGAAAATTGGTGTCACTCGCTGGGTTGATGCTGTTGAAATTATGTGCACTGATGATGTGATTGAAAACTTGTAGTTACTAAGTGACTTTTCTGCCTCACATAATGCTTTTTTAACACTTCCAGTTTTGAACCAATTGTCCATTATGGGTATTATTTTGCAAAATATAAAATGGAACTATATATTCAATATGGGAAGAAGGTAAAGAGTTAAATCAACACCAAAGCACTCACTCACATTGAAACAGAAATGAAAAATTTATACTGTAACAAAAGGCAATGACTGAAAACTCCTACACATCATTGATTATGAGAAATGACCAATATACATACACAATATGCATACAATGCATATAGGTAGACAAGCCCAGCGTACAGAAATCCTCTTATAGTCTCACATCTGGGGAATCCCATACTAGTGGCCAAGGCGTATGGGAAAAACTCATGACAATAGGTCATCCAGAGTTTAAATTGCTATTAAATAGAAAATATTTCAAAACAATTTAAATGTAATAGGCCATTTACAACAGTACTGTAATAGAAAATATATTCATTTCTGTAATTTTGATGGCATTTATTGAACTATTCTTTTTTAAATCCATCAGTAAAAATCCTCCATTACATATAATTTTTGGTGAATCCCCTGAAAAATTTTGCGAACCACTGGTTAGGAACCACTGGTATAGAGCATTCCGGACAAACGTACCAATGTACATACCAACAGAACCTAGGCTTTTATTATATAAATACAGATTTCGACAATTATGTGAAGCTGGGATGATTTCTAGAAAGTAATTACTATAAAAAAGCCTTAAAACTTGTCATGTCTGTTACAATAGATTTCAGGATGATGTACTTATTAATCTACCCCAGTTTGGAGGTTAAAAGATCATAAATTATTTTGATAATCACTTTTGACACATTTATGGCCCAAGAAAGTTCACATTGTTTATCTACCAGAACAGGTCAATGGTTCAAGAGTTATAGGAGATGATTTTGTTTAGTGGAAATTTAAGCTTATTAGTTCTTTTATACTTGAGGATCTGCTGGAACATTTCCAAAGTTGTCACAGCAATATCGAATGGAGGAGCCTACAAAGCAAAGCAAATAAGGTCAACAGGAGAGCAGTTAATCTGGAGAGGGAGAGAGGGAGATGGATGGGTAAGAGAAACTGCCTCCTTCCACTTTGCCTCCCTTGAGGATATAAATGTATAAAAGCTCCACCAATCTGGGTATCTTACCATTGTTGGAGAAATACTTTCAGCATAGGTCTGATCATAACTAGTATAAAATTTTTAAATATGGGCGTGGTGACATTTTTCATTCCTGTGATTCTGTTATCATTTCTGTGTCACTCTTCATGGCAAAAAAATATTTCTGGCTTGAATCAAGAATATCTCTCAAACATAAACAAAACTTTACAGCTGTCAATATCAAATAAGAGGAACCTGACAGGACATTGGATAACTTTATTTTCTTTAAATAACACATCTCCAACCCTGCCAAGCAACTGGAATACAGAATTCAAACAGAAAACCCAAGAAATTAATGGAGTTCAATCCCTTCATGTGCAGGGGGCTTTTATAGGCAAGTATAGTTGGTTAATTATTTTTGATTGATTTTTATGTAATTTGATCTTTTAAATGGAAATTGCAATATTATTCATTTCTATTACTGCAGACATTTTAAAAATTGTGATAATTATTCAATATCTAATATTTTAAAATTTTCAAAGCATTTTCCTCATCAATTTATCATGAAATCAACCATATAAATTAATATTATTCTGTACTAACAATAGAAAATACTTCTTTCCAGTTTCCCCTAATGATTTGGAGAGAGAATCTCTAATTAAAGCAGGTAAATTTTATGAATATTGCTTTATGTATTATACCAGGAAAATATCCTGAATTTGATTCTGAAATATAATGTGGCTAATAAAATGCTAAATAAAACTCAATTACAGATACATTTGATAAACCAGCCAATAATTTGGATTCACATAAAAAGCCTGGAGGTTACAGTATGTTCCCTGGATTTGGGTACTATAAGTTGTACAATGATAGCAGAGTATCTTTCAATGAAGCACTTAACACTTGCTTCAATGATGGTGGACATCTTGCAATAATTGATTCTGATGAAGAGGCCAATTTAATTAAAAAACTACATGCACTGTACCCAACTTGAAGTGCCTGGGTGTATCTGGGTTTCCATGATCGTGTCAAGGAAGGAGAGTATACAACTATACTTGGTGAGTTTTTTCTATTCAATCTACATGTCATTTTTTTAACCCGTGATAGCAAGCACTTCCTTTGCTACACTATGACACGCGGGGCGGGGAAGAGACCGATAATTGCAATACTATAATTTTAAAACATTTAAAGCAAAAAAACATTTTTATTGACCTTTTCACATTGAAAAAATGATAAAGATATAATAACAACAAATTGAAGACAATAAAAATAACATTATTTAGAAAGTACATACAAGAAAAGGTTGGTATCCCTACCATCATGTTCATGTTGGATATTACTTTGGACTTCGTATTTTTATATTTGTGTAATACACAATTTCCTCTAGGAGAGAATCAGGAAAATATAATTGCCACTTACCTAAAATGTCTGTAACACCACGAACATTTCTCACTGGTCCTGGAAGATGTCTAACAAGTTGCACTTTTCAAACCGAGTCCTTTTCAGGGGCCTTACTGCCCATTCTGTCACTTTATCTTTTCCAGTAAAAGACAAGCCTGTGGATAGATGTTCGTAATCATCTTCGTTTTCCTCTGATGCAGAGTCATGATCCAATTTAGTAGTAATGCCCTCTGGAATATCATCATCAATATCGCCCAAATCTGCATTTTCTTCATCAGTGTCACACTCAAACATTTTTTATATATGGAGACATTCGGCTTCATTCATGGTGAAAAATGCAATATACTTTTTAAAAATAAAAAATAAATCTATTATATTGAAAAAAAATAAAGAATAAATAAAAGAGATCAAAATATAGACCATACTCGACCAATATGGAAAGAAAAGGCATACACGTGTTCTTTGCCACCAGCTGAATTTCAACTGAGTTTAAAGTGGCAAACAGGGAAGTAAGCAGCATATAAAGGCTACATTGTGGAAGAACGCTTAGATATACAAATTATTTGAAACAGGCAGGGATTCGCTACCGGTGCATGCTATGGCAGGAATTTTATTATTCCTAAAGAAAACTGTATGCTTATTTATAAGAGTAACTTCATTTGAGTTCATGCACAAGGATGTTATATTTTTATTGGTGCAGTGAGTTGACTGTGAATAAGATTAAGAAAAAATTAAATTATTTATTAAATATTTGACAACAGAGCAATGCATCCTTCCTGTAGTTTGCACACAAATTCCCTCACTATTCAAATAAATATCAAGTGAAACAGTGTTTCAAAATAAAAAATGGCAAAAATAACATAAATAATGTGCAGTTTTTCAAACTAATGAAATACTCCCTGCAAGTTCTTCTGTAAACAAAGTCTGTAATTTACAAAATATTTGATTGTTATGGAGTAGTCACCCTAGATGATAATTTTCATGCATGAATTTCATAATGGATATGCCTATAATATTAATAGCCAAGAGTAAGAACATGCTCAAGAAGATGTTCTGAAAATATTTTCTTTTCTCCTGAATAATAAACTAAATAATGAAAAATTTGTTCCTTAGACATTTAGATTCACATTAAGAGTAATTTTAATTTTGTTCTTGATATGAATGTTTTATTTATTCCTTCTTATATATGATGTAACTAATGAGGTTCACATATATGTCAGCTTGTTGATGTTTATTAATAAACTAGCGCAATTGCCAGTCAAATATGATGGGTATGCGTAGATTAAGCATTAAATTTAAGGAACTTCCCATTCTTCCTCCTTTTCTCTCTTCCTCTCTCCCATCCTCTTCCCTCTCATCCTCCCCCCTCTCTCCCTCACTCACCTTCACTAGAAAAATAGACTTCCTAGTCTTAATCTCGCCCTAATAAAGACCATTATCAAGGATGTACACAGGGGAGGGGGGATCCGGAAGGTCTGAACTCCTCCCTCACCCCCGGTACAGACATTTGTGGAATCTGCGATAACAATGCTACAAACTTGCTATGTTTCCTCTTGCTATTCTACCACTTGCTGCATTGAGTTATGAGAACTAAAAGCGTTATAAAATTTTATATTATTTGAATAGGACTTTTATTTAATAAATTGCTGGAAATTGGTTTTTGGCCTCAGACCTCCCCTGCTGAAGTAAATTTCTGGGAATGTGCATGACCATAATCTATCTAACCCTCCCTCCTTCTCTGTCTCCCTCTCTCTCTCTCTCCCTTTATCTCTCCCACTCTCTCTCCTTCATTCTTTCTTCCTCTTTCTCCTTCTCTCTCACATATTAAAACATTCAAAGGATGCTTTTCTTGCACATAATTATAATAAATAAATAATAATATTCTCTCCCTCCCTCTTGCCATCCCTCCTTCCCTCTGTCCCTCTCCCTTCCTCTCTCTTTCTCTCCCTCCCTCTCTCTCTCCCTCTCTTTTCTCCCACCTCCTCCCTCTCTCATTCCCTCATGTGCTAACCCATAACTCTCCTTCTTTTTCTCCATCTTCCTTTTTATCTCATTCTTCCTATCCTTTTCTAATTCTATACCTCCCTTACTTATTGGAGGAAAGCTTTTAGAACAAGTTTCAGACTATAAATACCTTGGAAGCACCATAATAAGAGAAGCAAAATGTATGGATGAGATCAGGACTAGAATAGGAAAAGCAAAAGTGGCTTTCAGAAGAAAGAAATACCTACTTACAGGGAATATAAAGGAAGATATCTGCAAGAAGTTCATAAAATGCTATTTATAGAGTATAGCTTTGTAGGGGGCAGAAACATGGACACTAAGGAAAAATGATATCAAATACTTGGAAAGCTTTGAAATGTGGACTTGGAGGAGAATGCTGAAGATAAAATGGACAGATAGGATGAAAAACGATGAAGTGTTACGAAGAGTAAGAGAGAAGTGAATGATTATACAGACTATTAGAAAGAGGAAGGAAAACTGGGTTGGACATTACCTGAGGAGAGAGAGTATGATTAAAGACGTGCTAGAAGGAAAACTAGATGGAAGTGAAATCTATGAAACAGGCTACCATTCAAAGTTATTTTTCTAAAAAGGGGAGTGATTAAGGATGCAGCTGTGAGTAAATTTTATATGTACAAATGTTTATTTTAAATTTTCTAGTTTATTCTCATTTTTATGTTTTTCCATAAATTTACTAAATAAACTTTCTGTTTATATATTCACTTTTACTTCTTATGTCTTATTTCACCATACGCATGCATGCTTTTGCCTTCACGGATATTAAGTTTAACGGCTATAACGAGCAAAACTAGACGGTCCCGTGGCGCTCGTTATATCCGAGTTTGACTGTATATTATTTTTACCAAAAGAGTTATTCCTTAAATATTTTATTACACATTTAAAAAGACTAATTTGGTCATGATGCTTATAATTTTTGGTTTAACAGATTAAATTTGATGATGCTATAATCATAGCAATATCACTGGTGTTGTAATAAATTTCCATAGAAGATACATAATTGAATTTTATTTGTATCATGAGTAAATTCCATAAAGTGGAGTCTGAACTTATTAATGAGATTAAATTTTCTTTATTTATGTATTTTCATCAAATTATTTCTCTAATTTTAAAAAGTAAGATTAAAGTTGTACTTGTATTATATCTAATATTATATTTTTTCACAGGAAATTATCTCAATGCAACTGGCTACAGCAAATGGGGTGATTCAAAAAATAAAAATGCCTGTGGCTTCTTTGATGCAAGTGTATTACTTCGCACTGCTTCCTGTTCATCAAAAAATCCATTTCTTTGTAAGATTCCTTTGAGAAGTGAGAAGCTATGTGAAATTTAAACATTTTAACGTCTATATTTTAAACTTTCCTAATAAACACTTCAAAAGCTTTGCTGTAAAAATATTTCTCACTTGAAGCAAGTTTTTTTTGGCTTGATTAAGATACATTGCTACTTTGAAATAAATGGTACTAATAATGTCCTGCTTACAATTTTTTATTATATGAATGACAATTCATATAAGAACAAAGGTATAATTTTTCTATATATTTGTGTTCATTTAAAAATACCAACAAATATTTTTGTCTATATAGTAACATAAAATCAATATTATCCTAAGTGTTATGACTTTCGACAATAATGAGAGTAACAAAAGTGGAATACTCCTTTAGCCAAAACAACTAGAGGGCTGCAAAACCCAATGCATTTCGCCCACAAGGTAACATGCTTCAAGGAACAAATGGCTCACTATAAATATAATCGTTTTGAAAAATCAAGCGTTGCCAACCACATCTTTGAAACAGGTCATAGTATACACGTAAACGATTTAACACTGATAACTTCAGCCAATAACTCACTAAACTCATTAGAAAACCTTCCCATTTACAAAAACCGCAATACACTTATGAACACAGACACAGATTTCAACAAGACCCTATACAAATTGACAGATTTAAACGACACACACACCGAAAAATCTTTCCGCATTTCGCTTGTTTCTCGGTCGTCTTCTTAATACTTTCCGTTTCAACCTGGCAGTTGGCTTCCAGTCACTGGTGAAACATGTTCTACCCCTGATGATGCCCACCTTGTGGGCGAAATGCATTGGGTTTTGCAGCCCTCTAGTTGTTTTGGCTAAAGGAGTATTCCACTTTTGTTAGTTTTGGCCAAAGTTATTGAGCTACTATCAATTAATAATGAGAGTGACAACTTATCTGGTATTGCTAATCTTTTTGCACAATTTTTAACCAAGTTTTCAATAATTCATCTTTTGTTATCCCTAAAAAATTTATGTCTGTTAATGATGTCAATATCTCAGGAATTCAAATAACAGGAGACCAAGTGCAAAAAAAACTCAATTCTGTTGATGTTACCAAATGCTGATGGAACACAACCCTTATTTCTTAATACTTTTGTAGAGCAGTTGACTTATCCCCTAGCTTGTCTCTATAACCTCTCTTTTTCATTTGGGATCTTTCCACATAACTGGAAAGTAAGTTTTATTACACCAATTCATAAATCTGGAGACAAATCGATTATCTATAATTACAGAAGAATTACTTTTCAGTCCCTAATACCTAAAAATTGGAACAAGTAAGTAGTTTCAAATATCTCGGCAGTATTTTAGCACAGGATGGAAGTAGTACACAGGACATCAGAAGTAGGATTGCAATAGCAAAAGCAGCATTTAACGAGAAGAAGGAGCTTCTCACAAGCAAGAAAATAAATTTAGAAACAAGGAAGAAATTAGCAAAATGCTACATATGGAGCATAGCTCTTTATGGTGCAGAGACGTGGACGGTAAGGAGAAAGGAGGAAAAATATTTAGAAAGTTTTGAGATGTGGGTATGGAGAAGAATGATGAAAGTGAAATGGACAGAGAGGAAGAGAAACGAAGAAGTATTAGAAATGGTGGGAGAAGAAAGGACGCTAATAAAAACAATCAGGAAAAGAAAAGCAAATTGGATAGGGCACATATTGAGAAGACAATGTTTACAAAGGACGATCTTAGAAGGAAAAATTAGTGGAAGAAGAGGAAGAGGGAGAAAAAGAATAGGAATATTAGATAATATAAAGCAGGGATATAATACTTATAGAGGTATAAAAGAGGCTTCTAGGGAGAGAGAGAAATGGAGGCAGCGATTCAGTTAAAACCTGTCTTTGGACAGAAGCATGATGATGATGATGAATACCTAAAAATCTTAGGAAGCATAATCTTTGATATTATTTCCCTTTTATTCAAAAATAATATCTCTTCACAACAACATGGATTTATGAATGAGAGAACAACTCAGAGCAATCTCATATTATATTATCAGTAAAGTACATTGCTACAGCCATAGAAAACAAGATGTAGGTGATGCTATTTACACAGATTTTTCAAAAGCCTTAGACACTGTCAACATCCCTCTTCTCATAGCTAAACGTAAAGCAAATGGCATTCATGGTAAATTTTTAGATTGGTACCAAGTTATTTAACAGGTCGTAGGTAAATACTCAAAGTTAAATATTATTTATCCTATGAATTCTTTGTTTCCTCAGATGTTCCTCAAGGATCACATCTTTGCTCCTTATTTTTAGGCTGGTTTCCAAAAGAAACATAATCTTATGAAATGGTCCTGTCTGTGTGCCCCCTACTAACAACTTTTGCACCGATGGACCAATTTTCATGAAACTTGGTATGAGGCCCATGCTGCCAGGACCCACCTCTGGGCTATATTTTATTTGGCGAAGATTGAAGTCTCTGGCTTGATTCCAGGAATGGTATTTCCCTATTTGTTTTACATAGGAAATCTCAAATCCATTGTGCAGAGATGTTTTCCGTAATACATTAAAATATCTTAAAATTTTGATATCGGAGTGAGATTTGTACTGTTATGAGGGGAAAAGAATGTGTATTCTAATTTCTATCACTGAACTTTGATAATTGATCATATTTTCTTGAATTTCTACTAAAACATAGCGTTTCAGTGTTTTAAATCGCATTTTATCGGATTGCTGCCATGGAGACAATTATTACCGAAATCAGCTTGAGCATAGACGAGTGAACAAATGGGTTATTTTCTTTTCCGCTCGACTACCCATCAGCAATGGACAGTTGATCCAGACATATTAGTGTATAAGTAGTAACATTTTATTAAATTCGTTTATTTAAAAAATTACATGCGAAATATGTCAGAAAGAGATTTTGACATTGTTTTTAGTATTTTAAACCTGATAATGCTCTATCAATTTGTTTTCCAATATTTCTCTATCATTGATAAACTATGAACTACAAGTGGTATTTATGATATGAGAATTCCTTGGAATGACTAACACATACTGAAACATTTCCTGTCAATATAAGTAATCAATTAGGTAGGGGAACTTTGGGAAATCAGCCTGCATTAGTCCTTGTTTGGATTTCTTGTTTAAAATATTCTTTAATGACATTACACATACTCTTTCAGAAGTACAATTCTCATTATTTACAGTTGACCTAAAAAAAACAGAGAACTGTATCATCAATGTACGATGCAACTCTTACCCAAAATATCTTGACAACTTAACCCATTAATGCCTAGCGTGATCATATGACCATGGCAAACATTGCAACATTTAAATTGTGCCATTGTCTATATGTGATGAAATACAACAAATAGAGAAGTTAGGACAGTACAATATGATGTACAAATGTCATGGAATCAGAAGGAATAAAAATGATCACAAAATTAATTAATAAGATTTACGTCATGGGAGAGTGCCCTCAGGATTTCCTAGAAGTAACAATGATCCCTCTAAAGAAGCCAAAGGCAATGCAGTGTAAAGACTACAGAATGGTTAGCCTTCTGTCACACACTTCGAAGATCCCCTCCTGCGAGTAGGGGGATTGAGGCGACCAATGGGCGAGGAGACAACCTCGTTTAAAAACCCATTTTTTGCTTTGGGTAGCATCCAGATAGTATGTGGATCTGCTGTCTGAGTCCAGCCACATCATCTGGCTATTGATCCAGCCACATGTTTGCCGTGCGTGGAGACCCGTAAGGGGGAGAAGAGGTACCTGGTGGTTGAGCTTCCTGGATCCTGTCTGGGTTTCGGATGCCCAAGATGGGTACAGGGAGCAACACAGCACTTTGGCCTCTAATTCACTGTAAACGGGAGTCGGGTACTAGCCACACCCGATTAATCGGCTTGCCGTCACGTTTTGCCATTTCGGTTGGCAAGTGCCAAGGCAGTGGGGGTCTGTGTAGGGGGGTCAAAAGTGTATGGGTTTGGAGACCCCATACCCTGGAGATCTGACCTGAAGCAGACAACCATGTCGGAGGTGCTATATCTCTCTGGTTAGCCCTGGCGTCCACATCAGTTTGTGGTGTGGCATCCCATTTGTGGCTCTGTGGTGGGTGGGGAGACCAGGAGATGAATAAAAATTATTTTGGATGGCAGAAAAACTTTATCCACCACCAAAAAAATCTCGTCCGGACTCGGATGGGGGAGATAATGAAAAGAAATGTACAAAGTACTTAATCATGAAGTGTTCAACTGAAGGAGAGACCTTCACAAAATTGTCTCCCTTCTTTATATATAAGTCTTTGTCGGTACAGGTGCCTAGATCTTTAGAATCCGTTAAATAACTTAGGGATGGTACTCTTCTTATTACCACCATGAACGAGACCCAATTGACTGCAGGAGATTGACGACGAAGAGAAACGGTGAGGTAGTCAATACTACCTCTATGGTCCTCACGTTTTCCCTCGAGAAGCTATCAGAGAAGGTCATGATTGGTTATGAGGCATGTGCAGTTCGGCAATATATACCAAACCCTATGCACTGTTTCCATTGCCAAAAGTTTGGGCACACTGCTCTACGTTGCAAGGGCAAAGCAGTCTGCCCCCGATGTAATCGGGATAAGCACGATGGAGCAGAATGCGCAGTGACAGTGTCATGTGCAAACTGTGAAGGTCCTCATCCGGCACTCTCTCGGGACTGCCCAAAATTAAAGGAAGAAAAAAAGGTTATGGAGCTTAAGACGCTTGAGAAACTGTCTTACTTTGAGGCACGGAAAATATACAGAATGCTTGTTGCTCCAGTTTTCTCAAGGTCTTTTGCATCCTTGGCAGCTACCCCTATCAAGAAGAGTACCATCGCTACCCAGACAGATGAGGTAGCACCCATAAAAAAGTGGGAAATAAGGAAAAGTAAGAAAGGAAAACAAAAGAAATTATAATAAAAAAACAAAAGCATGAGAGCCCTATGGAAGTGGAAGTGAGCAAGTCTCCAGTAGCTCCTGAGAGGGTCTAAAAAAAATGAGATAAATTCCCTGTAAAATTAAATACAAAGCTGCTGAGGCCATCCATATCCAGTCAGGAAGATTTGGATATGGATTCCTTGTCAGATAGTGACATTAAATTCCTCAAGATGTCAGGAAGGGGGAAAGGCCAAAAAAATAACAATTAAAAGGTAATCCTCTGATCTCACCTTCAGAAAATGGACAAAATAATTCAGTGGAATTGTAATGGCTTTTGATATCACCTGCCTGAACTTATTATCCTCCTATCTGAGTTATCGCCAGCATGTGTTTCCTTTCAGGAAACATGGTTCAGGGAAACTGACAGTCACACTCAGAGGGTACTCCTTGTATAGGAGAGACCTTGTGAGTGCCCAGCAAGCTCATGGAGGAGTGGCTGTGTTGGTTCATAACTCGAGGTACTCGGAGGAGGTAACTCTTAACACACAGCTGCAGGCTGTTGCAGTTAGAGTTGCCCTCCCTCAGTTGATGACCATCTGCTCGATCTATTTTCCCCCTAATGAGACAATCACAAGGAGGTCAATCCTTGACCTTATAGATCAACTTCCACCCCATTCATCCTTATGGGCGATTTTAATGCCCATAATTCAGAGTGGGGGTCAGAGAGGACTGATCCTAGGGGACGTAGCCTGTCAGAGGTATTCTTGAGCCTGGATCTGGTTATACTCAATGATGGCAGTGACACACACTTCAGTGCTAGTAGTAGGTCATTTTCTTCTATCAACCTAACTATCTGCTCTAGCATGGTTGCTCCATTGTTTGAGTGGGAGGTGTACGAAGATCTATGTGGCAGTGATCATTTCCCGATTATCCTGAAATGCTTATCTGCCAACGTTTCAGAGATGCGTTGCCCCAAGTGGGCCATAAAAAAGCAGATTGGTGAAAGTTTTCAGGCACCATTCTACTCACGGAGGAGAGTTTTCTCTTGGTAGATGAGCAAGTCAGTCATTTCATGGAAGCCCTAATAGAGGCAGCTAATGTCAGCATTCCAAAATCCCGCTCCCAACTAAAGCATGTCCCAGTTCCATGGTGGAGCAAGGAATGCCATGAGGCGATGTGACAAGCGACGGGCTTTTCGCTTCCTTCGTGCTAATCCCACGGAAGGGAATATGTTGCAGTACCTGAGATTGAAGGCATTGGCATGCAGGATAATCAGGAAATGTAAGAAGGAATCTTGGAGGAAATATGTATCCAGCATTACAAGTTTCAGCCCAGTCTCTGAGGTGTGGGAAAAGGTGAGGAAGATTTCTGGCCAAACTACCTCTTCCACAATTACTGGGCTTATGACAAATGGCTCGGTCATAACATTAACGAATGAAATAGCCAATGTGCTAGGGGCCCTGTTTGCTAAAACATCCAGTTCAGAAAACCTGTCACCAGTTTCTCTTATTCAGAAAGATGAGCTGGAGCGGCAGACTCTCAGATTTTCTTCACGAAACACTGACAGCTATAATCTGCCATTCAGTGCATGGGAACTGGAAAGTGCTTTGGCAGAGATGCATGACAGTGCTCCAGGTTTGGACACCATTCACTATGAGATGATGCATCACATAAATCCCTCTGAGAAAGAATATGTACAACAAAAAAGAGGACAAATATGTAAAATTGCCTTATTTTCCACCATTAAACAGAGGCTTGAACAAAATTTTTAAACATAAGAATTATACCATAACATATACAAATTCTTATAATTTGAAAATTTTACTGGGCAGTACAAAAGACACAACAGAATCTTTGAACAAGTCCGGTATTTATAAAATACAATGCTCACACTGCGACAAAAAGTACATAGGACAAACAAGAAGGAAACTAATAGCACGCTTCAAGGAACACATGGCTCACTATAAATATAATCATTTTGAAAAATCAAGCGTTGCCAACCACATCTTTGAAACAGGTCATAGTATACATGTAAACGATTTAACATTGATAACTTCAGCCAATAACTCACTAAACTCGTTAGAAAACCTTCACATTTACAAAAACCACGATACACTTATGAACACGGACACAGATTTCAACAAGACCCTATACAAACTGACAGATTTAAATGACACACACGCGCACATGCCGAAAAATCTTTCCGCGCTTCACTTGTTTCTCGGTCGTCTTCTTAATACTTTCCGTTTCAAACCTTGCAGTTGGCTCCCAGTCACTGTTGAAACAGGTTTTACCCCTGACGATGCCCACCTTGTGGGCGAAATGCATTGGGTTTTGTAACCCTCTAATTGTTTGGCTAAAGGAGTATTTCACCTTTACTTCCCTTGATGATGATCCTATTATTGCAGAATTCAAGGATAAAGTAGCAAATAAGATTCGACGTCGTTTTAGTATGGACTCCGACAACCTGTAGTCCGTAGTTTTGGTGCAGCAGGTAGTATCATTTCTCGATCCACGCTATAAGCATCTTAAACATGAAAGCTTGGAGGCTCGGGCTGCAATCTGCAATCCATGAAGAAGTGAGAGTAAGGCTGAATTCCATCGAACCAATTTCTGCACCTAAGGAAAATACACCAAAGGAATTGAAGGGCCCGACCGCCATGGACCTATCGTGGCCCACGGGACTGCCGCGGACTGCGTCTCTCGACATCATAAAAGAAATTTTTCTTGTAAAATGGAAAGCATAACAAAGCAGTAATGTGATAAAGTAACCCATGGGCTAATACATCAAGCTACAAATAAGAAAAACAAAGCATGTAACCTAGAGTTAGAAAATGCAATGTATATTATTATAAGAAAAATAAAGGATTCTTTGACTTGACTTTGTGAGATATAAAAAGTAAAGACTACTCCAACAAACATTTTTAAAATGTTGCTTACGAAGCTTTAATTTTAAAAAGCAAAGAAATATTTCGCCAAGAGGACAAACAGTATGTCATTAAAAAATTTAGTTCTTTAAGAGCTTCTTTCCGCCGTCAATATAGAAAAATAATGGGGTCTCAAAAAACGAGAAGTGCTGCTGATGCTGTACCGGAACCCACGCTATGGTACTATGACGTCCTAATGTTCTTATTGGACGAAGATACAGTTCGACCTGCGGTGTCATCCATTATGACAACTGATAGTGCAGACACGGGTGGAGACGAGGTTTTAATGATAAAACATTTTTGCCCTTGTTGTAATTTGTGGTGCTGTGGGTATAAGTCAGTGGTTCTTAGAATTTGGTCCGCGAGGGTCTTTCAGGTGGTCCGCGGGCTCCCGGAAAATGAAACTTGCAAATACCGATCACTAAAGCAGAACCCATACGTGAGAGCTAACTAGAAGCTTAATAGCGCGTAACGTCACACTACTCGACTGACTCACGTAATTAATTATATTAGAACAGTAATATAAGTTACTCCATTATTCGAAATCGATTCGTTCGGGTAGCTCAACCAATTACTCCTAAACGTTTAAAAAAGTAATTGAGACCATTTAAAGAAACGAGACTGATTGAATCACAGTGTAGTATATTAAAATCGTCTAATTTGTTAATCTTCTTCTTGTGTGTGTAGAACAATCAAGCATCTCTGCTGCAAAAAAGTATTTAACAAGGACATGAGATAATCAATCGAAACGAAGTTCACAATTATTTATCTCAATTATATTATTTATGCAAAATAGTACTTAGAAGTCTGTAATTGGGGTATGTATTTTATAAAGTGTAACAATCATTTTGTACAGAAAAGCAGAATCCCCAGGACCGGCGCGTGCACGGGTGCAACGTGTGCACCGCACACGGGCGGCCGATAATCGGGGGCAGCCGACAAGAGTTTAGACCCTACCTCCGGCAAATTGAGGGGCAGGTCACCCGCTGCTCACCATTTGCATTCGGCGGTATATTCGAAAAGGAAACGGGAATTCCAGAGCAGTCATAAACAGAGGACCTTTTCTCATTGTTCTACTCCTATCTTGGAAACAGACCTTCTGTGGGCAGGTCAGAATTTAGACGCCCTAGCAATCTCATGAGAAGGCGGGCATTTATTGCTTCCTTTCCCCTTCCTTAATCTACGGTTTTCCTCTGAGGACATTCACCCTCGCAGTGGAAATCCCAATTCTTCATTTGTATAACTGAATAGGAATATTTTCACCGAAAAAGGCCAAGCTCGTGTCCTTCTTTTGCACCCATTCCACATTCTTAAGAAAAGACTGCAGTGTTTCATCTCATCAGTCAGTCATTTTCATTCAGCTCTGCGAATAAGCAAGTCTGTTCAGTGTTCTTCATTGTAGCTGAAAGAAGATCTCAGAAGTCCATCAGAAGATGTTTTGACCACATTCATCTAAAGAAGAATCAGTGAGGTATCCGGAAGAGAAACGGTAAGTCTGTAATTATTCTTTAGAGTGATTTCTGTTGATGAGAATGTTTGCAGGGGAAATGCCGTTCCTTTATAAAAGATCGAATTTGCATATTTTATCATATTTTGCGAGTTTCATATCTTTTTAGAATTTTTACTGATTATAAACATGATTAGGAAGAATTTATAAATACTTATGCGATTAATTACTACTTTACCATGTTTAATGAAATTTTAGGTTAAAGAGGCAATTAACCCTCAACCATGCGCTTCAACTTAACGTAACGTCAACTAAATAAGAATCCGTCACCAGATCAGTAATCTGCTTTATAAGTAACTATCGAGTTAGTCATAGGGTAATTGGTTCTCAAAAAACATTTCATCTCAACTGTAAGATTTTCCGATTAATTCGAGATTTTATGGCGCCCGCAGTGCCGGAATGTGCGGAGTTTAGTAAAAATGTAGTTCTTCATTCTGTTATTATAATTAATAAATAGATCAGTTTATTGGGGTTATATTGAGTAATTATTATTTTTTTAATTTTGCTGTATTAAAATTCAGTTATTAATATTTAATATAATTCGATCTATTTGTTAAAAATTACCATTCATCATAATAGTATTTGCTGAAAATAAAGTAATAATACCTGCTATTACCATTGAGCGGTATAAAATGAATATTATTATTTTTTATCTCTTTATATAAAACAGAGTTGCATTTTAGTTTGTCCTTGAATCAGATCTACACTGTTGTACCTATCCATGTGAAATTTCACATAGAGCACCTTTTCGATTCAGTTTAGGTTTATGGCCATTTAAAATTTTAAAATGTTATTCATACAATTTATTTTTAATTATTTTACTTTTTAATGAGGTGATTGGGGGCGGCCGACAAGAGTTTAGGCGCTTCCTCCGACAAATTGAGGGGCGGTTCACCTGGCGCTGAATTGGATTCAGTATTGTCTGCGCACATAAGACGCATGAAAAATCAGAAGAAGGTATATTGCTCATATTTAGGGCATATGATTCAAAATGAAATTATAAATCTCATTTCAGAGAAAATTATTGAAGTAAATTTAGACATGCGTAGAAAAGCGAGTTATTTTTCAATAATCGTTGACTCTACCCTGGATGTAAGCCATGCGGAACAAATTACCGTAGTAATCCGTTTTGTAGAAATTAGTATCGAAATCAGAAGAGCTGAAATCCACGAGCACTTCCTTGGGTTTTACCCAATTACGGAATCAACTGGAGAGGGATTAACCCTATTTGTTTTTTAAATGTTGATTTAAATTTATATATTCAGGATATCAGATGCCAGGGTTACGACAATGCTGCCAATATGCGTGGTAAGCGTAATGGCTTACAAAAAGAATTATAGATAAAAATTCAGAGGTTTTTTTGTGCCATGCGCTTCTCACAGCCTAAATATTGTGATTAATGATGCGGAAAAGGTCACCCTTGAAACTGTAGAGTTCTACAACGTTGTACAGGATATATGTTTTTTCTTCCTCTACTCGAAGGTGGAATATGCTAAAGAAAAATATTTAAAAATTAACCAGTTTCAGAACCAGGTGAGATAGTAGGATAGATGTAATAAAACCATTGAGATTTGAAATCACAGAAATATACGAGTCTTAGCGAGTTGATAGATGGAACAAATGCAGATACGACTACTCGCAACCAGGCCCAATGTTTGGCTGCAAAACTTCAGAGCTTTAAATTTGTATGCTCAGTCGTTATATGGTACGACATTCTATCTAACGTCAGTATTCTTAGCGAATTGCTGCAGAAACTGAAGCTAAACATCAAAACCTGCGTTGATCTTTTAAAAAATTTAATCGGTTTTTTAAAAGAAAAGCGTTTAGACAAATGGTTTAAAGAGTACGAAAGACAAAGCAAGGATTTAGCTGCAACTATTGAGGTGGATCCAGACTTCCCGGAAACAAATGCTGTACGTTTCAGGAGAAAGGCTAGGCAATTTAATTATGAGCATTTTGATGAACCAATTAGAGATCCATAAAGAGATTTCAAATTAAATTTTACTTTATAGAAAAATTTGTTTAACACCAATCCAATTGTAAAGCCTGATGTCACAATAATACTACGCAAGCCATATATCTCTTAAAATCACTATATGGCATCCAGTGACAGTCTTTATGTAAAGACTGTCAAATTTTCCATTTTATATGTATTGTTATTTTGAAATGCATAACAAAAATGCGCTCATTTTCTTTAAAGCTGATATGTCTTGATGATCAAATAAATTTATTTGTGAAGTTGTTTTTATAGTATTAATTTTACACTGTTTCAAAGCAAATGAAATATATTTTATTTTTCAGAATGCAAAACTTGTGCATATGTTGTCCTATAAGAGTTTGTAAATAAATCTATAAAGTTTTTGTTATTACTATTGGTGTATTTAAAAATAAATACGTATAATCCTATTCTTTATTATTGCTTTCATCAACTATATTATACATAATTTAATTTATACCTTAGTTGAATTTCTACTGTCAAATATAACACAACATTACACAGATTTGCTTCGCCAACCTCGGGAGTAAGGTTTCTGTCTCATCGGTTGGCAGTACCGCGGTTAGTAAGACAAAAGACTTAGTAAAGAATTGGATTAGGTAGAAGTTCCAAACTTGGAGGTCGCTATGGTTATATTTTCGGTCGTGATCTATTCTGATAAATTTTTACTTTCTCATATTTCTATCTCCTAACGAGAGAAAACTAAACTTATTTCTCGTTTTATATTTTCGGTGGACGATCCCTTTGTGGTCCGTCTTCATTGTTAGAAATTTAGTCGAGCGGAGGCGGGGGGACATCTCTTCTATTAGATGGGAGAGACGATGAAATCTTTACGCAATCCACCTAAAACGGTTTGGCGGTCGACGTCTTGAGCATCCCTGCTATACAGAATATTCAGCACGAACACTCGGAACAGGAATTGAAAATACTCTGATGGTAATGGAGAGAGGTACCGAGATGTTTACTTATGGGGGAGGGGGAGTGGGGGGGGGGGAACTTGTTTCCGCGCACGGGCGGCCAATAGGCATGCGCCGGCCCTGAGAATGCCAGACTGTCGAAAGCTTTTTCCAAATCAATTCGCAACTAGTCAGTGAGTTTTTTATGAGAATTAATATTTGCTTGTAGGTAGTATTCCTGCAAAGCATGGAATATTGCCCAGCAAGTTTCTGGAATTATTTTACCGAGTAATTGAGTAGAAACGGCGCAGCTAAATTTCATTTCCGCGTAGCTTCTTCCTGTCGCTAAAAGCCTTAATGTAGCAATTAAAAGTTCTTTTGCGCTAACAGTTTTCCTTAACCGAGTTTCTCGCTTTTCAATATTTGGTCTTATTAATGCCAGCAACTCCGAAAAGGCAGCGTGATCCATTCGTAAATAATTTTTATAATCTGCGGGTTCATTAACTCACAGCTCACACAATAAATTCATGCCTATGAGAAAATTCTGTTCGTTTTTAAAACCAATCTTTCCTCCATATCAGCTTTTTTTCTTTTCTTCCTCTAAAGACAACATTATATCGACAGAAGTAGCAACTTTGGACATTTTATTCAAATATAGAGCCGTGATTGTGAAAACAACTTGTCGTCTGAACAATGACCGACTCGTCAAGTGTAGGCGAGCCGGTCGGGCTCATGGTCGGGTCCCTGGACCAAGAATGGACAAGTGAATGGACAAGGCGAGTATGTCGGAAGCCGGGCTCGCGGTAGGGTCGGCCGACCAGTCCGTAAGTGAATGGGGATCTTTAGACTTCAAATAGACGAAAGAATTGCGTTATTCGCTTCGCGCTTTTTATGAAGCATCAAAATTATAGTTGTAGCAACGTCCATTTTAATAGATTGCAACGTTGATAATTGCAGACTATTATTATTCAGTAAACTGCGTGTGGACTGCGGGAATTTTTAACGATTGACGAAAAGAAAAACAATTCTTTATTTCAATACTGGAATGTTATCTTTTTCGTAAGGGTTAAGCAATTAAATTGCACATATAAATTATAAAAACAAACATGAAATTCAAAATGTCAGTTGTCTAATTTTAAAAGGAGAAATGGGCTATTATTACTTTTAAACATGCAGACTGACTTAGCAATAGTTTTTGCGGGTATCACTAGTTGTATATAGCTATTAACAAATGTTTTTTTATTTATTTATATTTAAAGAAAACTTCACAAACGTGAAGCAACAAACGATATGAATTGTCCGATTCTTTTCCTTCAGAGATAAAAACATTTCCTCTTGCCAAGTTATCTTAACAAGGTGAAGGACTTCTTACAACATAGATATTTCAACACTCCGCAGCTGACCTCATGACCTAATACTGGCCTTTTATAGATAACTGTGGTGGGACAGAAATTAGCGTTTGGAAGAAAGAGAGAAGATTTGTCACTGATCCTGGTCGGTACGATTCGCTTTTGGCACTCCTGCAGATATTACAATAATACACACTAAATAAACGGTTTTGAAGGAACACTAAGTTCTGTGTGCATGTGGACTTCGTATCCAGGCGTCTAATACGCACGGAATACAGTAATCCGACGAATCATTAGCTGCTTCAACATCTGGTTTCATTTTTGAGTTTATCAAGAATGAAGTGGGCACCGATATTTGCATTCTTCTTCGTTGGTAAGTGAGACGACAACAATCAGCTGTGGAATTCGGGGTGGTGGTTGCACGTTATGTGTCGTGATTCACGTTATTCTCGCGATCGCCACGAAGACAGCTTTTTTGCCCTCTCGGGAGCTATTATTAGGCGTTCTTTACAAAAAGTAAACAAGAGAGGAAATATAACGCACGTAATGCGTGCATACATACGAGCCAGAGGAGTTCTTTACGATTCATGCATTTATGTCAAAAAAGATAAATATTAATGGCTTATCAATAATGAGGTCAGGCTCATTAATGGCTTAGTATAATGTCTAAGCACTTGTATGCCAAAGAATTATCGAGCTTTTGATTGACCGATTTATTTCCTAATCGGTTGTAATTAATAAAATAATCTACAATTATTTAAAAATACCTCACTCGAATAGTAATAATATAATCTACATATTCAAGTTCATTTCTTTATCGTAAATTACCAATTTCATTCATTTACAAACGCTGTGTATACGTAAAGAATATAGACGTATTTACGTTCATTTTTTCTTCGTAGATAATTCAAATTTCCGATCATTTATCAAATATTGGGTGCGCACGAGATAAAATTTAACGTAATATGGTATTTACAGTAGGGATGGGCGCGAATGAATCCCGGAGTCGAGTTACTCGACTCTTCCGACTCCCAACAACGGGGTCGTTTCGGATGCGAAGAGTCGATTCCGCGTGACGTCATCGTAAACTCCGTGTGAAGCCAGCGCGAGGGCTGAGCAGATATCGTGCATAGCTCATACAGCGTAGTTCTGGGTTCGAGCCCATTTTTTTTCCAAATTATCCAAGCGTTATTTGAAAGGTAATATTCTCCGGTAAAAATACGCTGTATAATTTTTATTTGGAGGTAATGAACGCAGAACCATAAAATAATGAGCATTTTAAATTCTTTATTAATGTCTCCACAATTAACGTCGTGTTTTTTCACTATAACGTATGAAAAATATACAAGGAAATTCGCAATATTCATCATTTTCTCTCCCGATTGCTGTCCGCCAAGGCAAGACTAACATTATCAATAATATATAGACGTTCCTTACAGAGGAGGAGTAACATATAACATATATATAACATACTAGTAGAAGGTGCTTGCATACTGCAAGCATTTCATCTCACCTTGAAATAAATATTAATTTTTCAGAGAGATATTTCAACATGGGAAATATTTCTTTAATTCATAAGATTTCTCCTCTGGACCGATTTTTGTTTTTTCCTTATGGAACAATAATGGAGTAAAACAATCACTAACTTTAGCAATTTTAGGAATATTATAATTTTTCCACATTGGGTTAATAATGTCACACATTTTTGCCAAATTTTAAATTTGAAGTACATTTAGAAGTGAAATAACATTTATCTAATTGTTTAAATTTAAATAATTTTTAACGGCCGAAATAACCATTTCATGGAGACACTGAAATGTTTATTCGTTTGCATAGATTAACTCTAAATAAATTTAAAATTTCAGCTCCCTAACTCACCCCGTATCTAAACATTTACCTATCTGTTTAAACTTTAAAAAATTTTAACTGCCAAACAAATTAAAATTTGTTTAATCCCTATTTCGTTTTTTTACAAATTCTACCAATAAAAAAATTTCAGATCTGTAGCACATCCAGAAAAACAAACCTTGAAAATTTGTTTAAACAATTTCGAATTTTTAACGGCCGCATTATTGAACTTTTTCAAGATTTTCGTTTTTTATCATCGGTTTCTCCTTTCTTACTGGCCGTCGTTAATCAGCATGAAACCACATACCCCCTCCCCACCTCTAGCCAATAATGTCCTCCTCATCCCTTCTTTTCAAGACTGCCTTAGCTCTCCCCCTCTCTCGTGCCTAACCTATATGTGGCGTGGTTTTGGCCCCTTTGCCACCTGAATATGATGCTAAGCGTCGAAACCAGAGTCGTTAGTTTTTCCAAATAAAAACTTTGGTGTTATGAAAGTTAATTTTCTCGTGTTTTATAATTTGTAATAGGTTTAAAAAATAACGTTAAAAATCATCAAATCAAAATTTTGTCATTGTAAATTACTCAAGAAATCTTGAGATGCTTATTAAAATCAAAATATACACTTAAAACTTTGACAAATCAAAATCAATTCCGTCCTGCCTACTCCAGGCAAGACGGACTCTAAGAGTCCAAGGTGCCACCTCGAGTCCATCCTGTCTGATGACTGGTTTAGGCCTGCCGCCAGGCAGGATAGACTCTACCTAGGTGAGATGGCCTCTAGACTCTACTCTGCCTATAGTCCACCCTGCCTGCCACACCGACTGAAAGGGTTGTGGCGCCCTGAGACAACTTTGCTTTGGCGCCTCCATCCCATTCATATAAGCTGAAAAAGGTTTTTTAAGTTAAAAATAATATATAAATTTTTTATATTTAATTCAGTCAATTTTATTTAAATCTTAAAATAAAACAAATTAAATTATTAATTTAAATTAAGAAGTAGCATTAATTATTATATACCCATTAAAATTTCGGCTTCAAAGATTAACTTTTCGGGCCTTAACAACTGAAAATCTTTGGATCATTTCATCCAGGTCTAAATCCTTGGCGATGATATGTTTAATTGATAAGGCTGCCAACCGATCTTATGTCATGGAACGGAGATAAGTTTTGATTAACTCCATTTTTGAAAAGCTCCGTCCCGCGCTGGCCACTGATACTGGCAACGTTACCAGAATTCTCAGCGCCACAGAAAAAATTGCCAATGATGCTGTTAAATTGTTTGAGCACATGAATTGCAAGATTTTCGTTGGGGAATAACTAACTGCCTTCGAGATGGTTTCGTAAATATTTTAATTCGTCGTATAAATCGATGCCGGAGGTGTCTTTCTCATCACCATCTGTAAGCAGAATTTCTAAATCCATACGATTGTTACGCAGCTCGTCGTCACTTATTTCTGTAATTAATCGCTATATCCTTTACGATCAACTCAAACCTATCTTTCGATGACTGGATTGCGTTGTCTAAAATGTTGATAAAGTGGATCCTAAAATGTTCGTTCTCCATCCTTTCATCTTCGTGATCATAATCAAGCATTCATTTTCGGCGCGATGTCTTGTTTGCCTAAATTCTGGTTCAGTTGCACCCTTCGCACCTATCTCAAGCCGGTCCTGATATATATTGATGTTGACTGCATTTAGGATTTAGTTGTGCATTTTTTATATTTACATACGCATCCGAGGTACTTTAATACTTTTTCTAACGATAAAAAATTTTCGCATCCTAATTTCTTTTTACTTTTTTTTAAACTGTTCACTTGTTTCTCGTTGATTATCAGTGATAGTCTGTTTATTTTCCTGTTGCTCTCTCGATTTTTGGGGACCCCCTAAACTTCGGCGCCCCAAGCCAATGTCATATTGACTAGCCCCTTAAACCGACCCTGGTTCCAGAGGGTTAAAATAATTTTGGACAGCTAAAGTTGTCTAGCGAAATGTTAAACAAATAAATATTCTTTTTGTATGTAAGATTTGTATCTACGTATATCACGCTGAGAGAGATAGCTATATTTTTGAGGGGAGAATAAGGAGTATGCGGGAGATAAAGGGAGGAGAATAGGATGGAGAAAGAGGGAGGATGGAAAGAAGAGAGGAAGGAAAGAAGAGGGAATGAATAATAGGAGGGAGAGAGAAATGGATAATGGGAAGAAAAAATAGGAAAAATACGAGGGAGAGAGGGAAAATACGAGGGAGAGAGGGAAAATACGAGGGAGAGAGGAAAAATACGAGGGAGAGAGGGAAAATGCGAGGGAAAGAGGGAAGATACGAGGGAGAGAGGGAGAATAGGGGGAGAAAGAGGGAAGAGAATGGGAGGGGAGAGGGAGGAAGAATGGGAAGTACCTTAATTTTAATGCATAAACTGAAAATACCCGTCATATTTGACGGGTAATTACGCTCGTTATTATAATAAAAGCCTAGATGTGTTAGTGTATAACGCTGACGTCATCAATGACACTTTTTAATTTAACTTTCTTAAGAATTGACGCACCATCTTCGAATTTAAACTGTTTTAGGAAAATTAATGAAGTTTCTTATTCTATTAATCTTTTTCCACCTACTGTTCGAAATCTCTCATATTAAACATTTAAATCACACATTTTGGGAAAATATCGGCTTTTAAACGGGATGTTGCCTTGCCGACCACGTCATTGTTAAACTTCCAGAATCAATTGTTGTCTCAACCCGCATACGTGTAATATAGACTAGCGGTTGTCCGTCGATAAATCGACTGGTTAGTTAGATTAAATATTATCTTGGTAGTCACCCTCTTGCCCTTGGGGTGGGAAACTGCCCCTAAAGGCGGAGGAACTATTTTGATAGTCAACGGCATAGGATGGAGAAGGCAACAGGAAACCACTCCATTAAAGATCCTATTGGATATCCCGAGGGTAGCAACCATGGAAATCATGGTTGCAGCGACAAGGCTTAGCCTTTAGATGAAGAAGAAGAAGTCACATAAGTACGTTTGGAGTGCCACGTTATTTCCTACAGCGTCTAATATCCGCTAGCAGTGCCAGCTTAACATCAACCACTACAACTACGTCGAGGAAAGCTTAGCCGGACAAATGAACCTCATATCTCGCCAACGGTTTGACCGATTTAAATTTCATAATTTTCCTGCAAATCTGCAGGTAGAGGCGTTTAATTTGATGCACCACACGTTAAGGTGGCTGTTACTTTCGCTTTAAAATTTTTATTTTTTATGTTATTAATATATAGGTATAATTCATTATCATACTTAGTATTTCCCGATCATTTAAATTTGAAAATATTTATAACGAAAAAATGTCAGTATGGAAATAAATAAAAAGGAAATACACAGGTATACCTCACAATACGCTCAGACTGCGTTCCAAAAAACCAGAGCGTATCGCGAATCATCGTATTGCAAAACATTTTTACATAAGAGCAATGCTATAAATGGATTAAAATCACGGGTAAGCAAGATATATATGTTCCATTAGAAGGCACAGACGATTTTAAAATTGGAGGAGGGATTATAAGAGCAGTAAAATATGCGGATGATCAAATACTTATAGCACTCCAGAAAATGATAAATAGACTAGTAATAACAGAGAGAAAATAGGTATGGAAATAAATACAGAAAAATCCAAGGTCATTCCAATATTGGGCAAAGAAGGGAATCTGAACATAAGTATTGGAGGAAAGCCTTTAGAACAAGTTTCAGACTATAAATACCTTGGAAGCATGATAACAAGAGAAACAAAATGTACGGATGAGATCAGAACTAGAATAGGAAAAGCAAAAGCGGGTTTCAGAAGAAAGAACCACCTACTAAAAGGGAAGAATCTGCAAGAAGTTCATAAAATGTTATGTATGGAGTATACCTTTGTACGGGGCAGATACATGGACACTAAGGAAAAATGACATCAAATACTTGGAGAGCTTTGAAATGTGGACTTGGGGGAGAATGCTGAAGATAAAATGGACAGGATGAAAAATGATAAAGTGCTACGAAGAGTAGGAGAGAAGTGAATGATTATACAGACTATTAGAAAGAGGAAGGAAAACTGGGTTGGACATTACCTGAGGAGAGAGAGTATGATTGAAGATGTGTTAGGAGGAAAACTAGATGGAAAAAGGGAAAGAGGTAGGAAAAGGATTCAGCTAACAGACGATTTGAAATGGAAAGAGAGTTATCAAGATATGAAGAGGATAGCGGAAAATAGGAGGAGAACCAGGTTTAAGTTTAAGGATGAATAATCACAGACCTGTCTGCGGACTGACTACCCATGATGATGATACTAGGGAGATGCTCGTTGAAATTCAACGGGAAAGTTATTTTATGAAACTTTGTGAATAGATGCAACACGAAGTTATTATTCAAATCAATGGTACCCAATTACACGTAACTGGCGACTATGAAATCCACTAAGAATGCGACAAATTCTCTAGTTAAAAACTGCTCTGCTGATTGATTCAACACATATTAAAAAATCGATGGGAGAAAAACATACTTTCGGTCTTTTAGGCATTCGTTGTTTTAAGTCTCGATCTCCTGCGATAATTCTAAATGATTTTTATATATGCGAATGATTAATGTTCTACCTTCAAATTTATTCCTTCTCACATGTAACACAACGAATGTAGTTTACATGAGCTATGAAAATCATTTTCCTCTCCTTCCTTCTCTCCCTCTCATATTAAAAACATTCAAAACATGCTTTCGCCCATAAGGAATGAAATGACAATAGGATTTCAAGGTTTAACAATGTAATTGGTTGGCAAGGCAAAATCCCGTTAAAATGGCAAGATTTCCCAAAAATATATTAATTAAATGTTTAACATGAGGAACTTCAAACTGTAGGTGGAAAAAGTTGAACAGAATAAGAAATATTATAATTTTTTATTTAAAATGCTTTAAATCAAAGATTGTCGGTTAATTCTTTCTAATTTAGATCTCAAAAAGAATGAAAGTCTGCACATCCAAACGTCAATGTTTACGTGTTATTTTATGGAAACTGCAAAAGTTTTTCTTGGAGTCGAACTCAGGATTTTTTGAGTTTTTTTCATCATTACCTTAAAATATGTAAATTGAGCATTCCTGCCAAATTTAAAAAATATTTTGATCCTTTATTGAGTTTATTGCATTTAGGGAGCCACAAAGGGATAAAAGAAGGCTCTTATAGATTTTAGATTGTTTTTAACCTCTTTCATACATTTTCTTATCTCAATTTTAACTTTGAGAGAAATGCAATACTGGATACATTAATAGCTGGTCTCTTTTTATCTCCATATTGTCAACATCAAGGAAAGACCGGTTGCGCAAGTCAAAGAATATTGAATCTGCTAACAATTTGTCGAAAATAATGTATCACATGTCATTGGAATTTATTAAAGACATATGTATTTACGTTGTATCAATAATAAATATCATGTTTAAATGAAAAATGGTGAATTAAATATAAAAAAATGCGAAATAATTCATATTCCCGGGATATTTGAAAATCTAATTCCAGTTTCCCCCGGGAAAAAAATACTGCCAGGAACCCAAAACTCTAGTTGTGTGTCAAGTGTAATGCTCGACTGTGGCCCCTCTATTAAAGAGCCGCTATAAAAAAGTGAAGAATTGATAACTATTTATGAATGACTAATGTGAATTATAAGAAACATTCCAAGTAGGTAGCAGATTGAAATTTGGTAGGAATGTTTGATTCTTACAGTAAAATCATTAACGACAAAAATCTCCGAAAAAGATCCAGGTTCGACTCCAGAAGATAATTTCAATTTCCCATAAGATAACACGTCACAAAAATTAGAAACATTGACCCCCAATCTACAAACTGGGACTGTTTTAATGAAAAATGAACAATGTTTCTTATTCCTATCATCGATTTTCTCCCTCATTCCACAAATGCTCAAATGTAACATTTAAATGACATTTTGTTGGTAAAATTTTGCAATTTCATGAGGATTTGCCTCGACAAACATGCCATTGTTGAAATAGAGACCTCATTATTTTATCAATTCTCATACGAGTAATATTTACACAAATATATTAATTTCCAGCTTATTGACTGGCTTTTATATGTACTACCAATTAAAATATCTTTATATATACATGCATAATCTTTTCTTTAGGTATCCTAACATGCAGAGCCCAATTAGAAGTGCTTAGTGAAGTGTATTATCATTTGAGAGAACAATGCCAAACATTTTCTGGAAACGATGACCTATATACGGTAAGACATTTAACATCTGTATGCCATTTATAAAAAGCCACATGTTTAATATCATTTGCAGTGCTCTAAAATGTCTTCAATTAAATGAAATACTGCATCTGACACATTTAATATGGTTCATTAATTTATAGATACATTTAGTTTTTTACATAAATAAAATCAAATTGCTACAAAACATCTGATGTGGCCACCACATGACTTTTGTAATATTTTTGAAAATCCCATGTAGGTCAAATGATAAAAAAAATTTTAAGGAACTGAGAAAAATTTAGACTTTACAGAGAACTGAAATAAACACAAACTATAACCTTCCGATATCGGATATAGCCACGATCTCCAACAATCAAGAAAACTAGCTTTATCCGCGCCGAGTATCTGTGTGCTAGTACTTTATTGCTCAGTACCATAAATTTCTTTATACACAGAATTTTCGATCTCTTGATTTGCTGATACAATAGATAGTCAAATGATCTCACCATCCCTCTCTCCCTACCTCTCTCTCTCTCCCTTCCTCTATCCCTCCCTTCCTCTATCCATCCCTTCCTCTCTCCCTCCCTTGCTCTCCTCCATCTGTCTCCCTCCCTGCCTCTCTCCTGCCCTCCCTCCCTCTCTCTCCCTCCGTGCAGTGGGTTTTTTACATGGCTTTTATTATTCAGCAGTCCTATTTCTTTCCACAAAATTACATTTTTCTTTTCCAATACTTGTATTTTTATTGTTACTTGTGTTTACATAATGTTCTATCTATTATTATATGTTTCATGATGAGGGGTTAGGTGGAAGATGGGACTTCTTAGTCTCAATCTCGCCCCAAATCAGTCAATACTCAATCAATCAATCAAGGGGCGTAAAGTGTTTACAACAAAGAGGGAGTGTGATGAGGTAGAGTCCGAATAGTTACAAAGTAACAAGGAAACATTGTAAGGGGGATAATAGGGTTAGCGGAGGTTGAGGCCAGGCGGAGAGAAAGAGTCGAGAAGATGGATATGTGCTAGTTCCCAGTGTCGGAGAAGGGGGGCAGGAGTGTCATAGGGTAAAGCGCGAATAATCCTAACATTGTAGCAACTATTAAAGGGAACATTGTGGGTATTAGCATGTAATGCAACTGGGAGGGGGCGTCTGAGAAAAACGCTATTCCGGTGACCGTTCATTCGGATGTTTAACGGATTGCTGGTGAGGCCTACGTAAAACGCGGGACAAAGGGTGCAGGTAAGGAGGTAAATGACGTTACGGGTGGTGCAGTTGCTTCTGGAGGTGATGGGGTAGGTGATGTTGGTGGAGGGACTCGAGAAAGAAGATGATGGTAGGTGGATAGGGCAAGTGAGGCAGCGAGGTTTTCCGCAGGGGTGGGAACCTATTGCAAGAAGCGTGGTAGAAGTGGGAAGATCCTTCCTCCACAAGATATTTCCCAAATTTGGGGGCCGGCGGAAGGAGAGGAGCGGAGGATTGGCAAAAAGGTTGATAAAGAGGGACTGATGGGAGGAAGAGGTAAGAATTGGGTGGGCAGCATGAAGGATTGTTTTGAGAGCTTCGTGGATACCAGGATGGAAAAGTGTCGTAAGAGTGAGTGGAGGGGTAGATGCAGGAATAGTGGGTGTGTGAGGATGAGATCCAATTTGGGTAGGCGTCATCGCCCTATGGATCTGTTCGCGGACCAAGACTGGAGGGTAACCACGTTTGAGAAGAGCATCCTCGAGGACAGAGTAATACTCTAGAAGGGATGCTCTATCGGAACAAAGCCTCCATCCTCGACGAGCAAGGGCATAGGGGATAGAGGTTTTGGTATGAAGGGGATGGCAGCTATCAAAGTGGAGGTATTGGAGGCTGTTGGTGGGTTTGATGTGAACACAGGTGCGGATTTGGCTGTCTTGAAGGTAAATATCGACATCCAAGAATGTGATGTGGGAGGTAGAGGATTGGTGGGTGAAGGACAGTGAAGGATGGGAGGAGAGACGCGAGAGAAAGGAAAGGAGAGAGTCAGGTCCATGCGTCCAAATGAGGAAGACATCGTCGATGTATCTCAGCCACAAAAGTGGTCTGAGTGGAACGTTGAGGAAGAGTCTTTCCCATTCTCCAAGGTAGCAATTGGCGTATGAAGGCGCCATTCGGGTGCCCATCGCAGTGCCTCTAATTTGAAGGTAGTGACGACCATCGAAAGAGAAGTTGTTCAATTTGAGCACCATTGCTGCCAAGTCTAATAAGAAATGGGAGGAAGGTCTTGCGTCGGGTGGTCTTGAGTCCAGGAGTTTACTAAGGGCAGAGAGTCCATCATCGTGGGGGATGTTTGTGTAGAGGGAACAGACATCGATAGTGGCCAAAATGGTATTGGGTGGGAGAGGAAAGGGGAGGTGTTTGAGACGTTTGAGAAAGTGGTTAGTGTCTTGGATGAAGGAAGGGAATTGACGAATGAGAGGTTGTAGGTGGGAGTCAACGAAGGCGGAGATGCGTTCTGTAGGGGAATTAAAGCTGGCAACAATGGGGCGGCCGGGGATGTTGGGTTTATGGATTTTAGGGAGAAGGTAGAATGTGGGTGTGCGGGGTTTGTTGGGGATCATTAGAGCAATGGCGGAATCGGAAAGGCCTTCCTGTTTGCCTGAGGAATGAAGATAGGACGAAATTTGGTAGGAGTGGTGGTCTGTGGGGTTGGAAGTAAGGTGATGGTAAGAGGTTTCGTCAGAAAGTTGGCGCTCGGCTTCCTCGTTATATTTGGCGCGATCCATCACAACCGTGGTGGTGCCCTTGTCGGCAGGGAGGATGATGATATGGTCAAGATGTTTGAGTGTGGAAATGGCATGCCTTTCACGTCTGGTAAGATTATCTGTATGGTCGATAAGATCGGAAAAGTTAGGTTGGGAGATTCTGGAAAGGATATAATTGAGGTATTGTTCGACCGGGTGTAGGGAAGGAAGTGTGGGTGGAATGTATTGGGAAGGAGGTTTGAAGATGGAAAAGGTAGGTGGGAGGCCGGGAGGGAGTTTTGGGTTGGCAGAGGTGAGAGAGTCTTCTTTGGGAGGGTTAGTTTTTAGACGTAGTGTGCGGGCAAAGGACTGGACGTCGGCAAGGAGGCGAAAATGATCAAATTTGGTGGTGGGACAAAAGGAAAGGCCGCGTGAGAGGAGTTCATTCTCGGCAGGGGTAAGTACGTGGGAGGAAAGGTTCAAGACTTCATCTGGTTGGCAAGATGAAGAGGTGGTGGCAGGAGTGTGCGAAAAATATGAGCGCTTCAAAGGTTTGCGGGTTAGGAAAGTGTGGGTCTTTTTCAGGATATGAAGTGATGGTGGCGTTGGGAATCCCAGGAGGTCCGCAAGACAGGGAGTTTGACCGATGAGTGGCGGGGAAGGAGGTGGTTTGTTGACCTCGCCAGCTGTTATGAACGGAAGGGGAAGACCAAGTTTGAGGTGCCGGACGCAAAGCAGAGAGAGTTTACGGAGAAGTCTGTTGCGATGTGCGGTGATATCATTAGACGCTTGAAAGAAAGCGGCACGAAGGTCGGATATGGATTGCGAAGAATGACGAAGATAAAGAACGAGAGATTTACAATTAGCGAAGTGGGAGTTAGAGAGGGTGGTATAATGGTGTATGGTGGAACGGATAATGTGGATAGAGGCGAGGTGATACGTGAGGGCTAGGGAAGCGCGTATAGGGGGAGGAAGACCTGAAAGAGGAATTCTGATGGTGAGGCATTTGGGGGTGAGTCCAAGTGCAAGGCAGGAGTTGAGGAATTCAATCTGGCAGTTGAGGGTAATGTGTCTACGGAGATGATAACGGAGACGGGTCAGTTCCATGGTGGAAGAGAAAGATAAGAGGAAAAGACGACAGGAAAGAAACGTAAAGATATAGACAAAAAAGGAGAAAAAAGGACAGTATATATATTAACTAAAGGAAAAGAAAAGGTAGTGATGAGGGTGGCAACAAGGTGTTGAGGGAAGCCCAGCGGACACTCACCAAGTTGAGGACCAAGCTGGCAGGCTGCTGGGGGCGTCGAAGAGACACGTAAAACACACGAACACAAAAACACACGCAAGCTTATCGGGCCTAAGCCCTTCTTCAGCGAAAGAGTAACGTAAAGTGACACACTGGGCGGGGAATGACAGGGTAATGTGGGAAGGTTGATGATTGGAGGAGGTGGGGAGTAGGAGGGGTGGATAGCCAATAAAGAGGGAGTGTGATGAGGTAGAGTCCGAATAGTTACAAAGTAACAAGGAAACATTGTAAGGGGGATAATAGGGTTAGCGGAGGTTGAGGCCAGGCGGAGAGAAAGAGTCGAGAAGATGGATATGTGCTAGTTCCCAGTGTCGGAGAAGAGGGGCAGGAGTGTCATAGGGTAAAGCGCGAATAATCCTAACATTGTAGCAACTATTAAAGGGAACATTGTGGGTATTAGCATGGGCGTCTGAGAGAAACGCTATTCCGGTGACCGTTCATTCGGATGTTTAACGGATTGCTGGTGAGGCCTACGTAAAACGCGGGACAAAGGGTGCAGGTAAGGAGGTAAATGACGTTACGGGTGGTGCAGTTGCTTCTGGAGGTGATGGGGTAGGTGATGTTGGTGGAGGGACTCGAGAAAGAAGATGATGGTAGGTGGATAGGGCAAGTGAGGCAGCGAGGTTTTCCGCAGGGGTGGGAACCTATTGCAAGAAGCGTGGTAGAAGTGGGAAGATCCTTCCTCCACAAGATATTTCCCAAATTTGGGGGCCAGCGGAAGGAGAGGAGCGGAGGATTGGCAAAAAGGTTGATAAAGAGGGACTGATGGGAGGAAGAGGTAAGAATTGGGTGGGCAGCATGAAGGATTGTTTTGAGAGCTTCGTGGATACCAGGATGGAAAAGTGTCGTAAGAGTGAGTGGAGGGGTAGATGCAGGAATAGTGGGTGTGTGAGGATGAGATCCAATGTGGGTAGGCGTCATCGCCCTATGGATCTGTTCGCGGACCAAGACTGGAGGGTAACCACGTTTGATATATATATATATATATATATATATATATATATATATATATATATATATATACACACACTAGTAGAAGGTGCTTGCATACTGCAAGCATATCATCTCACCTTGAAAAAACATTCATTTTTCAGACAGATATTTCATCATTAAAAACATTTTTTTAATTGTAAAGATTTCACCTCCCCAGTGATTTTCTTTTTTCCCTTATGTAAAAATAATAGATTAAAACAATCCCCAAACTTTGCAATTTTAAGAATTTTTCTACTTTCTCCATTATGGGATACTTATGCTATACATTTCTGCCAAATTTTAAAGTTGTTGCACTTCTAGAAGTGAAATAATATTTATCTAATTGTTTAAATTTTTAACGGACGCCGCAAAATATATATGGAAAGATTCAAATGTTTATTTATGAAAATGCACTACTCTGTATATAACTTGAAAATTTCAGCTTCCTAGCTCATTCCATAATACCTAAGCAGTTAGCTATTTGTTTAAACTTTAGAAATTTTTAACAGCCAAACAAATCAAAAGTTGTACAATCACTATTTCGTTTTTTTACAAATCCTACCTATAAAAAAGATTACAGCTCCGTAGTACTTTTGGAAATACCTAAACCTTAAAATTTTTTTTAAACAATTGCGAATTTTTAGCGTCCGCATTGTGGCACTTTTTCAAGATTTTTGTTTTTTCTAGTGGGTTTTGCAAAAAATCCTACCTAATAAAAAAATTTCGAATCTCCCGGTCATTTGGAAGTGCCTAAACATTAGTATCCTACTCTTCTGTAAGAAACGTCGATATATAATGATAACATATATATAGTAGGATACTAATGTTTAGGCACTTCCAGATGAGCTGGAGATTTGAAATTTTTTTCTATGGTAGGATTTTGTGCAAAACCGACTAGAAAAAACGAAAATCTTCAAAAAGTGCAACAATGCGGCCGCTAAAAATTCGCAATTGTTTAAACAAATTTTCAAGGTTTATGTATTTCCGAATGTGCCACGGAGTTGAAATTTTTTTACAAGTAGAATTCATAAAAAAAAACAAAATAAGGATTATACAAATTTTGATATTTTAATTTGTTTGGCAGTTAAAAATTCTTAAAATTTAAACAAATAGATAACTGTTTAGGTACTACGGGATGAGCTAGGAAGCTGAAATTTTCAAATTATTTACAAAGTAGTGAATTTGCACAAATAAACATGTCAATTTCACCATATATGAATTACGGCGGCCGTTAAAAATTATTTAAATTTAAACAATTAGAAAAATATTATTTTACTTCTAGAAGTGCTACAACTTTAAAATTTGGCTAAAAGGTGTAGCATTAGTACCCCATAATGAAGATATTGTAAAAAATTTTAAATTGCAACATTTGGGGATTGTTTTAAACTATTATTTTTACATGTGGGAAAAACAAAAATCGCTGCGGAGGTGAAATCTTTAGAAATAAAAGAATATTAGTAATGATGAAATATCTGTCTGAAAAATGAATGTTTTTTCAAGGTGATATGAAATGCTTGCAGTATGCAAGCACCAACTACTAGTCATTCTATATAGACGTTCCTTACAGAGGAGGAGGAGGATATAACACATGATATATAGGAGGATACTAATGTTTAGGCACTTCCAGATGAACTGGAGATTCGAATTTTTTTTAGGTAGGATTTTGTGCAAAACCGACTAGAAAAAACGAAAATCTTAAAAAAGTGCAACAATGCGGCCGCTAAAAATTCGTTATTGTTTAAAAAAAATTTCAAGGTTTATGTATTTCCGAATGTGCTACGGAGCTGAAATTTTTTTTAGAGGTAGGATTTGTAAAAAAATCTAAATAGGGATCATACAAATTTTGATATTTTAATTTGTTTGGCAGTTCAAAATTCTTAAAGTTTAAACAAATAGATAACTGTTTAGGTACTACGGGACGAGTTACGAAGCTGAAAATTTCAAGTTATATAGAGTTTAGAGTTTATAAACAAATATCAGAGTATTTATAAAATTCTTATTACGGCCGTTAAAAATTATTTAAATTATAACAATTAGATAATTGTTATTTCACTTCTAATTGTGCTACAAATTTAAAATTTGGCATAAATGTGTGGCATTATTAACCCAATGTGGAAAACGTATAATAGTCATAAAATTGCAAAAATTATCAATTGTTTTACTCCATTATTGTTCCATAACAAAAGTAGAATACTCCTTTAGCCAAAACAACTAGATGGCTGCAAACCCAATGGATTTCGCCCACAAGGTGGGCATCGTCAGGGGTAGAACCTGTTTCACCAGTGACTGGAAGCAGTTGGCTTCCAGTCACTGGTGAAACAGGTTCTACCCCTGACGATGCCCACCTTGTGGGCGAAATGCATTGGGTTTGCAGCCCTCTAGTTGTTTTGGCTAAAGGAGTATTCTACTTTTGTTAGTTTTGGCAAACGTTATTGAGCTACTATCAATTATTGTTCCATAAGTAAAAAAAGAAATTTGGTCCCTAGGAGAAATCTTTTGAATTTAAGAAATATTTCCCATGATGAAATATCTCTCTAAAAAATTAATGTTTTTTCAAGGTAAGATGAAATGCTTGCAGTATGCAAGCACCTTCTACTAGTATGTTATATCCTCCTCCTCCTCCTTTGTAAGGAACATCTATATATAATGATATCCTCCTCTGTACGAAAAGTCGATATATAATGATATACAAGGTGTGATCAATAAATAACGGGAATTTTAATTTTTATGAAAAAGTTTTTATTTATTCATTAATATTTATATTGTCCTATTCAAAGTAATCCCCATCAGATATAATGCACTTAAGTCATTTTTCCAATCCTCAAAACATTTGTGGAACGCACTTTTTGGTATAGCTTTCAGCTCACTCTGCGATTTTGTCTTTATCTCCTCTATGGTCGCAAAACGTTGGCCTTTCAATGACTTTTTTATCTTTGGGAACAAAAAAAAGTCGCAGGGGGCCATATCGGGTGAGTACGGTGGCTGCGGCATCACGACGGTATTGGTTTTTGCTAAAAATTCACGTATTAGAAGTGAAGTGTGAGCTGGTGCGATATCGTGGTGCAAAATCCATGAGTTTTTTTTTCCCAAGTTCTGGTCGTTTTTTTCGAATTGACTCACGCAAATTACGTAAAACTTGAAGGTAATACTCCTTATTGACTGTGCAGCCTGGTGGTAAGAACTCATAGTGAACAATGCCATGGTAATCGAAGAAAACGGTAAGGAGAACCTTGACATTTGAACGAACCTGGCATGCTTTTTTGGGTCTTGGCTCTACAGGAATCTTCCATTGGGATGATTGAGCCTTTGTTTCAATGTCGTAGCTATACACCCATGTTTCGTCACCTGTTATGACGCGTTTCAATAATTCTGGGTCGTCTGCAACTTGCTAGGACAGTGGTGGCAAACCTTTTCTAGCACGCGTGCCAAAATTACCTTAATAAGAGAAAATTTTCCTGTTGGCGTGCCAGTACCTATCACAACAAATTTGTGTATATTCTTATAATATAGTGCATAGTATGTCTTTTTACACACAGGAAGACATATATACTAAATGATTCAAATGATATATCGACAACAAAGTTAGAAATATAGTTTTTTCATGTGTATCGAATTATTTGTACGAATCCCGCATCTTCAGACTTGACAAATAATATTAAACGCTAACGAAAATAGGTTGCATTAGTGGATAACATTAACGGAGTTATCTTTGGTGGAGGTGGCACTCTCTTAGAAGAAACAAATTAGGTATCTCAAGAAAAATCGTAATATGTAAAAATGATTTAATAAATAACGTAAATTAAGTAATGAAGAAGATGAATGACATGAACGGAGTGATCCAAGGCATCAACTTCCGTTTGACAAATTCCAATTAAAAACTTATCAGATGTTAACGATATACTAATAAAAATGTCAAATAGTAAATTTAGTGCTGATGCCAGGGGCAGATTGGGCCGCCGGCAAATAATCATAATATAACCGTATACGAAGCCACTTTTTCACATCGTCTTAATACCTACATTTATTAGATTTCTGGGGCCATTTTTGCATGTTGCTGTGTTAGCGAGTGGCACATTTTATTTTATTTTCCATTTTGTGGCGTGTCAACGAAAATAGTTCCGCGTGCCACCCTTGGCACGCGTGCCATAGGTTCGCCATCACTGTGCTAGGATGTCCAGCTCTCTTCTCATCTTCAACCTCTTCACGGCTTTCCTGGAAATGTTTGTACCATTCATAAACCCTTGTTTGCGACATAGCATCCTCAACGAAAGCCTTCTCCAACATTTGAACCACTTCACTGCACTTTATTCCATTTTTAACGCAAAATTTACTGCAAATTTTTTGTTCCGTCATTTTAGCAATTAAAAAATCACCGAACACACTAAAATGGGTCTTACTTAATTGCTTGTCAGAAACAAACTACACGTCCAATATGGCTGAAAAATTAGTTATACATTATAGACAGTGCTGCCATCGCTAGGAAAAAAGACGAACTCAATTGAAAAGAAATTGAGTGCGAAATTTAAAAATTCCCATTACTTTTTGATCACACCATTTATATATGTATTCATGTGTGTGTGTGTATATATATATATATAGGGGTGCCGGTGGTGTAGTGGTTAGGACGCTGGCTGCTACTCGCCCGATGCTTGAAAGTCATCGGGTACGAATCCTGCGCGAGTAGGATTTTTTCTCAAGGTCATCCGGCCCCCTGTTTGCGTGGTTTGAGGAGACCGCGCAAATTCAGCTGTTCTGTCCTTCGGAAGGGACGTTAAGCCGTTGGCCCCCCTGGTGTTCTTCGCAAGAGCAGGCAAATGCCGGCACCGGGTTTCCCTCCTCCCTTCTGTGTGTGTGTCCGGTGTGGAAGGCAACGGGAAACCACCACACCGTGTATGTATATTCCCTAGTCAAAAACCAATTAATTAATTAATTGGTAGGACCTGTCGTAAGACAGAACACGAATGAATGAATATATATATATATATATATATATATATATATATATATATATATATATATATATATATATACACACACACGCATATTTTCTGGAATTTCGGATTTTTCCAGAGGTTGTAATCAATGATCTATATTCATGCCAAATTTCAGCTCTATAGCACATCTAGAAGTACCTTAGATTTTATATGATATATATATTGTATATATGTAAGAAGAAGAATTTACAATGATAAAATTTGGTATTGATATGGGTGTAAGTTTTTGAGTTAGAGCAGCCATAAAATCCTATCACATACAGACCAACAGACACACATTGAGGAAGTAATCAAAACATGTTCAGGGGGCCTCAAAACCAGTTCAGGTGGCCTCAAAACCAGTTCAGGGGGCCTCAAAACATGTTCAGGGGGCTTAAAACATGTATTTCCATTGAAATCTCGAATTTGATTTTTTCATGAAAACAATACTTTACCTATACTTCGTATATGGAGAAAATAAAAGATGAATGTGGCAGGAGTAAACACCCACTTCTGGTTGATTGATTTTTTACCCAAAACTGATCAGTGCTTGTCCCTTTAGCAAAAATATCAAATATTAAATTTCGCATTGACCTAATTAATAGTTTTTGAGTTAGATCACCCACAAAATTCCGGTCACAGACACCCATGGACATCATCGAGAAAATAGTCAAAACGTGTTCAGGGAACCTTAAAACATGTATTTCCGTTGAGATCTCAAATTCGATTTTTTTCATGAAAACAATACTTTCTCTATACTTCGTATATGGTGAAAGCAAATACTAAACTTGGATGAAATGATTTTTACTTTCTCCATACAAGATATTGGGAAAGTATTGGTTTTATGAAAACAATCCATTTTGAGATTTCAATGGAAATATGTTTTAAGGTCCTTAGAGAAAGTTTTGACCATTTTCTTGATTATGTCTGTGTGATAGGAATGTTTCGCTTTAACTAAATGACAATTAATCGGGTCAACGTGAAATTTTATATTTGAATTTTTTATTTATGGGACAAGAGTTGATTCCATCAACCGAAAGCAGGTGTTCACTCTTGTCGCATCCGTTTCCTTCAAATATCTGTTTTAATGCTTGATCAATGTAAAAAAGTATTTGCATAAATGTTCTAGGAAATTTAATTTTCTACACTTTTGTATGAAACATTTTCCCATATAATGCATTTTAAAGGGATATTTTAAAAACTATTTTTTAACTGCCATCACCACACCACCTACCGGTGACTATTGTAAACACTTGACGCTTAGTTATCTTGTAGTAATGTTCCTTTTTATTTTCTTACTAGTTGGAGCTTTGTGAATATATCCAATATCAGAAGGTCTTTTAATTTTTCTCACAGTTCCTTAAAATATTTATTATAATTTAATCTATATGGAATTTTTAGAAAAATTACAGGTATGGTAAAAGTCATGTGATGGCCACATTAGATTTTTTAACAGATGAAATAATTTCATCATCGATGTTTATTTGCAGTGAGAATAGTGATTGTTATCTCAAATAAGAATGTTTTACCATTCTCAAAATGTCATTTATTGAGAAAATGTGACAACGTTGCAATTCCTTTGGCAGAACACAACACTGAGGATGAGGGAATGTTCCAAGTCTGTTGGAGAATCAGCGGCAAGAGAGTTCATCGGACAGAATATTACTGCCTGGAAAATGGTTTGCAGGTAAATACATCACGGGTAAGGAATGAAAATCATTCCACGGCTCCAAAATTTTGGAAATACTCTACTGAAATCAGTACATAAATTCTGATATGTCTGTCATTGTAATTTTGGACATTTCACGATGAAATTAAGAGCTGAAACTTTCAAAACCGTTAAATCCTCATGAAGTGTTCCCTATAAAAATAAAATCCGATTAAAGAAAAATGAAAAAATATATTTCCATAACTCGAATTTTTTATAACTCGAACTATCTATAACTTGAATAATTTTTGCTTTCTTTTGAGATTCGAGTTATAGAAGTTCTACTGTATATATACATATTTAAAAATGTATTTCCATAACTTAAGTTATCTAATACTCAAATAATTTTTAATTTTCCTTGAGATCCGAGTTATGGAAGTTCCGCTGTAATTCGTAGTATTAGTAGTAATTGATTTTTTAATTGCGTTGACGGCTATGGTCATTGTGCACTGTCATCAACTGGACATACATACAGAAGTTAGGAGGAAAACCTGGTGCCAGTATTAACCTACTCTTTACGAAAAGCACCAGCGGGGCCAACTGCTTAACATCCCTTCCAAAGGACGGAATGCTGAATTTGCACGGTCTCCCCTAACTGCACAAACAGGGGGCCGGACGACATCGGAAAATCCTACTTGCGCAGGATTCGCGACAGCTGAGCTTTCGAGCAGCAGGCACATAGCAGTCAGCATTCTAACCACTACACCACAGGCACCCCCTGTAATTCGTTATGGCAGCATTGATTTCCATTAAAAGCATAAAATCACCACAATCGTAACGTATAATACCAGATCCCTTTAAAAGCATTGAGGTCATTGCCATAGTATTTAAAGATTTCCATTGTTGAAAAGACAAAAAATTCACCCTCCTATAAACACATTCGCAACGTAAGCTATTTTTCTCTCCATGCCCACAGGCATAAAATGCAATAAAAATTCATTTTTGATTTTTTTGTTTAAATTAAGAAATAGAGTTTTTTTAATGTTGAAAAATATGTTTTTAAAATATCCAATGCTTGTGAGGCGTCTAAATAAGTTTTTATTGGTTTTACCTTAAGAGGTATGCAATCACACAATACAAACGTTATTATAATTTTCTCCTAATAATTTGTTATTTATACCATTTACAAAACACTGATGATGAAATCTAGGGCTGAGATATTATAATTGCAAATATCGGAATTATATAAACGTAAAAATGTACAAAAAGTAATAAATATATTCACCAATTTTCAAGGTCACTTTCACGTTATTTCTCTCGATACAACCACTTCATCGGGAAGGCGTTCCAGGCCCCTAAAATATATGTTTACCCACGCCTTGGGTTTATGGCGAGGCTCTTTGGCAGGATGGGGTAGGGGAAGTTCCTCAGCCAAGGCGTCCATTTACAGTTTTACTCATCCTGTGCCGCCGTATTTTTGGAAATCGGTTACCCAAATTTTCGCGCAACACACGTGCCATTTATTATTTGCAAAGCAGCTTCTTTTTATTACATGTCGACCTTTTTCCCATGACTAAGATGTGCTCTTTGAAATGAGTAATCTTGCAGTTTTACTCGTCCTCAGCCGCCGCATTTTTGGAAATCAGTTACCCAAATTTTCGCGCAACACACGTGCCATTTATTGTTTGCAAAGCGGCTTCTTTTTATTACATGCCGACCTTTTTCCCATTCCAATTTCGGTTTCAGGAATTTCCTCCCTTGGCTGATTTCCCTTCCTCTCTTTCTACCAGTGCACCATCCTACACATCAGTCTTTTGCTGTTTTTCTTCGAGTGGCATTGTGTTCTCGTTGAGTTTCTAGAAAGTCAGTGTGTAATTCTCTATCTAAAATTCCTTTTTTTCTATACCATGTCTGATTCTGACATTTCAATGTCAAGTTACCTTGACTCTGAATCTTCCTACAAGCCATCAGAAGTAGAAAGTGATTTATCCTCATCAGAATCTGAAGGCATCGAAGAAGCATCATCCGAAGACATTGATGAACAGAAAATGTTCCAGACTTGTGGGGAGATTGCTCGAATATTGGTCGTCCTTTTTCCTACACAGGTAAAGATGGTATGCTGATTGAGAAGGATTTTGCTGATCGGATACGCTCATATGAACATTTTCTGAATGACGATCTTCTGGATCTACTAGTAACAGAGACAAACAGATATGCAAGACAGTTCTTAACGTCTGAAGTCCCTAAGAGAAGATCCATGATGAAAAAATGGAAGGAAACATCATCAAGTGAAATGAAAAGTTTCATAGCGGTTCTGATGGCTACGGGTGTAAATCATCTATCTAAAATGCATTTTTATTGGTCCTACAAACCTTTATACCGGAACGACTTCATATGAAACACTAGGAAATGTGATCGGTTTGAGATGCTTCTTAAGTGCTTTCATTTCAATGATAATTGTGCTGATACAAGTGAAAGCAGATTGTCCAAAATCAAGCCATTGCTTGATTTGATTTGCAGAAAATTTCAGTCTACAATTACTCCTGGTGAAAAAATCGTCATTGGTGAATCAACGGTGCCCTGGAGAGGCAGATTGATATTTCGTTAGTATCTCCCTGGAAAAGCAAATAAGTATGGTGTGAAGTGCTACAAACTGTGCACACCTGAGGCTTATACTTATAGCTTGAAGATTTACACAGGTAAAAATGAAAACCCAGATGGAAGTGGGAAAGGACACACCGAAAAAGTGGTGCTGGAGTTGACTACAGGAATTTTGAACGAAGGTAGGACTTTGTATATAGATAATTTTCATACAAGTGTATCTCTCTGTGAAGAGTTACTAAAGAAAAAGACCTATGTCTGTGGAACATTAAGACAAAATAGATGGGGAAATCCAAAGGAGGTATGTGCAAAAAAACTGGAAAGTGGAGAGATTTTTGTGAAGGAAAAGAATGGTGTAAGAATGATGAAATGGCAAGATAAGAGACCAGTGCTTATGATTTCTTCGGATCCAGCACATACGGACATTCTAGTTCCATCAGCGTCTAAGTCATGGAAAGGTGAAAAAAAACGAAGCCATCGTCTGTGATGAGTAGTAGTAGTAGAGTTGATTTTATAAGGTGTGTCGACAGCAAGGTCATTTCACACCGTACTCAAATCAGTAATACAATAAAAGTTATTATATTTCCCTACTAATTGTGATAAAATTAAAATAAAATTTTATACAGGTAATGTGTATAGAAAAAATGTTATGTTAAAAATTATTTAAATGTATGGAAGCAATTTAGCTTCCCTGAGGAACTTGAAAACCACATCTATCTTAACAGGGTCATCTCCCAGAACATTGTTAAGCTGGCCTTGCATCGAAAGACTGTTTCGCATACCCTGGTAGTGGGTACATTCGGTCAGGATATGTCTTATAGTGAGATGGGAGTCACAATGGTCACAGTGTGGTACTTCCTTCTCCTGTGTGAACAGATAACAGTGAGTAAGGGCACAGTGCCCTATCCTCAATCGGGTCAGCACTACTTCCTCCCGCCTACTATTCCTGACAGAAGAGGACCAGGGAGTCGTAACAGCCTTTATGTCCCGCAATTTGTTATTTTGCAAACCTAGCCATGAGTCCTGCCATTGTTTCACTATAAGTAACCTAAAAAAATTTTTTAGGTCTTCTGCTGTCGTGGACCGCGAGTCTAGTTCTTGCTTGCAGAGGCCTTCCTTGGCAGCAGAGTCAGCCTTCTCATTCCCCTTGATTCCCACATGCCCTGGTACCCAAACAAAGAGTATGTTATTCCCCATGGCCTCTAACAGGGCAAGATGGGAGTGAATCAACTGGACCAGTAAATGATAGGAATCAAAGGTAAGGATTGTTTGCAATGCGCTCCTAGAGTCACTACATATCAAATACGACATGTTTCGTGACTCTATTAATCCAAGGCAGTCTTGATAGCGTACAGTTCCGCTGTGTAAACACTATACAGCGGGTGCAGCTTCACCACGGAGATGATATTTTGGGAAGATGTTACAGCGCATGCACAGGTAGTGTCTGACTTGGAGCCATCTGTGTAAATGTGAGTGGCATCACGGTGCTTTTCCAAAATTTCCATAAATTGATGGAGATATACGTTAGGATGTGTGCCTGATTTGTTGCAGCGAGACAAATCCATATTAATTTTTGGATAAGACATCTGCCATGGCGGGACTTTATTAAAACCAGCAGGATGCACTTTGGGGAGCTGAATCCGGGCATCATCAATGAAGTTTATAAAACGAATTCCTATGGGTTTCGTCACCCTAGGTCTTCTATAAAATAATTCAATAAAACGGGGTCTGAACACAAGTTTAAAACAAGGGTGTGTCTTTTGGGATAAAATCTTACTGACATAATTACACATTAAAATCATCCTCCGCATCTCAAGAGGCAGTTCTCCAGCATCACAGTAGATGGTGAGAATTGGACTGGTCCTGAAAGCACCAGTTGCCAACCTGAGGCCAGAGTTGAGTTGTGAATGGTACTCAGTGGGCGGAGATAGGACACTCGTGTAGCAGAATATATAAAGGACCCATAGTCGAGCTTTGATCGTACCAATGCCCTGTATAAGAGAAGCATCGATTTGCGGTCAGCACCCCATGATGAATTACACAAGTATCGCAGAACATTTAAAACTTTAAAACACCTATCTTTTAAAATGCCAATATGGCTTCTCCAGTTCCATCTTTTGTCGAGTGTCATTCCAAGGAACCGTACAGAATCCATTACCGGTAGGGTAATTTCACCAAGTGTAAGAGAGAGATCAGGAAATAATCCCCGTCGTCTGTGAAAATGCATACACTTGGTCTTCTCTTCGAAGAAGCGGAAGCCAGTTTCGCCAGACCATTTATGATTGCCCAAACAAACTCTAAAAGTACGTTCCGCTAAAAAGTTTTGGATAAAAATTGGTAGTCTACCTTTAAAACCCCAGTCTTTAAGAGTGTGTAAAATCTTGTATCGCCAGGTATTGTCAAATGCATTTTTTATGTCAAAAAAGACTCCTATGACATGCTGGCGTAGGAGAAAGGCCTCTTGGATAAAGCTGTCGATCCTGACCAGGTGGTCCACTGTAGACCTGCTACGTCGGAAACCACACTGGACATTTGAGAGAAGGTTACTGCTCTCAAGGCACCAAACTAGACGTCTGTTCACCATTCTCTCCATCAGTTTGCACAGGCAACTGGTCAAGGAGATTGGGCGATAGCTGGATGGCTGGCTCTTGTCCTTTCCCTGTTTAGGGATAGGGACAATTGCCGATTCCCGCCAAGATTCAGGGAAAGCCCCCTCAGCCCAAAGCTGATTGAGGGTTTTCAGCAGATCCTGTTCAGCATCTATGGGCAGGTGTTTGAAGAAGGCATTGTGGATACTGTCCAAGCCAGGACAAGAGTCCTTACCATCCCCAATTGCTGACTTCAACTCCCACAATGAAAAAGGTTCATTGTAGGATGCTGGACTGCTGATATTGCCAAGGTTTAGTACAGTTCTTTCCATTCTCTCTTTCATTCGAATGAAAGAAAGCTCGTACTTGGCGTAATGGAGGCCTAACACTTCGCCAATGGCAGCAGAAGATGTTATAAGTTGGCCTCCAATTTCTAGCCCTGGCACGCTTGTAGGGTGGTGTTTGCCCGAGATTTTATTAACCCTATTCCAAACCTGTGCAACTGGAGTCCTGTGATTAATGGAGGATACATACTTTATCCAAGAGGACCTTTTCGCATCTTTGATGACCTGGCGAGCTTTCGCCCTCAGTCGTCGAAACGCCGCAAGATTTGTACATGTGGGGTGTCTATTAAAAATTCGCAATGCCCGTTTGCATTTCCCAATGGCCACCGCACATTCCTCATTCCACCAGGGTACGGGAGTGTGGCGCGTCTTCCCAGATGACATTGGAACGCTAGTACTAGCAGCATTGAGTACAGCTGCCGTAAAAACCTCGACATTGTGTATTCCCCTCGACTGCTGTCAAAATTGAATTTAAAATTTGATTTAAAATCCGGCCAATGGGCTCTATGTGTAACCCATGTTCTCGCTTGGTTAGAGTCAACAGAAATGTTAGCCTTCTGCTGAATTAGGAGAGGGAAGTGGTCACTACCACAAAGATCATTATGCACAGACAATGTAAATAGTGGTGCAATGGAGCTGCTACAAATAACTAAATCTATTGAGGAGTACTCCCCATTAAAAGCATTAAAACGTGTTTTTTCACAGTCATTCAATAAAATCAGGTTAAAATCATTAAAAAGGTTTTCTAAAAGACGACCTCTGCCATTGTGGTCAGCCATCGTGTCCCCCCAGAGTGAGTTGTGTGCATTAAAGTCGCCCAGCAGCATGAATGGCCGTGGTAGCTGATTAATCAGGTCTTCAAGGTTTGCCCTGTTCACCTGAGCCCATTCCGGAAGGTATACGTTACATAACGTAATTGCCTCCGGAGCTGCTACAGTAACAGCTACGGCTTGGAAGGGCATCCTAAGGTCCACCTGGGAGGTGTAAAGGGTCTCCCTGATGGCCGCAGAGATGCCTCCCTGTGCCCTACAGTAAATGCATTGTTCACGTGGACCGAAGCTTAGCATGTAAGCTTTGTCTTCCTCCCTTTCAACCGTTGTGCGAGGAGGGCTTGCAATTCCTCCTCGTTCAAGCTTTCTTCCTCCATCTCCACCTCAGTGGAGAGAGGACCCTTGCTGGAGGGACCAGGTGATGGTGTCTTCCCACGCTTGTCAGCATGGGATTCCACTGGTGGCCTGGGTTTAGGTCTTGGTGACTGACTCCTCTTTGGAGAGTCAGCACCAGAGGTGATTTCCACCTCCATTGAGGTGGTTTCTTTTTTGTCTCTTGTCTGTTTTTTTGGTATTAAGTTTTTCTTTTCTATTTCCTTTTTTTTTGTTTCAATCTCCCGTTTATTTTTTTGCTCTTTTCCCTGCGGATGTTCTGCCTCACGCTCGGTTTGGGTAGAACAGGTGACCATTTTCTTCGGAGTTGCTGCTTTCTCCGCATAAGACTTTGAAAATGTCAGTGCTATCAGGGTCCTGTACTTCTTCTGTGCCTCAAAATACGGAATTTTTTCGATCGTTTGGATCTCTACGATCTTGCGTTCTTCCTGCACTTTGGGGCAATCTCGCGAGTAGACTGGGTGTGGCCCCTCGCAATTGCCGCAAAGTACAGGTGAGGCACATACCTCCCCCTCATGCACAGCTTTGCTACATTTTGGGCAGATGGCTTCGCCCTTGCACCTTGGTGCAACATGACCAAATTTTTGGCATTTGTAGCAACACATTGGGTTTGGTATATACGGACGTACAGGACATTTCTCATACCCTAAATTGACCTTTTCCGGAAGCTTGTCGAGCAAAAAGGTGAGAACCACAGAGGTGGTGTTTATGGTTTCACCATTCCTTTTTGTCGTTAGTCTATGACAGTTGATGACCCCTTGGGGAGCCATCTCCCTCGTAATCTCTGCGACATTGACATAGAGAAGGTCATAGCAGGATATGACCCCACGGCAGGTATTAAAAGTCTTATGCGGCTCCACAGTGACAGGAATGTCATGCAGCTTCTTCAAAGCAAGCAGCACTTCACTTTTCTTATCGTTTCTGGTTTTAATTAGTAGCGTTCCGTCCCTTAATTTTTTAACAGATTCTAGGTCCCCTGGGATTGCTCCCGAGAGGACCTTTTGTATTAGGAAGGGAGAGACCTTAGTAAGGTTCTCGCCATCATTTGCACATCTCATAATTAGATAGTTCCTGCAGGCGCAGGTTGCCTTATCTCCCCCGTCCACATCTGGGCGGGTTCTTTTTGGGGGTGGAGGAAGTATGTGTTCCGCCATTAAATACAGAAAATTCATCCCCTGGTCTCCCCACCCACCACGGAGCCGCACATTTGGGACGCCACACCGCAAACCGGTGTGGTCGCCAGGGCTAACCAAAGGATATAGCACCCGCAGCTAGGCTGCCTGCTTCAGGTTAGGTCTCAGCTCCCACTCCACCTACCGTACATGGGCCTCCAACCCCATGCACCTTCGACACACACACACGGGTGGGTTCATAGCCAGATGTTGTGGCTTTATGCATAGGTAGTAACCCACATACTACCTGGACATTGCCCTTTGCAGAAACTGGGGGTTTTTAACGAGGTCTGCTCCTCGCCTCATTGGTCGCCTCTTACGACCAGCAGAGGGGCTGCGGGAGTATTCTCAATCCCCCTACCCGCAGGGGGGTCGTCTGTGATGAATTATAATATTGCCAAAAGGGTGTTGATGTTTCCGACCAAACGTCCTCTAATTATACCTGCATAAGAAGAACGATGAAGTGGTATAAAAATGTAGCAATAGCATTTCTTCTTGGAACATGTGTGATGAATGCAAGGGTGATTTATAACAAATACGGAGGGAATGTGAAAAAAATGGACATGCTCACTTTTAGGGAAAATATTATTTATGGGCTTACTCGAGATAATGGTAAAAGCAGTGGTGCTGTTGGTGGTGATAAAGCTAGGAACACCAAGAAGAAAGTAGTGCATAGGCTAGGAACAAATCAAGGGTTAGCCAGAGATTGTAGAAAGAGATGTATCAGTTGCTATGAAAAACATCGTAGGAATAAAGGAGTGAGTGATGCGAAAGCAAAAAGGAAAAACATTCTGCAAAGACTGCGATGGACTGCTGATGATGTGTTTAGACTGTTTCAATGAAAAACATAAGTAATGTTTGTAAATTTAACTTCCAACATACATTTTATTATAATAAACTATTATTTCCTACATATTTTTCTTCAGAAATATTCAAGTTTTACATTTATATTTATAAAGATATAATATTTGTATTATTACTACTTGTAAAATATCATCTTAGATTTATCTTGAATAGTAATTTTAAACTTAACCATTTATTGATAATAAATACATTTTCAAACTAAAATGCATGATATTATTTTCCATTGTAACTCCCCGATTTTTCATGGATGGTTCAGCAAGATCAAGTAAACTTATTTTTTTTTCATGGTTAAATTTCATTAAATAAAGATATTCGTATGCAGTATATATGTATATATCCTCCTAGGAGCGTAAACTAAATATAGAATCCGTCAGCATAGGCATCAAAAGAAAAAAGGTAATATGCCGGGGACCCACCGGTAGGTCCCAATGCCTATGGGCGCGTACAGCTGGGACCCACCGGTGGGTCCCGTCATCGCAAACGTGTTAAAAGCTAATATTTACACTAATTCGGTACGTATTTGAATTCTGCCATCAACAATTAAGAACTCCATTCTTTCAGCTAGATAACTACGTTTTCTGAAGTTCTTACACCAATTTTAAGTCATTTAAAAATGCATTTTTGGAATGCCTTGCACAGAATCCCATGCTTTTTTTATGGGGCATTGAAATGAAACATTGGGGTTAAAAAAACCCCTTAAATATAAACATTTATGGAATTTTTGATTTTTCTGGTTGATTTTGACTAAAAACCTATAATCGTACCAAAGTCTGTGGATATTCGGGAAGTGCCTAAACATTAGTATCCTCCTAAATATATGTCAATGACATATAATAAGTATGAAGCATCAATATACTATAGACTAGTAGAAGGTACTTGCATTCTGCAAGCATATCATGTCACCTTGAAAAAACATTTATTTTTCAGACAGATACATCATCATTACAAATATTTTTTTAATTCTAAAGATTTCACCTCCACAGCGATTTTCGTTTTTCCCTTATGTAAAAGTAATACACTAAAACAATCCCCAAACTTTGCAATTTTAAGAATTTTATACTTTCTCCATTATGGGATACTTATGCTATACATTTCTGCCAAATTTTAAAGTTGTTGCACTTCTAGAAGTGAAATAATATTTTTCTAATCGTTTAAAATTTAAACATTTTTAACGGTAGCCGCAATACATTTATTGAGAGATTCAAATGTTTGTTTCTGAAAATGCACTAATCTTAAATTAACGTAAAAATTTCAGCTTCCTAGCTCATCCCGTAGTACCTAAACAGTTATCTATTTGTTTAAACTTTAAGAATTTTTAACGGCAACACAAATTAAAATATCAAACTTTCTATAATCTCCATTTCGTTTTTTTACAAATCCTACCCCTAAAAAAAATTTCAGCTCCGTAGCACATTCGGAAATACATAAACCTTGAAAATTTGTTTAAACAATTGCAATTTTTTCTAGTCGGTTTTGCACAAAATCCAACCTAAGAAAAAATTTGGAATCCACCTTATCTGGAAGTGCCTAAACATTAGTATCCTCCTATTATGTTATATCTTCCTCTGTAAGGAACGTCTATATATAATGACTAGAGAGATGCCAGTTGAAATTCAATGGGAAATTATTTTGTGAAATAAAAAATGAACAAATATAACTTGATTTTCTTTGGATGGCAAGAAAACAAACTTGTTCTTTTAGCCGTTTGTTATTTCAAGTTTCGAACTCCTACGATGATTCTAAGTACCTAATTTTAATATGCGAATGATTAATATTTTACATTTAAATGTACTCCTTCTCGTAAATAATGCAACGAATGTTGTTTACATTGGTTGCTATGAAAAGAATTTCTCTCTCCTTTCTCTCATACTAATTGTAAGAGCATTCAAAGAATGCTTTTACCCATAAGGATTGAAATAACAATAGGTTTTTGAGGTTTAACAATATAATGGGTTGGCATGGCAACATCCCGTTAAAATGGCAAGATTTCCTCAAAATATGTGAATTTAATGTTTAACATGAGGAATTTCGAACTGTAGGCGGGAATAGATGAACAGAATAAGAAACTTCATAGTTTTTTCTTTTAAATGGGCTAGATCTGAAGATCATAGGTAAATTATTTCTAATTTAGATCTCAAAAAGAATAAAAACCTGCAAGTCAAAAAGTCGATTTTTGAGTGTTATATGGGAAATGGAATTGCCTACCTTGGAGTCGAACCTAGAACTTTTTTCAAAATTTCTTTTGGTCATCATCTTATAATATGTGAATCAATCATTCCTGCCAAATATCAAAAATGAATATCATTCCATTATCGAGTTATTCAAATTTTTATAGCATGACAGAGGGAGCCACAAAGGGACAGAAGTAGCCTCTTATTATTGTTAGAAGATAGCTACTTGAGCCTCACTCACTGACACAAAACTCTTAAGGATCTAAGGTACTTCTAGAAGGGATAGAAATCTGAAATTTGGTATGTTGGTAGGTCGAGTGACAACTGACGAGAAAAATCGAAAATCACAAAAACGTTTATATTTAAGGGGTTTTTAATCTCCAATATTACATCCATCCATAAGAAAATCATGGGATTCAGTGCAAGGCTTTCTAAAAATGCATTTTTAAATTACTTTAAATTGAGAAACGAATTCGGGAATAGAACAGTTGTCTAGCTGAAAGAACAGAGTTCTTAATTCTTTAAGGCAGAATACAAATACATACCGAATTAGCATAAATATCTGATTATAATTGGAAAAAAGTGTGAAGAATGGAAATAATTGTCGTGACAGTTGGTGAAAATCTCTTGCTACTGGGGCCGAGGTCTCCCGAGGATAGTTTTTTGCGAAGATAGATAGTCCCGGGTTCGATTTCAGGAACTATCCTTCCCATTTGATTTATATGGGAAATTTGAAATCCATCGTGCAGGGTAATTTTTTCTTGCACATTAATCTTAAACTGGTAATATCGGAGCGAGATTAGTACTATTCTCTGAGAAAAGGAATGAAGATTCTAATTTTATATCGTAGAATGTTGCTTATTGATCACATTACTTCGAATTTCACATAATATTTTTGCAGATTTTAGGCGTTCTTTACAAAAAGTAAATCCCATTAAAAGGCATTGGAGTCGTTACTGTTGAAAACCGAAAAACTTTTCAAATTTTATGATTAAAAGCAGTGGTGTAGCGGAAAATGTGTGGAGCCCCCTACCAAAAGAAAATTGAAGTCCCGCAAAACAATATAAGAGCCTAACAAAAAAATATCGGCCTACTTTGGCCAGTGGACCCCCGCCACATGGGGGTGTCCACTACGCCACTGATTAAAAGCAAAATTTTGCATAAATTCAGCATGAATTTGAATTTTGCCTTCAGGGAAAAAATTTTCATTATTTCATCTGCGGTATGGTGCATGTCCCGACTTCGTATCTTAATTATAAAAAATTTAAAAAAGCGCCCTGCACTGTTTTCAATGCTTTTCTAATGGGTGTTTAAAATTGGACTTTGGGGTCGATATATCCTATATCCTCTTTCCTATATAGTATGTAAGAAGCAGCTATTTATTATGATATGTATTGTGATATAAATGGTTGTTTGCCGTGTTGATGCAGGAAGGAGTCCCAAATGAAAGAATGTGCTGCCAACTACTGGAAAGACATTAGCCACTGCTTCACAGAAGAAATGAAGGGGGGTATAGAAATAGGAGCTAATTCCTCTTATAGAACGCTGTCGTACCTTTGCCATAATGATGGAGAACGAATTGAAAGTAAGGACATTAAAACTGAAGTTTTTCTTTTGTGACACCAGTATAATCCTTGCGTCAAAATTATCAAGAGGCTAATTCCGAATACTATTCATCTCATCTCATGCAATGATTTGTCATTTGGCAGCGTTCATCAACAAAGGTGGACCTGAATGCATAATCAAGAAGAAGCTAGACATCGAACGCTGCATAGAGATCTTAAATGCTGAGGTAGCAAATGGAACTGCAATTTGGGAAGGATACCAATGCCCGTGAGTACCTAAAATCTATAATAAAGTTCTACTTTGCTATGTTGATCCATGTCACACTCTTAAAACGTGGCTAACTAGATCAAATATGCAGATATAAACTTGGCATTTGGCAGAGATAAACTATTCAGATATAACAAGAGAGGAAAGATGCACACATCATGCGCACATACACGTGTGGTTGAGGCGTTCTTTATGATTAATGCAATCATGTCAAAAGTTAAATATAAATGGCTTAGTGTAATGTCTAAGAAATGAAAAACGATACGCAAGTAGTGATGCCAAAGAAATATCGATTTTTTGATACACCGATTTATTTCCAAATCAGTTGTAATTACTGAAACAATTGACAGTTATTTAAAACAAACCTCACTTGAATAGTAGTAATATAATCTATATTTTCAAGTTCATTCTTCATCGTAAATTACCCATTTCTTTTCACTTACAAAAATGCTGTGTATGCATAAAGAAAATAGATGTACATATTTACATTAATTTCTTCGTCATAGATAATCCATTTCCCTTAATTTACTAAATGTAGTGTGCGCACAGAAGAAAATTAAATTATATATAGATTATGGATAAAAGTTCTTTTTTGTCACCAGCAAAGTGGCACTCCTGATTAGGCTACATGAACCACTTCTATCATTTTCTTAGCCCTTATGTTCTAAATACCAAACTGTCATGAATATCCTCCCAGTAGTTTCGGAGATGAAACATGAGGACGGACGGACACGACCTTACCATAAGACATTCTATTTTTACTTGTTGTAAAGAAGGCATAATAAGCTACGTTTGTCCCTAATGCTATTCTGATTGGCTGATGATGAGTCTGTCAGATTTCATCAGATAAAAAAAGTCATAAAGATATGTCCTCGTGACTACACAACAACAAGTGTTGTTCTCTATCTGATAAAATTTTATTCGATATCTTACAGATCACAGGAAAAGCACACTATTTATCCCCGTCATATTTGACGGGTAACTGTACTATGTACTAGGATATCATATAGTAGACTACTTCTGTATATCTGTCCTGGCCTAACCATCTGTTGTAGCAATGAAAACCAACAAACCATAGAAACCTAGTTCATTTGCATAGAAGTGACCATCCACAAGGAGACTAAAATCTCCTAACTTTTTACTTAGGTGATAAAGTTTGGTGTTTTGGTTATACATGAGGAGATGTCTCCCGAAAATCAGCTTTGCTCTCCTGAGATACCACTTGGAAAAAACACCTTGCTATTTACATATAGCACGATTTTTGTCTCTTCAGAGATCAAAAAAGTTTTAAAACCTCTGTTACTGTGTATGTGGGGCTGCATTGTGTGCATTTCAGTGAACATGTCGGTTCAAAATACAAAAATTGAAGCTGCTTGTGCAGCAATAATTTTGTTGAGAAGAAAAAAAATGTTTTTCAGTAAATGCACTTTTCTGTGCACTCAAAAGTAGAAAAAAAATTTTCTGCCATCATCTTGAATTAAATTTGGTGTGCATAATTAAAGTGGATAAAATTTGCTACCCACTTTTATTCTGCACACCAAATTTAATTCAAGTTGATGGCAGAAAATTTTATTTTCTACTTTTGAGTGCACATAAAAGTGTGTATACTAAAAAACATTTTAAAAAATATTTTATTTTCTCTATTGTAGTCTTCTTATATTTTAAAGTTGAGTTTTTGGATTATGGAAAATTGCAAAGATTATAAATTGACTTTTCAAAGTTTATTCTTAAATTCTTAAAATATTTGAAGTTCCACTCTAATTCATTATGAAGGCATAAATTTCCCTTAAAACCATTAAAATGTCTTTCATTTCCATTAACAGCATTAAAGGTCTGTTTAAAAGCAATAATGTCGTTACCATGGTTTTTATACATTTCCATTGTTGAACAGAGGAAAAATTCACACTTTTTTCCAATTAAAAGCAGATATTTATGCTAATTCGGTAGGTATTTGAATTCTGCTTTCAAAAATTAAGAACTCTGTTCTTTTAGATAGACAACTGTTCTTTTCCCGAATTCGTATCTCAATTTAAAGTAAATTAAAAATGCATTTTTAGAAAGCCTTGCACGGAATCCCATGCTTTTCTTATGGAGTATTGAAATGGAACATTGGGGTTAAAAAGACCCCTTAAATATGAACTTTTTTGTGATTTTCGATTTTTCTCGTCGGTTGTCATCTGAAATAAGAATGTACCCAAAATTGCAGCACTGTGCCATTTATAGGGGCAGAGATATAAAGCGAGAAAGATTTGAAAGAAACATATATACATATATAAACATATAACAGAGTAAGTTAAATAAAAGTGTGTAATAAAAGGAACAAAAGAAAAATTTGGGTAAAGGATTGGATTGCAAAATGAGAGGAATGTAGTGCTTATGGAAATTTGTTAATTGAGTTGAGAAGAGAAGTTGCGGAATTTTATCAAAATTTCGTCTGCAGATGAATTCAATTTGTTGTTGGATAAAAATCACACCCAAAATTCAAAAGCAAGACACTTTAATGTGGGAGGCGATTTCACCAGGGGAGCGACTAGCATTAACATTACGTTATTTAACCAAAGGTAATGTGAAATATTTTTAATTTTCATGAAAAAAAACATCAAATATGTGAAAAACACCTAATTTCACAATAAAATGCAGAAATAAAACACAAAATACTCATTTACTTTTTGTTCTATTCTTCCAGATGACATGTAACAAATTGAACACACAGCGACAAAGTGAACACACAAAAATCTCGCAAGAGACAAAAAAATAACAAATCGGCTTTGAAACTTATTGATCCCCCAAGAGATTCGATTTTTTTCAATTTTTACTGTTTAGCACTGCACTCTCCCGGAGACTAACATTTTCCTCTGGAGATCAAGTCTCTCGGGAGATTTTCCAACTCTCCGCACTGTTTACACAGCTCTCTTAATAAAGAGATAAAAATTTTCAAAAGATAAAAAGAGATAAAATCTTCTCGTGGACGTCCACTTTAATATTTTAGCATATTAATTGATGTATTTTGCCATTCGCTAAAATAAAACCAATTACAACATTGTAACTATTATTTGTTCATTAGCATTTTTGTACTTAATTTAATCCACCGCTAAGTTTAAATTCATTTTAAACTATGTTGTTTCATATTTTTATGTATGACAGATATGCATGAATTAGGTATTAAATTAAAATTGAAATAAAAAGTTAATGAAACCAACTATATGCACAAAAAAGTAAACAATAAATATAAAATTCACGTAATTGAGTGTTCCAGAGAGTAAAAATATTTTTGGGCGAATAGAAATTGTATGACAAAGATATACATTATGCTATACAATTCTTATGTGCCCAAATTTATTTTTAATTTATGGAACATTTAATTTTGTCCCTCTCTCCTTTCTTTCTTCCTCTCTCTCCTTCACTATCGTTTATTAAAACATTCAAAGCGTGCTTTCCATGCATATTGAGACCACATTACAATCTTGAGGTTTAACAATGACATGGTCGGCAAAACAACATATCGTCAAAAAGCATATATTTTCCAATAAATATGATTTAAACTTGCAACTTGTGCGATTTCGAATCATAGGCGAAATGTGATGATAAGAATAAGAAAAATAATTTATTTATGTTTGAAATGGTACAGGTCCGAAGATGGTAGGTCAATTATTTCTAATTTTTATTTGCAAAAGAGTAAAAGCCTAAGTCGAAAAATCGATTTTTACATGTTATCTTATGGGAAATAGAAATTATCTACTGAAGCCGAACTCGGGTCAATTTTGAGGATTTTTTTCGTATATGGCTTTTAATATAAGAATAAATCATTCCTACCAAATTTTAATCTTCTACCTACTCGGAAAGTGTGTTAAATACCATTACAGTCAGTCGTAAATAGTTTTTGATTCTCCCACTCTTTTATCAAGCTTTTTTATGAGCGGCGCCACACTCGAGAGTGAGGGACAAACGTAGCTTATTATATAATAAGATATATTCTTTTATCTGTTTTAACATTCATTCAATATAATGTTCTGTTTCTTTTCTCTTATGAAATGCAGCATGCGCATACAGGTAAATTAAATGTATTTACCCACCACAATTCAGCAGTTGTAATAATATAAATTTTCTTTCCATTTGAAGGAACGTAAGATGGCTATTTGAGTTTGCGTAATTGATTGATGGGTTTTGTCATTCGGAAAATAGATGAGCGATTACTACATTTAAAGTTGAATCGAATAAAATAAGATTGGGTTTGTTAAAATTGGATAATAACACAATTTTTGTTCCAGTCATACTGATGAGCTTACATTCTAGTAGTCGAATAAAATGATTAATGCACTCCACAGGATAATGAATAAGTTTGAAAAGTGCATTGTGGGCAGTCTGAAACAATGCAGAGATCCAACACCTGCTGACATAGTGAATGGCCTCTTCCAAGCCGTGAATATTAATACGCCTTGCACAACAATTAGCGAAGAAAATGCAGCACCAAGTGGTTCCAGCAAATTCGGTGAAGATCAGTTGGAAACGGTCTCCAGGGAACCATTGTGGTAAGATAACAGCCCTCTGTTAATTTTAGAATAAACACATTTAATGCAAAATGGGAGAGAAATATATATATATATATATATATATAACAACTTACGGAAAAGGAAAGGTAGAATGAATATATGGATGTCAACAAGGTGTTGGGATGAGGAAACCCAGTGAGCACTCACCAATCAGACGACTTCAGGTTGGCGGGGCCCCGGGGATGTCGAAGCGACACACGTAAAATAACACAAAAACATCACAGACGTAAAGCTTTCGGAACTACTCCTTCTTCAGCTACAGAGAGAGAACTCTCTCTGTAGCTGAAGAAGGAGTAGTTCCGAAAGCTTTACGTTTGTGATGTTTCTGTGTTTTTGTGTTATTTTACGTGTGTCGCTTCGACATCCCCGGGGCCCCGCCAACCTGAAGTCGTCTGATTGGTGAGTGCTCACTGGGTTTCCTCATCCCAACACCTTGTTGACATATATATATATATATATATATATATATATATATATATATATATATATATATATATATATATATATATCATAGGTAGTCTGTCCGTAGACAGGTCCGTGATTATTCTTGGTTAAACCTGGTTCTCCATATACTCCTATTTTCCACTGTCCTCTTTATATCTTGATAACTCTCTTTCCCTTTCAAATCGTCTATCAGCTGAAACCTTTTCCTACCTCTTTCCCTTTTCCCATCTAGTTTTCCTTCTAACACATCTTTAATCATACTCTCTCTCCTCAGGTAATGTCCAACCCAGTTAGCCTTCCTCTTTCTGATAGTCTGTATAATCATTCGCTTCTCTCCTATTCTTCGTAGCACTTCATCGTTTTTCATCCTATCTGTCCATTTTATCTTCAGCATTCTCCTCCAAGTCCACATTTCAAAGCTTTCCAAGTATTTGATGTCATTTTTCCTTAGCGTCCATGTTTCTGCCCCATACAATGCTATACTCCATACGTAGCATTTTATCAACTTCTTGCGGATATCTTCCCTTATATTCCCTGTAAGTAGTTTTTTTCCTGAAAGCCGCTTTTGCTTTTCCTATTCTAGTTTTGATCTCATCCGTACATTTTGCCTCTCGTGTTATGATACTTCCAAGGTATTTATATTCTGAAACTTGTTCTAATGGCTTTCCCCCAATAGTTATGTTCAGATTCTCTTCTTTACCCGATATTCGAATGACCTTGGATTTTTCTGTATTTATTTCCATACCGTATTTTCTACCTGTTATCACTAGCCTATTTATCATTTTTTGTAGCTCCTCTTCCTTTCTTGCTAGAAGTACTTGATCATCTGCGTATTTCACTGTTCTTATAATCCTTCCTCCAATTTTGAAATCCCTTGTGCCTTCTAAAGCTTCTTGCATTAGACTTTCTCCATATATATTGAATAGATATATATATATATATATATATATATATATATATATATATAATGCATAAAATGTGTTTATTCCAATTCAATATATATGTGTGTGTGTGTGTGTGTGTTTGCGCGGGCAATTCGCGATGTGACCAAATTGTTTTGGGCGAACTTAGATATTGCAGCTCTCACATACTATATCTGTCCCGAATTTGTTCCGGTTTTTAGTGTTCTGTCTCGGTATCTACAACATATAAATAGCATTGAAGTCACCACATTCTATTTCATAAACATCTTATAGTTTTATCCAAATTCTTCAATTATTCTTGTATTCTTGACTACCGTATTAATACGGCATTTCACTGAACCAACTTCACGAAAAATAAAGATTGCTGAAGTTCTTATAACTAAAAGGTAAATCCTGATATTCGCCACACTTCTGTTGTGTAATTATCATCCTAGTTCGATTTATTTCTTTCAAATGAAATATTATCGTCTAAGAGAGTAGCATTTAATCAAATAACAAACAATTCTTCATGCCATTCGAAAAAATTACAAAAGGTTCATTTTTCACAAATTGTTTTTCGAAAGAGAGTGAAAATTCAATAATAGCCATTCGCTTAATTATATTTGCAGGACGACAACCATAGAAACAGCAGAGGTGGAATGGCTGTAATCAATGGGAAGATTTGAGATTGAAAGTAGTAAACATGAGGTTTGATAAGAGCAACGCTTCACCTAGACCAGCACTCTCCGACCGGTTTTAGAGGTCAAACAAACTTGTGGGAAACAGATGACCTTGTTAATATTACAATTACTTAATATATGGAGAATATTTAGCACTTCATTCTTATACAAATTTGATATATTTTGCTTCAAGCTATTTTACTTTCAATAATTTTTGTATTTTCTATTGATAAATATATTATATAAAAACATAAAGTGGTATGAATGTACTTAAAAAACAAGATGATCCAAACGAAACTTATGATGCCTAATTACCTGATTAAATTACATACCGTGCAGCAATTACCTACATTGGCTTTGACAGCATTAAAACTAAATTGATCACGAGTATTTGTGTGGCAGAAATAATGCGTGTATATACTAGGCTATACTGAATCTGTGTCCAACAATAGTCGTGTCAATAGCAACTCGAAATGAGTGATAAAAACTGCAAAAATGCCAGTATTTAAGCAAAATTCGTAGAAATACGATCGATAAAGAAAATTCTACGATAACCATTAGAATCGGCATTTCTTTTCTTAGAGAACAGTACAAATCCTGCTCCGATATTACAATTTTAATGTATTTTAACGTTCCAAAGAAAATTACCCTGCACAATGGATTTCAGATTTCCCATGTAAATCAAATGGGAAGGATAGTTCATGGAATCGAACCCAGGACTTTCAATCTTCACAACAAAAACAATCCTCTGGAGCTCGGCCCTGGGAGCAAGTGATTTACACCAAGTGCCATGAAAATCGGTCCATAGATTCAAAAGCTAATACAGGTGATAGATAGATGCACAACAAAGAAACTATAAGCCTATTTACATTCTGGAAAATAATCTAATAAACATACCATAATAAAAACTGTTAATCAAAAGTTAAACTTTCAGCGTGACACTTGGCAAAAATTTCTTTCTGTGATTTTGAAAATCTAACTTCTGATATCATGTATATCTCTCTACTATGGTTGATCAAGGTTTCAAGCAAAAGAACAACAAAACATCATGACCCGAATATATCTTTCTGTCTCCTTAAAATATCTTCCCTTTCCATGAAGCTTTAATAAACATATTAACATCATTTTAGAGCAAGGAATAAATTCTGCAGAATGATGTAACAGAAATAACGCTGGAGAAATGTTATATTTTTGATCTAGCGATTCTTTTTCTAGTCTTTTGTAATTAGTCAAATAATAGAAAACCATTTAAAACGTACCTCCATTGAATTGAGCAGTTGTAATGTTTACGTCCACGTTCTTTTCTTCGTTGAAGATGATCAATTTCCTTCTTTTTACAAAATGCTGCATGCATGCGTAATTAGATTAAACGTATTTTTGTAATTAATGCAATCTGATTTACTTCCCTTATTGCAAAGATTGTTTATGCTGACAAGAATTAAGTATTGATGTATGAATTTTTCTAAATTCGAAGTGAATTTCGAACTTCTCTTTCGATTTTCTTGATCAAGGCTACTCCTATGACAAAAATGTAATGGAAAAAATATATTGTAGCTAGTTAGTTACTTTTATTTAAAGATTTTTCGATATGACTATAATTTTAGGAGCTATGAGGAAAGTTCGATTTTTGTTTCCAGTAAATTGGCGCCCCTGATTGGGTTATGCGAACCATTGCTGCCATTTTCACTTTGGCATTGGCTATTAGGCCTTAAATTCCGAATTTCATGAAAAGGCATTCAATAGAAGCAGAGAACAAACATGCAGATGGACGGACGGATGGATGAACAGACAGAACAAAGCTCACACACGCCTAAAAATTAAGAACAAGCATTTTAAAATAAAAATATTCAAAAAAGTACTTACCATTTATAAAGGCGTTATTTGTGTGCATATATTGCAGGGCGTGCCAGTTGGTTGAGTAGCATAAGTTGTACGGGCTGAAGGTGTATGCAAGATTGGAATGATACAGGGGCAAAGAAGTATTACAATTAGAGTGGCATTAAATATTTGGGGTAGTTGTGTATGCCTAGCGGCACACGTAGCAGCAGAAATTCAAGTGAAAGTTGGCTGCATACGTTGAAAGGGCCAGTGACGTGTACATTGGGACACACAAGTTTCAGGGGCATTAATGTGTGTTGGGTTGCATACAATTTAGAGGCCCTCAGGTGTACGATTGGTCCCATAAGTTACAGGGGCAGCCGAGTTTACGCTCTCCCTTATGTTTCAGGGGAACCCGAGTGTGAGTTGGGTCATATACGTTTCAGGGACAGTCAAGTGCCGGTTGGGTCACATAAGTGTTAAGGTGGCCATACATGCTACGGTTTGCCGGAAGGTTTGATTCCAGGAAGGGACACCTCCCGGCAAGCCGGAGCGTGTGTGGGGAATTTGGCTGGAAGGGATGGCCGAAAAACGAGCCTCCAGGCGAGTCTTCAAATTTTGCCAAGAGGCAAGCCTCAAGGTTTTCAAGCCAGAGCGTGTGTGGGTGGCATGAGGGAAGAGGGCAGGTTTTAACCAGTTTACTTAGATCCTCGTGCGGTGTGAGTTCCTAGTTTTTGTCACTCGTGTGATTTGAGTTTAGTGTTTGTGACTTGGTATTTTTGTTGCTTGTTATTTTTGTTGCTTGTTATTTTTGTTTTTTGTTATTTTGGTTGCTTGTTATTTTTGTTGCTTGTTATTTTTATCATGGCTGATATGAGAACCTGGCCACATGAATTCATCACTGAATTCATAGAATTATACTATACCTTGTTTTTATGAAGTAAAGAGCAAGCAGTATTCCAATAAACAATTAAAAACAGCTGCTTATTCAAAGCTAGATGATAAAATGCACGAAGTAGATCGCAGCTCAACAAAGGACGGCGTGGTAAAGAAAATAAATAACATAAGAAGTTCGTATAGGAAAGAAGTGAAAAATATTGAAATGAGCAAAAGAAGCGGTGCTGGTGGAGATAGTTAGGAACCATCTCTATGGTACTTCCATATGCTGGATTTCTTATATGACCAGGAGATCCCCAGAGAAAGCAAGTTGAATATGACAGCAGACGAGGTAGATACAGAGGAGGAAAAGGAGGTAAGTAAATAAAATTATATGTTTGTATTTTTTAACATCAATTAATTTTTTACTTTAGTCATTATTGTATTTGCATTCATTCCTTACAAATTCATTTATGTATTTTTAAAATATTCCAAAAATAAGTTTCGCACTTGATTTCCCTCTTCACTGCTGCTTCTGTTATGTCCTCCTCGTAGTGGAGTAAATATTTCCGAGCTGCTTAATCCGGATCCATCGTCAGATACATCATTATAATTCAAAAATTCATTGCAGTAGGTGCGGGGACATTTTCTGCGTAAAAAATTGTGTAGCGCACAAGCAGCCATCACTATAGACTAATTTCTAATGAAACACCAATTGATGTATGAAACACATGAAATCGATTGGCCAAAATTACGAACGCATTTTCTATAATTCGTCTAGCGCAGCTTAAGCACTTATTGAAACCTCCTCATATTCGTCATTTTCTTCATCTTCACTGTCATCATCACTGCTTTCTGATTCTGTCAAAGAAAATTAACAATGTTTTTATTGTAGGTAACAGGGACAGGTTAATTGTAATTTATAATTATGTTGCAGTCTGTTAGTAATATAACTCCCTCTCAAGCCATAAGTAAAATATAGAGAAATACATATATAGCTAAATCATGGCTTTTTATCAGAGAATGATGTAGTGAGCAATAAAAAAATATAATTGTTGCACAGATTTGTCAAACTTTGAACTATGTAATGGATGAGGTTGGGTGGTAAAATGTGTCGAAGGATAAAACTAGGAAATAATGTAAGATGACTAACCTTCCATTCTGAACTCAATCCGCAAGTTATGGAGTACAGCCATTGCCACTATCATGGCTTTAGAGGTTTCCAGGATCCCTGTGAGGCCTCTGTACAATGATCGAAATGTCATTTTCCAAACACCAAATAGCCTCTCAACTGTGTTTTTGGTTTGAATGTGGGCTGCATTGTCTGCTTCTGACTGTAATGATCATTGGTATAAATTACTCATTCACATACACTAAGCTCAATATATATGCCCATATAATGACTATTTGAGGTTTACCTGAGGATTTTGCATGGGTGTCAGTAAATATGGACGACAAGCATAACCACTGTCACCCAACAGGAGTCCTTTTTAGTTGCCACTTTCAAATTTCCTTTTCAAATTCGACTCGTTAAATATTCTTGAGTCATGTGTGCTGCCTCTCCATCGTGCCACAATATTTTTTATCTTCAAATTGTCAGCTGCAACCACCTATTTCATAATAATTTAAGTTACATTTTAATGGTCTATTTCAATGAATGAAAAATCAAGTAAATATACATATACCTACATCTTACAATGATACTTACTTGCACATTTATGCTGAAGTAATTCATCATGTTGATGAATGTTTGAGCATTTGGTCCACCTGGATTTTTAATTTTAATATGGGTGCAATAAATACATCCCACAACTTTAGGAAATCTTCTTAGTCTATAAAATGCTGCCATTTCAGCTCTTTGTTCTGTATCAGAATCAGGAAATGTAATAACATCAGCTCTGAGTCCTACCAAAGCCACAGAAATGTTTTTAATTATCCGGCTCATTGTGGGCTGACTTATGCCATGGAGTTCTCCAATTCCTTCCTGGTAAGCTCCCTTTGCAAAAAGGCGAAGGGAAGCCAGGAGTTGAAGGCGGGGCAAAATAGGTAGCCCACTGTTGCCCATAGCTCCTTGGCCTAGGTTATTCCCAATCATATCTAACAGTTTCTCAGCTCCAGCTTTCAAGAACCTATATCGACGCCTAAAAAGTTTATCGGAGTATTTCCTGAAGGGATCCTGATACTGCAAATACACTTTTATAGCGCGATTTACTCCAATTTCCCCCAATTCCCGTAACTTCAATGCTTCTTCCAAGTCTTCAAAATCAGACAGCCATTTCAAATATTATTGAATTTTGAAAGTGAAATAAAATATAATAAACAACAACAATTACCTATGCGGGATAAATAAACTAACAATGCGCTAACTAATTTCATAAAAACGAAATTGCACTACCCTACTCTACTTTGAAGCTAAATTACACTAACTTAACAAAAATGAATTAAACCAAAATGAAATAACTAAAGATGTATCGTAATAATAAACTAAATTAATTAAATCTATCATTCACTATAGTTATTTCAAAACAAATTAAACTATTAAGAAAATGGTGTAAACAACCACGAAAAATATACCTTAGCTTCTACAATTACAACAAAATATAAAAATAAACAATAAGATGAAGAATGCGGTCAACCAACAATACGATAAATAAATTGATAAGAACGAAACTAAACTGACCTACTCTGAATCTACTAACTAAAAATGAGACACTACTAAAGAATTAACCTAAACTACCTTAATTACCTATGAAATACGTACATATATATTCAAAGCAAATGATCACCTAAAAAGCACGACAACACTTTGAAAGCTGGAGAGGAGTACTCACTAGTCACACGCTTAAACACCGGCATCGTTTGTTTAGCGAGCGAGTGACTAAGGTAGTAGATGAATAAGCTAAATCACCCTTAGTAATGTGCTACTAAAAATATGGCATACAGACCAGCGCGCTACTAAGAGGGTTTAGTAAGCCTTAGTAGCTTACTAACAAATCTATGAATACGGCCGTTAGGGGATGCACTTGCCCCAACTCACCTTATATCTTGCATGACTGGAAAGTAGTACATATAGATAATGAAGAAATAGTATGTGCAGTGTTTTTAGACCTCAAAAGAGCATTTGAAATGGTAGATAGTAGAAGGCTGTTATACAAATTACAGAGGTATGGACTTGGTGGGATAGTGTTTAAATGGATTGACCATTATCTCACAGAGAGATATCAGGAGGTAAAGTGTGAGGATACCCGATCAATAGTGAGAAAGGTGGAATATGGAGTTCCACAGGGTAGTTTGCTGGGTCCATTGCTATTCATTTTGTACATTAATGATCTGGTCAAGTATATGCAACATAGCCGATATCACTTATTTGCTGATGATACTATTATTTATGCTGCAGAAAGGGATGTTAACAATTTAATAAAGTCCATTAATGAAGACTTCATGGTAGAGAAAAGTCGGATAATATCATAGAGTAAGGATATAGATAGAGCGATTTTGGTCTACTGCGCATGAGCTCAACATTGGAAACCGGTGACCACGTGACTTGAGGCACGCTGTCGAAGCAACCCGTACGTTGTGGTTGAGTTTTTAATTTATTGAGTTATTTAAGCATTCCATATTACGCAATATGGTTACTTCCTGTTGTGCATATAATTGCAAAGAAAGATATGTGAAAGGAGGACCAATTACATTCCATAGGTAAGTTTAATGAAAAAGATAAATGTCTGAGACGCGTAAGGATGAGATTCTTAAAATAAGTTGTATTGATGCAGTTGTAATAGTGTTTCTGAACTTATTGGAATATTATGGCTAAATAATTTGCTTGTGTAATCAAGTACTTTTAATGGATAATTGTGTTTTTCTTTTAATATGTATTCATATAAGAGCATGAAGTACGTACAAATAGTATATAATCTTGCCGAGAAATATTTACTTAATTTTGTGCTTATAATACCGCATTTAAAAATACTTTAAGTGTATCATAATTTAATTAATATGTTCCCAGCTCTTTTAAACACAAGTAAGTATCTTACTAGAAATGTATCTTTATGAAATTTAACTATTATTCAAGAATTATTTAGATATGTTTCGCTTCTCTATTTTTATTTCTAATCATTTCTCTAATAATATATTTTTCCGTCTTTTTTGCTCTTCGCGCGCTATTCCCGCGATCTTTATGCGCACTTCGCACCTTTCATAATTTGTCTTCAGCCAATCTGAAAATCTAGATTTTCAAATAGTATTGCAAATGTCATATAAAGTGTTGGTTTGTATTTTCTCAGTATAATTCGAATATTGTCCTTCTATTACTATATAAACCTTTGGTTATACGATATATTTTGTAAAAATAATCCTATTGATTTCTACTGTAGTAGATGAAGATGAAATTCATGTTATAAGCCTTTATTTTTCATTCAATTTTGTATGCCGGTCCATGGATGTTACCCGCGCTCTGGGTGAGGGACTCTCCCATGTTCTAAGAAACCGCATCTCAAGGATCATTGACCCTGGGGCAAATATGAGTGAGAGAACGGTATCAAAAATAAAAGAATAGAAACCCTTTTCCAATATTTATTCTTGTGGATCACTACAACTAACTGCTTAGAACCCAACTCTGGAATGCGGTCTCCGTCCTATCTCCTTCTCACTCGGTAGCATCTGCTTGTGCTCCCTTTGCTTCCACGGCACAGCAAAGAGAAATTGACACATGCTCGCGTGGGTTTCCCTTTTCATTTTCAGGGGAAGGAGAATGTCCCGCTAAGTTTGGTGGCGCAGTTCGCAGTAGTCTCGGTGGCCCTAAGGATTTTCCTCCCCTTCTAGCGTTTGTGGAGTGAGGACACCGTCGCAGACCACCCTCGATCCCTTCACACAAACCCACGAGGGCAATATTTAGAGGTAGTGGGGGTGAGAATGCCTGTGGAGAGGGATAGAAAGAACCGCGGTACAAACGACGGGATGAAACGTCCGTGACAAGGACAATGGAACGTTATCGTGGCGCCCCAACCCCATGTTTTTATCCCTTTCCCAGGTCAATACTCCTAGGGTTTCTCCCTGAGCGTATATCTCAAGTATGTTTACCGTTACGAATATTCACGCCAAATTTGGCGGCAATACAGAATTGCTTTCGAAACAGCTTCAAAGCTTACTTAGTTATTCGTTGTCCTCTCGAGCGAACACGTCTAGCATTCTCACATCTACGTTTTACTGACAGCATTATCATACTATCATTAGAGATTTTATTGCTTCAAAGTCCTTATCTTCTTTTGACTGCTGAGGCAATCTCGATTATTGGCTGTTCCGCTCGTTCTCTTTCCCCAAATTGGGGAATGACGTGTCGGCGATGTACTTCAGATCTTTCGTGAGCAGCCAAATATCTAGGATTGTAATATGTAAAACATGTATTGCACAGATTTTCTAATTCGGCGCGTTGGCGATCTGACCGTTCTCTTTCCCCAAATTGAGGAATGGCATGACGACGATGAACATTAGATCTCTCATGTGCATCCAAATATTGAGGATCGTAATATACTAAACACGTATTACACAAAACACGATTCTCCATCTTTTAACAGAAAAACTGGCTTAAAAAAATTTCTACTCTTATATACTTTTCACAACACAAAGCGCGAAAGTTTTTGATTGGGTACAAAATTTCGGCGCGGAAAATATTTCATTTATTCGAAGCTGAGCTGCTCAAATTATCTAAAACCGCAATCGGATGGAAGGTCACAACACTCGCTGTGAAGCGCATTTGCCGGAAGTATTATCTAAACCACAATCGTATGAAAGGTCGCTGCAAAATTTCTCGAAGCAAGCTCCGCTCAAATCTAAAACCACAATCAAATGGAAGGACACGCGCGCACTTGCCGGAAGTATTATCTAAACCGCAATCGTATGAAAGACCACTGCAAAATTTCTCGAAGCTCCACTCAAATCTAAAACCGCAATCAAATGGAAGGACACGCTGTGAGGCGCACTTGCCGGAAGTATTATCTAAACCGCAATCGTATGAAAGGTCGCAAACGAAATTTCTCGAAGCATTCGTGTGGAAAGTTACAACGCCTGCTACGCTTACCGGAAGTTCTATCTTATATATAACTACTATATAACCGCCATTTTTTAAATGGCCTGCTATTATCACCCCTGTTGCCAGCATAATAAGTATCTCTGCCTCTGCACAAGCTGCTGGACCGAAGACGCACAGTGCCCTTATTCTTTCGAACCAGCATTACTCTCTTCTTCATTACTTTCCCTTCTGCTCTCTTCACCTCTTTCACCGCCGTCGCCATCACCGCTACCACCGTCGCCATCACCGCTGCCGCTACTACTTCCATCTCTACCACCACCGCCTCAAACAGTAAGTTATATTTTTTCTTTTTTAAATGTTTTAAATAAACGTTTTAAAAATCGTCATTACCAAAGCATTTTTACTTACTTTATAGAATGGATCTAACGTGTTATGAGAAGATGCCGTTGTGGCCCAATGAGCGTCAACATCCTATTGGGCCATTTAGAAATAACTTTTATATAAATAATGCAAGCGTGTTTGAGCGCTTCGATATACCGGTAAAAACGATTTTTAAAAATATTTTTTTATTTATCAACCCTTCTTATATTTACTTCTTTTTCAATTTATCTTCTAGATGCAGCCATTAAAGGCAAAGATTAACAGTTTAAAAGAGGATACGTTTCGGGAAGATTACCGATTTGGAGGAGGGTGCATCGTATCCTATTCAAGAATTCGCTAAAATGACGACCCGATTTGGACCAGCAATTATAGCGAATATCGTCATGCCAGATGGGGGGAAGAAAAGGATCTTCCTCCCAAAACGATATCTGGCGATAACGGATGGGGAGATGACCCATTATAATAGTGCTCCCAATGTTGAGCAACTTTTCCTTGAGAGAAAAGGAAATTCTGTTGTAATTTTTTGAATAAAAAATGTGAAAAAGAAATATCTTTTTTATTAAAACCTATATATCCCTATTGCGCATGCGTCATAAATCTAGAAAATCATATTTAATAAGTTGAGCGAGCTTTTTAGTATTTCATTACAAAGCAAACGATGGAGCCGCCAACAGTAACAGAAACGCCTCCTTCAGAACAGAGCAATCTTTCAAAAAATTCAGAAGGCAATCTTTCAGAACAAGGTAAATTCCATAATTTCATCCGATTTCAATAGAATAAAGTTTAATATCTTTTTTCTATAAATCTTTTTCTGTTTTTTTATAGATAGAATAAAGTTTAAAGAACTTCTAATCATACATAAAGTTGGAAATGCTATTCGAACCTATGAGAAACGTGGTTGGAAAAAAATGCCGTATGAAGACCTTCAATATGTGTACCTCTAAATTTGCCAGTAATATGATCGTGATCTCTTACGCAATCGCTCCCCAATTCTCCCCCACAAATATGACAAATAGTTGTCGATTTGAATGCATTTTCCTCATCTGGAGTCATAGCAGAAATTGGTATTACGTTTTTATAAACCCCCCTAACAAGTTCTGCAACTTCTTTTATATATTTTACAAAAATTTCTGCTGCATCACGCCCCCGATACAGAACGGGCTCAAAAACATCATTAGTCGAAACAAGAAAAAAGCAAAATGACATTACGTCATGTTTTTGAAGTAATTTTGAATAAGAATGGTTAGATAAAGGAGTGCAAGTTTGAATTTGCGAAAGAATACATTCAAAATCGGCATATACTACAAATGGAACATGCATGGCGGCCCAAAAACTCTTAAATTTTACCCATTTGTCCTCATCTGTGGTAGGAAGAATAATTTTTGAAGGAGCATATATATTGCAATCACGTTTATGCTCTGTAAGTTTTTCTTTGCTATGGTAATGAATAAAACATCTTTTGCAAACAAAAATTTTATTACGATGTTTAGTCATTTGATTATGAATTAATCTCTCAAAATTTTTAATGTAACAAAAATGCTTCTTTTCATCTTCGGAAAAAACAAAAGATCGCGATGGTCTTCAAGTTCCTCGTCCGCCACTTTAAAGAGGATACACATTATTTTTCTCGTCTAAACCAAAAACATTTATAGAGATATTATTACATTTTTCAAATTTTGAAATTTCATTAAGCTGCGTTGGGTAAGTAATACAATCCCAATTATACCCTTTTCTAAATTCATCATTATCATAAGATGCGACCCGCTGCGGGTCTCTAATTATATTTTTTGCCCATATAGAATATTTAAAACAGTACATATCAAAATTTTGCACGTTTATTACGGAATGGGTAAGCTTAATTTTTGCTGGAAGATCAATAAATGTGGCCCCTCTTAAAGGAGTGTACTTATTAATTCTTAACTCCAGACCAGCAATCTCGCTCAAAGACCACCCCGATTCTTTCGCTTGATGTTCAGATTTTTCCTTCATTAATTTACCAAAAAGCTCAATCAAAATATCATATATATTATCATTTAATAAAATTCTCACATTTTTTGTTTTGAACCATCAATCCTCCTCTTTTCTTCCATCCTCATCCCCTTTTACAAATTTTGCCTTCACTAAAATATTAATTTTAAGAGCTGCGTTATTTAATTGTTCTCTGATTTTTGCGTAAATAATTTCCTTAGTAAAATCTAAAAATAATGGTAAGTCTTTATACACTTCATTTCCACTTACCCAATAGGTTTTTAATCTATTTTTGACTGCTGAGGCAATCTCGATTATTGGCTGTTCCGCTCGTTCTCTTTCCCCAAATTGGGGAATGACGTGTCGGCGATGTACTTCAGATGTTTCGTGAGCAGCCAAATATCTAGGATTGTAATATGTAAAACATGTATTGCACAGATTTTCTAATTCGGCGCGTTGGCGATCTGACCGTTCTCTTTCCCCAAATTGAGGAATGGCATGACGACCATGAACATTAGATCTCTCATGTGCATCCAAATATTGAGGATCGTAATATACTAAACACGTATTACACAAAACACGATTCTCCATCTTTTAACAGAAAAACTGGCTTAAAAAAATTTCTACTCTTATATACTTTTCACAACACAAAGCGCGAAAGTTTTTGATTGGGTACAAAATTTCGGCGCGGAAAATATTTCATTTATTCGAAGCTGAGCTGCTCAAATTATCTAAAACCGCAATCGGATGGAAGGTCGCTGCAAAATTTCTCGAAGCAAGCTCCGCTCAAATCTAAAACCACAATCAAATGGAAGGACACGCGCGCACTTGCCGGAAGTATTATCTAAACCGCAATCGTATGAAAGACCACTGCAAAATTTCTCGAAGCTCCACTCAAATCTAAAACCGCAATCAAATGGAAGGACACGCTGTGAGGCGCACTTGCCGGAAGTATTATCTAAACCGCAATCGTATGAAAGGTCGCAAACGAAATTTCTCGAAGCATTCGTGTGGAAAGTTACAACGCCTGCTACGCTTACCGGAAGTTCTATCTTATATATAACTACTATGTAACCCCCATTTTTTAAATGGCCTGCTATTATCACCCCTGTTGCCAGCATAATAAGTATCTCTGCCTCTGCACAAGCTGCTGGACCGAAGACGCACAGTGCCCTTATTCTTTCGAACCAGCATTACTCTCTTCTTCATTACTTTCCCTTCTGCTCTCTTCACCTCTTTCACCGCCGTCGCCATCACCGCTACCACCGTCGCTATCACCGCTGCCGCTACTACTTCCATCTCTACCACCACCGCCTCAAACAGTAAGTTATATTTTTTCTTATTTAAACGTTTTAAATAAACGTTTTAAAAATCGTCATTACCAAAGCATTTTTACTTACTTTATAGAATGGATCTAACGTGTTATGAGAAGATGCCGTTGTGGCCCAATGAGCGTCAACATCCTATTGGGCCATTTAGAAATAACTTTTATATAAATAATGCAAGCGTGTTTGAGCGCTTCGATATACCGGTAAAAACGATTTTTAAAAATATTTTTTTATTTATCAACCCTTCTTATATTTACTTCTTTTTCAATTTATCTTCTAGATGCAGCCATTAAAGGCAAAGATTAACAGTTTAAAAGAGGATACGTTTCGGGAAGATTACCGATTTGGAGGAGGGTGCATCGTATCCTATTCAAGAATTCGCTAAAATGACGACCCGATTTGGACCAGCAATTATAGCGAATATCGTCATGCCAGATGGGGGGAAGAAAAGGATCTTCCTCCCAAAACGATATCTGGCGATAACGGATGGAGAGATGACCCATTATAATAGTGCTCCCAATGTTGAGCAACTTTTCCTTGAGAGAAAAGGAAATTCTGTTGTAATTTTTTGAATAAAAAATGTGAAAAAGAAATATCTTTTTTATTAAAACCTATATATCCCTATTGCGCATGGGTCATAAATCTAGAAAATCATATTTAATAAGTTGAGCGAGCTTTTTAGTATTTCATTACAAAGCAAACGATGGAGCCGCCAACAGTAACAGAAACGCCTCCTTCAGAACAGAGCAATCTTTCAAAAAATTCAGAAGGCAATCTTTCAGAACAAGGTAAATTCCATAATTTCATCCGATTTCAATAGAATAAAGTTTAATATCTTTTTTCTATAAATCTTTTTCTGTTTTTTTATAGATAGAATAAAGTTTAAAGAACTTCTAATCATACATAAAGTTGGAAATGCTATTCGAACCTATGAGAAACGTGGTTGGAAAAAAATGCCGTATGAAGACCTTCAATATGTGCACCTCTAAATTTGCCAGTAATATGATCGTGATCTCTTACGCAATCGCTCCCCAATTCTCCCCCACAAATATGACAAATAGTTGTCGATTTGAATGCATTTTCCTCATCTGGAGTCATAGCAGAAATTGGTATTACGTTTTTATAAACCCCCCTAACAAGTTCTGCAACTTCTTTTATATATTTTACAAAAATTTCTGCTGCATCACGCCCCGATACAGAACGGGCTCAAAAACTTCATTAGTCGAAACAAGAAAAAAGCAAAATGACATTACGTCATGTTTTTGAAGTAATTTTGAATAAGAATGGTTAGATAAAGGAGTGCAAGTTTGAATTTGCGAAAGAATACATTCAAAATCGGCATATACTACAAATGGAACATGCATGGCGGCCCAAAAACTCTTAAATTTTACCCATTTGTCCTCATCTGTGGTAGGAAGAATAATTTTTGAAGGAGCATATATATTGCAATCACGTTTATGCTCTGTAAGTTTTTCTTTGCTATGGTAATGAATAAAACATCTTTTGCAAACAAAAATTTTATTACGATGTTTAGTCATTTGATTATGAATTAATCTCTCAAAATTTTTAATGTAACAAAAATGCTTCTTTTCATCTTCGGAAAAAACAAAAGATCGCGATGGTCTTCAAGTTCCTCGTCCGCCACTTTAAATAGGATACACATTATTTTTCTCGTCTAAACCAAAAACATTTATAGAGATATTATTACATTTTTCAAATTTTGAAATTTCATTAAGCTGCGTTGGGTAAGTAATACAATCCCAATTATACCCTTTTCTAAATTCATCATTATCATAAGATGCGACCCGCTGCGGGTCTCTAATTATATTTTTTGCCCATATAGAATATTTAAAACAGTACATATCAAAATTTTGCACGTTTATTACGGAATGGGTAAGCTTAATTTTTGCTGGAAGATCAATAAATGTGGCCCCTCTTAAAGGAGTGTACTTATTAATTCTTAACTCCAGACCAGCAATCTCGCTCAAAGACCACCCCGATTCTTTCGCTTGATGTTCAGATTTTTCCTTCATTAATTTACCAAAAAGCTCAATCAAAATATCATATATATTATCATTTAATAAAATTCTCACATTTTTTGTTTTGAACCATCAATCCTCCTCTTTTCTTCCATCCTCATCCCCTTTTACAAATTTTGCCTTCACTAAAATATTAATTTTAAGAGCTGCGTTATTTAATTGTTCTCTGATTTTTGCGTAAATAATTTCCTTAGTAAAATCTAAAAATAATGGTAAGTCTTTATACACTTCATTTCCACTTACCCAATAGGTTTTTAATCTATTTTTGACTGCTGAGGCAATCTCGATTATTGGCTGTTCCGCTCGTTCTCTTTCCCCAAATTGGGGAATGACGTGTCGGCGATGTACTTCAGATGTTTCGTGAGCAGCCAAATATCTAGGATTGTAATATGTAAAACATGTATTGCACAGATTTTCTAATTCGGCGCGTTGGCGATCTGACCGTTCTCTTTCCCCAAATTGAGGAATGGCATGACGACCATGAACATTAGATCTCTCATGTGCATCCAAATATTGAGGATCGTAATATACTAAACACGTATTACACAAAACACGATTCTCCATCTTTTAACAGAAAAACTGGCTTAAAAAAATTTCTACTCTTATATACTTTTCACAACACAAAGCGCGAAAGTTTTTGATTGGGTATGAAATTTCGGCGCGGAAAATATTTCATTTATTCGAAGCTGAGCTGCTCAAATTATCTAAAACCGCAATCGGATGGAAGGTCACAACACTCGCTGTGAAGCGCATTTGCCGGAAGTATTATCTAAACCACAATCGTATGAAAGGTCGCTGCAAAATTTCTCGAAGCAAGCTCCGCTCAAATCTAAAACCACAATCAAATGGAAGGACACGCTGTGAGGCGCACTTGCCGGAAGTATTATCTAAACCGCAATCGTATGAAAGGTCGCAAACGAAATTTCTCGAAGCATTCGTGTGGAAAGTTACAACGCCTGCTACGCTTACCGGAAGTTCTATCTTATATATAACTACTATATAACCCCCATTTTTTAAATGGCCTGCTATTATCACCCCTGTTGCCAGCATAATAAGTATCTCTGCCTCTGCACAAGCTGCTGGACCGAAGACGCACAGTGCCCTTATTCTTTCGAACCAGCATTACTCTCTTCTTCATTACTTTCCCTTCTGCTCTCTTCACCTCTTTCACCGCCGTCGCCATCACCGCTACCACCGTCGCCATCACCGCTGCCGCTACTACTTCCATCTCTACCACCACCGCCTCAAACAGTAAGTTATATTTTTTCTTTTTTAAATGTTTTAAATAAACGTTTTAAAAATCGTCATTACCAAAGCATTTTTACTTACTTTATAGAATGGATCTAACGTGTTATGAGAAGATGCCGTTGTGGCCCAATGAGCGTCAACATCCTATTGGGCCATTTAGAAATAACTTTTATATAAATAATGCAAGCGTGTTTGAGCGCTTCGATATACCGGTAAAAACGATTTTTAAAAATATTTTTTTATTTATCAACCCTTCTTATATTTACTTCTTTTTCAATTTATCTTCTAGATGCAGCCATTAAAGGCAAAGATTAACAGTTTAAAAGAGGATACGTTTCGGGAAGATTACCGATTTGGAGGAGGGTGCATCGTATCCTATTCAAGAATTCGCTAAAATGACGACCCGATTTGGACCAGCAATTATAGCGAATATCGTCATGCCAGATGGGGGGAAGAAAAGGATCTTCCTCCCAAAACGATATCTGGCGATAACGGATGGGGAGATGACCCATTATAATAGTGCTCCCAATGTTGAGCAACTTTTCCTTGAGAGAAAAGGAAATTCTGTTGTAATTTTTTGAATAAAAAATGTGAAAAAGAAATATCTTTTTTATTAAAACCTATATATCCCTATTGCGCATGCGTCATAAATCTAGAAAATCATATTTAATAAGTTGAGCGAGCTTTTTAGTATTTCATTACAAAGCAAACGATGGAGCCGCCAACAGTAACAGAAACGCCTCCTTCAGAACAGAGCAATCTTTCAAAAAATTCAGAAGGCAATCTTTCAGAACAAGGTAAATTCCATAATTTCATCCGATTTCAATAGAATAAAGTTTAATATCTTTTTTCTATAAATCTTTTTCTGTTTTTTTATAGATAGAATAAAGTTTAAAGAACTTCTAATCATACATAAAGTTGGAAATGCTATTCGAACCTATGAGAAACGTGGTTGGAAAAAAATGCCGTATGAAGACCTTCAATATGTGCACCTCTAAATTTGCCAGTAATATGATCGTGATCTCTTACGCAATCGCTCCCCAATTCTCCCCCACAAATATGACAAATAGTTGTCGATTTGAATGCATTTTCCTCATCTGGAGTCATAGCAGAAATTGGTATTACGTTTTTATAAACCCCCCTAACAAGTTCTGCAACTTCTTTTATATATTTTACAAAAATTTCTGCTGCATCACGCCCCCGATACAGAACGGGCTCAAAAACTTCATTAGTCGAAACAAGAAAAAAGCAAAATGACATTACGTCATGTTTTTGAAGTAATTTTGAATAAGAATGGTTAGATAAAGGAGTGCAAGTTTGAATTTGCGAAAGAATACATTCAAAATCGGCATATACTACAAATGGAACATGCATGGCGGCCCAAAAACTCTTAAATTTTACCCATTTGTCCTCATCTGTGGTAGGAAGAATAATTTTTGAAGGAGCATATATATTGCAATCACGTTTATGCTCTGTAAGTTTTTCTTTGCTATGGTAATGAATAAAACATCTTTTGCAAACAAAAATTTTATTACGATGTTTAGTCATTTGATTATGAATTAATCTCTCAAAATTTTTAATGTAACAAAAATGCTTCTTTTCATCTTCGGATAAAAACAAAAGATCGCGATGGTCTTCAAGTTCCTCGTCCGCCACTTTAAGAGGATACACATTATTTTTCTCGTCTAAACCAAAAACATTTATAGAGATATTATTACATTTTTCAAATTTTGAAATTTCATTAAGCTGCGTTGGGTAAGTAATACAATCCCAATTATACCCTTTTCTAAATTCATCATTATCATAAGATGCGACCCGCTGCGGGTCTCTAATTATATTTTTTGCCCATATAGAATATTTAAAACAGTACATATCAAAATTTTGCACGTTTATTACGGAATGGGTAAGCTTAATTTTTGCTGGAAGATCAATAAATGTGGCCCCTCTTAAAGGAGTGTACTTATTAATTCTTAACTCCAGACCAGCAATCTCGCTCAAAGACCACCCCGATTCTTTCGCTTGATGTTCAGATTTTTCCTTCATTAATTTACCAAAAAGCTCAATCAAAATATCATATATATTATCATTTAATAAAATTCTCACATTTTTTGTTTTGAACCATCAATCCTCCTCTTTTCTTCCATCCTCATCCCCTTTTACAAATTTTGCCTTCACTAAAATATTAATTTTAAGAGCTGCGTTATTTAATTGTTCTCTGATTTTTGCGTAAATAATTTCCTTAGTAAAATCTAAAAATAATGGTAAGTCTTTATACACTTCATTTCCACTTACCCAATAGGTTTTTAATCTATTTTTGACTGCTGAGGCAATCTCGATTATTGGCTGTTCCGCTCGTTCTCTTTCCCCAAATTGGGGAATGACGTGTCGGCGATGTACTTCAGATCTTTCGTGAGCAGCCAAATATCTAGGATTGTAATATGTAAAACATGTATTGCACAGATTTTCTAATTCGGCGCGTTGGCGATCTGACCGTTCTCTTTCCCCAAATTGAGGATTGGCATGACGACGATGAACATTAGATCTCTCATGTGCATCCAAATATTGAGGATCGTAATATACTAAACACGTATTACACAAAACACGATTCTCCATCTTTTAACAGAAAAACTGGCTTAAAAAAATTTCTACTCTTATATACTTTTCACAACACAAAGCGCGAAAGTTTTTGATTGGGTACAAAATTTCGGCGCAGAAAATATTTCATTTATTCGAAGCTGAGCTGCTCAAATTATCTAAAACCGCAATCGGATGGAAGGTCACAACACTCGCTGTGAAGCGCATTTGCCGGAAGTATTATCTAAACCACAATCGTATGAAAGGTCGCTGCAAAATTTCTCGAAGCTCCACTCAAATCTAAAACCGCAATCAAATGGAAGGACACGCTGTGAGGCGCACTTGCCGGAAGTATTATCTAAACCGCAATCGTATGAAAGGTCGCAAACGAAATTTCTCGAAGCATTCGTGTGGAAAGTTACAACGCCTGCTACGCTTACCGGAAGTTCTATCTTATATATAACTACTATGTAACCCCCATTTTTTAAATGGCCTGCTATTATCACCCCTGTTGCCAGCATAATAAGTATCTCTGCCTCTGCACAAGCTGCTGGACCGAAGACGCACAGTGCCCTTATTCTTTCGAACCAGCATTACTCTCTTCTTCATTACTTTCCCTTCTGCTCTCTTCACCTCTTTCACCGCCGTCGCCATCACCGCTACCACCGTCGCTATCACCGCTGCCGCTACTACTTCCATCTCTACCACCACCGCCTCAAACAGTAAGTTATATTTTTTCTTTTTTAAACGTTTTAAATAAACGTTTTAAAAATCGTCATTACCAAAGCATTTTTACTTACTTTATAGAATGGATCTAACGTGTTATGAGAAGATGCCGTTGTGGCCCAATGAGCGTCAACATCCTATTGGGCCATTTAGAAATAACTTTTATATAAATAATGCAAGCGTGTTTGAGCGCTTCGATATACCGGTAAAAACGATTTTTAAAAATATTTTTTTATTTATCAACCCTTCTTATATTTACTTCTTTTTCAATTTATCTTCTAGATGCAGCCATTAAAGGCAAAGATTAACAGTTTAAAAGAGGATACGTTTCGGGAAGATTACCGATTTGGAGGAGGGTGCATCGTATCCTATTCAAGAATTCGCTAAAATGACGACCCGATTTGGACCAGCAATTATAGCGAATATCGTCATGCCAGATGGGGGGAAGAAAAGGATCTTCCTCCCAAAACGATATCTGGCGATAACGGATGGGGAGATGACCCATTATAATAGTGCTCCCAATGTTGAGCAACTTTTCCTTGAGAGAAAAGGAAATTCTGTTGTAATTTTTTGAATAAAAAATGTGAAAAAGAAATATCTTTTTTATTAAAACCTATATATCCCTATTGCGCATGCGTCATAAATCTAGAAAATCATATTTAATAAGTTGAGCGAGCTTTTTAGTATTTCATTACAAAGCAAACGATGGAGCCGCCAACAGTAACAGAAACGCCTCCTTCAGAACAGAGCAATCTTTCAAAAAATTCAGAAGGCAATCTTTCAGAACAAGGTAAATTCCATAATTTCATCCGATTTCAATAGAATAAAGTTTAATATCTTTTTTCTATAAATCTTTTTCTGTTTTTTTATAGATAGAATAAAGTTTAAAGAACTTCTAATCATACATAAAGTTGGAAATGCTATTCGAACCTATGAGAAACGTGGTTGGAAAAAAATGCCGTATGAAGACCTTCAATATGTGCACCTCTAAATTTGCCAGTAATATGATCATGATCTCTTACGCAATCGCTCCCCAATTCTCCCCCACAAATATGACAAATAGTTGTCGATTTGAATGCATTTTCCTCATCTGGAGTCATAGCAGAAATTGGTATTACGTTTTTATAAACCCCCCTAACAAGTTCTGCAACTTCTTTTATATATTTTACAAAAATTTCTGCTGCATCACGCCCCCGATACAGAACGGGCTCAAAAACTTCATTAGTCGAAACAAGAAAAAAGCAAAATGACATTACGTCATGTTTTTGAAGTAATTTTGAATAAGAATGGTTAGATAAAGGAGTGCAAGTTTGAATTTGCGAAAGAATACATTCAAAATCGGCATATACTACAAATGGAACATGCATGGCGGCCCAAAAACTCTTAAATTTTACCCATTTGTCCTCATCTGTGGTAGGAAGAATAATTTTTGAAGGAGCATATATATTGCAATCACGTTTATGCTCTGTAAGTTTTTCTTTGCTATGGTAATGAATAAAACATCTTTTGCAAACAAAAATTTTATTACGATGTTTAGTCATTTGATTATGAATTAATCTCTCAAAATTTTTAATGTAACAAAAATGCTTCTTTTCATCTTCGGATAAAAACAAAAGATCGCGATGGCCTTCAAGTTCCTCGTCCGCCACTTTAAGAGGATACACATTATTTTTCTCGTCTAAACCAAAAACATTTATAGAGATATTATTACATTTTTCAAATTTTGAAATTTCATTAAGCTGCGTTGGGTAAGTAATACAATCCCAATTATACCCTTTTCTAAATTCATCATTATCATAAGATGCGACCCGCTGCGGGTCTCTAATTATATTTTTTGCCCATATAGAATATTTAAAACAGTACATATCAAAATTTTGCACGTTTATTACGGAATGGGTAAGCTTAATTTTTGCTGGAAGATCAATAAATGTGGCCCCTCTTAAAGGAGTGTACTTATTAATTCTTAACTCCAGACCAGCAATCTCGCTCAAAGACCACCCCGATTCTTTCGCTTGATGTTCAGATTTTTCCTTCATTAATTTACCAAAAAGCTCAATCAAAATATCATATATATTATCATTTAATAAAATTCTCACATTTTTTGTTTTGAACCATCAATCCTCCTCTTTTCTTCCATCCTCATCCCCTTTTACAAATTTTGCCTTCACTAAAATATTAATTTTAAGAGCTGCGTTATTTAATTGTTCTCTGATTTTTGCGTAAATAATTTCCTTAGTAAAATCTAAAAATAATGGTAAGTCTTTATACACTTCATTTCCACTTACCCAATAGGTTTTTAATCTATTTTTGACTGCTGAGGCAATCTCGATTATTGGCTGTTCCGCTCGTTCTCTTTCCCCAAATTGGGGAATGACGTGTCGGCGATGTACTTCAGATCTTTCGTGAGCAGCCAAATATCTAGGATTGTAATATGTAAAACATGTATTGCACAGATTTTCTAATTCGGCGCGTTGGCGATCTGACCGTTCTCTTTCCCCAAATTGAGGAATGGCATGACGACGATGAACATTAGATCTCTCATGTGCATCCAAATATTGAGGATCGTAATATACTAAACACGTATTACACAAAACACGATTCTCCATCTTTTAACAGAAAAACTGGCTTAAAAAAATTTCTACTCTTATATACTTTTCACAACACAAAGCGCGAAAGTTTTTGATTGGGTACAAAATTTCGGCGCGGAAAATATTTCATTTATTCGAAGCTGAGCTGCTCAAATTATCTAAAACCGCAATCGGATGGAAGGTCACAACACTCGCTGTGAAGCGCATTTGCCGGAAGTATTATCTAAACCACAATCGTATGAAAGGTCGCTGCAAAATTTCTCGAAGCTCCACTCAAATCTAAAACCGCAATCAAATGGAAGGACACGCTGTGAGGCGCACTTGCCGGAAGTATTATCTAAACCGCAATCGTATGAAAGGTCGCAAACGAAATTTCTCGAAGCATTCGTGTGGAAAGTTACAACGCCTGCTACGCTTACCGGAAGTTCTATCTTATATATAACTACTATATAACCCCCATTTTTTAAATGGCCTGCTATTATCACCCCTGTTGCCAGCATAATAAGTATCTCTGCCTCTGCACAAGCTGCTGGACCGAAGACGCACAGTGCCCTTATTCTTTCGAACCAGCATTACTCTCTTCTTCATTACTTTCCCTTCTGCTCTCTTCACCTCTTTCACCGCCGTCGCCATCACCGCTACCACCGTCGCTATCACCGCTGCCGCTACTACTTCCATCTCTACCACCACCGCCTCAAACAGTAAGTTATATTTTTTCTTTTTTAAACGTTTTAAATAAACGTTTTAAAAATCGTCATTACCAAAGCATTTTTACTTACTTTATAGAATGGATCTAACGTGTTATGAGAAGATGCCGTTGTGGCCCAATGAGCGTCAACATCCTATTGGGCCATTTAGAAATAACTTTTATATAAATAATGCAAGCGTGTTTGAGCGCTTCGATATACCGGTAAAAACGATTTTTAAAAATATTTTTTTATTTATCAACCCTTCTTATATTTACTTCTTTTTCAATTTATCTTCTAGATGCAGCCATTAAAGGCAAAGATTAACAGTTTAAAAGAGGATACGTTTCGGGAAGATTACCGATTTGGAGGAGGGTGCATCGTATCCTATTCAAGAATTCGCTAAAATGACGACCCGATTTGGACCAGCAATTATAGCGAATATCGTCATGCCAGATGGGGGGAAGAAAAGGATCTTCCTCCCAAAACGATATCTGGCGATAACGGATGGGGAGATGACCCATTATAATAGTGCTCCCAATGTTGAGCAACTTTTCCTTGAGAGAAAAGGAAATTCTGTTGTAATTTTTTGAATAAAAAATGTGAAAAAGAAATATCTTTTTTATTAAAACCTATATATCCCTATTGCGCATGCGTCATAAATCTAGAAAATCATATTTAATAAGTTGAGCGAGCTTTTTAGTATTTCATTACAAAGCAAACGATGGAGCCGCCAACAGTAACAGAAACGCCTCCTTCAGAACAGAGCAATCTTTCAAAAAATTCAGAAGGCAATCTTTCAGAACAAGGTAAATTCCATAATTTCATCCGATTTCAATAGAATAAAGTTTAATATCTTTTTTCTATAAATCTTTTTCTGTTTTTTTATAGATAGAATAAAGTTTAAAGAACTTCTAATCATACAAAGTTGGAAATGCTATTCGAACCTATGAGAAACGTGGTTGGAAAAAAATGCCGTATGAAGACCTTCAATATGTGCACCTCTAAATTTGCCAGTAATATGATCATGATCTCTTACGCAATCGCTCCCCAATTCTCCCCCACAAATATGACAAATAGTTGTCGATTTGAATGCATTTTCCTCATCTGGAGTCATAGCAGAAATTGGTATTACGTTTTTATAAACCCCCCTAACAAGTTCTGCAACTTCTTTTATATATTTTACAAAAATTTCTGCTGCATCACGCCCCCGATACAGAACGGGCTCAAAAACTTCATTAGTCGAAACAAGAAAAAAGCAAAATGACATTACGTCATGTTTTTGAAGTAATTTTGAATAAGAATGGTTAGATAAAGGAGTGCAAGTTTGAATTTGCGAAAGAATACATTCAAAATCGGCATATACTACAAATGGAACATGCATGGCGGCCCAAAAACTCTTAAATTTTACCCATTTGTCCTCATCTGTGGTAGGAAGAATAATTTTTGAAGGAGCATATATATTGCAATCACGTTTATGCTCTGTAAGTTTTTCTTTGCTATGGTAATGAATAAAACATCTTTTGCAAACAAAAATTTTATTACGATGTTTAGTCATTTGATTATGAATTAATCTCTCAAAATTTTTAATGTAACAAAAATGCTTCTTTTCATCTTCGGATAAAAACAAAAGATCGCGATGGCCTTCAAGTTCCTCGTCCGCCACTTTAAGAGGATACACATTATTTTTCTCGTCTAAACCAAAAACATTTATAGAGATATTATTACATTTTTCAAATTTTGAAATTTCATTAAGCTGCGTTGGGTAAGTAATACAATCCCAATTATACCCTTTTCTAAATTCATCATTATCATAAGATGCGACCCGCTGCGGGTCTCTAATTATATTTTTTGCCCATATAGAATATTTAAAACAGTACATATCAAAATTTTGCACGTTTATTACGGAATGGGTAAGCTTAATTTTTGCTGGAAGATCAATAAATGTGGCCCCTCTTAAAGGAGTGTACTTATTAATTCTTAACTCCAGACCAGCAATCTCGCTCAAAGACCACCCCGATTCTTTCGCTTGATGTTCAGATTTTTCCTTCATTAATTTACCAAAAAGCTCAATCAAAATATCATATATATTATCATTTAATAAAATTCTCACATTTTTTGTTTTGAACCATCAATCCTCCTCTTTTCTTCCATCCTCATCCCCTTTTACAAATTTTGCCTTCACTAAAATATTAATTTTAAGAGCTGCGTTATTTAATTGTTCTCTGATTTTTGCGTAAATAATTTCCTTAGTAAAATCTAAAAATAATGGTAAGTCTTTATACACTTCATTTCCACTTACCCAATAGGTTTTTAATCTATTTTTGACTGCTGAGGCAATCTCGATTATTGGCTGTTCCGCTCGTTCTCTTTCCCCAAATTGGGGAATGACGTGTCGGCGATGTACTTCAGATCTTTCGTGAGCAGCCAAATATCTAGGATTGTAATATGTAAAACATGTATTGCACAGATTTTCTAATTCGGCGCGTTGGCGATCTGACCGTTCTCTTTCCCCAAATTGAGGAATGGCATGACGACCATGAACATTAGATCTCTCATGTGCATCCAAATATTGAGGATCGTAATATACTAAACACGTATTACACAAAACACGATTCTCCATCTTTTAACAGAAAAACTGGCTTAAAAAAATTTCTACTCTTATATACTTTTCACAACACAAAGCGCGAAAGTTTTTGATTGGGTACAAAATTTCGGCGCGGAAAATATTTCATTTATTCGAAGCTGAGCTGCTCAAATTATCTAAAACCGCAATCGGATGGAAGGTCACAACACTCGCTGTGAAGCGCATTTGCCGGAAGTATTATCTAAACCACAATCGTATGAAAGGTCGCTGCAAAATTTCTCGAAGCTCCACTCAAATCTAAAACCGCAATCAAATGGAAGGACACGCTGTGAGGCGCACTTGCCGGAAGTATTATCTAAACCGCAATCGTATGAAAGGTCGCAAACGAAATTTCTCGAAGCATTCGTGTGGAAAGTTACAACGCCTGCTACGCTTACCGGAAGTTCTATCTTATATATAACTACTATATAACCCCCATTTTTTAAATGGCCTGCTATTATCACCCCTGTTGCCAGCATAATAAGTATCTCTGCCTCTGCACAAGCTGCTGGACCGAAGACGCACAGTGCCCTTATTCTTTCGAACCAGCATTACTCTCTTCTTCATTACTTTCCCTTCTGCTCTCTTCACCTCTTTCACCGCCGTCGCCATCACCGCTACCACCGTCGCTATCACCGCTGCCGCTACTACTTCCATCTCTACCACCACCGCCTCAAACAGTAAGTTATATTTTTTCTTTTTTAAACGTTTTAAATAAACGTTTTAAAAATCGTCATTACCAAAGCATTTTTACTTACTTTATAGAATGGATCTAACGTGTTATGAGAAGATGCCGTTGTGGCCCAATGAGCGTCAACATCCTATTGGGCCATTTAGAAATAACTTTTATATAAATAATGCAAGCGTGTTTGAGCGCTTCGATATACCGGTAAAAACGATTTTTAAAAATATTTTTTTATTTATCAACCCTTCTTATATTTACTTCTTTTTCAATTTATCTTCTAGATGCAGCCATTAAAGGCAAAGATTAACAGTTTAAAAGAGGATACGTTTCGGGAAGATTACCGATTTGGAGGAGGGTGCATCGTATCCTATTCAAGAATTCGCTAAAATGACGACCCGATTTGGACCAGCAATTATAGCGAATATCGTCATGCCAGATGGGGGGAAGAAAAGGATCTTCCTCCCAAAACGATATCTGGCGATAACGGATGGGGAGATGACCCATTATAATAGTGCTCCCAATGTTGAGCAACTTTTCCTTGAGAGAAAAGGAAATTCTGTTGTAATTTTTTGAATAAAAAATGTGAAAAAGAAATATCTTTTTTATTAAAACCTATATATCCCTATTGCGCATGCGTCATAAATCTAGAAAATCATATTTAATAAGTTGAGCGAGCTTTTTAGTATTTCATTACAAAGCAAACGATGGAGCCGCCAACAGTAACAGAAACGCCTCCTTCAGAACAGAGCAATCTTTCAAAAAATTCAGAAGGCAATCTTTCAGAACAAGGTAAATTCCATAATTTCATCCGATTTCAATAGAATAAAGTTTAATATCTTTTTTCTATAAATCTTTTTCTGTTTTTTTATAGATAGAATAAAGTTTAAAGAACTTCTAATCATACATAAAGTTGGAAATGCTATTCGAACCTATGAGAAACGTGGTTGGAAAAAAATGCCGTATGAAGACCTTCAATATGTGCACCTCTAAATTTGCCAGTAATATGATCGTGATCTCTTACGCAATCGCTCCCCAATTCTCCCCCACAAATATGACAAATAGTTGTCGATTTGAATGCATTTTCCTCATCTGGAGTCATAGCAGAAATTGGTATTACGTTTTTATAAACCCCCCTAACAAGTTCTGCAACTTCTTTTATATATTTTACAAAAATTTCTGCTGCATCACGCCCCCGATACAGAACGGGCTCAAAAACTTCATTAGTCGAAACAAGAAAAAAGCAAAATGACATTACGTCATGTTTTTGAAGTAATTTTGAATAAGAATGGTTAGATAAAGGAGTGCAAGTTTGAATTTGCGAAAGAATACATTCAAAATCGGCATATACTACAAATGGAACATGCATGGCGGCCCAAAAACTCTTAAATTTTACCCATTTGTCCTCATCTGTGGTAGGAAGAATAATTTTTGAAGGAGCATATATATTGCAATCACGTTTATGCTCTGTAAGTTTTTCTTTGCTATGGTAATGAATAAAACATCTTTTGCAAACAAAAATTTTATTACGATGTTTAGTCATTTGATTATGAATTAATCTCTCAAAATTTTTAATGTAACAAAAATGCTTCTTTTCATCTTCGGATAAAAACAAAAGATCGCGATGGCCTTCAAGTTCCTCGTCCGCCACTTTAAGAGGATACACATTATTTTTCTCGTCTAAACCAAAAACATTTATAGAGATATTATTACATTTTTCAAATTTTGAAATTTCATTAAGCTGCGTTGGGTAAGTAATACAATCCCAATTATACCCTTTTCTAAATTCATCATTATCATAAGATGCGACCCGCTGCGGGTCTCTAATTATATTTTTTGCCCATATAGAATATTTAAAACAGTACATATCAAAATTTTGCACGTTTATTACGGAATGGGTAAGCTTAATTTTTGCTGGAAGATCAATAAATGTGGCCCCTCTTAAAGGAGTGTACTTATTAATTCTTAACTCCAGACCAGCAATCTCGCTCAAAGACCACCCCGATTCTTTCGCTTGATGTTCAGATTTTTCCTTCATTAATTTACCAAAAAGCTCAATCAAAATATCATATATATTATCATTTAATAAAATTCTCACATTTTTTGTTTTGAACCATCAATCCTCCTCTTTTCTTCCATCCTCATCCCCTTTTACAAATTTTGCCTTCACTAAAATATTAATTTTAAGAGCTGCGTTATTTAATTGTTCTCTGATTTTTGCGTAAATAATTTCCTTAGTAAAATCTAAAAATAATGGTAAGTCTTTATACACTTCATTTCCACTTACCCAATAGGTTTTTAATCTATTTTTGACTGCTGAGGCAATCTCGATTATTGGCTGTTCCGCTCGTTCTCTTTCCCCAAATTGGGGAATGACGTGTCGGCGATGTACTTCAGATCTTTCGTGAGCAGCCAAATATCTAGGATTGTAATATGTAAAACATGTATTGCACAGATTTTCTAATTCGGCGCGTTGGCGATCTGACCGTTCTCTTTCCCCAAATTGAGGAATGGCATGACGACGATGAACATTAGATCTCTCATGTGCATCCAAATATTGAGGATCGTAATATACTAAACACGTATTACACAAAACACGATTCTCCATCTTTTAACAGAAAAACTGGCTTAAAAAAATTTCTACTCTTATATACTTTTCACAACACAAAGCGCGAAAGTTTTTGATTGGGTACAAAATTTCGGCGCGGAAAATATTTCATTTATTCGAAGCTGAGCTGCTCAAATTATCTAAAACCGCAATCGGATGGAAGGTCACAACACTCGCTGTGAAGCGCATTTGCCGGAAGTATTATCTAAACCGCAATCGTATGAAAGACCACTGCAAAATTTCTCGAAGCTCCACTCAAATCTAAAACCGCAATCAAATGGAAGGACACGCTGTGAGGCGCACTTGCCGTAAGTATTATCTAAACCGCAATCGTATGAAAGGTCGCAAACGAAATTTCTCGAAGCATTCGTGTGGAAAGTTACAACGCCTGCTACGCTTACCGGAAGTTCTATCTTTTATATAACTACTATATAACCGCCATTTTTTAAATGGCCTGCTATTATCACCCCTGTTGCCAGCATAATAAGTATCTCTGCCTCTGCACAAGCTGCTGGACCGAAGACGCACAGTGCCCTTATTCTTTCGAACCAGCATTACTCTCTTCTTCATTACTTTCCCTTCTGCTCTCTTCACCTCTTTCACCGCCGTCGCCATCACCGCTACCACCGTCGCTATCACCGCTGCCGCTACTACTTCCATCTCTACCACCACCGCCTCAAACAGTAAGTTATATTTTTTCTTTTTTAAACGTTTTAAATAAACGTTTTAAAAATCGTCATTACCAAAGCATTTTTACTTACTTTATAGAATGGATCTAACGTGTTATGAGAAGATGCCGTTGTGGCCCAATGAGCGTCAACATCCTATTGGGCCATTTAGAAATAACTTTTATATAAATAATGCAAGCGTGTTTGAGCGCTTCGATATACCGGTAAAAACGATTTTTAAAAATATTTTTTTATTTATCAACCCTTCTTATATTTACTTCTTTTTCAATTTATCTTCTAGATGCAGCCATTAAAGGCAAAGATTAACAGTTTAAAAGAGGATACGTTTCGGGAAGATTACCGATTTGGAGGAGGGTGCATCGTATCCTATTCAAGAATTCGCTAAAATGACGACCCGATTTGGACCAGCAATTATAGCGAATATCGTCATGCCAGATGGGGGGAAGAAAAGGATCTTCCTCCCAAAACGATATCTGGCGATAACGGATGGGGAGATGACCCATTATAATAGTGCTCCCAATGTTGAGCAACTTTTCCTTGAGAGAAAAGGAAATTCTGTTGTAATTTTTTGAATAAAAAATGTGAAAAAGAAATATCTTTTTTATTAAAACCTATATATCCCTATTGCGCATGCGTCATAAATCTAGAAAATCATATTTAATAAGTTGAGCGAGCTTTTTAGTATTTCATTACAAAGCAAACGATGGAGCCGCCAACAGTAACAGAAACGCCTCCTTCAGAACAGAGCAATCTTTCAAAAAATTCAGAAGGCAATCTTTCAGAACAAGGTAAATTCCATAATTTCATCCGATTTCAATAGAATAAAGTTTAATATCTTTTTTCTATAAATCTTTTTCTGTTTTTTTATAGATAGAATAAAGTTTAAAGAACTTCTAATCATACATAAAGTTGGAAATGCTATTCGAACCTATGAGAAACGTGGTTGGAAAAAAATGCCGTATGAAGACCTTCAATATGTGCACCTCTAAATTTGCCAGTAATATGATCATGATCTCTTACGCAATCGCTCCCCAATTCTCCCCCACAAATATGACAAATAGTTGTCGATTTGAATGCATTTTCCTCATCTGGAGTCATAGCAGAAATTGGTATTACGTTTTTATAAACCCCCCTAACAAGTTCTGCAACTTCTTTTATATATTTTACAAAAATTTCTGCTGCATCACGCCCCCGATACAGAACGGGCTCAAAAACTTCATTAGTCGAAACAAGAAAAAAGCAAAATGACATTACGTCATGTTTTTGAAGTAATTTTGAATAAGAATGGTTAGATAAAGGAGTGCAAGTTTGAATTTGCGAAAGAATACATTCAAAATCGGCATATACTACAAATGGAACATGCATGGCGGCCCAAAAACTCTTAAATTTTACCCATTTGTCCTCATCTGTGGTAGGAAGAATAATTTTTGAAGGAGCATATATATTGCAATCACGTTTATGCTCTGTAAGTTTTTCTTTGCTATGGTAATGAATAAAACATCTTTTGCAAACAAAAATTTTATTACGATGTTTAGTCATTTGATTATGAATTAATCTCTCAAAATTTTTAATGTAACAAAAATGCTTCTTTTCATCTTCGGAAAAAACAAAAGATCGCGATGGTCTTCAAGTTCCTCGTCCGCCACTTTAAAGAGGATACACATTATTTTTCTCGTCTAAACCAAAAACATTTATAGAGATATTATTACATTTTTCAAATTTTGAAATTTCATTAAGCTGCGTTGGGTAAGTAATACAATCCCAATTATACCCTTTTCTAAATTCATCATTATCATAAGATGCGACCCGCTGCGGGTCTCTAATTATATTTTTTGCCCATATAGAATATTTAAAACAGTACATATCAAAATTTTGCACGTTTATTACGGAATGGGTAAGCTTAATTTTTGCTGGAAGATCAATAAATGTGGCCCCTCTTAAAGGAGTGTACTTATTAATTCTTAACTCCAGACCAGCAATCTCGCTCAAAGACCACCCCGATTCTTTCGCTTGATGTTCAGATTTTTCCTTCATTAATTTACCAAAAAGCTCAATCAAAATATCATATATATTATCATTTAATAAAATTCTCACATTTTTTGTTTTGAACCATCAATCCTCCTCTTTTCTTCCATCCTCATCCCCTTTTACAAATTTTGCCTTCACTAAAATATTAATTTTAAGAGCTGCGTTATTTAATTGTTCTCTGATTTTTGCGTAAATAATTTCCTTAGTAAAATCTAAAAATAATGGTAAGTCTTTATACACTTCATTTCCACTTACCCAATAGGTTTTTAATCTATTTTTGACTGCTGAGGCAATCTCGATTATTGGCTGTTCCGCTCGTTCTCTTTCCCCAAATTGGGGAATGACGTGTCGGCGATGTACTTCAGATCTTTCGTGAGCAGCCAAATATCTAGGATTGTAATATGTAAAACATGTATTGCACAGATTTTCTAATTCGGCGCGTTGGCGATCTGACCGTTCTCTTTCCCCAAATTGAGGATTGGCATGACGACGATGAACATTAGATCTCTCATGTGCATCCAAATATTGAGGATCGTAATATACTAAACACGTATTACACAAAACACGATTCTCCATCTTTTAACAGAAAAACTGGCTTAAAAAAATTTCTACTCTTATATACTTTTCACAACACAAAGCGCGAAAGTTTTTGATTGGGTACAAAATTTCGGCGCAGAAAATATTTCATTTATTCGAAGCTGAGCTGCTCAAATTATCTAAAACCGCAATCGGATGGAAGGTCACAACACTCGCTGTGAAGCGCATTTGCCGGAAGTATTATCTAAACCACAATCGTATGAAAGGTCGCTGCAAAATTTCTCGAAGCAAGCTCCGCTCAAATCTAAAACCACAATCAAATGGAAGGACACGCTGTGAGGCGCACTTGCCGGAAGTATTATCTAAACCGCAATCGTATGAAAGACCACTGCAAAATTTCTCGAAGCTCCACTCAAATCTAAAACCACAATCAAATGGAAGGACACGCTGTGAGGCGCACTTGCCGGAAGTATTATCTAAACCGCAATCGTATGAAAGGTCGCAAACGAAATTTCTCGAAGCATTCGTGTGGAAAGTTACAACGCTACTACTATATAACCGCCATTTTTTAAATGGCCTGCTATTATCACCCCTGTTGCCAGCATAATAAGTATCTCTGCCTCTGCACAAGCTGCTGGACCGAAGACGCACAGTGCCCTTATTCTTTCGAACCAGCATTACTCTCTTCTTCATTACTTTCCCTTCTGCTCTCTTCACCTCTTTCACCGCCGTCGCCATCACCGCTACCACCGTCGCCATCACCGCTACCGCCGTCGCTATCACCGCTGCCGCTACTACTTCCATCTCTACCACCACCGCCTCAAACAGTAAGTTATATTTTTTCTTTTTTAAACGTTTTAAATAAACGTTTTAAAAATCGTCATTACCAAAGCATTTTTACTTACTTTATAGAATGGATCTAACGTGTTATGAGAAGATGCCGTTGTGGCCCAATGAGCGTCAACATCCTATTGGGCCATTTAGAAATAACTTTTATATAAATAATGCAAGCGTGTTTGAGCGCTTCGATATACCGGTAAAAACGATTTTTAAAAATATTTTTTTATTTATCAACCCTTCTTATATTTACTTCTTTTTCAATTTATCTTCTAGATGCAGCCATTAAAGGCAAAGATTAACAGTTTAAAAGAGGATACGTTTCGGGAAGATTACCGATTTGGAGGAGGGTGCATCGTATCCTATTCAAGAATTCGCTAAAATGACGACCCGATTTGGACCAGCAATTATAGCGAATATCGTCATGCCAGATGGGGGGAAGAAAAGGATCTTCCTCCCAAAACGATATCTGGCGATAACGGATGGGGAGATGACCCATTATAATAGTGCTCCCAATGTTGAGCAACTTTTCCTTGAGAGAAAAGGAAATTCTGTTGTAATTTTTTGAATAAAAAATGTGAAAAAGAAATATCTTTTTTATTAAAACCTATATATCCCTATTGCGCATGCGTCATAAATCTAGAAAATCATATTTAATAAGTTGAGCGAGCTTTTTAGTATTTCATTACAAAGCAAACGATGGAGCCGCCAACAGTAACAGAAACGCCTCCTTCAGAACAGAGCAATCTTTCAAAAAATTCAGAAGGCAATCTTTCAGAACAAGGTAAATTCCATAATTTCATCCGATTTCAATAGAATAAAGTTTAATATCTTTTTTCTATAAATCTTTTTCTGTTTTTTTATAGATAGAATAAAGTTTAAAGAACTTCTAATCATACATAAAGTTGGAAATGCTATTCGAACCTATGAGAAACGTGGTTGGAAAAAAATGCCGTATGAAGACCTTCAATATGTGCCTTTTAAATACATTAAAACAGAGCATCCAAGCGATTTACATGAAATAGCTATAAAATTTCCTCAAATACAACGTTTGGAAGAATGGTATCAAAGGAAATTATATCAACTATGTCTAGAACACTATAATAAAGGAACTATTCTATTTGACGGACTTCCTCCTATAAGAAAACATTGTCCTGAGTGTACTGAGATGTAAACATTTTATTATAATAAAACTGTTGAAAACCTGTTCAAAATTCTTTTATTTTAAACCTCTCCTCTCACTTATTATTCCTACCAACAGATGGCGACTAGAAGGAACAAAAAAAGCGAAAACTTTAAAATTTTGCAAGTGGTAATATCATAATTCATTTTCCCACCAATAGATGGCGACTCTGTGGCCACTTAGTTCATTTCCCCCGCCATATTCTTCTGAGCTTCCATGATCTTACCTTAGTAAACAATCGTCCCTCTCTCACTCTCAGAGGTTTGCTTACATTTCTAGAAGCATCTCTCAGATGTTTTCATGACACAGGGTTCTCTTACAAATGACGCCTTCTGTAGTTGACTGAATGCTTTGTCTGCAAGTAGTTGTATATTCAGAACGAATTACATCTCCTTAGGATGGATAGATTTTCCAAAGATTTAGAAAGCAGTGATGATGAAGATTTAGAAAGCAGTGATGATGAATTTTACATTGACAACTATTGAAAAATATAATAGTGACGAAAGTGAGTGCCCTGATCACGATTATGAGGATAATGAACCAATCGCTGGTCTGAGTGGAATTACGAAAAGGAAAACTTCCCTTGTTTCACCCATAGATCAGGGTGAATGTACTGACAGTGACAGTGATGTTGATAAAGGTGATGTTAGCATTGTAAATTCGGTCATAAAATCCAGTGAAAGTGATGTTTATGTTGGAAAACAAGCAAAAGAAAAATGGAAAGCTGCATCTGTGAATGACCAGGCACCTAGGAGGATCCCTTTCTCCACTGGACAGTTATGTGCTGGACCTCAAGTTCCTTCTGGATGTGCCACAGCAATAGAGTTTTTTGTTGTTTTTTTACTGAGACATTGATAAAAAATATAACGGATGAGACAAACAAGTATGCTAGGTGTAAACTTAGCCAGAAAGAACTCTCAAAGCGATCCACTTGGAATAATTGGAAAAATGTGACAGTAGAGGAAATGAAGGCTTTTCTAGGCATAATACTAAATATGGGTGTATTGAATCACCCTAACTTACAGGATTATTGGTCCTTGGATTTTGAATCTCATATAGTCTGCTTGTTCATCATGGACATTGCAATTAAGATGCAGTTCCTCATAGACACCAGCTTTAATGTGTGTTTTCCCATGCATGCTTGTGAAAGGGCCGAGACCAAAAACTAAATGCGAGCCTTTCTCAGCGAACAATTCCATAATCGCCATTTACAGATGGGTGGCATTAAATCTGAACTTTGGGCTCTGCTGAGACTTCGCCTGGAGTTTTGTCATAGCAGACGTCACCAAGTCAATCATCGGTGCCGATTTCCTGAAGTTCTACGGGCTCCTGGTCGATATAAGGAATCGGCGCCTCATCGACAGCACAACCACACTCTCCGTCATCGGGGCCATCGCATGCTGCTCAGCAGAACATGTCAAGGCCATCAAAAGTGATACCAGTTACCATGATTTACTTGCTTGTTATCAGGAAACCACTTGGTCTGCAGGTACGTCCAAGATGTCATCTCATTTTACAGTGCACCACATACAGATGATGCCCAGCCCTCTGGTCTCCTGCAAGTCATGCTGTTTAGCACTGGACAAACTCATCACCAAGAATGAATTCGAAGTGATGGTATACATGAGCATGGCATGGAGGTCAGAAAGCAGTTGGTCTTCTGCACTTCACCTGGTGTCGAAGAAGGGAGACAAGTGGTGTCTATGCGGGGATTACCGCAACCTCAATGCATGAACTGTTCCACCAATATCTGGTGCCTCATATCAAGGATTTTGCCCAAAACCTCCATGGTAAGAAGATTTTTTTAACGGCTGACCTGGTGCACACATAACCAGATCCACATCAGCCCCGAGGACTTCCCAAAAACTGCAATTACCACTCTGTTTGGGCTATTTGAATTCCCATTCATGTCCATCAGACTGAGAAATGCTGCTCAGACATTTCAACAGTTTATCTGTGGGGCACTACGAGATTTTGACTTCTGCTATACATACATCGACGACATCTTGGTGGCATCATCATTGGAGGGGAAACACCAAGAGCACCTACAAAGGCTTTTTGCCTGCCTCACTGAGTGTGGCATCCTGATAAACCCTGCTAAATGTGTCTTTGGTTCAACACAGGTTACAATCTTTGACTACCAAGTTTCCAGGAGTGGCACACTACCTTTGGACGGGAAGGTGGAGGCAGTAAAGAACTTCTCCATCCCAGGAACAATCGGGAAGCTACGCCAATTTTTGGGTATGGTCAACTTCTATAGAAGGTTCATTCCCAACGCTGCCAAGCATCAGGTGCCACTGAATGACATCTTAGCTGGGAAGGTTAAAGGCAGGGGCCCAATACCTAGGTCCCCAGTCCTCACATCCCTCTTTCCATAGCTAATTTTGATAAAGAGCTCAATATTATAAAACAGATCGCATTTAACAACGGCTACAATAGCCAGCTGATTAATCACCTCTTGTTAAACAAACTAAAGAAATTAGCTTCACAGAAAATTATTTCCTCTCCCGATATTCCCTGCAATTCCAAGCACTGGCGTAGACTTCCCTTCATAGGCCCTCTCTGGAATGTCCATCATGGAAGTCGAACCTCTCTTCATGGAGAATATGCTTCTCCTGAAGGAGCTGCTGTAAGGGCTACTGGAGTAGTCTCTCGAAGATCTTACTGACACCATCTAGGGGGAGATCTGCTGCATGTCCCCTGGTGCAACCTCTGTCCTTGACTTCTTTGGAAGACAGATCTTTGCCATTTTCCAGAAAGACGGGAAGAATTGAATTCTCAAGCAGTGATTATAAATGGCTGGAAGGAATTTCACTGCAGTGACAGGGAACTGGCGGATGATGACATTGGGGATGTTGTTGTCTGCAGGCATCTTCTCAGGTTGAGATGATGTATCACCTTAACCACATCTAGAGTCATAAACTTTGGAAGTGGAGCATTCATCAGCAGGTCACAGTGAAGCAATGCCAGCTGCTGTGCTATCTCAGCCTCTGCAGCATCTGATTCTGCTGTGGGCAGGTTAGGGTGAAAAACTCCAGCAAAGTAGTCTGCCATCAAACCAGCCTTCTCCTCTGGCAATGTAGTAACAGAATTCCCCTGGACAATAAGAGGGTCTTGGGGCTGAGTAGCACATAACTGCCTGCAGGTCTTCCAGATGGACTGGTCCTCAAGGGAGAGCATGGAAAGATGAAAAGATGAAGTTCCCACACATCCAAGTGGACTTCCTGAAGCATGGAGCAGACCTTCCTGATGAAGGAGTCTAGTTGGAGCCTGGGGTCTAACGTGCAGTAGTGCAGCCATCTCCGCCTGATGGTGTTGCAACAAGTTATGATTTCCCGCACAGCGCAAGGAAAAGCGATGTGAAAGCTGCAGGCCACAATCACCTTGGGGATTGTGGTATCTATAGCCTGTTTGACTGTGGTGGTAAGCTGGTTGACCATGCAGTCAGCCTCTTCCACTGTCCTTGGCACCTGAGGCACAATCGGCAGCCGCTCTGCAATGAACATGCAGAATTTCTGCCTTTTGGCCCATGCTAGGTCCAACTGCTGAGTCAGAGGGACTCGGATTGTTAAGTTCCCTAACAGCAGCAGCATTGGATTGTGATCCAATGACAGGTCGATAACCGAGTGCATGTTTAGCAATGCCTGGATGCTGTTGGCGACTGCTATATCAAGGATGTCCCCTGATGTCAAGAAGGTAGTCCACCTGTGCGAGCACCATGAGGCCCTCCTTGTTAGCCAAGTCCCACAGTATCTTCATGCGCTAGTTGGTGACCCGACCCAAAAGTGCCAGTTGGAATGCTTGGCACTCAGGTCACCAAGTACTAAGGAGGAGCTGCCATCTCCAATGAGGTCTATCACCTCATCTGGTCTCCAAGGTCTACCAAGCAGATAGTAGGCCAAAGAGACCTGTATTCACCCTGCAGTGGTCCTAATGTCCACTGACACCATCTCCATCAAGGCAAATTGACACATTGGTCAGGTTCAATGTTTGATGGAGTGGCCCTCCATCTTAAAGTCATCATTGCAGGCCTTTCATAGCTCTGCAGCGATCGTATTATGGGACACAAGCCCATACATAGTAATAGGTGCCATGCAGATTGTGGCTTTCAACTTCTACCCCTCCTTTTGTTGATTGGTGAGAGCAGCCATTAACTTTCCCCCCTCCTCAGAAGGGCGGGAGGCCTTCTTCCACTTTCCCTTTTTCCTGGTAACTGGGATGAAATCGGCAACATTAGTGTCGTCTGTTAGGGCAGCTTCAGTGCGAAGGATGTGAGTGGTGCATGCTGCCAACTTGGAATCTGCAACAGCAGATGATTCCAAAGTAGGCTTCCTAAACTACATTTAAAATGAGATGTGAAAATACAAGGATGGTGCTTGTATTCATTATTGTATTATTTGTATTAAGTGCTTAAGTTGCTGATATAGAGTTTAGTAAATTAAAAACAAAATATTTAGAAACTATACAGATGTGGTTATGGTAGAGGATGGATTGTGTGCTTTCATTGGGATTGTGTTTTAATGCAGAAATGAAATGTCAGCCACCGACAAAGAAATGTAGACAGGGACGGCGCAATGACCGTCAATTAGAGGTCATGGTGGACTATTTCATTGAGTACCCCTATGTGGCAAGTGGGCAATTTGTCTCTATGCATGGGAGGAAGAGCTTAATGGGGAGCTGGGAGAATTAACAATTTAAATGGCCTCAGGAACCCTGGAACGAAAATTAAAAATGTGAAATCCTGGAAGGAGGTAAGTGAATTATTCACTGCAGCTAATGCCTCAATCCACTGGAGTTTCCCACACTATGCATATCCTTGTTTCAGTGTAGGAGGGACCTAAAATCCAAGGTTTCAAAAAAAACATCGGCTCTTCATCTAGTGAAAAAAGAAACAGGCAATAAAGAAATCCCAGTCCCTGAATTATCCCAATTCGAGGTTAAGGTTTTGGGAATAATGGGCTGGGATTATGCTGAGGGCATGGCAGAATGTCCAGATTCATTCCCTGAGGAACAGGTAAAGATGTTTTAACCTTATCTATCACAGCATTTGCTTCGTATTTTTCTGATTTTGTGCAGACCTCTCAAGCAGCACTTAATATTAACATTTCAGATAGGAGCGGTGGAGCGCTTGACTGAGGATGAGACCCTCCTCTATGTTCCACCAGTTCCAATGACAGGGAGGCCAGTAATAGTTACATTACAAGAAGGTCTAGACCTGGCCTACTCATCAGGGGATAGTTTTCTTGGTAAGTAGTGCATCATTCTCAACCTTTCACTTGAATTGGAAATGGGCTTATGAGATCATGTCTTTCTGTCTAGTTTCAATCTCATAAACAATCTATTTTTACACTTATTCCCACTTCTTGTCATGATTCTTTCAATGAGTGAGTTTAAACCAAACATTTTAAATGATGATTAGTCCCAAAAAAGGAATAATGCCTGGTATTACATTGACGAATTTTTTTAAAATAGCCATTTTCACATGTCTTGGGGTTTTCTGTGTGATTTGAAAAAATGATGAAACGAAAGATATAATACGTTGTTACAATCACATGAAGGAATATATATCCATATACATAAATAACATTTGTATAATGGATACAAAAAGATTCATTTATTTAGCAATAAAAGGAACTGTACTTCAAAACAATATATTAACCCAATGAGAGAATCCTATGTACAACATATATTTTAATACAATAATCGTAACAAATTCTCAAAATTGTTGGATATAAGAATTGGACTAAAATGAAAGAATGTTGAATTGCATTTAATAAATCAAATTTATATAACTTGTCATGTGTGAAAATGAGACAACTATATCTGCATTACAGGAAATGTAGGATACCCATTGGAGCCATGGCTACTGGCACCTTTACCAAATTATCCTCCAGGAGCAAGGCAATTCCAGTATACAGAGGAGCTATATAAAGCTAGAGATGTAGTCAAACGCTTCTTAGGAGTATTTAAGGGAACATGGCGATGCATGTCATATCAGCGTGTCTTGATGTATGCCCCAGATTTTGCAGGTAGGATAGTAAATGCATGTGCAGTAATCCACAATATGCGCATTCATCATCGCCTTCCATTGGATGATTTCTTTAATGAAGAAGCAGCTGCACAGCAAAATGGAGACAATGAGGCTGTGGCTATTGAACGTAGGGAAGGCACACAAGCCATAGCTCTACGTCTGCAGCATCAATTGATGCAACAAAGGTTTCCTTACCTTGAAGACGCAGATAGGAATGATGATCAAAAGAAGGTAAACCAATAGGGGTGTATGAAAAGCACATAAGATGCTTTTCTGCCAAAAGTTCTAATTGAAATTATCAAATGATTTTAAGATAGGACTTGGCTCTTAACAAAAGGAGAGATAGAGTTCTGAGTGCAGCATAACCTTGCAGTTGCAAAAACAGTTTATGGTTCGCTGGAGTGAGGAGCCACTTTCAATTCAGGGCAGTTGTAAAAAATACCCCCAATAGAAAAAGAGCTTACAAATATACACAACCAGAAACATTCTTAAAAAATCACATACACGCAATTTATTCATATTCTTGCCTGATTCTTTCAGTAATTGTGCAAATTTTTAAATGAATTAATTCTATGAACAAGATCACCAACCAATGAGCCATGTGTGCCTCTCACCACGATTATAATTGTATTCCATTACCCTACGTATTGGAGAAACGCTCCATATATAGGAGTCGTTTCTGGCATCAGGGTATCTGGCATTAATATTAAGGATCTTCATGTCGGCGTCCACTATTTGCAAAGATTTATGTACATACATAAACATTCCTTAAAGAACTGTAAGAGGCCTTTCTCCTAAATGAAAAAAGATAGGAAAAATATTTGAAAGTAAGACAATTTAATAAGGATCTTACAGCTTGTACATTTAGGCTGTGATTTTGATGGTGATTGACAAAGGCTTCCTCATGCTCTGCCGGGGTGAGAATATTAACATATGTGCAATCAATGGCTCCCTCAAATGGCTGAGGTGCATGGAGAAATTTTATTCGAGCTGCTTGCCGCTGCTCTTGAGTAGTTGGGAATTTTACCCATGCCCTTAATAGGTGCCGATTTATTAAATCTGTGACAGCATGAAGACACCGACTCACAGATGATGGACTGATGGCAAAATCAAACCGATCACCAGTTGGTCTTTGATAGCTGCCATGAGCATAAAAATTAATAGCTACGAGAACCTGCAAAAAACAATATAGTGGCAGAAACCAGAGTCAGGGCATAGTAATTTGCAGTAGTATGGCACAGTATGAGAAAAGCACAGAGAATCTATAGATAAGAAGTCAATAAATATATCAAATAAGCTAACTTGTATTTCAGAGGCCAAACCAGTTGTATGCACACGCTCCAGGAAAGGGCGCAAAGAATCTGTAATATGCATGGCTAACTCCAGACTTATTCGAAATGATCTCAAAAATTCATTTTGAGGTAGTTCATATGGGTTTTGTACATCCCTTATAGTCCTCCTATGCAGATGGCGATCAACATGATTCACTCTCTCTTGGAGAATCATTAATTCCCAAGCCAGGAAGTTGAGGGCCATCTTGCCAAAAAAATAATAAATGGTGTGATGTATTGTAAGTAAACTCAAGGAACCTAACTTCACAAACACAAAACTTTCCTTGAAGAAATCAAAGGAATGGTACAATCCTCGGTGTGCACTGTTCCCAATCACACCTACATATGTTTTCTTACATTTCGTTCAACTCAAAACTGATTCTTAGTTTAAAATGCCAGCATAAAATTCAAGTAGGTACGTAAACACAAAACACCAAATTCAACTATCGAATTCTTATAGTAAACATTTCATAAGTTTACACACCTTGAAATTGAAGTTCACAACTCAATTGCACTCTTCAATTCTTTGTTGCTGCAGATTATACCGTATTTCTGGGTCAAGCACTGAAGGTGTAAACAATACCTCGACCGTCGATAAGCTTATCGGGGGGTCTCGAGGCCCCGGTACCCTACCAATGCACCGATGATGCTTAACCGAGATAAATCGTTAAGCATGGTGCACAGAATAACAAAAGTCGATAACGATCGATAGCTCAACAAACTAGCAACATTGGTAAGAGCAGCTAATGAGTTACAGAAAGCTCTTACAGAGGGGAGAGAGACAAAGTGGGTGAGAAGAAGGAACTCCGTTAGCCTTCCCCTACTCTGCCAAATAACCAAAAGAAATATCAGAACCTGAAATCTGAAGCCAAACAGTGTGAGGTTGAAATCGAGAATAGAAAGTTGGGATCTTGTGTAGGCACATACAAATGAACTGCAACTACTCCAACTCTTCTTGAGAAATTACTGAAAATGAGCACAGCTCTCTCTGGTCGGGTTAACATTCCCACTGGGAGATAGCAGTTCATTAATGATTGGCTGTTGTGTTTGGCCTACGAGCCTTGTGTTCTTTGGCTAGTTGGGCGATCATGGGGTTTCACGTTGATTGACACACATAATTCTTCCCTGAAATGAAGTCTCTTCATCTACCATTGCAGTAAAGAATTTAACAAAATGGAAATTTAACCAAAATTTATAACAACACTGAAGGTACATATTAAAAACACTAATTTTTAATTCATCAACTCTTCATGAAATTTACCTTTTGACAGAAGACAAGATGTCAAAAACAGGACTAATGCAGGCTGGTTTCCCAAAGTTGGCATCCCGAATTGATTAGTTATATTGACAGGAAATGTTTCAGTATATGTTAGTCATTCCAAGGAATTCTCATACCATAAATACCACTTGTAGTTCATAGTTTATCAATGATAGAGAAAAATTGGAAAACAAATTAATAGAGCATTATCAGGATTAAAATACTAAAATAAATGTCAAAATTACTTTCTGACATAATTTGCAGATATTTTTTTAAATAAACAAATTTAATAAATGTTACTTTTTATATGCTAAAATGTCTGGATCAACTATCCATTGCTAAAGAGTAGTCGAGCGAAAAAGAAAATAACCTGTTAGTTCATAAGTCTATGCTCAATCCTAGTTCAGTAATAATCATCTCCATGGCAACAATCCAATAAAATGCGATTTAAAATGTAAAATCTCTAAGTTTTAGTAGAAATTCAATAAAATAGGATTATCAAAATTTGGTGATAAGAAATAGAATTTACATTCTTTTTCCCTTAGATCAGTATAAACCTCACTCCAATATCACAATGTTAACACTTTGCACTCCTCTGTCAAGTAGAACTCAACAAAAGAATAATCCAGTTCCACTCCAACGTCGAGTCCCACTCGACACGACTGTTCGAGGTCTTTATTAGCTCCTATGTCCTATCTAGCAAACAGAAAACGGCCTCTTCAAAAAAATTATGTGGGATCAATGGGTCTATGTTTCCTTAGATGAAATGAAAGCATTTCATGGTATTATTGAACATGGCTATGCAGAAAAATAACTCACTTCAAGACTTTTTTCCACGGATTGGCTTGATTCTTCAGAATTTTTTGTCAGTGTTATGAAATGCGAAAGATTTTTTGAAATATTTTGGGCATTGCATGTTTCCCCACCTGACTATGTAGGCAGTGCTAATGAGCAAGTGCAAGCAAGGGTCAGAAAAGTGAAACATATAGCTGATTATTTATGTGACAAATTTATTCAAGACTATTGGCCAAGAAGGATTCTCGCAGCTGATGAATCTAGTGTCTTTCAAGGGTAGGATTGTGTTCAAAATGTATAATCCACATAAACCAACAAAGTGGGGACTCCGTGTTTATGTAATTGCAGATTCTAAAAATGGGTGTTTGCTCAGTTATACCATATTATGGTAGTGTGACCACCAATGCATTGATGAGGCCAGATCTTTCTTTTACAGAAAGAGTAAATCTAGAACTTGTGACAAACAAGACACAGGCCATCATGTTTATACTGACAGATTTTATACTGGCGAAGTATTAGCTGACGAATTGCTAAAAATGAAAATTCATCTTACTTGGACAGTGCTAAGAAATAGAAATGGATTGACTCCTCAGATGAAGAAAAAAATTTGCATGAGACAGTTGCTTACCACAAAGATAAAGTCATGATTTTGACTGGGAAGTGTCTAAAATTTCGGTTTTATCCTTCGTGTTGCCCAGAGAATTTTTCAAACTGTGTTGACTTGTGCAAGCTATTGTAATATCCTTTTTCCTGAAAATTCTGTCCAAACCCCTGTTAAGTGAAGGAAAATATGGCAATTTAATATATTTGTTTTCCTTTTTATTATCTTTTGTGTGGGTGGTGGAGTCTAAAATTAACTTTTGGAGGCATGTTTTTGAACCAGCTTGTTGATGAGATTCTGATGGTACCCTAATTTGGATGCTGTTTCCTTAATATATTTAAGTTCTTTTTCATATCTCATTTTGTTAAGTGGAACATTAACAAGTCTGTGGGTTAAGAAATGGAACACAGCTGTTTTAGTTGGAAGGGTGAAAGGACTTATGGGGGGTGAGGTTATCTGTGTGTGTTGTTTTCCTGAAGATGTCGAACTCTAATTGATGCTGGTTATTTACAATTAATAAATCTAAAAACGGTAAAGTGTTATCTTGTTGTACTTCATAAGTAAATTTTAAGGAGGGATATATGTTGTTAAGTTGATTGACGAATGCATCAAGGTTGTGTAGATTTAAATCAAAAATAGCAAAATTTCATCAACATATCTGAGCTATGTTTTGGGAAAGTAACTAAATTTGTTTTTGCATGTGTTTTCAAGGTGAGACATAAATGTGCTGGCCACAAAGGGTGACAAGGAATTACCCATGGATGTACCTCGAGTTTTTTGGTAGTATTCGTTATTAAATCGAAAAAAGTTTTGATTCATGCACAGATTTGCGAGTAATAAATATTCTTTTATCATGTCTTCAGGAAAATTTTGGTTTCCTAGTAGTGTTTTTAAGATCTGAGAAGTTTCAGGCAAGGGAACACTAGGGAAGAGACTTTTTACATCGAATGAGACCATAATTTCTGTATCTAGTAAAGTTACATTTTCTAATTTCTTTATCAAGTCAAAAGAATTTTTGACCGAGTGATCTTCTGGGAAAGGTATATTTTTAAATTTGTTGTTTAGCCATTTGGCTATAATATATGTAGGGCTATTTGTATCATGGAATGGTCCTGTTTATGTATTTTGGGGAGTCCATATAGTTTTGGAATATTTGGATTTGAAATATGTAATTTAAACCTTTGGTTCTTGTCTAAAATTGTCTTGCAGTTTTTAATAGCTTCTTTGGTTTTTCGGATCATTGAATTCAGGGGGTTTTTATTTAATTTGATATAAGGGCCATCATTGAGCATAAGTTGAATGTTATTAAAATATTGTGTTTTATCCATAATTACTAATTTGTTGCCTTTATTGGCTATGATATAAAAGCAGTCTTTTTCTTTAAGTTGTTTGATAGTTTTGAAAATTGATTTTGAATTGGAAGTTGTGCACTTGTTAATGTTGTCTTTTAGTTGTATGACACAATTTTGTCTGATGTAACTTTTGGAATTTTCATCAAGGAATTCAATACATCTCTCGATGTCTGTAACTATTTCTTCTATAGGAGGTTTTCTTGGAGGAAAGGCAAACTTTAAACCCAAATTCAAGAGACAATTTTTCATTAGAGAAGGAAGTTTGAGACAAGTTTTCTAGAAATTCAAATCTTTGTGTGGTTTTATCTATTGTTTTAGTTTTTGTATTGACATTGTATTTTTGGAGTAGCATATTTAATTTATAGTCTAGTGTTAATGTTTTCTTGTGAAACTTAAGGTTATTGGTATCATGCATCCTGTGTTCAAAGTTGTTCCAGGCTTCAAAGCCGACCTCGTCTAAGTGTTTGGTAATTTTTAAGTGTAAGCTGTAGACCTCTATTTTGAGGTGACTCCTTTTGGCATATAGATTTTTAATTTCCAATTGCAACCATGTGTTAGTGGTTATTTGCTGGACTTTCTGTGTGATGCGGTTCTTAGTTATTTTCTTAAAAATATCCATGAATTTTGGAGTTACATGGTGTTCCTTGTATCGTTTTAAAAACTTGAACGTTAATGTCGAGTTTGGCTGGAGTCTTATCCTTCTATCAGTTTATGCCTAAAGTGTTTTGAGCCATCTTTGATTATTACTGTTTGTTATGGATTTTCTGCGAAAAGTTTGAAATGGTGACGCAAATTATATTTCTGGCTACTTAAAGTTTCTTTCGTGAACAGCTTCATACTCTACAATGAACACTGTGTCAAAAAGAATAGCAAAACTGGGACTCAAAAGCAGTTTCCGAAGTCAGTCATCGAAGGTCTTGTAGTAAGTGAGAAATACATGCAAAAGAGGAAGAACATCATATTTAGATAGTGAAAAAAGACTTGATGGGACCTTTCATGCCCTAAACAAGATGGAAGGCAACAAACACAAGGATTGTGCAGTGTGTTCAAACAGAAAAACTTCGGGCGGTAGAAGAGAAACTCTATTTTTGTGAAACTTGCCCAAGAAATCAAGCTTTACATCCAGAAACATGCTTCAAAAAATATCACACATTGAAAAAATTTCGAGACTAGGATGTAAATTTCATTCTGTTTGCATAGAATTAAGTCATAATCATTTTCATTGAAAATTTAACAAAAATAAACCTGTTTAAGAATGATGAGTATTCAATCAAAACAGCTGCTTTCGACATAAATTTAAATGAGAGTTGTGGGGGCAGAGCATGCATTTATTGAAGGAGTGCAAAGGGTTAAGATATTTTAAAGTAATAAAGAAAATATCTCTGCATGATGGATTTGAGATTTCCTATGCAAAACAATTAGGGAAAAAACCGTTCCTGGAATTGAACCCGGGACTTCAACCTTTGCCAAATAAAATACAGTGGACCCCCCGCTATACCATGGGTTTGGAATGCGATAAAATTCCTTTACGATATACGCTCATAAAAGGTTCACGATATGATTGATGATTCACATTATGATAGCCTTCTGATCGCGTTCCCTTGGCTACATGCTGACATAATGTAGGCAAGAGTCGACATATCACCGATTACACCAAGTGTATGCTACTGGAGCATCATTGGGTCTGCCTGAAAACTGGGTTCCCACGTTCCGTGCACTTGAAATGGGGCAAGCAAGTTAGGCGAATTATAGGATGGCAACACCTTGAAAAGTACTTTAGCTTTCTCTTTATGACAAGGACTGCAGCGTTTACTGCAAGTATTGTGTGCTTTTTGCGGGTGATTTCGCTGGCCATAATTTTGACTCGGCCCTTAATACCCTCATAAAAGTGCCTCTCACATCGTTTGGAAAGTTGACTGGGAAAGATGGAGCCCTTGATGTCCATGAAAAAGCTGATTACCATGACTGCACTGTGAGGGCTGGAAAACATTTTTTGATCACGTACCACAACCCCAAAATTGATGTCACTAATCAGGTGAGCACCCAATGCTTGGTTCAAGTTGAGGAAAATCGACGGAGACTCCGCCCCATTGTAAAGAGCAGTTTTTTATAGGCCATCAAAATATTCCCCTGCGAGGTCACAGGGACGATGGAGCACTTCTAGATTCCGACTATGATGGAGGTCGAGAAAACAAAGGAAATTTTAGGGAGTTCCTACGATTTCGTGTAGATGCAGGGGACAAAGATCTTGAAAACGATGTCGTCTCGTGCTATCTACATAAGTAAAACGACCTAAAATGATCTCATAGACTGTTGTAAAGGTGAAATTCAAGACACCATTCTAGAAAAGGTGCACAGGAGTGTTTTATAGCCTAATATTTGATGACACCACTGACATTTCCCATACAGAGCAAATGAGCCTGTCCATACGATATGTTTATGATAACACCATATGGAAGGATTTTCTGACTTTTTTGAATGCCTACGAGTCAATTTGCACAGATGATGTCAAAAATGAGGAAAGATGGTTGTCCGGTCAAGCTTTGGGACACATCGTTCTGGATCAATTTCATGATTTTTCTCTAGATATCAACAATTATGTGGGAATTGGCACAGATAATTGTTCTGTCATGATATCTGAAAAAGATCAGCGTGGTCCAAGAAATTTTGAAGGAAGCCAAGAATGCCAGAAGGTGCCCTTGTTTCAATCACTTTCTAAATAACTCCCTTGCAAAGACCTCTCAAGTCCCCCCATGCAGAAATGCTATTGGAACAAGGAAGGAAGTTGTACAGTTTTCGAACGCATCAGACAAAAAGGGCTTGGGACCCGAGTAGGCCTGTGCGAGACACGATGGTCAGAAAAACACAATGGTGTTCTACAGTTTAGAACTTCAGTCACTATGATTGTAAATGGACTGAACAAAATATCAAATTGGAAGGACAACAAGATGGCATCTGAGGCCAATTGCCTTAACCCGTTCCGCTCGTATGTCGGGGGAGCCCCAACATTGTAATTTTCCCGTTCCACTCATATGTCAGGGGAGCCCCGACATTGTAATTTTCCTGTTCCGCTCGTATGTCGGGAGAGCCCCAACATCATTTATTTAAATCCCTGCATTTGTAATGCTTGCACATTACAATGTAATTGATCCTCACTACTTCAATATTTCTGTGTCTCTGCAACTATGTATGGTTTTCCCTTTTGTGATTTTATCAATTTTGTAACAATTTTAACGCAAGCAGCACAGACACTTGCAGTTGAAGGCGAAGGTGGAGATTGTCAACGAGTGGATTTATGTGTATGAATAAAGTGAAATGCTGTAGATTTAAATGTACTTTTCCTGTATCTATTATTATTGGTCTTCTTGTCCTATTTACATCACCTGTCACTTCAATACTTATTTGATTTTTGCAGTTGAAGAACACACCGATTTTCTCTTGTAAGTTTTGGAAAACAATAATGTTTCGTTTATGTTATATTTTTAAATTCTTTGCAAATTTTTTGTTTTAGTATTTCTCTTATACCTTAAAAAATATTATATGTTACCATGTGTTTAGGTCATGGAAAATATGACACGTTGCATTACAGTCAAAGAAATAGTGGACGTTTTTGATGGCTTGTTGACTGACAATGAGTGAAGTGATTGTGAAGACTGTGATGGTGATGAGTTTATCAGCGAAGATGACAGTATCGTTATTGGTGACAGTGAAAACAGTTATAATGACAATGGTGGTGACGAAACATCTAGTGATAGTAATGTGGATAATGATTCTTGGAGAATATACCATGAACGCGATCCTGATTTTAAAAAAATTAAGTTTTTCCGCAGATTCTGGTTACAAGCCACCACCATGTAAGAAACCTGAGAATGAAATAGACTTTTTCCAACTATTCTATAGTGATATTTTATTAAGTGATATCATAAAGGACACAAATAGGTATGCTAAAACTAAAATTGCAAAGAAAGGCACTTTGAGTCCAAGATCCGTGTGGAAAAATTGGAAAGTCACTATAGATGAACTAAAAGCCTTTCTTGGTGTTATACTGAACATGGCAATGAAACCTCAACAATGTTTGCAGGATTATTTTAGTGAAGACTGGTTAGATAAGTGACAATTTTATAAAGATGTTTTTAAACGTGATTGCTTTATGCAAATTTTTTGGATGCTGCATGTTTATCCACCATCAACTGCTTTTCCTTAAGGGGAACATGCAAAAAATTAAAAAATTCAGAAAGTAGTAGAATACCTCGATTGTAAATTTAGGAAATTCTATGTGCCTGAGGTAAAAGTATTGGTAGATGAAAGTACTGTTAGTTTCAAAGGTTGGATAATATTCAAGTGTTAATCAGGAGAGGGGTTCCCTCAACAACATTCCGGCTCTTCTGGAAATGTCACAAGAGAACGCAGCTAACGTGTTTAAGAGGCTTTTCTCGGAAGTGCAGGAAATCGCAGAAACTACTGAGGTAAACATTACAGCTCCACAAATGGCAGGCAGACAGGGCTATAGAGCCAACACTCTGGTGGATCACGTGGAACAGTACTACTTGCATACAGTGTACATTTTGCTTCTGGACCATATTATTCATTATTCACATAAACGCTACAACTGGGAGCAGGTCTCGGTGGCAGCGGGCCCCCATCACAACTCAATGCATAATACCCAAATTACATGATAAAAATTGGGTTTACTTAATACAAAAATATAAGCTTTTTGATACCATTTCCTATACACTATATACTACTTCTTAACTTCAAGTCACAGGAACTCCAGTCACAACAGCTTAGGTATCACTCAATACATAATGCCCAAATTACATAATAACAATTGAATGTACTTAATACAAAAATATAACCTTTTTTGATAGTAGTTCCTATACACTATATACAACTACTTACTTCAAGTCATAGGAACTCTCGTCACAACAGCTTAGCTACAAACTACAACATGTTTCATTTGTTATTTGTCCATACATCTACAAAAATTTAGAATAAGTGAATAATCTTCTTCATGAATAAAAAAAATTCGACCATAATTTGATATTAGATAGTTATTTGGACCTAAAATAGCATTTGCTGAAGGAGACCATGGAGAATTTTAATCTTCGGATCTTCATGCTCAAAGCAATGCGGGATGATGAGCAAGATTTTCCCAAAGCTGTGGAACTAGCAAAGACCTATCAGGATATCTTGGGCAGAGAAGTGCAGTCAGCGCATCAAATGAAAGACTATGAGGCATGGAGGCAAAAGTGTAACAAGGAAAAGGATGCTGGTAACAAGTTATCAAGCAAGGTACTTGAAGTTTTAGATCATTGTGATGTGGGACTCTACCCAATGGTGTGAACAATGCTGCTGATTTTGGCTACTCTGCCTTCCAGCGTCGCGACTGTGGAAAGGTCGTTTGCCACTTTGCACCATGTGAAAACATGGCTCAGGTCACACATGGGGGAGGCGAGGCTAACTGGGCTGACACTTCTGTATGTACACAGGGACAGTATAGTTGACGTAGAGAGGATTATTGAAAGGTTTTCTAAACAGGAGAAAAGGAGGCTGGAGTTTGTACTTTAAGGTCTAGTTTTTTTATTCGGTTCCAATAAAATTGTGTAAAATTACCAATTACCCAACCACTGATTAAAATTTGATTTTAACAAAACTGTTCGACTCTGGATCAGACCCTGGTGATAGTGACCTTCAAAAAACTTTATACGAAGATGTTTGCCAAGTACTTTGAAGCGACCTCAGGAACCAATGCTGTCATATTCAAGGAATTCTGGAAGTCTAGATTTAACATTTTAGACAGTGTTAGATTAATTAACTCCTGGAATACAGTATCTACTCGTTACCTCAATTCAGCTTGGAAGAACTTGTGACCCGCAATCATCCATGATTTTGAAGAGTTTGATCAAGAGGGTGTTGTTGAGCAGGAAATTGTCACTCTTGGTGAATCACTAAGGCTTGATGTTAATGCCGAGGATGTAGAGGAATTAATTCAAGATCATGGGAGAAGGTTGACAATAGAGAAGCTCTGTGATTGAGAAAATGAGTGAGCACGACAGTGGTGAGGAGGAACCTGATGATGACCATGTTGCAACACCCCATGAGATTAAAGAGCTGTACGCTGCGTGAGATATTGTAAAAAGAACTGTTAGCAAACATCCAGACATTGAAGGTACTGAACTCTTAACCTGCAAATTTGAAGATAAGGTGCTGAATTATTTTAAAAACCTCCAACAAAAGGGGGCAGAACAAACAAGTTTAGACCATTATTTTAAGTGGCAGCGACCAATAATCCCAGTAACTCCACCAAGGCCCGAGGGCCCTTCAGATATATTTATGGAAGGAGACTCTTTTCAGGCAGTAACGACCTCTCCACCCTTTCCACCACCACTCCACCATCCCTTGTAAGAGGGGCCAGTTCCAGTCCAAGGTAAGTGTTAATTTGTTGTTTTAGGTTGCCATTTAAATTAAATAGTAATATGAGTTTCAAGTTTGATATCTTTAATATCACAGTTGCTTTTAATCAAATATATATTGCCAGGAACGAATTACCGGCAATCAGTGTATTATTGGGCTCACATTATGATATTTTCACAATACGATGGAATCTGTAGAACAGATTGATATCGTGAAGTAGGGGTATACTATATAGCCCGGAGGTAGGCCCTGGCAGCATGAGCTTTATACCAAGTTTCATGAAATCGATCCATTGATACAAAAGTTGTCAGTATGGGAGACACACCAGCAGGACCATTTCATAAGGCTATGCTTCCTTTGAAACCAGCCTAAAAATGATGAATCAATAAACATTAGTGGTGAAATACCCAACAAATTACAAAATTAATAATAAAAAGCCAACAAATTTCAATGGCTGATATTGTATGCTGAAACACAATTTATCAGGCTATTAAATAAATATATTATGAATCATAAATAAAACTGACATCATCACAACAAATGATAAAAAAATACTTATGAACACAAAGTTCAAAGTGTCTGCCATTAATAATTCTCCTAAATTATAAAGAAATCAGTCAAAAAACTTCAGCTCTGACCGAGTATTGCAGTCAAATTTACACATTAATCACATGAAATCCATTCTTTAAAATTTCCTTTGACACTACCAAGTCCCAATTCTCTATCAAGGCATTGTTCAAATAATATAATGGCTATAACGCTCGATAATGTAAATTTTTATCGATACATCACCAGTATAGTACATACAATGCAGATACCTTGCACCACAATCTCAATCGGATTCATACTTTCATAACATTTAACAGACAACAAAAATACCTGTAATTATTTCAAGCATTTCTTCAAGATGCTACCTTAAAAGTTTTTACAAAGTAAGTTGGATAAGAATATTCACTTTTCACAAGAAGAATCGCATAAAGTTTATGAAAAATTCCAAGTAAACAGTTGCAAACCAACTCACAAAACAATTCCATCCATCAACATCTCGTTCAAATATTCTACAATATGCCATTCCTTAAAATTACCTTTAACAAAATCAAATGTCCAAAATGATAAACGTAACTCCAAAACATAACAAATGGCATTAAATTTAGAAATAACAAAGACGTTAAACATGTTCAACAACCAAGCGAGCAGAAAAAATACCTTACGTTAACATCCGAAATACAAACAGCGTCTCAATAAGACGATCACACCACACAGATTTGGACTATTTTAACAACATCAAAATACAAACACGTTTTATTCAAGTAATGTATTAATAGTTACTAAACAGATCAATATGACAGTCTACAAGAAAATGCCAATGCATCTCTCTCAGCTAATTAAACAGCTAGGTGAGTTTGAAAATTTTAACCAAGTGCTACAATAAAGCATTAAAATCCAATCATGATCATATTAATATCGTTGGAGAGCATTTCATCAAACTAATTGAATAAAAATGTCAACTATCACAAGAAGAATCCCAAAATACAAAGCAAACAGTAACAAAACAATATCTAAAACATAACTGTCCTATTAAAAAACTGTACAATGTTCCAATCTCAAAATTACATTAAACACAAGATCATATCAACAAAATGGTAACCTCAATGGCAAAATTTAACAAATTTGATAAAAATTATAAAGAACAAGCTGCTATAAACTTGTTGAACAACCAATAGAACAGGAAACCCAAATTCTTTGATAAATTGGATATCGGATATACAATTTAAACACAGTATCTCAATAACAAGATCATATCTTCCAAAACAAAAACAGCTGTGGAGCACTTTAACACCATCAAAATATAATCAAGGAACACCAAACAAGTATAACCTCGCTGAACTTGACATTTAATATCCAAGATATTTCTTAATAAAGTTACTAAATAAATCAATATGAGATTCTACAGTAACAACATACCAATGCTTACAATTACATCTCACCATTTTAAATTTTTGGCAAAGAGCTATAATTGATCATTTAAATACAATTGGTACAACTTGCCCAAGAAAAATGCCATAAATATCACGAAAAATTGATAAAATCCAAAGTAAACAACAAAAGAAAAACAATTCCGAAAAGTTTCATACATCAGCACCTTATTATATATTGCATGATGTTCACATCCTCTTATAACATCTTGAACATCAAATCGAATGCACAAAATGATAAACATAACGTTGAAACTTAACAAATGACATTAAAATTAGCAAGAGCAAGTAACTTTAACATGTTCAACAACTAAGAGAGCAGAAAACTCAATCACTATTAATAACATAGGTAGTAAACTGGCTTGGTCCACTTTAACATCATCAAAATATAAACAACAAAGACCAAACAAGTTTAACTGAGCTGAATTTTACAGTTTTTATCCATGATATTTTTCAAGAGAAACTAAATAGATCAATACCTCATTCTACAGTAAAATACCAATGCTAACAATTGCATCTTTCAGTAAATTAAACATATTTAAACATTAACGATATGCCATGAAACGAAATCAAAGGCACATAATGGTAATTGTAATATCAAAATTTTACAAATGGTATTACAATTAGCAAGATAATTGATAGTAGCTCAATAACTTTGGCCAAAACTAACAAAAGTAGAATACTCCTTTAGCCAAAACAACTAGAGGGCTGCAAACCCAATGCATTTCGCCCACAAGGTGGGCATCGTCAGGGGTAGAACCTGTTTCACCAGTGACTGGAAGCCAACTGCAATTAGCAAGAACAAGCAACTATAAACAGGATGAACAAACAAGAGAGAAGAAAAAACCAATCCTTTGCTCACTAGCACTGGAAATAAAATTTAAACACAATGTCTCCATAAGACAATCACACCTAAAAAAAAAGATTTTGACACAACATCAAAATATAATCAAGGATTTCCAAACAACATTAAATACTTTCAACTGTACATTTTATATAAAAGTTAATTCTTAACTAGCTACTACAACGATCAACATACCAATGCAAACAATTACATCTCTCTCAGTTAATTCAACAGCTAGGTGACATTTTGAAAATTTTGTCTAAATGCTACAACTGAGCATTCAAATAAAATCAGTGCATACTAACTTCATTGCAAAGCATTTTACCAAACACATACCAAAGACTGAATTGGTATTTAAACCACCAACTGCAACAATGAGAGAGAATCACATTGCAACTCCAAATGGATGGCTCAAAAATCCGAAATAAGAAACACTTCTTATCATCGGATACAATTAAACACAAGACTTCCATTTTACAATTACAATATAAGTTACCCAATGGAACTGTCTTCTTTTTCAGTTGCCACTAAGGGAAATGGAATGACAAGAACCATTTCAATATTTTACATTGTCAAAGTGACACTTATTATAACAATGAAAAGCTGCCAAACTGATTCAAACATTTAGCTGTGAGAATGAAACTGTTTCAAATGCATTGCAGGCAGATGAAAAGGAACCAACACATGTTACCAAGGAAAAATCTGATGTCTGCTCCAAGCAATGATGTTCTCCTAAAGTGCAGCCTAAAATGAATGTCTACCATGATGATGATTCAAAAAGCCCCAAAATGTGTCAAACACAGAATAAGTCATTAAACAATCAAAGACTCGAATACAAGGACATGTAGTCGGGTTTTCCAAACAAAAGTAAAAAATTGCAAACAACATTGGAGATAAATAGAATTTTACACATGGAGCCTGTTAAATAACTTTGCAAAGATAACCAACCAATAAAACAGATGTGTGATTATGTTTACATCGGTAATGCAATTTAATATCTATTACACACAGTCAATGCATTCATTGGACAAATTCCTGTATCATAAAACATTCAATGCTTGTAATAAAGCTTACTGTCATTTATAAATCTTGCTCTGCAAATATTTAACAATGCATATGAATATAAATTTTTACAAACAGGAAATTTTAATGAAATGATCACAATGCAGAATGTATAAATTCAAACTGGACCAATTTCCAACCCATCACTCCTGTGAAAATCACCTTTTTGCCAAAATAATAAAAACTCAATGTACAACAACGGTGATATACCAAAATATGTTAATTCAAAACAAATGAAATAATAATGCACACTAGCGTGAATGCCAGAAATGCTATCCAAAACACTTCTACAACAGTTTAGCCAATGAATAAAATATTAATCACAATTAACCAAAATCAAATTATATCATCCCTAATATCAAAATATACTAACGAACACAACTTTCAAGTTGATTGACACAAATAATTCTTCCCTGAAATGAAGTCTCTTCATCTACCATTGCATAAGAGTAAAAAATTTTTAATGGAAATTTAACTCAAATTTATAACAACACCAAAGGTGTTAAAAACACTTATTTTCAATTCATCTACTCTTCATGAAATTACATTTTAAAAGAAAAATGATGAATTAATGAACATTAGTGGAGAAATACCCGACAAATTACAAAATTAATAATAAAAACCAACAGAGTCCAATGACTGATATTGTATGCTGGAACACAATTTATCAGTCTATTCAATAAGTATATTATGAATCATAAATAAAACTGACATCATTACAGCAAATGAAAAAAAATACTTATGAACACAAAGTTCAAAGTGTCTACCATTAATAATTCCCATAAATTATAAAGAAATCAGTGAAAAAACTTCAGCTCTGACCGAGTATTGCAGTCAAATTTTCACATTAATCACATGAAATGCATTCTTGAAAATTTCCTTTGACACTACCAAGTCAAACCATTGTTCAAATAATATAATGGCTATAACGCTCGGTAATGTAAATTTTTATCAATACATCACCAGTATAGTACATACAATGCAGATACCTTGCACCACAATCTCAATCGGATTCATACTTTCATAACATTTAACAGACAACAAAAATACCTGTAATTATTTCAAGCATTTCTTCAAGATGCTACCTTAAAAGTTTATACAAAGTAAGTTGGATAAGAATATTCACTTTTCACAAGAAGAATCGCATCAAGTTTACAAAAAATCCCAAGTAAACAGTTGCAAACCAACTCACAAAACAATTTCATCCATCAACATCTCGTTAAAATATTCTACAAATTTATAACAACACTGAAGATACATATTAAAAACACCTATTTTCAATTCATCAACTCTTCATGAAATTTACCCTTTGACAAAAAATAATCATGAATCAATGAACAATAGTGGTGAATAAATTACAAAAGTAATAATAAAAAACAACTTCAAGTTCATTGGCTGGTATTGTATGCTGGAAATTCTATCTAACACAATTTATTAGTCTATTCAATAAATATCTTATGAATTACAAATAAAACTGACATCACATGAAAATATTATAACAGGCAATCAAAATATACTTATGAACACAATGTTCAAGTCCACTGACAAAATTAATTTTAATATATTTTAAACACTGCAATGACAAAAACTAAAGGTGTAACCTAGTATTTGAGTGAAATTTACACATTAATCACAAACAGTGCATTCATCAAAAAAGTCTGTATCACAATAAATTACCAATTCATTTTTAAAACATTGTTACAAATTTTATTGATACATCGTTGCTTCTCAGAGAATCCACCAGTTGCTGGGCCCACCTATTCTTCACCGCACACAGCAACACAAAGAAGTATCCCACTACCTCAGAGACCGCACACTTCAGTGGACCCAATCCGTAATTGCCGACTTCAACCCAAGTTAAAAGATTTAAGAAAGAAACAGCAAATTTTGAAGCTATTGCAGTTACCAAAGTACAAGACTGGAATAGCAGAAAAAGTATTATTCAGAACAACAGAGCAGTTTAAGCCTTAATGGCCATGGAATGTTCTTGAACAAATAATCCAAGTCCTAATTGAAATACCAAAATTTTGAACAATAAGAAATAAGTAAATAAAAATAAATGGCATATAGACAAGGGCAGTTCATTTTGAAAAATGACCATGTTCATGAACAAAAGTTTGAGAATATTTTCATTCAGATTGGGAAAAAACAACTCGTGGATTATCATAAATTTCGTCTCTTATTACTACATCGCTATTGTGAAGATTTACCCATTCATAAATAGATAGCGAAATATGGTACATAGTAACAGAATCTTAAAAATAGTCACAAAAAAATACCAAAAAACTGAATTTGCAAAGAAATTGAAAGAAAAAACATTCCATAAAAAACTGACAAAACTTCAGTAACAAGGACAAGAAAGTGAATTCAAAACCTCCTTTTATAGCTTTTTCACCCAAAAAGTAATCATTCATAAGTATTCTTTCACACTTTGAAACGTCCCATTGGGAACTCATCTTCAAATAATCTATGTTCGAGGTTATTTTATCCATAGTATAACCAATGCAGTGAAGGTGATCACTATAAACCACTGAAGAGAGAGAGACGCACTCATTTTAGCTGCAAAGACAACCATTTCTCTCCTGAATTCTGTGTTTTGCTTGGATTTCTGCATTCTGATCACTTCACAAAGTCATCCGGGGTTTTTTAAGATTAATAGAAAAACCTGTGGGGAAAGCAGAAAATGTCTATTTTCAGTCATTTTGCAAGATTTATATTTATTACATTATACTTGTGGGATCCCTTTCTATCCCAACTCTATATCAAGGCTTGCTTCACTTGCCTATAATATACAAGCCAATTTAACATAAATTTAATGAATTTTTTAATATTAAAAACATTTTTACCTGATTTCCACCAAAAGATATAAGGACAGGCAAGATTTTTAACAAAATATAGGTAAACTAGGGAGATGCCCATTGAAATTCAATGGGAAAGTTTTTATGAAATATATAAATGATGCAATATACATTGCACAAACTCTCTCATATACGTATACTAGTAGAAGGTGCTTGCATACTGCAAGCATTTCATCTCACCTTGAAAAAACATTAATTTTTCAGACAGATATTTCATCATTACAAATATTCTATTAATTCTAAAGATATCACCTCCGCAGCGATTTTCGTTTTTCCCACATGTAAAAATAGTTTAAAACAATCCCCAAATGTTGCAATTTTAAACATTTTACACTTTCTCCATTATGGGGTACATGCTACACATTTGACCCAAATTTTAAAGTTGTAGCACTTCTAGAAGTAAAATAATATTTTTCTAATTGTTTAAAATTTAAACATTTTCAACGGTTGCCGCAATATATATATATATGGAGAGATTGAAATGTTTATTTGTGCAAATACACTGTTCTGTAAATAATTTGAAAATTGCAGCTTCCTAGCTCATCCCGTAGTACCTAAAAAATTAATTAACTTTAATGTTGAAATGGGGTTAAAACAACCCCTAGAATTTACAATTTTAAAATTTTCGATTTTTATAGTTGGTGATGAGAAATGTTCTATAATCTTGCAAAATTTCAGCTTCCTAAACTTATTAGATTGGTCTACACACTGGATTGCGTTTTCCCATGCTAACTTATGGGAGATATTCTGGGGTCTCTGGAGTCGAACCCAAGACACTGTAAGCAAAAGTGACAATAATTCCAAATAGATATTGCGGCCATGTAGCAACACTGAAAGTTTCATTTTTCTAGCTTACCGGCAAGTGCCCAAAATTAATTTATAAAAATGGCGCAATGCAGCTTGGGTTGGGCTAGGACTGGCCACAACCTTGGCAAAAGGTACAGGTGAAGGTGGAGCCATCAGCTTCACCTGTTTCCTTGCTTCAGCGATCAAGCCAAGGTTTGGCAGTCCTTCGACCAAGCTGTATGCGCACCTTGGCAGTTGACGCAATGAGGCATAGATGAAAAGGGTGTTCCTTCATGGGCCTTTTCACCACAATCGGCACAGATCTCCTCTCTGTTACGCGTCAACTTTGTGTGGCCTAATCATAAACAGTTAAAATACTGCATTGGATTTGGCACATATGGTCTCACACACAGCTTTATGTACCCAGCAGCAATCTGTGCTGGAAGTTGAGGAGCTAAGAAGGTCAGGATCAAGGTAGGAGTGGGTTTTAACACACCATCTCATTTTACCTTGATCCTATCTACTTTGATAACACCTAACTCAGACGTTAACTCCTCCTCACTTATCCCCAAAAGGTCAATACCACACCCTTACTTAAGTTGAGCCTTTGGTGTGCCTCAATTTAAACCTAGGCTTAGGATGTCTGTCTGCATAGGATCTTCAGATAGTTTTATTCCATCAATTTCTTGCTTGGCCATTTCACTATTTGAGAGGGAGGAGTTTTCTTTAGTGTATCTCTTCGAGGACATCGGTTGGGGCAGTTTGGCTAGTCCCAACCAAGAAAACATCCGCGTTCAAAAACGAGAAAATTGATCTGCTACGATAGTTCAGTGGTAGAATATCCATCCGGCAAGTGGAAGACCCGGGTTCGATTCCCGGTCACAGCCGACTTTTTTCTCGTTTCAAAATTATTCCCAACATTTTAGTCTGGAAATTTTTTGTTTAATCAACATATAATGCCATACATTTTTTTTAAAGGGATCAATGACTATATCAAATGAAAATTTTCCTTAAGATCCAGATTTTTTCTGGGACCCAATAATATGTTATACTTTTCAGTGCGCTTTATAAAAAGAGTAAATTTTTAAAAAAGTATATTTTTATTTTATACTTTTCAGTGAAATGAATTTATAATTATTACAATGAGATCAAATTGTAATGCATGAATTTGCATCAAACATTACTCTTCAACATAGAAATTTATATTGTAGCTAATATTGAACCATATTGCCCAAATCTACCATCATATTTTATAATTTGTATAAAAAGAATTACACAGAAAATCAAGCATTTTTCTTCGGCTAACAAACTTAATAGTTCATCTGGTATAATTCCAGGATCCATATTGCTCCAGTAATCTCTTGAAGGGCATTCTTTTTGATTAATTTGGTAAAATGTTTTACACCAGTTGCATAACATAAGTTTGTCTGGCTATATAAGATCAAGTGACAATACGTTAGCCAAATCAACTCGGTTATTGTTCCTTAAAACTGATAATGAGAAGTAGCTACACATGGAATTGATAGCACTGTTTCTTGCAAACACAAATTTGATCAGCAAATTTGTGAATGTCAGTCATAAAACTACTATATTTGTCAGTAAAAATTTAATAGTTAAGGTGTAAAGATCAATTTAAATAACTTATTTACCGTATCTGCCCGAATATAAGCCGATACTTTTTGTCAAAATCTATCGTGAAAAAAATCACCCTCGGCTTAAATGCGAGCCTGAGGAAAAATTTGGCATCCCCGTACGACGCCATCGCTGAAAAATGTCTTGTTTCCATAGCATACCTCCTATTGCCCGGAGCTGTAATTTAAATTGCTATTGAAGGTTATTTATATATTTTAACACGTAGTTAAAAGTAAATGGGTTCTTATCCAAAGGAAAGGGCGGTATATAAAACAATCGAGTTTTAACAACCCACCAGGTTCATAGTATGATTGCACACTACAGCAAATTCGTTTTGATCATAATTTGCAACGAGTTCTTAAGATACCAACACCGGTCTTATTAGAGGTTTTTACAAATTCTGACTACACTAAGCTTCTTCAACTCTTTGTTTTAATTGCACTTCTTGGTGCTGCAATCGATTTAAAGTTCAGATGTAGCAGTTGTCGTAGCTTTTACGGATCATTTAAATGGCAAGTACGTTAAAGTTAGGAGCCGACAGTATAAAAGAAGTTCATATTAATTTTTCTTGTTTATTTTATATTTTGTTATAGCCATTGTCATTTTTGTATGCATGTTAAAACCCTCTTTCATAGAATGTATTAAAATTGCGTATACTGACTAAGCAGACGATATCGTCTGCTTAGTCAATTCGCAAAATTCGATGACGACATTCGATGCGCAACTGTTTGAATTCCGCTAACGTAAGATAAGTCTGATTCGAAGGTGTGAGCAACGGCGTTAACTGTAATTCATCTGATAATTAACAGCAATAATAATAAAACTTGGAAACCTCTTTCATAGAATCTATTAAAATTGCGTATAATGACTAAGTAGACGATCACGCCAAATTCGATGACAGCTTTCGATGCGCAAGTTTGAATTCCAGTAAGATAAATAAATATACTCACATTTGATTGTAAGGTGAGATCAACGGCGTTGACTTTATTTATAATTAACAGTAATAATACCTAATAAAACTTTACATGGAACGTATATAATTATATAGATGTAATGTATAATGTATTCTAGGTTGTGCGTGCATGTCTGGTACACTTAAGCAATAAAATTTACGAAAATACTATTTTTGCCAAAAAATGTTGGAAAATTTCGTGGGGTCGGCTTAAATCCGGGGTCGGCTTCTATTTGGGCAGATACGGTAGATGTTTATCTCACACCCCTTTGGTTTTGTTTGCCAAACGTCATGAATGATTTTTCCTCAGCTTAACGAAACATGCTTCTCGTTGTTCTTTTGTTTCTTTATTAACACAAAATTTATAACTTACTCTGAAATTTTCTAATCATTCCAGACGCTTTTTTATTTTCATTTTCTCTTCCTGCCCTTGCCTTGTGTTTTTATTCATTCCAGTCTATTCTTTCTCTGCTCCAATATTTCCCTTTCTTTTCTTGTAGTATTCTTTATGACTCACTAGACTTCCTTCCTCTGTTTCATGGGTAGTTTTTCTTTTCATATCCGGGATTTCTATGAAGCCAATTTCAACAATTATGATCATACAAATCAAACTCAATATGGTACTGTTTGTTTTCACAAGTATTACATTTTCCCTCCACTTGGTGTCCCTAGATGTGCAGACAATTTGTTCTTAAATTTCAAAATATAATAAAAATACCAATACATGAAAATTGATTAAATACTTTTTATAGAGAGATGTCCTAATATTTTTTATCATGTACAACTTTTGATTCAAATTCATTAATATACATTTATATTTCTGATTAGAATACATGAATATATCTCAGGCAAAGTTAAATAAAAAGAGTATAAAAAGGTTATTCAACTTTCTTTTTGGTATATCCATTTTGGGACACCCTGTATAATTACTCAATGTCTGACCGTCCATCCCTCGGTTTATCTCTTGACAGTTTGTCATAGAAAAATGCTGTAAATGCCATTTTGTTTCTGCCAACTAGAAGACCACTGGAAAACTATTTTTGTTTACAGAAGTGTCCACGGTTTGACTCCAGGAGGTGATAATATTTTTCCCAATAGTTGGCCGAGTGAAGCGAGGTCTCTTCTGTTGAGTCCATGCGCATTTTGTCTGTTCTACGATAACTGCCATCTTGGTTGTCTGATTTTTATCAAACTTCATGTGCATGTACAAATATCTTAAGAGTCGAATGCCTATAGTTTTTTAAGAATACCACCCTTATAGTCACTGCGCAATTTGCATTAGCACATTGCGCTAATTTCCAAATCATATCCAATCGAAACAAAATTTGGCATACATACGGAAAACATGAAGAAAACGTCAAATAAACATTCCTCTAAAATGTACAGGGAGCCTCCCAGAGGCATGCAATGTGATTCTCCCCCCACCAGCTCTGAGTGGGCTGAGCGAGGCCGGAGATCCTGAGGATCCACTAGTTTACATAGAATTTTTAATTTCTCAAGGTGCAAGATATTTTACTTCATTTATCAAAATACATAAATATGGATCAATTTTGTTTTTGCTTTATTCAACAGCTAAAACTATAAAATATCTAATTATTGTGATGCTTACATGTTACAGGGATAAATTTGTGAGAAATATACATTTTGAAATTTTTATTGTTTTCGTACTCATTCCGGGTGTTGCCTCAGATTCAATTAATAATGAAAAGTGAACAATGGCCTCCAAATGCCTTAATTATATTATGTCATTTAGAGACCATTGTTCACTTTTCATCATTAATTTATGCTGTGAAGCTCAATTCCATATATCCGATTTGATTGGCATATTTTAAGCCCTCAAATTGACAAAAGAATTAAGTTATTTGCTTTGCATTTTTTATGAAGCATCAAAATTGTTGCAGCAATGTCAAGCATAATAGATTGCAGCATTAATAATTGCATATAATTATTATTCAGTAAACTAAGTGTGGACTGCGGGTGTTTTCAACGATCAACCAAAAGAAAAAATCTTTCTTTATTTCAATACTGGAATATTATCTTTTTGGCAAGGGAGAAGCAACTAAAATTGCACATATAAATTATAAAAACAAACATCCCAATCAAAACATCAGTTATATAATTTTATAAGGAGAATATGGACTATTGTTAAGAAATGAAAAATAACACATTGTGAGTTCCAAAAAATTTGTTGGTAATGATTCATGAGTAATAAAAAATTAAATAGATGGTTGATATAATTGTATATGAAAAACTGCATATAATTCAATAAAAAGAAACAATTTTAAAGCATTACTAACATAAAACTTTGATAATAATTGCTGTGCATAACTATTTCCCTCTCTAAGATGACCTCTAAACATTCAGATTTCTGGCAAAAGATTTTGCAGGCACCACTAGTGAATATATAAGTGCTTCAAAAATAGCGTAAATAATGTAAACTAAGTAATGTAAATAAAATTAAGTTAATCCATATAAAGGCATGTTTTATATAAAAGATATTTATAAAAATTAATTTTTATATTATTACTTATCTTATTATTCAGATGTAAACATGGGAAAAATACCTTCTTATAATCAGGTAAATACATTATAAGAAAGTAAAAATAATTGCATTAATTTAAACCATATTATTTACTCATTTCTGCATTGTATATTGAAAAATCATCTCCTATGCCTTTGCTCGACTAAGTGTTGATTTCCATGACGTGGCTTTGGTGAAACCCTGCCACTCCATCCTCTGCTGTACATCTCGTACTTCTGCTGGGCAGAGGATAGCATCTTAGGGACTACGCAAATCACCTTAGGAGTATTAATGATAATAATATTTTAATTCCATTTGATAAATATACAGTACCATGGAAATCGTTCGTGTGAATATATATAAAATATAAGATAATGCTATCACATTGTATCAAAAGACACATACAATCAGATCCAGGAATTCTACTAATTTAAAGTAGTTATAATTTAAATTGATACCAACTAGTATATTTATTTTAAAGTCTTAGGTTTATAGAACACAAAATATAAAGCATCAAATGTAATGTTAAATTCCTTTGTATTCATATGGATTAAGGTTTAAGGAATCGTTAACATTGTAGAAGCAGTGTGCCATTAACATTTTGAGGACGTTTTTTGGAGGAATTTGTTTTCGCAGGCCCATAAATCTAAAGGAAATTTGTTATAACACTTGATTCCCAGATGATATGGCCCTTGAGAATATATATATGCTAATGAAAAGAGAACCACTCAACAAGACGTGGTTCTCTTTGCATTAGCAGGTGCCACAGACCACTTGTAAAGTCGTAACATTATTGTCGGACATCACCATCCACAATTTCAGTGACTCCCCTTTTAAAAAATTCCGAGTTACTTAACGGTCGCGTACTACCCTAATATAAATTATTATACCAACAATTAAGTTTATCAGAATATCACTGCATAAAGTAATAAAATTTTTACCTCTATTAGATGCACACAAACCCAAAATGGCGAGTAATACGCATGAATATATTTTCTTCTCTAATTTCCGCTAACTCTTCCTCTAAACTTGTTTCAGCTGCCACCACATTAGGCTTTTAGTTTATACTTCTTCTGATATATTAACAACTCCAGTTTCTGAAAAACCATTAATTAATTTTTATCTGATTAAACTCACACAAAAACAACAGATTTTGAAACTCGATTATTCAATTACTATCGAGCTATCGACCAAAGCTAGTCCCCTAACGGAAAGACCGGTAACTCAATGCTAAAAATCTAAGCCGAAGTTTTCCTTTCAGAGCGCTCCACTCGGCCAATGGCGAAAAGTGGAACTACGTCGAGACGTTATGTGAAAAATCTTCCCAACCCCCTCGCGGTTTTTTCGACTTTCTAGAATGACGATCCAATTTTTATCTTCGAATTTTGCTTATCGATCGTATTTCTTCGAAGTTCGCGTAAATACTGGCGTTTTTATCACTCATTACGAGAATGTTGCCATTGCAATGACTATTGTTGCACTAGTCGGGTATTATACATACACAATAAATAATTTAGAATAAAAATTAGATTAATAATATTAACAACAAAATAGCCAACAGAAGGTATAAAAAGAATACAGAATTGAATTATTAAACTGAATTTATTAGCATATGTTGTACACACTGAGTACAATGAGGGTTGTGATAGACACATATACATGTGACAGCAATTATAACAAATGCAGTATAAAAAAGATTAAGAAATACACTAATTTTAAACAACCTTTACATAAAAAAATAATAGAAATGTCCAAATGTGATGTCAAGATATTTGGTATAAAATATATACCATTTACATAGTTATATACAGTGATTTAGAAGTATATCATAAAATATCAGACTAGATCGAAACATTTTGGGAGTCTATGCCAGGAAAAATAGGGGTCCTTTTTTGACAAAATTCAAGAATAAACTTTAAATAATCTGAAATTTGGGAACCTCTATAAATCAGAGTCCCGATGCTACTACATTGCTGGCACCAGTTTCAATCTGTTCCTGATGAAATACACTAACAAATTGCACATGAATAACAGTTAAGGTCATACAAACAGGTATTAATAGAAACAACATGTATTAGGCACACTTAGCAAAGGAAATGAAACATTCATGTATGGACAAACAAGTCACGCTGTTATATGAAAGTAGACTACGGTGAAAAATTGAGAATTTACAACAAACTCTTAAACCGTATGAACCTCAGAAATTTTTTTGAGGTAAAAAATTAAAATATATCAAGTTGAGAGAAAAAATTTTTCATGCCAGGGACTTGATATCTCAAATACATCTGGTTTATGCATCTCATGACAATGACAGTGACCAAAACAGACTAAATTCAAACACATGCTCTTATACTCAAAGGCAACATATATCAAGTTTATGGAAAAATTGTCTCATGGCAGGGACCTGATATCTCAAACAAATGTCTGATGGTTTATGAATCTCACGACAACAGCAGGGACCAAACAGACTAAATTCAAAAACGCATACACTCAAACTCAACCACACATATTTAAAAAAAATTTAAAATGAGGCTAGTATTCTAATTCTAAATGTACATTTCAAGAATGAAGCTCTCATCATCAGTAGATGATAGTGACAAGACATGTCATAAATATATGTATGAAGAGGCAAATCATTGTAAAAAAATCTGATGTGGCCACCACATGACTTTCTCCATACCTGTAATACTTCTAATAATTCCAAATAGGTTAAATGATAATAAATATTTTAAGGAACTGCCGCAGACCCAACGAACTGTATGAAGTTTTCACTTGGATACAGTAGGCCAGGCCTGTCGCTATACGCCTTGAAAACAATACCTGCAAGGTGGTAATCATCTCGTGAATCAGTGGTGAGCATAGCTCGACAGTTGCTGCAATTGCCACGGCAGAGGATTTTACTGGCCATGTAACCTGTGACATAGGCCAATGAAAAACAGTTTTTTTAAACATCTTCTACATCTAAATCTAATTCTTCATCTAAACTTAAAGTATTACTATTTACAGAAATGTCAGATTGTGAACATATGAACTCTCGCATGTTGTTAAGCAAAGATTCAGTGTCCTCACCTTTACAATTTGAACCTTTCAAATCCCTGCTAATTAAACCCTGAATTAGGCATGTCTTCAATGCAGCTACGAATTGTGTTACTGTGGGATTTTTGTTTGATCCACAGCAGGCATTTCTCACCCTTCCTCCCAACAAAAGCCGCCCATTGGAGGTACCTGTTTGGAAAAAAATATAGTTTGCTTTTATCATTTGCCCTAGGTTACATAATTATTGAACAATTATCACTTAAGTCAATGTAAGGTATTGGGGGAAATATTGCCATCTTAAGGAAAATCAATTTATATCACCTTGAAAATAACTAATACAGCCACCAGCTAGTGATTATCTGACCATATTTTAAAAAATATACCAATGGTAAAATCCGATTTGTTTCATAAAGATAACCCAAGGCATGGCTATATTGCTCTCACAACTTGCCACTACTTGCATGGAAGACACACGAACATTAACAACATAATATTCATATAACATTAGAAAGAGGTATAATTTCTCTACAAAATGGGTAACTCGGTAATCCCACAATAATTTTGTCAGAAATAGTTGTTTATTGGGTGAAATATGTTAAAATTGGATATCTATGTCAAATAATACAAAATAAATATTTGTAAATAAAATAATGGATATTTTATAATTACCTCACAACTGTAATAAAGGTTTTGTTACCTTGTATGTTGAGCATAACCAGAGGAGAACATGAATCTTACTTGTGTTTACAACAGCCTTTCACTATAGCATACAATCACATACAATCTTCTGTAGTTCAGCACGCGCCTGACCATCACCAAAATGCTTTGAAAAACTCTTTAGGGGCCATCCTTAAATGATGTCACACTTAAGGGGGAGGGGAGGGGTCTTGGAATATGTGACATTTTGTGACAAGGGGGGGGGAGTATATGTAAAACAATGTGATGTCACAAATAAGTAAAGATTTTTGCCAAGATCTTGTGCTTTATTTCCTTAATTTTCTTGAAGTGACATTCACTAACTTTTATTTATTCTCCGTTTGACTCATCTTTCCTGCCACTGGCCCTCTGGTGGAAACTTGTAAATAACAGTTGAAAAACATAATGCAAAACTAAACCTCACAGAAAAACTCCAATAACTATTATATTAAGCTGTATACTTAATTATCAGCTTAAGTTGTTATTGTGTTGGTGTTCTAGTCCTCCTCTATGTTCTAGTCTCCTTGACTGTTATTGAGCTGGCGCCTCACCCCGACATTGACTACTCTGACCGACCTCCTACCCAGGCGTCATCCCACCTATATACCACCCCAAATGCGGTGAGCCAATCGCTGGCCGAGATGGCATAGGGAGGTAGGATGGTCCGGGAAGGACGATCGGCCAAATTGGTCGCTGTCAGAACGTACTGCCAGGTCACCTTACATGACGAATCCTTTATTAGTAGCATAAGCAAAGCAATATACATATCACATGAAAATAGTAATCCAGAGCCTTTCTGGACTGTGGCTAATACAGCCATATTATCAGTATATACATTAATGTTTGAATACATTGGAGCATTTTTACACATGGACACAGCGGCCATTAATGCCGCTAGACCCTCGGCCCAATATATTGGCATTTCATCGTTCAAGGGTAAAATTTGACACAATTGCAAGGGCCGGCACACCCATGCCACTTGCCATGGCGTCATGTCACAACGGCAATCAAACACTGCAGACCAGTTTGCAAACAACCGAATCTTCTTGAATACGTCTTTCATTTTTAGCAATTGAAGTCTGTTAACTCTAGTTATATACAAAAAATCTTCCTTTCTTAAGGGACTGTGACAACTTTGTGACATGGGAGGGGGGGGTGAAGCTCTATGTGACACTTTGTGACAGAGGGGGGAGGGGGGGGGGTCAAAAATCCCAAAAATGCTGTGACATCATTTAAGGATGGCCCCTTATATATTTCAAACATTTAGTGTATTAGCTGATATAAACGCGTAATACGAAAATAAATATCTATAAAAATAATTAATATTTTATAATTACATCGTAGTTGCAATAAAAAGTTCTTAGTTACCTTGAATGTTGAACACAGCTGGATAAAAACGCGATATTAACTTACATTTACAATGGCCTTTCAATGTAACATACCAGCACATGAGAATGGCAGAGGAATGGTTAAAGGCGATATGACACAATATAAATAAACTTATTTTCTTTGATAATGTGTAATAAACTCATTTACTTTGATAAACCAGCTAATTACTGCCGCTTGGTTATATAAACTTTTTGGCAATATTCACCGCATGTACCTTACGAATAAATACAATTAAACTTACCTGTTCCTATTCTCTGGAGAGGCATACAGCTGAACCCCGTCTATCGTCTTCAAACCGCAGGTGGGAACAGCGCACCTTTAATGTTTGAGATAATCTCCGTTAAACATTTTTTTATCAAAACAAAAAAACCGTGGAAAAAACACCAAAACGCTTCCAAATATCAACACCGAAAGTGTAAAAACCGTTATGGGTAGTCTCTCGCTGGTAGCGGTAGCGACACTAGCGCGCTAGCGCTCCATGTTGCCAGGGGGAGGGAACTCCCATGTTAAAATCGTGGTCTTAGCTGGCTAGTACAAAACGTTGGTGCAGGCACTGGCTAGCTGGCGCTGCTGTTGCGTTGACGTATGACGTCATTTTTACAGCCAATCGAAGCGGAGAGCAGGCAGCTAGCAGACGAATTTCAGCAGCCAATAGCAGCTTCGTACAGATGGCGAGCGCAATTTTCAAAAATCATACACCAATTTAGTTTTATTCATTATTTTTCAATAAATGACGCTAATTTTTTTATTTAGCAAATCAAACCTTTTTACGAATAACGTAACCAGAGGAGTAATGGGTGAGAATAGAAAGAATAATAATTTAAATTTAAATAGTTTTATTGCAGAACAAATATTGTACATATTTACATATAACAGACATTAAATGGAATTGAACCACATAGATCAATTATTGTTCAATAAATATAGGAAACATGCACACATTGAAAAAATAATACAGTAGAATGTTTGTAACAGATGAAAGAATAATTAACATATGAAAGCTGCAGAAGCCAGCCACCAGACAAACATCATAACAATAATAAAGAAACAAGTCATGACAAAGTATGAACAGAAGTGACTTTTGCCAGTCTCAATGAATCAATAAGCATAGGAATCAAAGCAAATGTTGATTGAAATAGCGATGAAACATTCAAGTTAGTCACCAACCATTAAGTATATGAAGTATTTTACCACTAATGCACACCTGATAAAGTACATATGGACCAACATGAAATCAGCCAGTCAGCCTCAATTAAGGGAAAGGCAAGAGGGCAATTATTGTATAAGGTTCATGCAATGTCCATCAAGCATCTTCAATAACAGTGGCTTTATGTTTGCCAAGCTGAAGCCCTTGCAACCCATTCTCGGCACCTGGAATGATAACATTACAGAATTATTAACACTTCAACATATGCATCAAATACAACTTTGCTCCTAAAGAGCCTAAAATGAAGATATGCATCACATGAAAACAAGACAGTGAAGTATCTCGTTAAATGGTTACTATTATTAAAGTTGAAAATGCTGAGATACATATCTAACTACAGTAATAACTCGATATGCGAATAATCTGTACACTAAATAAGTGACCTTTTTACTACAGGTAGTCCACGATATACTCGCCGTATCTCGAAACGAGAGGTTTCAAGTTAAAAATTGCAATCCCATAACAATAATAATTGTTATTCATCCCAGGACATATACATATATGTATAGGATGTCAAATTGGCTGTACTTATTATGCAATAGATATAAGGCCACAGCCTTTCTTAGGAATAAACAAACACATCCGAGAGAAGGTTCTCAGTCACTTAAAGGATCAAAAATAACAACTAAGCTGAGTTGGGCGGTAGAACAAGGTTCGTGTGTTCCAAATTGCAATCTGGATATAATTTCACATACGTAAACACAACCATAGTAAGATTAATCTCAAAAAGAAACGTAACTCATTCTTTATTTTTCTCGGTACGTATTATTATTACACAATATGTAGTACTGTAGGTAATAAAATACAGAAGTACATTAATTAATCGATATATTGTTTCAATACTCGAAAGCAACTCACGGAGCGCTTCTACTTCGTATATGGAGGTATTACTGCATACAATTCTGTCGACTTCAAAAATATTTTTACAAATATAGCTAATAGTACTTACGTAGATTCCGTGCGAGGAAACGAATGTAATTTCAACTTTAGATCTCCGGTCGTTCCCCTCGTATGATTGCAGTTTAGTGCGTAGCACTTACGTGAACGCACCATCTTCTCTGGTTGATTCATTTTTGCAAGCTAGTGGAAACGTTGCAACGTACAGAAAATAACTTAATTAACACACACAGAGAGTCACATGTATCACCAGCATATATGAAGTTGTTAACCATTCATTCATATACTCCTCTATAGTCAAAACATCCTTACCTGTACTAAAAAATAACACTTTCCCAAGATTTCCCGTAATGGCGGATAAACTTCCAGTTACGCAGTTACCTAGTTCAACAGTCACAACTACTCAACATGATCACATGATCGGCTTGGCCGCTTGGCGCTCACTCATTGGTTGTCTTACCATTCAAATTAGAGCGACGACAGCGCTCAACCTTTCGCTTTCACGGTGCCTGCACCAACGTGATCTATCTGACGAGAACCAAATCGCCCCATAAGAGTTCCCTCCCCCTGATGTTGCTAATCGGGACTTTTTGCCAACAACTTGGGAAAAATTTTCCCATTCCAGTTTCATCCCCATCGACTATTCGTTCCAGTTCGACTCGTTCGACTACCCCACTACCTGAGATCTTTTATCGAGCAATTTGTCGATTCGATTTTCCATGTATTGGCGTACCCTGCGATGCAAGTTAAAATTGAATATTTCCACGATATGGAAAAAAATTGTTTATATAAATTTTGAAAACATAGTAGCGTTCATTTTCCAACGTCTGATTCGTATTTACGGCGATTGAGTTCTCTTCACCAAATCATTGTAATGTTGGGCTATTCCTTGGTTTGGCAGCGCCGCAGCGCTTTCTATTCTCCTTTAGTGGTGGTGGGTTTGCAACGTGATAACAGTCACATTGGCGAAGATAATTTAGTCAAGAATTAACTTATGTTTAAATGTACAGTTCAGAGCAGTTAATGTTGTTTGGAATTCGTTACTTATATTTCGATGTTGCTAAAATAGTCTAAATCTATGTAGTGTGATCGTTTTATTGAGACGCTGTTTGTTTTTCCGATGTTAACGTAATGTATTTTCTCTGCTCGGTTGGTTGTTGAACACGTTGAAGGTTTTCGTTATTTTTAAATTTAATGCCATTTATTAAGTTTCGGAGTTGCGTTTATCATTTTGTACGTTTGATTTTATGTTAAAGGTAATTTTAAGGAATAGCATATTGTAGAATATTTGAACGAGATGTTGATGGATGGAATTGTTTTGTGAGTTGGTTTGCAACTGTTTACTTGGGATTTTTTGTAAACTTGATGCGATTCTTCTTGTGAAAAGTGAATATTCTTATCCAACTTACTTTGTATAAACTTTTAAGGTAGCATCTTGAAGAAATGCTTGAAATAATTACAGGTATTTTTGTTGTCTGTTAAATGTTATGAAAGTATGAATCCGATTGAGATTGTGGTGCAAGGTATCTGCATTGTATGTACTATACTGGTGATGTATTGATAAAAATTTACATTACCGAGCGTTATAGCCATTATATTATTTGAACAATGGTTTGACTTGGTAGTGTCAAAGGAAATTTTCAAGAATGCATTTCATGTGATTAATGTGAAAATTTGACTGCAATACTCGGTCAGAGCTGAAGTTTTTTCACTGATTTCTTTATAATTTATGGGAATTATTAATGGTAGACACTTTGAACTTTGTGTTCATAAGTATTTTTTTTCATTTGCTGTAATGATGTCAGTTTTATTTATGATTCATAATATACTTATTGAATAGACTGATAAATTGTGTTCCAGCATACAATATCAGTCATTGGACTCTGTTGGTTTTTATTATTAATTTTGTAATTTGTCGGGTATTTCTCCACTAATGTTCATTAATTCATCATTTTTCTTTTAAAATGTAATTTCATGAAGAGTAGATGAATTGAAAATAAGTGTTTTTAACACCTTTGGTGTTGTTATAAATTTGAGTTAAATTTCCATTAAAAATTTTTTACTCTTATGCAATGGTAGATGAAGAGACTTCATTTCAGGGAAGAATTATTTGTGTCAATCAACTTGAAAGTTGTGTTCGTTAGTATATTTTGATATTAGGGATGATATAATTTGATTTTGGTTAATTGTGATTAATATTTTATTCATTGGCTAAACTGTTGTAGAAGTGTTTTGGATAGCATTTCTGGCATTCACGCTAGTGTGCATTATTATTTCATTTGTTTTGAATTAACATATTTTGGTATATCACCGTTGTTGTACATTGAGTTTTTATTATTTTGGCAAAAAGGTGATTTTCACAGGAGTGATGGGTTGGAAATTGGTCCAGTTTGAATTTATACATTCTGCATTGTGATCATTTCATTAAAATTTCCTGTTTGTAAAAATTTATATTCATATGCATTGTTAAATATTTGCAGAGCAAGATTTATAAATGACAGTAAGCTTTATTACAAGCATTGAATGTTTTATGATACAGGAATTTGTCCAATGAATGCATTGACTGTGTGTAATAGATATTAAATTGCATTACCGATGTAAACATAATCACACATCTGTTTTATTGGTTGGTTATCTTTGCAAAGTTATTTAACAGGCTCCATGTGTAAAATTCTATTTATCTCCAATGTTGTTTGCAATTTTTTACTTTTGTTTGGAAAACCCGACTACATGTCCTTGTATTCGAGTCTTTGATTGTTTAATGACTTATTCTGTGTTTGACACATTTTGGGGCTTTTTGAATCATCATCATGGTAGACATTCATTTTAGGCTGCACTTTAGGTGAACATCATTGCTTGGAGCAGACATCAGATTTTTCTTTGGTAACATGTGTTGGTTCCTTTTCATTTGCCTGCAATGCATTTGAAACAGTTTCATTCTCACAGCCAAATGTTTGAATCAGTTTGGCAGCTTTCCATTGTTATAATAAGTGTCACTTTGACAATGTAAAATATTGTAATGGTTCTTGTCATTCCATTTCCCTTAGTGGCAACTGAAAAAGAAGACAGTTCCATTGGATAACTTATATTGTAATTGTAAAATGGAAGTCTTGTGTTTAATTGTATCCGATGATAAGAAGTGTTTCTTATTTCGGATTTTTGAGCCATCCATTTGGAGTTGCAATGTGATTCTCTCTCATTGTTGCAGTTGGTGGTTTAAATACCAATTCAGTCTTTGGTATGTGTTTGGTAAAATGCTTTGTAATGAAGTTAGTATGCACTGATTTTATTTGAATGCTCAGTTGTAGCATTTAGACAAAATTTTCAAAATGTCACCTAGCTGTTGAATTAACTGAGAGAGATGTAATTGTTTGCATTGGTATGTTGATCGTTGTAGTAGCTAAGTTAAGTTTAAGTTAAGAATTAACTTTTATATAAAATGTACAGTTGAAAGTATTTAATGTTGTTGGAAATCCTTGATTATATTTTGATGTTGTGTCAAAATCTTTTTTTTTAGGTGTGATTGTCTTATGGAGACATTGTGTTTAAATTTTATTTCCAGTGCTAGTGAGCAAAGGATTGGTTTTTTCTTCTCTCTTGTTTGTTCATCCTGTTTATAGTTGCTTGTTCTTGCTAATTGTAATACCATTTGTAAAATTTTGATATTACAATTATCATTATGTGCCTTTGATTTCATGTTTCATGGCATATCGTTAATGTTTAAATATGTTTAATTTACTGAAAGATGCAATTGTTAGCATTGGTATTTTACTGTAGAATGAGGTATTGATCTATTTAGTTTCTCTTGAAAAATATCATGGATAAAAACTGTAAAATTCAGCTCAGTTAAACTTGTTTGGTCTTTGTTGTTTATATTTTGATGATGTTAAAGTGGACCAAGCCAGTTTACTACCTATGTTATTAATAGTGATTGAGTTTTCTGCTCTCTTAGTTGTTGAACATGTTAAAGTTACTTGCTCTTGCTAATTGTAATGTCATTTGTTAAGTTTCAACGTTATGTTTATCATTTTGTGCATTCGATTTGATGTTCAAGATGTTATAAGAGGATGTGAACATCATGCAATATATAATAAGGTGCTGATGTATGAAACTTTTCGGAATTGTTTTTCTTTTGTTGTTTACTTTGGATTTTATCAATTTTTCGTGAAGTTGATGACTTTTTTCGTGGATAAGTTGTATTTTTGTTGTTTGATTTAAATCACATTTGCATTGAAGTTATGTATTTATTGTTTTATTTAAATCATTATATTCTGAATTGTTTAAATTTATTATCATGAGCATTTTACCTTAAGTCGTATTGGAATACAAGAGATGCCAATGTACCATATGTTTCTAAAGTGCTATATGGTGAAGGTAATGCAGCTGGCTTACCCTGGCATCATCTCATTTCTATTTGTACTGTCTCTCCATGTAATATTTGTTCTTGAGGCTTGATTTTTACCTTTTGAATTTTTTGAAAACTGAGCTCCAAGATGTTTTAAAAATGAAAGTGTCTTATTCATGTATTGCTTTGAGAATTAAGGGTTATTTGGTTATTTCTATTGATGACATTGTTAGAGGTGTGTGTGAAAAGGCTCTTGATGTTTTCCTTGTGAATGGGATGGATGGTCAAATAAGCATGTTCTTATTTGGCTGGTAAATTCTGCGGCCTCATAATAACATAATGTGTGTATTTCTCTCAACTTATATTTTCTACCTTTTGGTAAGTTTTTGTCATAACCAACAAAAACTCTCAATGAGAGACTTTCTCTTTGATTGCCATTGCATACTCTTAATACACTTAATATTTTTTATAACTTATTTAAACACTATTGCCTCCCAGAATTTGATGCATTTATTGTCTTTTTCTCTTATTAATGTAATTAATCTCCTCACTTCTATTACTCTATTCCAGACATTGTTTGTCTGACTGGTTTTCTACAGTTTATGCCATAACCACATTCTGAAAGCCTCTTAAAGGACATTTTGTGTAATGTCCTGATTGAAACATTGTTTCTATTTCCAAAAATTGGGTGGATGCATCGCAATACTTGCTTTCAATCAGTATTTCTGTCTTTGTTCTCCATAAAATATTCTTACCTGCTGAATTTCCTCTTCACAGTGACCCTTAAGTCTGATTGCTGTTCTGACTTATGGCAATACCATTCAATACAATTCCTTTCTCAGATGTCATAACAACGACAAATATTGCAGTGAGGATTGTCATATTAGGGATAAAATTCTCTGAAGAGCAGAGATCAGCTGTACAAAGAATGTATGCCAAGAGTATTTATGCAAGTGGGTGATGATGTTAATATCATGCATTTGTCATCTTTTCTGAGTGTTTTCCATTTATTACCTTTTTTTCTGAGGGAAGTAAGTTTATAATATATTTTCTTGTGGCATCAACTGGTGCTTGTGACAAACTATATAATTGTATAAATATTATGTGGTATATTATTGTTATAAGCACAGCGGTTTCAATTCAGTTATATAGATTGTTTTTGAAAGTACAGAAAAAACTGACAAATTTGGTGATTATTTATGCATTGTAAATGTGAAAAGTTTTGAGAAGGGTAGTAAATTAATGTAAACCTTATGATGATGAAGATTCTTAATGCTGACAGTACTTCTTAAAAGTACATTATAAAAATTAAGTGTTCAATTCACATTTAATTGTTAACTATTCTTCTGAGAACAAAGATGAATATTATTGGGAGATGTAATTCGCTCACCTACAAAGAGCAGCTTTCAAAATGAATCTGCTTACTGAAAAGATAGAAGGGAAGATATACTTTGAAATTAGAGCACTTTGAAATGGTAAAATTAACATTGCAGAATGACTGAGGTTAATCTTGTTTGATTGTATTTTCCATATGTTTATTTTTGCTATTGTCTTGGTAATATTTGTCTTCTGAAGAAAGGAGATCTTTCCAATTCTCTATTTCACGGCAGGGAGACAGTTCCAACTCACATTAAATCGTCTATACAAGTGGTCACAGTTGAACAGTTTTCGTTTTTCCCGAGAAAAGACGAAATGTGTCCATTTTTATAGGCGAAGGGGATGCTTCCCCCCGCCGACGCTTGAACTGGGTTGCCATGTTTTAGAGTTTGCTGACTCCATCCGTTTTCTTGGTTTGATCTTGGATAGACGACTGAATTGGAAAAGTCATATTCAGTTTTTAAAGGAACGGTGTTTTAAAGTTTTAAACATTTTAAGATATATCACAAACTGTTCGTTAATGAATGGCTTTCCACTACTTATGTCAGCATCATTCCCAGACAGCTTGATAAATTCAGTTTGTTGGAATGAAATGTAAACTTTCTTCGGGAAATGTGAGAGGAATATAAAATGTTGAACTTATTCTTAAAATCTTCAGTTGTATTTATCATCTATGAGAGATGTCTCAGACTGGTTATTTAACCCTTTTTAGCCAACCAGAATTTTCCAATTTTCAGTTATGGCAACATTTACATGCATAGTGTGGTTACCCGTTCACCTGTGGTGTTCCTAGATAAGTTGTCTGCCATTTTTAAGTGGTGCTTTGGCTTAAGGAGGCCTTTGAAATTTTCTATTATGGCATGCATTTGAGCATTAAAACATTTTGTGCTTATGGCTACATATATTTAATATAGGTAACTGCAAATGAACTAATCAATAGTTAAATTAAAGTTTATTTCAGATTATGGAGTTATCCCCAGAAGTAACTAATGTATTGCTATGAATTTCCATAGTTCTATCTGCTCTTGCTGTTCATTGTTTATTAATGCATTGAAGCAAATTTGTTGTGAATAATTCTGTAGAAAAAAATGCCACTTAATTACATTGTCCCGATCTGTAGAACTTATTGTTAATATCATTTTCATAAGGTTCCATTTATTTCATAAGCTGTCTTTATCTATTTATTGAATCCTAAATGTAAATTTAAAGCACTGATAATTGTTTATTTGTGTGCAGTACACTTTACCAGTACATTCTGTTTATCTTGGAATGATACCATCGTTAGTGTGCTAATGTACTCTGGAATGAAAGGATAATCAATGCCAAAAAGAATTTTTTAAATAAAACAAAAATAATGCTACAGTTATGTACCAGCTTGATTATAATGTTGTTTATAATGAATGTATGTTTACCTGGTTGTACATGTGTTACCATACATTTGTCATCTTCATAGAATTATTTTATTTCGTAAATCCTTAATTTGACTTTCAAAAGAGGTGCTAAGATAATATTTTTTGATGAGATTTAAATCTCTGTTGTCAATATTGTGTTTTTGAGTAATTCTTTAAATGGAAAATATTCTGTGACATTAAGTCTTTCTTGAATGAAATCCATTGCAACTCTTATGGTTGAATTACTGTATTACTCAAGTGTGATTATTACTGTGATTTATAAAGCAGTATGGTGTTGCACTTCCAAAATTTGTATTAAATATTGAATGTGATGAATATTTGATCTTTGTAGTGTGAAATCCATTGCATTTCAAGGGATGAATTAATGTGTTACTCCTATTAGGCATGCTCATTATCCTGTTTTATAAGGCAACTTGTAATTGTACCTTCAAAATTGGATTAATTATTGAAAAGTGTGTTGTTTTTTAGTTGAAGTGTTTCTACATGTACAACCCATGTGGTAGGCTTGACTTGATGAACTTTATAGAGTTATTTGTCAGATTTTGATAAGAATCTATGTATATTTTGTCTGATGTGCTGATTATTCTGTGATCTATATATGGAAAGAATCCTGTTGCCATGAAATGATTATGATTTATTTGAAGGTGTTGACTTCATTCTATCTGATGAAAGCCATTGTTTTCTAGTAATTATGGTTGATTTGACAAAATACTTAATGAATAATACAGTATGCTTTATTTTTAATGGTTATCATAATCCAAGAGGTTGATTAGCCAAATATACACACATTACCATCCATTTTGATTCCAAATATGGCAATTGATTTCTGTGTGTGTGATCTCATGAAGGATTTTGTAGCATTTGGTTTATTACAGGATGGGCCAAAAAATATTAAGTGAAAGTTGTTTCTTCCATCCGTATTTAATTTTGGTCTGGCATTTCTAGAATTTTAACCCTTTAGGCATTGCTGGAAATGTGGATTTTGCAAGTTAAAACTTTGAGTTTATTCTACAACATTCGACTTGGCTATAGTCCTTGATGCAGTCATTTCAATTGATAGACTATGTGTTGACTTCTGTGGACTGGGCACAATTTGATTCATTAATGATATTTAAATTTTCTTGGTGTTAGAGCATCCCTTGGTTTCCTAGAATTCTTCTTACTAGTATCTGTATTGACCAGTCATACCGTCATTGCTGTTGACATGTTGCATTCTGAATGAACGTTTTGTCACCATCAACGATTGAGTTTTGATATATTCCACAATGACAAGGACTTGATTGTAAAATCAATTGAGACATTTCTTCTTCAAATGGGTCATTCATTTATTTTTTAATCTCGTAATTAATGAACTTTATTGTTCAATCCTTTCTGATGTTATTTTGTAATTTCATTTGGAAATCATTACTATTGGTATGAGGTTTCCTCTGGCACCCTCTTCATCTTTGATAGAAGCTATAGGATTGTGTGTAATACATTCTCATGAAATGTATTATTCAATATGCATCCGTGCAATAACATGGGTGCAGATGCTGTGTATGGCAAGCGAATAGTACTTTTGCCTTAGGAAAAATTGTGCGTGGGTCATTGCAGCTGAAGGCCAGTGACCCATGTCTCTTTGCCTCCCCCATGTCTTACTCTGACAAGAATCATGCACAGAGGTAGTATTGTCTTTTGTACGGCTACCCCAGACCATGTCTTCAGCCGCTGGGGAGGAGGGAGGCACAGGCAGGTTTAAGGTCCTACGATCAAGTTGTTCTGCTGCCTGCCTCACTGCAGTGTGTGCAGTGGTTCGTAGGGAAGCATTGAAAATGGAGTTTTAAGCAAGTACTCTATTAAGTCACCACTTTCGAACTCTTTCATAACAGCTGTTTAATCAAAATGAATGTTGTAGTAAAAACACTTAGATAATTATAAACACTTATACAATGAACACAAATGTGAAACCTGTACAGCAACAACACAGCGCCTAATAACGTTTCCGAGCGGTACAGTTATGCTGGCGAGACTAGTCTCTGCCTGTCCATCGCACCTGAGTATTAGTTAAACTCCGTGTGGTGGAGGGAGGCAGCGCATTACGTTCTGCTCACACACGGCTGAGACTGCTCTAGTTCAGTCTCAGGGGGTTTGTCATTCGTTCAGTCATCTCTTGCCGTGTAAACAGCGCTTGCATTTACTTGCTGTTTTAATCGTTCAATTCACAATTCAATTCAACAACATAAATACAAAGATACGCTTCTACGTCCGAAGAAAATTTTATATTAAATAATTTCAACTATACAAAATTATTGGGAAGACAGTCTCAAAGTCTCCCCTGACGCTACGCCACTGGTAAAAAGAAATTATCTTTAGGAAAGAAAACATGTAAACACTAAGTAAACAAATGAGCGTCGTTATATAATAACACGTATTCATTGAATATTGCTTTTGATATTCCTTTGTCAGTGTCAAATTCTTCCTGGTAACCCATTTAGGAAAACGGAAAAACGAAATTCGTTTATCAACTCTGCTACAATTATAATTGAAACATACCCGCCATCTTTTCAGATTCACTAGGACCACTTACAATTGAAAACTTGGCAATGTTGCACTTGTTGTCTGCTGAATATATTCTTCTATCCTCCCTGCAGGTAGGGGGATTGAGAATACTCCCACAGCCCCTCTGCTGGTCGTAAGAGGCGACAACCTCATTAAAAAACCAATTTTTCGCTTTGGGTAGCTTCCAGACATTATGTGGATCTGTTGTCTGAGTCTAGCCATGTCATCTGGCTATTGATCCACCCACGTGTTTGCCATGCGTGGAGACCCGTAAGGAGGAGAAGAGGAACCTGGTGGTTGAGCTTCCTGGATCCTGTCTGGGTTTCTGATGCCCAAGAAAGGTACAGGGAGCAACACCACTTTGGCCTCTAATTCACTGTAAACGGGAGTCGGGTACTAGCCACACCCGATTAATCGGCTTGCCGTCACGTTTTGACGTTTCGGTTGGTGAGTGCCAAGGCAGTGGGGGTCTGTGTAAGGGGGTAAAAAATGTATGGGTTTGGAGACCCCATGCACTGGAGACCTTACCTGAAGCAGACAAACATGTCGGAGGTGCTATATCTCACTGGTTAGCCCTGGCGTCTGTATCAGTTTGTGGTGCAGCGTCCCATTTGTGGCTCCATGGCGGGTGGGGAGACCAGGAGACCAAATTATACTGGATGGCAGAAAAACTTTCTCCACCACCAAAAAGATCCCGTCTGGACTCGGATGGGGGAGATAATGCTAGGAAATGTACAAAGCACTTAATTATGAAGCGTTCAACTGAAGGTGAGACCTTCACAAAAGTGTCTCCCTTCTTTATATACAAGTCTTTGTCGGTACAGGTGCCTGGATCTTTAGAATAAGTAAAAAAACCTAGGGATGGTACTCTTCTTATTATCACTATGAATAAGACCCAAAGCAAAAAGATTTTAAACATCTCAATGCTGGGAGACATGCCGGTAACTGTTGAGACCCATAAAACTCTCAATACCTGTCAAGGGGTCATATCAAATTATGACCTATATGTAGATATCGAGGAGTGTAAGCAGGAGATGGCCTCTCAGGGGGTCATTGACTGCAGGAGATTGATGACGAAGAGAAATGGTGATGTAGTCAATACTACCTCTATGGTCCTCACGTTTTCCCTCGAGAAGCTACCAGAGAAGGTCATGATTGGTTATGAGGCATGTCCAGTTCGGCCATATATTCCAAACCCTTTGCAGTTTCCAGTGCCAAAAGTTTGGGCACACTGCTCTACGTTGCAAGGGCAAAGCAGTCTGCCCCCGATGTAATCAAGATAAGCACGATGGAGCAGAATGCCCAGCGACAGTGTCATGTGCGAACTGCGAAGGTCATCATCCGGCATTCTCTCGGGACTGCCCAAAATTAAAGGAAGAAAAAAAGGTTATGGAGCTTAAGACGCTTGAGAAACTCTTATTTTGAGGCACGGAAAAAATACAGAACGCTTGTTGCTCCAGTTTTCTCAAGGTCTTGCATCCTTGGCAGCTACCCCTATCAAGAAGAGTACCATCGCTACCCAAACAGATGAGGTAGCACCTATAAAAAAAGTGGGAAGTAAGGAAAAGGGAGAAAAAAAAAACAAAAGAAATTGTAATAAAAAACAAAAGCATGAGAGCCCTATGGGAGTAGAAGTGAGCAAGTCTCCAGTAGCTCCTAAAAGGTTCTCAAAAAAACAGGTTAAATCCCCTGTAAAATTAAATACAAAGCCGCTGAGGCCATCCATATTCAGTCAGGAAGATCTGGATATGGATTCCCTGTCAGACAGTGGCATCAAATTCCTCAAGATGCCAGTAAGGGGGAAAAGCCAGAAAAAATTAACAATTAAAAGGTAATCCTCTGACCCCACCTTCAGAAAATGGACAAAATAATTCAGTGGAATTGTAATGGCTTTCGATAGTTACGGTGATAATAGCCCAAGAGGCTGATTCGCCTAAAATTACACACAGACACACATACACCCCTTTTATCATCCATTCTTATAACACGAGTTTTTTTTCTGCCTCCTTGTTTTTCATCTCTTTTTTCTCATCTCTTTTCCTTTACAGTTTAGCAAGCTCTTCTTCTTTTTGTCCTTTTCCAGAAATAAAGCTTTCTACGATTTACATGTTATTACAAATGGTTCCCTCTCTGTATTTCTCTTAAACTTTCTTTTCGGTGTGTTTGGCCATTGCAACATATCTTGGAGGGGAGATATATTTCTGTCAATCGGAAAGTTTTCAGATCCTGTACCAATGGCGGTACTTGTGCAAGGATTTTCATTCAGAGTACCTGCACTAATAATCGCCATGTCAACATAAAATATTTGATTGTTTGTTTCTTTTTTCAATATCAACATTGGTTGATTCGACATTATCACATGGGATGCTGATTGTATCTCTTTCTTCAGGATCTGTATTTGTTGATTCTACATTATCACATTGGATACTATCTGGAATTTCTAGCTCTATTGGTGATGTTTCCTCTAATGCATCAACCAGCCTCTTGAGAGCTGCTTCTGCCTCATTCATTCCTTCTCTTACCCTGAGCTCTGTTATGAGCTGATTTCTCACAATTTCTTCAAACATTTCATGTGTTATGACTTTGCTTGGTATTCTGGTGGGTGTTTTTCTGGTTGTTTTTTTCCTAAGGCATTTTGACAAGTCAAGGTTATCTGGATCCCACGGATATAAGCCAAAAGCTCGAAAACCCTGAGAAGCAGAGCGATCCAAATCATATTTCTTCAGAACTGCATCCAGAACAGGGGCAAACCATTCTTTATTTAATATTTTGTCAGGATTATGTTTGTGCCACTCTAATACTGCTGTTTTCCAACCCATCTTCAATGGTCTGAAAATTGCAACATCAGGTGGTTGAAGGAGTCTTGTTACGTTTAGGTAGAGAGAGATCGGGATTATCTGCAGTTCAGAGCAGAGTTCACTCAGTTGATACATTAAATGGGTTTGGTGTCCATCAACGAAAAGGATAACAGGGAACCTGAAATTGCATTTTACAAGATGTGGAGTGAAAACATTTCCAATATATTCGTAAAAGACTTCTGCTGTCATCCACCTACTAGGGCTGTGTCCTACTCCCCAGTCATCAGGAATCTTCTTGGTGATTTCAGATGGTATTCTTTGGTATGGATATATCACCATTGGCAGACAAATAATGCCAGAAGCAGAGAAGGCAAACATTGCAGTTATGGATGTTTTAGCAGGGCCTGTATCAACTTCATACACGTTTCTGTCCCCTTTAAATGCTAAAACTTTTCCTGTCTTGGGGCATAATTGGAAACAAGATTCATCACCATTAAAAATTCTTATTTGGTCCCGAAGAACATCCAAAGAATCTTCCTCTTTTAGTACATCTACGACCTGCATAAACCTAGAATTAAAGACGAAGAAAAGGGTTCATGCTGGGATATAATTAACCTTCCATCAGGTGCTCAAACAAATATAAAATTGTTAGTAGTATGATGACAGAAAGACACACGTTTGTATATTACGACAGAATTAATGACAAGTATGTATAACTCCTATTATTCAGATAAGAATATAATAGGGTTCCTAGAAACTATTTGGAAGTAGGAAATTTTCGTGCAATAACTACTGAAAAATACAGTACATTCTGGTATACAAAGTAAAAAAGCCTGTCTAAATGGCCAAAAACTACTAAAACTGTAATTTTAGGTAAAAATAGCATAATATAATTGTCTTCACTTACCAAAGAGTGACGCAAATAGTGGCATGGTGTCTCACAGAATGAGTCACAACAAAAATCACCTCAAATGAGAGGAGCACATGCTAAGGAGCCCAATCGTGAATCTTTCAGTAGAGGATCAAGGAAGGAGAATGTACATAGAAATTTAATTGCAAATGTATGAAAGTAAACTACATATCTACAAAATTATAGTTGTGTGTATCTCTCAGACACCAAACAGCCAATCTCCGGAGGAAAGACTGCAGAACGTAAGTCCCTCTCTGTATCTATTCCAAAAAATAGCGATTGTACTTTGCCGAGTAATGTGGTAGACTCAGAAAAGATGTGCAGTCCTATTTCGTTAGGAAATACATTTGCTGTCTTAGCCATAGAGGATGGAGGAGACGATAGATTAAATGCATGCTCTCTCCCGCCTCCTTCAGAGGCACCAAAGGTGCCGGACTTATTATCCATCGTCGCGCAATCCGCTAAGGAGCCCACTACGCCCATTAGAGAATCGCGCATTCCTCCCATCCGCATCACGGACGGGAAGATTAACTACTCGGCCATTCACAGAGTACTTGCACCGAAACTCAATTTCATGTCGACGAATACGATCGTTGGGCGTACGTGCATTATCCGGGCGCATTGTGCGGCCGACTATAGATACATAAGAAAATATCTAGGTAAAATGCACATCGAATTTTGGACGACCACCCTCCCGTCGGACAGACGGAGATATTACGTCGTCCACGGCCTCGAGGTCAGCAACACTGCGGAAGAGGTGGAGGAGGCATTGGAGGTGGCCGGCTTTCGCGCAAGTACCGTTATGCAGATGACGACTGTGAGACGCCAAGGCAATCGACCCCACCAAAATGGCGAGGATGCGGCCCTTCCGGCAAAATCGGCGGCAAGACGGAGTTCCTTATTCAAAGTCTCCTTGGCCGACCCTAATCAAGAGGCCTCCTTCCTCAAATTAAAAAATCTAATGTGCGTGACGGTGAAGGTGGAGCCGTACGTGCCATCCTCCGGTCCCCTGCTGTTTCAACTGCCTGCGGTTTGGCCATGTCAAAAATGACTGTGGTAGGGCCCCGAGATGCGCTCAATGCGCGTGCAATCACGCCACCCTTAATTGCGGGTGGAGCAACAACACCACCCCCGTTTGCATCAATTGCAAAGGCAATCACAGGGGCACATACCGTGGCTGCCCCGTATACGTCGCATATAAAGAGGCCAGAGTAAATAAAACCGCCGAATCCACGACCGCAGCAGCAGCGCTGGACCAAGCACCAAAATTCGTCCCTGCCCCCGCCCCCACCATAAATGCGTGGGATCAAAGAAGTGCGGCCGCCGGAAAAGGAATACGGGCCGGGCGCCCTACCCAAGAACGCGGCAGGGGAAAGCTCGCTCCCCCCACCTCCTCAGACCAACCGGTCGGCCTCCCTTTCTCCCTCGCCCTACTCCCCCCCTCCTCTTCCATCGTTCGACCTGAACGAAGGACCTTTCCTCACCCTCCTCCTGCCGGAGGAAGATTACATCCTGCCCCCTCCCCCCGAATTCCTGATCCCTCCCCTACCGGGGTTCGGAGACTTTCTTCTGCCGACTGACGAGACGCCCGCTCCCGCGGAAGTCCTGCCGCCGCGCACTGATGCCGCGCCAGCGGCTACAATACCTACTCTTCCCAACGCCCTGACGGGAATTGATTGGTCCGCGGTGATTAATTGGATGCTGAATTTAATCCAGAAAATCACTGCGGCCCCCAACATGGGAAGCATCGTCAGCACCATTCTCGCCGAGCTGACCAATTTAATTTTTAAGATTAAAAATGGGTAGTTTTAGTTACGTCCGGCACCTCTCTCTCTTGCAATGGAACTGTGATGGTATTGCATGTAAACTTGTCGACTTTCATCATTTGCTTCAGGTGCACAAGCCCGACATTGTGGCTCTTGGAGAGACGCACCTGCAGCCCGATAAGAATCTATTTGCGCCTAACTTTGCTGTTTATCGGAGGGATAGGATAGCGGGGATTGCTAATAAGGGAGGGAAAAAAGGGGGGGTTGCTATCCTCATTAAAAAATCCCTCAAACATAAGGAATTGGCCATTGCAGAATTAAAAAACCTCGAAGCGGTAGGAATATCTGTCGCGACAACGGGAGGGGACTTACGCATATTCTTGGCATATCAACCGCCTAGGAAAGCGCTCCTGCCGGATGATCTATCGGCGTTATTGGGTCGCACGGAGGGGCCTTCAATCCTAGTGGGCGACTTAAACGCAAAGCATAAGGTGTGGCATTGCAATGCCACAAACACCAACAGACGAAAGCTTCGCACTTGGACGCAGGACGCTGACGCAGACCTCCACTTGCCGGACGAGCCAACTCACGTGCCATACGCCGCAGGGCAAAGACCGGATATCCTTGATATCGCGCTTTCCCTAAATTTCCCTAATCCTATTCCTAGCACCGTCATCACCGCCGCATCCTCAGACCATCTTCCCGTCCTCCTCTCCATTAACACCACGCCCATCCTACAACCCCTGCCTCCTGCGCGAAGTTTCCGCTGGGACCGACTCGCCGAGACGCTCTCCGACTCCCCGAGACGCTCTCCGACTCCCCGAGACGCTCTCCGACTCCCTCATAAAGGAGGGGGAGAGCCTCGAGGCGAAACCGGATCAGCGGTCCATCGACCGCTCCATCTCCCTCTTGACCGACCTCATCCGAGCCGCGATGACGGCCTCCGCCAAGCATCCCAAGCCTACTCCTCTCCTTACCAACGATCTCCCTACCCACATCCAGGACCTTATGCGCGAGAGGAATGGCTTGCGGCGTAAATTTCAAGCCATGCGGCACGACTCCTTCAGAATGGCGTATAACATCCTCGCCAGAAGGGTTAAAGCCGAGATATCGCAATTCCAGCAAGAGGCATGGGACAAATGACTCAATACTTTAAAGACAAATGACAACTTACTATGGCGGATGGCACGTTGCCTCAAGGAAAAGATAAAGACGCCTCCGCCCCTGAGAGACGGAAAACGCCGACTCACGACTGTCGAAAAGAAAGGCCAGCTGTTCGCTGATCGACTAGGACAGACGTTTGTGCCGAACGATGACCTCGGCCTCGAGGAGACCGAAGACGAGGCGAGCGAATGCATAAGCGCCCTTGCTTGGTCGCCCACGCCCGAAACGGTTCCGTGCGATTCGAAAGAAGTGAGGGAAATCATCCGCTCACTCAAGAACAAGTCCTCTTCCGGCCCGGACGGAATTCCCAATACGGTTTTGCGTAACCTGCCCAAAGTCGCGTTCCCTATATTAACGAACATCTGCAACGCCTGCTTAGCGTGCGGCTACTTCCTGCGTGTCTGGCGTAAGTCTAAAATCCTCATGCTCCCGAAACCAGGGAAAGATCTCTCCGACCCAGGCAGCTATCGTCCCATCAGTCTAACTTCAACCCTCTCGAAGGTTTTAGAAAGGGTGATTTACAGCAGATTAAAGCTGCGGCTTCTTCCTTCAATTATCCCTGAACAATTCGGATTTATGGAAAAGATCTCCACTGTCCACCAGGTCACTCGCCTGACGGAACAGATCCTCGATGGGTTTAACTCCAAGGGGTTCACATCCGTCGCCTTTCACGATATCGAGAAGGCGTTCGACCGCGTCTGGCTTCCCGGACTCATGCTGAAGTTGCATCGTCTAGGTGTTCCCGTCGATCTTTTAAAGATCATCCTCTCCTTCATCACCGACCGCTCCTTCTCCCTCTCCCACGGCACCTTTTCCTCCCCATTCCCGCAGGCATGCCGCAAGTGGCCGTATTGAGCCCCCAGCTGTTCATTGCCTACGTTAATGACATACCTCACCACCCCGCCACATCCTTATTCCTTTATGTCGACGACACCGCCATCGCAGCCACGCATCACCGTGCCAACCAAGAGGTCGACAATGTCCAACACCACCTGGACCTGATAGAGGACTGGTTGGACGAGTGGAAAATCGCCGTAAATCCGATTAAATGTTCGAAGGTGACTTTCTCGTATTGCAGAAAAACAGACTGTACGCCCCTTTATTTACGCGACTCCATAATTCCGAAGAAAAACGCCGAGAGGTTTTTAGGAATTCTGATGGACGAACGCTTGAACAGGGACAAGCACATAGACTACGCCATACGAAAGACGCACGGAGCCGCATCCGCCCTAATGCCTCTGCTCAAGGGTGCAAGCCACGTCCGCCTGCACCAAAAGCGCAGGATTTTCCTCGCCATCCTCCGACCCATCCTACTCTACGGGTCGGAAGTATGGGGAACCGTGACCAAGGGCAGGCTAAACAAAATCCAGGTTGTGCAAAATCGCCTTCTTCGCCGCATCTCCAACGCGAGGTGGTTTATTCGCAATGATAAAATTCATGGGGAATTAAACGTCAGCAGCGTAGAAAATTATCTACTAGAGTGCGCGACTAGTTTTCTTAGATGGATGCGTCTCTCCAAACATAAATATCTTCGCCGATTGTGGAGCGATGAAAGCATCGCACACAAGTTCAAAATGCCACAATCACAGTTACCATTGCGTGTGTTTACTGACAAACGTCGGACCAAACTAAAGTGTCATTTCTAAGCTCCCGTGCGCCCTACAAGCCGACCGACCCTTTCCCAGGAAAAAAACCTTCCCCATCCCACTACCTCCCCCTCTCCCCCCCGGTCTCAGCCAACTGCTCGACCGGGCGACCCAGCCTCCCCCTCCCCAAAGCCTCGAGCCCTGGCGGAGGATTCTCACACCCTGCGACCTACTTCCTCGGTCACCGACCCCACCCACCCCTCCTCTCCCCAAAGGCCTCGAGCTTCGGCGGAGGAATCTCACTCCCGGAAACCTGTTCCAACGGTCACTGACCCTACCCACTCCTATTCCCAGGCCGGAAGGGTTGCACGCGGAAGCCCAGCCCTTCCCACTACTAACGTAAACATAAACAAGCTAGCATGTAAGATAAACAGCGCGCTGGTCGAAAGAGGCGACCAATGAGGCGAGGAGCAGACCTCGTTAAAAAACCCCCAGTTTCTGATAAGGGCAATGTCCAGGTAGTATGTGGGTTACTACCTACGCATAAAGCCACAACATCTGGCTATGAACCCACCCGTGTGTTTGCCGTGTTCGGCGACCCATAAGGGGGAGAAGGGGATCCTGGTGGTTGAGCTCCTTGGTTCCGGAAGAAGTCGGATGCTTTGGAAGGGCCATGGAGTAATACACCACTTAGGCCCTGGGTTCGCTGTAGACGGGCGGTCAGGTACTAGCCACACCTGGCCATTCGGCTTCCGTCACGTTTCGGCGTCCCGGTGGCGAGCGCTTTGGGCTATGGAGGTCTGTGGAGGGTCCCAAATGTGTGGCTCCGTGGTGGGTGGGGAGACCAGGGGATGAATTTTCTTTATTTAATGGCGGAACACATGCTTCCTCCACCCCCAAAAAGAACCCGCCCAGATGTGGACGGGGGAGATAAATCAACCTGCGCCTGCAGGAACTATCTAATTATGAGATGTGCAAACAAAGGTGAGAACCTTACTAAGGTCTCTCCCTTCCTAATACAAAAGGTCCTCTCGGGATCAATCCCAGGAGACCTATTATCTGTTAAAAAATTAAGGGACGGAACACTATTAATAAAAACAAAAAATGATAAGCAAAGTGAAGTGCTGCTGGCTTTGAAGGAGCTGCATGACATTCCTGTCACTGTGGAGCCGCATAAGACTTTGAATACCTGCCGTGGGGTCATATCCTGCTATGACCTTCTCTATGTCGACGTCGCAGAGATTACGAGGGAGATGGCTCCCCAAGGGGTCATCAACTGTCGTAGATTAACGACCAAAAGAAATGGTGAAACCATAAACACCACCCCTGTGGTTCTCACCTTTTCGCTCGACAAGCTTCCGGAGAAGGTCAATGTAAGGTATGAGAAATGTCCTGTACGTCCGTATATACCAAACCCAATGCGTTGCTACAAATCCCAAAAATTTGGTCATGTTGAACCAAGGTGCAAGGGCGAAGCCATCTGCCCAAAATGTAGCAAAGCTGTGCATGAGGGGGAGGTATGTGTCTCACCTGTACTTTGCGGCAATTGCGAGGGGCCACACCCAGTCTACTCGCGAGATTGCCCCAAAGTGCAGGAAGAACGCAAGATCGTAGAGATCCAAACGATCGAAAAAATTCCGTATTTTGAGGCACGGAAGAAGTACAGGACATTGATAGCACCGACGTTCACAAAGTCTTATGCGGAGAAAGCAGCAACTCCAAAGAAAATGGTCACCTGTTCTACCCAAACCGTGCACCAGGCAGACCATCCGCAGGCAAAAGAGGAAAAAATTAAAAGAGAGATTGATAACAGAAAAAAGGAAACAGAAAAGAAAAACTTAACATCTAAAAAACAAATAATTTTAAATTCAATTTTGACAGCAGTCGAGGGGGAATACGCAATGTCGAGGTTTTTACGGCAGCTGTACTCAATGCTGCTAGTACTAGCGTTCCAATGTCATCTGGGAAGAAGCGCCACACTCCCGTACCCTGGTGGAATGAGGAATGTGCAGTGGCCATTCGGAAACGCAAACGGGCATTGCGAATTTTTAATAGACACCCCACATGTACAAATCTTGCGGCGTTTCGACGACTGAGGGCGAAAGCTCGCCAGGTCATCAAAGATGCGAAAAGGTCCTCTTGGATAAAGTATGTATCCTCCATTAGCCACAGGACTCCAGTTGCACAGGTTTGGAATAGGGTTAATAAAATCTCGGGCAAATACCACCCTACAAGCGTGCCAGGGCTAGAAATTGGAGGCCAACTTATAAATAACATCTTCTGCTGCCATTGGTGAAGCGTTAGGCCTCCATTACGCCAAGGTTAGCAGCACAGCCAAGTACGAGCTTTCTTTCATTCGAATGAAAGAGAGAATGGAAAGAACTGTACTAAACCTTGGCAATATCAGCAGTCCAGCATCCTACAATGAACCTTTTTCATTGTGGGAGTTGAAGTCAGCAATTGGGGATGATAAGGACTCTTGTCCTGGCTTGGACAGTATCCACAATGCCTTCCTCAAACACCTGCCCATAGATGCTGAACAGGATCTGCTGAAAACCCTCAATCAGCTTTGGGCTGAGGGGGCTTTCCCTGAATCTTGGCGGGAATCGGCAATTGTCCCTATCCCTAAACAGGGAAAGGACAAGAGCCAGCTATCGCCCAATCTCCTTGACCAGTTGCCTGTGAAAACTGATGAAGAGAATGGTGAACAGACGTCTAGTTTGGTGCCTTGAGAGCGGTAACCTTCTCTCAAATGTCCAGTGTGGTTTCCGACGTTGCAGGTCTACAGTGGACCACCTGGTCAGGATCGACAGCTTTATCCAAGAGGCCTTTCTCCTACGCCAGCATGTCATAGGAGTCTTTTTTGACATAAAAAATGCATATGACAATACCTGGCGATACAAGATTTTATGCACTCTTAAAGACTGGGGTTTTAAAGGTAGACTACCAATTTTTATCCAAAACTTTTTAGCGGGGCGTACTTTTAAAGTTCGTTTGGGCAATCACCTATCACAGTCTTTTACCCAAGAAAATGGTGTTCCTCAGGGCTCTGTTTTAAGTGTTACGCTATTCGCAATAGCCATCAATGATGTTGTAGACTGCATTAACCCACCAGTTATAGGCTCATTGTTTGTCGATGACCTAGCTATCTTCTGTAGGTCATCGAATTTGAGGATGGCTGAAAGGCTAATTCAGCTGACCCTGAATCGGCTCCATAAATGGTCTGGCGAAACTGGCTTCCGCTTCTCCGAAGAGAAGACCAAGTGTATGCATTTCCACAGACGACGGGGATTATTTCCTGATCTCTCTCTTACACTTGGTGAAATTACCCTACCGGTGGTGGATTCTGTACGGTTCCTTGGAATGTCACTCGACAAAAGATGGAACTGGAGAAGCCATGTTGGCATTTTAAAAGATAGGTGCTTTAAAGTTTTAAATGTTCTGCGATACTTGTGTAATTCGTCATGGGGTGCTGACCGCAAATCGATGCTTCTCTTATACAGGGCATTGGTACGATCAAAGCTCGACTATGGGTCCTTTATATATTCTGCTACACGAGTGTCCTATCTCTGCCCACTGAGTACCATTCACAACTCTGGCCTCAGGTTGGCAACTGGTGCTTTCAGGACCAGTCCAATTCCCAGCATCTACTGTGATGCTGGAGAACTGTCTCTGGAGATGCGGAGGATGATTTTAATGTGTAATTATGTCAGTAAGATTTTATCCCAAAAGACACACCCTTGTTTTAAACTTGTGTTCAGACCCCGTTTTATTGAATTATTTTATAGAAGACCTAGGGTGACGAAACCCATAGGAATTCGTTTCAAAAATTTCGTTGATGATGCCCGGATTCAGCTCCCCGAAGTGCATCCTGCTGGTTTTAACCCTTTGACTGATGAGTTTTATAGTATGTTTCTAGTCTTATGAAACTTGACCTTCAAATAGCAAGTAGCCAATGAGAACCTTTTCCCTCTCCCCTTCTTCCCTTTTCCCTCTCCCCCGTCACCCGCGGCTTTCGAAATGCATGGAAAAACCTAACAGCATTGCCAGATATCCGCTCTTGAAATGATCTGCTTGCGAATAAAAGGCGACGCGTCGCAGATAAACTTACGGTCATTGTTTATTACTACCGGCCATTTTCTATTGCGTTAAAATATTTCCCATCCTTCTTTTTAATCAGGGCTTTGGACCTGCAATGGCGAAGTTAAAAATTTTTTGTTTTTCATTGTTTTTGTAATTTTTTTCTCATCATTGTAATATTTTCTACCTACATTATACTACTATTTGTATAAAATTTTATTTACATTCAGCTTTCGTTGTTTTAAAAGCTATCGTTGATGTCTGATTCATTGCTTAAGTCAGTGTCACTGCTATCGTCTTCGAGATTTACAATTATTGGCTCCATTGTGGAATCCAGCGTTATATCTCTTAGAAAATCGTCATTTTGAACCTTTTCCGCATGTTTGACACAGTTTTCCCAATCACTTCTCGTTACTTTCTCCAGTTCTTCATTCATCAACACCTCGACATCGGCCAACCGGATGTGTTATTCCTTTTTCCTACTTGGTCTTTCACCTGCGCCCATATCAGTTCAATAGGATTGTAATGGCAGTGATAAAGAGGGAGACGTACTACCGTATGACCTCTTGTCCGCGCAATACAATCCAATTCATAAGAGTTGGTTCTTGGCTTCAGTAATTTAACCAAATAAAGCAGCTCTGCCTGGGTTTGATTCGCATCGTGGTGTATATTTCGTGTCGACAACCATGCCAGAATGTCAGCCTTTCTTGTGTTGGAAGACGGCGTTTTATCGAGGATAACAGAATGATAACTTGCGTTATCCATAACAATTGTCGCACCTTTTATTTCTCTCTCATCGAGAATATCTAAAAATTTCAAAAACTAGGTTTTGAAAACACTAGCGTTCATGTCTGTGTGATAGTCATCACTGGAAGACTTGACTTTTGGCCGGAACACAAGTTTGCATCCTTCTAAAAAACCAGTCTCTGCTGATCCCACATGACACACAATAACTCTCCCACCCTTTCCAATCGGGACTTTCAATCCACCCTCACCATCTTCATTCTGCCATATCTTTTTTGGGGCGTAGTTCTGGTTGACCCACGTCTCATCCAAATAAAATGTGATCCTTTTGTGATCATTGGGGTTGATTTTGTTTCGGAGGTCATTCATTGTATGTAAAAACGTAACTCGAGCCATAACTACGTCCATTCTTTCCAGAAGGAATTTTCTTCCGTCGTTAGTCTTCCTATATTTAAAGCCCATTGATTTTAAAATCCTCCATAGTGACGTAATTTGCCACTGAAAGTTCATTTCTGCTTTCATATCTGCCAGTATTTTTTTAAAGTAGTATATTCTCCCTTTTCGTAGTAACTCAGTACCTTTCTGCGAATAATGTCCTTATCGAAGTCGTCAATTCTTAAAGCGTCTCTTTTCCTCTTCATCTGTTTACGGGGAGACCTGAATACGGTGGATCCCGAGGCTTCAAAACTATCGTGTCCTTCTTTCACAATCCGCTGCACAGTACTTCTACTCACTGAGCAGGCCTCTGCTACCCTTTCCTGCACTTTCGTGATGTTAGTTAGCGGCCCGTTGTTTTCTGCCTCCCTTTTAAAATAATCCTGAACACTGTAAATTATTTTGCGTCCTTGCCGGTGTAAAACTTCCTTCCTGTTTGCCATTGCAGATTCTTAATAACACTAGCAGCAACAGATAAAGAATGGTAACAAGGTGAAAAGTGAAAGCGATACAGAGATCGCAACGTAAGGGTGGGCGCAGTAGAGCTGGCAACACAGTCAAACTAAGAGAGATGTTAACAGCACGATGGCGAGAGAGAGACTGAGCTTCTCCCCTCTCCGTCGCCCGTTACTCGAGCGTTGATTGGATACAGAAATAGTCACTCACAGAGGTTTTCAAGGTCAAGCTTCATAAGACGAGAAACGTACTATAATGAAGATTTTATTTGGAAAAAGGGCAGGTTTTTTATTTCTGATAATGAAATAATGCATTATTGCAAGGCATTAAATAACAATATTTTCCAGTTTTTAAGATTTTTTATGTTTTTATTGAATGTTTTAACCAAGAGAATTTTTAACTACTTTTATAACTGATCTTAGATACAAAAAGGTTTTCCATCTAGTATTTCGTTTTCAATATCAAATATTTTATTTATAATGGTTTTATGGGTCATAACAAATTATTTGTTCATATTTTTGAACAGCAAATATAATCTGTAATAGTCCTTCTTTGTGTGGTAATCCCTAAAACATGGGGCTGCACACAGACCAACATCACAATCTCGGCAGAAAAATCTTGTTTCCTTCCGAATTTTTTTATTCTTATTGTCTCGTCGTGAGCAACACACGGCACATTGTCTCACTGGATTCTGTTTCTTTTCTGAAGGCGGGATATATTCAGGGAAGTGCCGACCTGTTAGCCTTAGAGGACTGGGTTTCGTCGAAGGACGACCCCCTTTGGCACCGAATGTTTCACTGTGGTATTTCTCTATCATCTGCTGCACCAACTCCATTCTGTATTCTAGATGTGTTTTTGAACCCTTACTCTTCCTATAGAGCACAAATGAATTCCAAATTGCCTGATCAAGTAGATGATAAAAATTTTTTTTGTAGTATTTGCTGCCCCGCTTCTTGATTACTGGATAATAAGTTAGATTTTGATCCATCCTATCCACTCCGCCCATAACTCCATTATAATCTACTACTACCGCCGGTTTCGTGTTTTCACCTTTCCTCCCACTAACGCTAACTTTGGTGGTTGTATGAATTGAAGAGAGCAGAGCTACATCTTTTTTATCTCTCCATTTCATGACACAAATCTTTCCTCGTTGGTACCCTACAATATCACCCGTTTTGAGCTTCTTTTTTTTCAATTCCTGTGGAATGTTTTTCCTTGACGTCCTCAAGGTTCCAAATACATCAGTCTGATTCTTAACAAGTATATCTGCTAGTTCTGGGGAATTGTAATAATTATCCATAGCTACACAGTAACCCTTTCCTAGTAATGGCTTTATAAGTGACAGAACAATTTGGGTTGACACAGGAAGATGACTGTACTCCTCTGCGAACTTAGTTCCTTTTCCAGTGTAAATAATGCTAGACCAAATATAGCCAGTCTCAGCCTCGCAAAGCATGAAACTCTTTATGCCAAAACGAGATCTTTTCAAAGGTAGATATTGCTTCCACCCTAGTCTACCTTTATAGAGCATTAGGCTCTCGTCAATGGACAAATCCCTTTGAGGTGTCAAGAGTGTTGAGTACAGGGTATTTAGATGCTCAAACACAGACCAAATTTTATAAAGTTTTGGGTACGGGTGAGTTGAAGCATCAAAAGCTTCATTATTGCAAAAATGAATATTTCATTTTATAGATAAAAACCTTCTGTAGGACATCACTTTTGGAAAGAACAGCGTGTGTATCATGGGTTTTTTGGACCAATACATTTCCTCAACAGGTTTTAGTATAATTCCCTGCAATATATTCAAGGCGAAGAAGACTCGCATCTCATTTTCCGAAACCGGATTCCAGTCACTTTTACCAGCAGAAGACCGTTTACTCTGTTCAGCATACCGATTTGTCTCTGACGTGATCATTTCTATGAGGTTTTGATTGAAATATGCCTCAAAGAATGGAAGACTCCCTCCCTCCACTTGTAAGTTTACTCTTGGAGTAGCAGAAAATGAAAATCGTGGTGGGGCTGGAGATGCACTGTTCACCTCACACCAGATTCTTGGATCTACAACCTCTTCTTCATCACTATCATCTTCTCCTGATGGTAAGCTGTATTCCGTTGAAGAACCCGAGTCCGATATGCTTATAGATGAATCAGATTCAAATTCACTCTCTTCTGAATCTGCATCCATTTCCATCCTATAAAAAAAAAATACAAAATAAAAATAATTTCGCCTATTTTGACATTAGTGAAGCCAACTCAATATACAGTGCACATATGTATTGCACGCTTAGTCGCTGATGTGTATGATGCTTTATTCTGAAGGTTTCCTAAGCTTATCGAAGGACAGTAAATTTTTCCTTCGGTTTTCATTGCCCCGGTTGATTACCGTAGTTTACACCGACGACAAAAGCAAACGAGCATAAAGAAACCCGAAAAAAGAATGCACAGTCGATGTGTGACGAAAGGTATAGCTAAATATTTATAATATCTGATAATGAGTGAAACAACTCGTCATCTTGTAGTGCATAAATATTTTGTTTCCGTGATAAATACACCAACACGCACGTTTTCATCCAGAGAATCTTCTGATGATAGTTCATAATTCGAGAAATGTCTCGCAATGAATCACAAATAAAACCATGTGGAATTAGCGGCATAAAAAACACTTACATAAAAAACACTTACTTGAAATTATAATAATTTGGATAAGCAGTAACACATCCGTGGAGATAATATACTGTAATGGGAAAGAAATCAGCTGAGAAATCACTGCTCACTCGCAAAAACACTGTTGACAAGAAATAGTGAAGATATGTTCTAAACATACGAAATAATACCGATATTGGGCGACAGAGTCCACTACAGTCCATACACATAGAGCCACCCTGCGAGAATACATTCAACTACCTCATAAAATAATACGGTAAAATCAGTTTGAGCTATTTCTTCGCCAGATTTGCCCATACCAGGTACGGGCAAATCCGCAAAGGCCCATTTTTTTTTGCCCGTATGTGGTACGGGCAAATCGGGCAAAGGGTAAAGTCCCGCCATGGCAGATGTCTTATCCAAAAATTAATATGGATTTGTCTCGCTGCAACAAATCAGGCATATATCCTAACGTATATCTCCACCAATTTATGGAAATTTTGGAAAAGCACCGTGATGCCACTCACATTTACACAGATGGCTCCAAGTCAGACACTGCCTGTGCATGCGCTGTAACATCTTCCCAAAATATCATCTCCGTGGTGAAGCTGCACCCGCTGTGTAGTGTTTACACAGCGGAACTGTACGCTATCAAGACTGCCTTGGATGAAATAGAGTCACGAAACATGTCGTATTTGATATGTAGTGACTCTAGGAGTGCATTGCAAACAATCCTTTCCTTTGATTCCTATCATCCACTGGTCCAGTTGATTCACTCCCGTCTTGCCCTGTTAGAGGCCATGGGGAATAACATACTCTTTGTTTGGGTACCAGGGCATGTGGGAATCAAGGTGAATGAGAAGGCCGACTCTGCTGCCAAGGAAGGCCTCTGCAAGCAAGAACTAGACTCGCGGTCCACGACAGCAGAAGACCTAAAAAAATTTTTTAGGTCACTTATAGTGAAACAATGGCAGGACTCATGGCTAGGTTTGCAAAATAACAAATTGCGGGACATAAAGGCTGGTACGACTTCTTGGTCCTCCTCTGTCAGGAACAGTAGGCGGGAGGAAGTAGTGCTGACCCGATTGAGGATAGAGCACTGTTCCCTTACTCACTGTTATCTGTTCACACAGGAGAAGGAAGTACCACACTGTGACCATTGTGACTCCCGTCTCACTATAAGACCGAATGTACCCACTACCAGGGTATGCGAAACAGTCTTTCGATGCAAGGCCAGCTTAACGATGTTCTGGGAGATGACCCTGTTAAGATAGATGTGGTTTTCAAGTTTCTCAGGGAAGCTAAATTGCTTCCATACATTTAAACAATTTTTAACATTACATTTTTTCTATACACATTACCTGTATAAAAATTTATTTTAATTTTATCACAATTAGTAGGGAAATATAATAACTTTTATTGTATTACTGATTTGAGTACGGTGTGAAATGACCTTGCTGTCGACACACCTTATAAAATCAACTCTACTACTACAAGATAAACAGCGCTCACTCGAGCGGCAGTATCCCCATAACTCCATTTCTTCAACCCCCGGATCCTACTTAACTAACGTAGATTTATAATAATAACCTAGAATTAATACTTTATACTTTACGTTATTCTTGTAGATTTAATAAGATATAATTTTTTAGATTTTAAAAATAAGATGCTAAACATATTTTGGCCCCCGCTTGCGGGATTGTAGGCCAAAATCTCCTCATATGGATCACTAGTTTTAGACACTTTACTTATGTTAGGCATGAAATGTAAACTTAGTTAATATTAAGATAATAGGACTGCACCACCAACAAAAAAAGGAAAATAATAATAATTATAAAATTTTTTTTTTTTAAATAAATGGCAACATTTATTTAAAAGATATATATATATATATATATATATATATATATATATATATATATATATATATATATATATATATATATATATAAGAAAAGAATAAAATAAAAAATGGAGGGCTACCACAAAAAATAATTATATTATATACTCATAAGTATAATATCCATACTCGCAAGTACAAAATGCTGTGTTATTTAATGGAATAGATAAGAGTTGTGACGCGTTGACTCTCCAGAGTGGTCAGTGACCGGAATGGAACCCAACATACCGGGGTCTCCCCGGGTAAATGCAGTTTTCCCTCTCAGACACCACACGTCTGACGTAAGGTTAAATAGTTACATAGTAAAGAAAACTTATAAATTTGTAATAAACTTCTAGCTTATTTGAAAAATTATGGGAAACAGACAGATGATTACGCACGCTTAGATTTTGCTCGTGCTCTATTTTTAATGATGGATTCAGAAAGTATTCCATAGCCTTTTACATGCTTTTTCTAGCTGTAATAATAGACAATGTGCTTTATTACCTATCTGGAATATCGCATCTGTAACCTACTGAAAGATTTTTTTTGTAAATAAATGGTCTCTCTCATAAACAGGAAATATGAAGTACGTATTCATTCACTGGTATTGAAAAAATACAATTAATTCAATGCGGACGAAGGAATGTGTGCATCCATCCATATTCAGGCATATTATCCTTAAAAGGTGTTTTCCTTTTGTTTACAGCAATAAACTCCTTAACAGAAAGTTGGACATCTAGCTTTCTCTGAGTAAATCCTTTTCGGGAGCAATTAATTATCCATTTCACTAAAAGTTGTTCTTCATCTTCACTAAATACTGGCGGAGAACCCATTGAAGATTTTTAAAATTTGCTACTTAATCGAAATTGCAAGGTAGACCTTGGAATATTGTACTTTTTTGCTGCTCCTTTCTTGGACATACCCCCTCGAATCTCAGTTAAAGCTGCCTCTAATTCTGCAGGGTTGTAAGATATTTTTGCATTCCCTTTTTTCTTCTTAATCCTTACTGATTTAACATTATTCATTGTGATTTATCTAAAAGGATAGAAAAAAGTATCACGCTACATTTTTGGCACTGCCAATAACTGTAGGAATGACAGTAGTTGGAATGTCTGATAGTGCCTTGGCACCCCGTGCCAACTACTGTTAAAATTCATTGTAAGTGCATGAGAGTTAATCTGGTGATTTGTTAACCATTAATAAGTATTATAAGATAGAAAAAATATCATAAGAAAATATTATGGTTTTACACAGTTATTGGCATAGGGTGCCAACGACTGATTTTTTTTGTTTTTCACTACTGTCGTCACCCCGCCATTTCGTGGCAACACAGGCAAATGTGTGCAAATTAACATCAACTCATACAGATAAAATCTTCAGGATAAACATCTGTATAATCATCATAAAACTTTCATGTCCCATACAAAAATAATTCCAAAATTAGAAACCTGGATTCCTTAAGCCTTACCTTAAGAAATTGACTTTTCCTGCTCAAGTCACTAACAGCATCTGGTATCAGGCAACCATGACACTAAACAACGCGTTTCTGGTGGTCAACTCGGGTACTACATGAAAGACCAAAGACGCATGAGTCAGATGATGACTAAGAGATGTCACAATTGCTACTGAAAACCTTATTACACAACAAAAGAAAGAAAAGGTGCCAATAACTGTAAGAGTGCCAACCACTATACATTTTACCCTAGGTTCCTAAGCATGTATTTTGTCAAAACATTGTAAAAAAATGAGAAAATTATGAAAAATCAAGTTGTTTATCATTTGTAATGAAAAGTATTAATATTTTCAAGATTTATTAACAAAATACAGCAAAATTACAAAGTTTTAATTTTTATGCAAAAATCAATAAAATATATAGGTTCCTAGGCATGTATTATCTCAAAGCATTGTAAGCATAATGCTGGTTGATCTTTACAATTGGACAGTAGATGGTAGCTCATGAACACTTTGGCTCCAAGTTGAACAGTGGTGGAAAACTCCTTCGGCAGTTGAACCCTGTTCACTGCCAAGGCAGGGTCTCCCCTGAAGATGCCCACTTAGTGGGCGAAATGCATAGGGCTTATCCTATAAGTTTTGGCCGAAGGAGTTTTCCACCACTGTTCTTTACCATCGGGACAATAAGTCACAACTTTCTTTGTTGTTTTTATTGCCTCTTTACGTCCATCAACTCGGCTAATGGAATTATAGCATTCTTTACATCTTTTTCTCATAACTCTAGCTGCGCCGTCATATTTCTTTAAAAAGTGTAGTTTCTTCTTTGGCGGTTGGGGAGTAGGTGTTTTGGGTTGAGTAAGTAAATTGGAAATTATAGATTCACGAAAATGCAAAATACTCTTTTTTTAGATCCACTGAATTTCCTGTGGATGCACCATGCATTGACCAACATCGTGCCACATATTAGTTAAATTGCTACCTTTTTGTACCATTTTATTGTCTTCCTCAGAGAAGTGTAGTAAGAAGACATTTGGTCTGATAGCCTTTCTTGGTAATATTGTAGCCCAGTGGTGGCCAACCTTAAGCATACCATGCGCCAATTTTTTCACAGACGAGTTCAGATGCGCCATACAACTCAAGCACGTTTTTTACCTTCTTACTTTCACGTTTGGGGTTGTAAAATAGGGATAGGGGTAGGATCTGCTTTACTTAAGGGAGGAAAAGGAATAACTCAAAATGTAAAATAGGGGTAGGGGTAGGATCTGCTTTGCTTAAGTGAGGAAAAGGAATAACTCAATCACGCAATTCAATTAATTAATTAATTTACGCCATTTCAAAAGACATGTTTATTGGAGCACCAATCTACAATAGTTAGAAATAATCTCTTGGACAAGAGTGTGATCGCTGTCGTGGACCCCATTGGTGGTGCTACAGCTGCCGGAGAGTCTCGTTTGGTGAAGATAACTCTGGGCCACAGTTGTTGGATGTGATGAGAGAGAGAGAAAGCTCTGAGCAAGATGAAGCACTGAGAGCGAGATCAGCTTGTAACTTGGAGTTGTCTGTTCTCTATACTCACTAGAAGGGGTCCTGGAATATGATTTATAACAGTGGTGGCCCTTTTAAATAAAGGTATGCTTATTGACATAATCAACATTTTTAAATGGTTTAATTATTGTATGAAAAACAATATCTATTACAGCACAAAAACATTACTTACCTTTATTGAAACTTTTGCGCCTGCTTGGATTTCGCTAGTTTTTTAATGTTTGGTGTTAAATTTGTCACTGAAAGCAGCAGAGAGTTCTTCAAATTTGAGTCAGTTATTCGCGACCTTGTTTTGCTTTTAATCAATTTCATGGATGAAAATGCTTGTTCACATCTGTATGTCGTTCCAAAGCGACATATATAACTTTTTGCATATTTTCTTAGCTCTGGGAAATGTTCACTGGGTAATGAATGCCAGAAATTAATTATATCAGAAGCATTTTGATCTATAAAAAGCTCATCAAATTTCATTTTCAAGAATGAATTTGTTTTTAAATCAATCAGTTCCATTTGTATGTTACTAGGCATCTGCATTACGTTTTGTTCACTAAGTGAAAATGGGTTTATAAATGCGAGCATGCAATCTTCTTCTTTAGTAAAATCATGAAAACGACTTTCAAATGACTCTTGCAATATCTTGATTTTTTCAATATATTTAGTCAAACTGCTATTATCCGCAGCACATTCACTCTGCTCTTTCAAATGTGGAAATTGACTTAAATCCTTATTTTCTAACTGGGAGATGATCAGTTTTAATTTCATTTTAAATGAACTGATGCTATTTACTAAGCTGGGAAATAATTTATTCTTTCATTGTAGTTTTAAATTTAGATCATTGAGATGGCTAGTAACATCAATTAAAAATGCCAAATCAAATAGCCAGTTATTGTCAAATAATAGGGTTCTTTCATCAGGTAGTTCATTTTCCTGTTCCAAAAAATTAGAAACGACATTTTTTAATTTCCAAAATCTACTCAGAACCTGACCTCTAGAAAGCCAGCGCACTTCACAATGAAGGATAAGTTCACCATATTCCAAATCTAACAATTCACGGTATTCTCTGAATTCTCGTCTGTTTAATGCTCTTGCTCTAATTTTATTCACAAATTTCACAACTGGCAACATAACGTGCTGCATATTTAAAGTTTTCCCACACAGTGCCTCTTGGTGTATAATGCAGTGATATTTCGGTATAGGACGTTTTAAAAAAATTTCAAGCAAAGTTGTAGCGCCATTGACTTTACCTATCATTGATGGCGCTCCGTCAGTACACACACTGATAAGTTTGTTATAATCTAATTTTAGATCTTCTAGGCATGATTTCACCTTTTCAAATATGTCTGATCCTCTTGTTTTACCATGCAATGACTCCAGACTGACAAGTTTTTCAAAGACATTAAAATTATCATCAATTTCTCTTATAAAAATGTTTAACTGGGCAACATCACATATGTCTGTTGATTCATCCAAAGCTAGAGAAAAGAAAGTACAAGAATGGACAAGGTCTTCCAGTTGCTGAGATACATCCTGAGAGAGTTCCTCGATACGTCTCGTAACTGTCTGCCTTGATATAGCAATTTCGTCTGCTTTCCTTTCAAAAACTTTATTACCAAGATGGCGTGCAAATATTTGGAGACAAGGCTTAACAATTTCTTCTCCATCAGAAAAAGGTTTCTTTTTTTCGCCAATGCTAAAGCAATTTCATATGACGCTTCTGTCATCGCCAAGTCTTCACTACTTACTTTAACAAATATATTTTGTTTTTTTTTTATTTCTTCCTTTTTCTTAGTTACATATTCTTTTCGTAACTCAGACCCAAGAACAAGCTTCATTTTTTCTTCTATATTAGTCTGATGCTGTGTTGTATAGTGTCTCTTAAGATCATGTTTTCTATTATGTGAAAGAGTACTTTCACAAACAATGCAAAACGGTTTTCCTGATGAACTTGCTATAAATAGCAACTCATTTTCCCACTGTTTATTGAATTCGATCTTACAATCACTTTCTTGGCTTCTTTTGCTCATTTTCTTTTGCACTGTAATGGACAACAGGAATTTAAGCATAGGAAGGTATAAAACTAAAAAAAAAGTGAAAAAGAACAAATAGATCACAAGTACGTACGTCGTATCACACAGAATATCAATTATGTGGAATTTGAATTCTATGTTCGCATCAAGAAAAAGTAGTGGCGCTCTTCTTTGACAAACGTAATATATATTTAATCTTGAATCTTTCAATCACTCTCAATACTAATGCTACCGGAAGGACTTCCTGGGAGGTGACAGAGCCTGCGGCGGGGTAGCCATCGTGGTTCGGAACACCCTCCATGCCGAGGAGATTGCTGTCCGCGTAAGCCTAGGGTCAGGACTTTCTGTGTGCTCATTATATCTACCACCCATAGGGAGGGTGCATTCAAGGGAGTTGGAGGAATTATCTCTCCAACTCCCGGCCCCCTTCCTACTATTAGGCGATTTCAATGCCCATTCTCTGCTCTGGGGTTCCACGTTCTGTAATGGACCTGGAAGGGTGGTAGAAAAATATCTTGAGAAGACAGAATTTATTCTCCTAAATACAGGAGAATGCACACACCTGTCGCCTGCTACGGGAGCATTAACAGCTATCAATCTCTCGGCGTGCTCCCCAGGTATCGTGCCACACGTGACCTGGGAGGTATTACAGGACTCACACAACAGTGACAACTTTCCACTGGTTATCGCGGTGCCGAATGCTGTCATGAATAAATCTCGTTCTCCTAAATGGATTGTGGATCGTGCCGATCGGCAGATTTTTCGGGAAAATGTTTTTCCCAAGACCAGCTTTGCGTGATGCAGATGCTTTGATGACAGAACTTACAACTGGTATCATTAATGCTGCATCTGTTGCTATCCCACGGTCATCAAATATCGCCCGTCGCATTCCCGTTCCATGGTGGAATGAGGAATGCCGCAAAGCTGTTAGGGAAAAACGCAGAGCACTCTCCCTTTTCCGTCGCCGGCCATCCATGAAGAACCTCTAGAGGTATAGGCTCATGCGGGCAAGATCTAGGCGTGTGATTCTCGAGTCTATGAGATCTTCATGGCAGCGTTTTGTATCCTCAATAACTAGTCGAGCCTCCTCAAGTGCAGTCTGGGACAAGATACGCTGCCTCTCTGGAAGGAACACTCGCATCCCAATCACAGGCTTAATGGTAAATGGATCATTAATTACTGAAAAAGCTTCTATAGCAAATGCATTTGGCAGACAATTGTCCCAAATATCCAACACCGACAACTACCTAGTCACCTTTCTCCACCACAAAATCTGCCAAGAGAGCAAAACCCTGGACTTCACATCAAGTAATGGGGAGTCCTATAATGTCCCATTCTGTCAATGGGAATTATCACACGCTATCCGTGTCGCCCGACGAACATCTCCGGGGCCGGATGAGATACGAATGGAAATGCTCTCCAACCTCAAAATGGAGGATCTGACGTACGTCCTTGATTGCTTTAACTATATCTGGCAATCCAACACCTTCCCATCTACCTGGAAGGAGGCGTATGTCATACCCATTTTGAAACCAGGCAGAAAGAACACTGACCCATCTATTTATCATCCATTATCCCTGACGAGCTGCATTTGCAAGTTAATGGAGTGTTTAGTCAATAACCGCCTACAATGGTACCTGGAGAAGAACAATCTGCTCTCCGATTACCAGTGCAGTTTCCGGAAGCGGTGTTAGACTCTTGACCACCTGGTAACCATTGAAACTGCAATGCAGGATGCCTTTATCCAAAGGCATCACCTAGTGGCAGTGTTCTTTGACTTGGAGAAAGCATACGATTTGACCTGGCGATGGCATATTTTATGCCAATTACACAAGTGGGGCATACGTGGCCATCTTGCCTATTTTATAAGAAATTTTTTAAGCAAGCGTTCCTTTCGAGTAAAAATTGGAGCGCAACTTTCAGATGTTTATACTCAAGAAAACGGGGTTCCTCAGGGCAGCAACTTGAGTGTAACTCTCTTTTCTGCTGCAATTAATGAAATTACGGACATTATAAGGGCCCTTGCCCGTTTCTGTTTATATGTGGATGATCTTGCAATATATTGCTCATCATCCACCATCTCTGCAGCCGAACGTCAGCTACAGCTGACGATAAGTAAATTAGAAAATTGGGCTAGCAGCCATGGTTTTCATTTTTCTAACGAGAAAACCACATGCGTTCATTTCTCAAGAGCAAGGGGCCACATTCGTGACCCCTCATTGACCCTCGCAGGAGTAGAAATTCCTGTCAAGGAATCCGTTAAGTTTCTGAAAATTCTCTCGTGATTTTCAGTGATTGTATAAATGCAATCCCATCACTTTAGGGCCAAGAGCAGTTACTCGAGTACGAACATAGGGAACATGTAAATCACTATGCTGCCTAGTGTTATAGCTGTGAATAATCGAATTTTCCTTGTATTCATTTAAATTCATTCTAGTATGTATCAGAACTATCATAATGTATATGCATGGTACTGGTAAAATATTTAATTTTTTGAAAATAGGTTGGCATGGAGCATCATAAGATGCACAGGCAATCAGCCTAGAAACTCTTTTTTGCATCCTAAATATGGAGATAGCATGCGGGAAGGAGCCCCAAAAAAGTATACTATATGCGAGTAAAACTCGCCATAATATAGAGTTAAAAGAACATCATCAGACACAATAGACCTTATAAGGAAACAGAACTAAGCTTACTAGCTAGATTACGAATATGGGCTTCTCACGAAATATGAGAATCAATACAGACTCCCAAGAAATTTGTTCTTTCCACCTGAGGAATAGCTTTCTCATTAATATCAACAGAAAGAATTTTATGAGGTTTATTTGCATACGAGAAATATATCAGCTGTGATTTGTCGACATTGAGGGTTAGAAAATTATTTTGACACCAATTATTTAAAAGCTCAGCAACCAACTTACTATTATTTAACAAACCATCAAAACAAGATGAGGAAAGAATAAAATTTGTATCATCAGCATAAAGTATGGCCTAGCACAGAACCCTGAGAAACACCATGAGTTACAACCATTCCTGGAGAGGTATATTTTTTACCATTATTTGAGATTAGCACATGCTGACATCTATTGCATAAGTAGGACTCAATCCACTTATTGGATAAACCTCGTATGCCAAACCTATGTAGCTTTTTCAATAGGAGCTGATGATCCACTCTATCAAATGCTTTCGAGAAGTCGAAAAGAATTCCCATAACTTCCATCTTGTTATCAAGTGCAGTCAGTATATGATCGATTATTTGGTAGATAGGAGTAGAAGTAGATGTTTTGCCTAAAACCATGCTGAAATGTTGACAGAATTCTAGATGATTCTAAGTAGGAGAGTAACCTTCTGTAAAAAACCTTTTCAACTATTTTTACAAATTGATTGATAATGGATATAGGCCGATAGGAATTGAAATCATGAATACTACCTTTTTTCTTAAATAGAGGAATAACCTTAGATGCCTTAAGCGGTTCTGGAAAGATACTTTGTTGCAAAGATTCATTAATTAGAAACAAAAGAGGAAAATTAACAAAGTTAAACGAAAGACGAATAAAAAAGTTAGGTATTTCATCAATACCAGAACTAAACTTGGAGCCTAGATTCTGAACAATGTTTTTGAGTTCCGTTTCATAACAGGGAGAGAGAAAGAAAGATTTTGAAGAGTTGGGAATATTTAGATAATCAGCAGAATCTATGGTAGTAGTGGGTACTGGTAAATGGGTAAAATGATAGTTAAAACTGGATGCTAAAAGTGATAAATCAGTAATAAATTCACCCTAGTGATCCATCAGTTTCAGTGGTGAATTAGAGTATCTATGATTTTTCGAGCTATTTATAATTTTCCAGGTTTCCTTAGTTTTGTTATCAGCCTTTAGAATTCTTCTATTTTTAGCAGCTTTGATAAAGTTACAATATTGTCTCTTCATGGATTTATATTGAGTTAGTGCTGCAGTATCGTTGCTTAACTTACAATAGAGGGAGAAGTCCTTCAAATATGTAGAGAGTTGACGAATTTCATTATTAATCCAGTTCTTTTTGGTATGACTTGGAATTACTCTTCTATTAGTAAAGGGGAAAGAAACATTAAAGTAGAATAAAAATTTTTCATAAAAAAGACAAACTATCATTAAAGTTGTTCATATTATAAACATCACACCAATTCTCAGCTTCAAGTAAATTTAAAAAACGTACAATATTAAGTTCAGAGAAGGAGCGACTGTGGCGAAAAACAGCTGATGGAGATTTCATAATGGAAAAATTAGAAATGACAAGGAAGTGATCAGAAAAATCAGACTTGATCACACGAGAATTCACAAAAGTAGAGTCATAGTTAGAAATTATACTATCCAATAGAGTCGAAGAATTATTAGTGATACGAGTGGAATCATAATTAAAAGTCGTTAAATTAAAAAGGCTGAAGAAAATCACTTCTGTCATTACTATCTGTTAACAAATCAATATTAAAATCATCTGTAATAATTATAAATTGGTTATTACCACAATTAAATATTAGATCTTAGAGAATACCCAGTTTCTGCAAGAATGTCTGAAAACTACCGAGGGGTGACCGATACAATGAAAGTATAAAAGAAGAATACCTATCTATAACCAAGTTAATAAATACACATTCAAATACACGCTCTTCAATCAGATGCTTGTAAGATAAATTTATGGCATCAGCACCAAGATGCTCTTTTGCAAGTATCAAGACACCATTTTTAAAATTAGCTCTACAGAATACATCAACAACATTATAACCGGAGACATTGAAACAATTTAACTCCTCATTTGTGAGCCAATGCTCACACATACAGATCACATCAGGTTTCTCAGAGTCAATTAATATATCAAATTCAAGAAGCTTATATCTAATGCACTGAGCATTAACATGTAACACAGTAAAAGCCTGTTGGTGCAAGTTATTACTGCATATAGCAGGATCGTCAAGTTCAATTTGTTGCCCATTCAGTGTCCCTTGGGCTTTGCTAGTTCGTTTTTTGACCTAGTAACAATTTTGTTATCTGCACTGCACTCGCTTGTAGCAGCCCCAAGACTTGTGAGAGAACTATCATTTACAGCGTCAATAACAGGAGTTGACGCATCAGCTGGAGCAGAAGAGACACTAATTTCCGTTTTACCATGCTTAAAATTACGAAAATTAAATCGCCTGACGCAAACACCGCTAGGCCAGGTATCACTTTTATTAAGAACTTCCAGAAGACTATAGTCTGCACCGATTTTAAAAGTCGAACTATTAATGCCAGTCGACAACTTAACATGAGAAATTGCGATCAGCGAATTTACCTTTTAGGTACAAAAGAATGGAGTCGCAGGTAACAGAGTTACTCACACGGCTCAAATGAAGCCAAGCATGTTTTGGCATACCAACAAAGCCAGAAGACTCCGTGCTGCAGCCATGAACAAATGCATTCATAGCAACAATTTGTCGTTTCTTCCAAAGCACAGTTACAAAACTATCATCACCTGAAGGAGGAAGATCACTTGCGGAGCTAGATAGGTTAGCAGAATTGGGTTTATAAGATTCGTTCTCAGGATGCTTAGGTTTCTTCATCACTTCCACGAAGGACATCTGGTTACACACAGGTATTTTCACAACATTTGGGGATATTGTGGGCACTGGTGTGGTAGAATTGACTGAGGTGTCGGCTAATAAATTACGAGATACATCTTGTCTACTTTCCAAAACAGATAATCTGGCTAAAACTTCATTCAGGTTACACAAAATAAATGACGCCGATGCATCCGAGTTGCCGCCATTGCAAGAAGCTTTCACTTGCTGCCCACGACAGGTAACACACTTCCAAATAATTGCATCGTTACTCTTCACGACCTTAAATTCGGTATCAGAGAGGCCAAGCACTTTAGATGAAAAACAAAATTGCAATTACCGCCACATTGTAAATAATCTTGTGAGAAAATCAATTCGTGGCAGAGGTGACAACGAGAACGACTAGTCACGTCAGCCATCTTGAAATAACAATAGTTTCTTCTGGAGCTGCGGTTTACGTTGGTCCAACCGTCATTTTGATGAACTGGCGAAAATTTCTCCAACTCAAGCACTGAGGATATTGACACAGAATATTTTGTTGTAGGCAGTAATCCAATATCTGAATTACGCTTCTCATTTGTTTTGGAATGCACGACAAACTCTAGATTCTCAATTTTTTAAAACTCTTTACTTTCAAGTATAAGGGCATTGTTTAAAGAACGTAATTGAGCAATATCATCTCTGAGAAGGGTAACTAAATCACTGAAGGAATTGAATGTAGCAGTATCGTTCCTGCAGTTGAGCTCATTTCTTGAACACTCATCACTGCACACCCAAACTTTGTCTCTGATGGTATTTTTATCATTTTCACCACATTGAAAATGACACCATCTGTCACATGAATCGCATAACACACCATTTGTGACAGATTTATTACATTTTAAACACTTTATATTGGCAAAATATCATTTTTTACAGAACTCTCTTTCGACTGACATTCACTAGGTGCCATCATTGTCATAAGAGCACTAGCGCTATGCAGCCATCCCAGACAAGAAAAATCCACCTCTTGCAGCTTTAATGTGCAGCAAACTTTGACTGTTGCATATTAGTATGTGGACTGCAATGTTTTGCGACATGCTGATTCACCTCTTGCCTGTTAGTACGTGCACATACAAGGTTTATGTTTAACTTAATTAAAGAAAGCGTAGCACCCAATATTGGAGTAAATAAAAACATACATGAAATGGTAATGGAAATGTCCCTATTCTCCCTATCTCTTCACATGCTTCATAGCGTATATGCTGATCCCTTTATTTTGCACAATTTTTATTATATAACAGTTCTCATTAGAAAACTTCTTCAATTAGAACTTCTTCGAAGTTGAGGAAAAGGACTTCTGCGACTACTGAATGTAACTGTCATGAGCTAGATGGCAATTGATGAATATAGGTATATTGTTACTACGTGGAGAGAGAGAGGAATAGAGAGAGCAGCACGCAATTGAAGTAGATCTGAACACATTTAGACCAATCACGTTCACCTGCATTCTTGAATATTTTGTAATTCAATTTTATTATTAGTATGACATTGCTGGGCATTCCTATGGGTGAGTCATGCTGACCGATAAGAAAGAAATGCGCTATCGGGCAGCGTGACTCACCCGTGAAAATGTGATAAAATATGCGTAGAATGTTGTGGAGAAATTAAAACACTCAAATAAGTTGGTGAAATGTGTTTAAAATAGAAAGTATTACATAGTGACATAGCCGCTTGATACAATATCTGTGGAGCCCACCCCGATTTTTAAGGATTTTTGTCAAAATTACATGCCAGGTTGAATGTGTTAAGTCGTGTGATGAAATTCCAGGAACCGGTAGTTGCCCGAATGATACTGTTTTGCTTATACTGGAGGCCGCTATTAAATCAAGCCAGGTGGAAGAATATGGGGTGTGATGTGTAGCATCGAGAGGAAGAATATCTAGCCCTAAGGAATTGAAGGAGTTTTTTAAACAGTATGTGTCATATCTATTTGTGGAAAGAAGATTGTCATTAAAATCATTCATTACAATTATGTGATCTGAGTTAGGGATGTGTTCGGTTAGAGACTCAAAAATGTCCGTTAAGTGGCCGATAAACCAAGCCGGCGATGAGTTTATGCGAATTTAATCTAATTTCAATTAAAATTCTGGGCGTTTTGAATAATGTGGGCTGCTAAGGCTAAGCATTTTATATTTCAAGTCTTCGCATATGCATAATGCAACACCACCTCCAATTTTAGCCACACAGTCATTTCGAAGAATTCTGTAACCTGGAATTTCCACTAGGAATGACAAAAGGTTAGGTTTTAGCCATGTTTCCGATATGGCGATGCAGTGTACTGTGTTTTCAGTTAGAGATGAGCGAAGTTCATCCACATGTGCTATGAGGCTCTGCACGTTTATGTGAAAAGCTTTGAAACAATGCCGAAAAGGTTTGAAGGCTTTACTGAGTAGGTCTCCCATAGAGTTAAAGGTTCTAGGAGGGTTCCCTGGGGAGGGGAGGAGTTGGCATCATCCTGAGGTGAAAGGAATCTGGCTGGCTTGGGTTGAGTCAATAGTTAAATCATTGCTTGGGTCGCTGGTTGGTATATCTGACAAACTATCTGCTTTCTCATGTGATTTGGATAAATACATTGCTTACAAGCATTTATAATTGACGAGGAATATCAATCAACCTAGATTAGCACTAAAGAGAATCCAATCAAATAATATACAATGCAACGAATAAATTAGATATTAAAATAATGATTTCAGAAAGGAAATATATAAAATCAAATAAGCTAAAAAAAATAAAATAAAAAAATGATTAAACACAACGGGAAAAGCACTCATACAGGATAATAAGGCAAAACACCAGACGGGATAAGATAATTATATCTGTGAGGGAAGACAATGAATAAATGCAATGTATATTTAAAAAGTAGGTATTAAAAAAGTTAAAAGAATAAAGTAAAATAATAATAACACAACAGCGATTGGGACTAAGTTCCCCTAAGACCCACTTACTGATGACCATTTGAGATATATCTATTTATTAAGCCTAGCAAGTTCGCTTTGCTTGGTGATATGTTTTTGCTGTCATTCAAAATAACAATTTTACCCTCCTGAGTCCAAACATTGTTCACCCCAAATGAAGCTTGGGCATTGCCGAGTAACCTCATTTGCATGGGAGTGAGGGACTTGGTAATTAGATAGTTACTCGCCTTCACTGTCTTTTTCAGTTTCCACACAGCAACGAGGTCCAAATGATCTCTAAAATGTATCATTAATGGTCGTGGTCTGCTGGACACCGGATTCCTGGCTCTAAGACGGTGAGCGCGTGAAATCATAAAAGGATGAACTTCAATATCAAGGTTGCTCCCGAGAAAGATCTCGGCAACTTTGGCGGGATTTTCCTTTTCCTCCTCGTGGATCCCGTGGATGAGGAGACAATCACGTCTGCCATGCTGATTGAGATTGTCCAATTTCTCAAAGAGAACATCTGTTTTGGTCTCCAATGATGAGATGCGTCCTCCGAGAGATTTCACCTCCTCGATCAATCCATCCCGATTTGGATTTTAAAAATCTGGATTCAAGCGAGGCTAATGCATCCTTACGATCATCACATGTGGCCACGCGTTGTCATGAAGCAGACACACTCCCCTAGTGAGTAGGCTGTGCCGGCAGTTTTGGATAGCGTGCCATAGCCTCGTCAATGTTTAGCAATATGCGTTTGCATTGATGGTTTCTCTGCGAGGCAAGAAGTCAACCAAAAGAATGCCTTTCCTGTCCCAAAAAACGGTGGCCATGATTTTCAGAGTTGAAGGTGTCTGCTTGAATTTTCGTGATTATGTCGGAGTGTGGGGGTGATACCATTCATGAGACTGCCGCTTACTCTCTGGCGTGTAGTGTGAGACCCAATTCTCATCTCCCGTCACGATATGGTCCAAGAATTCATCACCATCTATGTTGTAGCATTTCAAAAACGACAGAGCAGCACCCATGCATTTCTGCTTGTGTGTGTCTGTGAGCATTCTTGGAACCCACCTGGCACAAATCTTTCCATATTGGAGGTGAACTGTGACAATCTTATAGAGGACAGATCGCAAAACATTTGGAAAAGCCTCATGAAGCTCATCAATAGTGAAGCGCCTGCTTTCACGAATGTGTGCATCAACCTTGTTTTTCAAGTCCTCACTCATGACAGACGGGCGTCCAAATCGTGCATCATCGTGCACATTTGTCCTTCCACCATTAAACAGATGACACCACTTGCACACATTCCCTTCGTTCATTAAACCTTCCCCATACACTTCCACAAGTTAGCGATGGATTTTGGCAGGGCGAATTTTTTTCGCGTTCAAAAATCTAATCACCGAATGCACTTCACAATCTGCACTTCACAATCTGCAGGATTTGTGATAGACATGGTTCTTTATAAAGCACTGTGAAAAATCAAACAACTCACTCAAATGCTCAGTGCACACCGAGGATGTGGCCGGGGCCCTAAAGAGAGCATTCAACCTTGAGACGTCTCCAGTCAATGACCTGCGCAGGTAGGGTGCGCAAATGGTTCTTATACTAAAAATGACCCTCGTATCTACAAAAATTACAATGGATGAATGCATTGGGGAAACCATAATAGCATGAAAAGCGGCACAGTGCGGCCAAACCCTCGGCATAATAAATTGGTAATTGGGTATCTAATGGTAACGTTTCTATTATTTGCAAAGAACGATCCACCCATGCTATCTGCCATGGTGTGGCGTCAGCATATACCTTATGTATAGAGGACCAATTAGCAAAAGGTCGATGTTTCTGAAAAATCTTTTCATCCCAAAACACCTGAAACCATTTTATATTACTAACAAAAACCTGTTTTACCAAAAACAATGGAAGCATTAATATATAACAAATCCAAGATATGTAACCTGCCACTTAGGTAAATCCGACGTACGCAGACGTGGAAGAACTGTCATAATATAGTGAACACCCTCTGATTGATTCTGGAGGTTGAGTTTGAAGTGACGGAATAAAAATATGTGATTGCGAGTACTCTGGGGTAGAACACATTGAAGGAACAGTAGAGGATGTAGAAGGGGAATACAGATCATCTTCATCCGCAATACGGACTATTGCTTTGCGAATTTTACTTTTTAATCTCCGTTTATTCAAGTCAGTTCGTAATCCAAATGATTGCATCTTCTGGTGTCACACGTTCACATCTGCTCCGTCTTTTTACCTGTTATTTCGTGATAAGGTTACTCGTGGCTACTAGTATTGTGACTAGAAATGATAGTTATAATGTTGAATTTGAATGTAATATTAGTTCTTTGTGAAAATCTTTTGGTGAGCTCTAAGTGCAAAATTTCTGTTACGTCTGCACTAGCTTCGCAAAATGACGAAAGTGTAGCCCCGCTGGATATCAGTTTCCTTGGTATCTTTCATGTGCCAGTGAATTATAATCTTATTATTATTTTATCTTTGTGTGTGTGTGGTGATATGGAACTAAATCCTGGTCCTGATAGCATAAAAGTTTTCTATCAGAATACCAGATCCATAGCGGGAAGTAAACTCCTACACTTTAACCTGGCGTTTGCTGATTCTCCTCTCAATGGTGTTGATCTGATTTGCATTACCGAGACCTGGCTTAATTCCGGTGTTCTGGATGGTGAAATTTTGTTACAATTTTAATGTATATCGTAGCGATAGAAATAGTTTCTGGTCACGAGCATAAGAAAGGCGGGGGATCGCTCATAGCTCTCTCTTCAGCCATTTCTTCGGCCAGACGGTGTGACCTTGAAACAGAGTGCAAAATTGTTGTGGTAGAGCTTCGCCTACGACCCATTTCGACGGGAAGGTTGTTAATTGCTTGTGTTTACCTTCCCCCCTTCTCTCCCTTAAATATAAAATTCCCTTCAGCTGCTGCAGAATAAATAACCTAAGTGAACATGACGCACTTATTGTACTGGGGGACTTTAACCTACCTGGAATTAAATGGATACCTGCTCCAGCTGGTGACTCTATGCTTCCCCGCTGTGTAAACAACGGCCACCATTTAAACACAGTCACAGAGTGGATGACCGAGTTTAAACTGAAACAAATTGTGAACTTTCCTACATGTGAAAGAAATTACTTAGATTTGATTTTTACTTGCAAGGGAAGGCTCGCTCAATTAGCCAATACAGTAACGGAGATAGAGAAAGATATCTGTTCCAATCATATACCGGTGTTGTGTGAATGCGAACTTGGCCCCATACACTTGAGTAAAAAAACCTTCTGTTACGAAACGCAACTGGAAGCGATTAGATTTAAGTTATTTTCAAGAATTACTTCAGTTTTGTCCCTGGGTGCTTCTTGATGCAGCATCTTCCATCGACGAAATGTGCGAACTTTTTTATGATCTTTTAAACGGTTGTATTTCCGATTGTGTTCCCCTTCTTAGGATTAATCCCTCTAAATATCCCCTTTGGTATGATAGTGACTTAATTCTTTCTCTGAAAAATAAAACCAGAGCTTATAAAAAGTAGAAGAAAACTGAGCTGCGATGTGATTACGTAGAATTTTCTACCAACGTCACACATGTGTGAACACAGTTTAAGAACATCTGCATCCGCCGGAAAATTGACGTATCCTACCTATAGATGGCTGGAAAGATTCGAAAGCCATCGCTGGAACCGTAGAAAGAGAATTAGCTAAAACGCCAGAAGACAGACCAGGATGACTGGAAATTTGCTCCTGCATGAAGGCAAGTTGCTGCTGCAATGCTAACACCGAGGCCAGTTGGGTGTCGAGAATACCAGCCTGAAGAAGTAGGGGTTCAAGAAACTGCTGAAGCATATTAAGGTAAACAGTTCCTGTGACCATAATGTCCATAAATTTTTTATTTCATCATTCCAAGCCACACATTCACTTTAGGCGAGTCTCTTTCCCATTCAGTGAACTGAGTTGGTTTTTCATTAGCCCAGATACGACAGTTATGTCGATTGATTTCGCCACAGGTGTGAAAAGTCGCCTCATCACTGAACAAAATGTTGTCTATTAAACTATCATTTTGGATTTGATCAACCAGTTCTTCACACATTGCTGCTCATCTTGAATAATCTTCTTCATATAAGTCCTGCAGCATTTGAATGTGGTAAGGCTTTTTCTTCAGAGTCGAATACAAGAGGCAATATTTTGTCGATCGTCTAGGGTAGCACTGGCTGAGAGGCAGCTACAAATTACGCTCAATCGTCTCCACGAGTGGTTCCGCCGAAATGGCTTCCATTTTTCGGAAGAGAAAACATGTTGTGTCCATTTTAATAGGCGCAGGGGTATATTCCCCAAACCTATACTTCGGCTGGGCAACCACCAGTTGAATTTTGTGGACTCGGTGCGTTTCCTGGGTGTTCTGTTTGATGAGCGGCTAAATTGGCGAAGCCATATTCAATCCCTTAAGGTGAAGTGCCGGATGTCGCTCAGTGTATTACGAGCGTTGACTGGCCGCTCGTGGGGTGCGGACCGAACATCAATGCTTCTCCTTTACAGGGCATTGGTTCGGTCCAAGCTTGACTATGGCTGTTTTATATACGGTGCTGCCCGGGCATCTTATCTGCGTACACTGACATCACTGCACAATGCCGGACTACGGTTGGCGACTGGTGCCTTTCGAACCAGTCCCATCCCCAGCATTTATTGTGATGCTGGAGAGCCACCGTTGGAAATCAGGAGGAATGTCCTGATGTGCAGTTATGTCAGCAAACTTTTAGCCCTTCCTTCGCACCCGTGTTTTAAAATTGTTTTTAACCGTAGTTTAATGGACGTTTTTAACAGAAGACCCCGGGCCCTGAAGCCCCTTGGTATTCGTTTTTATAATTATATTATAGGCAATAATTTAACTTTACCCCAGATTTATAGATTGCAAGTTCCGCGTAACCCTCCTTGGAATACCCCGAGGCCAGAAATCTTATTTGATTTAGCTCGAAGGCCCAAGAATGAGTGTCCTCCTGCAGAACACGAGGTTGCATTCGCCGAAATCCTGTCACGCTGTCCAGGATTCGCACCTATCTTCACGGATGGGTCGAAGTCCTCAACAGAATGCGCATGGGCCTTTGTATCCCTGCACACATCCTCCGGGTTCAAGCTTAATCCGTTATGTGGTATCCACACTGCGGAGCTCACAGCTATTAAGCTGGCCCTAGAGAGCATTGAACGTCGGAATATATCTCACTTGATATGTTCCGACTCAATGAGAGCATTACAATCCATTGCCTGCTATAATCCAGTACATCCTTTGGTCCAGGATGTGCACTCCTCCCTCATCATCTTGAAGAGTCGAGGTGTGCAAATTAAGTTCGTATGGGTGCCGAGCCACGTAGGTATAGCAGGCAATGAGGCAGCTGATGTCGCTGCTAAGGATGCCCTGGGAAACCCAGAGGTGCAAATGGATCTCGTGCCTTGGAGAGACCTTCGTGCGATGTTTTGTGGCGCACTGCAGAAGGAGTGGCAAGCCTCATGGCAAAACCTCGAAAACAACAAATTACGCACAATCAAGGTCAGTACCGGTGCATGGCAATCATCTGTCAGGATTAGTAGAAGGGAGGAGGTGGTCATCACGCGATTGAGGATAGGCCACTGTGCCTTAACCCACTCGTACCTTTTTACTACCCCACGTGTACAACCTCGATGTGATGACTGCGACACTTTTCTTACCATAAGACACCTCCTGACAGAATGCCAAAAATACCTTGAGTTGCGTAGGAAATGCAATATCAGGGGATGTATAAGAGACATCCTAGGTGATGACACAACTAGGATGAATGAAGTTTTATTATTTTTAATGGAGGCTGGACTTTTCCAACGATTTTAAATTCTATTCTTTTCTATTTTTATTTTATTATTTATTTATATATATGTGTGTGTATATGTATATATAATCATTAAATTGTAAATATTAACCCTTTGACGAAGGTGCAAAATGACCCTCGATGTCGACGCACCAGTATAAATGAAGAACTACTACTACTCGAATACAAGATTCTGTGAACTGTTGTTTTTGGTATGTTCAGTCCGCAGAATGCATTCCTAACTGATAATTTCTGATCCTCTTCGAACACTTGGCAAACAGATTCAATGTTTTCATGTGCTGTCCTTGAGCGTCTACATCTTTTTTCGTCATGCACAGATCCAGTTCTTTTAAATTTATTCATCAGTGCACGAATTGCATTGTCTGTAGAACCAGGTTTATGATATCTTCTTGAAAATCTTTCCCTAACATCACTAAATTTCATCCCTTTGATGCGACATGTTACTACAAAAGTACATTCATGCACATCCATCATGAATTATGGGTCTGAAAAGAAAATAATAAAAATTGTATAAACAATTGTAACACATTGCAAATACTTGTATTTTTTTATAAAAATATACATATAATCATGTCATTAAGAAATATGTTTGAAATGTACCCTATTTCACCAAAATATGCAGGGACTCTTGGGACACCCCGTGTATTCATATAAAAGAACTTAAAGTTCACCTGGGGTGTAAGTCTTGAAATTTTCGTTAAGGTTCTTTGAAATATTGTCAGTTTTGTTGTAGAAGAAATTTTCATTAGCCTCATAACGAATGACCTAGATTAAATACTACCAGCTTGAGTTCATTGTCTAGGCAAGGAGAAAGTAGTGACATTGAACAGTGAAATAACAGGGAAATTAGCATTGATCAACTGCTGAATACAAGGTTCATTAGTAAAATGATTACTGAAAGTGGTTACAAGGGATGAATAGTCTGAAATAATTTTACCAGATCCATCCTTAATTCTATACAGAGATGATGATTTGTCATTATTTTTAGATTCATTAATAATCTTCCAAATTTCAGTTGATTTATTATTGCAATAAAGCAGTCACTCATTATTGAAGTTTCGCTTGGCATTGTTTCATTTTAATCAGTATTCCTTTTTCAAAGATTTATAATCTGCAATTGATTCGTCACTATTACAAGATTTACAGAGGAGTGCTAGACCTTTCATGTACTCAGATAGTGCACAAATTTCATCAGTGACCCATTTTTTATTAACATTCCTTTTCCTTACATTCTTGCTAACAACCGGAAAAGAACTATTGAAGTAGTGAATGAATTTATCATAAAAGCAGTTAAAGCTTGCATCAAAGTCGGGGAGGAATACATATCAGACCAATCTTCACCTTCTAATCTAGAAAGAAAATGAGAAATATTGGAGTTGAAAAAAACCTCCCATTATGTTTACTAGGAGAAAAAGAGGATTTAAAAGAGAAAGTGTAGAGGACCGGAAAATGGTCAGAGCTGTCAGTTTTGATTACCTTGGATTGCACATCATCTGGATTAAAGTTGGATACAATAACATCCAGAAGGGATTCAGAATTACCTGTTATTCGAGTTGGTTCCGAGACATTTATGAACAATACTCAAAGATGGCTCAAAAAACTTTTGGCGTAAACTGAAAGAAAGTTAAAACTCCAGCCAAAAACAAGTGGTATTAGCCCGATGCATTTTGCCCACTAAGTGGGCATTTTCAAGGGTGACGTTCCTTCGACAGCGACCAAAGTCGACTGTGCCGGAGTGGAGAGACCAAGGGTGGAGAAAGAACAAAAGGCAAAAGAAAGACGAAAAGCACGGGTGGAGTAAGAACAAAAGAAAAACAAAAAAAAAAGAGGTGCATGTGTATTATCTGTGGTCAATAAGTCTGTAAAGTGTCTTGTTCCCCCCTGCGGGTAGGGGGATTGAGAATACTCCCGCAGCCCCTCTGCTGGTCGTAAGAGGCGACCAATGAGGCGAGGAGCAGACCTCATTAAAAAACCCCCAGTTTCTGCCAAGGGCAATGTCCAGGTAGTATGTGGGTTATTACCTACGCATAAAGCCACAGCATCTGGCTATGAACCCACCCGTGTGTTTGCCGTGCACGGCGACCCGTAAGGGGGAGAAGGGGATCCTGGTGGTTGAGCTCCTTGGTTCCGGAAGAAGTTGGATGCTTTGGAAGGGCCATGGAGTAATACACCATTTAGGCCCTGGATTCACTGTAGACGGGTGGTCAGGTGCTAGCCACACCTGGCCAATTGGCTTCCGTCACGTTTCGGCGTTCCAGTGGCGAGCGCTTTGGGCTATGGAGGTCTGTGAAAGGGGGTCGAAGGTGCATGGGGTTGGAGGCCCATGTACGGTGGGTGGAGTGGGAGCTGAGACCTAACCTGAAGCAGGCAGCCTAGCTGCGGGTGCTATATCCTTTGGTTAGCCCTGGCGACCACACCGGTTTGCGGTGTGGCGTCCCAAATGTGTGGCTCCGTGGTGGGTGGGGAGACCAGGGGATGAATTTTCTGTATTTAATGGCGGAACGCATACTTCCTCCACCCCCAAAAAGAACCCGCCCAGATGTGGACGGGGGAGATAAGTCAACCTGCGCCTGCAGGAACTATCTAATTATGAGATGTGCAAACAAAGGTGAGAACCTTACTAAGGTCTCTCCCTTCCTAATACAAAAGGTCCTCTCGGGATCAATCCCAGGAGACCTATTATCTGTTAAAAAATTAAGGGACGGAACACTATTAATAAAAACAAAAAATGATAAGCAAAGTGAAGTGCTGCTGGCTTTGAAGGAGCTGCATGACATTCCTGTCACTGTGGAGCCGCATAAGACTTTGAATACCTGCCGTGGGGTCATATCCTGCTATGACCTTCTCTATGTCGACGTCGCAGAGATTACGAGGGAGATGGCTCCCCAAGGGGTCATCAACTGTCGTAGATTAACGACCAAAAGAAATGGTGAAACCATAAACACCACCCCTGTGGTTCTCACCTTTTCGCTCGACAAGCTTCCGGAGAAGGTCAATGTAGGGTATGAGAAATGTCCTGTACGTCCGTATATACCTACCCCAATGCATTGCTACAAGTGCCAAAAATTTGGTCATGTTGCACCAAGGTGCAAGGACGAAGCCATCTGCCCAAAATGTAGCAAAGCTGTGCATGAGGGGGAGGTATGTGCCTCACCTGTACTTTGCGGCAATTGCGAGGGGCCACACCCAGTCTACTCGCGAGATTGCCCCAAAGTGCAGGAAGAACGCAAGATCGTAGAGATCCAAACGATCGAAAAAATTCCGTATTTTGAGGCATGGAAGAAGTACAGGACATTGATAGCACCGACGTTCACAAAGTCTTATGCGGAGAAAGCAGCAACTCCAAAGAAAATGGTCACCTGTTCTACCCAAACCGTGCACCAGGCAGACCATCCGCAGGCAAAAGAGGAAAAAATTAAAAGAGAGATTGATAACAGAAAAAAGGAAACAGAAAAGAAAAACTTAACATCTAAAAAACAAATAATTTTAAATTCAATTTTGACAGCAGTCGAGGGGGAATACGCAATGTCGAGGTTTTTACGGCAGCTGTACTCAATGCTGCTAGTACTAGCGTTCCAATGTCATCTGGGAAGAAGCGCCACACTCCCGTACCCTGGTGGAATGAGGAATGTGCAGTGGCCATTCGGAAACGCAAACGGGCATTGCGAATTTTTAATAGACACCCCACATGTACAAATCTTGCGGCGTTTCGACGACTGAGGGCGAAAGCTCGCCAGGTCATCAAAGATGCGAAAAGGTCCTCTTGGATAAAGTATGTATCCTCCATTAGCCACAGGACTCCAGTTGCACAGGTTTGGAATAGGGTTAATAAAATCTCGGGCAAATACCACCCTACAAGCGTGCCAGGGCTAGAAATTGGAGGCCAACTTATAAATAACATCTTCTGCTGCCATTGGTGAAGCGTTAGGCCTCCATTACGCCAAGGTTAGCAGCACAGCCGAGTACGAGCTTTCTTTCATTCGAATGAAAGAGAGAATGGAAAGAACTGTACTAAACCTTGGCAATATCAGCAGTCCAGCATCCTACAATGAACCTTTTTCATTGTGGGAGTTGAAGTCAGCAATTGGGGATGATAAGGACTCTTGTCCTGGCTTGGACAGTATCCACAATGCCTTCCTCAAACACCTGCCCATAGATGCTGAACAGGATCTGCTGAAAACCCTCAATCAGCTTTGGGCTGAGGGGGCTTTCCCTGAATCTTGGCGGGAATCGGCAATTGTCCCTATCCCTAAACAGGGAAAGGACAAGAGCCAGCTATCGCCCAATCTCCTTGACCAGTTGCCTGTGAAAACTGATGAAGAGAATGGTGAACAGACGTCTAGTTTGGTGCCTTGAGAGCGGTAACCTTCTCTCAAATGTCCAGTGTGGTTTCCGACGTTGCAGGTCTACAGTGGACCACCTGGTCAGGATCGACAGCTTTATCCAAGAGGCCTTTCTCCTACGCCAGCATGTCATAGGAGTCTTTTTTGACATAAAAAATGCATATGACAATACCTGGCGATACAAGATTTTATGCACTCTTAAAGACTGGGGTTTTAAAGGTAGACTACCAATTTTTATCCAAAACTTTTTAGCGGGGCGTACTTTTAAAGTTCGTTTGGGCAATCACCTATCACAGTCTTTTACCCAAGAAAATGGTGTTCCTCAGGGCTCTGTTTTAAGTGTTACGCTATTCGCAATAGCCATCAATGATGTTGTAGACTGCATTAACCCACCAGTTATAGGCTCATTGTTTGTCGATGACCTAGCTATCTTCTGTAGGTCATCGAATTTGAGGATGGCTGAAAGGCTAATTCAGCTGACCCTGAATCGGCTCCATAAATGGTCTGGCGAAACTGGCTTCCGCTTCTCCGAAGAGAAGACCAAGTGTATGCATTTCCACAGACGACGGGGATTATTTCCTGATCTCTCTCTTACACTTGGTGAAATTACCCTACCGGTGGTGGATTCTGTACGGTTCCTTGGAATGACACTCGACAAAAGATGGAACTGGAGAAGCCATATTGGCATTTTAAAAGATAGGTGTTTTAAAGTTTTAAATGTTCTGCGATACTTGTGTAATTCGTCATGGGGTGCTGACCGCAAATCGATGCTTCTCTTATACAGGGCATTGGTACGATCAAAGCTCGACTATGGGTCCTTTATATATTCTGCTACACGAGTGTCCTATCTCCGCCCACTGAGTACCATTCACAACTCTGGCCTCAGGTTGGCAACTGGTGCTTTCAGGACCAGTCCAATTCCCAGCATCTACTGTGATGCTGGAGAACTGCCTCTGGAGATGCGGAGGATGATTTTAATGTGTAATTATGTCAGTAAGATTTTATCCCAAAAGACACACCCTTGTTTTAAACTTGTGTTCAGACCCCGTTTTATTGAATTATTTTATAGAAGACCTAGGGTGACGAAACCCATAGGAATTCGTTTCAAAAATTTCGTTGATGATGCCCGGATTCAGCTCCCCGAAGTGTATCCTGCTGGTTTTAATAAAGTCCCGCCATGGCAGATGTCTTATCCAAAAATTAATATGGATTTGTCTCGCTGCAACAAATCAGGCACACATCCTAACATATATCTCCACCAATTTATGGAAATTTTGGAAAATCACCGTGATGCCACTCACATTTACACAGATGGCTCCAAGTCAGACACTACCTGTGCATGCGCTGTAACATCTTCCCAAAATATCATCTCCGTGTTGAAGCTGCACCCGCTGTGTAGTGTTTACACAGCGGAACTGTACGCTATCAAGACTGCCTTTGATGAAATAGAGTCACGAAACATGTCATATTTGATATCTAGTGACTCTAGGAGCGCATTGCAAACAATCCTTTCCTTTGATTCCTATCATCCACTGGTCCAGTTGATTCACTCCCGTGTTGCCCTGTTAGAGGCCATGGGGAATAACATACTCTTTGTTTGGGTACCAGGGCATGTGGGAATCAAGGGGAATGAGAAGGCTGACTCTGCTGCCAAGGAAGGCCTCTGCAAGCAAGAACTAGACTCGCGGTCTACGACAGCAGAAGACCTAAAAAATTTTTTTAGGTCACTTATAGTGAAACAATGGCAGGACTCATGGCTAGGTTTGCAAAATAACAAATTGCGGGACATAAAGGCTGGTACGACTTCTTGGTCCTCCTCTGTCAGGAATAGTAGGCGGGAGGAAGTAGTGCTGACCCGATTGAGGATAGGGCACTGTGCCCTTACTCACTGTTATCTGTTCACACAGGAGAAGGAAGTACCACACTGTGACCATTGTGACTCCCGTCTCACTATAAGACATATCCTGACCGAATGTACCCACTACCAGGGTATGCGAAACAGTCTTTCGATGCAAGGCCAGCTTAACGATGTTCCTGGAGATGACCCTGTTAAGATAGATGTGGTTTTCAAGTTCCTCAGGGAAGCTAAATTGCTTCCATACATTTAAATAATTTTTAACATTACATTTTTTCTATACACATTACCTGTATAAAATTTTATTTTAATTTTATCACGATTAGTAGGGAAATATAATAACTTTTATTGTATTACTGATTTGAGTAACGGTGTGAAATGACCTTGCTGTCGACACTCCTTATAAAATCTACTCTACTACTACTACTAAGTGTCTTGTTTAAGTCAGTGTCACTGTTCATCAATGTATCTCGATTCTTGTAAATGTGAAGGTTTTCTAGGGCAGACGTGGGGGTCTGTCAATCTCCTTTTGGTATCCGTCAGAGAGTTTTGTCCTCCTGCACGGTTCGCTCGATCCCACAGCAATGCTCGACTGTATCGATCACGCTTTGCGATCGTCCTTTTTATTTACGTTTTTACCGTACATGTTTGCAGCCACGCCTGCACTGTCAGTTTTATTTTCTACGTGTTTTATTCCTTGCTCCTATAATTTTATTCTATTCTTGACTAAGTTTTTCAACGTTGTCTACTTTTACATACTATTTTATCGAGAGACATGTCACAGATCAGTGATTATTCTTTTAATTTACGGACTAAAGAGCTAAATCGGTTTCACAATTTACACACAAGGATTAATAATATAGGAGCTGATATCAAGTTTTTAAAACAATGCAAAGAACACCATATAACCCCTAAATTCATGGACATTTTTAAGAAAATAACAAAGAACCACATCACACAGAAAGTACAGCAAATAACCACTAACATATGGTTGCAAATGGAAATTAAAAATCTTTATGCCAAAAGGAGTTACCTCGAAATAGAGGCCTACAACTTACATTTAAAAATAACCAAACACTTAGACGAGGTCGGCTTTGAAGCCTGGAACAACTTTGAACACAGGATGCATGAGGCCAATAACCTTAAGTTTCACAAGAAAACATCAATACTAGACCATAAACTAAAGATACTACTCCAAAAATACAATGTCAACACAAAAAAACAAAACTAAAACAAGATTTGAATTTGTAGAAAACTTCCTTCTCTAATGAAGAATTGTCTCTCTTGAATTTGGGTTTAAAGTTTGCCTTTCCTCCAAGAAAATCTCCGATAGAAGAAATAGTCACAGACATAGAGATCCATTGAATTCTTTGATGAAAATTCCAATAGGTACATCAGACAAAATTGTGCCATACAACTAAAAGACAACATTAACAAGTGCACAACTTTCAATTCTAAACCAATTTACAAAATTATCAAACAACTTAAAGAAAAAGACTGCTTTTATATCAAAGCCGATAAAGGCAACAAATTATTAATTATGGATAAAACACAATATTTTAATAATATTCAACTTATGCTCAACGATGGCCCTTATATCAAATTAAATAAAAACCCCTTGAATTCAATGATCCGAAAAACAAAGAAGCTATCAAAAACTGCCATACAATTTTAGACAAGAACCAAAGGCTTAAATTACATATCTCAAACCCAAATATTCCAAAACTATATGGACTCCCCAAAATTCATAAACAGGACCATTCCATGAGACCAATAGCATCAGGTTTAAATAGCCCCACATATAATATAGCCAAATGGCTAAACAATGAATTTAAAAATATACCTTTCCCAGAAGACCACTTGGTCAAAAATTCTTTTGACTTGATAAAGAAATTAGAAAAAGTAACTTTACTAGATTCTGAAATTATGGTCTCTTTTGATGTAAAAAGTCTCATCCCTAGTGTTCCCTTGCCTGAAACTTCTCAGATCTTAAAAACACTACTAGAAAACCAAAATTTTCCTGAAGACATGGTGAAAGAATATTTATTACTCACAAATTTGTGCATGAATCAAAACTTTTTTCAATTTAATAACGAATACTACCAACAAACTCAAGGTACATCCATGGGTAATCCCTTGTCACCCTTTGTGGCCAATACATTTATGTCTCTCTTTGAAAATACATGCAAAAACAACTTTAGTTACTTCCCTAAAACATGGCTCAGATATGTTGATGACATTTTTGCTATTTTTGATTTAAATTTATACAACCTTGATGCCTTTGTCCATCAACTTAACAACATATATTCTTCCATAAAATTTACTTATGAAGTACAACAAGATAACACTTGACTGCTTTTAGACTTGTTAATTATATACAACCAGCATCAATTAGAGTTTGGCATCTTCAGGAAAACAACACACACAGATAACTTCATTCCCCACAACTCCTTTCACCCTTCCAACCATAAAACAGCTGTTTTCCAGTTTTTAACCCACAGACTTGTTAATGTTCCACTTAACAAAATGAGATATGAGAAAGAACTTAAATATATTAAGGAAACAGCATCCAAATTAGGGTACCACCAGAATCTCATCAACAAGCTGGTTCAAAAACATGCCTCCAAAAAATTAATTTTAGACTCCACCACCCACACAAAAGATAATAAAAAGGAAAACAAATATATTAAATTGCCTTATTTTCCTTCACTTAATAGGGGTTTGGACAGAATTTTCAGGAAAAAGGATTTTACAATAGCTTACAAGAGTCAACACAGTTTGAAAAATTCTCTGGGAAACACAAAAGACAAAACGGAAATTTTAGACAAGTCAGGAATTTACAAAATTCAATGCTCGTATTGCCCCAAACAGTACATAGGCCAAACTAGGAGAAAGCTGGTCACTCTCTTTAAGGAACACTTAGCCCACTATAAATACAACCGATTTGAGAAATCCAGTGTCGCTAATCACATTTTCGAAACCGGCCGCAGCATTCAATTAAAGGACTTACAACTGGTAATCTCATCTAATAGTTCTTTAAATTCCCTAGAAAACCTTCACATTTACAAGAATCGAGATACATTGATGAACAGTGACACTGACTTCAACAAGACACTTTACAGACTTCCTGACCAGAGATAATACACATGCCCCTCTGTTTTTTCGTTTTTCTTTTGTTCTTACTCCACCCGTGCTTTTCGTCTTTCTTTTGCCTTTCGTTCTTTTTCCACCCTTGGTCTCTCCACTCTGGCACAGTCGACTTTGGTCGCTGTCGAAGGAACATCGCCCTTGAAAATGCCCACTTAGTGGGCGAAATGCATCGGGCTAATACCACTTGTTTTTGGCTGTAGTTTTAACTTTCTTTCATTTATGAACAAGCTGAAAGATTTAAGCAATCTGGCACTGCTACTATTTTTAAGTAGTAAGTTACAGTTAATATCGCCAGTGATAATTAAATTTTGACTACCCAGAGATTCATGAACCATTTCAAGAAGATTTTCGAATTTATCCATGAACTATTGAAAATCGCAAAGCGGTGATCTGTAAATAGTGATAATAATAAAAGGCAGGTTGTTTATCATTACAGATACAATGACACATTCAAATACACGCTCTATGTTTATATTTATAGCAGGAAGATCAAAAGGGAGATGATCCTTCAGTAATAAGGTCATACCACCATTTTTTATATTGCTACGACAATATATGTCACCTATAACATAACCAAGAATAATAAATATAGGCACTTCGTCAACAGTGAGCCAATGCTCACACACAGAAAATATCTGGTTTCAAAGAGTCGAGCAAAAGCTTGAGTTGAAGTAACTTATTCCTTATACACTGCACATTGAGAAGAAGCAGAGTGAGCTGGGAATTGGAATAATTGTCAGTGATAATAGTATCACACTTAATTGATGAACCTAGTCATTCGGACTTAGGTTTACACACACCATTTTTACTACGAGTTGTGACACCAAAGCCAAGAGGTGAATCGGAATCGTCGACTGCGTAAAGGGTACCGGAATTAACATCAGTAACATCATTCAGATAGGTAGCAGAGTCATCAACATTGGTAACAGGCACTGGCCAGTTTTCATGGAAAACTCGGCGTGGTAATTGAACATGAATCACTATAAGTCTTTCTCTTGGAAGGAAAATACTTCCCCACCAGAACATTAGTTGGCCAGTTGGAACTTTCAAGAAGATGTTTTTGAAGAGAGATGTCAGCACCCATTTTAAAGGAGAAGGAATGATCGTTGGACCAAAGCATTTCACAGATAAAATCATAACCAGAGAATCTACCATTGAGGCATTGTAATATTTGATTGACTGTAACACCTGGTTTGACTCTGCCTATGTAGAGCCAAAACAAACATGGGACACCAGGAATACTCACACCGTTAACGGGATCAGAATTAATCCCGTACACTACACTGTGCCGATGAGATACACCGGCAAAAGTCAACTTGTCATCATCATGAACACCATTCTTGCTAGACCGCCTATATTTCTTGTGAATAACTTTGGTGAATCCATCTAGCTTGGTATTAACAGGATTGCTCGAAGCAGGATGGGACTGTGGATTGCAGCTGAGATGATCGTCAACGTCGCATGAAGGTACTGATTTCGGCATTTGTTTATCCGTAGATCCAGCTCCCTTGTCTGCATGGATGATGTCTTCAATCACTTTTAGTCGTGCACGAATATCAGCTAAGGTCTCGGCTAAATTATCCGACTTTTGATATATACTGGAACTGCTGGATTTATTTGGCTTAGCATCACTTGTGCACATACACGATTCACATAGCCAAATTATAGCCTTGTTCGAAGAAATAAGGTTTAACTCAGATTTAGATAAATTAGAGCACTTTAACATAATCCGCAAGTAGGAATAAAAAGCGGCTTTTGGGACAACCTTGACCATGAATTGGCGAATACGTGTGTGAACTGACCTATACGTGGACTGTGTTGAGTTCTGCGTAAGTCATTGACCTTGTCGTAGGTCTGGTTGGGTCATTGGCCTGGTAGTGTGTATGATGTAGGTGGGATTTTGTTAAAAAGCGGGGATTGGGACAACCTAGTCTGTGAATTGGCGAATATTGAATTGGCGAATACGTGTGTGAACTGACCGTGTTGAGTTCTGCGTAAGTCCTTGTCGTAGGTCATTGGTCTGGTTGTGTGTATGATTAAGGTGTGATTCTGTGTGTGTTTAGCGATGATGTAGTGGAATAATGTGATATTGTGTAAGGTAATGGTATTGGTTTTGCGTTAGTGTGGTCATTGGCCTGGTTGTGTGTATGATTCAGGTGTGATTCTGCGTGTGTTTAGCGATGATGTAGTGGAATAATGTGATATTGTGTAAGGTAATGGTATTGGTTTTGCGTTAGTGTGGTCATTGGCCTGGTTGTGTGTATGATTCAGGTGTGATTCTGCGTGTGTTTAGCGATGATGTTGTGGAATGATGTGATATTGTGTAAGGTAATGGTACTGGTTTTGCGTTATTGTTGATATTCGCATGGAAGTTGAATGACCCTTTCGCTTCTGCGTCATTCGTTGACCCTAATTTTCGCAATGTTTACATGTTTGAGGTGTGTATGTGTAAAGATGTGATTTTGCAGAGTCATTGACCAAGTGGTAGGTTTGTTTCGGTCATTGGCCTTGTTGTGGGTATGATAGAGGTGTGTGATGAAGTGTAAAGATGTGATTTTGCAGAGTCATTGACCTAGTGGTAGGTCTGTTTCGGTCATTGCGTGTTTTTATATTCGAATGGGGGTGATATTGTGTAAGGTAATGGTATTGGTTTTGCATTATTGTTGATATTCGCAATGTTTACCTGTTTGGTATGAGTTAGTGCGATATGGTGTAGCCAAGTGAAAGTTGAATGACCCTTTCGCTTCTGCGCCAGTCGTTGACCCATGGAGGGGATAGGGCCTTCCAATATTTACATCTGCGTGTGTTTTGGTTTCTCCTCAGCGCGTGTCTTCGGTCGGTTGTTTACCCTTCTAAGCAGGTTTTCGGCGAGCTAAGTAGGTCACCAACTTTTAGGTAAAGAAAAACCGGTTCTGAGTGGGGTGGGGAGGGGAGAAGGATTGGGACCTCAAATTAAGAAAGGGAAATTAAAAGACCTGGGGTTGCTCCAGTGTGTCGGAAGAGAAAGTTATGTTTAATACCTGGGTAGGATAGGATATTGGCCTCTAGTTGTTTTAAAAACCTACGGTCGGGGCAGGTTTTATCAAGTAAATAAAACACGAGAAAAGTTAAAAATCGATTTATTTAACAAAAATAATATACAAAGTTAGTTTTTTACAAACATTGCTCCATACTCATTCTATATTTATTATTAAATAACCTCCATGTCGCTTCATTGGTTATGGCCTCTTTTAATAACGACTTCACCAGTCCACTTTTTACTAAATCGTCTTTCTTTGCTTCGATAAGTTCTTTTCTGAATCCATTATCCAATAATTGAATGAGTCTTAATGTTATTATCACGTCAATATTTTCATTTATTTTACACTTTGATGAAGACTTTTTACCATCTTCACACTGCATAAGAAGAGGTGGTAAAACATTGCCACATATCTTCCTTTCTATGATTAACACGAAACTTAAAATGTCTTCTTTCACATCAGAGAGATTATCTTCTGTCAACACATCTTCAAAAGACGCACGAGTTCCAAGGGAAAGCTGCAACAAATATTCACCTGGCAATTCCAATGTTGCTAAAGTGAAATCATAGCTGCGGAGACGTAAATAATCTAAATTTTGAATTTCGTGAGTTTCACTTAATATCTGAGAGGTACACTTCTCGTCACCCTGAGTTGTAATCTTAACGGCTGTAAGCAATATTGCGTATTTTCCACTCATGGTTGTCTCGGTATAACTCTAGACACGGTAGTAGTTTACCACACACCAGCCGTTAGCACAGTACCATCGTGGTTGCTTGACGAGTCCATTTATATCCGACAAAAAAAGAAATGGATTCACAGAAGCTGACCTCGATTCATGAGGAGAAGAGAGAGCCAATAGTATCCGAGAAATCTGTAAGGTTTGGAGATAATATAAGCGTGAAAGTTTTGTATGTATATTCGTTTGCTAGCAGAGAAGCAAGAAAATGTTACTGGGAGACCATTGCTAGAGACAGAGAAAGATTTAGATTAAAAATTAATTATTTAGGACCTATCATAGAAAGTATTCTTTCGGAAACGCACAGAATGAATGTGCAGAAACGAATTGGGAGAACTCCGCTAGAGACAGAAAGATTTCGATTAACAAAAAATATTTTGTGATCCATCATAGAAAATATATTTTTGGAAACAAAATGAATATGCATAAACGAATTAAAAATTAATTTATTTGGACTCGTCATAGAAAATTCACTATCATAAATTATGTACAAAAACAATTTAAAAATTTATTGGAATCGTCATAGAAAATAAACAAAAACCATCGATGTGCTTGACATAATTAATACAATTCGGTATGTGTTATATATATCGAGGTAATATCAAATCAAGACTCACTTTAGAGTAAAGCTTTGCTGAAGAACTCAAATTCAAGGAAGGTATGGATAAGATAAGACGAGCACATTGTGAGGCGCAACAGGAGTTGAAAAATCGAGCCAACACCGTGGTGAATGTGCAAAGTGGAAGAACGAACAGTACTGATATTAAAGCAGACGATGGAGAGGATATGATTGAAGACGTGAGAAATCAAGCGATTGAAGAATTCTGCTGGTGGAGAGAAGACGATGAATATTTTAAAACGATTAAAAGGGATAATCATATTGAATTCTGGAAGTAGTTGCTGTACTTTTTTTAAATAAATAAATAAACTGATTATCTCAAACATGTGTTTTATTTCCATGAATCTTGGTACGAGGCTTTTGAAACCGGAGCTAAATTTTTATTTCCCAAATTTATTACGTCTCAAATCAGGAGACATTCTAAGCGGAATTTCGTTAACATAAAAAAGGAGTCAAACTCACACTCTTCCGAGGTAAAAGTGAAAGTATTATGAAACCCGGTACGAGGCTTTTAAAACCGAAATCAAATTTTTATTTCCCAATTTAGAAACCCATGGGAACGAGTTTTCTATTACGTAACCGTCAAGAATATCGTATTAGAACCATGGATGGAGGACTTGTGATAGATGATAATTTATCACGTCACAAATTTTTAAATTTTTATTTCCCAATTTAAAAATCCATGGGAACGAGTTTTCTATTACGTAGCCCGAGGTAAAAGTGAAAGTATTATGAAACCCGGTATGAGGCTTTAGAAACCGAAGTTAAATTTTTATTTCCCATTTTAGAAACCCATGGCAATGAGTTTTCTATTACGTCACCGGGAGCGTGGGGTATTATATATATATATATATATATATATATATATATATATATATATATATATATATATATATCGAAGGAAATGGTAGAAATCTAGCAGAAATCAAAGATCAACCTTCGAAGACACTCGTCTTTTTCCGCGCTGATGTAAAGCAACGTTTTATTTTCATTCGAGTGAAGATACAGTTGTCAGTTGCAGATTACTCAACAGTTCAGAAGCGTTTCAATATAAAAAGTAAGTACCTACTGATAAATTATTTAATGATGTATGAATTAATGGTAATTTTAACTCCAGTGAGGTTATTGTGGACAAAAACAATTCTTTGTTCTTTTTCTTTTGTCTTTTCAGATGGCATTCATGAAAAAATTGAACGATCAATCACAAATAGTAGCCTACAAACCAATTGGTGAGCTCAAAAAGAACGTCGATTACCGGATTTTGAGATTTGATGTGGTTGACGCCAAATACGGTCCGACACTAAGAGCATACATTGAAAGGAACGGTGAGTCTTGGAAAGTTTTCCTGCCGAAGAGATTCGACCCTAGTCAGTTCTCCTCAAAAGAGCTAGAAGAATATAATATTGGGGAAGAAAAACATAATTTAATATATAAGGGAAAACTTGGGAATGTTCATGATGTGACAATAGTGTAACGATGGAAAAACACTGGAAAAAAAGAAAATTGAGTGAATATTTAGACAGTTATACAAACAGTCCGATCGTGGGTAATGATTTAGAAAGTGAAAGAGACACGTCGGTGATCGGCGATAAAAAAAGAAGAGTTGAAGAAGACGAAGTAGAAGTAGCATTTAATGGTTCTTTGAGAACCTATAAATTTAGTAATATTAAGGATTGTAAGAGTGTAGAAACATTTCTAGAAAATAAAAGAATATATTTGGTTGATAAAATTAGAAAAAATTTAATAGTAGATAAAACATTAAAATTTAACATATTTTTAGAATGTAACTTCGTCAATATTGCTGGTGAAGAACAGAAGCGAGCTTTCAAAACTAAAAATGTAGCTGTTTATATGGATTCAAATGTAGGTGAGATGGTAGATTCAGCCCTAAAAAAAATCACATGTGAGATGGAAGAGAGTGGAACAAAAAAAAGTGGGTGGATGTTAAATGAAATTGTTCACATATTACTTAGAATTAACGTGTTTAAACCTTTAAGAGGAAGAAAATATATTAATCTACCAAATTGCATAGCATCAACTAGAGCATGTGTAAATGTGCAAAATTTAGACAATAATTGTTTTCGATATTCTATTCTTGGAAAATTAGTTACCATTCACCATCCTGAGAGAGTAAGTTCCTACAGAAATATAACTCATTCTTACGATTTTGACTGTATAAATTTTCCCACACCTTTGAATCAGATAAAATTATTTGAACGTCGAAATAACATTAGCATCAACGTATTCGGTATTGATAATGACTCTAATGTGTATCCGTTGAAAGTTGTTGATGAAGAATTAGTGGATCATCGCGATCTGTTGCTATTGACTGAGGGCAAAGAAATTCACTATGTTTGGATAAAGAACTTCAATAGACTAATTTCCCGTCAACTTATTAAAAGTAAACGTTCAATATCGATTTGTAAACGATGTTTTAATTACTACACAGGTATTGACCGTGAAATTCGATTAAGAAATCATTTAGAATTATGTAAATTTAATCATCCAACAAGAATTGTTCTGCCTGAAATTAAAGATGGTAAAGTACCGCATATAGAATTTAAAAATTATCAAAAACTTCGAGTTCCCTTTGTAATTTATGCTGATATCGAATCAATATTACTACCCATTCAAGGTTGTCCTGGAGATCCGACAAGTTCCCACACGTCTTTATATCAGAAACATGAAGCAATGAGCTTTTGCGTTTATGTTAAATCATCTTTTGCGGCAGATATTATTCCACAGAAACCATACATATATCGAGGAGTAGATGCAGCATATAAATTAGTAGAGTACTTAGCTTATCTAGCAAACAAAATTTCAGATATTTATGCAAGGAAAATTGGAATGATAGAATTAACGTCAATACAAGAAGAAAATTACAAAAACTGTGCTGATTGTCATATTTGCGGAGGAAAAATTGAAGAAAATAGCAAAAATTATAAAGTTAAAGATCATTGTCATTTGAGTGGGGAGTTTAGAGGAGCTGCTCATCGAATATGTAATTTAAATTTTAAGAATCCGAATTTCATTCCTGTGTACATACACAATTTGAGTGGATATGATTCACATTTTATTATAAAAGAACTGGGAAATATTCCAGGGAGGATAGGAGTGATTCCCAATACAGAGGAGCGATATATTAGCTTTATAAAGTATATTGGGAACATACAGTTAAGATTTGTGGATACATATAGATTTATGCCCTATAGCTTAGAGTATTTAATGTCAATTCTCCCAGCGTCAAAATTCATAGAGACATCAAAACACTTTCATGGTGAACAATTTAAATTAATTACAAAGAAAGGTGTTTTTCCATATGATTTCATCGATTGTTTTGAAAAATTAGAATTGCCATTTCTTCCTCCGATGGATTCTTTTGTAAATAAATTAAATGAAACTGAGCTTTCTATTTCTGACTATGAGCATGCTAAAAAAGTGTGGGAGACTTTCAATGTTAAAAACTTAGGGGAGTACAGCGATATATATCTGACGGGTGACGTTGTGGGACTCGTCGATGTATTTGAGAATTTCCGCAGTGAATGTTTGCAATCATATGGTTTGGATCCTAGTTACTATTTCACATCCCCCGGACTTGCTTGGGAAGCCGCCCTCAAACATAGTAAAGCAAAATTAGATCTACTGACTGATTACGATATGATTATTATGATAGAACGTGGAATCAGGGGAGGTTTGGCTCAATGTGTTAAACGATATTCGAAAGCAAACAATAAGTACATGAATGAATATAATCCTAGAGAAGAAAGTTCATATATAGACGCAAATAACTTGTATGGGTATAGTATGTGTAAAAAAATGCCTTATTCGGGATTTAGATGGGTTGATCCAAAAGATATAGGAGACATTGAAGAGATTGATGATGAAGGCACCGTAGGGTATTTGTTAGATGTAGATTTGGAATACCCAAGTTACCTTCACGATCAGCATAACGAATTTCCCCTTCTACCTGAAAATGATAACCCGCCAGGTTCAGATCAGAAAAAACTTCTAACAACATTATTCAATAAGAAACGCTATGTAATTCACATTTCTCTGTTGAAACAAGCATTACAGCTAGGGTTAAAATTAAAAAATATTAATAGAATAATAGAATTTCAACAATCTAATTGGCTTGAGTCATATATATTAAATAATACTGAGAAGCGGAAATTGGCTACTAACGATTTCGAAAAGGAATTCTTTAAATTAATGAACAATTCAGTTTTTGGGAAATCTATGGAGAACGTACGTAAAAGAATAAATATTGAATTGATCTGTGACATGAAAAGATTGCAAAAAGTAATAGCAAAAAGTAATTTTCTAGATCGAACCATATATTCGGAAAATCTGGTCGCAGTACATATGGCGAAAGAAAAAATTGTTTTTGATAAACCCATTTATGTAGGAATGGCAATTTTAGATTTATCTAAAATTTTAATGTATATTTTCATTACAACGTAATGAAGTCCATGTATGATAAAGAAAATCTAAAATTGTTGTATATGGATACAGATTCATTTATTTACGAGGTAAAAACGGATGATTTTTATGAAGACTTGATAAAAAATATTTCTTTCTTTGATACTTCAGACTATCCAACTGATCACAAATGTTATTCTTTGGCAAATAAGAAAGTGTTGGGTAAATTTAAAGATGAAGCCTGTGCAAAATCAATCTCTGAATTTGTAGGATTGAGAGCAAAGATGTATTCCATTATCATCGACGGTGAGGAAAAAAGCGTGCCAAAGGCGTTAAAAAATGCGCCGTTAACAATAAAATAAAATTCAAAGATTATTTGGACTGTTTGAATGAAAGTAAAGAAAAAATGACATCATTTAGACAGATAAGATCTAAAAAACATGAGTTATATTCTGTAGAAGTGAACAAACTATCGTTATCACCTTTTGATGACAAGAGGTACATTTTATGTGATGGAATCAATACATTAGCTCATGGTCATTACTTAACTCCGAATGACGAATGAAAATCATTTTTTTTTCTATTTAGTTTTTACACCCAATGCGGTGTTTTAACTGTTGACGGTTTGGCCATATTAAGTTGACATGTAATAAAGAGAAGATCTGTGCCGACTGTAGCCAAAAGGCCCATGAGGGGGCACCCTGTTCATCTGGGCCTCATTGCGTCAACTGTCAGGGTAACCACACAGCTTGGTCAAAGGACTGCCAAACCTTGGTTTTCGATAAAAAGGTGCAAGAAATCCGAGCAATAAGCAAAGTCTCGGTTGCAGAAGCAAGAAAGCTGGTGAAGCTGATGGCTCCACCTTTACCTGTACCTTTTGCCAAGGTTGTGGCCAGTCCTAGCCCAACCCAAGCTGCTTTTGACAGACTTCAAGAGATCATCAAGGATCTACTTGAAGAACAGAAATGCCTGAGGGAAGTGATAGCAGAGCTGCAGAAGCCCAAGACCACTTCCCAAGAGAAAGCAGCAAGCAGTGATCCCTCAAAAGGTCATAGGAAGAAAGAAAATGTCCCAAAACCAATTTCCTCAGTTTCTCAAGGGAAACTGCAGAAAACCAAGCATAAATCCCCAACCAAAATAAGAGCTAAGCCGATAGACTCATCCATATCTCAACCGGAAGATATGGACTTTGTATGCCTATTGGATAGCGATGCCAACCTCTTCTGAGTACAGGGAAGAGGGAAAGGAAAAAAGAAACTTTCTATAAAAAGGTAGAACCATGTCCACTAATCTCATACCCAGAAAATGGACAATATAATAATACAATGGAATTGTAATGGTTTTTGATGCCACTTTCCCGAACTCCGTATTCTCCTATCGGAGTTATCACCAGTGTGTGTTTCTTTTCAGGAAACAAGATTCAGGGAGACTGACATAGTCACACTCAGAGGCTACTCATTGTATAGGAGAGACTTCGTGAGTGCCCAGCATGCTCATGGAGGAGTGGCTATGTTGGTCCATAACTCGAGATACTCAGAGGAGGTAACTCTCAACACAGAACTGCAGGCTATTGCAGTTAGAGTTGCTCTCCCTCAGCAGGTGACCATTTGCTCTTTGTATTTGCCCCTTAATGAAAATGTTACAAGAAGGTCAATTCTGGACCTCATAGATCAGTTGCCACCCCCACTTATTCTTATGGGCGACTTTAATGCCCATAATTCTGAGTGGGGGTCTGAGAAAACAGATCGTAGGGAACGTCGCCTGTCTGATATTTTCTCAAGCCTGGATCTGGTGATACTTAATGATGGTAGTGACACTCACTTCAGTGCTAGCAGCAGGTCATTTTCAGCTATCGACCTAACAATCTGTTCTAGCACAGTCGCTCCATTATTTGAGTGGGAACTGGAAAGTACTTTGGCAGAGATGCGTGACAGCGCTCCAGGGTTGGACACCATTCATTATGACATGATACGTCACCTAGATCCCCCTGAGAAGGATTATCTCTTAAGGATGTACAACCGGATCTGGGTAGAGGGCCACTACCCCACGCAATGGTAAGAAGCCATTGTAGTGCCTTTGTTAAAGCCCGGGAGGGATACAAAACTGCCAGAAAGCTATCGACCTGTGTCGCTCACTAGCTGCCTTTCTAAACTCATGGAACGAATGGTCAATAGACAACTGGTTTGGTTCTTGGAATCAAATAGTCTATTGATCAACATTCAGTGTGGTTTCTGCCGCCACCGTTCCACCACTGATCATCTGGTGAGATTGGAAAGAGCAGTATGTGATGCCTTTATAAAGAAGCATCATCTTGTTGCTGTCGCCCCGGGCTTATGACACCACATGGAGATTTGGCATCCTTCACACACTGCATTCATGGGGTTTACAGGGTAACCTTCCCATTTTTATCAAGAGCTTTCTAGAGGAATGTTACTTCAGGGTGCTTATTGGGAACGAAACTTCTCGATCATTCATTCAAGAGAATGGTGTTCCACAGGGGTCTATTTTGAGTGTGACGTTGTTTGCTGTTGCCATAAATGGAGTGGCCCAGTGTATTCGGTCCCCGATAGAGGGAAGCTTATTGCTACAGAGAAGAAGGGAAACCCGACGAGAAAGTGCGTTGTGTGTTCCAGAAAGAGGGACTCAAAGGGAAAAATAATACGGAAGGAAACACGATATATGTGCCCAGACTGTGATGTGCCTTTGTGTGTAGCCCCTTGTTTTAAAAATTATCATACAACACTAAATTTGTAAATAACTGTATATATTGATTTAGATTATAGAATAAATTAGTGCTACTTCTTTGAATTAGGAATAAGATTATGGAATTCTGTTTCATTTTTTATAATTACATCATCATCATCATAGGTAGTCTGTCCGTAGACAGGTCCGTGATTATTCATGGTTAAACCTGGTTCTCCATATACTCCTATTTTCCGCTGTCCTCTTTATATCTTGATAACTCTCTTTCCCTTTCAAATCGTCTATCAGCTGAAACCTTTTCCTACCTCTTTCCCTTTTCCCATCTAGTTTTCCTTCTAACACGTCTTTAATCATACTCTCTCTCCTCAGGTAATGTCCAACCCAGTTAGCCTTCCTCTTTCTGATAGTCTATAATCATTCGCTTCTCTCCTATTCTTCGTAGCACTTCATCGTTTTTCATCCTATCTGTCCATTTTATCTTCAGCATTCTCCTCCAAGTCCACATTTCAAAGCTTTCCAAGTATTTGATGTCATTTTTCCTTAGCGTCCATGTTTCTGCCCCATACAATGCTATACTCCAAACGTAGCATTTTATCAACTTCTTGCGGATATCTTCCCTTATATTCCCTGTAAGTAGTTCTTTCTTTCTCCTGAAAGCCGCTTTTGCTTTTCCTATTCTAGTTTTGATCTCATCCGTACATTTTGCCTCTCGTGTTATGATACTTCCAAGGTATTTATATTCTGAAACTTGTTCTAACGGCTTTCCCCCAATAGTTATGTTCAGATTCTCTTCTTTACCCGATATTCGAATGACCTTGGATTTTTCTGTATTTATTTCCATACCGTATTTTCTACCTGTTATCACTAGTCTATTTATCATTTTTTGTAGCTCCTCTTCCTTTCTTGCTAGAAGTACTTGATCATCTGCGTATTTTACTGTTCTTATAATCCTTCCTCCAATTTTGAAATCCCCTGTGCCTTCTAAAGCTTCTTGCATTAGACTTTCTCCATATATATTGAATAGGGTTGGCGATAGGCAGCAGCCTTGTCTTACTCCTCTACCGATATTTATTCCGCAGGTGTCCACATTCTCAAACCTGACCTTTACAACTTGATTCTCATATAGATTCCTAATCAGTCTCCTGTCTTTCCAGTCTACACCTATATCCTTTAATATCTTCATCAACTTTACCCAATTTACTCTATCAAAGGCCTTCTGCCAGTCTACGAAACATGCGCAGATATCTTGACTGTATTCTATTGCCCTTTCTGATATGTTTCTAACTACTCCTATAGCATCTCTAGTTCCTCGTCCTTTTCTGAAACCGAATTGATCTTCCCCTATTATTTCTTCTGCCTTTTTCTCCAGCCTTTTATTAAGAATCCTCGTGATGATCTTCGATGTGTGTGACAGAAGGCTTATAGTTCTGTAATCTTTACACTGCATTGCCTTTGGCTTCTTCTTTAGAGGGATCATTGTTACTTCTAGGAAATCCTGAGGCCACTCTCCCGTGTCGTAAATCTTATTAATTAATTTCGTGATCGCTTTTAGTCCTTCTGATCCTATGACTTTAAGTATCTCAGCCGGTATTCCATCGCTGCCCGTGGCTTTCCCCTTCTTAAGTTCCACTATTGCTTTTTCTACTTCGCTCTCCATAATACTTGGTCCTAAGTTGTCTTCTTCAATGTTTTCCTCATTTTCCAGTTCTATTTTTGCCGCTCCTGTCTGTTTGCTGTATAATTCCTTAATGTATTCTTCCCATACCTGTGCTACATCCTTTTTTTCTGAGACTATCTTTCCATCCGTATTCATAATTCCTTTACCACAAATTCCATTAGACTTCTTATCTTCTAATTCCAGTGCCCTAGCGTACATCATATCGTACCGTCCTAATTTCTCCATTTGTTCTATTTCATCACATTTTCCTTTTAGCCAATTTTCTCTAGCTTTATCTGTTACCCTTCTCAACTCATTGTTTATACGCCTATAGTTGGCTCTACCTTCTTCACTGTTAACGTTTTTCCATTTTCGTCTCTCATCCATTTTCTCCAGCATTTCCTTCGTGATCCATGGTTTTCTGATTTTCTTCTCTTGTTTTCCAATCTCTTTATCCAAGGTATCCTTGATACTGGTTTTAATTTCATCCCATTCTATATCGACGGTCTTCGTTTTGTTTTCCAACTTTCTTAGGTTATCTTCCAACTTCATGCTGACTACATTCTTCTTTTCTTTCAGTTCTTCTAGGTCCCAGGTCTGTCTTTCTCTTCTCGTTTTTCTTATTTGTTTGAGCTTTGTACTCACGTCAAGTATTAGAAGACTGTGATCTGAATCAATGTCTGCTCCTTGCAATGCCTTGGCGTTCTTTATGCTGTTCCTGAATCTTTGTTTTACAAGGATGTAATCTATTTGGCATCTCATTCTATCTCCTGGGCTTTTCCATGTGTATAACCTTCGTTTATGGTTTTTGAACCATGTATTAGTCACTACAAGGTCATTATTGATGCAGAATTCTACGAGTTTCTCCCCTCCTCGATTTCTCTTCCCAAGTCCGTATTGCCCGACAACATTTTCTTCCTGTCCTTCTCCGACTATGCTGTTCCAATCTCCCATTATTATGCAGTTTACCTTTCCTCTTCCGTCTTCTTCGTAAATTTCATTAATTTGCTCATAGATCTCATCTATTTCTTCATCGTCATGAGCTGACGTTGGCATATATACCTGGATTATCAGCATGTCCACTGGGACTGCTTTTAGCTTTATTGCCATCAGTCTATCGTTCGTTGCTATTATCTTTGTCACGCTTTTCATCATATCTTTCCTAAGTACCAGAGCTACTCCCCTTTCCCCACTATTTCCTCCAGAATAAACTACCGTGAATTCTTCCGAGTCGAACTGTCCTTCTCCCTCCCATCTAGTTTCGCTTAGCCCTATAATGTCAACTCTATTTCTTCTCATTTCTTCTTTCAAGTTCTCTAGCTTTCCTGCCTTTCTCATAGTTCTTACGTTCCAAGTCCCTATTCGTAATTTACTTTCGACAAATGTTTTCCTCAAGGCAGTCCCCGCCCGGAGATCCGATTGGGGGACTATTTTACCTCCGGATTGTTTTACCTCGAGAGAACTCATATTGTCCAACCATATAATCTTTACATATACAATAAATTTTTCATTCCTAAGTAATAAAATCTTCCATTTCTGTGTTCGGTCTGAATGTTCAGTTTTTTTTAGATATCCCTAAAACAAATTATTTCATTCCGTTATGAGAGGATCTTAGATCTTTTTAGGTAACAAAGAGTATTTATGTAGACTTCATTTGCAATTTTTGCATTGAAAATGTGACAAAATTATTGATGATGTTTTTGCATACTAGATTTTGGATAAAAAATACATGCAAATATATTTTTAAAAGAAAAAACTTAGTTTATGTGAAATATGTATATTTTATTTCTTATATGATTATAATTTAAAAAATTTCATTCCCATTTGAATAATTAAACAAAAAAATTCTTAATATTAAGGAATAGCTTAAAAATCGGCAATAATTAAATTGCGAAATAACGTTTAAAAATAAGCATTAAATCAAGAATGACTATATATTCCTTTTTAACAACTTTAAGGCATTAAAGAAAATGAAATAAAATAATGACATTTTTTTAATGGAATTCTCAAAAAAATTCGTCAGGGAAGGGGTTAAGAAAGGAAGAGAAGACCTTTGTTTTAACTTTTGGAGGGCAGCTGAGGCCGAATTTAAAAGTTGAGTTATTATCAAGCCAAAAAAAAAATAGATACAAGTGCCAAAGGTAACACATTTAAACCACCATCTCCTAAGGAGTGGTTAATGACAATTAGGGATGTTATGCTTCAATGGGATATTTTGAAAGAAACGTTTCAATTATTTGCAGTTGAGATCACTTAATCAGGATGCTCTGGAGCACCTTTTTGGGTTGATCAGATTCAACTGTGGATCAAACAAAAATCCCACAGTATCACAATTTGTTGCTGCTTTAAAAACATCTTTAGTCCAAGGGCTAATAATTAACGATTTAAAAGGTGCAAATTGTGAAGATGAAGAGAGTGAATCTTTTCTTAATAACATGAAAGAATTCCTATGCCCATCTCCCCCTGCGGGTAGGGGGATTGAGAATACTCCCGCAGCCCCTCTGCTGGTCGTAAGAGGCGACCAATGGGCGAGGAGGCAACTTCGTTAAAAACCCATTTTATGCTTAGGGTAGCTTCCAGACAGTATGTGGATCTGCTGTCTGAGTCCAGCCATGTCACCTGGCTGTCGATCCACCCGCGTGTTTGCCGTGCATGGAGACCCGTAAGGGGGAGAAGAGGTACCTGGTGGTTGAGCTTCCTGGACCCCGTCTGGGTTTCGGATGCCCATGATGGGCACAGGGAGCAACACACCACTTTGGCCTCTGATTCGCTGTAAACGGGAGTCGGGTGCTAGCCACACCCGATTAATCGGCTTGCCGTCACGTCTTGGCGTTTCGGTTGGCGAGTGCCAAGGCAATGGGGGTTTGTGTAGGGGGGTCAAAGGTGCATGGGTTTGGAGACCCCATGCACTGGAGATCTGACCTGAAGCAGGCAGCCATGTCAGAGGTGCTATATCCCTTTGGTTAGCCCTGGCGTCCGCATCAGTTTGTGGTGCGGCATCCCATTTGTGGCTCCGTGGTGGGTGGGGAGACCAGGGGATGAATATAAATTACTTGGATGGCAGAAAAACTTTCTCCGCCACCAAAAAGATCCCGTCCAGACTCGGGCGGGGGAGACATAGAGTTTACATGCAAAAAATATTTGATTATGAAACGTTCAACAGAAGGTGAGACCTTCACGAAAGTGTCTCCCTTCTTGATATATAAGTCTTTGTCTGTACAGGTGCCTGGACCTCTAGAGTCGGTCAAGAAGCTTAGGGATGGTACTCTTCTTATAACCACTATGAATGAGACCCAAAGCAGGAAGATCTTAAACATCTCCATGCTGGGAGAAATGCCGGTTACAGTTGAGACCCATAAAACCCTCAACACTTGTCAAGGGGTCATATCCAATTATGACCTTCTATACGTAGAAATCGAGGAGTGTAAGCGGGAGATGGCCTCACAGGGGGTCATCGACTGCAGGAGACTGACCACAAAGAGAAACGGTGAGGTTGTCAATACCACCTCGATGGTTCTCACGTTCTCCCTTGAGAAGCTACCAGAGAAGGTCATGATTGGATATGAGGCATGTTCAGTTCGGCCGTACATACCAAACCCTATGCGCTGTTTTCAGTGCCAAAGGTTTGGACACACTGCTCCACGGTGCAAGGGCAAAGCAGTTTGCCCCCGATGCAATCGGGAAATGCACGATGGAGCAGAATGCACAGCAATGGTATCGTGCGCGAACTGTGATGGTCCGAATCCGGCATTCTCACGGGACTGCCCGAAGTTGAAGGAGGAAAAGAAGATAATGGAGCTGAAGACTCTTGACAAGCTGTCTTATTTCGAAGCAAGGAAAAAGTTCCGCACGCTTGTCGCTCCAGTCTTTTCAAGGTCTTTCGCTTCCGTGGCAGTCACCCCAATTAAGAAGAGTACCATCGCTACACAGACAGATGAGGTAGCACCCATAAACAGATCAAAAAATAAAGATAAGGATGAAAGGAAAACAAAGGAAAGTGCCAAAAAGGAGGCTACAAAAAAACAAAGGCAAGAGAGTCCTATGGAAGTGGAAGCGAGCAAGTCTCCAGCAGCTTCCAAAGAGGAATTTAAGAAAACAGGGGATAAATCCCCTGTAAAACCAAATACAAAGCTGATAAGGCCCTCCACATCCAATCCAGAAGATATGGATTACTTATCAGATAGCGGCATCAAATTCCTCAAGATGCCGGGAAGGGGGAAAGGCCGGAAAAAATTAACAATAAAGAGGTAACCCCTCTAATCTCATCCTCAGAAAATGAATAAAATAATTCAATGGAACTGTAATGGCTTTCGATACCACTTGCCGGAACTTCGTCTCCTCCTATCAGAGTTATCACCAGTATGTGTTTCCTTCCAGGAAACACGATTCAGGGAAACTGACATAGTCACACTCAGAGGGTATTCCTTGTATAGAAAGGACCTCGTGAGTGCCCAGCAAGCTCACGGAGGAGTGGCTGTGTTGGTTCACAACTCGAAGTACTCTGAGGAGGTAACTCTTAACACGCAGCTGCAGGCTGTAGCAGTTAGAGTTGCTCTCCCTCAGCTGGTGACGATCTGCTCAGTCTATCTGCCCCCTAATGAAAATCCTACAAATAGGTCAATTCTTGACCTTGTAGATCAACTTCCTCCCCATTCATTCTTATGGGCGATTTTAATGCCCATAATTCAGAGTGGGGATCGGAGAGGACTGATCCTAGGGGACGTTGCCTTTCTGAGATATTCTCGAGCCTGGATCTGGTGATACTCAACGATGGTAGCGACACACACTTCAGTGCTGGCGGTGGGTCCTTTTCTTCTATTGACCTAACCATCTGCTCTAGCACGGTCGCTCCATTGTTTGAGTGGGAGGTGTACGAGGATCTATGTGGCAGTGATCATTTCCCGATTATCCTGAAATGCTTATCTGCTAATGTTTCGGAGATGCGTTGCCCCAAGTGGGCCATAAAAAAAGCAGATTGGTGCAAGTTTTCAGGTACCGTTCAACTCACGGAAGAACAGTTCCCCTCGGGTGATGAACATGTGAGTCATTTCACGGATGCCTTAATAGAGGCAGCAAATGCAAGCTTTCCGAAATCCTGCTCCCGACTAAAGCGAGTCCCAGTTCCATGGTGGAGTGAGGAATGCCATAAGGCGATCCGTGACAAGCGACAGGCTTTTCGGTTATTTCGTAATAACCCCACCGAGGGGAATATGTTGTGGTACCTGAGATTGAAGGCATTTGCACGCAGGATAATCAGGAAATGTAAGAAGGAATGTTGGAAGAAATATGTATCGACCATTACGAGTTCCACTTCGGTCTCTGAGGTGTGGGAAAAGGTGAGGAAGATTTCCGGCCGAACTACCTCTTCCACAATTAGTGGGCTTATGGTAGATGGCTCGGTCATAACATCAAAAATTGGAATAGCAAATGAGCTAGGGTCTCTGTTTGCTAAAGCATCTAGTTCAGAACGCATGTCACCAGTGTTTCTTATGCAGAAATACGAGCTGGAACAGCAGACTCTCAGATTTTCCTCTCGGAATACTGAGAGCTACAATCTGCCTTTCAGTGCGTGGGAACTGGAAAATGCTTTGGTGGAGACCCGTGACAGCGCTCCGGGTTTGGACACCATTCACTATGTGATGATACGTCACCTAAATCCCCCTGAGAAAGAATATTTGCTAAAGATGTATAACCGAATCTGGGTAGAAGGCATCTACCCCACGCAATGGAGAGAGGCCATTGTAGTGCCACTGCTTAAGTCAGGGAAAGATAAGAAACTGCCTGAGAGTTACCGACCGGTATCGCTCACTAGTTGCCTCTCCAAACTTATGGAACGAATAGTCAATAGGCGTCTGGTTTGGTTTTTGGAATCAAACGGCCTATTGACCAATATTCAGTGTGGTTTTCGTCGCCACCGTTCCACCACCGATCATCTGGTGAGATTGTAGAGAGCTGTGTGCGATGCTTTTATCAGGAAGCATCACCTCATTGCAGTTTTCTTTGACATTGCCCGGGCTTACGACACCACGTGGAGATTCGGTATACTCCGCACATTGCATTCTTGGGGGTTAAGGGGTAACCTACCCATATTTATCAAGAGCTTCTTATGGGAACGTTACTTCAGGGTGCGTATCGGGAGCGAAACCTCTCGAACGTTCCTTCAGGAGAATGGTGTTCCACAGGGGTCTATTTTGAGTGTAACCTTGTTTGCCATTGCCATAAATGGAATGACCCAATGTATTAGGTCTCCAGTAGAGGGAAGCCTCTACGTGGATGACCTGGCCATATATAGCAGTTCGCAAAACGCCAGCTTCAGCTGACAATTAACCGCCTTAACGAGTGGGCCACAAACAATGGATTTACATTCTCAGCGAACAAGACAGTATGCGTCCACTTCTGTCGTGTTCGCGGCCTCCACCTGGACCCAGCGCTGTCACTAGCAGGAACCGAGCTTCCATTTGTTGAAACAGCACCATTTTTGGGTGTCCTGTTGGATCATAAGCTTACTTGGCATCCTCATATGAAGAGGCTGAAGGCAAGCTGCCAATCCTCCTTTAACCTCTTGCGCATTCTCAGCCATAAATCATGGGGTGCAGATCGGACAGTCTTACTAAGACTGTATCGATCACTTGTCCGCTCAAGATCGGACTACGGGAGCATTGTGTATGGATCATCTAAACCATCTGTACTAAAAACTATTGATGTGATTCATCATACAGGGGTTCGCTTGGCGACTGGTGCATTTCGCACTAGCCCAATACCAAGTGTTCTCTGTGAATCCGGTGAACCATCACTGTATATGCGCCGGAAACTGCTAAGTACTCGTTATGTAGCAGCTTTAAGCGCTAACCCAGATCATCCAGCTTACACAGCAGTTTTCGACCGTCGATTTGTGCAGTTATATGATGCCCGTATCCGCTCTGTAAAACCTCTGGCTGTGAGAATGCGTAATGTTTTCGAAGAGATGTCCTTCGAATTGCCTCAGACATTAAAAACGGAGTGCAGCATATCTCCGCCGTGGATGCTGCATCGCCCCAACATCATTACTTCTCTTGCCAAATTACATAGGCCTTGTACTCTGCCTATTGAATACCGATGTGACTTCGAGAGACTCTATGCACGGTTTCAGTCGTTCACTGCCATATACACGGACGGTTCTAAGCAGGGGGAGCATGTGGGGTGTGCTTTCACCATCGGCAAACGCTCGTACCGTTTCCGTCTACATCCGCTGTGTGGTATATTCACAGCGGAATTGTATGCTTTATGGGAAGCACTGAGGTTTGCATACTCTTACCCCAGCAGTGAATATGTCATCTTTACTGACTCACTGTCAGCCTTACGTGCAATAGAGTCTTTGTACCCTTCTCACCCTGTGGTTCAGAGGATCCAGTCATCCTTGATGGATCTGGATTCCATAGGGATGCCGGTAGTTTTTATTTGGGTACCAGGTCACGTCGGTATTCCAGGTAATGAGAGGGCAGACAGGGCAGCAAAACTGGCTGCTAATGAAGATTTTATAAACCAACCAAAAGTTCTTGTTGGGGACATTAAAACATATTTGAAGGAATGTGTCTATCAACAATGGCAAGAAGAATGGAATGGAGTTATCGGTAACAAACTGAGGGCAATAAAAAACACGGTACAACCATGGCAGTCCTCCTCCAGGTCGTCCCGACTCGAAGAGGTTGCCATCGCAAGACTTCGCATAGGTCACTGCTGGTGGACGCACAGTTACCTATTGCGGGCGGAGGAACCCCCAGTTTGTGAGACATGTGATACTGCATTGACAGTGTTACATGTGTTACAGGACTGTATCCAATTTAGGAATGAGAGAGAGAGGGCATGTATGGCTTCGAACCTCACTCTCTCTCTTGGAGATAATCCAGAAAATATAAATAGAACATTGTCATTCCTAAGTGAGTCCAGAATTTTAGCATTTATTTAATTTTTAAGTGTTTTTAATCTCTTGACAATGGGATAAGAGGAAGAAAGATCCTTTCTCTATCCATTTTTAAAGGTTTTATATTTTACGGGCATAATAGCTCCTTCTAGTGCAGGGAAAAATTTTATACATGTCAGGAGACCCTTATACAGTCTTGCTGATGTTTTATTCTACAGATTGGGAGAGACCCTTATACAATCTCTTACCATCTGTTTTTAACTTCATTTATTTATCTGTTTTATCTATTTATCTATCTGTTTTATCTATTTATTTATATATTTATTGTGTCTGGTGCTATGGTTAGTTTGCCACAAATGGGTTGTGGTTAAAAGTGCATATTATGGCGATAATAGCCCAAGAGGCTGATTCGCCTTAAATTACACACACACACACTTCCTATGCCCATCATCGGACATTTCTGTAAATACTAACTTTATAGATTTAGAAACTGAGTTAGATGTAGATGGTAATTCACCTGATGGTGACCATAGCAATTGGTCATCACCAGGGTATATATATATATATATATATATATATATATATATATATATATATATATATATATATACACACACACACATATTTTCTGGAATTTCGGATTTTTCCAGAGGTTGTAATCAATGATCTATATTCATGCCAAATTTCAGGTCAAAGAAGTAGCACTAATTTATTCTATAATCTAAATCAATATATACAGTTATTTACAAATTTAGTGTTGTATGATAATTTTTAAAACAAGGGGCTACACACAAAGGCACATCACAGTCTGGGCACATATATCGTGTTTCCTTTCGTATTATTTTTCCCTTTGAGTCCCTCTTTCTGGAACACAACGCACTTTCTCGTCGGGTTTCCCTTCTTCTCTGTAGCTGGGATCACGTCCGGGAAATTCCTCTCAGTGGGGCGGCAGGGATGTGGTGCTGCAGGTGGTCTACCTGCCTTCAGGGAGATAACACATGGGTGGTACACCTCAATCAATTTTTTTATTAGATCTAATCTATAGTCTAAATGTACACTTCTTCCTCCTGTTTTTTTATACAAAACAAAAGAGTTCCACACACAGCTCCATAAAATGCAGAAATAGTTTTTTGTAATATTTCTTTCCCCGTTTTCTGGGAATGGGATAATCAGCTAAATGCTGATCCACCCGCACGCTCCGTCCCAAACTCAATCTTTGCCGTTATTCCAAGTCCTTGAGTCCCGGCTGCCCTGTCCCATATATACCAAGCCCTATGACGAGCCGGCCTGGCATATAGGAGGCAGGACAGTCCGGGAAGGACGGTCGGCGAGATTAAGGTGGGTCACATTCTGACAATTTCTTTATTAGATTTACATACATTTACATACATACATTCTCAATTCATTTATATTAAACAACATTCCTTTCCCTTTCTCAAGGGCATACATTACTGCCTGGTTATCAATTCGGACCGCTCTAACATGGGCGCCCAGTAGAGCTGCTCTTGCCTCCGCTACGTAAATTGGCAGTTCTTCTTCTAGAGGACATATCTCTGTTTGGCGTCGTTCCGGTATTACCCACGCCAGTTGCCACGGAGTGACATCCGTGAAAACCTCAAAGGAAGAGGTCTCTGCAGCAAACTGGCGATGTTTCTTGAACACTGATTCTTCCCAAAACTCTAAAAGGGTATCGTTACTTCTCTTATACACGTCAGTTACTAAAAATAATGGCAATGCTAACACATGGCATACCCAAGACACGTAGCCTGCTACTTTAGGTATGTCCAAACTGCGCACTCTGGGAGCCACCACAATAACCGTGTGCAATTTCACAAGAGAAGCCTCGGTAAGCCATAGTTGCATTACATAAGAATCAATAATTACACCTAAGTACTGTATACGTTTGGTGGGATGTAACCAACACTTTTCCCTATTGAGTGTGATCCCTAAATCATACTCTAAAAACTCGGCGATATCGTAGGCTATTTCCTCATCCAAGTTAATGTCATAAATAAGCCAGTCATCCTGGTAGCAAAGCATATGTACTCTGAATCTGGCTTCCACTTCTTTCGCTACCGCTCAAGCCCACCTCTGCATGATGCCGGGGGCTAAGGCGTGGCCCATAGGGAGGCGATTAAACAAAATTCCTGCCCTCAATATAAATACCATACAGGGATCGGTATTGATCCGCTAACGGGATTTGAAAGAAGGCATTTTGAAGATCTATCTTTATCATGAAGGCGTTAAAGGGAATTTCTACCATAGCTTGTGCCGCGTCTTTCAAGGAAAACTTGGGTTTATTATAAAAGTCCGTCCAAGGAGACAGGTCGTGTATAAAACGATATCCCCCACTAATTTTAGGGATCAGCCGTGCGCAGAAGGCGCAGCGAGCTGGGGCCTCAGTCAAGACCCCCCTTTGGACTAAGTTCTCTACTGCGGCAATTAGCTCCAGGCTGTTATGTGATGGAGCATAAAAGTACGGGGCTTCCGTTGACTTTGGGAGGTAGGCTCCCATAGTAAATAGCGAGTAGACCGATGCGCTCTCATATGGATACGGAAAGGGCACTAACAGCGGAGTACTAACGGGGGCTGTTGGAGGTGGAATTCCTAGGGCAGGGCCTGCGCCATCCCATGAGAAGGGTACGCCGCTGCCAGGGCCATCATCTCCCGAACCATCCGGGTCGCGTTCCGATTCGTCCCCGGAGACGCCAGAATCTCCGGCGTCCGAGGGTGAAGTAGAGCTTGCCATGTCTGGGGTCCAAGGAATCGGATCGCTGGGTTCGGCGGAGTCTGTCCATGCCAGAAAAAGGTCGGCCAGCGTCGGATCCAAGCTCGAGTCCGGGCCAGGTGCTGGAGGTCCGAGTACGTGTAGTGTCGCGGACTCAATATCGTGCGGCTCGGGGTCCCGCTCGTCCGCATCCTCGGGGGGGCTGAGATCGGTAGGCTGGTCTAGAACGGGAGTCCTGACCAGAGGTAGAGGGCTGCTGATTGACAACCACCACTTGCGGTTTAGGGGCTGGCAGGATGCTTGGTGGTATATGCAGGAGCTCATCATCTGCCGGAACTGTTAGGCGGGTGGCCACCTCCCATCCGTGACGCGCTGCTATGCCTAAAATGCGTAGACGCTGATACAAAAATGCTTTGGTCGGCATGGAGAGCTGCTCCCAGGTGGAGGCTAAATTTAGCAGCAATTTTGCCGTGGCTTACGAAATACGCCAACGTTTTAAAATAAATATGATTGCGTATTTAGATGATTGGCTATTACTGTTTGTGAAAAAGGATAAAACGTGTTTAGAAAATATTTTGAAGTTTTTGAAAGATGAATTGCAAATTACTATTAATTTGGCTAAAAGTTCATTGATATTTTTGAAAAAGATTAAATATTTAGGTGTAAATATTAATACCGAGGCTAAGACACTACAGTTGACCAGTGCATCGCTTGTACGGATCCACTACGTTATTTCGATTTTGCCACGTGTGCGAGTAATAGACTTGCCCAAAGTTGATGGGTTCCTCTCTTAGGTTTGTCATGTGTTGAGTTTGCCACTGTTCATTGTTAAGCAAGTGTTCCAACGGCAAATAGTGTGGTTGCAACGGTGGTGGGGCGAAGGTGTGTTTCATAAACTACGAGAATTTTCCAGCTGGTCTACTGTGTATACTGTGTATGCGGATGCCACGCCGTGGCAGGTGGCTTGGGCCTGTCGCGAATTGCAAATTTGCGAAGCTTTTCCTTTGGATAACGAGATGCCTATTTACTATGCTGAGGGTATGGCAGCTTTGTATATGTGCTTTAATACCCCAATGTATTGTAACATAGTTATATATACTGATAATACGGCTGTATTAGCCGCACTTGTAAAAGGAACTGGATTATTATTTAATTGTCAGATGATTATTGAAATGTACAAAAGGTTGTATATTCCTGTATATTACTTATAAATTTAGAATTATTGTTTTTGATAACGTCATAATAACGCATGAAATTTTAAGTATTATTGTATTTGTTTTTTATGCGTAAATGTTTAAGTAATAACAACATTTACGTTCCACTATTTATTTTAATAATATTTCTTTTATTGATACATATAACACAACAGTACAATGTTTTGTGCTTAACAAGTTAAATTTTAGAAGTCCTGGTTTTGTCCGGATTTTTGTGTTCTGTTGTCTAGGGAGTAAGATTAAAACTATGGTAACCCTATGTAAACTAGGAGCCCATTGCAGCTACGCTTGAAATTTATTTGTATAATCTTACCACATCATTCTAGTGGTACCTGCACAAAATTATGTTAAGTCAGTCAGAAGCCTGAATGTTTTGAATGACATCTTAGAGAGTATTTTCAAACTTTTACATTGTTATTGCTTGAAAATCGTTTTTTTTAATAAATGCAATTTTTTTATGCAAATAATTCAACCGTTTCTTTTATTTTTTACTCATGAATATTTTCAAACAAATTTTTTGTACTTCATAATATATTATCTTTCATTTCTTAATTTTCTTTATCATCAAATCTTAAACTGATGTGTACATAGGCGTATTTGCATTAATAAACACTAAATGTATAGAATATAATGATTTTATTAACAAAAAAGGTAATATCCCCTTATTGAAATAAAGATCACTACTAATAGATCTGGAAGATCTCCTTTGGTTTGTTTGGGTTCAGTCCATTAGCTCTCCGTAAACAGCGCCATACTTTCTAGTGCCCATGCTCTCATATATCTGTCAGAGCATGATGCATGAAAGTCTCAAAAACCTCGAGGTTATGAAGGAAAAAAATCCTGCACCATGGTCAAGGTATTCGTTAACTGACCAGATGGTTTGTTATCTTCTTCTTCTCATGACTGCGCAGTCCCGTCTCCGGCGGCTCTTCCCTCTCTCTGGCTCTATCCCACATTCTCTCGCACACAATTCATCGCTCTCAAGAGTGTTGACAAAGAACATGGACCCATAATAATATCATGAACGAGTGTGACCAACCACTCAAAAACTGTCCGTATTTTCTTTCCTCTCGCATGATCTTTTTGCTGAAAGAAAGCTCGTCTGGATTTTTTAAATCCATAAATGTCCCTTCGGCTCTACTATTTGATAAATATGTACTATGAATCGATTACAAACATGATGAATATGACCGTAAAACTGTAGAGATTAAAAATGTATTTTAATTTCCTAAATAGTTTCATGTTGTGTTAATAATAAGAATGTCTTTCAGATGCACTTAGAATGTTCACTACTAATAGATCTGGAAGATATCCTTTGGTTTGTTTGGGTTCTGTCCATTAGCTCTCCGTAAACAGCACCATACTTTATAGTGCCCAGGCTCTCATATATCTGTCAGAGCGTGATGCATGAGTCTCAAAAACCTTGAGGTTATAAAGGAAAAAAATCCTGCACCTTGAAAAATTGAAAGTCCCATGTAAACTTAGGGGAAAGTACGATCGTCTTCCGGAGTCGAATCCAGGACTTTAAACATCTCATGACATAAATAGGGATAAAATGTTAACATTACAAACTGAAATACTGACCCAAATTGTGTAGACAAATTCTTAAATGTTACTGCTAATTCTAAAAATATTTCCTAAAATTAACGTAAATAACATAAAAAACATATACAGTACAAGGACATAATCAAATTAACCCTAAGTTTATATTAAATCTATAATGCTTGATGCATCTGATGATGTGGATGGTCCAGGTGTGGAATCCGAAAGTGATGACAATTTTTTAAATGTTACTACTAATTCTAAAATTATTTCCTAACAATTAACTAAAATAACATAAAAAACGTATACAGTACAAGGACATAATCAAATTAACCCTAAGTTTATATTAAATCTATAATGCTTGATGCATCCGATGATGTGGATGGTCCAGGTGTGGAAGCCGAAAGTGGTGAAATGGCAGTATGGCCTGCAGGATGAAATTGTTGCTGAGGTTGTGGTTGTAGTGGATGTGATGATAGTGGTTGTGGTGGTTGTTGGGGAACAAAAGAAAATGGTAAATTGGTGGAGTAATACGGGTTAGGGTTGGGAAAAGAGTAGGGACTTGCCGAAGGGATAGGATGAGAAACATTTTTATATTTTGAAATAACTGTCATTATTTCACATTTAGCTTGTAACTTTAGTTCTTCGGGAATGTTTTTCAAGTCTTTTAGAAGAGAGAGCAGAAAAAGTCGGTCTTCGTCGTCGGAGTTCTGTTGATCAGCTGCAGACCGCTGATCAATACTCTTGTTTAACACCTCGCACAATTTTTGAAGCTCCGACCTACTGCTGTCCTCCGACTTCTTTTGCTTTTTCGGCCGTGGACTTATTTCCCCGGGATCTTCAATGCTGGCGCATGCTGGGGATGCGCCCGCCTCTTCATGGCCAATATTTGAAGTGGTACTGAAAAATTCGCAGACGTTAAAAACTAATTGTTTATAACTAAGCAGGAATGTTTAAAAAATATTTCGAGTAACGTTTGAGGTATCTACCTGCTTTGTAAATTCGGCTGCAGAAATGTCAGCTCATCAAAATACACATATTTTTTATGAGACTGAGGAGCTGAACCGGATACCAATGTTTTGGTCTTTCTCATCTCCCTCGTGAAGCAACTCCTCAGATTTTTCCATTTCCTCTGCAAGCTTATACCTGCATTTCATAAGTCATAATTAATTATTAGTAATTAATTGCATTAAAAAGATAACTAAGATATTGCATTTTTTCAGATATCTAGGTTCTGGCTGCACATTGACTGATCTGTATTACACCTACAGAATAGGAATTTCCACCCTGATTTCTTAGTCCAGTCCCAGGAGCTGACCTGTACCTCACCGATTGCCCGAAGCTCGTCGGCACCTTTCAGCAGCAGATAATCATAGAACCTCCTCACCATGTCTCGCAGCCGCTCCGAAATCGGGGAGGCTTCTGCTGCAGCAAGGAGGATTTCTGTATTAATGCCGATAGGAGGCCGTAGTATTATACGCAGGTTGGTGTTTTGCAATGTTTCTAATCTGTTCCTGCAGCTGCCATTAAGTCTGGCCGACCACGCAGGTGCTCCGTAGAGTACGGCTGGCAGGAGCACGCTCTTGTAGAGGCGCAGCTTTAGCTCCTTGCTAATGTAGGCATTCCTCAAGATGGGAAGCAGCGTAGGCCTCGTGTAATTGGCCCGCATGATGATCCTTTGCACATGGGCCTTGAAAGTCAGTCCCTTGTCCAAGGTGACACCCAGGTAGAGCGCCGACTCGTCCCATGGAACCGCTCGGCCGAGGATAGAGATCGGCTCTGGCGGATCCATATTCCGGTTATGGTGGAAGAACACTGCCTGAGTCTTCAAAGGATTGATCGCTATCTGCCAGGGTAAATACCACTGGGTGAGACTGTCGGTGGATCACTGCAGGTAGGATGCAGCAAGGCGAGGCTGTTTCGATCTCGCCAAGACTGCAGCATCATCTGCGAATAGGGCTATCTTAACATTCCAGTGATGGTTGGTGGGCAGGTCGGCGGTAAATATACTAAATAGGAGAGGACCGAGAACAGAGCCCTGTGGAACGCCAGCTGAGATCCTCCTCGGCGATGAAAGTGTTCTGCTCCAGCGCACGCGGGAGGGCCTCTCTAGCAGGTAGGATTTGAGGAGTTTGCAGGCCCAGAGTGGGAAGTCCATCGTTTCTATCTTGCTAAGAAGATCTGCGTGCCAGACGCAATCAAAGGCCTTACTCACATCTAGGAATGCCCCAACCGCGTATTCTCGCCGGTTGTAGGCATCCGTGATGAAGTCTACTACTCTCACCAACTGCTGGGTCATAGAATGGTCGGACCGAAATCCAAACTGCTGAGGAGGAAGGATGGAATTCTCCTCAACATGGCTAAGCAGGAACGGCAGGATTGCTCTCTCCCATATCTTGCTTAGGCCAGACAGCAAGGAATTGGGTTGATAGGACTCCGGCTTGGATGGGGCCTTCCCCGGCTTTAGAATGCAAATCACCACGGCAGATTTCCAGCTGGCAGGGAAGTGACCAACTCGGATGGAGGCGTTTATGAGATGAACCAGTGCTAGGCCCGCCGCACGTGGAAGCTGGCGCAGTACCTCGTTCGGGAGACCATCCTCTCCCGGCACCTTCCGGAGTGGGAGACGCGAAAGGAGGGTCGTGACGGTGGCTAAGGAGACTGCTGGAGGCTCGCTTCCGGAGATGGCAGCTGCGGTGGGGAGGTCATCGATGTTTAGGACTGGTGAGTCAGGCGATGGCGGATTGTCAACGGATTGTAACTCTCCAAATAGGATGCCATACACTCTGCTTTTTCTTCACTGGTTTGCGCTGTTGCGGTCCCCGTTAGCAGCGGGAAGTCCTGAGCCTTGTCAGCACGCAGCGCACAAGCCATTCGCCAGAGGGAGCCATCGCAAAGGTTGAGTGACTCCATCCGCTTCCTCCCAGCCTCTTTGTGGAATGCCTGAATCTCGTCTCTGATTCGATGTTGCATTGCCGTTAACCGCCTTCGCAGGTCCGGAGTGCCCCATCTTTGGAAGAGTCAACGCGCTCTGTTCTTCTCTTTGATATCCTGGAGAATCCAGGGTGGCAAGTTCATGTAGTCCGGTGGCTTCCGGATCCTTGTTGGGGCCTCAGCCTTCAGAGATTTCAGGATGTTGTTGGTCAAATCAGTGGTCAATTCCAGCAGCATCGACTGGTTCGCAAATGTCTTCCAGAATGGAGTCCGCTAACCTCTTGCGGAAGGCCTTCCAGTTCATGTTTTTGAGGTCAAGGCTGGTCTCCAGTGTGGAAAATATAGTACGGAGGCCCAGGTTTACCACAACCGGGTTGTGGTCGCTGCTCAAACAAGGCACGCTAAACATCGACAGCGATGTTCTAATAGAGCGGTGGAGGGCAATGTCCAGGACTTCTCCAATACCAGTGTGGTGGTATCTGGTTGGTTCCATGGGTCCTGTTGCCTTCACTCCCTTGGCATCGAGCCACTTCTTGAGCCTTTCTCCGCATGAATTTCCTCTACGCAAGTCCCACTCATGATGCTTTGTGTTAAAGTCCCCAGCTGCAATCGTGGGTAGATTGTTGCAGAAAAGTTGATCAAAATCTTCTGTCACCAGTCGAGAGTTTGGCGGCAGGTAGCATGAAGCGAGCTTGAGTTCTCCCCTAGGCGTGTCGACATCGGCCAGTGTTGCTTTGAGCGATCGCAGAGCAGGAGTAGGAAGCAATGAGGCATCCAGGTCCTCCCGGATCGGCATTGCCGTGCCGCCCGCAGTGTGTGGGGACGGCCTGTCATTGCGGAAGACTTTGAACCCAGGAACCGTCCACCTCCGTCCAGCATGGAGGTGAGTGTCTGAGAGGAGAGCAATTGCCACTCCCTGTTTCTTCAGGAAACGGATCAACTCCGGTGTCTTCCCTGAGATGCCTCCGTTGGCATTCCATGCCACAATGGTGAGCCTAGCTGTGCGACGGGCCTTAGTAGCCATCGAGGATGTCTACTAGGCGGGTCATCACTTGTCCTAGGGCCAGCATCTGCTGCTGGATTGCAGATGTGATATTGGCCAAGGCAGAGAGGAGTTCCCTGACAGGTGCAGAACTGTCTTCCTCACCAGAAGCCGTGGCACTCCAGGGATTCCTCTCTGGTTTTGTTCTCTCCCGCTGGTTGGGCTGCAGGGGTTGATTTCGCTGCGTAGCACGTCGCTGTAGGTCTGAGCGTTGCGAGGCTTCTCGCTGTGCAGGCTGCTGTGTGAAGCCAGGAATTGCAGCCAACTGCTGAAGTAGCAAGAACTCGTCTTCCAGCTCCAGACGGAGGCGTGGGGTGTCTCGTGTCGGCCTAGACCCCGGAATGGCGCTACCAAGAGACAGCATCTGTTCCGGAGTCAGGTTGGAGGAAGATGATGTTTTGGTTTTCTTCCTCTTTCTTCCCTTCCGCCTGGCGGCCGCTCTCTGCTTAGCAGGTGCCTTCTGCTGGCATCCTCCCTGGTGATCCTTCGCTTTACGGTAGAACTTGCAGACCTTGGAAGAAGCCACGTGTGCCCCACCGCAGTTGCAGCAGGTTGGGGTGTCTTCTGCAGCGAGGGTGTAAGACCTGCTCATGTGCAAGCCCGCACACTTAAAGCAACAGGCGGCCGCCTTGCAGTGCAGAGAGCTATGCCCCCAGCGGTTGCAATTAAAGCATATTTGAGGATGGCGATACTCGAATGGGGTGAGGCGCATGCAGGAGTTCAACAGGCACGTGATGTTGACTTTACGCTCCGGCGTCCAATCGCCGTTGATGGTGAATGACGCTACGTACGTAGCCGTTGATGACTTTTCCTTAGTCAGGCAGTTCCTGACGTGTGTTGCAAGTGCCCCGAGAAAGATAAGATCCTCCATGATGTACGCAGGGTCCATGTTCGGGTGTAGTCCTCGAATGGTGAACTTCATCGTTCTTTTGTCGGAAGAGGATCAGGAGCTGTACTGCGCCTTTTCGGATGCCAGTATCATCAGCACCGAGTTGTAGTCTACAGTGTTGGAAACCATCACCTTGGTGAAATCCTTTGTACTAGAGCACACAAAGTCTTTATCTGTTACGGACGAGCGGATGGCCTCAAGCATGAGGCGGTAGTCGGCGACGTCGTAGATGAGGATGGGTGGCGGTCGCTGCTTCTTCACCACAGGGGTCTGTTCCACATCCATCGATTCCGGTTGCGGTTGGCTTGTGGATGGATCAGCAACACTGTCAACAAGCGCGTTGTATCTGTTGGAAACAGTTACAGTCGGCATGTTGGGTAGACTCTAAGAGAAGCGTGGTTTCTTGGAGTTTCCCACCTTATCAAGGGGAGACATTGCCTTTCTAGAGGATGCTGAATCCTTCTTGGACGTGCTGAGCTGTGCAGCTGCTGCTGGGTTCTTTACTCCAGCAGGGACCGAATCCGGTTGGCAACGGCCCTTTTCAGGGCCGTAAATGGCTGCTCGCTTTTTGCTGCTCTCCTCGGCGGTGAGAAAAGGCATCTTCCTTCTGGAGGAGGAAGCTACATCCTTCCCAGGAGTCGCACCCGGTGTGCTATTGGCTGTGGAATCCATGATGATGGATTCGGGGGTTGATGAGCAACAGCCCTTTTCAGGGCCACAAGAGGTCTAAGCCAATTGGCTTGAAATGTTGGGAAACCCACACTACTGAAGAACAGCTGGGCTCTGAGTTACTCTCAGGAAAATTCCAGTATCTTTGTTTTCAAGTCCCATTTTCCCTTTTTCATTCCATTCCATTGCCTTTAAACTTAGAATGTATATACCATTTATATTGAAAACTTAATATCGATATAAAAACCGTCATCATCAGGTGATACAGAGGAAACGAAAAGGGTATATGTAGGAGAGAAAGATGGAGTGGGAGGTAGAAGAGTGGGGGAGGGAGGAAAGACATTGTACGGGCATGACTGCTAGGTGATTGGTTGGTAACTCGGTGGAAGAGAAATGACAGTTACAGTTTTGCGAAGGGAATGGAGAGGATGGATGAGTTGGTTGGGAAAATTTGCTCATTAAGGAGTAACACTTTGTTGCCAATATGTTGCATTATCTCTAGCTGTTTCAAGGCGTCCAGGCGAGGTCCTTTGTGTTCGAAATGGAGGAAATTGGGGTTGAAATGACAGGCGTGTGAAGTCTCGAAGAGGTGTTTGGCCAATAGTGAAGAAGCATCTCTCATCCGTAGACACCTCATATGTTCCTTAATCCTTCTGTGGAAACTCCTCCCGGTCTGCCTGATGTACATCGCCTCACAACTGTCGCACTTAACCCTATATACCCCACTTTACGAGAAGAATCAATTTGATCCTTACATTTACACAAGAGTTTTGCTAGTGTTAGGGGGGTATAAAAGGAGGTACGGTATTTATCTTTGGGTAAAAAATTTGCTAGTCTATAAGAGATTATGCCTACGAATGGTAATTTTCACCATTTAGGGGCTATTGCTTTAATAAGAGAGAGAGAAGCAATGTTGGATGTGGCTAATTTGCGAAATTTTTTGTCAAGCAGTTAATCAATTAACTGGCTGGTATATCCATTCTTGTTGGCTATGTATTTGGTGATCTCCAATTCTTTGTTAAAATTAGAGCTGGATAGGGGAATGTTCACTAAACGGTGGAGCATGGCATGAAAGGCTGCAAGTTTGTGGGATAATGGGTGGGAGGAATCAGCAGGATTTACTTGATCGGTATAGGTTAGTTTTCTGTAGATTTTGAAAATGATGCTAATTATTATGAATTGTGATGCTTAGGTCTAAATAGTTTAATTTCTGGTTTGTTTCTTGTTCCATGGTGAATTTAATATTTTGTTAATTGAGTTTAAAAATATAAGAAAGGAATCTAATTGTCGATGGCTCCCGGTCCAACAGCATAGAACATCGTCGGTGTATCTGAACCAATAAAAGATATTTTTATATAATGGTTATTGGAATTAAATAATATTGATTCTAAATCATCCATAAAAATGTCTGCCAGTACGGGAGATGAAGGAGAGCCCATTGCTAAACCTTCTTTTTGCTGATAAAATTAGTAGTGGAAAATTACAAGATTTTTATTTAGTAATCAATATGGAATTATTCCACCACATCATGCCTTCAACGGTTGAATCAATAACTTATTGTTGGTTTCTGATAGTTTGTATGCACCTCTGCCTTCAAATGAATCATCTTCGTCTGTTTCATCACTCGAGGAAAAGGCCTTATCACTTAATTTATGTCCTTTCGATTCTGCGGATTCCAATTCTTCTTGATAATATTCATTCTTCTTTGGGTTTATCACACCCCCAGATTTGTACCAAACTTTAATTATTGCAAGTTGGATACCATGAGCAAAACAAAGTTGATGATTTGCTGGTATTAACCTACCAACTTTTGTCATTACACTTGCACCATCAGTGGTAATTGCAAAAGTGTCTTTTTTTAAAGAAATTCCATACTCTTGCAACGTACGACTCAGCAGAAACCAGAGTGTTGTCCGGCGGCGAGGTCCGGAGCACGGTTATCACCGAAGCAGCGAGATCCAAACTCCCTCTCCGGTGCTCGAGCCCGGCCTTATATACTAGGCCGGGAGGGGTGAAGAGGGAAGGTGGAAAGGGGGGAGGCAACTAGTGCAGTTCTTCGAGGGTGGCACACCTTGCCAGTGGTTAAATGCCACCGGCCCTTGCCCTCTCTTCTACCCCCCTCAACCTTTGATGGTTCGGTCTCACCTTCGATATTGCTTCGGCTGTCTATTCGCTCTGCTTCCTTCCTCATTCCTGGTTCTGGCCTGACTGCCAGGTATTGATAAGGGGTGGGTGATAGGATGGGGTCGGGTTCCAGGGGAGGGGGCAACCATCTGCACACCACAATTCAATGCAATTAACATGTACCTCAACGTGAAAATACAACTTTACAACACCAATAGAAATTTATTTTAAAAAACTTTTAACAAATGTATAAACATTACAAAGAAGAGTTTATGGTACACCAACAAATCATAAACGTAACAAGCACACTCAAAAATCTATACACATGTATAAGGATGGAGTCTGGAGCTCGCTGATGTGCAACAAGGCAAAGAAACAAAAACTGAAGCACCGACCCAGTATTGGGGATCCACTGTCTCTCGGAATGCCACACTACCGATCGCAATTCTCTGGCTCCTGCGGAGTTTTAAGCAGAATACAAGTTCGGGGATGGGAAAAGGTTAATGAGAGGGGTAGGTTTCCCTGGCATGGTAGGGCTTTATTTGGGTCACATGGCAGCGACAGATAAACTCTCTGCTCCGTGGGCTGCTCAATTCCACCGTAACTGGACTAGTGAAACTCGTTATAATGTAAGAATAGGGCACCCTCCTATAGGTACATGGTATTCTGGGACTGGCTAGGGAACTGGGAGAGAGAATATCCCGAACCACTTGAGTTCCATTTGCACCAGTCACCTGTTATGGATCTACATCAGCTGTATAAGGCAACAGCAAGTTTTCCCTCTATAGTCTCTAATCAATACAGGTTGTCCTATAAATAATTGTCTAGTTTTACTGCCACCGGCATTGGCAGTTTGCTTAGCCTGCTTACTATGTACAGTCTCACATAACGATGGCCTAAGTAAGTCCAGCCTCGTTCTTAAATTCCTGTTAAACATTAATTTAGCAGGGGATTTGTTAGTGGTCATATGTACACTACTCCTATAAGCCAATAGGAATCTACTTAAAGCTAGTTCTGGGTTTTCTTTAGCAAGTACCGCATGCTTCAGCCGTTTCTTAACAGTCTTTACAGAATTCTCCACTTGGCCATTACTAGCGGGATGATATGAAGGTGTAAAGGTATGTTTAATACCATTTAACCTCAAAAACTGGTTAAACTCATAAGAAGTGAACGGTGGACCATTGTCTGACACACAATGTTCCGGCAATCCAAATCTAGCAAACATAGGTCTTAATTTAGAAATAGTTTGCTTGGCAGAAGTCAAGCTGACCTCTTTCACCTCTAACCATTTACTGTGTGCATCTACTATCACCAAATATAATTTTCAATTAAATGGTCCTAAAAAATCTCCATAAATCCTTTGCCAAGGTCGTTCAGGATAATCCCAAATGTGCAAATAACTTTTTGTCAGATTTGGCCTTTCCATAAGACACAATGAGCAACTATTTGCTAGGCACTCGATATCGTTATCCATCGACGGCCACCAAATGTATGATCGTGCCACTGATTTCATTTTCATAATGCCCAAATGGCCACAATGCAGTTCATCTAGAATAGATTTCTGCAAAACTTTAGGGACTACTACTCGGTATCCTCACATCAAAATGCCTTGCTTCACAGTTAGCTCATTTCGTCTTAAGAAATACGAACTTAATTCGCTGTCCCTATTATTTGGCCAACCGTACAACACATAGCCTAATATTGTACTTAACTCTGGGTCCTTCCTTGTTTCCCTTTTTACGTCATTGAAAGTCAACGGAATTTCACTTTCTTCCAAGCATTGCAAATAGGTACCCACATACCCTATCTGATCACATACTTCAGTAGCTTCTGTTACATTTAATGGCAGCCTAGATAAACCATCTGCATTACCGTGATCTGCAGATTTAATGTAGTGGATATCAAAATCATACCCTGATAAAAATAATGCATACCGCTGTAACCGACTAGCTGCATATGCTGGCAACCCTTTCTTCGGTCCAAAAATAGACAAAATCGGTTTATGATCTGTAAGTAGAGTGAAATTTTGAGAAAATAAATATTGATGAAATTTCTTAACTCCAAATACAATAGCTAGGGCTTCCTTGTCAATAACCGAATAACCTAGTTCAGCTTTTGACAATGACCTCGAGGCATATGAAATTGGTTTTTCAGATCCATTTTTTTGAACTTGACTTAAAACACAGCCTAAACCATAAGCCGAACTATCAGGAGCTAATTTCAATGGTAACCCTGGATCATAATGTGCTAAAATTGGTGCTGACACTAGTTTTCTCTTAACTTAACCATTCAAAATTAGTATCCTTCCTTAACAATCGGTGCATAGGACTTAAAACAGTGGACAGATTGGGGACAAACTTAGAATAATAATTCACTAATCCTAAAAATCCTTTCAGTTAAGAGGCATTTTTAGAAGTAGGCGCATTTAGAACTGCTTCTACTTTACTGGAACAAAACAGAAGACGTTCTCTTTGTAATAAAATAATAAAATCCCAATCGTACCCTTTTCTAAATTCCTCGTTGTTGTATTTGGATACGCGTTGAGGATCTTTCTGTACATTTTTTGCCCAAATCGCGTACTTAAAACAAAAAAGATCGGAATTTCATACATTTACAACCGAAAGGGAGTTTTTTATTTTTGGTGGAAGTTCAATGAAAGTGGAGCCCCTCAAAGGAGTGTACTTGTTGATTCTTAGTTCGAGCCCATGAATCTCACTCAAAGACCACCCCGATCCTTTGGCTTGATATTCAGATTTTTCCTTCATCAATTTTCCGAAAAGACCATCCAAAACTTTATTTAAGTCATCAGCCTGAAGGACTCGAAAGTTCTTGGTTTTGAACCACCTATCATCCGTTTCTCCTTCTTTCACAAATTTCGCTTTCACTAAAATATTAATTTTTAGGGCCGTGGTTTGCATTTGTTCTCTGATCTTTGTGGAAACAACTTCCCGGATGGAATCGAGAAATGTAATGAAGTCTCCATGCACTTCATATCCACTTACCCAGTAGGTCTTTAATCGGTTCCGAACTGCCGAGGCGATCTCAATTATCGGACGTCTCTCACCCCCAACCTGCCTCATTGCATGTCGATGATGAACATCTGTCATCTCGTGAGCAATTCGGTGGTTGGGATTATAATACACGAAACAAATATCACAAAGCACCTCCATTTTTATAACACAACCGCCTTCAAACACGATCAAATCAAAACTGCCTAAATTTCTCAACTCAAATTATAATGTACGAAAGCTCCACATCCGTTACTGTTGGAGCTCCATCCCTTTAACAGGACTAATCAAGTTTAATAGACGTCGCGGCCACCCCTTTAATTGACCGAGCGCTCGGAGATCCGCTGTGGACTAGCGCGGAAGCGCGTTCAAGTTCAACGTCATCTCGTGAGAAATTCGGTGGTTGGGATTATAATACACCAAACAAAGAGCCTCTATTTTTATAACACAACCGCCTTCAAACACGATCAAATCAAAACTGCCTAAAACTCTCAACTCAAATTATAATGTACGAAAACTCCACAATCCTCACTGTTGGAGCTCCATCCCTTTAATGGATTATCGACCACGTCCGGGCGATCGGAGGTCCGCTGCGAAGTGTTGGGGATACGTCTTAGCGCGGAAGCGCGTTCAAGTTCACCAATCAAGTTTAATAGGCTCTGCATGCATTCCTTCAATTGACCGAGCGATCGGAGATCCGCTGCGAAGTGTTGGGATACGCCTTAGCGCGGAAGCGCGTTTAAGTTCATGTTCACCAATCAAGTTTAATAGGCGCTGCGTGCATTCTTTCAATTGACCGAGCGATCGGAGATCCGCTGCGAAGTGTTGGAACACAGTAACCTTCTTTAGCGCGGAAGCGCGTTTAAGTTCAAGTTCATTAATCAAGTTTAATAGGCGCTTTAATTTTCAAGGCGATCGATCGATGGACTTAAATACAGCGCGAAAGCGCGAGTTTATGCACAATGGACCAGCTTCTTGCCTGCGCAACACATCCACTGTGCAAGCACGGCACACTCTTTTGCCTTTGCATAATTTGCTGGCAGGAACCTGCCCAGTGCCAACATATCTACCTCGTGGACAGAGAAACAATAGTTACGCCGACGACAACAAGACCTAGAAAGGCTCAGAAAATACTGAATATTGATGTGTTACCGAAATTAGTAATGGGATATAACAATTCAGTTCATTCCTCCATCGGTATTGCACCTTCTCGAGTAAACGACATCAATGCGTTTGAAGTTGGAAAACGAATAATTCGAAAACGAATAATTCGAAAACGAAATACTGATTGTTCACATTCACCCAAATTTCACGTTGGTGATCATGTAAGAATTAGTAAAGAGAGGATGCCTCCTAATTATACGACGGAAATATTTAAAGTCCACTCAGAAATTACAGCAGGTAACTTGGTTCCCATCTACAAATTAGAAGACTTGAATGGAGAATTAATTGAAGGTTCGTTTTATGAACCGGAATTAGTTAGAGTACATTTATCAAATGGCACAGAATTTCAAATTGATAAAATACTGAAACGTAGAGGCAAAGGTAGCAGTTTGGAATATCTTGTCAAGTGGAAAGGATATTCCGACGATTTTAATTCTTGGATAAAAGCATCTTTGGTGAAACGATTATAATGGATGGGTTTTACCTGACTCTTCTTAGCAACACTTCCGGTGAATATTTTCCGACCAATACAATTTCTCACTTTCGAACCAAATTATTTCAAAGGTTACGATTAGAAAGAGATAAATGGAAGGTAGGTTAATCGGAAATTTATCTTCCGATAATTATAAAGGTGGTAAACATTGACGACCATAAAAGAACGGGGGAGGAGGAGGAGGAAATAGCGAGAAATGTGAGCATAAAATTACCGGATCGTGAAACGTCAATAAACTTAGACAGGGATTACGACTCTGTCGAGGACTTTCTAAATAGTCTCGACCAGAACGAAAAAATACACTTTTTAGAAACCGTGCAAAAGTTAATAGACAGTCCAAAGGTGATGATAAAAGTACCAAATCATAAACCAGCATTAATCCCGCCTGCAACATATAATTCCATTGAAGATCATATTGACAAATTGAATATTGACCTTGATGTGAAGAGGAAACTCTTAAATATGAGTAAAACGAACGTTTTTGTAGAAATAGTGAAAGGTATAACAATTACCGTTCCAGCTGGTAAATATTCATCCTTCTTAGATTTGTTCCAAATAATTGATAGGGCACACAACTTTCAGAAAGATTTTACTAAAAACGCAGTAGCTAATCAACTGTCAAAATTTTATAACACAACCATACCCAATCGTCGTAGAGAGAAAAGATATTTAAGAGAAGAAAATAATGAAATTTTTGTCTACATAGACATTATTAAACCTCAGTTTGTAGGCAATTCACTCACTCGATGCTTACGAATAGTGAATGTAGCTAATACAACCCATCACTTTTTCAATCCAATTTATTACTTTCCTGTGGAACGAAGCGAAATTGAAAACGTTGAAATATTTCTGGCTGATAAAAATGGGATACAATATCCTTTTATGAGTGGGTCAAAACCGTCGTATTTAGTTTTACACTTTATAAAGCATTAACATTCTAAAAATGGCTCATTAGTTTCGAAATGGCGGAACGACGCTATGAAAGATATTATCTCAACCAAATTGGAGGAGAAATAGGCCCTATTTATCATGCTAGTTTCAAGAACCAAAGAGGGAGAGGATTAGGAAGTATTTTAGGGGGGCTCTGGCGTTTCTTTAAACCTCTAGTTCAGGGTTTCCCAAACTTTTTCTGCAATGGAACACTTCGCAAACCTGGGAAGTTTAACGGAACACTTAGTTTATTTTTTGGTTGGGTAATTCTACTTGTAAAAATTTAAAAAAACATTTTATTAAAACAAATTATTTATTTAGTAATTATTTTTAAATATAAAACTATAATAATATAATATAAACATAAAAATATGAATAAATAAAGCATTTAATGACTTTTATGATTTTGAATTCTTGAATTGCATATCTTCTTGATATCAGGCACAATATTGGTAAGTTCTATTCTAATATCTGGTGTGGCGTCGAGCCTGTTCCTGCACTTTGACTTCGTTGCAGAATAATAAGAAAACCCCGCTTCGCATGAATAGGTTGTAGAAAATGGAAGTAAAACAATAATAGCTTGTTTTGATAAATTGGGGTACTCTTCTGACAAACTCGCCCAGAAATCATTCAAAGGCTGATCTTTGTATTTTTGTTTCAAATCAGAGTCACTAATTAAATCAATTAGATTTTCATAGTCACTTGCGTTTAAGCCTACTGGTTTAGCTGTCACGGAAAATGGATTCCGAACCCAGGAATCGTCCTTAGTAGTTTTCGGAAAATATTGCAATAGAGTTGATTTCAAGTTATGTAGGTGCTCTAAAAATGCCTTGGAAACTTCGTAATCTACTTTAAAATTTAATTCATTCAAACATTCATGTAAGGCAGGAAAACAATCAAAATTATTAGATTCAACCGATGAAATCCAAAATTGTATTTTTTTATCAAAAGATGCAATTTTATCTCTTGTATTAAAAACTGTAATACTTTTTCTTTGTAATGATAAGTTAACTTCATTACACTTGGTAAAAATATCTGCCAGATATGCAAGTTTTATTAACCATGATTTGTTAAAACTTCAACAAAATTTTGTACTTGTACTGAATTATTTTGTGCCTTCAAGAAGACCAATACCTCACTTCGAAGTTCATAAAGTCTTAATAGTGCCTTCCCTCTGGATAGCCATCTCACTTCAGTATGTAATAAAAGTGCTTTGTGTCCACTACCCATTTCATCGCACAAAATTTTAAATAATCTGGATTGAAGTGGTCTTGATTTTACATAGTTAATCACTTGCACGGCTTCATCCATAACATTTTTTAAATTTGTGGAAATTTTTTTAGTCACCAGTGCTTGCCTATGCAAAATACAATGACTGCTGGTGGCTCTTGTAGCTACTTTCTGGATGCGTGATACAACACCTTTCATCTTTCCTACCATTGCTCGAGCACCATCTGTACAAATATCAATACACTTCTCCCAACCTATCTCTTGATTTGTAATGTAATTATTAATACGGTTAAATATATCTTCTCCTGTAGTTTGTCCATGTAAATATCCACACATGAGTAAATCTTCTTCAAAACTTTTATCATATGGGTAACGAACAAATACTAGTAGTACAGCTAGTCCTGCGACATCTGTAGATTCATCCATTTGCAATGCATATTCACTGCAAAGTCCAAGACGACGAATTAACTCTTTCTCTATGCTAGTAGAAAGATCTTTAATCCGCCGTGAAACAGTATTATTTGATATTTGTATTGCATCTATTTTTCAGCAGCCTGTTCGTTAAGAACAAGTGACACCATGTCTTTCGCACATGGCTTAATGAGTGTCTCTCCAATCGTATGAGCTTCACCATTAAGTGCAATGCGATAGCTCACGCAATAAGATGCCTCTGTTTCATTTTCAGTTTTAGCCCTTGTAATCATTTGAAGTTTGGACTTTTTTAGTGAGTCACGTCGTCTCTTAAAAAATTCCATGTCTTTTCCTTTATAATCACTGTGTATCGTTCCGAAGTGCCTGCGGAGTTTTGCTGGAGCCAAAGAACTGTTTGCGAGTATTTTATGACATAAAACACACATTGCATCAGGAGCATCCGAATTGCCAATACACGTAAATCCCAAGTTTAAATAACTTTCATCGTACTTCCGTTTTGGTCTGTTCATAGATGACACTTGTTCTTTAATATTAGATTTTGAAGAAACCACGGGTTTTCGATCATTTTCTTCTTCAATGATAGACGTATTGGATGTATCAGTAGAAGTTCTTGGCCTTCCTTTTGTCGAAGTTCCAGTTTTTAACCAAAAATCCATGGGTAGTTTTTGAATAATATTTAAATACTGTAATAAGGACAAATTTATCAACAAAAAATTTCAGTTCAAAGTCGATCAAATTTTAAGGTTAAAAAACAACACGGACTTACTTATGAAATTTCCCGCAGACCTTTCCCTCCCGAATTTATACACTGATGCCGAAGACTGTCTTTTGATGAAGAGTGGAGGAGAGCTGTGATTTCATTTTTAAGACATTTCCAAATATACAAAGATGGAAAGTGCTCTTCATTTCTACCAAAATGTCCAAGATTAGATGTGTGTTTGTTAGTAGTTCAACCGGCAGCCTAGGGAGAGCAGCACTGAGTTACGATGGTAACTTATAACTCGTGGAAACGCGCGAGTGGTTGGTACGAAGGTCCGTACATTGGTAGTGGGAACGGGGCATTATTTACACAGCGCCACTTTCGCTTAAAACACCCACACACGCGCACACATACATAAAGGCAGGAAATTTAAAATTACTTTTCATTTATTACTTGAAGTAGATAGTAGAAGATATTTAAATATATTGCAGTGTATAAAACACTTCCAAATTGTCGCGGAACACCTATTCAGGTTCAGCGGAACACCGTTGTTCCGCGGAACATAGTTTGGGAACCCCGGGCTTAAACGATAGTGGGACAAAGTGGATTTGTGTTGGTTGGCAGCCTTTTGAAGTGCGAGTGAAATTCGTGAATGTAAACAAGGGATCCGTTTCTTTGAGTGCTTCTCAGTGGTATGATATCATTGAACGACCGCAAGACATAACAGATTATTTTCTTTCGGGAGTGAAACCTTCCTTCTCCTAATCCCCATTTAAATTTGCAACTTATTTTGGTGTTAGACACGTAGATATTAAAGACAATTCCTTGATCACCTTAAATGCTGGTGAGTGGAATCGACTTTTGACATTTATTAAACCTTTGGATTATATAGTTAACCTCCTCATAGCTGAACTTCCCCATATTAATAAATTTTTTAACGAATTTCAAATTCATGGCGATGCTTTCACCATTATTCCACCTTCAAATGGTAAAGTAGACTATGAGAGATTAAAGCTTGAAATCCGAGCATTTCCCTCATACCTCTTAGAGGGACGGTCCCTGGCGCAAGGTAACTCTTCGTAAACCTACCTCTAAGACGATGGCGTGTCGAAAATGCATTGTTGATTTTCAAGCTGCTTACGACGATCGTAAGAAAAATAAAACATACATTATTCGAGAGTTATCCATTATCGACCGCGAAAATACCCGGCATCAGTCGTGGTTTTTCAAGTGTCCGATGTGGTATGTCTCGACCAGAGTAAACAGGTGGCTTATTAAATATTTTCATGGTATTAAGGAAACCGATGGTGACATTGAATATGATCAACTTGAAGTTATCCTCAAAAAATATACTGCAGACTTTGATTTCAATTTTGCCAAAGGTTTACAAAAGTATAGATTCCTCCAAAGTATTTTAGGCGATCGAGTCATTGATTAGAAATATTTGGTTGTCCTTCATTTAATACACTACCTCACAATGATGTGTGTTGTTTACTACCTATTCATGAAAAAAACGTTTACCACACCTTTGAAATGACTTGCTCCCAAGATAGATTCCGCGAAATAGCGTTAAACCAGAAATCCCTCAGCGTAACCGGGATTTTAGTAAGGGTAGAAAATCAAAAGATAATTATCAGCGACGAACTTTAGTTCGCGAAAATAACGTAATTCAGAAAGAAAAGCGAAGGTGGGTTCGGCTGAAAGCTCTACGAAAGGAGGTAGCTTTGACAAGAGAACATTGACCGCTTGGGTAAGATCATACGGCGAAGGAGAGGAAATCACAGGTGGATTGACATTCGACCCGTCATCTTCGCGAGAACCCGTTCTTTCAGCCCTATCTAATGCAGTGGTGGAATATTGTTTTTCGTAAGCATTCTTAGACGTTTCCATAGTAAAAATTAAACCGCATGAAACCAAAGAACAAAGTGGAATAGACAAGACAAGTTTATAATAATGAACTTTAGATTACAAGAGTACGAAATATAAGAATAGTCAATAACAAACCTATGTTCGGATCTCGGTGGGACCTCCAATAATGAGACGCAACTGTCTCATTTTACATAAATCTCTCGTAATTTGCAAAGTACGTGAAAATAGAAAAACGATACGATACCTCTTCGGTGACACTGCTGCTGCCAACAGGAAATCAAATATAATACACTGGCAAAATGACAAGGAAATGCTTACAACTATACTGGAGTGACGTAATACAAAGCAGAAATATAGTAAGATACTTAATAGAAATGTCCACTTGGAGGGATAACAAACGATACGAAAAGTAATCGACTGGCAGGGAAATCTTCCGCAACCCGGTTCAAGGCACGTCTCTCTCTCTCTCTCTGCTTCCTCGTTCTCTCTCTCTCTCTCAGGATCGACACTCCGTCACTGCTCGGATGGCCTCGCGCGACGTCATCGGATCGGAAGTCAGCTAGTATTGCGGGAAGAGGGCACGCCACTCGCGAAAGACTATTGGTTAAATCGAAGGATGGTAGCGTTTTCTTCTGGGCTAATGTCTGTTGCTATAAAACGAGAAACTCTGTACGTATGGGCAAAGCCGAATTACGAGCGTTTACCGAAGTGCGTGCGTATCTCGTATTTTCCAGAACTTGGAACGTAGACTAGCTCAGCTGATAAGGGGAATTTTAACCAAATGTAGGGTTAGTTCACATTGCAATTAACGAAAGAACTGCATCGCGCAAGCCAAAAGACATAAGTTTGCATTTCATATGAATAGTGGTTAGTGAATCGGAATGCCGATAACCATAGACTAAGCCGTAGCTTCCAGCGTGGGGCGTCGCTAATCACGAGTAGTCAGTTCTGCTTATCCACATGCTCCTATTTTCCGCAGGCTTAATTGTGTCTTCACAGATCTCTTTCCTTTTCAAGTCTTCCATCAGCTGAAACATTTGCCTTCCTCTTTTTCCTTCTAACAAAGGCCTTTAATCATGCTTCCCTCCTATTCTTCTCATTTTATCTTATCTTATATTACCCGTTGGTAGGAGATACTATAATCATCTAAGTGTGGCCTTTGCTTTCGCTATTCTATTCCTAATTTCATCGGTACATTTTGATTCTCTCGATATGATGCTTTCAAGGTACAACTTTATGGTCTGAAACTGGTTCCGACGGCATTCCAAGCCAATACTTAACGTTCGAGTATTTTTATTTTCTCGATATTTGATGAACATGGATCTTTTCCTATCTCTATGTTTCCAAGGATAATTTTGCTGTTAACTGTGTACGTCTAAGATAGACTTTATCTTTCGAAACCTTCGACCTCAGTACAAAGACTAGCTATTAATGTATACAGAGGCAGTAAATTATATATTCAGTTTTACCACAAACTTTTTCTTATTGTTAGTATGAAACAATCAAAAAATTTACCTCCGTAAGGAAATAGGCTTCAATTAAAGTAGGTTAATGAGTTAATACAAACGATAGTTTTAAGAAATTATTTTTTTGATAATCTTTGAATAGTTCAAAAGGTAAAATAATGAGAAAAGCCATCGACATATGTTAAATTGGAAATAGTTTTCTCTTTTGTGTCTGCAGTGTCTAGCGATCATATCCCCGGATTCATCACCCCTTGGGTAGCCATTTTTATCCTCGGCTGCCTCATCAGGCAGTGTATCTGGGGACGCCTGAAGCGTTATTACGCCGGGAGGAGGTGGCGCGTTCAAGATGGTGTGCCTGTAAGTATAATATGCCTAAACTGGCAATTACATACTTCTCTTATCTTACAAACCCATGTAATACGTTATTTTATGCAGTTTATAACAAAAATGTCCAATCGTCTCTGGAAAATTTGAAATGCTCGTTTTCGAAAACGAAATAACCTTTTTTGTTCAAATACCTATTAATACCCATATTAAGAACAAATGTCCCTTAAAGCTACAAAATTTTACTTTGCGTTGATATCATAGCGGATACCGGCACGGATTCAGGGGGTTGTCGGTTCTGTAGTGTTTAGGACACTGGCTGCTACTTGCCTGCTGCTTGAAAGGGTAGCGGGAACGAATCTTGCGAAAGTAGGATTTTTCCCAAGGCTCTCTGTTAGTGTGGTTTGAGGAAACCACGCAAAGTCATTGTTCCGTCCTTTTGGAAGGGACGTTAATCCGTTGCCCCCCTTGGTGCTTTTCGTTAAGAGTAGGCTAATGCCGGCGGGTTTAGGACAGTTCGACATAACCGTTTCAGCGCGGAGATCTTTCGGCACAAGGATCTTATGGCTCAGTTACATTTCGGCACATGGATCTTTCGTCGCGAGGACTTTTCGGCGAAGGGCAAAATTTTTCTGTTTCCCTGGATAAAACTTGAGCAAAGTTACTACATTTATATCTTGGCTACCTGTATGTAAAAGTCTTAAATTAATGGAATATTTATTACTACTGATACTGGAAATTACATACAACAATACCTTATGAAAATAATAACGTTAGGAGGGGGGTAAAAAATGTTAAAACATATAGGCGATATGGCTATCTGTCGTAAACGTCGACAAATGACGAATTTATATTGGGATTCTACGAAAATAAATAATCTTTGAAAACTGTCGATTAGAAATAAAAACATTAATCCTAATTAATAAATTATGATTTCTCTTAGTTTATCATATTGAAACTAATATTATTATGCTCAAACATCATTAGCTGTTAATTCAAAAACTAGACCGAAAACGCATTTCGTGTACAACGTCTGCATTTTGTTTTAAAGTCACTGGTGCATAAGTAGTTGATGAATTCGCTCCATGAAAAATCGTCGTTAAACGAAACATCTTTGCAGGAATGCTCATATACCACAAAAACAAAACTGTATGATTAAGGGTAGATTATTTCTCTGTGTTTATGATATTTGTAATAAAAATGTATTAATCTTCAGATCTTATAAAACAATCTGCATGATTACTGATCATTTTCATAACGACTGGTTTACCATACAAACATATCATACCATGCCATACAATGTCCGCACTTTGTTTTAAGGTCACTGGATGCATTGTTATTGTGAGTACATAAACAGACTCCTTCTCATAAAAAGTTTTTGAATTCTATCCAAGAAAAATCATAGTTAAACGAAACTTCCCTGAGTTAAATGATCCCTGCGCCGAAACACTCCCGCGCCGAAAAATCCTTGAAAAGAACCGTCCCATTCTGAAAGCCAGCACCGGATTTCCCTACACCCTTGTGAGTGTCTTCGGTGTGGAAGGAGCTATGGCCATAATAAACCAAGAGGCTGATTAGCCAAAAACACACAAACACGGATTCCGGAAAGGTAGATCATATGAAAGGTAGATTATGTAAAGCGCAATTCGGTATTTTCGTGAAATATTTTATCGATGCGGAGAGAAAAATATTCAGGTCGATGCTATTTTCATTGACTTCAGGAAGGCGTTTGAAAAGGTCCCACATCGGAAATTAATAGGAAAGCACGTAAAATACTGTATCCATCCGAAAATTGTTAATTGGGTGAGAGACTTCCTCAGGAAGAGAGAACAGAGAGTGGCCATTGGTGGAATGTACTCGTCCACCGTTCAAGACGCGTCACGTGTTCCTCAGGAAAGTGCATTGGGCCCTCTACCACTGATCTCTCCATGTCCGCGCGGCCTTCCGGTCGCGCATAGTCCAATCGATAGCCCCAGGTTGGCAATTTGCCATCTTCTACGACCTTTATGTGTTGCGAGCTTTGTGCGTGTTAGTTTGGCTTTACAATATACCTAGTAGGTGTGTATGGCGAAGGAAGAAGAGGAAAGAACTCGCAAGGGAGTTGCAAAATATACATTTATCACCCTCTTAAAACTAACTCATTCCATTCATGAGTGAACAAAAAAATTTGACAAAATAAATAATAAACATAGTAATGCCATAAAAAAACCATAACAAGGGGGATAAAAAGGGAACAAAAAAATCGGGTAGACACGGCAAACATTGCCGGAGTGCTTGGGGAGAGGTGGGGGAAGATTTTAGACTCGGCTGGCGGCAACTGCCCCTGTCAGGTCCGCGACCCGCAGTACTCTCAGCTGCTTTGCGTCGAGATTTACGTAAAAGTTATTTTGAAATTCAACTTTTTTGTTTTATATTGAATTCTTTTAATTCTTTTTTGTTAGGTTCCTCTAATTTTGTTTTTATGTTTTGCGCATTCCAATTATTGGTGGAACGCTTACTTTTCTTTTTTTTTAACTTTTCTTTCTTTTTTTCTCTTTTAAACAATAATTTATTTTTTCTGTAACCACAAAAACAATATTCTCCTTAAAGCACAATTTGCTTCAATTTACTAAATCTATAAAAATATTACTACATCTATTGTTAGTATTAAGCAACAGAAATAGGAAAGTTTGTGCCTTCACTACAGGAGGAGTATTTCTTTTGGTCGTTTAAACTTGCATTTTTTTGTCGCGTCGTATTGCCAAAGTCGGACGGTGAGTGGGTTGAACTGTAGAGACTGTGCGAAGCGCTGGGCTCGCTTGCGAACGAAGTCGTGTATCGTGGGGATTTTGTGCGCGTTTCTAATCTCGTGAGTCGGGGACTGTTTGTGATGTAGCGCAGTGTGACGTTTTGGAATGTTTCTAATTTCCGCATGTTAGTTTTCGCCGTGTTACCGAATAGCTCGCATCCGTACAGCAGGGTTGGCCGAATGTGAGATAGGTATAGCCGAATTTTTTCGCCGCTTCGTAATTTAGAATTTTTGCTTATGAGGGGCATGAGTAATTTCCTCATACCCCTCGCTTTATTTATCGCCTGCTGTACGTGTGCACCCCATGTCAGTTTCTGATCGAGCTGAAACCCTAAGAATTTGTGTGTGCTTCGCATCGGTATCTCGGTGCCTCGGGATTCGAGGCGAAGGGAGGGCGTGAATTTTAGCTTCTTGGTAAAGTTGACAAGAACGCTTTTATCGGCGTTAATCTCAACTTTCCAGTCCAGCGTCCACTTTTCTAACAGGTTCAGATGATTTTGGATACGTCGTACAGCTGCGTTGACCTGTTGCGACTGCGAAGAGATCGCAGTGTCATCCGCAAACATGTAGACTTGAGTTTGTGGAGAAGGAGGAAAGTCATTAACGAAGAGGTTGAAGAGGATCGGACTCAAGATTGCCCCCTGGGGGACGCCACAAGAAATCCTCTTAGAAGAGGAGAGCCGACCATCCACAGCGACTCGCAGGAACCTTCCGGAGAGGAAGCTCCTGCAGATCTTTTGCAAGTACAATGGAAAATCCATTGCGGCGAGTTTGAGTAGCAGGCCTTCGTGCCACACCTGATCGAAGGCCTTGGCGACGTCTAGGAAAAGGACGTCCTCGGGAGTTGAATCCGTCCGTTATATTCTCCACCAAACGAAGGATTTGGTGGGGCGCGGAGGTCTTTCGTCTGAAACCCATCTGCTCAGGTCTTATTAGGTCGTTAGCCCGGATGTGGTGATCGAAGCGGGCGAGGATTATCTTCTCGAACACCTTCGAGAGGTTTGAGAGGAGGGATATGGGTCGGTGGCTGGCTGGGAGAGACGGATCTTTCCCCGGCTTTGGAATCATGACGACTTTGCCACGCTTCCAATACCAGGGGAAGTGGGATGCGGTAAGGCAGGCGTTGTAGAGGTTTGTGATAGACTAAATAGCACCGGGGGTGAGATTCATGAGCATCCGGTTACTAACTTCGTCTAGGCCTGAAGCCTTGCGGGGGTTAAGCTCCTTGATGAGCTGTCGTGTTTCATCGTCCGTAGTGGGAACTGGGGGTGGGCAGGGGGAGACGCTAAGCAAGATTAAATTCTTCCTCGCCTCCTCCTCCGTCTTGGTCTTTTCCCAGTCCTTGCGTAGCGTCATGGTGCCGGCCAAATGCTCCGCAAACAGCTCGGCTTTTGCCTCGGCGTCATGAATGAACTCGTCCAGGTGCCTGAGGGGCGTCGGTATGCGCGCTTGACCCGTCAGCCGCTTGGCCATATGACAAGTCGAGCCGTCTTCCAAGGAGAGGGAGGAGATCTTCCTCTCCCACTCCCGGTTATGAAATTCCGTCATTCCTTTCTTAACACGATAAGAAAGGAAGTTGTATATGCCCGAGTGCACCAACCCCGGTTAGGAGTTAACCGCGGTAAAATTATTTCCTAACCGCGATTAAGCCCGTTTTGGTGTGCACCAATCCCGGTTAGGGCTTAACGGACGTTGAACCCCGATTAAGAATTAACCGGCCAAAATCGAGCGGTTAAGTTCCTTAACCGGCGTCAGTTTGTAAACAAACATGGAGTTCCGATGGGATAATTTTGAAGACGAGCTCGTTGATTTAGATTTTTTAGGTCGAAGAGTAAACCGCGATGAAATATTCATGGAAAGGGGCGATCCCTTTGAAGAGTTGACGGATAAGAAATTCCACGAAAGGTTCCGATTAACAAAAGCGACCGTACTTTCTCTGTTGGAAAGGATTCGTCACCACCTGGAGTATCCAACACAGAGAAATAAGCCTCTTACGCCGATGAATAGACTTTTGACTGCGCTGAGGTTTTACGCCACAGGAGCTTTTCATATATTAATTGGAGATTCGGCCGGAATTAACCGTTCTACTGCTTCGCGTGCCATCGACGAGGTATCAGTTGCATTAGCAAGCCTTTCACCGCACTTCGTCCATTTCCCCAATTCTATACCAGAACAAAGAACGGTTATGGATGGGTTTCATGGAATTGCGAACTTTCCCGGTGTATTGGGTGCCATAGACTGCACACACGTACGAATAAGGTCACCGGGCGGAGAGAACGCCGAAACTTTCCGTAACAGGAAAGGTTATTTTTCCATTAATGTGCAAACTATTTGTGACCACAATTTATTGATACGGGATATAGTTGCAAGGTGGCCTGGTTCTGTGCACGACAGCACTATTTTTCAAAATTGCACCATAAGGGCACAATTTGAAGCTGGGGAAATACGAAATGGATTTTTGTTGGGTGATGGAGGGTATGCGTGCAAGTCGTTTCTCCTCACACCATTAACGAATGCACGTACTCAAGCTGAACAGAAATATAATAGGGCACACATAAAGACAAGAAACACCGTAGAAAGGCTCTATGGTGTATGGAAACGAAGATTTCCTGTTCTTTCTTTGGGGCTAAGAAGTACTGTTCAGAAATCCCTCACAACAATTGTAGCCACAGCGATTCTCCACAACATAGCCATAGCCGCTAGGGAAGATGACCCGCCAGTTGATATCGAAGTGAGTCGGTTAATGGAAGAACTGCAGCAACAAAGAGGACCTGAGATTGCTGATGACGAACCTGTTCATCAAGACCATTTGATGTACCGCGACGATCAACACAGTGGTTAGGCTGTTCGTCAAGCAATAATAAATGGTCATTTCAGTTAAGGTAAGAACCTATTTTCCATTTTTGTGGGAGAGTGCTTCAAAATTTTCTTTGATCAATACCATTGTCGAGGCATACTAACCTGGAAGTGGTCCTATTAGAGAGTATTGAAGTTGTATGTGTTTTAGCAACATACCTGCAAACTTATGATCTAGCTTACATTTCAAATCTGATAAACTTTCAATGTTACTTTGTTCTACTTGGACATCTGTTAAGGCAAACAACTGTCATCACCTACTATTTAACTCTTATTAAATATGAAGTTGGTTAAAGCTCAATTAAAACAATATTTGCTGAGGTAAATTTAAAAATAAAGTGTAGTCAAGGGCAGAGCCCACATTGAAATGGTAACGTTTCACTAAAAATTAATTAACTGAGATAGCTTATAATATTTTATTAGTCCAAAAAAATTTCACAACAGAAATAAATATATATTAGTTATCACTTATCAATTAGGTATTAGAATGAATTTTAAGAATTAATCTATTTTTAAGACTGTGTTTTTTGTTTTCCAAAACTTAAGTTTCTCTTTCAGAACAAAAATTTTTAAATCTTTGATTTCCATCTCCTTTACATGCTCCTTTCTTATTATTTTTAGTTGCTCCTCCAACACTTCCACTCTACATCTGCATGACTCCTGAATATCTTCAGCAGGATTTTGGTTTTTCGTGGTCTTCGGAGTACTTTTTCTATTTCTGTTTCCAGAAGATGACATTCGCAATGAAGTTACCACTGTCTCTGCTGCAGCCACTGACTGAGTATCATCTAATTGTGACTGGCTTACTGATGGCAAAGTTGTGATTTCATCATAAGTTTGTAATATATCCTGTAAATAACAAAGTGATTCTCTTTTATGGAGAAATATTATATGCAGTTATATAAATATGTAAAATGATAGATGCAATACTCAATTAACTGCTGATAGTGTACTATTCTATGCATTTTAATTCTAATTTATATATGCTATATTTATAATACATTTGTACTTACTGCATTAAGAGATACTTTTTATAAACTATCATCATATTTATACAATGAACCTACCTCAGAAAAATAATTTGCCATATCTTGCGACAGAATGATAGTTTGGTTTTGATCTAAAAAATTAATAACCAGTATTAATATATATTATTTTTATTTAAGTGTTATGTGTTTTGGAATGGGACTCTTATATTATTTTACCCCCACTTAAAAAGTCTCAAATATTTACATTAATAATTTTCCTTTGTGAGTGTATCAAGCATTGATTTCTGTTATATTCACAATGACACTATCCAATCACTGGTCTTACCATTAATATTGCTGTCGCCATGGTAAACAGCATCTGAGTCAAACGGATTCAGCAATGGTCTGATGTTGGGACCCAAAAGGACAGCAACTTTTTCATTTATTTTCTTCTTCTTTACATTCGAGGGCCCTCCCCCAGTCTTGTACAGGTCCACTCGATTGTCAGCAACGTCTTTTCTGGTTTTTCTCTTTATGTTTTCGTAGCAGGTCTTTAATTGATTAGATGTTCTATATGTGACACCTTCAAAACCATAAAAACTTATTCATTATATTTTTGGTTTTGTATGACTTATAATAGTTAAGCGGTTTAAGGTAAATATTGGAAAGGAAAATTATTTTACTAAATTATACATGCTTTGCCATAATATTGCTTTGGTTTTTTGAATTATTTCATTTACTTCACATGCTTGTGAGTGTTGCAGATTACTTATAGCAGTATTTTCAAAACTTGAAACCATTGGTCTAAGGACTATAAAACATAATAAAGATAAATAATTAAATAGTACATAGTTGCAATTTTTATTTTAATGTGAGAATCCTGTGAATTTTATCTGGAGTAACAGAATAACCCATAGGCTATAATGTTGTGCTAATTTATCAATTAATTGCAATTGCTGTTGATTAATATTGTTAAGTTGGATGATGAAGAATGCTATAAAAATAAAGAGTGGTATCAGGTGTGCCTTTTATGAAATTCATCATTGACATAGCTCATGTTTTCATCCTAAATTTCAACATTTTAAACTTTGCATGAATTGTCACTTTATCATGTCTGGTTACAGAGAAGGAACTCGGTTTACCTTAAATTCTCACTAAACTGACACAGGCATATTTTCAGTGGTACTTTTGACATATTAAAATATCTGTAATTCGGAAAGTATTTAACTGATGACTAAAATTTTCTGCATGGTCAAAAACCACTGAGCAATACTTTATTAAATTTCATTAAAATCTGAGATGGTGGGTTGGATGAATTGGCATGGAATGATCCTAAACCAACTTTGATAACTTTAATAACGTAAGTTAAGTAACTAGTAGGTTCAACAGATACTTTGTGGAGAAATAGTAACGGATATACAATAAGACTAAACATTAATTTAATTACCTGGAATTGAATTGAATTCCGTGTTTATTTGGACCCACGTCGCCTCTTTCTCCTTCAATGTGTTCCCATCTGTTTTTTTTGTTTTCTATTACGTCTTTGTATTTGGTCACTAAATCTACGATTATGTCGACCTCGTACCTTGAAAAATTTTGTGTCCTCTGCCTCTTCTTTTCGTCAATATTCATCTTTAAAACAAGATAATATTTTCCCGCCTCTAATTGTACATTGACAAATGAATCACGATATTCAACGTGCGTGTTTTCGTTACCACTTTGTTTCGCAATAAACGTGTGGCAACGGCGCTGAGCGTAGAAGTCAACGAACAAACCGGCCGTCAGCTAACCCTGTTCACGAAACAGTTGTTTAATGTTGGTGCACTCCAAGTTTGATTAAACCGCCGGTTAGTTTTAACCGCGATCAGCTAACGGTTGATTTAACCGGGGTTGGTGCACTCGGGCAGTATAGTCTTTTGTCCAGCTGGTTGCGATTGCGTTGCCATCTTCCCCTAACGCGGTTTCGCTCCCTGATGAGGTCGATGAGGGGTTGGGGTAGGGATGGGACCGGAGGCTTCGCTCGAACCCGGGGAAGCGATGCCAGCCTGTAAGCGCTGGACATCGCGCCCGTGATTCGGCTAACCTGCGCGTTCACGCCCTCGATCGTGGGATCGATAAGGCGCGGTAATGAGGCGAACGTCTCGTCAATGGATGATTTGTACATGCTCCAATCTGTACGGATGATGGAGGGAGGGGGAGGAGCCGAGAGATGATCAGTCATAATGTCGATCCTTATGGGATAGTGGTCCGAGGTAAGAGCTTTTATTACACGTGGAGTGCCGTGACTGTAAAAATTTTTGGTCAGGGCGAAGTCCAGGACGTCGTCTCCCTCAGGACCGGAAGAACTGACGTGCGTCGCCGAGAACGGCGCTTCGATCGAGGCCATCGCCGTCGCTGCAAAATTACGGAGAATTGGTCCGTTAGAATTCCCATGACGACATCCGAATTGGATGCACTTGGAATTCCAGTCGCCTACATAGATGGCCGGTTTTTCCGTGACGAGCCGCTCCAGGTCAGCCTCCAGGAGCCGTTTGGATGCGGGTTGGTAAGCAGAGTAGATATGAAGGTTGCCCGTTGAATGATGAATCGAGATACCGATGCTTTCTAGTTGGCTAAGGGCATCCGAGTTCAGTGGGGAGTGTTTTATTGTGGATTTGACTGCGATGGCCACGCCACCATGAGGGGTTTTGCGGTCTCGCCGATATATTTTATAATTTGGTAGCAAAAATTTTTTGGCGTGTGTGAGATGCGTCTCCTGAAGGGCGACGACATCGTAGCTGCCAGAACTGATGAAGTGAATAAACTCTTTTGCCCTAGAGAGGATACCGTTGGCATTCCATGACACCAACGTGAGGAACCGCGGCTCGCGCTTAGTAGCCATTATCCAGGATCGCGCCAATCTCCCGTAGGATAAAAAGCTCCTTCTCGGCTAACGACGAGAATTTTGAGAGGTTATCTAAAACCGAAATCATCCAGGCGCCGAGTCCCTGGTTCGAAGTAGGGGGGGAGGGAGGGGAAGGGGGAGAGGGTTGCTGGGAAGGAGGCGAAGGGACCGACGGGCGAGAAGGCTGAGTGGTGGGGGCGGCCGCTGGGATGTTTCTCGCTTGCGCTGCCGCGCGGCGAGGGTCGGCGGGAGAAGGGGGAGGGAAGGCAAAAGGACGAGGGGCTGGGCGGGGGGAGGGTAGGGTGGGTTGCGGCCGAGAAAATGAATGGAGAGGTAGTGGGGGGAGGGGCGGCTCGGTTGGAGAACCAAGCGTTAGTGGCGGGGATGGGGGCGGGGACAAAATTTCGCGTCGCTCGGGCTGATCCTCGCGACGTGTTTATACTGGACCGCTGCCTGCGGCTCTCGAGGATGCCCTGATATGCCTGGCATCCCCGATAATTGGCAGGGTGAAATTGTTGACAATTCACGCATTGCGCCGGTACAGTGCGATCTCTCTTTGGACAGTCAATCGTGAGATGCGCCTCGAGGCATTTCACGCATCGCGCCGTATCAGCGCAGTAGTTCTTGGTGTGGCCGAAGTTCTGGCAGCGCTGGCACTGAACGATACCCTTAGGCTTAACATATGGCCTGATGTCTACGTTAGATGATCCCATCAGAATTTTCGTGTCGAGGATCTTGGCGTGATCCTCGCACTTTTCCAAAATCACGTGGAATACCGGGGTGTTTCTCCTGGGGACGGTGTTGAGCCCAGCGGCGCGTTCTTCCCTCGACGGCTTGGTTGACAATATCTGCGTCACTGTCTTGACGCCCCAACCAAGCCGGTCGAGGGCTTGCTTTAAAGATCCCGCGGTGGCATGCTCGTGAAGCGAGCGCACGGTGTATTGGGGGAGGCGGTCCTCGGGCAGCTGGTACCCCGAAAAGGCCAGTTTGCGGGACTTAAAAATATCCCGCGTCTTGCGGTATTCCGCAGCGCTGGCACACTGGATGTGCATAGCGCTGCGGCCTTTTACTTTGCAGACGGACTGCTCCTGCAATTCGTCGAGTAGGGCCTTGTATGTTGATTCCCAGTCTCGCGTGTCCCGCAAAATTAGCACGGGGATCTTGGCTGATTTAGCCGGAGGAACCACCTCCATCGCGGTCGCGGTGTCCCCAGGAGTTATCGGGGCGAATCGGTGACGTGGCTGTCAGCGACTCTTGGGATGCAATTCACATCCTTTTGAGGCTGACAGCCTTTTTGCCTTCGACGAGGGTGAAGCCCTCGTCCATCTGATGGGTCGCGGGTTTGGGTGGGGCGCCGAGTATGATCGGATTTTTCTGTGTCGCGGAATATGTTCGCAACACACCTAACGCCGCCGAAACGGCGGAAGGCAATTTTGGGCTTACCGACTGGACCGGATCGGTTGCTGTCTCGCTGTCGGCGGACTGGTGGTCCATCGGCTGCGGTGCTGGTGGAGAAGGCGTGGCCTTGGCGGGGTCGGGCTGTGGCGCCACGTCGGGAAGCGGCTTTTCCTTCTTCCCTTCTTTCTTCTTTTGTTGGGTGGCGGGCTGCTGAGTTTCCCGGGGCAGCTGTTGCGGCTTGCTCACGGCCCCAGTGGCCGATTTGGCTGATGCCCTAGGCATCGCAGTTTGGAAGGGTGATGGTGGGTGGAGGGAGAAGGGGACGAAGGTGAGGGGGGCGGCTTTCGCCGGGGGAACGGTCACTCCCGAGTCCGGGGAGTCCGTCGTCGCTGGTGAGCGCTCACAAGCAGGAGACGCAGTGCGCGGTTCGGCGGGCAGACTAACAAATATTTCGCAAATAAGAGTCAACAAGTCGAAACAATCAATCAATCAATCCAATCAATAAATGAATCAGTATCAATCGAACCAGTCTCGAATCATCAATCGAATCCGAATCGAATCAATAATCAAATCCGAATATAATAATCGCATAAATCAATCAATCCTAATCAAATGAATGAATCAATCCAATCAATCGAATCGAATCCATTGGGCCCTCTACTATTCCTCATTTATATAAATGGTATCATTTCGGTGGTAGTAGTAAAATCAGACTCTTCGCAGATGACACCGCCATATATGTCTAAGGAGATACTCAACCGAGATGGCAATCTGTCGCTGCAGGAAGATTTAAAAGCTATTTCCGCATGGTTTAAAGAATGGAGCATTGAAATAAAATACAGTAAATGTGCAGTAGTACTGTTGTGGAGAAGTAAGAGTAGAGAATTAGGTTTCGAGTACGAAATCGATTCAAGGAATATTCAAGCAGCTGAACATATAAAATATTTAGGAGTTACCATTTGAAGTGACCATTCGTTGAGAATGCACATTCATCGTGTTATAAGTGCAACTAACAGGAAACTCCTTTATAGGCAGAATAGTGCAGAATAGTACAGAGAAAGACCGCGTAGCGTGTTATTTTTCACTAATTAGAACGAAGGTGAAATATGCCTCCATTATATGGGATCCGTATGAGGAGGGCTATAAAATGAATTTAGAAAGGGTACAGCGGAGAGCAGCCAGATTCGTTAAACAAAAGTACGAACATATGGAGAGCGTCTCATCATTATTGAAGCATTTAAAATGGAGACCTCTGGAAGGCAGTAGAATGTGCTCAAGGTTAAGGCTCCTAAAGAAGTACAGATCAGAATGTCTAGCAGAAGATGTAGTGGCAGTAATTGAGGCTCCAACGTACATAGGTAGAAACGATCATGGCGATAAGATACGTGAGATCCATTGTAGGACGGAACGTTATAGAGGCTCATTCTTTCCGAGAACAATACGAGACCATAACCGGCAAGATAAATCTGCGAGTAATAACTGTTAGTTGTGCCTCGGTGCAGTGCACCCTCTGCCACCCACCAGAATGGTGAAAATCAGAAGAACATGCAGATGTAGATACGTGAGGAGCTGTGGGAGTTTTCAGTCTCCAGTGCTACAAAATTTTGGGCAAGATTTCACTATTTATTTTTCCTGACTGTGCCAGATTTGACAAAGCATTTTTCCTTACATCATTCTTAGCTTTTAACGATCTTAAATAATAATATTTATTATGTATTTCTTAAATTACCTCCAAGTTACATTGACAAGTCATACTTGCCGATGATAAACAGATTAGGGTCTTTGTTAAGATCGTGACGAGAGGGTGTGACTGATTGACATTTTAATGACACTGTAATTGTTGCAAATAGTATGACATGTTACGCTATATTAATTTATTTCGGCTATTTGTATTTTACTATAGTGATGTGTTAATAAAATTCTGAAAAATATATTTCAACATATATTTGCTGTGAAACAATTTGAAAAATATTTCAATTAATCTAAAACATAGCCTACTACCGGGTGGTTTTGGTAGCTTAAATTGCCTTCGTAAATGAATTTAAAACTAACAGGCAAATACTACACCAAATATTTAACTCTGATCCGCCGTTGGATTCCAAATTGTCAGTTATTTATTTATATTTTCTGTATTTGATAAATAAACTACTACTGCCACTCCAAGGTTTTGGGAAGTGTGTTGAGAGTTTTTTCAAATGTTAGACTTTGGTAGGAACAAGCTGTACACCCGCGAGTTCAATGATAAAATTCCACACCAAACCGCGTATTTCACGTAATTTAATATATTCTGATAACAGAAGGACCATTTTAATGTACTTATCAGTCTTTTTATATGTCAATATATTCCTACAAGTGTATCGTTGATATTTATATTAAGGTTACGATACATGATATATATCGGTACATAATATTTTTGTAATCCCAAATTTACAGCCAAGTAAAACTGCCGTTTGCGTCTTTGATGATTCGCGGTGCGTGCGTACGTGTCAATCAGTCATGATGGTAATTTCGCGGAACATGATAAACATTCAGCGAGGACTCTCGCAATTTATTATCTAATATATATGGACTCCACTTGACTCAAATAATATGTATTGACTATGTAAACGGGTTTACGCGATCGAACCCTAACGTAAGTCGTGGATTGTCTGTATGTGGTGTTTCTGTTTTTATGAATGCACCGACAATGAAGAGTTATTTAACTTGAGCCAAAGAATTTTATGAAACTGTATAATAACATTTTTTCGGAGATTAAGCATAAGTTTGAGCTTAGTCTTTGTTTCATTATATTGTCAATTTATTGAGAATCTTCATCAAATTCACTTCATAACTACATAATTACTTTCACTCATCTTGTTCTTTTCTTTATCAGAATGAAGATAAATCTCCCATAGGGATATTGAAGCGTCCTGAAAGGGACCAGCAACATGTGAGTGTTTTTCATGATGTTTCGATTTTTCTGCATTCCATTTACTCTGATGCCTGTATGCATTTTATGGTGGCAATCATAGAAGGAAGTCTTTTATTTTGAGAGAAAGTAATTTTAAAAAAATATTACTACGTTGATAGCAGCCAAGCTAGACTAGGAAATCACCCATTAGTCTTAATTTAAATTTTTTGAAACTGGAATAAAAGAATTAGTAGCGTATTGCCGTTCGAGTTGACAGCCGTTATTGTCAGCCGCATTGTTAGAACAACATTTTTCTTATTGTTAGTTTGAAACGATGAAAAAATTTACCTCCGTAAGGAAATATGCTTCAATTAAAGTAGGTTAATGAGTTAATATATTACGATAGTTTTAAGAAATTATTTTTTGGGTAATCTATGAATAGTTCAAAATGTAAAATAATGAGATAAGCCGTCGCCATACATTAAATTGTAAATTCTTTTCTCATTTGTGCCTGCAGTGTCCAGCGTTAATATCCCCAGATTCATCGCCCTTGGGGCTGCCATTCCTTTCTTCGTCTGCTTCATCGGGAGGTGGATCTGGGGATGCCTGAAGCGCCATTGCGCCGAGAGGAGGTGGTGCTTGGAAGATGGTCTGCCTGTAAGCATAATATGCCTAAAGTGGCAATTACATACTTCTCTTATCTTATAAACCCTTGTAATACGTTATTTTATGCAGTTGATAACAAAACTGTCCAATCGTCTCTGGCAAATATGAACTGCTCGTTTTCGAAAAAGAAATAACCTTTTTTGTTCAAATACCTATTCATTTATTAAGAACAAATGTCCCTTACTGCTACAAAATTTTACTTTACGTTCATATCATAGCGGATACCGGCACGGATTCCGGGGGTTGTCGATGCTGTAGTATTTAGCACACTGGCTGCTACTGGCGTGCTGCTGAAAAGGGTCGCGAGAACGAATCTTTCGAAAGTTGAATTTTTTCCAAGTCCCTCTGTTAGTGTGGTTTGAGGAGACCTCGCAAAGTCAATGTTCCGTTTTTCGGAAGGGACGTTAAGCCGTTGCCTCTCTTGGTGCTTCTCGTTAAGAGTATGCGCATGCCGGCGTGTTTAGGACAGTTCGACGTAACCGTTTCAGCGCGGGGATCATTCGGCCCGGGGATCTTTCGCCGCAGGGACATTTCGGTACATGGATCTTTCGTCGCGGGGTCTTTTCGGCGAGGGGCACAATTTCTCTGATTCCCTGAATAAACCTTGAGCAAAGTTTCTACTTTTTATATCTTGGCTACCTGTTGTTAAAAATCTTAAATTAATGCAATATTTCTTAATACTGATACTGGATGATGCATGTACATACACAACAATATATTATAAAAATAATAACGTTAGCAGGGAAGTAAATATTGGTAACAAATACAGGCGATATGGCAGTCTTTCGTAAATGTCAACAATTGTCGAATTTTAAATTGGAATTCGACGAAAATAAACAATCTCTGATAACAGTCGATTAGGGATAAAAACATTAATCCTGATTTATAAATTATGATTTATCTTAGTTTATCACATTGAAACTAATGTTATTATCCTCAAACAAAATTAGCTTTTAATTCAAAAACTATACCGAAAACGCATTACATTTACAACGTCTGCATTTTGTTTGAAGGTCACTGGTGCATAAGGAGGTTTTGAATTCGCTCAAAGTAAATTCATCGTTAAACGGTTCTTCCCTGAGTTAAATTCTCCCTGCGCCGAAAGATTCCCGCTCCGAAAGATTCCCGCGCCGAAAAATCCTTGCTCCGAAACGTCCCATTCTCAAAGACAGCACCGGATTTCCCTCCTCCCTTGTGAGTGTCTTCGGTGTGGAAGGAGATATGGCTATAATAAAGCAAGAGGTTGATTAGCCAAAAATACACAAACACGGATGCCGGAAATGTAGATCATACGAAAGGTAGATTATGTTAAATGCAACTAGGTCTTTTCATGAATGCAAAGTGGGTGTTGGGGTTGGAGTACCCCTGCCAGGTAGCCAGCAAAGCTATGAACCTGGACTGGCTTGGAAACATCATATTAAAGGGTGTGAGGACAGGTTTCTATTGGCGGCCTAGATGTTAATGCCGCTTTTGCCTCTTGGGCGGAGGATAGAAAGAGGGGCCCATACCCGAAATGGGGCGTTTAAACCTGTCCCACCGCAAGACCCTAATGGAAGAAATCTGGCGGACGATAAGCGCCGCATGTCGACTGCACTTGGTGTAGAACGCATTAGCTCTCCTTAGTAAGGTCTGCTCTAATGGTTCTACACCAGTGGTGAACTCGAGCTCCCTGACGAAGTCCCTCCATGTGACGTGGAGCATCGTTCGCAGTGCCGCGTTCTGGGAAACGCAGAGCTGGCGGATGTGGGTGGGTGCCGCCCCCGACCAGATAGGGGAGGGGTAGAGAATAATTGGCATTACGCAAGACTTGTACAGCCGCACCCTGGTTCCAAGTGCCACCTCCCTGGAGCCGAGGATGGGGCCAAGCCTGCGTACTGCTCCCAGGGCCTTTGCCTTTCACACCTGTAATATGACTTTTCCAGGTCAGGCTCCTGTCCAGCGTGACGCCGAGGTATTTGGCCTCGCTGGACCAAGGGATGGCCTGACCCAGAACAGAGAGACAAACAGGAGGTTGCTGCTGCCCGGGCCTTGCCTTGAACATAACAGCTACCATCTTCCCTGGATTAACAGCAGCCCTCCACTTACGGTACTACTCAGAGGTGGTATCTGAGAATGGGAGGGTCCCGCCTCTGAGTGGCCTTAAGCCCTCGACAGGCCCTCCAGATGGATTTGTCGGCGAAGGAGACTCCAGCCAGGTACTCCTCCCAGGCATCAATCTTGACTTCCCTAACCGCCTCCTTGACGTCTCTGTTGAGCCGGTCAAGGAGTTGCCTCAGGTCCGGCGTGCGGTGCCGCTACCACCTCCTGCGTACAGAGTTGCGGTAGGTTATCAGCCTCCGCACAGGTTCCGGCAAGCGGCGGGAGATCAGCCTTGGGGTGAATTTGGTGGAGATGGCTAACTCGGCGGCCTGCTGAACCACCGGTGAGATGGTGGTAGCCATCTTGTCCACCTGCTGACTGGTGGCCGGCTCCCCCGGGTGGGCTGGGAGAGCTCTGGCTATTTGCAGGCGGAAGGCTTCCCAGTCAGCCCTGGCGAAGTCCCTTCGCTGCAGAGGCGGTAGCCTCACCGGCATATTGCCGTACTGCAGTAGAGTCGGCAGGTAGTCCGACGACAGTTCATTCAACGTCCTGATTTCCACGGACGCCTGGGCGTCGCTTACAATGGCGATGTCAAGGACATCGCCAGAACGAACATAGATCGGCGCCACCAACGTGAGGCCTTCTGCAGTGGCAAACTGGTGGAGTCGCCTACCCCTAGGGTTCAACGTCGCGGAGTTCCAGCCACAGTGCTAGGCGTTAAAGTCCCCGATGGCAATGGTGGGTGTCCCGTCACGGGGAAAGAGGGTGCTCACATCTTCTTCCTCAAAATTGAGCCCTGGGCGGTAATAAGCCGCCACAACACGACACGACAGCCGCTATGGGGACTCCAAGGTCGAGGAGTAGCGAGAGGAGCTCGTCAACGCGGTGGCGCAGACCGTTGGCGTTCCATCCCACTACCCCCAACACGCCCTTCCTAAGCCTTGGAGCCATCGTTGGTTCGGGAGCAGGCTAACTCTTCTAGCAGGATCTGTCCCTTGGCAATAGAGAGAATTGTGGCCCATAACTACGCGTCGGCATCTGGCGAGGGTGTCGAAGGAGAGCCGGACTGAGGCGGCAAGGGGACAGGAATGTTCTCCGACACAACTCTCTCGCTGTTACGGCCGGCTGGAGTGGAGAAGGTTAAGAAGGCTGCGGTGCTGCCTTCTCCATCGCGCGCTTGGCGGAGTTGTTCTGCTGACCGAGCGGTGGCCGAGGAGGGATCGCCGGCTGGGCCCGGTCAGACAGAGATGGATCGACAACGGGGGTGCCCTGGGTGGCCCCAGACACGGCAGCGGCAAAGTTCTTGCCAGGGACCACCCTGGCAGGCCTGGACGCAACCATCGTCGGGGTCGCAACGCTCCCCTTGGTGACCTTACGCTGGAAGGATTTATTCCTCCTATTGGTTTCAAGTACCCTATCCAGGGCCATGAGGTACACAGTGCACTTCCTGAAGGTGGAGGGATGGTCACCCCCGCAGTTGCAGCACTTCCTCGGCCCATCCCGAGGCAATGCGCAGTCGTGAGAGAGGTGGGAACCGGCGCACTTATAGCACCTTGGTGCCATTTTGCAACCCGAGGAGGAGTGCCCGAACCTTTGGCAGTGGTAACAGGTCTGCGGCGCAACTCCTCCCCTGAAATATTCTATTCACACTTGGCAGTGCGACAGGTGGGTGATTCTGTGGAGGGTAGGGAGCCCAGGTGTCTTGTTGACGGTGGCAATGAATTTCCGGGTTTTCTCCGGAGGCTTGCCCTCCTCCTCCCGCTGAGCCATGTGCTTGACCGTCTGAACCGTCATGCCCAGGGCCGCCAGGCCCTCAGCAACCTTCGCCGGGCCAAAGTCCCTCGCCAGACCTTTGATAAGCAGCCTGACGGAACGGTGCTGGTCATCAGGCTGGGAGTGGTACTCCAGCTGTCTGGCGTCAAGCTCCTCCATTACGGCCTGGCGCTGCTCTGGAGTGCGAACGATGACCCGAGTCGAAACATCGCGGATGTTCAGCTCGAAGTAATCGCCGCACTTCTGCTGGAGGATCTCAATGAACGCCGAGTGGTCCTTGATGCCATAGACGTTAATGGGCATCACTCGGGGGAGGGACAGTTGCTGGGCAGCAGAGGAGGCAGCTTCAGCTGCGGCTTTCTTCTTGCCTGACCTCTTCTTCCTCCTCTTGACCTCAGGGAAGGGCGCCTGGTCCTGGGGCGGCTCATCCCGGGAGACAGTCTCCAATGGGGGAACCTTATCGGCTGATTTCTCTGCTGGTGAGAGCAGTTTCCTCTTTGGCGCAGAGGAGGTGGATGGAATAGCCTCCATTGGTTCAGGAGGACAGGGTCAGAAGAGAAAGATACTGTTGCTGAGGGCCCAGCAGCAGCCTGCGGCTGCAGGGTGACAGCCTCCGGAGAGGCAACAGTTCACTGCTTAGGGGACTCGTCCTCCGAACAAGACAGCTTCCTCTTCAAGGAAGCCGAGGTCTCAGCCTCTATGGGCTCAGCATCACCCGCCTTGGCAGAAGCAAGAACAAGAGAGATGGAATGCGTCGGCTCAGCCTGAACGGCAGTCCGGACAGGGTCCGCACTGGAAGGTTGGGCCAGCGGTGCTGGAGATGCCGAGGACAGAGAGGACTCGGGCTTCGACCCCCCTACCTTGGGAGCCTTGGCGCTGCCTTTTCCCTTGACCTTCTTCCCCTTAGACATGCCAGGTTTAGCGGCCTCAGAGGGCCCCTGAACGGAAGCCTGGGGCTGTTCGACGGCGTAGGCTACCGAATCAGACCCAGAGCTATCCCTCCGAGAGGGGCGCACGAGAAGTTCCGGAGGTTTTCAGGGCTCTCGGAATGGAGCGTGGATGTGACGAGCATGTTCTGCAGGTATTCCTGGGAAACATGCTCGATGCGGCCGTCTGGCCCCGTGAAGGCGACCAGTCCGCCGCAAGACGTGCTCCTTCGTTGGCCACGCAGCAGTAATTTTGAGGATATCACACCACTGTGCGTATCCATGCCGCCACACAACAGGTAAGGAAGTCAGAAATCCGCCAGAGGAAGGCCCTTTTCAGGGGTGGCAGAGAAAGGAACAAAAGCAGGGAAGAAGGCGAGAACACCACCAGATGGCAGAGATCGCCAATCGACCCAACCAGAGAGGAAGAAGATCCAGGCTCACCGGAAAAGGAGAAAAGGCCGGATGACGCGGAGCGAGCGAGGAATTACGTTAGCCTTCCCTCGAACAACCCACAGACCTTTTCGGAACCGACCCGCAGAGTGCGGGACAATCGGCCCTTTTCAGGGCAGCAGGAGAAGTAGAAAAGCCGGAGAGGCGAAGCGGGTGAGAAGAAGGGACTTTGTTAGCCTTCCCCCGAGTCGCGTCACAACCCCAATGGAGCGACAGACCTTTTCGGGGCAGACCTGCTAAACGCAGGACGACCGGCCCTTTTACAGGGCAGCAAGAGGAGAAGAGAGGCAAGACAAGTAGATACCCTCAGTGAGTGTGCCTCTACGCGAGCATGGTTTCGTGAATGATTATTTCGATGCGGAGAGAAAAATATTCTGGTCGATGCTATTATCATTGACTTCAGGAAGGCGGTTGATAAGGTCCCACATCGGAAAATAATAGCAAAGCACGTAAAATACTGTATCCATCCGAAAATTGTGAATTGAGTGAGAGACTTCCTCAGGAAGAGAGAACAGAGAGTGGCCATTGGTGGAATGTACTCGGCCAACGTTCAAGACGCGTCGCGTGTTCCTCAGGAAAATGCATTGGGCCCTCTACTATTCCTCATTTATATAAATGGTATTTTTTCGGTGGTAGTGGTAAAATCAGATTCATCGCAGATTACACCATCATATATGTATAAAGAGATACTCGACCGAGTTGACAATCAATCGCTGCAGGAAGATTTAATAGCCATTTCCGCATGTTGTAAGGAATGGAAAATTGAAATTGAATACAGTAAATGTGCAGTAGTATTGTTCTGGATAAGTTAGAATAGAGAAATAGGTTTCGAGTACGAAATGGATACAAGGAATATTCAAGCAGCTGAACATATAAAATATTTATGAGTAACTGTTTATCGTGACCTTTCGTGGAGCATGAACATTCACCGTGTTATAGGTGCAGATAACAGGAAACTTCTTTATAGGCGGAATAGTGCGGAATAGTACAGAGGAAGTGCTCGAAGCGTGTTATTTATCACTAATTATAACGCAGGTGAAATATGCCTCCATTATATGGAATAAATCGCTAAATCGCAGATTCTATATTTCCTTGACATCGCTTCTGATATATGCTTTAGTAGTTGATAGATTTTAGACCACCTTAGAAAAAACCATTATAATTTATATATTTTTTATTTTGGTTATATCAAACAATGTAGGCTATTTCCATGTGTCGTCATCTGTGTTGGCCGTTGTGGAAACCACACCATTTCGGGCTTGTTCATTGTTGTTCATGAACGACTAGAAACCAAACTTAGAATGTGTGCTCAAGGTAATTTCAATGTCTTTTCAACATTATTAATGAAAATCTGGTATATTTCAGAACATGGAACGTAGCCTAGCTTAGGTGATAAGTGAAATTTTAACCAAATATAAGGTTAGTTCACATTGTAATTAACGAAGGAACTGCGTCACTAAAGCCAAGAAACATAAGTTTTCTATTTCAAATGGATAGTGGTTAGTGAATCGGAATGCCGATAACCATTGACTAAGCCGTAGCTTCCATCGTGGGGCGCCGCTAATCACGAGTAGTCTGTCCTGAATATCCACACGCACCTATTTTCCACCGGCTTAATCGTGTATTCACAGCTCTCTTTCCATTTCAAGTCATCCATCAGCTGAAACATTTGCCTTCCTCTTTTACATTCTAACACACGCCTTTAATCATGCTTCCCTCCTATTCTTCTCATTTTATCAACTTCTTCTTGCGGACGTCTTCCTTAATATTCCCCATTGGTAGGAGATACTATATTCTTCTAAGAGTGGCCTTTACTTTCGCTATTCTAGTCCTAATTCCATCGGTACATTTTGTTTCTCTCGGTTTGATGCTTTCAAGGTATATCTTTGGTGTCTGAAACTGATTCGGAAGGCTTTACGTTCGAGTATTTTTCTTTCTCGATATTTGTATGAACTTGGATCTTTTGCTATCTATATGTTCCCAAGGATAATTTTTCTGTTAACTGTGTCCGTCGAAGATCGAATTCATCTTTCGAAATCTTCGACCTAAGTACAAATACAGGCTTTTAATGGATACAGAACCAGTAAATTATAGAATCTGTTCTTCCAAAACATCTTTCTTACAATTAGTTTGAAACGAAAAAAAAATTTACCTCCGTAAGGAAATAGACTTCAATCAAAGTAAGTTAATGAGTTATTACAAACGATACTTTTAAGAAATTATTTTTTTTAGATAATCTATGAATAGTTCAAAATGTAAAATAATGAGATAAGCCCTCGACATACGTTGAATGTAAATTGTTTTCTCTTTTGTGTCTGCAGTGTCTAGCGATTATATCCCCGGATTCATCGCCCTTGGGGCAGCCATTTCTTTCTTCGGCTGCTTCATCGGTTGTTGGATCTGGGGATGCCTGAATCGCCATTGCACCGAGAGGAGGTGGTGCTTGGAAGATGGTCTGCCTGTAAGAATAATATGCCTAAACTGGCAATTACATACTTCCCTTATCTTACAATCCCTTTTAATATGTTATTTTATGCAGTTGATAACAAAAATGTCCAATCGTCAAAGGCAATTATGAAATGCTTGTTTTCGAAAAAGAAATAACCTTGTTTGTTAAAATACTTATTCATTTATTAAGAAGAAATGTCTCTTACTGCTACAAAATTTTACTTTACGTTCATATCATAGCGCATACCGGTACAGATTCCGGGGTTTGTATGTGCTGTAATGTTTAGCACACTGGCTGCTACTGGCGTGCTGCTCGAAAGGGTAGCGAGAACGAATCTTGCGAAAGTAGAATTTTTCCCAAGTCTCTCTGTTAGTGTGGTTTGAGGAGACCTCGCAAATTAATGTTCCGTCCTTTGGAAGGGACGTTAAGCCGTTGCCTCCCTTGGTGCTTTTCGTTAAGAGTAGGCTCATGCCGGCGTGTATAGGACAGTTCGACGTAACCGTTTCAGCGCGGGGATCTTTCGGCCCGGGGATCTTTCGCCGTTGGGACATTTCGGTACATGGATCTTTCGTCGCGGGGTCTTTTCGGCGAGGGGCACAATTTCTCTGATTCCCTGGATAAACCTTGAGCAAAGTTTCTACTTTTTATATCTTGGCTACCTGTTGTTAAAAATCTTAAAGTAATGCAATATTTCTTAATACTGATACTGGATGATGCATGTACATACACAACAATATATTATAAAAATAATAACGTTAGGAGGGAAGTAAATATTGGTAACACATACAGGCGATATGGCAGTCTTTCGTAAACGTCGACAAATGTCGAATTTTAAATTGGAATTCGACGAAAATAAACAATCTCTGATAACAGTCGATTAGGAATAAAAACATTAATCCTGATTTATAAATTATGATTTATCTTAGTTTATCACATTGAAACTAATGTTATTATCCTCAAACAAAATTAGCTTTTAATTCAAAAACTATACCGAAAACGCATTACGTTTACAACGTCTGCATTTTGTTTGAAGGTCACTGGTGCATAAGGAGTTGTTGAATTCGCTACAACAAAAATCATCGTTAAACGAAACTTCTTTGCAGGAATGCTCATATACCTATATTACAATACTGTATGTTTAAGGGTAGGTTATTGCTCTGAGATTATGATATTTGTAATAAAAATATCTTCGGATCTTATAAAACTATCTGCATGATTTCTGATCATTTTCATAAAGACTGGTTTACCATACCAACATACCATATCATACAACGTCTGCATTTTGTGTTAAGGTCACTGGATGCATTGCTTTTCTGAATGCATAAACAGAATCTTTCTCATAAGGACTGTTTGAATTTGCTCAAAGTAAATTCATCGTTAAACGATACTTCCCTGAGTTAAATGCTCCCTGAGCTGAAAGATTCCCGCACCGAAAAATCCTTGCCCCGAAACATCCCATTCTCAAAGACAGCACCTGATTTCCCTCCTCCCATGTGAGTGTCTTCGGTGTGGAAGGAGATATGGCTATAATAAATCAAGAGGTTGAGTAGCCAAAAATACAAAAACACGGATTCCGTAAATGTAGATCATACAAAAGGTAGATTATGTGAAACGCAACTCGGTCTTTTCGTGAATGTTTTTTTCGATGCGGAGAGAAAAATATTTACGTCGATGCTATTTTCATTGACTTCAAGAAGGCGTTTGATAAGGTCCCACATCGGAAATTAATAGCAAAGCACGTAAAATACTGTATCCATCCGAAAATTGTGAATTGGGTGAGAGACTTCCTCAGGAAGAGAGAACAGATAGCGGTCATTGACGGAATGTACTCGTCCACCGTTCAAGTCGCGTCACCTGTTCCTCAGAAAAGTGTATTGGGCCCTCTACTATTCCTCATTTATATAAATGGTATTTTTTCGGTGTTAGTAGTAAAATCAGACTCTTCGCAGATGACACCGCCATATATGTCTAAGGAGATACTCAACCGAGATGGCAATCTGTCGCTGCAGGAAGATTTAAAAGCTATTTCCGCATGGTTTAAAGAATGGAGCATTGAAATAAAATACAGTAAAAGTGCAGTAGTACTGTTGTGGAGAAGTAAGAGTAGAGAATTAGGTTTCGAGTACGAAATCGATTCAAGCAGCTGAATATATAAAATATTTAGGAGTTACCATATGTCGTGACCATTCGTGGAGCATGCACATTCATCGTGTTATAGGAAACTCCTTTATAGGCAGAATAGTGCGGAATAGTACAGTGGAAGACCGCGTAGCGTGTTATTTTTCACTAATTGGAACGCAGGTGAAATATGCCTCCATTATATGGGATCCGTATGAGGGGGGCCATAAAATGAATTTAGAAAGGGTACAGCGGAGAGCAGCCAGATTCGTTAAACAAAAGTACGAACATATGGAGAGCGTCTCATCATTATTGAAGCATTTAAAATGGAGACCTCTGGAAGGCAGTAGAATGTGCTCAAGGTTAAGGCTCCTAAAGAAATTCAGATCAGAATGTCTAGCAGAAGATGTAGTGGCAGTAATTGAGGCTCCAACGTACATAGGTAGAAACGATCATGGCGATAAGATACGTGAGATCCATTGTAGGACGGAACGTTATAGAGGCTCATTCTTTCCGAGAACAATACGAGACCATAACCGGCAAGATAAATCTGCGAGTAATAACTGTTAGTTGTGCCTCGGTGCAGTGCACCCTCTGCCACCCACCAGAATGGTGAAAATCAGGAGAACATGCAGCTGTAGATAAGTTGGGGACGTGAGGTGCTGTGGGATTTTTCAGTCTCCAGTGCTACAAAGTTTGGGCAAAATTTCAATATTTATTATTTTCCAGACTGTGCCAGATTTGACAAAGCGTTTTTCTTTACATCATTCTAAGATTTTGACAACCTTAAATAATAAGAATATTTATTATGTGTTTCTTAAATTACCTCGACGTTACATTGACAAAGCATACTTGCCGATGATGAACAGATCAGGGTCTTTGCTAAAATCGTGACGAGAGGGTATGGTGGATTGACATTTTAATGGAAATGTAATTGTTGCATATAGTATGACATGTTACACTGTATTAATTTATTTCTGTTATTTGTTTTTTACTATAGTGATGTGTTAATAAAATTCTGAAAAACATATTTGTGCACACCGCGAGTTCAATGATAAAATTCCACACCAAACACCGAATTTCACATAATTAAATATCTTCTGACAACAGAAGGACCTTTTTAACGTACTTATCAGTATTTTTATGTCAATATATTCCTACAAGTGTATCGTTGATATTGATATTAAGGTTACGATACACGATACATATCGGTACATTATATTTATGTAACCTCAATTTTTACAGCCGAGGAAAACTGCCATGGTTCGCGGTGCGTGCGTACGTGTCAATCAGTCATGATGGTAATTTCGCGGAAGATGATAAAAATTCAGCGAGGACTCTCGCATGTTATGAACTCTCCAACCTCCTGGCGGTTGGCTCAATTGCATTGCCAGCGTTGCTTCAAGTGCGAGACTAGGCTGTTTACACTCGGCTCATTTTACTCTTCTTTAGCCCCTTGTTACAAAGAAGCACCAACCCCTCCCTACAAGCGGGGACGCTTGTTGCTAGGGAGGGTTTCCAGCGAATCAAGGCTGGCGATGGGTCGCTTATTGCGGTTCCACCACCTAACCTTGATATCGCCCAGCTGCTGCACCTCTTTGTGCCTCGATGCTGCTACCTTGCAGTAGAATTCCTTGGACATCCTCGGCAGGAGGACGTCCAGGGTCTCCACATTTCCGTCTAAGTGCAACCGGCTGACGCTCTCGTATCGGCAACGACCAAATATCAGCCGGAGTGCACTGTTCTGCACCAATTGCAGCCTGTAGAGGGTGGTCTTGGGCACTCCAGACCAGACCGGCACTGCGTAAGTGATGATGGGCCTCACGCAGCTCAGGTAGAGGCGTCTTTTGGTGTCAGCCGACAAGACACCCGGGCGCAGGATCGGACGAAGCCTCGCCACCGCCCCGAGTGCCTTGTGGCGGACGCGCTCAACCTGAGGCTTCCAGAGAAGCCTCCGGTCTAGCACCACTCCCAGGTATATGACTTCTGGGCTCCAGGGGATAACCCTCCCCCCCCCCCCCCATCACACATGTTAAAGAGTATTGGCCCCAGGACGGACCCTTTTGGGACACCGGCGCAGATTCGCCGCAGTCCCGATCCGACCTGGAGCCAAAACACCCTGAACGTCCTGCCCTGTAAGTACGACTCTATGAGCCGCACTAACCACGGAGGAAACTGGAGTCGATGCAACTTCAACAGGAGAGCTGGGTGCCACACGCGGTCGAAGGCCTTCGAGATGTCGATGAAAGCCCCTGCGACCGCGTGGTTCCTGTTGAAGGCGTCAGTGATAAAGTGGGCCACCCTACCCAGTTGCTGGGTAGTGGAGTGCCCCTCCCGGAAGCCAAACTGCTCGTCCGGGAGAAGAATATTCTCCCGGACGATATCCTGCAGCGGCTTCCGGACTAGAAGCTCAAAGATCTTCCCAAAGCCTGCCAGGAGAGAGATTGGCCGGATGTCCCCGGGACCAACCTCCGTCCCTGGCAACTTCGGGAGACAGATGATCTTTGCCCTCTTCCAGGCAGACGGAAAATATGGAATACCGACACAACCGTTGTAAATGGCGCCCAGGAATTCTACTGATGGGGCAGGAAGCTGTCGCAGGACGATGTTGGGGATGGCATCATCCCCGGGAGCCCTCCTCGTCTCAAGGCGACGGATCACTGCAACGATCTCGCACACCTCGAAGCGAGGGAGCTCCGCAGCATCGAGCAAGGGGCCGCGGTCAAGCGTCCCGATTTCCCGTGCGATGTCCTCTTCGACCTCGTCCGACTCTGCTGTGGCCGGGTTCGGGCAGAATACCCCTCCAGATATTCGACTATCAACCCGGCTTTCTCCTCCGGAGTCCTCGCAACGGAGTTCCCCTGGATGATCAGGGGGTCCCTCCGCTGGGCAACGCAAAGCCTCCTACAGGTTTTCCAGATGGACTGATCCTCCAGGGAAAGCGTGGAGTGATGTAGTTCCCACGCGTCCGAGCGAACGTCTTTCAACATGTCTCGGACCGTCCTGTTGAGGGAGTCCATCTGAATCCTGAGGTTCAACGTACGGTGGCGCTGCCACCTCCGCCGCACGCTGTTGTGCAGCGTGATCGTCTGCTTGACGACACGAGGCAAAGCAATGCGTATACCCCCGGCTACGACCACCTTCGGGATCGCAGCGTCCATGGCCTGCTGGACGGTGGTGGTGAGGAGGTCGACCATACGGTCTGCCTCCCCGCACGTCCTAGGCGGTGTTGGGTCGACCGGCAGCCTTTCCGCAATGAACTCGCGGAAGTGCTTCCAGTCGGCACGAGCTAGGTCCAGACACTGCGAAGGTGGTACTCGCACTGGCAAGTTCCCCAGAAGTAGCAGGGTCGGATTATGGTCAGGGGACATATTGCACACGGAATGCATGCTGAGGGACGCCCTGATGTTGTTGATGACAGCAACATCGAGGACGTCCCTCTAAGGAAGATAAGTGGGCTCGGTCGGCGCGAGCACCGTGAGCCCCTCTTCATCGGCAAGATCTTTCAGCCGCAGGCCCCTCGGATTGGGGACTCTGGAATGCCAACTGGTGTGCATTCAAGTCCCCAAGTGCGATAGAGGGGCAGCCATTCCCGACGACCTCCAAGACCTCATCCGGATCCCATGCCCTTCCCGGCGGATAATACACCGAGGAGACCCTGATCCATCCGGTACAGGTCCTGATGTCGACGGATACAGCCTCCATCGACCCGTAGTTCAGCCGCAGGCCCCTCGGATTGGGGACTCTGGAATGCCAACTGGTGTGCATTCAAGTCCCCAAGTGCGATAGAGGGGCAGCCATTCCCGACGACCTCCAAGACCTCATCCGGATCCCATGCCCTTCCCGGCGGATAATACACCGAGGAGACCCTGATCCATCCGGTACAGGTCCTGATGTCGACGGATACAGCCTCCATCGACCCGTAGTTCCGCGCCGGAAGCGGACGATGTTCTACGGATCGATGAACTAGCAGTGCCGAGCCGCCGCGCCCCGCCCCCCTGGCGGTTTGGTTGATCCTGTCTGCGCGGTTTATTGCCCATCCAGGTATCTTCCACGCATCCGCCGGGCGGAGGTGCGTCTCTTTCACGGCGGCGACGATGGCATGCTTCTCTTGTAGGAACGCCCGAAGCTCTTCCGTCTTCTCCTTGGCACCTCGGGCGTTCCATTGTACAAGGACGCTGCACCCCCTAGTCCCCATTGTTGGGGGCCGAGATGCGCTCCTTGACCAGTTCCTCCAGGAGAGAGTGGAGGAGCTGGCCGGACGTTGAGGAGATATAACTTCTCTTCGCCCCACATATCATCGCCACCGTCCGCCAGAAGTCGGGGCCCTCCACGGACCGAACCGACTCTGGCGCACTGCTCTGCGGCTTGCTGGTCTTGACCGAAGCTTCGGGGCCCATGGGAGGGACCACTTCGGCCGATGCGGTTGGCCGACTTACGACCATCCGCTTCTCTGATACGGCCTTTTCGACTGCCAGAGGGGCCGCGGCGGGGCCTTTCGGGGCCTCACTCTCCGTTGTTGCTGCCTCAGAAATCTTCGCCTGCTGGGCTTTGGCCGACCTGCGCCTCTCCTTCCGTAGGGCGGAGGCTGAGGGCTTCTTTTGTTCCGTCTCCTCCCGTCTGACAAAGGGACCTGGAGCCGGTGCGATTGCGGCGGGTTTAGGGTCCGCCTGCTTATCCGGCTCAGCACCTGGTTGCTGAGTCAGAGATGGGGAACTAGCCGAAGGTGTCGGCTTGACAGTGCCCCCAGCCACCGCGGCATAGGGACGGGAGGCGTCCACTTTTGCCGAGGGGGCAGCCTTCATTTTGAGGGTCGGTCCAGTCTTCGAAGCCTTCCCCGGCACCGACTTCCTTACCGACTTCTTCTGCCCCTCCTCATATCTTGCCAGCGCCTCCAAGAATGCCGGGCATTCCCGGTGTGAGGCAGGGTGATCGCCCTCGCAGTTTGCGCATATTGCAGGCTCAGAAAGCGGCATTGGGCAGTCGTCCCTATTGTGGGGACCGGCGCACCTGAAGCAGCGCGTGTCGCACCTGCAGGCGAGCGACACGTGGCCGAACCTCTGGCAGTTGAAACATATCAACGGCCCTCAGTTTCCTCTATACTGCTCGATCTTCACCAAGCAGTGACATAATTTTTTAATAGCCGACCCCCCCTGCTGGTAGGGGGATTGAGAATACTCCCGCAGCCTCTCTGCTGGTCGTAAGAGGCGACCAATGAGGCGAGGAGCAGACCTCGTTAAAAAACCCCCAGTTTCTGCCAAGGGCAGTGTCCAGATAGTAGGTGGGTTCACTATCTGTGCATAAAGCCACAACATCTGGCTAAGAATCCACCCGTGTGTTTGCCGTGCACGGCAGCCCGTAAGGGGGAGAGGGGATCCTGGTGGTTGAGCTCCTTGGTTCCGGAAGAGGTCGGATGCCTTGGAAGGGCCATGGAGTAATACACCTCTTAGGCCCCAGATTCACTGTAGACGGGCGGTCAGGTGCTAGCCACACCTGGCCAATCGGCTTCCGTCACGTTTCGGCGTTCCGGTGGCGAGTGCTTTGGGCTATGGAGGTCTGTGGAGGGGGGTCGAAGGTGCATGGGGTTGGAGGCCCATGTATGCTGGGTGGAGTGGGTGCTGAGAACTAACCTGAAGCAGGCAGTCTAGCTGCGAGTGCTATATCCCTTGGTTAGCCCTGGCGACCATACCGGTTTGCGGTGTGGCGTCCCAAATGTGTGGCTCCGTGGTGGGTGGGGAGACCAAGAGATGAAAAATTTTCCTTATTATGAAAGGACTACCTCCTCCCAAAAGACCCCGTCCGGAAACGGATGGGCGAGATATGGTTGTCGGCACATGCCGCAAGCATTTGATAATGAAATGTAAGAAGGAGGGAGAGAACCTCACCAAGGTATCTCCCTTCTTAATTCATAAAGTTTTGACCAATGCTGTTCCTGGGTCTATTAATGTTAAAAAGTTGCGTGACGGTACTCTGCTGATAGAAACGTCTGAAGAGAAGCAGAGCCAGAAGTTGCTGTCGATGACGAAGCTTCACGACATAGAAATCACCGTTGAGCCGCATAAGACCCTTAACACGTGCCGAGGCGTAATTTCTTATTACGACCTCTTATACGATGAAGTCAACGAGATAACGAAGGAGATGGCTTCGCAAGGGGTCATCTCCTGTCGTAGACTCACGACTAAACGTAATGGTGAGACCATCAATACCACCTCGGTGGTACTCACTTTTGCACTTCACAAACTTCCTGAAAAAGTTTTTGTTGGGTACGAGTCTTGCCCAGTCCGACCCTTCATTCCGAACCCCAAGCGTTGCTATCAATGACAAAGATTTGGCCACATTGCACCTCGGTGCAAGGGCGAATCTATCTGCCCAAAATGTGCCAAGAATAAGCACGATGGGGATTCTTGTGCCTCTCCTCCTCTTTGTGGCAATTGCGGTGGACCACATCCAGTCTACTCGCGGGATTGCCCAAAGCTGCAGGAAGAAAGGAAGATCATGGAGATCAAGGTGACGGAGAAGATCCCATATTTTGAGGCCCGGAAGAAGTATAAGGTTCTCGTAGCCCAAACATTTTCGAGGTCCTATGCGGCAACGGCAGCAACACCATCAACTCCTATTAAAACAGCCAGCATAGGAATACAGACAGAGAATCAGGGACAGCAACCAAGGGAAAAAACGGAAAAAAGTTAGAGGAATCATTAGAAAAAACAGGAAAAAATACTGCCACATCCATGGATGTGGATAAAACCATCTGTGTGATATCTTCCAAGAAGACTACTCCAAAGGAAAATGACACAGAGACAAAAGCTCATGTCCTGAGACGTGAGATAACTCCACCACAATCTCCTCCTCGTGATGCGATGGCAATGAGCGAGGAGGAGGTAGGAAGTTGAAGCTTAAGCGATAAGCTTCCCTTCCACAGAGATGGGTTTCAATCGCGAGTCTTTTACTTTTATCATATTAAATATATATTTATGTTTGCCATTCAATGGAATTTGAATGGCTATTTTAAACATCTAGAGGAGTTGAAGGTTTTAATTGCACATTTTAACCCATTCTGTATTTTCTTACAAGAAACTCATTTTAAGGTTACCGACACGCCTAAATTGAAGGGGTACAGCATCCTGCGGCTAGATGACCTTAGCGGTCGGCGAGCGCAAGGTGGTGTTGCTGCTGCTCTCAGGGAGACCCTATACACCTCCCGGGTAGACTTGCAGACACCCTTGCAGGCCCTTGCTGTGACGGTAGCTGTACCGGAGAGGGTTACATTCTGTAATGTATACCTTCCGGAATGGGCTCAGTTGAACAGGGCGAACCTTGAATACCTGATTAATCAGCTACCACGGCCATTCATGCTGCTGGGCGACTTTAATGCACACAACACACTCTGGGGGGACACGATGGCCGACAACAATGGCAGAGGTCGTCTTTTAGAAAACCTTTTTAATGATTTTAACCTGATTTTATTGAATGACTGTGAAAAAACACGTTTTAATGCTTTTAATGGGGAGTACTCCTCAATAGATTTAGTTATTTGTAGCAGCACCATTGCACCACTATTTACATTGTCTGTGCATAATGATCTTTGTGGTAGTGACCACTTCCCTCTCCTAATTCAGCAGAAGGCTAACATTTCTGTTGACTCTAACCGAGCGAGAACATGGGTTACACATAGAGCCCATTGGCCGGATTTTAAATCAAATTTTAAATTCAATGTTGACAGCAGTCGAGGGGTAATACGCAATGTCGAGGTTTTTACGGCAGCTGTACTCAATGCTGCTAGTACTAGCGTTCCAATGTCATCTGGGAAGACGCGCCACACTCCCGTACCCTGGTGAAATGAGGAATGTACGGTGGCCATTCGGAAACGCAAACGGGCATTGCGAATTTTTAATAGACACCCCACATGTACAAATCTTGCGGCGTTTCGACGACTGAGGGCGAAAGCTCGCCAGGTCATCAAAGATGCGAAAAGGTCCTCTTGGATAAAGTATGCATCCTCCATTAATCACAGGACTCCAGTTGCACAGGTTTGGAATAGGGTTAATAAATTTCGGGCAAATACCACCCTACAAGCGTGCCAGGGCTAGAAATTGGAGGCCAACTTATAACATCTTCTGCTGCCATTGGCGAAGCGTTAGGCCTCTATTACGCCAAGTACGAGCTTTCTTTCATTCGAATGAAAGAGAGAATGGAAAGAACTGTACTAAACCTTGGCAATATCAGCAGTCCAGCATCCTACAATGAACCTTTTTCATTGTGGGAGTTGAAGTCAGCAATTGGGGATGGTAAGGACTCTTGTCCTGGCTTGGACAGTATCCACAATGCCTTCCTCAAACACCTGCCCATAGATGCTGAACAGGATCTGCTGAAAACCCTCAATCAGCTTTGGGCTGAGGGGGCTTTCCCTGAATCTTGGCGGGAATCGGCAATTGTCCCTATCCCTAAACAGGGAAATGACAAGAGCCAGCCATCCAGCTATCGCCCAATCTTCTTGACCAGTTGCCTGTGCAAACTGATGGAGAGAATGGTGAACAGACGTCTAGTTTGGTGCCTTGAGAGCGGTAACCTTCTCTCAAATGTCCAGTGTGGTTTCCGACCTTGCAGGTCTACAGTGGACCACCTGGTCAGGATCGACAGCTTTTTCCAAGAGGCCTTTCTCCTACGCCAGCATGTCATAGAAGTCTTTTTTGACATAAAAAATGCGTTATGACAATACCTGGCGATAAAAGATTTTACGCACTCTTAAAGACTGGGATTTTAAAGGTAGACTACCAATTTTTATCCAAAACTTTTTAGCGGTGCGTACTTTTAGAGTTCGTTTGGGCAATCACCTATCACAGTCTTTTACCCAAGAAAATGGTGTTCCTCAGGGCTCTGTTTTAAGTGTTACGCTATTCGCAATAGCCATCAATGACGTTGTAGACTGCATTAACCCACCAGTTATAGGCTCATTGTTTGTCGATGACCTAGCTATCTTCTGTAGGTCATCGAATTTGAGGATGGCTGAAAGGCAAATTCAGCTGACCCTGAATCGGCTCCATAAATGGTCTGGCGAAACTGGCTTCCGCTTCTCCGAAGAGAAGACCAAGTGTATGCATTTCCACAGACGACGGGGATTATTTCCTGATCTCTCTCTTACACTTGGTGAAATTACCCTACCGGTGGTGCTTTCTGTACGGTTCCTTGGAATGTCACTCGACAAAAGATGGAACTGGAGAAGCCATGTTGGCATTTTAAAAGATAGGTGCTTTAAAGTTTTAAATGTTCTGCGATACTTGTGTAATTCGTCATGGGGTGCTGACCGCAAATCGATGCTTCTCTTATACAGGGCATTGGTACGATCAAAGCTCGACTATGGGTCCTTTATATATTCTGCTACACGAGTGTCGCATCTCCGCCCACTGAGTACCATTCACAACTCTGGCCTCAGGTTGGCCACTGGTGCTTTCAGGACCAGTCCAATTCCCAGCATCTACTGTGATGCTGGAGAACTGCCTCTTGAGATGCGGAAGATGATTTTAATGTGTAATTATGTCAGTAAGATTTTATCCCAAAAGACACATTCATTAATGATGCCCGGATTCAGCTCCCCGAAGTGCATCCTGCTGGTTTTAATAATGTCCCGCCATGGCAGATGTCTTATCCAAAAATTAATATGGATTTGTCTCGCTGCAACAAATCAGGCACACATCCTAACGTATATCATCTCCGTGGTGAAGCTGCACCCGCTGTGTAGTGTTTACACAGCGGAACTGTACGCTATAAAGACTGTCTTGGATAAAATAGAGTCACGAAACATGTCGTATTTGATATGTAGTGACTCTAGGAGTGCATTGCAAACAATCCTTTCCTTTGATTCCTATCATCCACCGGTCCAGTTGATTCACTCCCGTCTTGCCCTGTTAGAGGCCATGGGGAATAATATACTCTTTGTTTGGGTACCAGGGCATGTGGGAATCAAGGGGAATGAGAAGGCCGACTTCTCTGCCAAGGAAGGCCTCTGCAAGCAAGAACTAGACTCGCGGTCCACGACAGCAGAAGACCTAAAAAAATTTTTTAGGTTACTTATAGTGAAACAATGGCAGGACTCATGGCTAGGTTTGCAAAATAACAAATTGCGGGACATAAAGGCTGGTACGACTTCTTGGGCCTCCTCTGTCAGGAATAGTAGGCGGGAGGAAGTAGTGCTGACCCGATTGAGGATAGGGCACTGTGCCCTTACTCACTGTTATCTGTTCACACAGGAGAAGGAAGTACCACACTGTGACCATTGTGACTCCCGTCTCACTATAAGACATATCCTGACCGAATGTACCCACTACCAGGGTATGCGAAACAGTCTTTCGATGCAAGGCCAGCTTAACGATGTTCCTGGAGATGACCCTGTTAAGATAGACGTGGTTTTCAAGTTCCTCAGGGAAGCTAAATTGCTTCCATACATTTAAATAATTTTTAACATTACATTTTTTCTATGCACATTGCCTGTATAAAATTTTATTTTAATTTTTATCAGAATTAGTAGGGAAATATAATAACTTTTATTGTACTACTGATTTGAGTACGGTGTGAAATGACCTTGCTGTCGACACACCTTATAAAATCAACTCTACTACTACTTAATAGCCGACGCTGGAGGGGCCCGTGGAGTCCTCTCCAGGTTGGCAACATATCTCCCTATTGGGATCCGCTTCCTCCCCTCCATCGCAGTCATCTGCCGGACGCCACGGACAATAAATCCCTTTGCCTATAGACCTGCTGCGATGTCCTCAGGGGAGTAGCCCTTCCCAACATTTTTAATCAGCAGACGCGTCCCCTGGACCGTCTGCAGTAACTGAGTATGGTATTGGACCTTAGCTTCGTCCAGTACCTTCGTCGCCGCCCGGTGGTGCTCAGGCGTGTGGACGACTATTCGAGTGGAGGCCCTGTGGACCTCCAGCTCAAACTCATCGCCGCACACCTTGCTGAGTTCAGCGGCTATGGTCTTATGTGAGAGGATCCCATATACCGTGATCGGCGATACGCGGACCCTCTTTCGAGCTCCCTTGTCGGGACCTTGTCCCTCCGGAGCTATATTCTCCCCCCCCCCCCCCCCGATGCAGGGGAACGGGAAGGTTTCTGCCTCTTGGCTCTCCTTTTGGTAACTTGGGTGAACTCACCATCCTCGTCCGTGTTGACGACTGCATCAGCACCGAGAATGGGGGCGGACCGGTCTGCCAGAGAGGCAGTGGAGGGGGCAGGCGCTTGTCCCCCGGTCATTTTTCTCTTGCCGAGTACTCCGTCCGTCGAGTCCATAGACTCAACCGGAGTAACGGCGGGCTGATGGCCCTGAACAGGTCCTGAATTGCCGGCACTGGTGGCGGCGGTTGCGGGCTTCGAACGACCAGAGGGGGGGAGCAGGGTTCCCTTCCGGGACGTCGAAGCGACGGATTTGCCTTCTTTCGAGGCGTTCTCCTTGGTAGGCCTCGGTTTGGGTACTACCGCGGGTGCGGTGCTGCCTTCTCCATCGCGCGCTTGGCGGAGTTGTTCTGCTGACCGAGCGGTGGCCGAGGAGGGATCGCCGGCTGGGCCCGGTCAGACAGAGATGGATCGACAACGGGGGTGCCCTGGGTGGCCCCAGACACGGCAGCGGCAAAGTTCTTGCCAGGGACCACCCTGGCAGGCCTGGACGCAACCATCGTCGGGGTCGCAACGCTCCCCTTGGTGACCTTACGCTGGAAGGATTTATTCCTCCTATTGGTTTCAAGTACCCTATCCAGGGCCATGAGGTACACAGTGCACTTCCTGAAGGTGGAGGGATGGTCACCCCCGCAGTTGCAGCACTTCCTCGGCCCATCCCGAGGCAATGCGCAGTCGTGAGAGAGGTGGGAACCGGCGCACTTATAGCACCTTGGTGCCATTTTGCAACCCGAGGAGGAGTGCCCGAACCTTTGGCAGTGGTAACAGGTCTGCGGCGCAACTCCTCCCCTGAAATATTCTATTCACACTTGGCAGTGCGACAGGTGGGTGATTCTGTGGAGGGTAGGGAGCCCAGGTGTCTTGTTGACGGTGGCAATGAATTTCCGGGTTTTCTCCGGAGGCTTGCCCTCCTCCTCCCGCTGAGCCATGTGCTTGACCGTCTGAACCGTCATGCCCAGGGCCGCCAGGCCCTCAGCAACCTTCGCCGGGCCAAAGTCCCTCGCCAGACCTTTGATAAGCAGCCTGACGGAACGGTGCTGGTCATCAGGCTGGGAGTGGTACTCCAGCTGTCTGGCGTCAAGCTCCTCCATTACGGCCTGGCGCTGCTCTGGAGTGCGAACGATGACCCGAGTCGAAACATCGCGGATGTTCAGCTCGAAGTAATCGCCGCACTTCTGCTGGAGGATCTCAATGAACGCCGAGTGGTCCTTGATGCCATAGACGTTAATGGGCATCACTCGGGGGAGGGACAGTTGCTGGGCAGCAGAGGAGGCAGCTTCAGCTGCGGCTTTCTTCTTGCCTGACCTCTTCTTCCTCCTCTTGACCTCAGGGAAGGGCGCCTGGTCCTGGGGCGGCTCATCCCGGGAGACAGTCTCCAATGGGGGAACCTTATCGGCTGATTTCTCTGCTGGTGAGAGCAGTTTCCTCTTTGGCGCAGAGGAGGTGGATGGAATAGCCTCCATTGGTTCAGGAGGACAGGGTCAGAAGAGAAAGATACTGTTGCTGAGGGCCCAGCAGCAGCCTGCGGCTGCAGGGTGACAGCCTCCGGAGAGGCAACAGTTCACTGCTTAGGGGACTCGTCCTCCGAACAAGACAGCTTCCTCTTCAAGGAAGCCGAGGTCTCAGCCTCTATGGGCTCAGCATCACCCGCCTTGGCAGAAGCAAGAACAAGAGAGATGGAATGCGTCGGCTCAGCCTGAACGGCAGTCCGGACAGGGTCCGCACTGGAAGGTTGGGCCAGCGGTGCTGGAGATGCCGAGGACAGAGAGGACTCGGGCTTCGACCCCCCTACCTTGGGAGCCTTGGCGCTGCCTTTTCCCTTGACCTTCTTCCCCTTAGACATGCCAGGTTTAGCGGCCTCAGAGGGCCCCTGAACGGAAGCCTGGGGCTGTTCGACGGCGTAGGCTACCGAATCAGACCCAGAGCTATCCCTCCGAGAGGGGCGCACGAGAAGTTCCGGAGGTTTTCAGGGCTCTCGGAATGGAGCGTGGATGTGACGAGCATGTTCTGCAGGTATTCCTGGGAAACATGCTCGATGCGGCCGTCTGGCCCCGTGAAGGCGACCAGTCCGCCGCAAGACGTGCTCCTTCGTTGGCCACGCAGCAGTAATTTTGAGGATATCACACCACTGTGCGTATCCATGCCGCCACACAACAGGTAAGGAAGTCAGAAATCCGCCAGAGGAAGGCCCTTTTCAGGGGTGGCAGAGAAAGGAACAAAAGCAGGGAAGAAGGCGAGAACACCACCAGATGGCAGAGATCGCCAATCGACCCAACCAGAGAGGAAGAAGATCCAGGCTCACCGGAAAAGGAGAAAAGGCCGGATGACGCGGAGCGAGCGAGGAATTACGTTAGCCTTCCCTCGAACAACCCACAGACCTTTTCGGAACCGACCCGCAGAGTGCGGGACAATCGGCCCTTTTCAGGGCAGCAGGAGAAGTAGAAAAGCCGGAGAGGCGAAGCGGGTGAGAAGAAGGGACTTTGTTAGCCTTCCCCCGAGTCGCGTCACAACCCCAATGGAGCGACAGACCTTTTCGGGGCAGACCTGCTAAACGCAGGACGACCGGCCCTTTTACAGGGCAGCAAGAGGAGAAGAGAGGCAAGACAAGTAGATACCCTCAGTGAGTGTGCCTCTACGCGAGCATGGTTTCGTGAATGATTATTTCGATGCGGAGAGAAAAATATTCTGGTCGATGCTATTATCATTGACTTCAGGAAGGCGGTTGATAAGGTCCCACATCGGAAAATAATAGCAAAGCACGTAAAATACTGTATCCATCCGAAAATTGTGAATTGAGTGAGAGACTTCCTCAGGAAGAGAGAACAGAGAGTGGCCATTGGTGGAATGTACTCGGCCAACGTTCAAGACGCGTCGCGTGTTCCTCAGGAAAATGCATTGGGCCCTCTACTATTCCTCATTTATATAAATGGTATTTTTTCGGTGGTAGTGGTAAAATCAGATTCATCGCAGATTACACCATCATATATGTATAAAGAGATACTCGACCGAGTTGACAATCAATCGCTGCAGGAAGATTTAATAGCCATTTCCGCATGTTGTAAGGAATGGAAAATTGAAATTGAATACAGTAAATGTGCAGTAGTATTGTTCTGGATAAGTTAGAATAGAGAAATAGGTTTCGAGTACGAAATGGATACAAGGAATATTCAAGCAGCTGAACATATAAAATATTTATGAGTAACTGTTTATCGTGACCTTTCGTGGAGCATGAACATTCACCGTGTTATAGGTGCAGATAACAGGAAACTTCTTTATAGGCGGAATAGTGCGGAATAGTACAGAGGAAGTGCTCGAAGCGTGTTATTTATCACTAATTATAACGCAGGTGAAATATGCCTCCATTATATGGAATAAATCGCTAAATCGCAGATTCTATATTTCCTTGACATCGCTTCTGATATATGCTTTAGTAGTTGATAGATTTTAGACCACCTTAGAAAAAACCATTATAATTTATATATTTTTTATTTTGGTTATATCAAACAATGTAGGCTATTTCCATGTGTCGTCATCTGTGTTGGCCGTTGTGGAAACCACACCATTTCGGGCTTGTTCATTGTTGTTCATGAACGACTAGAAACCAAACTTAGAATGTGTGCTCAAGGTAATTTCAATGTCTTTTCAACATTATTAATGAAAATCTGGTATATTTCAGAACATGGAACGTAGCCTAGCTTAGGTGATAAGTGAAATTTGAACCAAATATAAGGTTAGTTCACATTGTAATTAACGAAGGAACTGCGTCACTAAAGCCAAGAAACATAAGTTTTCTATTTCAAATGGATAGTGGTTAGTGAATCGGAATGCCGATAACCATTGACTAAGCCGTAGCTTCCATCGTGGGGCGCCGCTAATCACGAGTAGTCTGTCCTGAATATCCACACGCACCTATTTTCCACCGGCTTAATCGTGTATTCACAGCTCTCTTTCCATTTCAAGTCATCCATCAGCTGAAACATTTGCCTTCCTCTTTTACATTCTAACACACGCCTTTAATCATGCTTCCCTCCTATTCTTCTCATTTTATCAACTTCTTCTTGCGGACGTCTTCCTTAATATTCCCCATTGGTAGGAGATACTATATTCTTCTAAGAGTGGCCTTTACTTTCGCTATTCTAGTCCTAATTCCATCGGTACATTTTGTTTCTCTCGGTTTGATGCTTTCAAGGTATATCTTTGGTGTCTGAAACTGATTCGGAAGGCTTTACGTTCGAGTATTTTTCTTTCTCGATATTTGTATGAACTTGGATCTTTTGCTATCTATATGTTCCCAAGGATAATTTTTCTGTTAACTGTGTCCGTCGAAGATCGAATTCATCTTTCGAAATCTTCGACCTAAGTACAAATACAGGCTTTTAATGGATACAGAACCAGTAAATTATAGAATCTGTTCTTCCAAAACATCTTTCTTACAATTAGTTTGAAACGAAAAAAAAATTTACCTCCGTAAGGAAATAGACTTCAATCAAAGTAAGTTAATGAGTTATTACAAACGATACTTTTAAGAAATTATTTTTTTTAGATAATCTATGAATAGTTCAAAATGTAAAATAATGAGATAAGCCCTCGACATACGTTGAATGTAAATTGTTTTCTCTTTTGTGTCTGCAGTGTCTAGCGATTATATCCCCGGATTCATCGCCCTTGGGGCAGCCATTTCTTTCTTCGGCTGCTTCATCGGTTGTTGGATCTGGGGATGCCTGAATCGCCATTGCACCGAGAGGAGGTGGTGCTTGGAAGATGGTCTGCCTGTAAGAATAATATGCCTAAACTGGCAATTACATACTTCCCTTATCTTACAATCCCTTTTAATATGTTATTTTATGCAGTTGATAACAAAAATGTCCAATCGTCAAAGGCAATTATGAAATGCTTGTTTTCGAAAAAGAAATAACCTTGTTTGTTAAAATACTTATTCATTTATTAAGAAGAAATGTCTCTTACTGCTACAAAATTTTACTTTACGTTCATATCATAGCGCATACCGGTACAGATTCCGGGGTTTGTATGTGCTGTAATGTTTAGCACACTGGCTGCTACTGGCGTGCTGCTCGAAAGGGTAGCGAGAACGAATCTTGCGAAAGTAGAATTTTTCCCAAGTCTCTCTGTTAGTGTGGTTTGAGGAGACCTCGCAAATTAATGTTCCGTCCTTTGGAAGGGACGTTAAGCCGTTGCCTCCCTTGGTGCTTTTCGTTAAGAGTAGGCTCATGCCGGCGTGTATAGGACAGTTCGACGTAACCGTTTCAGCGCGGGGATCTTTCGGCCCGGGGATCTTTCGCCGTTGGGACATTTCGGTACATGGATCTTTCGTCGCGGGGTCTTTTCGGCGAGGGGCACAATTTCTCTGATTCCCTGGATAAACCTTGAGCAAAGTTTCTACTTTTTATATCTTGGCTACCTGTTGTTAAAAATCTTAAAGTAATGCAATATTTCTTAATACTGATACTGGATGATGCATGTACATACACAACAATATATTATAAAAATAATAACGTTAGGAGGGAAGTAAATATTGGTAACACATACAGGCGATATGGCAGTCTTTCGTAAACGTCGACAAATGTCGAATTTTAAATTGGAATTCGACGAAAATAAACAATCTCTGATAACAGTCGATTAGGAATAAAAACATTAATCCTGATTTATAAATTATGATTTATCTTAGTTTATCACATTGAAACTAATGTTATTATCCTCAAACAAAATTAGCTTTTAATTCAAAAACTATACCGAAAACGCATTACGTTTACAACGTCTGCATTTTGTTTGAAGGTCACTGGTGCATAAGGAGTTGTTGAATTCGCTACAACAAAAATCATCGTTAAACGAAACTTCTTTGCAGGAATGCTCATATACCTATATTACAATACTGTATGTTTAAGGGTAGGTTATTGCTCTGAGATTATGATATTTGTAATAAAAATATCTTCGGATCTTATAAAACTATCTGCATGATTTCTGATCATTTTCATAAAGACTGGTTTACCATACCAACATACCATATCATACAACGTCTGCATTTTGTGTTAAGGTCACTGGATGCATTGCTTTTCTGAATGCATAAACAGAATCTTTCTCATAAGGACTGTTTGAATTTGCTCAAAGTAAATTCATCGTTAAACGATACTTCCCTGAGTTAAATGCTCCCTGAGCTGAAAGATTCCCGCACCGAAAAATCCTTGCCCCGAAACATCCCATTCTCAAAGACAGCACCTGATTTCCCTCCTCCCATGTGAGTGTCTTCGGTGTGGAAGGAGATATGGCTATAATAAATCAAGAGGTTGAGTAGCCAAAAATACAAAAACACGGATTCCGTAAATGTAGATCATACAAAAGGTAGATTATGTGAAACGCAACTCGGTCTTTTCGTGAATGTTTTTTTCGATGCGGAGAGAAAAATATTTACGTCGATGCTATTTTCATTGACTTCAAGAAGGCGTTTGATAAGGTCCCACATCGGAAATTAATAGCAAAGCACGTAAAATACTGTATCCATCCGAAAATTGTGAATTGGGTGAGAGACTTCCTCAGGAAGAGAGAACAGATAGCGGTCATTGACGGAATGTACTCGTCCACCGTTCAAGTCGCGTCACCTGTTCCTCAGAAAAGTGTATTGGGCCCTCTACTATTCCTCATTTATATAAATGGTATTTTTTCGGTGTTAGTAGTAAAATCAGACTCTTCGCAGATGACACCGCCATATATGTCTAAGGAGATACTCAACCGAGATGGCAATCTGTCGCTGCAGGAAGATTTAAAAGCTATTTCCGCATGGTTTAAAGAATGGAGCATTGAAATAAAATACAGTAAAAGTGCAGTAGTACTGTTGTGGAGAAGTAAGAGTAGAGAATTAGGTTTCGAGTACGAAATCGATTCAAGCAGCTGAATATATAAAATATTTAGGAGTTACCATATGTCGTGACCATTCGTGGAGCATGCACATTCATCGTGTTATAGGAAACTCCTTTATAGGCAGAATAGTGCGGAATAGTACAGTGGAAGACCGCGTAGCGTGTTATTTTTCACTAATTGGAACGCAGGTGAAATATGCCTCCATTATATGGGATCCGTATGAGGGGGGCCATAAAATGAATTTAGAAAGGGTACAGCGGAGAGCAGCCAGATTCGTTAAACAAAAGTACGAACATATGGAGAGCGTCTCATCATTATTGAAGCATTTAAAATGGAGACCTCTGGAAGGCAGTAGAATGTGCTCAAGGTTAAGGCTCCTAAAGAAATTCAGATCAGAATGTCTAGCAGAAGATGTAGTGGCAGTAATTGAGGCTCCAACGTACATAGGTAGAAACGATCATGGCGATAAGATACGTGAGATCCATTGTAGGACGGAACGTTATAGAGGCTCATTCTTTCCGAGAACAATACGAGACCATAACCGGCAAGATAAATCTGCGAGTAATAACTGTTAGTTGTGCCTCGGTGCAGTGCACCCTCTGCCACCCACCAGAATGGTGAAAATCAGGAGAACATGCAGCTGTAGATAAGTTGGGGACGTGAGGTGCTGTGGGATTTTTCAGTCTCCAGTGCTACAAAGTTTGGGCAAAATTTCAATATTTATTATTTTCCAGACTGTGCCAGATTTGACAAAGCGTTTTTCTTTACATCATTCTAAGATTTTGACAACCTTAAATAATAAGAATATTTATTATGTGTTTCTTAAATTACCTCGACGTTACATTGACAAAGCATACTTGCCGATGATGAACAGATCAGGGTCTTTGCTAAAATCGTGACGAGAGGGTATGGTGGATTGACATTTTAATGGAAATGTAATTGTTGCATATAGTATGACATGTTACACTGTATTAATTTATTTCTGTTATTTGTTTTTTACTATAGTGATGTGTTAATAAAATTCTGAAAAACATATTTGTGCACACCGCGAGTTCAATGATAAAATTCCACACCAAACACCGAATTTCACATAATTAAATATCTTCTGACAACAGAAGGACCTTTTTAACGTACTTATCAGTATTTTTATGTCAATATATTCCTACAAGTGTATCGTTGATATTGATATTAAGGTTACGATACACGATACATATCGGTACATTATATTTATGTAACCTCAATTTTTACAGCCGAGGAAAACTGCCATGGTTCGCGGTGCGTGCGTACGTGTCAATCAGTCATGATGGTAATTTCGCGGAAGATGATAAAAATTCAGCGAGGACTCTCGCATGTTATGAACTCTCCAACCTCCTGGCGGTTGGCTCAATTGCATTGCCAGCGTTGCTTCAAGTGCGAGACTAGGCTGTTTACACTCGGCTCATTTTACTCTTCTTTAGCCCCTTGTTACAAAGAAGCACCAACCCCTCCCTACAAGCGGGGACGCTTGTTGCTAGGGAGGGTTTCCAGCGAATCAAGGCTGGCGATGGGTCGCTTATTGCGGTTCCACCACCTAACCTTGATATCGCCCAGCTGCTGCACCTCTTTGTGCCTCGATGCTGCTGCCTTGCAGTAGAATTCCTTGGACATCCTCGGCAGGAGGACGTCCAGGGTCTCCACATTTCCGTCTAAGTGCAACCGGCTGACGCTCTCGTATCGGCAACGACCAAATATCAGCCGGAGTGCACTGTTCTGCACCAATTGCAGCCTGTAGAGGGTGGTCTTGGGCACTCCAGACCAGACCGGCACTGCGTAAGTGATGATGGGCCTCACGCAGCTCAGGTAGAGGCGTCTTTTGGTGTCAGCCGACAAGACACCCGGGCGCAGGATCGGACGAAGCCTCGCCACCGCCCCGAGTGCCTTGTGGCGGACGCGCTCAACCTGAGGCTTCCAGAGAAGCCTCCGGTCTAGCACCACTCCCAGGTATATGACTTCTGGGCTCCAGGGGATAACCCTCCCCCCCCCCCCCCCATCACACATGTTAAAGAGTATTGGCCCCAGGACGGACCCTTTTGGGACACCGGCGCAGATTCGCCGCAGTCCCGATCCGACCTGGAGCCAAAACACCCTGAACGTCCTGCCCTGTAAGTACGACTCTATGAGCCGCACTAACCACGGAGGAAACTGGAGTCGATGCAACTTCAACAGGAGAGCTGGGTGCCACACGCGGTCGAAGGCCTTCGAGATGTCGATGAAAGCCCCTGCGACCGCGTGGTTCCTGTTGAAGGCGTCAGTGATAAAGTGGGCCACCCTACCCAGTTGCTGGGTAGTGGAGTGCCCCTCCCGGAAGCCAAACTGCTCGTCCGGGAGAAGAATATTCTCCCGGACGATATCCTGCAGCGGCTTCCGGACTAGAAGCTCAAAGATCTTCCCAAAGCCTGCCAGGAGAGAGATTGGCCGGATGTCCCCGGGACCAACCTCCGTCCCTGGCAACTTCGGGAGACAGATGATCTTTGCCCTCTTCCAGGCAGACGGAAAATATGGAATACCGACACAACCGTTGTAAATGGCGCCCAGGAATTCTACTGATGGGGCAGGAAGCTGTCGCAGGACGATGTTGGGGATGGCATCATCCCCGGGAGCCCTCCTCGTCTCAAGGCGACGGATCACTGCAACGATCTCGCACACCTCGAAGCGAGGGAGCTCCGCAGCATCGAGCAAGGGGCCGCGGTCAAGCGTCCCGATTTCCCGTGCGATGTCCTCTTCGACCTCGTCCGACTCTGCTGTGGCCGGGTTCGGGCAGAATACCCCTCCAGATATTCGACTATCAACCCGGCTTTCTCCTCCGGAGTCCTCGCAACGGAGTTCCCCTGGATGATCAGGGGGTCCCTCCGCTGGGCAACGCAAAGCCTCCTACAGGTTTTCCAGATGGACTGATCCTCCAGGGAAAGCGTGGAGTGATGTAGTTCCCACGCGTCCGAGCGAACGTCTTTCAACATGTCTCGGACCGTCCTGTTGAGGGAGTCCATCTGAATCCTGAGGTTCAACGTACGGTGGCGCTGCCACCTCCGCCGCACGCTGTTGTGCAGCGTGATCGTCTGCTTGACGACACGAGGCAAAGCAATGCGTATACCCCCGGCTACGACCACCTTCGGGATCGCAGCGTCCATGGCCTGCTGGACGGTGGTGGTGAGGAGGTCGACCATACGGTCTGCCTCCCCGCACGTCCTAGGCGGTGTTGGGTCGACCGGCAGCCTTTCCGCAATGAACTCGCGGAAGTGCTTCCAGTCGGCACGAGCTAGGTCCAGACACTGCGAAGGTGGTACTCGCACTGGCAAGTTCCCCAGAAGTAGCAGGGTCGGATTATGGTCAGGGGACATATTGCACACGGAATGCATGCTGAGGGACGCCCTGATGTTGTTGATGACAGCAACATCGAGGACGTCCCTCTAAGGAAGATAAGTGGGCTCGGTCGGCGCGAGCACCGTGAGCCCCTCTTCATCGGCAAGATCTTTCAGCCGCAGGCCCCTCGGATTGGGGACTCTGGAATGCCAACTGGTGTGCATTCAAGTCCCCAAGTGCGATAGAGGGGCAGCCATTCCCGACGACCTCCAAGACCTCATCCGGATCCCATGCCCTTCCCGGCGGATAATACACCGAGGAGACCCTGATCCATCCGGTACAGGTCCTGATGTCGACGGATACAGCCTCCATCGACCCGTAGTTCAGCCGCAGGCCCCTCGGATTGGGGACTCTGGAATGCCAACTGGTGTGCATTCAAGTCCCCAAGTGCGATAGAGGGGCAGCCATTCCCGACGACCTCCAAGACCTCATCCGGATCCCATGCCCTTCCCGGCGGATAATACACCGAGGAGACCCTGATCCATCCGGTACAGGTCCTGATGTCGACGGATACAGCCTCCATCGACCCGTAGTTCCGCGCCGGAAGCGGACGATGTTCTACGGATCGATGAACTAGCAGTGCCGAGCCGCCGCGCCCCGCCCCCCTGGCGGTTTGGTTGATCCTGTCTGCGCGGTTTATTGCCCATCCAGGTATCTTCCACGCATCCGCCGGGCGGAGGTGCGTCTCTTTCACGGCGGCGACGATGGCATGCTTCTCTTGTAGGAACGCCCGAAGCTCTTCCGTCTTCTCCTTGGCACCTCGGGCGTTCCATTGTACAAGGACGCTGCACCCCCTAGTCCCCATTGTTGGGGGCCGAGATGCGCTCCTTGACCAGTTCCTCCAGGAGAGAGTGGAGGAGCTGGCCGGACGTTGAGGAGATATAACTTCTCTTCGCCCCACATATCATCGCCACCGTCCGCCAGAAGTCGGGGCCCTCCACGGACCGAACCGACTCTGGCGCACTGCTCTGCGGCTTGCTGGTCTTGACCGAAGCTTCGGGGCCCATGGGAGGGACCACTTCGGCCGATGCGGTTGGCCGACTTACGACCATCCGCTTCTCTGATACGGCCTTTTCGACTGCCAGAGGGGCCGCGGCGGGGCCTTTCGGGGCCTCACTCTCCGTTGTTGCTGCCTCAGAAATCTTCGCCTGCTGGGCTTTGGCCGACCTGCGCCTCTCCTTCCGTAGGGCGGAGGCTGAGGGCTTCTTTTGTTCCGTCTCCTCCCGTCTGACAAAGGGACCTGGAGCCGGTGCGATTGCGGCGGGTTTAGGGTCCGCCTGCTTATCCGGCTCAGCACCTGGTTGCTGAGTCAGAGATGGGGAACTAGCCGAAGGTGTCGGCTTGACAGTGCCCCCAGCCACCGCGGCATAGGGACGGGAGGCGTCCACTTTTGCCGAGGGGGCAGCCTTCATTTTGAGGGTCGGTCCAGTCTTCGAAGCCTTCCCCGGCACCGACTTCCTTACCGACTTCTTCTGCCCCTCCTCATATCTTGCCAGCGCCTCCAAGAATGCCGGGCATTCCCGGTGTGAGGCAGGGTGATCGCCCTCGCAGTTTGCGCATATTGCAGGCTCAGAAAGCGGCATTGGGCAGTCGTCCCTATTGTGGGGACCGGCGCACCTGAAGCAGCGCGTGTCGCACCTGCAGGCGAGCGACACGTGGCCGAACCTCTGGCAGTTGAAACATATCAACGGCCCTCAGTTTCCTCTATACTGCTCGATCTTCACCAAGCAGTGACATAATTTTTTAATAGCCGACCCCCCCTGCTGGTAGGGGGATTGAGAATACTCCCGCAGCCTCTCTGCTGGTCGTAAGAGGCGACCAATGAGGCGAGGAGCAGACCTCGTTAAAAAACCCCCAGTTTCTGCCAAGGGCAGTGTCCAGATAGTAGGTGGGTTCACTATCTGTGCATAAAGCCACAACATCTGGCTAAGAATCCACCCGTGTGTTTGCCGTGCACGGCAGCCCGTAAGGGGGAGAGGGGATCCTGGTGGTTGAGCTCCTTGGTTCCGGAAGAGGTCGGATGCCTTGGAAGGGCCATGGAGTAATACACCTCTTAGGCCCCAGATTCACTGTAGACGGGCGGTCAGGTGCTAGCCACACCTGGCCAATCGGCTTCCGTCACGTTTCGGCGTTCCGGTGGCGAGTGCTTTGGGCTATGGAGGTCTGTGGAGGGGGGTCGAAGGTGCATGGGGTTGGAGGCCCATGTATGCTGGGTGGAGTGGGTGCTGAGAACTAACCTGAAGCAGGCAGTCTAGCTGCGAGTGCTATATCCCTTGGTTAGCCCTGGCGACCATACCGGTTTGCGGTGTGGCGTCCCAAATGTGTGGCTCCGTGGTGGGTGGGGAGACCAAGAGATGAAAAATTTTCCTTATTATGAAAGGACTACCTCCTCCCAAAAGACCCCGTCCGGAAACGGATGGGCGAGATATGGTTGTCGGCACATGCCGCAAGCATTTGATAATGAAATGTAAGAAGGAGGGAGAGAACCTCACCAAGGTATCTCCCTTCTTAATTCATAAAGTTTTGACCAATGCTGTTCCTGGGTCTATTAATGTTAAAAAGTTGCGTGACGGTACTCTGCTGATAGAAACGTCTGAAGAGAAGCAGAGCCAGAAGTTGCTGTCGATGACGAAGCTTCACGACATAGAAATCACCGTTGAGCCGCATAAGACCCTTAACACGTGCCGAGGCGTAATTTCTTATTACGACCTCTTATACGATGAAGTCAACGAGATAACGAAGGAGATGGCTTCGCAAGGGGTCATCTCCTGTCGTAGACTCACGACTAAACGTAATGGTGAGACCATCAATACCACCTCGGTGGTACTCACTTTTGCACTTCACAAACTTCCTGAAAAAGTTTTTGTTGGGTACGAGTCTTGCCCAGTCCGACCCTTCATTCCGAACCCCAAGCGTTGCTATCAATGACAAAGATTTGGCCACATTGCACCTCGGTGCAAGGGCGAATCTATCTGCCCAAAATGTGCCAAGAATAAGCACGATGGGGATTCTTGTGCCTCTCCTCCTCTTTGTGGCAATTGCGGTGGACCACATCCAGTCTACTCGCGGGATTGCCCAAAGCTGCAGGAAGAAAGGAAGATCATGGAGATCAAGGTGACGGAGAAGATCCCATATTTTGAGGCCCGGAAGAAGTATAAGGTTCTCGTAGCCCAAACATTTTCGAGGTCCTATGCGGCAACGGCAGCAACACCATCAACTCCTATTAAAACAGCCAGCATAGGAATACAGACAGAGAATCAGGGACAGCAACCAAGGGAAAAAACGGAAAAAAGTTAGAGGAATCATTAGAAAAAACAGGAAAAAATACTGCCACATCCATGGATGTGGATAAAACCATCTGTGTGATATCTTCCAAGAAGACTACTCCAAAGGAAAATGACACAGAGACAAAAGCTCATGTCCTGAGACGTGAGATAACTCCACCACAATCTCCTCCTCGTGATGCGATGGCAATGAGCGAGGAGGAGATGGAGGAAGGCGAGTTGGAGGAGGACCAACTCAAAATCCTCCTCCTGAACCAGAAGAAAGGTAGGAAGTTGAAGCTTAAGCGATAAGCTTCCCTTCCACAGAGATGGGTTTCAATCGCGAGTCTTTTACTTTTATCATATTAAATATATATTTATGTTTGCCATTCAATGGAATTTGAATGGCTATTTTAAACATCTAGAGGAGTTGAAGGTTTTAATTGCACATTTTAACCCATTCTGTATTTTCTTACAAGAAACTCATTTTAAGGTTACCGACACGCCTAAATTGAAGGGGTAAAGCATCCTGCGGCTAGATGACCTTAGCGGTCGGCGAGCGCAAGGTGGTGTTGCTGCTGCTCTCTGGGAGACCCTATACACCTCCCGGGTAGACTTGCAGACACCCTTGCAGGCCCTTGCTGTGACGGTAGCTGTACCGGAGAGGGTTACATTCTGTAATGTATACCTTCCGGAATGGGCTCAGTTGAACAGGGCGAACCTTGAATACCTGATTAATCAGCTACCACGGCCATTCATGCTGCTGGGCGACTTTAATGCACACAACACACTCTGGGGGGACACGATGGGCGACCACAATGGCAGAGGTCGTCTTTTAGAAAACCTTTTTAATGATTTTAACCTGATTTTATTGAATGACTGTGAAAAAACACGTTTTAATGCTTTTAATGGGAAGTACTCCTCAATAGATTTAGTTATTTGTAGCAGCACCATTGCACCACTATTTACATTGTCTGTGCATAATGATCTTTGTGGTAGTGACCACTTCCCTCTCCTAATTCAGCAGAAGGCTAACATTTCTGTTGACTCTAACCGAGCGAGAACATGGGTTACACATAGAGCCCATTGGCCGGATTTTAAATCAAATTTTAAATTCAATGTTGACAGCAGTCGAGGGGTAATACGCAATGTCGAGGTTTTTACGGCAGCTGTACTCAATGCTGCTAGTACTAGCGTTCCAATGTCATCTGGGAAGACGCGCCACACTCCCGTACCCTGGTGAAATGAGGAATGTACGGTGGCCATTCGGAAACGCAAACGGGCATTGCGAATTTTTAATAGACACCCCACATGTACAAATCTTGCGGCGTTTCGACGACTGAGGGCGAAAGCTCGCCAGGTCATCAAAGATGCGAAAAGGTCCTCTTGGATAAAGTATGCATCCTCCATTAATCACAGGACTCCAGTTGCACAGGTTTGGAATAGGGTTAATAAATTTCGGGCAAATACCACCCTACAAGCGTGCCAGGGCTAGAAATTGGAGGCCAACTTATAACATCTTCTGCTGCCATTGGCGAAGCGTTAGGCCTCTATTACGCCAAGTACGAGCTTTCTTTCATTCGAATGAAAGAGAGAATGGAAAGAACTGTACTAAACCTTGGCAATATCAGCAGTCCAGCATCCTACAATGAACCTTTTTCATTGTGGGAGTTGAAGTCAGCAATTGGGGATGGTAAGGACTCTTGTCCTGGCTTGGACAGTATCCACAATGCCTTCCTCAAACACCTGCCCATAGATGCTGAACAGGATCTGCTGAAAACCCTCAATCAGCTTTGGGCTGAGGGGGCTTTCCCTGAATCTTGGCGGGAATCGGCAATTGTCCCTATCCCTAAACAGGGAAATGACAAGAGCCAGCCATCCAGCTATCGCCCAATCTTCTTGACCAGTTGCCTGTGCAAACTGATGGAGAGAATGGTGAACAGACGTCTAGTTTGGTGCCTTGAGAGCGGTAACCTTCTCTCAAATGTCCAGTGTGGTTTCCGACCTTGCAGGTCTACAGTGGACCACCTGGTCAGGATCGACAGCTTTTTCCAAGAGGCCTTTCTCCTACGCCAGCATGTCATAGAAGTCTTTTTTGACATAAAAAATGCGTTATGACAATACCTGGCGATAAAAGATTTTACGCACTCTTAAAGACTGGGATTTTAAAGGTAGACTACCAATTTTTATCCAAAACTTTTTAGCGGTGCGTACTTTTAGAGTTCGTTTGGGCAATCACCTATCACAGTCTTTTACCCAAGAAAATGGTGTTCCTCAGGGCTCTGTTTTAAGTGTTACGCTATTCGCAATAGCCATCAATGACGTTGTAGACTGCATTAACCCACCAGTTATAGGCTCATTGTTTGTCGATGACCTAGCTATCTTCTGTAGGTCATCGAATTTGAGGATGGCTGAAAGGCAAATTCAGCTGACCCTGAATCGGCTCCATAAATGGTCTGGCGAAACTGGCTTCCGCTTCTCCGAAGAGAAGACCAAGTGTATGCATTTCCACAGACGACGGGGATTATTTCCTGATCTCTCTCTTACACTTGGTGAAATTACCCTACCGGTGGTGCTTTCTGTACGGTTCCTTGGAATGTCACTCGACAAAAGATGGAACTGGAGAAGCCATGTTGGCATTTTAAAAGATAGGTGCTTTAAAGTTTTAAATGTTCTGCGATACTTGTGTAATTCGTCATGGGGTGCTGACCGCAAATCGATGCTTCTCTTATACAGGGCATTGGTACGATCAAAGCTCGACTATGGGTCCTTTATATATTCTGCTACACGAGTGTCGCATCTCCGCCCACTGAGTACCATTCACAACTCTGGCCTCAGGTTGGCCACTGGTGCTTTCAGGACCAGTCCAATTCCCAGCATCTACTGTGATGCTGGAGAACTGCCTCTTGAGATGCGGAAGATGATTTTAATGTGTAATTATGTCAGTAAGATTTTATCCCAAAAGACACATTCATTAATGATGCCCGGATTCAGCTCCCCGAAGTGCATCCTGCTGGTTTTAATAATGTCCCGCCATGGCAGATGTCTTATCCAAAAATTAATATGGATTTGTCTCGCTGCAACAAATCAGGCACACATCCTAACGTATATCATCTCCGTGGTGAAGCTGCACCCGCTGTGTAGTGTTTACACAGCGGAACTGTACGCTATAAAGACTGTCTTGGATAAAATAGAGTCACGAAACATGTCGTATTTGATATGTAGTGACTCTAGGAGTGCATTGCAAACAATCCTTTCCTTTGATTCCTATCATCCACCGGTCCAGTTGATTCACTCCCGTCTTGCCCTGTTAGAGGCCATGGGGAATAATATACTCTTTGTTTGGGTACCAGGGCATGTGGGAATCAAGGGGAATGAGAAGGCCGACTTCTCTGCCAAGGAAGGCCTCTGCAAGCAAGAACTAGACTCGCGGTCCACGACAGCAGAAGACCTAAAAAAATTTTTTAGGTTACTTATAGTGAAACAATGGCAGGACTCATGGCTAGGTTTGCAAAATAACAAATTGCGGGACATAAAGGCTGGTACGACTTCTTGGGCCTCCTCTGTCAGGAATAGTAGGCGGGAGGAAGTAGTGCTGACCCGATTGAGGATAGGGCACTGTGCCCTTACTCACTGTTATCTGTTCACACAGGAGAAGGAAGTACCACACTGTGACCATTGTGACTCCCGTCTCACTATAAGACATATCCTGACCGAATGTACCCACTACCAGGGTATGCGAAACAGTCTTTCGATGCAAGGCCAGCTTAACGATGTTCCTGGAGATGACCCTGTTAAGATAGACGTGGTTTTCAAGTTCCTCAGGGAAGCTAAATTGCTTCCATACATTTAAATAATTTTTAACATTACATTTTTTCTATGCACATTGCCTGTATAAAATTTTATTTTAATTTTTATCAGAATTAGTAGGGAAATATAATAACTTTTATTGTACTACTGATTTGAGTACGGTGTGAAATGACCTTGCTGTCGACACACCTTATAAAATCAACTCTACTACTACTTAATAGCCGACGCTGGAGGGGCCCGTGGAGTCCTCTCCAGGTTGGCAACATATCTCCCTATTGGGATCCGCTTCCTCCCCTCCATCGCAGTCATCTGCCGGACGCCACGGACAATAAATCCCTTTGCCTATAGACCTGCTGCGATGTCCTCAGGGGAGTAGCCCTTCCCAACATTTTTAATCAGCAGACGCGTCCCCTGGACCGTCTGCAGTAACTGAGTATGGTATTGGACCTTAGCTTCGTCCAGTACCTTCGTCGCCGCCCGGTGGTGCTCAGGCGTGTGGACGACTATTCGAGTGGAGGCCCTGTGGACCTCCAGCTCAAACTCATCGCCGCACACCTTGCTGAGTTCAGCGGCTATGGTCTTATGTGAGAGGATCCCATATACCGTGATCGGCGATACGCGGACCCTCTTTCGAGCTCCCTTGTCGGGACCTTGTCCCTCCGGAGCTATATTCTCCCCCCCCCCCCCCGATGCAGGGGAACGGGAAGGTTTCTGCCTCTTGGCTCTCCTTTTGGTAACTTGGGTGAACTCACCATCCTCGTCCGTGTTGACGACTGCATCAGCACCGAGAATGGGGGCGGACCGGTCTGCCAGAGAGGCAGTGGAGGGGGCAGGCGCTTGTCCCCCGGTCATTTTTCTCTTGCCGAGTACTCCGTCCGTCGAGTCCATAGACTCAACCGGAGTAACGGCGGGCTGATGGCCCTGAACAGGTCCTGAATTGCCGGCACTGGTGGCGGCGGTTGCGGGCTTCGAACGACCAGAGGGGGGGAGCAGGGTTCCCTTCCGGGACGTCGAAGCGACGGATTTGCCTTCTTTCGAGGCGTTCTCCTTGGTAGGCCTCGGTTTGGGTACTACCGCGGGTGCGGTGCTGCCTTCTCCATCGCGCGCTTGGCGGAGTTGTTCTGCTGACCGAGCGGTGGCCGAGGAGGGATCGCCGGCTGGGCCCGGTCAGACAGAGATGGATCGACAACGGGGGTGCCCTGGGTGGCCCCAGACACGGCAGCGGCAAAGTTCTTGCCAGGGACCACCCTGGCAGGCCTGGACGCAACCATCGTCGGGGTCGCAACGCTCCCCTTGGTGACCTTACGCTGGAAGGATTTATTCCTCCTATTGGTTTCAAGTACCCTATCCAGGGCCATGAGGTACACAGTGCACTTCCTGAAGGTGGAGGGATGGTCACCCCCGCAGTTGCAGCACTTCCTCGGCCCATCCCGAGGCAATGCGCAGTCGTGAGAGAGGTGGGAACCGGCGCACTTATAGCACCTTGGTGCCATTTTGCAACCCGAGGAGGAGTGCCCGAACCTTTGGCAGTGGTAACAGGTCTGCGGCGCAACTCCTCCCCTGAAATATTCTATTCACACTTGGCAGTGCGACAGGTGGGTGATTCTGTGGAGGGTAGGGAGCCCAGGTGTCTTGTTGACGGTGGCAATGAATTTCCGGGTTTTCTCCGGAGGCTTGCCCTCCTCCTCCCGCTGAGCCATGTGCTTGACCGTCTGAACCGTCATGCCCAGGGCCGCCAGGCCCTCAGCAACCTTCGCCGGGCCAAAGTCCCTCGCCAGACCTTTGATAAGCAGCCTGACGGAACGGTGCTGGTCATCAGGCTGGGAGTGGTACTCCAGCTGTCTGGCGTCAAGCTCCTCCATTACGGCCTGGCGCTGCTCTGGAGTGCGAACGATGACCCGAGTCGAAACATCGCGGATGTTCAGCTCGAAGTAATCGCCGCACTTCTGCTGGAGGATCTCAATGAACGCCGAGTGGTCCTTGATGCCATAGACGTTAATGGGCATCACTCGGGGGAGGGACAGTTGCTGGGCAGCAGAGGAGGCAGCTTCAGCTGCGGCTTTCTTCTTGCCTGACCTCTTCTTCCTCCTCTTGACCTCAGGGAAGGGCGCCTGGTCCTGGGGCGGCTCATCCCGGGAGACAGTCTCCAATGGGGGAACCTTATCGGCTGATTTCTCTGCTGGTGAGAGCAGTTTCCTCTTTGGCGCAGAGGAGGTGGATGGAATAGCCTCCATTGGTTCAGGAGGACAGGGTCAGAAGAGAAAGATACTGTTGCTGAGGGCCCAGCAGCAGCCTGCGGCTGCAGGGTGACAGCCTCCGGAGAGGCAACAGTTCACTGCTTAGGGGACTCGTCCTCCGAACAAGACAGCTTCCTCTTCAAGGAAGCCGAGGTCTCAGCCTCTATGGGCTCAGCATCACCCGCCTTGGCAGAAGCAAGAACAAGAGAGATGGAATGCGTCGGCTCAGCCTGAACGGCAGTCCGGACAGGGTCCGCACTGGAAGGTTGGGCCAGCGGTGCTGGAGATGCCGAGGACAGAGAGGACTCGGGCTTCGACCCCCCTACCTTGGGAGCCTTGGCGCTGCCTTTTCCCTTGACCTTCTTCCCCTTAGACATGCCAGGTTTAGCGGCCTCAGAGGGCCCCTGAACGGAAGCCTGGGGCTGTTCGACGGCGTAGGCTACCGAATCAGACCCAGAGCTATCCCTCCGAGAGGGGCGCACGAGAAGTTCCGGAGGTTTTCAGGGCTCTCGGAATGGAGCGTGGATGTGACGAGCATGTTCTGCAGGTATTCCTGGGAAACATGCTCGATGCGGCCGTCTGGCCCCGTGAAGGCGACCAGTCCGCCGCAAGACGTGCTCCTTCGTTGGCCACGCAGCAGTAATTTTGAGGATATCACACCACTGTGCGTATCCATGCCGCCACACAACAGGTAAGGAAGTCAGAAATCCGCCAGAGGAAGGCCCTTTTCAGGGGTGGCAGAGAAAGGAACAAAAGCAGGGAAGAAGGCGAGAACACCACCAGATGGCAGAGATCGCCAATCGACCCAACCAGAGAGGAAGAAGATCCAGGCTCACCGGAAAAGGAGAAAAGGCCGGATGACGCGGAGCGAGCGAGGAATTACGTTAGCCTTCCCTCGAACAACCCACAGACCTTTTCGGAACCGACCCGCAGAGTGCGGGACAATCGGCCCTTTTCAGGGCAGCAGGAGAAGTAGAAAAGCCGGAGAGGCGAAGCGGGTGAGAAGAAGGGACTTTGTTAGCCTTCCCCCGAGTCGCGTCACAACCCCAATGGAGCGACAGACCTTTTCGGGGCAGACCTGCTAAACGCAGGACGACCGGCCCTTTTACAGGGCAGCAAGAGGAGAAGAGAGGCAAGACAAGTAGATACCCTCAGTGAGTGTGCCTCTACGCGAGCATGGTTTCGTGAATGATTATTTCGATGCGGAGAGAAAAATATTCTGGTCGATGCTATTATCATTGACTTCAGGAAGGCGGTTGATAAGGTCCCACATCGGAAAATAATAGCAAAGCACGTAAAATACTGTATCCATCCGAAAATTGTGAATTGAGTGAGAGACTTCCTCAGGAAGAGAGAACAGAGAGTGGCCATTGGTGGAATGTACTCGGCCAACGTTCAAGACGCGTCGCGTGTTCCTCAGGAAAATGCATTGGGCCCTCTACTATTCCTCATTTATATAAATGGTATTTTTTCGGTGGTAGTGGTAAAATCAGATTCATCGCAGATTACACCATCATATATGTATAAAGAGATACTCGACCGAGTTGACAATCAATCGCTGCAGGAAGATTTAATAGCCATTTCCGCATGTTGTAAGGAATGGAAAATTGAAATTGAATACAGTAAATGTGCAGTAGTATTGTTCTGGATAAGTTAGAATAGAGAAATAGGTTTCGAGTACGAAATGGATACAAGGAATATTCAAGCAGCTGAACATATAAAATATTTATGAGTAACTGTTTATCGTGACCTTTCGTGGAGCATGAACATTCACCGTGTTATAGGTGCAGATAACAGGAAACTTCTTTATAGGCGGAATAGTGCGGAATAGTACAGAGGAAGTGCTCGAAGCGTGTTATTTATCACTAATTATAACGCAGGTGAAATATGCCTCCATTATATGGAATAAATCGCTAAATCGCAGATTCTATATTTCCTTGACATCGCTTCTGATATATGCTTTAGTAGTTGATAGATTTTAGACCACCTTAGAAAAAACCATTATAATTTATATATTTTTTATTTTGGTTATATCAAACAATGTAGGCTATTTCCATGTGTCGTCATCTGTGTTGGCCGTTGTGGAAACCACACCATTTCGGGCTTGTTCATTGTTGTTCATGAACGACTAGAAACCAAACTTAGAATGTGTGCTCAAGGTAATTTCAATGTCTTTTCAACATTATTAATGAAAATCTGGTATATTTCAGAACATGGAACGTAGCCTAGCTTAGGTGATAAGTGAAATTTTAACCAAATATAAGGTTAGTTCACATTGTAATTAACGAAGGAACTGCGTCACTAAAGCCAAGAAACATAAGTTTTCTATTTCAAATGGATAGTGGTTAGTGAATCGGAATGCCGATAACCATTGACTAAGCCGTAGCTTCCATCGTGGGGCGCCGCTAATCACGAGTAGTCTGTCCTGAATATCCACACGCACCTATTTTCCACCGGCTTAATCGTGTATTCACAGCTCTCTTTCCATTTCAAGTCATCCATCAGCTGAAACATTTGCCTTCCTCTTTTACATTCTAACACACGCCTTTAATCATGCTTCCCTCCTATTCTTCTCATTTTATCAACTTCTTCTTGCGGACGTCTTCCTTAATATTCCCCATTGGTAGGAGATACTATATTCTTCTAAGAGTGGCCTTTACTTTCGCTATTCTAGTCCTAATTCCATCGGTACATTTTGTTTCTCTCGGTTTGATGCTTTCAAGGTATATCTTTGGTGTCTGAAACTGATTCGGAAGGCTTTACGTTCGAGTATTTTTCTTTCTCGATATTTGTATGAACTTGGATCTTTTGCTATCTATATGTTCCCAAGGATAATTTTTCTGTTAACTGTGTCCGTCGAAGATCGAATTCATCTTTCGAAATCTTCGACCTAAGTACAAATACAGGCTTTTAATGGATACAGAACCAGTAAATTATAGAATCTGTTCTTCCAAAACATCTTTCTTACAATTAGTTTGAAACGAAAAAAAAATTTACCTCCGTAAGGAAATAGACTTCAATCAAAGTAAGTTAATGAGTTATTACAAACGATACTTTTAAGAAATTATTTTTTTTAGATAATCTATGAATAGTTCAAAATGTAAAATAATGAGATAAGCCCTCGACATACGTTGAATGTAAATTGTTTTCTCTTTTGTGTCTGCAGTGTCTAGCGATTATATCCCCGGATTCATCGCCCTTGGGGCAGCCATTTCTTTCTTCGGCTGCTTCATCGGTTGTTGGATCTGGGGATGCCTGAATCGCCATTGCACCGAGAGGAGGTGGTGCTTGGAAGATGGTCTGCCTGTAAGAATAATATGCCTAAACTGGCAATTACATACTTCCCTTATCTTACAATCCCTTTTAATATGTTATTTTATGCAGTTGATAACAAAAATGTCCAATCGTCAAAGGCAATTATGAAATGCTTGTTTTCGAAAAAGAAATAACCTTGTTTGTTAAAATACTTATTCATTTATTAAGAAGAAATGTCTCTTACTGCTACAAAATTTTACTTTACGTTCATATCATAGCGCATACCGGTACAGATTCCGGGGTTTGTATGTGCTGTAATGTTTAGCACACTGGCTGCTACTGGCGTGCTGCTCGAAAGGGTAGCGAGAACGAATCTTGCGAAAGTAGAATTTTTCCCAAGTCTCTCTGTTAGTGTGGTTTGAGGAGACCTCGCAAATTAATGTTCCGTCCTTTGGAAGGGACGTTAAGCCGTTGCCTCCCTTGGTGCTTTTCGTTAAGAGTAGGCTCATGCCGGCGTGTATAGGACAGTTCGACGTAACCGTTTCAGCGCGGGGATCTTTCGGCCCGGGGATCTTTCGCCGTTGGGACATTTCGGTACATGGATCTTTCGTCGCGGGGTCTTTTCGGCGAGGGGCACAATTTCTCTGATTCCCTGGATAAACCTTGAGCAAAGTTTCTACTTTTTATATCTTGGCTACCTGTTGTTAAAAATCTTAAAGTAATGCAATATTTCTTAATACTGATACTGGATGATGCATGTACATACACAACAATATATTATAAAAATAATAACGTTAGGAGGGAAGTAAATATTGGTAACACATACAGGCGATATGGCAGTCTTTCGTAAACGTCGACAAATGTCGAATTTTAAATTGGAATTCGACGAAAATAAACAATCTCTGATAACAGTCGATTAGGAATAAAAACATTAATCCTGATTTATAAATTATGATTTATCTTAGTTTATCACATTGAAACTAATGTTATTATCCTCAAACAAAATTAGCTTTTAATTCAAAAACTATACCGAAAACGCATTACGTTTACAACGTCTGCATTTTGTTTGAAGGTCACTGGTGCATAAGGAGTTGTTGAATTCGCTACAACAAAAATCATCGTTAAACGAAACTTCTTTGCAGGAATGCTCATATACCTATATAACAATACTGTATGTTTAAGGGTAGGTTATTGCTCTGAGATTATGATATTTGTAATAAAAATATCTTCGGATCTTATAAAACTATCTGCATGATTTCTGATCATTTTCATAAAGACTGGTTTACCATACCAACATACCATATCATACAACGTCTGCATTTTGTGTTAAGGTCACTGGATGCATTGCTTTTCTGAATGCATAAACAGAATCTTTCTCATAAGGACTGTTTGAATTTGCTCAAAGTAAATTCATCGTTAAACGATACTTCCCTGAGTTAAATGCTCCCTGAGCTGAAAGATTCCCGCACCGAAAAATCCTTGCCCCGAAACATCCCATTCTCAAAGACAGCACCTGATTTCCCTCCTCCCATGTGAGTGTCTTCGGTGTGGAAGGAGATATGGCTATAATAAATCAAGAGGTTGAGTAGCCAAAAATACAAAAACACGGATTCCGTAAATGTAGATCATACAAAAGGTAGATTATGTGAAACGCAACTCGGTCTTTTCGTGAATGTTTTTTTCGATGCGGAGAGAAAAATATTTACGTCGATGCTATTTTCATTGACTTCAAGAAGGCGTTTGATAAGGTCCCACATCGGAAATTAATAGCAAAGCACGTAAAATACTGTATCCATCCGAAAATTGTGAATTGGGTGAGAGACTTCCTCAGGAAGAGAGAACAGATAGCGGTCATTGACGGAATGTACTCGTCCACCGTTCAAGTCGCGTCACCTGTTCCTCAGAAAAGTGTATTGGGCCCTCTACTATTCCTCATTTATATAATTGGTATTTTTTCGGTGGTAGTAGTAAAATCAGACTCTTCGCAGATTATACCGTCATATATGGATAAAGATATACTCGACTGATTTACAATCACTCGCTATAGGAAGATTTAAAAGCCATTTCCGCATTGTGTAATGAATGGTAAATTGAAAATAAATACAGTAAATATGCAGTAGTATTATTGTGGATAAGTAAGAATAGATTTGGAAGCCGTTATTTTCAGCCGCAATGTTAGAATGGACAGATGAAGGCAGTCAATCATACGTTTCACCCCTTTAATCAAATAAGAGATAAATGGTCAGTATTTTGATACAGATGTTATTCTTAGCATGGCTGACACACGACAAAGCGAACAATCAGAAAGCAGTTATATATTGAAGCACTTTCATAATTGTCCAAAGTAAGGGTGTGCAGAATTGTCTAACTTCAATATATGCAGATTTAGTCTTCCCAGAGTTGGTTAATATATCCTAATTCCCATTTCAGCTATTCAATTACGATATTTATTATTTATCCTATACCAACTGTGCAACTTGCCGCAATTTACCATTTATGCGTAATTTTCACAACAAATTGACCAGAATTTATGGTGATTATTATAATATGGCAATAAACACAATCAAAATCTATTTGGTTATTGTATACTACGGCGAAATAGATATGGATTAAGAGAATACACATAAGCCGCGGGGAATATTCTATCAATTTATCCAATACCTAGTATTCTATCCAACCCAGTCAATAATAGATATTTACGGACTAACAAATAAGTAAATTTATGTCTCCCCACTTTATCCTGGAGAAAGTTACACATTGTATCAGTGGCGACAGAAATACGACAAAATTGTTCGATAAAATCACAAATTAATTTTAGTGCCTTCACTCATATCGTGTAAATATGAACAAATCTGAATATTTTTACAATAACAACTTCCACATCAACTGGAAGAACATCAGACGCATTTTAATGCAAATGTGTGTCATCCCCACCAATGTTCTACTACTGTTGTCCGATGATTTCCGAAAAAGATTCTTAGAAACTGTACGTTTTGCATCTTTAAATCTAGTATTGGTATTATCAGCTTACATGCCAACAATCTTATCAACAAGTCTGCTGCGGCTTAGAACAGTGAAAATGTTATCATTCAATTGGTTAACTGTCTTACCTTGCAGGACTTCAAGTTCAAGAACTTTCACATTGACTTCAGTATTTTATGTGGTTAGATTAATCTATCATAATGGTGAAACACGAAGTTTCACCCAATTCCTGTTGCAACCTCTTTTGAGTTTCTGGACTAATAACGTTTTTCACAATTGCTTCGCTTTTTGTTCGTGATGACGAAAATTTACCTTCAAACAATATGGAAATTATCTTAGAGGTGCAATCTAAAGATTATTGTTTTAGGTGTGATACCTCTTCCTTTGCCACAAGCTCCATTATAACAGAACAATCTTCTGTAAGAAATTTCTTCATTGAAGCAATGGAATCTACAGAGCTGACAGCTAACTGATGTTTCTTTGATTGCATATGTTGTCTGATGTCAGATTTCACAAAATCAGCAACGTTTATCTCACTATTGCATTGGGTGCAAAATGTTACGTATGGATTGTAAGGCTTCTTAAAAAAGGATCTTGCTTTTGCGAAGCCTCTTTAAATGTACACTTTATTTCCTTGACATTTGCACTCATTTTTACACTAAAATAAAATTCTATAATCAGACAATTTTAACACTTCGAATAACTCAGAACTACAGGCAAAGTAACAATAATATTGAAATGTTCGCCGTCGTTATCACCTTGTCTTGCGGTCAACTTTGTCTTGTTGCCACAATTGCGCAGGTTATTATATTAGTGCACGCAGCGCGGTGTTCGCGGGATTTACGACTGTAAAAAGACTAGAAACTTGGCTTGCAATCGTCGCTCCACGCCACCCGCGCCGTACACCATACTTATTTACTATACATACTACGTACTTAGCTATACGGGATAGTATGCGAACGTTTTCTTGAGTGATGTTTCTTGAGTCTGTGGCTCTCAATCTTTTGAGGTTTCTATAATTATATTTTTATTGTAATACCTACTATCCTGCTTCATTCAATAACTATTTCCAAAAATAAGGGAATTTTGGCACATGTCTATGGTTTTTGGGGACAAAGGGAGAGAATCATGAAATCAGGTCTCCCGAAAAATTCGGGACGTATAATCAGCGTACATATAGCACCTCTTTCTTTTGTTTTTGTTTTCAGTTAATGTAATAATAATAATGAAATACTGCCATTGCCGCCCGTGTTTATTGTTGAAGGCCTAGCAACGATGTTGGTTGTATTAGCGGTTTATTTAGGCCTTCAGAAAGTGAAATAAGAAACGACCGCTGTTTATTACCATTCCAATTTGGATTTAAACTGCACCAAATCACATACGCGGCAACACCAGAGACTGTTCCTCAAGTACGCAAATGGACAGCGGTTTGATTTCGTTTGCACATGTACCCATGAACAAGTTGATCTAATGAGTCTACCCCTCCCTTAGTTTGATAGTAGTGATGAATTATCTCTGGTTTATTATTGTCAGTGATTGCTGGTGAATGGTGCATTGTTGACAAAATTATTACCCTTTTTTTGGCCACAAATAAAACCAAAGTGGTATATTTAGTAAATTCTAAAAGTGAATAACCCTCTTATAGTGCTTTGTTCGGAATAAATTGTGATGGGATGAATTTCTTATTTTTTCTGACATTTCCTACCAATGTTAGCCCATTTAAAAGAAGTTTTTTTTGCTAATTCAAGATCCGTGAAATAATTATCGAAGGTGATATTGCGATTAGATCTACTGAAAATTTCTGTCAGTGACTAAAAAACCGATGATCCCAAATTATATGCCCTATTTTATCATTTACCTAAATACGGGATTCCATACAATGGATAAAACTTTTGGAGTCACAAAGCCACCAAATTTTCATACCATATTTGTCAGGATTCGAAGGTTCTTTTGATATTCATCCAGTATATAAAATGAAAGCGAATATATGTATATTATATTAAAATGTAGGGAAAGAGGGAAGGAGATAGAAATTGCATGGAGACTCCAAGGCTCACGTTGCCCATTAGCATAAATTATAGAGTTATTATTCTTTTTCTAGAATTCAGAATTTCAAAAAACATACACATTGTCGCACATAATAGAGTATGACAAAATAATAGAAGTATAAATTTTGTAGTAATGTACTTCCTAATTTCGAGGAGAAAATAGATAAAGACTAACATAGTGAGCCTGGAATGCTCACCTTGCCCGGAAAAGGGTTAAAAAGTACCGAAAACTAGTACAATAAATTAATAACTGAACCCCTACTTAAGTCTGAGACTCTCTGAATATGGTGTATCAAGCACTTGCAGAATGCACCAACAACTCATGCACTAAATAAAGTACATATTAAGAAATTATGTGACTCAGCACTTGGGCAAAAGAAATATTTTATGGACCTGAAGATATCTTTTTCTGAGATTGTGAATAAGTTTGCAGCTTTGTCTTTTATGTTACATTATATTGTAATTTTTTTGAAAAACTTCATTTCATGACTACATATTGATTTTAAGTTCTCCTGTTCTTTTCTTATTCAGGCTGGAGTGCCAGGCCAAACGGCTGAAAAACATGTGAGTGTCTTTAATGAAGTACTGCTTTCATAATGAAGTTTCTGAATTAAATTTATTCTGATGCCTGTGCTAATCATAGAAGAAAATCCTTTTTCTCCCAAACATTTTTATGTATAAAATCACTGGCACTTCCCATTAATTGATAATTTTAACTTTTCGTTTTTGACTGCTACCTCCCTCCCCTCCACCTTCATCTTCCAATGTCCCGGTTTGGCTCTTTTAAGTGAAACTATTAAAATATGTATGTATATATATTATAAAAGATGTCCCACTCTGATACCGTGATTATATGGTAAGCCTATATATAGTTAATAATAAAACAATAAATACATAATTATAAAGTCAACAATAAAAAATTAGTTCTCCCATTACAAGATTTAAAATGTAAATAAAAATTAGCTGCTGAATTTTGATTTACATTTTTTATAATGTTTAGATGCCTCTACTAGTTTCCTTACTTTACCATATTTTTTCCCAGGTACGCTTTATTGATGAATGCACCACAGGACTCACGGCGCTGAAATTAATTAATCCCATTTTTATTGAAATATCTAATGCATTAAATTTTCTGCTCAGATTAGGGTCGAGTCAGCTACTAGAAAATTTAATGAGAATCAAAGATAGATAAATACTTCAATATCAGTAGGATCTCAAGAAAATGTTCAGGTTCAATCTTTGTTGAATTAATTTCAAAATGTTGTTAGAATTAACAGGAAAGTGTATTTTGCAATATTGGGAAACACAAAAATACAATCAGTCAGAACTTACATTTTTTGCTACTCAGGTTACAGTTGCCTTTTTTAAAATGTGATTTATCTTGACTTAATTGAGAACATACCTATATGAAAAACCCTATGTTGGAAGATACACCAAAACTCTAAGTTCATGGGCCCACAAAAATACGAATTCGAAATAAACGAACTATTAAATAATCGAAATTTCTTTTGATCCGCTATTTGGACAGTAAAATCGCAATATAGTCTTATCTATCCGTTCTGCTACAAAACTATTGAACTTACAAGTTAGTACACACGGCGAATTCATGAACAGAGCTGAGGTGACCACTTAAATTTTCCCAGTGCATATTTCATGTTATTCTTTTACGCCACGTTTGGAATAAAAGAGTTTCAAACGCGCGTACTCAGCTAAAGATTACGAAAATGCATGCTAAAAAGATTGGGAAAACGATTGTATAAATCAGGGATGGGGAACCTTATTTCATTGGAAGGCCAAACGGAGACTTCATCAGGCCACACATAGCATACATTCACATTTATGAAAATTAAAATAATAAAGAGGCAAACACAATCTAATGGCTTTTTAATTTAACGAATACAGATTTCAGTTCTTCATATTTGCTAATATTTTTAAAAACTTTGAAGACTCAATATAATGACTTTTTAATCTAATGGAAAAAATAAAAACATTTCATATTTGCTAATATATTAATAAACTTTAATGTAGTTAAAACAAATTAAGGACATGTAAAGAAAATGTTGCATTCAATCACATTCATCATAATAAGAACGCAAACACAATTTAATGACTTTTTCGTGAATGTTTGTTGTGAGCTAAGAACTTGATATTTGGTTTAGCATTATTGTCTGTAGCTTCAATTGGTCTTCTAGGTGAGTTTTTGTCATCTGTGATCTCAGACACGTCTTGATTTGAGCCATATGTGAAAATAGGTTGTGCCAAAATAAGAGAGTAAATGACGAGCATAATGACGCAGTCGTGGGTATTCAACTGCATTCTTCCATATTTCAATGGGATCCTTCTTACTGTCGAATACAGGCTTCAGAATGTTATATTCTGAGAGCTCAATCAACTCCATCTGCAAATCCTCAGGTGCATTCGAGGCATCAATCAGATGTTGCTGAAAAGCTAACCCCAGTGTGGCATCATGTTTCTCAAAATCATTGAAACTGTTATTGTATTTTTTATCAAGGAGTCTAAAACACCTATATATTCATTCATATTCCAATTTTCAAGTTTTTATTCATATCTTGTTGATCAATTATCTTTGCCAGTTCAGGAAAATGCTAGGCTGAAACAACTGATCTGATAAGGCCAATTTAAAAAAATCAACTTCCAAAATGTCTGAATTTGCTGCAACATTTCATATATGGATTTAGTTTTACCTTGTAGAGAAGTATGCAAATGATTTTTGTTGACATTAAATCACACGAAAATGCAATATTTCTGCAGAAATCTTTTTTCAAAATTTCACAAGGTTCATTCTGTTCTTTGAAAAAGTTCGTTACTTGTTTTCGCAAAGCTAAAAGATTTTATAGTACTTGAACTTATGACAACCAGCTCCCTTAATGGTTTGGAAAATCTACACTAAATGTTTCATCATCATAATGAAGTACTGGCGATGCCGTGAAGCATTTGCTCGAATGTAGTTCACAATACCAATAACTATACGTAATGCGTCATTTAAAACAAGATTTGGCGCAAAGATTTTGTTGATGCAAAATACATATCTTTTGTTTGTTCTTTCTGTAGCTTTCATGCTAAAATCATATATGAGTTTGAGTATGTTTAGACAAGTATGCAAAAGGCCGCACTGAGTATCACAAAAGGCCGCCGGTTCCCCACCCCTGGTATAGATAATAGATAGGAACCGTGAAGTATTAATTCTCTTCAATTTCGTTAAAACTTCCCATGCCATCGGTATGGCCAAAATTAATTGATTAATTAATTAGTTTTTTATTAGTTCTAGACAATTTCATGCATCGCATTGTAATTTTATTTCCTTCCATATTACACAGCTGTAATAAAATAATGTTCTTTCAAATTAACGTGGTCATATTTGTTATGACAGGTGATGATTTTGCAATTATGTACTTGCGAATTCTTTTCTGCAATACGTACTCAACGCATTCTCCCTTTGGGACTGCTGGAGATGGGATTTAAATCCATGAATTGCATCATGCAGGCAGGATAGAGGGGTAGGGGTCAACCTGCGCGCAGCGCGCCGAGTTTAAGGGAATGGCAAATTAAAAGGCAAACATAAGCAAGACGTATTTTATATACGATCTCTTAGAATCGTAAGAAACGCTCTTAACCCTTCAGCGTCGTCCTGCGTACTGCTTTTAAAGGACGAATTCTCATGAAGTTGATGTAAGGAGATACCATCCTTTCTTCAAGGGGTGACAATTTCTTAACACCCTCTGGAACATTAGAAAATTTTAAACCATTCCTTGTAGCCAATTTGGGTAATTTACCATTTCAGACATGGCTATAACATGTTCTACAAATAAATTCAGAGTCCACATTTAACGTTTGCTGGTATAAATCAGTTGTAAAAATTTCTTTCCTTGTAAGTTTCATTTTATCTCAAAAGTCTCATAGAATCACTGTGTCTCATTTTATCTTCTTCTTTATCTTCTTTTTTTATTTCTATCTTTTCCAATGTCATAGTGCCCATTGCTTCTCTTTCTACCTCTCATTTACACCATATATTCCTTATTTTCTATTTATTTGGTTGGCAGATTTATTTTTAGTTTTCATTTCAGAGTTGGAACTTTTGTACGGATATAAATAACAAAGAAAAATACATCAAACGATGGTAAGACAATAAGAAGAAGTCCAAGCCCAAAGGTCACCAGCAAATAAGATTAATAAATAAGACGAGGCGGGAACAAACCAATGCTACAATAAAAACAACCAACGTCCAATGGTGGCATGTATCGGCAAAGATAACAACAATTAACAAAAAAAGAACAAAAACCACCAATAAAAACGGCGGTTGATATCAGCAAAGAACAGCAAAACCTAGAGAGCACGAACAAAAAATCAAACACTAGCAAAAACTAGCCGACATCGAAAGGTGAAAGACATCGGCACAAAAATAACAAAGACCATCAATAAAAACGGCTGTTGAAACCAGCGAAGTAAAACCAAAATAGAACGAACAAAAAAACAAATACTAGCAACAATTAACCGACATCTAAAAGTGGAAGATATCGACAAAATATTAACCACCAATAAAAACGGCGGTTGAAACCCAAAAAGAAAAGTTAAACCGAAGGAAAACGAACCATAAAATCAAACACTAACAACAACTAACCGACATCCAAAGGTGGAAGATATCGGCAAAAACAAACCACCACAAATAAAAACGGCGGTTCAAACCAGCAAAGAAAAGTTAAACCGAAGGAAAACGAACCAAAAAATCAAACACAAGCAACAACTAACCGACATCCAAAGGTGAAAGATATCGGCAAAAACGAACCACCACAAATAAAATCGGCGGTTCAAACCAGCAAAGAAAAGTTAAACCAAAGGAAAACGAACAAAAAATCAAACACAAGCAAAAACTAACCGACATCCTAAGGTGGAAGATATCGGCAAAAAGACAAACCACCAATAAAAATAGCGGTTGAAACTAACAGAGTGAAACCAATGCGGAACGAGCAAAATATCAAACACTAAGAACACCCAAACGATATCCAAAGGTGTAAGATATCGTAGAAATACAGATAAAGTGTGAAGTCACAAGAAATCGAGAAACCTCGGCGGCTGAATAGAGCAGAAGAAATTCTTCAACTAGTCACTGACGCTAAACATTCAGTTGTTAAGTAAACAATCAATAATCAAAATTGTTTTCTAATGTCAAGGGCGATATATTGTTACAGCGCAAACTGTTGAAAAGATATTTTTTGTTTAAGATATGTACGCAAATGGAATTTTAAGCTAATCTTTATATTTTGTCTAATAAGTCAACCGTATTTCTGTGCGTCGCCAGTTTTTATTATTAAATATGTTATTTCTTGAATTATCTGATAGGTGGCGTCTGTGTACACTGCTAAGTTACGAATAAATTAAAATATCTCCGTATTTTACAGGTTTTACGAAAATTTGTTTCAAACAAAAGTCGTAGAGAATAGTATTGTCTACTAGATTCCTATTTAAAAACATTACTTATAATGAAGGTAAAGGAGATATTTGACAAAAGTCGAACAAATCCAATCTTTTCCTAAACGATGCGTTCTAGAAGAAACAGTTTCAAACGAACATTGTACAAAAACCTTGATCTACAATTTTTAAATTTAATATTATTACAAATTATGAATTTTAATGGAGAAAATTGATAAAACGAAAAAGAGACCTAGAGTAAAGTATCACGTTCAGTATACCGGTTTTTACCAAAAACTAATCAGTTATTTGGACTTGAACAGAAATGTCAAATACAAAATTTCGCATCGCTCAGATCAATAGTTTTTTAGTTAGAGCGCCCCCAAAATCCCAATCACACACACAAAAAAGTTTTCACATACTGAAATATCATATCGGATTTCAATACTGATGCTGCTCCAAGAAAATATTTCACATTTTATTGATTTCTTATTTTCAGATTCCTACCAATGATCAAGAGTGGCTTGATATTTCAAAGATTTTTGGATCTCAATGGAACTACCCAAATTGCATTGCAGCGCTGGATGGCAAGCATATACATCTGCAAGCACCTAAGAACAGTGGAAATTTGTACTTTAATTACAAGCAAAGTTTTAGTATCGTGCTAATGGCTCTCTTTGACGCAAATTATAATTTTGTGTACTGTGATGTTGGAGTGTGCAGCATTTTCCTACTTTTGACGGTTTTTCGAGTTCCCCATAAGTTTTTCGTGTTCGCCAGAAGTTTTTGTGTTCGAACTCTTTCCAATGCCGAACTCCAGCAAATGACGCACCCTGCGTGCGACGCACCCTTTTTCGCGGGAATCCTGCTTTTATAGCAACGGACATTAGCCCGGAAGAGGGCACTAGTAGAACACGGGTAGAACCAATTAGCGTACGCGAGTGGAACGCAATCTACCGGCACCTGACTGTAAACGGCGTTAGTTGCGAGCCGACAACGTCGAAAGTGAGGGGAGCAGTGAAGGAAAGGGGAAGAGCGAGATAAGACGTGGAGAGAGAGAGAGCTAAGACGGCGGAGCGAACGCAGCCGTGGGAAAGGTGATCGGCGCGTCGAACTCTTTGGCATATCATTTCTGATTCAAGTGGACATTTCTAAATAAGTATTGTAATATATTTATGTTTTGTATAACGTCACTGCAATATAATTGTTAGTACGTTTCGTGACATTTATCCAGTGTATGCTTTTGTTAATTGGTCGGCAGCAGCAGTCTCTCCGAATGTAACGTATCGTTTAACTATTTGATAATACTTATAGTATTACGAGAGATTAATTTAAAATGAGACAGTTTCGTCTCATTAATGGAGGTCCCACCGAGATCCGAACATAGGTTCGTTATTGTTTATTCGTGTATTTCGTACTTTCAGCCGAAGCCACCTTCGTATTTTTGTCTGAATTACGTTACGTTCGCGAACTTAAGTTCGTCGCGGATAATTATCTTCTCATTCTCGCCCTCGCTAAAATCCCGGTTACGCTAAGGGATTTCTGGTTTAATGCTATTTCACGGAATCTTTCTTGGGAGCAGGTCATCTCGAAAGTCTGGCAGACCTTTTTCTCGAAGAGAGAATTCGAGCGCCTCGTCTCGCTTAAAGTCAAAAGATTCCAATCCCCAGACGAGTCACCGCTGATGTTTTTCCAGTCCCTCAAGGCGGCAATCGCGGTATTATGTCTGAATTATTCGGAGTTAGAGATTGTGGAACTCGTACTCGATGGTATTAATCCCCTGACCCAGTCTACATTTCTTTTCGTCGGGAGGCCTAATAATCTAGCCGAGTTGGACGACTTACGCAATCCGATAAACTCCTCATGACCAGAAGAGAATATTCTCGCGAGAATCCATTATCCTTGGGTGTTTCGCCACCCACAGCGTCTCGAACTTCGCCAAAGGCTACATTTCAGCCTAATCAAAATCGCCGTTTTCGGCGCGATTCCCGTAACCCAACGGGTCATTCTTTTGTTAATTGGTCGGATCCTTCCGACAGGCCACTAATTGACGTGTCAATTAATTCGCAACCACGCCATTCTCTACTCGATACCGGTTCGTCAATTTCCCTAATAGATCGCAAGGAGCTGGCCGCCTTAAAAACTCGTAGCAAAAGGCGAGCGCTTCAAACCTGCTTCGTTAAATGCAATGGTCTTTCGGCTAACCCTTTCCTGTTTCGATCTAGGGTTCATTTAAAAGTTCGAATCCACAACTTTTCGTGGAAGCAGTGGTTTCATTTGGCCGACTTGCTTTTTTCGTACATTTTGGGCCATGATTTTATACTGAAATCCTCTATCATAATTGATAGCCGGGCCCGTAAGGCATTTTTTTCCTTCAATTCTCGATTTTCTATTCCCTTTGTAACCTCCCCCCCCTCGTATGCCGTTGGAGAAAGCTCCTCGTCCAACGTGCATTTTTTTGACAAGGCTAAGGATGACTCATGTAACGGCAGTCTAGGTGTACCCCTTCCCCTTTCTAAGGACGACCGTTGCGAAATCGCCTCCCTGTTCACGCGATATCCAGACGTCATCACCCCAAACCTTGGCCTCACTACTTTAGTTGAATACGAAATCGAATTGTCTGATTCTACCCCAATTCGTTCTCATCCATATCAATTGTCTCCGCCCAAATTGGCCTCTATGAAAAATCAGGTGACTTCACTGCTAGAGAAAGGAGTGATCGAAGAATCGAATTCCCCATTTGCTAGCCCCGCATTTCTCATCCCTAAGAGAAATGGCTCAGATCGCCTTGTAATCGATTACCGCAAAATTAATAAAAGGGTTAAATATGATAATTATCCGGTACCTTTGATTGAGCTGGCCTTCGCTTACCTTGGCTCTGCCAAGTTCTTTTCGATTTTCGATCTCAATTCTGCTTTCCATCAGATTCCCTTGTCACCTCAGAGTAAACCTGTAACTGCATTTATTACCCCCTTTGGTCTTTATCAGTATAGTAGGTTACCATTTGGACTTTGTACAAGCCCACAGATATTTTCAAGGTTGATCGATAAGGTTTTAGGGGACTTGAAATATAATTGTGTATTTCCTTATATCGATGACTTATGTATTTATTCTAAATCTTATGAGGAACACCTGGACCACATCGGCAAGGTACTACAGAGACTCCGCCATGCAGGTCTCACTGTTCAACCAGATAAAATGAAAGTTGCGCAATCAACTGTTCACTTCTTGGGACATCAGATAACATGTGGTTCCTTGCAGATAGATCCTGAGAGGGCGAAGCCCATAACGAATTTTCCGGTGCCTACTTCACTGAAACAGGTTGTCTCCTTCCTTGGGATGTCAGGTTTTTATTCCAAATTTATTCCTAATTTTGCTAAATTGGCCGCTCCTCTGAATGCCTTGAGGAGAAAGAATGCCACCTTTCAATGGACTGATTCCCATTCTGATTCCTTTATGAAACTTAAAAATGTCTTGTCCTCTCCTCCAGTTCTTCACTTGCCTGATTTTAATTCAGATTTCCATCTCTTTGTGGATGCTAGCAATATTGCTTTGGGAGCCACTCTCAATCAGCTGATTGATGGTAATTTTAAACCGGTGGCTTATGCTAGCAAAACACTCAATACTCAAGAGTCTCGTTTGTCCACCTATGAATTGGAATGTATGGCCTGTTGCTTTGCAACTCAAAAATTTAAGCCATACCTGCAGGCAAGACCATTTCATTTGTATACTGATAATGCTGCTCTCACCTGGCTGTTTAATCACCCTAAACAATTAGGAAAAATTGGTCGCATGGTTCTAAAACTGTCTTGCTTTTGTTTTACAATTCACCATGTTTCTGCTTCTAAAAATAGGGCTGCTGATTGCTTGTCACGGGTTAGAATCTTGGATCATCATTCTGATCCAACCCCCATTAAAATTTCCTGTCTATTGCAACATGTTCCATTGTCCTTCACTAATATTCGCCATCATCAGGCTTCGGACAGAGACTTGTGCAAAATAATAGAGCAAATCAGATCAGGGAAAACCATTCCAAATTATTCTTTGCAAGGCGACTTATTGCGTCACCATTCCCTGGGCTCTAAGAAACCTCGAGTTGTAATTCCTCTTGCTTCAAGAGAGAATCTTCCAATATTTTCATTCTTCTCCTATTGGTGGTCATCTAGGCAGTGCAAAGACGTGTGATAAAATCTCCTGTGAATTTTGGTGGTGAGATATGAGAGCAGATATTTCAACAAAAGTTAAAAATTGTCATGATTGTCAAATAACTAAACCCAGAAATTGTTTACCTCCTGGGCGTCATTCAGCTAAATTCTCAACTTATCCCTGGGAAAGAATATTTATTGATTTTGTTGGTCCATTGCCTAGGAGTAAATTTGGTCATGCCTATGCCTTAACCATAATTGATGGCTTTAGTAAATTTGTAATTATTCAACCAGTTAGAAACTCAACAAGTAAAGCTGTTGTTGATATCCTTACCAGGCTTGTATTTTCTAAATTTGGGGTTCCCAAATATATTGTGTCAGATAACGCTTCCTCTTTCAAATCCAAATTATTTTATGACATGTGTTTTAGCCTAGGGATTAAACATATTTATACTGCCCCCTATTATCCCAGGCCCAACCATGCAGAAAGAGTTCATAGAAATCTGAAGTATGCCTTATCTGCTTTCACACGTGATGCCCATGATAAATGGGATGCATATTTGCCCGGGCTGACTTTTTCCTTCAATTCTGCTAAACACTCTTCTACAGGTGTTTCACCTGCTAAGGTATTTTTGGGTCGTGAGCTTCCACACCCATTGTCACTTCAATGGGATTTGCCAAATGAATTGGCATCAGCTGATTGTAATTCAGCTTCAGGGCAGCAACTTTGGAATAAGGTGCTAAGTAATTTAGCCAAGTCACAACAGCGCGTTGCTAGCAAACATAATGCTAGACATTCTCCACAAACCTTTTCACCAGGTGAACAGGTTGTGTTCAGAGCTGTGCCGAAAGTTTCCAAACTTAACAAAATCTCTGCCAAAATTTCCCCTCTATGGGAAGGACCCTTCGTGGTCGACAGGATAATCACTCCTGTAACCCTGTCTTTAAGGAAGCCAGACAACCCAAATTATTTTTGAATAGCAAATGTTAGTCAAGTTAAGAAATATTTTTCTTCTGGTATGAAATAATTGATTATTTTTAATATCACGTGTTAATATAATTTCTATTATGTATTGCTTTGGTTGACCAAAGGTTATATTGGTCATTCTAAATTACCAGATACTATTGTTAATCAATTTAAGAAACTTTAGGTGGCTATCAGATAAGTTTGATTTTGTGGCTTTGAAAAATGAATCACCCTTTGTATTGTAATGTTAAGAATTACCTTGTTTTGTGAGCTTGTTTAGATATACAAGCAAGAGAGTATCCTTGGGTGATTGCATTTTGGATTTAGTTTTTCATTTCCACTTGGAGGTGTTTTTTTTCCTGTCCTGTTGACAGAGTCACTAATTTCTATGAATCATTATTGTTCTTGGTAAATGTCCGGCGTAGAGAATTAGTGACCTCATCGCCCGGTGATTTATAATCATCGCAATCAGCCCCCAGGTGCAAATCTGGTAAAATAAATTGATATTTACTTGGCCAATTGCCACAATACTGCTCGGTGCAGTCAATTTTCAGACATCATAGATGGATCCTGACATCTATGTATGTCTCATGGCACAAAATTATTTTAATAACCTTGCCATGTTATATCCGTTGGTACTATTTACCACGGTTAGTGTACTCCAGCCCCAATTGAGCTAGGATATTTTAAAATGTTTATCTATGTAATATGTATCTATGTACTACCTTTCACAGTGATTTTTTTTATATATACTGTGAATTTCTTAGCACTCTGCTTAAACAATGTGAGGCAAGTCTAATCTATTTAGCCCTCCAATTATTAACTCTCTCTTGCATTTTGATAACGGTCAGACAATGCCAGGGTTGGCATTCCTTTTCCTCGTTCTCATCTAATAGTTGCTATTAATTTTCAATTTCGCCCTGTTGGCAAATAATATTTTCTCATTAATTTTGTAACTTGGTAATAATAATATTGTGTTTATGTACATTGGAACTTTTGTGATTATTTTTGGATTCTTACGTTGTGCTTCGAGCTGGTGCGTCAGTAAACTCTGGAGTGTGACTTTCTTTGCTGAACTAAACAGTGAGAGAACTCATCGAAAGTGAGGGGGGATGCAGCATTTTCCTACTTTTGACGGTTTTTCGAGTTCCCCATAAGTTTTTCGTGTTCGCCAGAAGTTTTTGTGTTCGAACTCTTTCCAATGCCGAACTCCAGCAAATGACGACCCCTGCCTGCGACGCACCCTGCGTGCGACGCGCCCTTTTTCGTGGGAATCCTGCTTTTATAGCAACGGACATTAGCCCGGAAGAGGGCACTAGTAGAACACGGGTAGAACCAATTAGCGTACGCGAGTGGAACGCAATCTACCGGCACCTGACTGTAAACGGCGTTAGTTGCGAGCCGACAACGTCGAAAGTGAGGGGAGCAGTGAAGGAAAGGGGAAGAGCGAGATAAGACGTGGAGAGAGAGAGCGAAGACGGCGGAGCGAACGCAGCCGTGGGAAAGGTGATCGGCACGTCGAACTCTTTGGCATATCATTTCTGATTCAAGTGGACATTTCTAAATAAGTATTGTAATATATTTATGTTTTGTATAACGTCACTGCAATATAATTGTTAGTACGTTTCGTGACATTTATCCAGTGTATGCTTTTGTTAATTGGTCGGCAGCAGCAGTGTCTCCGAATGTAACGTATCATTTAACTATTTTATAATACTTATAGTATTACGAGAGATTAATGTAAAATGAGCCAGTTTCGTCTCAAGTGCAAGGACGCATTGCGGATAGTGGAGTTTTTCCAGTACAGAATTTTATACTGCCTTGCAAAGAAAGGCTCCTCACATACCAAAAAAGATGCCTTCCTTCCAGAGAACTAGAAGTACCCTTCGTGATTTTTGCAGATGATGATTTTGCATTATTTATTAGTGAATGAAACCTTTCCCTGGTACTCATTTGAAGGGATCTATTGAAAGGACCTACAATTATAGGCATTCGCGGGCTCGTAGAGTAATAAAAAATGCTTTTGGAATTTTATCAGCAGTCTTCAGAGTTCTGCGAAAATCAATTTCATTGGAACCAGAAAAAGCAAGGTGGGCTGTATTGTTTTGTGCATACTTGCACAATTTTCTGAGAAATTGCAACAACTCTAGGAACGTGTATTCTTCAACATTGTCTTTTGATACGGAGGACAAGGAAGGAAACGTAATTCCAGGAGACTGGAGACTCGAAGGTTCCCAACTTCCCGGCTTACAACGCTCTTATGAGAGGACTACTAAACTCTTGGATGGCGTTGGAATCCGTGCAGAGTTTTCTCAGTACTTCCACACCCAACCACTGCCTTGGCAACATAGATATGCTTAATTTTCACATAATTCCTATCTTCTTGGAACAACTTTACTCTTTTCATAGTGGAAAATGTTTTGTACTGTATGTACTTTGACACTATGTACAATAATGTATTACTATGTAAATAATTTTATACTATTAACGTATATGTTATTTACTATATATCTATATTACTTTACTATATATGTAAATATACTATTTAATATGTATACTTTATTTATATATAATAATAAAACAATTTTACTTACCATATTGTTTGAAATATCAAGGGTGCTTGTATGTTCTTTAGGCTCAAAAATGCCATCATCTTCTATCCATACCAACTTGGTTTGTATACCCCCTCATGGGGCAGTGGATTGGTGTTTGAGCGGGTTCGTATACCGCTCACCATCCACTGTTGAGCTACCTGCAGTCGGGTAACCCTGTATTTTCTGCTACCTGCTGGGAGGCAACCCAGTGATTTCTTTGGTACTTCCTGGGGGGTAACCCAGTCTCTTCGGTTCTTGTAACCGTAGTTTGTATCATATCTTGTGATACCGTCTTTTTTGTTCTTAAAAACACCTGTAGAACAACCAAAGACAGTAGAAAGCTCTTACCCTGCCACCGCCTCCACGGGGCTGAGGGGGGGGGGGGGGGGGGGCAACGAGTCTTCTATTGACTCTGCCAAGCAGCGGCTAAAATGGTTTCTGAAATGAACAGCACACCACCTCCTAAGAGATGGAGGAGATACAGTGAGAAACGTATGCCAAAAATATTTAGTTATGCAATGTTCAAAGGAAGGGGAAGACTTCAAGAAAGTCTCACCTTTCCTTATTCATAAAGCACTCTCCAGCGCTGTAACAGGGGAACTAAAATCAGTAAAGAAACTTAGTGATGGTAGCCTACTAATAGAAACAGCAAATGACAAGCAAAGTGGCAAGCTTCTTCATATATCCTTGCTGCATGATATTCCGGTGTCTGTGCAAATGCACAAGACACTGAATACATGCAAAGGTGTGATTTCGTGCTATGACCTGATGTATGTTGACGTCTAGGAGATAAAGGAGATGGCCCCTCTGGGGGTCATCGACTGTCGAAGGCTCTCGACCAGAAGAAACGGCCAGTCTATTAACTCCACATCAGTCTTACTTACTTTTGCACTGAATAAGCTACCGGAAAAGGTGAAGGTCGGGTACGAATCAGTTCCCGTCCGACCTTTCATCCCAAGCCCTCTGAGGTGCTTTAATTGTCAACGTTTTTGCCATACCGCGGTTCGATGTGAAAGTAAGGAAATCTGTGCTAAGTACAGCAAGAAGCACGATGGGGAAATCTGCGTGTCCCCGGCTTTTTGTACAAATTGCGAGGGTGCACATCCCGTGTACTCTCGTGATTGTCCAAGGATGCGTGAGGAACGCAAAATAATGGAAATAAAGACCATCGAAAAGTTACCCTACGTAGAGGCAAGGAGGAAGTATCAAGAGCTAATGGCGCCGACATTTTCTCACTCTTTTGCATCAGTCGCTGGCACGTCAGTCAAAAAAGCTACCATAGCAACACAAACAGAACCCGAAAAAGTTCAGATGAAAGAGAAAAAAGAGAGCATCTGCAATGAAACAGCTGCCAGGAAGAGAGTGCCTATTACCACTCCACCTACCAAAGCTCAGTCGACCACTGAAAAGACAGAAGAGGCCACTTTCTCAGCCAAGACTAGTGGGTCAAGGCGGGAAGTCACACCAACATCTAGGCTCTCTTAAATTCCTATTTTATCCTCTGTGGAAGACATGGAGGATGAAAGTATTTCAGAGACAGAAATACGAGAGGTCCTCCACAATAGGAAGAACAGTTGTAGGCTTTTTAAACTGTGATCGCTCCCATAATCATAAAAATTTTGTTTTATTGACCACTTTGGGGAACAAATGTTTTACTTTTTACCTATTTATTAACTTATTTATGTTTTTAACCTTGCAATGAAATTGCAATGGATTCTACAGGCATAAGGAGAAACTTGAGGTCCTAGTACACAACCTTAAGCCGTCATGTATTTGCTTACAGGAAACACATTTTAAAATCTCTGACCGGGGAAATATCAAAGGTTTTAGTATTTTTAGAAATAACGACCTTAGTGGCAACAGGGCTAAAGTTGGTGTTGCTGTGGCAATCCGGGAGACCTTATACTCCTCCCGGGTTGACCTTCAGATACCTCTACAAGCCGTTGCTGTGACCGTGGCCACACCGGATGTTATTACCTTCTGTAATGTTTTCTTACCTGAGTGGGCACCAGTTAACCGCAGAAGCTTTGAAGACCTACTCAAACAGCTGCCTAGGCCTTTTGTATTGTTGGGGGACTTCAACGCCCATAACACTCTTTGGGGTGCCTCGATGAATGATGGTAACAGAAGGGGTAAGCTTCTGCAAAGAGTTTTTCGTGACCACAATCTAATATTGTTAAACGCTGATGAGAAGACCCGTTTTAATAGTTTTAGCGGAGATTTTTCCTCCATCGACCTGTTTTTATCCACTGCTAATATAGTACCATTGTTTAATTTATCTTTTCATGAAGAACTCTGTGGCAGCGATCACTTTCCAATTATTATTACTAAGTGTAGTAATAATTGTGATTTTACTCGACATGGGAATTGGCTCTTGAAGAAGGCCAATTGGCCAGTTTTTAAAAATAACCTAAAATTTAACTTTGATCACACTCTTGGTGGCATACGTAATATGGAACTACTCATGGAAGATATAACATCAGCAGCTATCTAAAGTATCCCCCGGTCCTCAGGTAAAATGTGGCATGCTCATGTTCCTTGGTGGAATGAGGAGTGTGCCGAGGCAATCTGTAGGCGAAAGAAGGCCCTACGGATATTTCAGAGGTACCCAACAAGTACAAACTTGGCAGCCTTTAGACGGTTAAGGGCGAAGGCCCGGCAAACAATTAAGGATGCTAAAAAGGTCTCCTGGATGAAATATGTAACTTCCATAAACCACAGAACACCAATAGCACAGATCTGGTCAAAGGTGAGAAGTATCTCAGGCTTAGGACATGTATCTCCAGTCACTGCATTGGAAATAGGTGGCCGCATAGAAACATCCATGCCAAAAATCGTTGAAGCTTTCGGCCTTTACTATGCTGATATTAGCAGCACAGCAAATTACGATCGGGCTTTCTTAACCATCAAACGCAATGTGGAGCGTTGCAGCCTTGACTTTGAGGGAGGTAGCAATGCTGATCCATACAATGATGCCTTCTCGTTATGGGAGTTAACCTCCGCTATCAAGGAAACCAAGGATTCCAGCCCAGGAGTAGACGAGATCCGCAATGCTTTCCTCCGCAACCTCCCAATTTCGAGTTTAAGGAATTTATTAGACATCTTTAACCAGATTTGGAGTGAAGGAAGTTTCCCGGTGGGCTGGCGTGAATCCATTGTGATTCCAATCCCTAAACAGGGCAGGGAAAAGAAAGTTACTTCGAACTTCCGTCCTATATCCCTTACTAGCTGCCTGTGCAAGCTAATGGAAAGAATGGTTAATAGACGGCTGATTTGGTTCCTTGAGTGCCGAAACCTCTTTTCAAACACCCAGTGTGGCTTCCGACGTGGAAGATCCACAACGGACCATTTAGTTCGAATTGACAACTTTATCCAGGAGGCCTTCCTCCTGGGCCAGCATGTAATAGCCGTATTCTTTGATATTGAAAAGGCATATGATAAGACATGGCGGCACAAGATATTAAAGACTTTACACGACTGGGGATTTCGCGGTAATCTTCCAATTTTCATTCGCAACTTCTTAGCAAACCGTGTATTCAGGGTACGAATTGTTTATCACGCCCCTTTAACTTGGAGAATGGTGTGCCTCAAGGGTCAGTCTTAAGCGTCACACTCTTCGCGATTGCCGTTAATGACGTTGTCAGGTGTATTACATCCCCGGTGTTGGCAACGTTATATGTCGACGATCTGGCAATATTTTGCCGATCTGTGAAACTGAGGTCTGCAGAGCATCAAATTCAGTTGACTCTGAACCGCCTCGAACATTGGGCTCAATCTAATGGCTTCAATTTCTCCAAGGAGAAGACCAAATGCATACATTTTTACAGGGGCAGAGGCATGTATCCTCAACCTAGTTTGCACCTTGGTCGAACACCTCTAAAATTCGTTGAGACCATCCGATTTCTTGGTTTGGTGTTTGTCAGGAAATTGAACTGGCGGGCTCACATCTGCAGTCTTAAGGATAAGTGTTTACGATCACTAAATATTTTAAGAATTTTAACTAATTCAAATTGGGGCGCAGACCGCACATCAATGCTTCTCCTTTACAGAGCGTTAATACGGTCTAAACTTGATTACGGGTCCATTATCTACACCTCAGGAAGGGTGTCATACCTACGACCACTTTCGACCGTTCATAATTTAGGACTCCGTCTGCCTACTGGAGCATTCAGAACCAGTCCGGTTCAAAGTATTTATTGTGAAGCAAGTGAACCTCCTCTGGAGACACGCCGAAAGATTTTAACCTTTAATTATGCAGCGAAAGTTTTGTCTTGGAGGACACATCCTTGTTTTGATATTATTTTTAGTCCGTGTTTTATGGATGTTTTTAATCGTCGACCCAGAGTAACTTTACCATTAGGGGTGCGCTTTCACAATTTTATTAATGAGACTGGTTTTACTCTACCGGATATGTATCCTAGTGGTTTTATAAAAATGCCACCATGGCAGGTTCCACAACCCAAGGTTTTATTTAATATGACGAGGTACTCGGAGGCCGACACTAACCCTTCTGTTTTTATTAATATCCTGAACGAAATGCTTGCATCAAAACCGGGCATTATCCCCATCTATACAGACGGCTCTAAGACGAAGGAGGCCTGCGGATGCGCTGCTACATCTACTGCTCTGGGAACCAGAAAGGTGAAGCTGCACCCGAGGTGTAGCATATTCACAGCGGAGCTTATTGCATTAAAAACTGCCTTGGAGATGATCAAGTCAAAAACATGTCATATTTGATATGTTCTGACTCAAGAAGCGCTCTTCAATCTCTATCACTTTTCTCTTCTCTGCACCCAGTAGTTCAAGATATTCAGTCTACCCTCGCCTCCCTCGTATCTAGAGGAAATACAGTGACATTCGTATGGGTTCCTGGACACTTCGCGATCCCAGGGAATGAGAAAGTAGATGCAGCTGCAAAGGAGGCCTTGACGAAGCCAGAAGTTGACTTCGAACTCATCCCTTCTCAAGATGCAAAGCATATTTTTAAGACCATAGCAATCAAAGAATGGGCTGCATCTTGGGAAGGTCTGGTCGGAAACAAACTGCGGGAAATCAAGACCAACATTGTGCCTTGGAAATCTTCTGTGGGGAACAATAGACGGGAGGAAGTCATTTTGACACGGCTATGGATAGGCCACTGTGCCTTGACCCACTCTTATCTATTTACCACAGAGAAAATTCTGCCCAGGTGCAGAGGTCCCTTTTATCTGTAAAGCACCTCCCCACCGAATGCACAAAGCACAGTGCCATCAGACGCAGGCTTGACATGGCAGCACACTTAAGAACTTTACTTTCGGACAACTATATTAATGTGCAGACCGTTTTAGATTTCTTAAGAGAGGCAAATCTGCTCCACCTCATTTAACTACCATAAATGACTCCAGACGTCCTGTATTTAGTCTAATTTTATACAACCTTCATATTTTTATGTTTATATTTACTTTTATACTTATTTTTATACTTATTTTTGTACTTATTTTTGTACTTTAATATTTATTAATTTATATATTTATACGTATTATTTAAGTAAGAAAGGTGCAAAATGACCACTGCTGTCGACGCACCTCTAAAAACACAATACTACTACTTGGTTTGTATACTTCGTCAGCCGCACGTACACTTTTGTTTTTTTTAGTTTTATTGAGTTCACGAAAGTACTGACTACGTATCAGTGGGGTATCCAGGATGAGGTTTTGGGGGTTATAACCCCTCCCCTCTCCATAAGCAATGTATAATTAGAATATCCTCTGGAAAGGGTATTGACGCCCCAAGATAATTGCGAAGTTATGCGATCAGGGCTTCCAAAACTGAAGCAGTCTCGTGAGAAAGGGACCCACGTGCACGGCACTCCGGCGGACGGAGAGGTAGGGTGGCCGGAGGGGTGCCTCTCTCGGGCTAAGTGGTCGATTCTATTCGGACTTTTTTCGAGACTTAAATATGACCCATGTTATTATTTGCTGAATGTAAACGCCTTAGCTCTGCTTGTTGTTTCTCCCTTTATTAAGACCTAGCTCATCATCATATTTTTCATAAAGACTTAGGAGAGAAAGAAATGCAATTTGGGTTAGAGGGAAAGGCACCTATTGGGGAAAAAATGCTTGACACTTCAGTGTCTTCTCACAAAAGAAATTAGTTGCTGTGAGGATGAGCCGAGATAAACGAAGAATTTATTAAAACCACTCCATAAACATAGAACATGGCTCAACCTAAGCGAAAGATTTTAGTTCATTAAGCATCTGTTGCCCGGCTAGTAAATCAAAGAGCGCGTATGTGTATTTTTGGTTAATCAACCTCTCGGATTATTATAGAAAATAGAAACGCAAAAACTTAACATCAAATACAGAGAACTTGAAAGAAAGCCGTAGGCCTCACATGTTCTGATGCTGCATGTACTCTCACTCCATATTACTTCCAGTCACTTTTCGTCAGTCATTTATTGCTAGTGATCGAAGAAGGATCTCCTCATTGCTGTTAAGGTTTGTACTTTTACACACACACACACACACACACACACACACATATATATATATATATATATATATATATATATATATATATATATATATATATATATATATATATATATATATATATATATATATATATATATATATATATGTATAATTTCTGCAAATGTACCGTTGTGTGAAATTTAGTGAGATTGCTAATTTTTAGAATGAAATTTCCGTAAAGTTTTATTCCAAGTTTAAGCAACAGATGATAATGTTTGCTGGGTTCTGCAATCATGCTTTACAAGTTAGTGACTTTATTTTATTTCAATATCAACATGTCGCGCCACGCATCATTTATCTAAGCATTTTTCTTAAATTAAATCGCTAAACAAAGAGAATCAATAAAACGATCTTAAAATAACTAGTTTATTCTTACCTTTCCCTTTCAATTTTTCTTGTATTTTCTCACATTGTCTCTACGTGTACAAGATATCTCAAGAAATTCCCGAGGGAGTAGTTATTTTTTCAGGATTAAATTTCTCATACCTTGTGTTCGGAATGATAAAATTTTGGTCTGCCAATTAGACAGAGTTCTTATACCAAAACGATTTTATCAACTCATTTAACACAGGATCGACTGACACACAGGAACTTTTCAAAACTAAGATTAAAATATTTAAAAAATACAAAATCATGACATTGACGTAGTATTGAACGAACGATTGGATTTTCATTTTATCATGGCAAAAAAAAGAATCTCATTCTATAACTTACGTAAATCGACTAAGAACGCGAAAGTAGATGAATTTTAATGTTATATCATATCTATTGGTTTATTATGCCCGCAAAAAAACTTTGCGAAGTCAGTCAGAAATCTCCATGCTTAAAAGTAATTTCTACTTATAGAATTAGACAACTGATATTTTGAATGTTATATTTGTTTTTATAATTTATATGTGCAATTTTCATTGTCTCTCCCGTACGAAAAAGGTCTCATTCCAGTATTGAAATAAAGAAATAAGATTTTTTTCTTATGGTCAATCGTTAAAAATACCCACAGCCCAAACGCAGTTTACTGAATAATAATAATCTTTAATTATTAACGTTGCAATCTATTTAGTTTGACATTGCTACAACTGTAATTTTGATTCTTCGTAAACAGCGCGAAGTCCAAGTGGGCAACTGCCTACGGGCGCCGAGTTTTAGGGGCCGCGGGGGCGGTAAATTTTGAAGAGCGCTAAAAGGACTTTCAATTTTTATTTCGAAAATGGTCCAAAAAGTTACATTCCGCCTTCGGCTATTATTTTATTTGGCCTTGTTTATTTACCACTCGACCACTCCGCATTCGTCCGGTAAGCGGTATGGCTATCAAAATGTATGTTGCAATGTTAGGCAGCATTTTTGCCCATCTACAACCATGTGAAAAATGGCGCGAGCATAGTAGGGGTTCTCGTTTTCCAAAACACTTGGACCGTTATGATCGCTGCGGTCACATTACTCTAGTGCCACCAAGAGGCATTCGAGAAAACATCGAAGCTGCGTTTCCTCCTCTCTTTCTTCCATGGTACTGCGGTATAGGAACGGGAACCCATTATATGTATTATTTTCCAAAGAGAACTACAATGGATTGAACCTGAATGAACAGAACGGAAAAGTTCTAGATCGGTCACGATACTCAGTTATGAGGGATCAACGACGAAGAAGTGTTTACATTAGTTTACTGGAGTTGTTGTCTGTGAGCAGTGTTTTTTGTTTTTATTCAGTTTTGATTACAATCCCTGCGATGAATATTAATAAAAAGAAACCGAGCGGTACCGAGAACAGAAAATGCGATAGAGATAAAACCGAAAAAGTAAAATCAGCTCTAAACAAGTGCGTAAAATCAATTCTTTCTTTTCTAAGAGAGACAGTAAAAGTGAACAGTAATTCTGGCAATACAAGTGTATCTGCACCTACGCCCGGAGCTGGAGAAGACTAATCTTGAAACAGCTGATGTTGCAAACAATTTTCTCAATCAAAAAATTGCAACAGGTTCTGCGCAAAATTAAATTGTGAGTACTGATCCTGCCAACTGGGAGAGAAACGATACTACATGTGACTATTTAGCGATTACCGGTATCGAACAAAATTTAGACTATAAATTCTCAAAATCAGTACATGTTTATGGCGATCTGAAGAGATACTAAACTTACAGGCATTTCCAAACTAGACTCAAAAGTGGCGAAGTTAAACATCGCGAGTGGTTAGTGTATTCTCCTTCTACAGGATTTGTTTATTGTGCTTACTGTTGCCCATTTTTTATGCCAATGATGCAAATGCACCGCTATTAGTGACAGAATTTAATGACTGGAAAATTTCAACCAAAAGACTAAATTCGCATGAAATTTCAAAAGATCATATGTTAGCTTTCATTACATTCGTTGCCCGTGGTAAAATGAAGAAACGTATAGATCGAAATATGTATATGTTTTCAGCTAAGTTAATTACTGGCGAGATATATTAAAAGGGTCGTTGCGGTAGTAAAATTTCTCACTTCTCGTGGATTATCTTTCAGAGGGCTAGAGTACTCATTTAGAGGAAATTATCTGGGCTGTCTTGAGCTCATTGCCCAATTCGTCCCTTTTTTGTCCTAACACATTGGTAAATACGGCAGTATTGGTAAGGGAAATGTATTTTACTTGACAAATAACACTTGTGAAGAATTCATATTACTGATGGAAAATAAAGTTTGAAGTAAAATAGTTCATGAGGTGAAAGAAGCTAAATACTATTTGATCATTGTAGACTCACCTCCAGATATTGCTCAAGTGGACCACTTAATTTTTATTATTTGCTATGTTCTTCCAAACGAAACCACTGTAGAACAATTTTTAGGATTTGTACCTAGTTCAGACCTTAAGTCCAAAGAACTAGAAAATGCTATCTTGGCATTTATGGAGACACATTCAATAAATGTAAACTGCATAATAATGGGAGATTGGAACAGCATAGTCGGAGAAGGACAGGAAGAAAATGTTGTTGGGCAATACGGACTTGGGAAGAGAAATCGAGGAGGGGAGAAACTCGTAGAATTCTGCATCAATAATGACCTTGTAGTGACTAATACATGGTTCAAAAACCATAAACGAAGGTTATACACATGGAAAAGCCCAGGAGATATAATGAGATGCCAAATAGATTACATCCTTGTAAAACAAAGATTCAGGAACAGCATAAAGAACGCCAAGGCATTGCAAGGAGCAGACATTGATTCAGATCACAGCCTTCTAATACTTGACGTAAGTACAAAGCTCAAACAAATAAGAAAAACGAGAAGAGAAAGACAGACCTGGGACCTAGAAAAACTGAAAGAAAGGCAGGATGTAGTCAGCATGAAGTTAGAAGATAACCTAAGAAAGTTGGAAAACAAACCGAATACCGTTGATATAGAATGGGATGAAATTAAAACCAGTATCAAGGATACCTTGGATAAAGAGAATGGAAAACAAGAGAAGAAAATCAGAAAACCATGGATCAAGAAGGAAATGCTGGAGAAAATGGATGAGAGACGAAAATGGAAAAACATTAACAGTGAAGAAGGTAGAGCCAACTATAGGCGTATAAACAATGAGTTGAGAAGGGTAACAGATAAAGCTAGAGAAAATTGGATAAAAGGAAAATGTGATGAAATAGAACAAATGGAGAAGTTAGGACGGTACGATATGGTGTACGCTAGGGCACTGGAATTAGAAGATAAGAAGTCTAATGGAATTTGTGGTAAAGGAATTATGAATACGGATGGGAAGATAGTCTCAGAAACAAAGGATGTAGCACAGGTATGGGAAGAATACATTAAGGAATTATACAGCAAACAGGCAGGAGCGGCAAAAATAGAACTGGAAAATGAGGAAAACATTGAAGAAGACAACTTAGGACCAAGTATTATGGAGAGCGAAGTAGAAAAGGCGATAGAACTAAAGAAGGGGAAAGCCACGGGCAGCGATGGAATACCGGCTGAGATACTTAGTCATAGGATCAGAAGGACTAAAAGCGATCACGAAATTAATTAATAAGATTTACGACACGGGAGAGTGGCCTCAGGATTTCCTAGAAGTAACAATGATCCCTCTAAAGAAGAAGCCAAAGGCAATGCAGTGTAAAGATTACAGAACTATAAGCCTTCTGTCACACACATCGAAGATCATCACGAGGATTCGTAATAAAAGGCTGGAGAAAAAGGCAGAAGAAATAATAGGGGAAGATCAATTCGGTTTCAGAAAAGGACGAGGAACTAGAGATGCTATAGGAGTAGTTAGAATCATATCAGAAAGGGCAATAGAATACAGTCAAGATATCTGCGCATGTTTCGTAGACTGGCAGAAGGCCTTTGATAGAGTAAATTGGGTAAAGTTGATGAAGATATTAAAAGATATAGGTGTAGACTGGAAAGACAGGAGACTGATTAGGAATCTATATGAGAATCAAGTTGTAAAGGTCAGGTTTGAGAATGTGGACACCTGCGGAATAAATATCGGTAGAGGAGTAAGACAAGGTTGCTGCCTATCGCCAACCCTATTCAATATATATGGAGAAAGTCTAATGCAAGAAGCTTTAGAAGGCACAGGGGATTTCAAAATTGGAGGAAGGATTATAAGAACAGTAAAATACGCAGATGATCAAGTACTTCTAGCAAGAAAGGAAGAGGAGCTACAAAAAATGATAGACTAGTGATAACAGGTAGAAAATACGGTATGGAAATAAATACAGAAAAATCCAAGGTCATTCGAATATCGGGTAAAGAAGAGAATCTGAACATAACTATTGGGGGAAAGCCATTAGAACAAGTTTCAGAATATAAATACCTTGGAAGTATCATAACACGAGAGGCAAAATGTACTGATGAGATCAAAATTAGAATAGGAAAAGCAAAAGCGGCTTTCAGGAGAAAGAAACAACTACTTACAGGGAATATAAGGAAAGATATCCGCAAGAAGTTGATAAAATGCTACGTATGGAGTATAGCATTGTATGTGGTAGAAACATGGACGCTAAGGAAAAATTACATCAAATACTTGGAAAGCTTTGAAATGTGGACTTGGAGGAGAATGCTGAAGATAAAATGGACAGATAGGATGAAAAACGATGAAGTGCTACGAAGAATAGGAGAGAAGCGAATGATTATACAGACTATCAGAAAGAGGAAGGCTAACTGGGTTGGACATTACCTGAGGAGAGAGAGTATGATTAAAGACGTGTTAGAAGGAAAACTAGATGGGAAAAGGGAAAGAGGTAGGAAAAGGTTTCAGCTGATAGACGATTTGAAAGGGAAAGAGAGTTATCAAGATATAAAGAGGACAGCGGAAAATAGGAGTATATGGAGAACCAGGTTTAACCAAGAATAGTCACGGACCTGTCTACGGACAGACTACCTATGATGATGATTCAATAAATATAAATAATTGTCCAGGACAGAGTTAAGACAACGCTGCAAATGCCTGGTGTTTAGAGCGGTCTACAAGTGAGAATAAAACTACACAATAGACATGCTCTGCTCATTCCTCAAATCTTGTGGGTCTTAATGCTGCTGAATGTTGTATTGAAGCTGTTACGATTTTTCACTTTATTCAAGAATTATACAACTTTTTTCCGCGTTAACTCAAAGGTGGCAAATTCTCACAGCTAATCTAAAATCTGGGTCTAAACTAGTCAAATCTTTATCAGATACGCACTGGGCTGCTCTTGCAAAAGCTTGTAAAGCCAATATTGATTCTTTTAGCCAAATTATGTTCTTTTTGCATTTGATTTCTGAGGAAAGTACTGAAAAACCATCTACCAGAAATGAAGCTCTAGGATCGAGAATAAATTCAAAACTCTAGAGACTGGAATTTTGCTAATATATTGATCTAGAATAGGTAATAGAAATATTCTTAGCAGTGAGAAAGAAGTTGCAAAGTGTCGATATTGACATAGGAATTGTCGCAATTATATATAAATCACTCCAGGATTATATTAAAGTTATACGTGATAGGAATGTGATACTAAAGCAATACTTATGGTTTGGGCAAAAAACTATTTGGACGTAGATAAAAAAAACGATAGGTATTTTATGCTGACGATGAGGTTAATGAATCTAACTCTTGTGTTGAAACAATCAAAGGGCGAGATATTTTTAGAAGAGATGTTTTTCTTATTATTGTTGATCGACTTTTACCATAATCGGAACGAAGACAAGTTGTGTTTGTTTTTTGGTAAAACTAGAAACGGAATGTCCGAAAATACAACAGCGTGCTCTGGCACTTTCGGAGGAATATTTTGAGGATTTGGAAGATAGGTTACGAGAGAAATGTAGTATACATTTTCGATAAGTACTTGCTAACAATCTTACAGGAGCACAAACCGACCCCGGCAAATCCTTCTTATATTTACTTCAAGTGCTTCGTAAAAATTCTTTAGAGAATGTATTCTCGAATATCGATATCTCTCTTAGAATTATTCTTTGCACAGCAATATCAAATTTTAGTGGTGAGAGGTGATTTTCGACGTTGAAGAGAGTGAAGAATCATCTAAGATCCACTATGACGGAGACCAGGCTCTCTATAATGAGCATAGAAGCAGGCCTTATTAACGAACTTTGCTATGATGATATAATCAATGATTTCGCACAACAGAAGGCATGCAAAAAGAGATTGCAATACTTAATTAATGATTAATAAATGCATATGTACAATGTAAAAACAGTGTAAAAATACAACAAAACGTAAAATTATATTTGTAATCGTCTATCCAATTTAAATGATTTCAATAAAAGCTTATTTTAATGCGATCATTATTTTGCAAGAAACAAATTGTTAAAGTTAGCGTTTTATATCAAACCGTGGAAAGGCAAATTACCGAAAAATTGATACTTCTTGAGCTCACAGGTCGTGCCAGGATGCTGATCAAAGACTAGTATCCCTACGGAAAGACCGGAAACATAATGCTATGAAACGTTGCCCAGGTTTTCCATGGAAGGCGACGAATGATGGGTCAACGGTAAAATTTGGAACTACGTGTTCACGATGGCTATCGTGACAAGAATTAAAAAACTCGATAACAAAGCAATAGCATTTATTATTTAGGAATATTTGGAAAGGAAAAACAAATTTTCCGAAGAAATTAAAATAATTACGATTGCGTCAATTTTTTTACAATAAAAACGTCCGGTGAATAGCGAAATTAGCTGTCCCTGTCTGGTCAATTTCGAGATATCCCCTGTGGTAGAAGAAATTATATGCGATTTAGAAATGAAACAAATCGATATAAACGCAGAAAAATATATAAATTTATTTTAGCAAGCTTCTACTACTGACTTTTAATCTTCGTCACTCATGCTATCAACATTTTCGGCGGAACTCGCGCCTTCCTCCTCGCTAGTTTCCCAAACAATCCTGTCTTCGCTACCGTCCGATTTATTTGTGATGAAGCGTGTGTAAGGCGAATTAATTTTGTAACACCTCGCCGTCTCAATGATCTTGGCGCATTTTTAGAGGTTTATCGTGTTACAATGTAAACCCGATTCGTCATTCCTCTAGTGGCTACTTCTAGCCCGATCGCATGCAGGTGCGCTATGTTACCAGTAGCGGATTCGACCTCTTAGCGTAAGCTTGAGGTAAATCAGAATACCTAGTGTGCCGGAAATTGCCATGTGATTCAGTGGTTATTTTGTGAATTTTCATTACCGGAATCGTACTCTTACTGTAAACTCAGCTTTGAAAAAAGAAAAAGTGTGCTCTCACGTAACGTTTCGGTGAGTAATTCTTTTATACAAGCCCTAGTAATACTTTGAAAATTAAAAATATTGGATCTTTATGCGAAATTTGGCAAAAGTCGCCTTTTGAGCAAAACTGAAAAAAAATCCCCTTATTTTTGACTTTCCAAAATTGAAGAAGATCGAAACGAAAATTATGTTTTTGAAGTAAAAAAAGTGAAAGTTATAAAAAATAGAGGACATTTATTCACTTAAGTAGTGGATAACAGAAATTTGTCCTAAAAAGGTGAAAGGAAATAGGAATAACCTTCCTTAAAAAGAAATGGATATTTACAAAACTTCGATTTAATAATAGATTTCAGTACTTTAGAATTCTATTATAATCAGGTCTATGTTTGCATGTACTATCGTCATACATCTTTTTATTAAAAACAAAAGTTTCGGAAATATCCATTTCTTTTTAAGGATAGTCATTCCTATCTCCTTTCACCTTTTTGATACAAATTTCTGCATTCCCGCTACTTAATACTGAATACTTTTCCTCTATTTTTGATTATTTTCACTTTTTTGGACTTCAAACTTTTAAACATAAACATCGTCTCGACCTTCTTTAATTTTGGAAAAGTCAAAGATAAGGGTATATTTTTTAGTTTTACTTTAAAGGCGATTTTTGACAAACTTTGCAAATTTAGCTAAAAATATTTTTTAAATTAAGTTAAGTTATCCATAGGGATAGGAAAAAATTCTAACAGGAAGAGAACTTGCAAATTCAATGAATTTTTGGCTAAGGAGTTTCCTTTTATCAAAAGAACTAAATTAGAAGATACTATTCATTGCGATAAATGCAACAGTGAGTTTTCTGTCGCTCATGGGGGCAGATACGATATTACGAAACATTTAACAGCGGAAAAACATAAAAGAGCTTAAGTACTGCCGCTTCCAGTTCTAACTTGGAAGATTTCTTCCGAAAATCTAATTTCGCAGAAAAGGAAAGACAGCTAGCAATAGCAGAAGGATTATTTACATTACATTAATCACAATCAAAGTTTGGACTGTACTTCAAAAATCATCCAAACATTGTTTGAAAAAAAGTTTTCATGTGCGAGAACAGAAACCGAGGCTATTATTTGTAAAGTCCTCTCTCCGTTCTCGTATTTGAAGTTGGAAAGGGAACTAAAGAGTCGGGTATTTATTTCATTATATTGTGATACATCTAATCATAATGATTTAAAACTTTTTCCAACACTTGTTTGATTTTTTTACCCAAATTTTGGCATCAGAATAAGAATTCTTGATTTCATTTCATTACCAGGCGAAAATTCGCAAATAATTTCTGACTCACTGAAGATGGTTTTAGAAAAATATAATCTAAAATAAAAATTAATCGCATATTGTGCTGACAATACCAATATAAATTTTGGTGGTAAATTTAGGAAAGGAACTAATAACGTTTTTGTAAAACTTAATGACTACGTGAAACAAAATATAATTGGAGTCGGCTGTGCGGCACATATAATTCACAATTCCATCCAAAATGCTGCTGATTTGTTACCAATTGATATTGAAAATATTATTGTTAAAATTTATTCTTTTTTCTATATATATACGGTACGAGTTGAAAGTTTAAAGGAGTTTTGTAAATCAGTAGAAGTTGAGTACCATAAATTGCTTGGGTATAGTAAGACTAGATGGCTAGCCTTGTTGCCTGCAGTTGAAAGAATTTTATAGCTATTTAAACCGTTGAAATTATCTTTTCTGTCTCAGGACAAATGTCCTATAGTCCTAGAAGCATTTTTTAAAAACGATCTTGCAGAGCCATCGCTAAAATTTATACACTGTCAAGCTTCTTTATTTCATTCTGCAGTTAAATGCATAGAAGGAAACACAATAACGATGACAGAAGTATCTGAACAGATAGCTGCCTTAAAATTCAAAATTCGCAAGAGATCTGAAAATTTTTTCATACCTCTTATGATTAAAAGTGAAATTAGTAAACTGGAAGAACAAGGATTGATTAAAAAATCCTTTTTTACTGGTCATGTTCAGGATTTTTATATAAACTGCTTGGATTATTTAGAACAGTGGTCCTCCCAGTTTGCTACAATTGGTGAATTCAATTGGATCATTTTGAAAAAGCCCTTAGCATGGAATGACATTCAAAAATCTCTGGCTCATATTTGTTCACACTTTCCAACAAATGATATTTGTTAGAGTGAGTTATTAGATGAAGTTTCAAACGTAAAAAAATATGCTGACGAAGAAAGAATCAACTCTTGGGCTCATAGTGGTGCTACACCTGAACAGAAATGGGTTGATGTATTTGCATATTTTAAATTAGAAAGTATTCCTTCCAAAAACATTTTGCTACTTGTAGAGTACGGGTTGTCTTTACCTGGAACAAATGCACCTTCAGAACGTCTCTTCTCTGGACATCAGAAAAATCCCAAATGAAAATTAAAACTGTCAAGGGTATTCTGAGTGTAAAATATAATATTACAAATTCATGTGAGGAATTTCATAAAATATTAAGTGATAATCCAGAGGTTTTGAAAAAAATTCATTCCAGTGAAAAATATTTATCAAATTAAAAACCTTTTCTTTTTTGTGCTCTTTTTAATTAAAATATTGATTGTCTTTTTACTATTTTGTTAATCCTAAATTAAAATATCATTTAAGAAGCAAAAGAATATTTAAAAATGTTCTGTTAAATAAGTTTTGTGTTTTATTTCTGAATTTATTCAGTTTTTTAAGTGTCCAATGCTTTTGCTGATAGTGTACATCTACGTCTATGTAAAAAGTTATAGCTTTTATATTGTAATTCCTTTTTGTTGGTGTACCATTTAAAAAATATATATTGAGGTTACTATGCGTTTATCTTTGTCATTGATAGTATATTACCAGTCTGTCGAAATCTCGACGTCTGACCCCAATGTCTTTTTTATTTCCATTTTTGAGCTTTTTTTCTGCATAAATTCAGCGCTACAATAATTTGATAAAAATAAGAAGGGAAAGCATTGCAGAAGTCTGTTATCACTCCCATAATTTATAGTAGGGAACAGCTGATCAATAAGAAGACGCCGTAAATTATCTACACACCAGGGCTAACAGTTTGTCCCACTTCCACTATCTGAAATCTGATGCCTTCTGCAGGTTAGTAGGGAAAACAAAAATGATCTTGCATAGTCATCATTTGCCTACACTCCAGGGGCGGAAAGAATTTGTCCCGCTTTGACTGATTTGAAATCTGGTCACCTTATGTATGGTGGTAGTTTCTTTCCGTCCGCCGACACTGCAAGCATGACAGTGCATCGTTGTTTATCTCCCCAACCAGTGATCACTTGAACCGTTTTTGTACCCATATCAGCAACTGTCATATCATATGGGATTTCGAAATACACAGGTGTTTGATCAGCGTTTCCTATTTGGCATAATAAGTATAAGTACTTTTCTCACAGGTGTATAACATATCACTGAAAACTTAACAGTTTCTCCTCATAAGTTTTGGGGAGGCGTTGAGAAATCGTTGTCCTTCTCCTTATCGAAAGGCCATTCCGACGAAAAAACTTATGCGCCCATCCCTTGCTAGCTTTAAACTCAGCTTGACTAACACCTAACTCTCGGGCTATCTGTAGCGCTTTTATGACACCCATTTCTGTCGACATTGCATAGTCAAATTGCCGTCTATCCCTTATGTACTCGGCTAGCTGTTTTTCTATGACAGGGTATCTGGCGGATTTTCCCCTAAAGGCTCTTCTGTCCCTGATTGTAGTGAGAAGTTTATCCATTTTCTTCCTGCAATCCCTTATGCATGATTCTGACACATCATACTTTCGTCCTGCAGCACAGCTTCCTATATCTTTTGCATCTTTGATCACTTTCAGCTTTTCGCATGCAGTAAAAGATCGCAATCTTTTATTACTATTCATTTTAGGGGCTATAAGGCAAGAGAAGATAACCTGAATTTGTGCGCACGCACAGACCAAATACGACATACTGAGTAAAAGGAGTGAAGGGTGCAAAGGAATCAGGAACAGAGATTTTGTATCTTCTTAGAAAAGACTGTAACTGATATGTATACTGCTTCAGAGGATAGGCATTATCGTTTAAAAATTTGATCTGGCAGTGCCAAACATTCGAAAGATAACTACTATGTAGACACATGCTTTCAACGTATCGTATAACCCTACTCAATCCAGTTTTTACGTATTCTGTTTCAATGAAATTGACGAAGTCAGAATTTTAAAGCTATTTCATTGGTACCTTTTCTCCGGTATTTTAAGTAGTAATCAACACCAACTGCATCATTGTCATACCGAAACACGATTTCAGCTAAGTTTGTATAATGCATCACGTTTCAATGCCTAAGATGAAATACTCGTGTAAGACGCGCACCCAGTTTTTTGATGGGGATTTAAGGGAAAAAAGGTGCGCGTGGTACACGTGAACATACGGTATTTAAAGGAAATTCACGTAGATGACGGGAAACGTCAAACTTTAACGTCAAGAACGAATTTGTGGATCAGCCAAAAATCTATGGTAAAGTGATTTCTTTGGTGAAAGTCTCGTGTCCGTATGGAAATCTTAAGTAATTTTAATATGCAAAATGCCGGAATGCTGCACCCTTTCTCGTGCCGTTCAAAAGGAAGGTATGCTTATATGAAAGTTAGTAAAAATACTAACACAGAACAAGACAAAATAAATTAAGAATAGGAAATTCAGTGCTTGGCAATTACAGGACCATTACATGTATTACTCATTGCATTACACAGTTGTATACAGGCAATTACGAGATGAATCATGAAACATAAGGCTTGAATGAATGTTTGGGGACAAGACAACGTAGTTAAACACTTGTCTCATAATTGCAAGTTTTTGTGGTTAACATAATATTACATTTTTTACAGAAGATAAAAAATGTATTAACAATAAACATCTTGCTCTTTGTTTAAACATTTTGTAGTTTCTGTTATTTTTTATGAATATAACAATAATTATTAATATTGTTACAAATACTATGAAGTGTTATACACCATAAAAATACCAGATATCTGATAAAGTAATAGGCAGCAAAGACCACCCTTGCATTGGCATTTATGATTTCTGCAAGCCAGGAATACGTTCAAGCAAACCAAAGATTAGCTGCGATAAGAACATAAGATTGATTTACTGGAGTAATTCTACACCAAGGAGCAGGTGTAGCTATTAATTTCTGAAATGAGTTTGTCAGTGCTTGCACACTGCATGCACTTACAAATATCACCATACATCAAGATCTAAATTCATAAAAAAACCAGAGGTTGTACCCAATGACATAACTTCATGCCAAATTTCCGCTCTGTATCACTTCTAGAAATACCTTGGGTTTTATATGTGATATATATTATCCTATATCATATATATGTAAGAAGCAGCTATTTATGATTATATACATGATAAATTAAATGAAACAAAAATAAACTAAAATAAAACTAGGATTACATAACTCTGTGGATCTGTGGAACTCTTATGTGTGGGTTAAAATCTACAATTTTTCCTTCCATGCCACATTACCATACCTTTGAGATGTGTCCTGATTCAATTTCTTTGTCCAACACCTGAAACTAACATCACATTCTAAATTTAAGATGGTGTCACAAACACATATGTAGTGCCCTGAACTGCCATCTTTGAGCCAATCATGATTAATGTCCCTCTTTATAGCTGCAACAACTCTTTGTTTCACTGACCCTAAATGTGCCACCTCAGACAGTAGCTTCTTGAATATAGTGGAAACAGACATGACAAACTGTATAATGTTTTCACTTGGTTACAGAAAGCCAGGTATGTCATCACTATACTCCCTATAAGCAATAACTGCAAGGTGGTCATCACCTTGGGGAACAGTAGTGAGCATAGCTTGACAGTTGCCATTACTGAGGATTTTCCTTCCTATTTCCTATATATCCAGTAACATAGACCAACGAAGAACAATTTTTTAAATCAAAAGTTATAAGTAAATCTACATCTAAATCTATCCCTAAATTAAAACTAGTACTACAAGCAGAGATCCACATTCCTCTTCTTCACAATTAGTGCCTTTTAAATCTAGACTTATTAGTCCATGAACTAATGATGTCTTTAAAGCAGCCACCAACTGTGTTACTGTGGGATTTTTGTTTGATCCACAATTGAATCTGATTGACCCAAACAGGTGTTCCAGGGCATCCTGATTGAGTGACCTCATTGCAAATAATTGAAACCTCTATCTTACAAAATATCCCATAACATAATAACACCCGTTATTGTTTTTATCCATCCCCATCCATCCATGGGGATGTAAATATTCTTCCCTTGTGGCCATGTCACTGGTACGTTTGGCTCATAAATACCTCCAATCCTGTGACTCTTTCAGGCATTTTTTTCCCAAAAACCAAATGCAGGCTCTTCATCTCCTTTCTTAGGGCACATCTGAAACCTCGACTCCCTTGGGGTGACATGGAAGTCCCATTGACCCTGTCAAATAGTGAGCCCACAAATCCACAGAGCTTAGCTGTCCCTAAATCATAAAGTGGGAGTTTGCCTGAAAAAAGAAGGAACCAATAGTTAATAGGATGCAATTTAGAAGTATGGATTTTAACAAATGGGTATGAGAAGTATAACTGAACATACCATTGGCTACATAGCCACTAACAGTTGATGCCATTATATTGCTGAGCATTTGTGCCACCAGGCTGACTCTCATTCCAAGTTGCCCCTTTGGATCCAAGTGGCTAGGTGTTACCTTATGAAGATGCTGGAATAGTAACTGCTCTGAATCAGCCCTATAGGCACCACAAAAATGTGCCCAGGAGGCAACACAGTCGTGAGAATCACTACCAATTTTCTCTGGTAGTGATAACTAGACCACGGATTTTTAGGTTCTAAAAATTAAGTTTTAGGTGACTAAAATAGGCTCTTTAAGTAACTTAATTAGGCTTTATAAAATGTAAAAAAGGCTCTAAAACTACTTCCAAAAACTGTGTCCAGTAAAAAACAACAACATCATCTCTGTCAACTATCAACTTTAATTCACGAAAAAGGACTGAAACATGCACGCACGCAAAAATTAGCAGTCAACGAAACATTATTGACTTGTGTTTTCAAAGAACATAAAAATATTTGACTACTATGCATTGAAACTTATTCTTATGGTTAATTTACCATGCGTTACAGAGAAAATAATATCTACATTACATATAGTAATACTTACTGAAAACACTATTCAAGTATATATTTAAGTACTATGCAGAATGTTTGACAAAATATTTCATTCGAAATTCCCGTAATGAATTTGTCACCTATTTGTGTTTATTCCACAAATTTCCCGTAGTTGGCCTCACAGCAAATAACAAGCACCTTTTCTAAGTTTTCTATCACAAAACTATGGCATTTGCCAGTTAATATCATCTTGTAAGCAGAAAAAAAAACGTTCGACATCAACTGATGTGGCGAGGGCGAACTTCAACTTAGGTACATGTTGAAATGGAATTTTGCACTCAACTTCACTGGATTTTGCTGCCAGTATATCTGCTGCTGTACATAGGCTCTGCAGACCTGAGTTCTTTTGTAGCACTTTTTCTAGTTTAGCTCATACTTTTTCCCCACTTCACCTGGCGCTTACTTGATTTATTGTTTCACTTCATTCAGCAAAGCAGTATTTTCGTAGATGGGTTTTCCTGAGCCCTCCAATTCAGCAATAATCCACACAAGGGATGTATAGTGGGATCTAATATACACCAAATCCTTGGGAATGGAGGGATCATCCAGCAACATTTTCGCCGAAGTGACACAGGCAGTATCCTCGGCTAGATTTGTCACAACTTCCTTGACATGAAGAGTATGCTCACTGAAATATTCAGCTGCTTTCACCCAGCGAGTGAGCACAGGCTCAGGCGGCAGAGGGACATCGGGCAGTTTTTCTCAAAAAGCGTTTTCTTGTTGGTGCCTTGACGAAAACCTTCTTCACGGTGGAGATCAATTTGTTTATCTTGGAGATTTCCAGTCTTATTTGCTCTGCTACGCGGTTCAAACCACGAGCAAGGCATATCACATGCACAAGGGAGTGATAGAACACCTTGAGCAACTGCATGGCAGCAACCATGTACGACGCAGCATCTGTGCATAGGAGCAGCACTTTCTCTTCGTCTAGATTGTTGGGATACAGCACTTTCTGTCCATTGTTCACAGAGTGTGCTATTGTTTCCTGATTTGTTTTTGCAAGTTGCTTCGTGTAGATGAGGTAGGCTCTGGATGGCACATCTGTGTCAAATTTCCCAACAACCAAGTTGGCCATGTGTCTGTTGAGAGCGTCAGTGGTTTCGTTGACTGATATCCAAATATGTGAATCTCCAATGTCCTCCCGTATCCTGCACATTGCATCATCGTACGTGGGTTGCACGTAATTCTTGCCTAGCGTTGACTCGGAAGGTACCGACTGATGGCAGTATCGTTCTAGGAACCCCTTGAATGTTGGATTTTCTAGTGTTCTGAATGGAATGTTGGCTGCCACAATTGCATGACACAAATCTGCAAAAAACTGATTATTCTTGCTGGATCTCTCAGAAGTTTTTGTTAAAAGCGTTTGTTTCATCTTCGATTTGCGTTCAACATTTGCCTTATGTAGCACTCCTTGGACATGCTGAGTTAGGTGGGCTTTTTTATAACTCGAAACCTATAAAGAAAAATTACGAAGAAATAATTAACCGTAAAAATACGGAAATAATCTAATAAATATGGAAATGGGGCAAAAATTTAAAATTTACTTTAGAGATACGAAGGTCCGCAGCTGGGTTACTGAACATTTTGAATAACCACGTCTATAGTTACCACAAAATGGCTCGTATAAACAAAAAATGTAGATGGTTTTTGCCTCAAAGATGACAAGCAATTCACGGCCAATAATTCTTTGCAAGCCAGCATTATAATGTACTTACCTCCTTGTTGCATGCTTGACAGAAGATAATTTTTCCATCTGTTGTGAAGTACGAGAACTCTTGTAGCCACTGACGTATTAAATAAGCTTTTGAACCTGCTATTTTATGCATTGCACTTTCACAATTTTTACGTTCACACTTCTCACCTTCACCCTCTGCGGTCTGGAGAAGGACTGCTGGGTTATTCTCGTTTTCCCGTGTCACACAATATGACAATGTAACGACGAGAAATTAACGCAACACTAGATTAAACCCATTGTTCCATTGTCGCATCGCGCGAAACAGGGAAACAGAATAGCACCACCGGATGCGTGACAGGTCTGATCTGGTGTTCGCCACCTGATCATGACCGTGGTGTGAAGGAAATATTCCCAACCATCAACTGAACATTGTACAGCCAGTTTAAAAAATATGACTAGTACCAAAATCTGCTTTTATTGTCGATTATTTCTACAAAATTAGACCTTTTTAGGCTTTTTTGCATCAAAATGGAAAAAATAAGCATTAACCTCGAAATAGGCATTTTTAGGCATTAATGTCAAAATAGGCATTTTTAGGCACTATAAAATATACGTTTTCGGGGTTTATTATTCATGAAACGTACATATACAATTGTATATTCAGATATCCACTCAGGAAATAAATAGGTTTTTACCTAAAGATCCGCAGTCTAGTGATAACTCATTGCTGTAGAGCATGTTCCTGGTGCATTTCAGGAGGTGTAGTGCATCAAGCAAAGTAACCACTTTTTTGTCATTATACACAAAAAAGGATTACTTTCTGATGCACCCAGCATCTTCAAGGCTTTTACGTTGGCTGTGTCCATGTAACACACAGTGCAAATGACTGCCAGCCCAGTTCTTTCACAAGCCTCAAGCACTTCCTTCAATAAACAGAGGAGGTACTCTGCAGGAATACCACCCCTGGTGAAATAAAAAGCAATAGGTTGCTTCCATTTCGTTTGCAAACACCAGGCCATGAAGACAAGGGCATGGTTGGCAAGGGAGTGTTTTAATCTCTCTGCATTTTCCAAATCCACAAAGCCAGAGAACCTATCGGATTTTGAACAATATTGTATGTGTTCACTGATAGAAACACATGATCATTCTCATCCAACCTGCTCATGATGTTAGCCAAAGAATTTAAGACATGCCAATTCACTCCAGGTTCAAGTGGTATTTTATTCAGGAGAGAGATTAGGGTTCTAGGAGTAGGTAGGGTGAAAATGGTGGATAGGTCGGCATAGGATTTAGGAGATCTTCGAAGAAGGGAAAGGGCAAGGAGTTTATCATCAAGTGTCCAACGACGACCATTGGGCTTCTGTTTGGAGCTGTGATGCTAAAAACAAAGCTGATGCTTTTGACAGGGAGTTGGAAAAACATTGGATGAGAGTTTCAGGGTCACTATTGTTGGTGCAAATATTTTTAAAATCTAATTTCTGGGAAAGGTATTTTTTTCAACAAACTGAATTTTTTGATGATTTTACTCATGGTTTTAATAAGGTGCTTCTTTTGGGGAGTCATTTGGGAATGTTAGGTGAAGTCTAATTACATCAAAAATGCTTTTCTCCTCATCCTGCCTATTTTTTTCCTCCCTAGCTTCGGTTTTGATGATAAATCCGAAGCTACTGAAGAAAGAATTTGGCAGATGGAGGAGTTGGTCAAATTTCCATCACACTAAACATCAGACAATGATGCAGCCAATTGGTCTGATGAAGAGATTGATGGAAAAGTTGGGTGGAGAAGGAAGGAGTAGTCTATGGGACAGGAAAGCACATGAAGTTGAAGATACCAAAGGGAAAGTGGAATTGGGAGAAATACCACTTGAATTTAAACCGAATGACATAACTTCAAGTCATTCCCTATTGATTGATCATTCAGCTTGCTCAGATGAGCTCACAGCATTTGCGTTGTAAACTGACATATTCTGCAAATTTAAAAAAAAAATAATTTATTTGACATTTAACTCCACTATAGGTTTAGAAATTAATTATAGAATTTAATGTAACTTACCAAAGCAACACCCAACTTCACTTGAGGATCCAAGGGCCCTGGAACACAGTTCTCTTTCTCTTAAACCTGTAAGAAGAATGAAAATGAATTTCTAAGAATGTCAATCATTAAACCTGCCAAAACTAATAAATCAATGCAGGATGCAATGGGCATGCTTCTAACATTGCAGTAAATGTAACATAAGTCCCCTTGCAGTTCATAAACTATTTTTCTATGAAGATCACATTACCAATTGTAAAATGAAACATATCATATCACATTGCACTACAAAATTTCCACTTTATTTATAATTTATTCTAAGCATATTTGTGTTAATTAACAAGCAGGTGTTCTTAGCAATCACAATTAGACAATTTAAGACCTATATGTATTAATCAATTAACAAGGAAAACTTTTGATATGGAAATTTCAATTTCTGAATCGAAAACATATACATACTTGTAAATATGATTTGAAACAAAGACTAATTATCTTAACATCAAGGAATACAAGCAAATGTATAATGAGAAACAATAAATAAACAAGTTAACAATTTCTGTAAATAATTCAAACTATTTAAAAATAAAACAATATACGATAATCAAAATGAGACATTAGAGACGTAGGGTCAATTAATGTTTTTAAAAATACTTTTGTTAAACCTTCACCATTCATATCAGATACTGCAATGAAAACTATGAATGATTCTTTGATTATACTTATTTTATCAGCAATATTTACATATCTTATAATAACTGATGTTTGTTCAATATGTGAAATATTATTCATGTAATCCATTTAAAAGCTAGGATATTTTGCTATCTTAACAGTATTCAAAATTTTAGAATGCAATGAATTACTCATTTCTTAAAGGAACGCTTCTTGAGATCCGTGTGATAAATAATGCACAATTTTGAGGGCCACATAAAATTGGGTTGCGGGTTATATGTGGCATTACATTGATTACAACATCAATTAATTTTGCCACAGCATTAAAATTACTTGATTATATCTATTTAGTTGTCTTTCACCTTCTTCAACTTAAGTTGGATTTTGATTGGAAGATGGAGTGTAGTAGGTATAATGATATTTTTATATAAAATGTAACAATATTATTTTATTATTAATCAGTTTTGAACTTAAAAGCATTTTTCTGTGAAGAGCATTGTCGGGTTCCGTGAAGGGGTGTCCAGTTTGTAAAGTCTTACATACCTTCTAAGAGGTGGACATGCTCTATTTTACGTATATTATCTGTAGGGTATGGATTTTTCGGGTTAAAAGGGTAAATGCCGAGTTTTATTATTTTCCTTTTCATTCAAGTTAAAATCGGATATAAATAAGTTACAGATTTTTTGAGGTTTTAAAAAGAGTTCAATCTAGGGTAATTTTCGGTTTTTATTATTATATAATTCAGATAAAATGATTTTTAAATAAAAATCTTCTTTAAAAATTTAAAAGTTTTATTTAGCAATAATTTTTATGATTCACATACAATATCATTTGCATAACCAGTGTGTCTTCAGTAGTATTACTCGTTTCCAGTGTTTGCAAATGGGAAAATGAACGCTCAACATCACAGCTACCTGTGGGCATAGATAATAGTGTTAAGGAAAACTTACTTAGGATATCGGACTCCAGCATTAACCCAAAACCTAATAATGTCCAAATCTTTGTTTAGAGGTGTTGCCTCTAATAAATAGGCAGTAAGTTTGGATTAAATCTGCTCATCCACATTATCATGTGCCCAAAAATTCGACGATAGCACTTGTATCTGGATCATGCATAGATTTCTTTAAAGGATCTATTATAGATGCCATTTTCCAAAAAGATTTGACAGATGTATTAAGATTTCTGTGTATTGTAGCAACTTCCAAAAATTCTTTTATAACCACAATGGTTTTAGGTGTAATAGATAATATTCTCAGAACGGCTGCATATGCACCTGTTTCTGGCGATTTCCAAGGGATTTCCATTTGCCTCTTTAGCTGTAATTTGATAATAGGGTCAATTAGCTTCACTTTGAAGTTGTTTTTGTAAATTAATAATTGGTGTCAATCGTTCTTTTTAATACAAGAGTAAAGCGTATAATTCATTTTGCCAAAAAGATTCAATTATCTCATTGATTTCTATTATATTTTTACTTTTAGCCACTTCTGAATCTTTCAAATATTTATGTATACCAGACCAAATTTCAATAATTATTTTTAAGCTTTCATAAAAGCTGGTGCAATGAACAGGTATGACAGCAGGGAGTTTTACTCCAATAATTTCTAAACTTTCCCATGCTAAGCTAAGCTAAGTATTTACCAAATTGTTCGGCAAATGTTTAAAAACAGTCCCTAGCATAATAACTATTTTTCTTGCAGTAGTCATTGACAGACAATTGTTAGCTTTGTCTACGGGAACATGGACTAAGTGAGAAATGTCTGTAATATGTAGTAGACTAGGCATATTTTCTCCAATTTTTAGATTTGAAACCATTGCTTTCATCTATTCAGCACTGTCGGTTGCCATACAAAGAACATCTAACCACTTTTTACCAATTTTTTCCATTTTTCGCCTTATAACTGTGGCAATAGTAACGCTATTTGGCTTAGTCACAAAAGAAACGTTAACTAAAAATAATGATTTTCCTTGTCCACCTTCATCGTAATATGTCAACAATGTGCTCATAGTTGGTTGTCCTACAACAATGTGACTTTTATCAATAATAAAGCTTATTTTATAGTACTTTATCGATTCTATTATTTTGGCAAATTCTTGATTGAATACTTCAGACAAATACTTTTTTAGTAACGAATCATATTTCGGCATAGTTTTAGTTGGAGGACAATATTCTTTTACAAAATTACCTATTGGACCATCACAAGTTATTAGACTCAATCCAGCATGGCAAATGGCACGAATAAAATCATTAATTGCACCTTCTGGTTTTTTCTTTTTCACTCTGTCTTACAAGTGTATCGTTAAGTGTTAGCTGTTGCTGTGATGTTGAAGGAATGGGATTTAAAAATTAAGAACATAATTCTTTGTCTTAACACTACAGCAGGCACACCCTATTTTCGGACACGGGCAGACATGTGGTGGCAAATTTGCTACCAAGCCATTTTCCTCAAATTTTGTCGTATTATACATGTTTTTGGGCCAGTGAGTTTTTATTATTAAAAATGATCAAGCTTACAAAACAAAATTTTATATTTGCCTTAAAAAAATATAATATTTTAAAACATTGAAAAAATTAATAATTTCTGCTGTGCCAGTAACAAAAAAAAATATAACAAAACGTAAAGGCAACATAAAGGTAAACATATGTATGGCTACTTCATGATTGTTGGAAGATAAATAGGAAATTGCAACATTAATGACAACAATTTTACATTACCCTTCAAATAAAATGTCTTTTTTCCTTACTAGTTATTTTTCTTCACTGTGTCATCAAAAATTTAAAAAACCCTTAAGGTAACATTAAGTAGGTAAAAAAGTAAGTAGCACATGTATTGTATACATAATAACAATAACAATGGCACAATTTAAAACAATTTTAAAATATCAATAAATGAATAAGACAAAAGTAATTTAGTTTAGGTACATACATTGAAACACTAGTTAGAATCAGGTAGGTAGGTATTCGATTTTAGGTGCTTCGACAGCTAGGGTCATTTTGCACCTTTCTCGTTGCCTGTCAAGAGACATTGCAAACGATTCCCTGCAATGTATTAAATAGTAAAATCATAAATAATAAAATGCATTAAAAGTAAATGTTTAAAATTCTATAAAAGGTGGATAAGTCCGGCTTCTCTTAAAAACCTTAAAATATTATCCATTTTCATGGAGTCATCAGATAAAATATCAGCAAGTTCCCCCGTAATGTGGAACTTGCTTCGTAGCACGTTATATTTCCGGCATTCTGTCAGGTGTCTTACAGTTAGAAGGGAGTCGCAGTCGGTGCATCGTGGTGGTTCCTTCTCGATGGTAAAGAGGAACGAGTGGGTCAGGGCTGAATGCCCTATTCTCAAACGCGCGACCACGACTTCTTTCCTTCTACTATTCCTTACAGAGGATGCCCATGGAGAAATATCCCTTTTTATTTCATGTAGCTTATTTTGCGACATCTCTTGCCACAAAGTTTGCCACTTATTAAGCCCTGCTGTCCTAAACATACCCTTTAGGTCTTGTTGGAGGACAGAGTCGCCATTTGTGACAGGGAGGTTCAAACCCTCCTTCGCAAGTGCGTCTGCCCTCTCATTACCTGCTAAGCCAACATGTCCAGGAATCCAGAGGAAAATGATGTCAACTCCTCGGGAGTTTAAATGGTAAAGGGCTTCCTGTACATTCTGAACTATTGGGTGGACAGGGGAGAAGCAGGTAATGAACTGAAGAGCACTCATGGAGTCCGAACAAATCATATATGGTCTGTTCGAGACACCAATGCTCTCCAAGGCCATTCTTATGGCCGTCAACTCCGCCGTGTAAATACTACTCAGCGGGTTGAGCCCTCCCTTAGAAGAGAGATTTTTGCTAGTGAAGGCCCACGCACAGGAGGAAGAGGATCTAGAGCCATCTGTGAAGATCAGTTCACAACCCGGATGATCATTAAGTACATCAAAAAATAGCGACCTGTACTCACAAGAGAGGGTATTATGTTTTGTAGACAGGGCAAGGTCCAACAAGACCTTAGGGCATGGGATCTGCCATGGCGGATATTTAAGAGAGCCGGTAGGAACAATCTTGGGAATCTGCAATCCAATATCATCCATATAAGACTTAAAACGTATTCCAAGCGGTTTTGTGGCCCTTGGGTGTCGGTTAAAAATTTCAGTAAAACGGGATTTAAAAATTACATCGAAACACGGGTGTCCTTTCAAAGATAAAATTTTTGTGACATAGTTACACATGAGGATATTTCTCCGGATCTCCAATGGCGGCTCCCCAGCATCGCAATAAATACAAGGAATGGGACTGGTTCTAAAAGCACCAGTTGCCAATCTGATTCCGGCATTGTGTAACGATGTCAGTGGACGCATGTATGACTTCCGGGCCGAGGAGTAGACAATACTCCCATAGTCGATCTTTGATCGCACCAATGCTCTGTACAGCATTAGCATAGATTTGCGGTCAGCTCCCCACAGACGGTTTGTGATATATCTTAAAATGTTTAAAACTTCAAAACACCGTTCCTTTAAAAACTGAATATGACTTTTCCAATTCAGTCGTCTATCCAAGAAAACCAAGAAAACGGATAGAGTCAGCAAACTCTAAAACATGGCAACCCAGTTTAAGCGTCGGCGGGAGGAAGCATCCCCTTCGCCTATAAAAATGGACACATTTCGTCTTTTCTTGAGAAAAACGAAAACCGTTCGACTGTGACCACTTGTATAGACGATTTAATGTGAGTTGGAGCTGTCTCACTGCCGTGGGGATTGATGATGACCTACAGAAAATAGCTAGGTCATCTACAAACAAAGATCCTTCCACAGGTGTTTGTATGCATCCAACCACATCATCTATAGCTATGGCAAAAAGTGTCACACTCAGGACGGAGCCTTGGGGAATTCCGTTTTCTTGTGAATAAAATTTGGATAAACTATTTCTTATTCTTACTTTAAAAACACGTCCCGATAAAAAGTTTTTAATAAAAATGGGCAGATTGCCCCTAAAACCCCACTTATGGAGGGCAATTAAAATTTTATGCCGCCATGTGGTGTCATATGCCTTCTCCAAGTCAAAGAAGACACCAACCACGTGTTGCCTAAGAACGAATGCCTCCTGGATGAAGTTATCAATCCGCACCAAATGGTCTATGGTAGACCTATGGCGACGGAACCCACACTGAATTTCGGAAAGAAGGTTTTGGCTTTCAAGACACCAAACTAGCCTCTTGTTTACCATTCTTTCCATCAGCTTGCACAGGCAGGATGTTAAGGATATCGGGCGGTGGTTTCCGAGGACAGAGTTGTCCTTTCCCTGCTTAGGGATGGGTACCACCACTGATTCTTTCCACCTGTCTGGGAACTCACCGTCCCTCCACATACGATTGAACGTATGCAGAAGATTCCTCATGGCAGCTCCAGGAAGGTTACGTAAGAACGCGTTGTGGATGGCGTCCATTCCTGGAGCCGTATCCTTCAAATCTGCTATGGCAGACTGAAGTTCCCAGGGAGTGAATGGGTTGTTGTACGGGGCATTCACATTGCCTGACCTAAAGTCTAAGCTAAGACGTTCTATTTGGCATTTAACATCAAGAAAAGCGCTTGTGTATTGAGCACTGCTGCTTACTGCAGCATAGTGCTCACCAAATACATCCGCAATCTCTAGCGGAGATGTTATTAATGCCCCGTTTGCCTTCACCCCTGGGACATGAGGAAGGTGAGCAGTCCCGGAAATACTCCTAACCTTTCTCCATACCTGTGCGATGGGTGTCCTACAATTGATTGAGGACACATACTTCCTCCAGGATTCTCGTTTTGCGGCAGTTATGACCTGTCGAGCTTTCGATCTTAATTTACGAAAAGCCGACAAATTCCTGCTCGTCGGATACTTATTAAAAATTTTTAGTGCCTTCTTCCTTTGATGGATAGCCTGAGCACATTCATCATTCCACCATGGCACAGGTGGGCGACGTGACTTGCTGGCAGACCGTGGAACACTTACCTCTGCAGCGTGAATAATTGCATCCATAGCAGCATCAACATTCGCTGCAGCACTAAGAGCAGGGTCATAACAAATTTTTAAATTTTTTTTTAAATTACCCCAATCGGCTTTCTTCAAGACCCATTTAGGGGGTAAATTAAAATTATTTAAAAAATCACTTTTCCTGATGAGAAGGGGGAAGTGATCGCTTCCACATAAGTCATCGTGAACGTGCATTTTAAAAATGGGAGCAATAGTGCTTGTACATATAAAAAGATCAATGGCCGAGTATTCACCATTATAAGAATTAAAACGCGTCTTTTCGTTATCATTGATTAAAATCAGATCGTGATGGCTTAAAAAATTTTCTAAAATACGACCTCGGCCATTATAATCTCCCATAGTGTCTCCCCAAAGAGGGCTATGGGCATTGAAATCTCCTAAAAGGATGAATGGCCGAGGTAGCTGGCGGATGAGGTCCTCAAGGGTTCTTTCTGTCACGGAAGCCCACTCCGGAAAGTACTCATTGCAAAAAGTGATGTGCTCTGGACAGGCAACCGTAACTGCAACAGCCTGGAACGGTGTCTGCAAATCCACCTGGGAGGTGTAAAGAGTCTCCCGGATGGCCGTAGCGACGCCTCCCTGTGCCCTACGACCGCTGAGGTCATCTTTGCGAAATATTTTAAAACCTTTGAGTGAAACCTTGTCAGATCTTTTAAAATGAGTCTCCTGTAAAAATATACTGGATGGGTTAAAATTGTTTATTAAAATATCAAGCTCCGCCTCATGTTTAAAATACCCGTTACAATTCCATTGAACTGTAAGCATTTAAAATAAGGGTAAAAACCATAAAATCTGTAAAAAAGACAGTAAATGCACCGTTCACGTGGAGCGAAGCTTAGCGTGTAAGCTTTGTCTTCCTCCCTTTCAACCGTTGTGCGAGGAGGGCTTGCAATTCCTCCTCGTTCAAGCTTTCTTCCTCCATCTCCACCTCAGTGGAGAGAGGACCCTTGCTGGAGGGACCAGGTGGTGGTGTCTTCCCACGCTTGTCAGCATGGGATTCCACTGGTGGCCTGGGTTTAGGTCTTGGTGACTGACTCCTCTTTGGAGAGTCAGCACCAGAAATGATTTCCACCTCCATTGAGGTGGTTTCTTTTTTGTCTCTTGTCTGTTTTTTTTGGTATTAAGTTTTTCTTTTCTATTTCCTTTTTTTTGTTTCAATCTCCCGTTTATTTTTTTGCTCTTTTCCCTGCGGATGTTCTGCCTCGCGCTCAGTTTGGGTAGAACAGGTGACCATTTTCTTCGGAGTTGCTGCTTTCTCCGCATAAGACTTTGAGAATGTCGGTGCTATCAGGGTCCTGTACTTCTTCCGTGCCTCGAAATACGGAATTTTTTTCGATCGTTTTGATCTCTACGATCTTGCGTTCTTCCTGCACTTTGGGGCAATCTCGCGAGTAGACTGGGTGTGGCCCCTCGCAATTGCCGCAAAGTACAGGTGAGGCACATACCTCCCCCTCATGCACAGCTTTGCTACATTTTGGGCAGATGGCTTCGCCCTTGCACCTTGGTGCGACATGACCAAATTTTTGGGATTTGTAGCAACGCATTGGGTTTGGTATATACGGACGTACAGGACATTTCTCATACCCTACATTGACCTTCTCCGGAAGCTTGTCGAGCGAAAAGGTGAGAACCACAGAGGTGGTGTTTATGGTTTCACCATTCCTTTTTGTCGTTAGTCTACGACAGTTGATGACCCCTTGGGGAGCCATCTCCCTCGTAATCTCTGCGACATCGACATAGAGAAGGTCATAGCAGGATATGACCCCACGGCAGGTATTCAAAGTCTTATGCGGCTCCACAGTGACAGGAATGTCATGCAGCTACTTCAAAGCCAGCAGCACTTCACTTTGCTTATCATTTTTTGTTTTTATTAATAGTATTCCGTCCCTTAATTTTTTAACAGACTCTAGGTCCCCTGGGATTGCTCCCGAGAGGACCTTTTGTATTAGGAAGGGAGAGACCTTAGTAAGGTTCTCGCCTTCGTTTGCACATCTCATAATTAGATAGTTCCTACAGGTGCAGGTCGACTTATCTCCCCCGTCCACATCTGGACGGGTTTAGAATCAGATTCAGAAAAATTATTTGTTGATTCACATTTTGTACATGTAGTAACTGTATATAATTTATAAATCAATTCAATAAAGTTAAGAAAATAATGCTTTACCAACTACAGTATAACATGTTATGTAATAAAAATACTTACATTGCTGGGCGGGTGGTAGCACTTTTGATACCTATACATAAAATATTATTAAGAACTTAGGTCTGCACTAAGCATGTGGATAAACGCCACTGAAGTATGAAGACTAGAAGAGATAGGAACAAGAGTTTTTTTAAAACACACCAGATATTAATAAAATAATTTTTGCACTAAGCGTGTGGAAAAACGCCACTAAATGACAAGTATGAAGACTAGAAGAGATAGGAACCAGAGTTTTTTTTAAACATACCAGATATTAATAAAATAATTTTTATTTCCTAGTGTTACCAACTAACAGACACTCAGGCTCTATTTTAGGAGCTCAAACTTCTCCTATCAAAGATCAAACAAAAATTCGGGAGAATCCCAAGCATAATATCACAATTTTGTTTGCATCGATCGTTACGACATTTCTATCTGCAAACAACAATTTAAAAAACCATATTTTCTCTCCCCTGCTCTGATACATATATTCTATGACGTATACATAAATTTAAAAATTTATTCGAATAGAGAATAACATTCATCACAAAAAAGTTCGCGAGACCATATATGTAATTACGACTTATAGTTTCGGAAATAAAAACTCAAGTAACAACCAATAACTCTATACGTTTTATACGCATTTCCCATAAAGAAAATCTTTGAAAACTCTGCGTATTCCATTTTTCTTCCTGTTTATTTTTGTCAACGAAAACAATCTTCGTAGCAACTTTAGTAAACAAGACCTAATATAAATTCGTTTTATTTTCTTTCCTGCGCCTACCGAGCATTGTGAATGAAAGAAAATGTATTATTCTTAACTTAATTAAGTACGAGCACCTCCCAGGTGGACCTTAGGACGCCCTTCCAAGCCGTAGCTGTTACTGTAGCAGCTCCGGAGGTAATTACGTTATGTAACGTATACCTTCCGGAATGGGCTCAGGTGAACAGGGCGAACCTTGAAGACCTGATTAATCAGCTACCACGGCCATTCATGCTGCTGGGTGACTTTAATGCACACAACACACTCTGGGGGGACACGATGGCCGACAACAATGGCCGAGGTCGTCTTTTAGAAAACCTTTTTAATGATTTTAACCTGATTTTATTGAATGACTGTGAAAAAACACGTTTTAATGCTTTTAATGGGGAGTACTCCTCAATAGATTTAGTTATTTGTAGCAGCACCATTGCACCACTATTTACATTGTCTGTGCATAATGATCTTTGTGGTAGTGACCACTTCCCTCTCCTAATTCAGCAGAAGGCTAACATTTCTGTTGACTCTAACCGAGCGAGAACATGGGTTACACATAGAGCCCATTGGCCGGATTTTAAATCAAATTTTAAATTCAATGTTGACAGCAGTCGAGGGGGAATACACAATGTCGAGGTTTTTACGGCAGCTGTACTCAATGCTGCTAGTACTAGCGTTCCAATGTCATCTGGGAAGACGCGCCACACTCCCGTACCCTGGTGGAATGAGGAATGTATGGTAGCCATTCGGAAACGCAAACGGGCATTGCGAATTTTTAATAGACACCCCACATGTACAAATCTTGCGGCGTTTCGACGACTGAGGGCGAAAGCTCGCCAGGTCATCAAAGATGCGAAAAGGTCCTCTTGGATAAAGTATGTATCCTCCATTAATCACAGGACTCCAGTTGCACTGGTTTGGAATAGGGTTAATAAAATCTCGGGCAAATACCACCCTACAAGCGTGCCAGGGCTAGAAATTGGAGGCCAACTTATAACATCTTCTGCTGCCATTGGCAAAGCGTTAGGCCTCCATTACGCCAAGGTTAGCAGCACAGCCGAGTACGAGCTTTCTTTCATTCGAATGAAAGAGAGAATGGAAAGAACTGTACTAAACCTTGGCAATATCAGCAGTCCAGCATCCTACAATGAACCTTTTTCATTGTGGGAGTTGAAGTCAGCAATTGGGGATGGTAAGGACTCTTGTCCTGGCTTGGACAGTATCCACAATGCCTTCCTCAAACACCTGCCCATAGATGCTGAACAGGATCTGCTGAAAACCCTCAATCAGCTTTGGGCTGAGGGGGCTTTCCCTGAATCTTGGCGGGAATCGGCAATTGTCCCTATCCCTAAACAGGGAAAGGACAAGAGCCAGCCATCCAGCTATCGCCCAATCTCCTTGACCAGTTGCCTGTGCAAACTGATGGAGAGAATGGTGAACAGATGTCTAGTTTGGTGCCTTGAGAGCGGTAACCTCCTCTCAATTGTCCAGTGTGGTTTCCGACGTAGCAGGTTTACAGTGGACCACCTGGTCAGGATCGACAGCTTTATCCAAGAGGCCTTTCTCCTACGCCAGCATGTCATAGGAGTCTTTTTTGACATAAAAAATGCGTTATGACAATACCTGGCGATAAAAGATTTTACGCACTCTTAAAGACTGGGATTTTAAAGGTAGACTACCAATTTTTATCCAAAACTTTTTAGCGGTGCGTACTTTTAGAGTTCGTTTGGGCAATCACCTATCACAGTCTTTTACCCAAGAAAATGGTGTTCCTCAGGGCTCTGTTTTAAGTGTTACGCTATTCGCAATAGCCATCAATGACGTTGTAGACTGCATTAACCCACCAGTTATAGGCTCATTGTTTGTCGATGACCTAGCTATCTTCTGTAGGTCATCGAATTTGAGGATGGCTGAAAGGCAAATTCAGCTGACCCTGAATCGGCTCCATAAATGGTCTGGCGAAACTGGCTTCCGCTTCTCCGAAGAGAAGACCAAGTGTATGCATTTCCACAGACGACGGGGATTATTTCCTGATCTCTCTCTTACACTTGGTGAAATTACCCTACCGGTGGTGCTTTCTGTACGGTTCCTTGGAATGACACTCGACAAAAGATGGAACTGGAGAAGCCATATTGGCATTTTAAAAGATAGGTGCTTTAAAGTTTTAAATGTTCTGCGATACTTGTGTAATTCGTCATGGGGTGCTGACCGCAAATCGATGCTTCTCTTATACAGGGCATTGGTACGATCAAAGCTCGACTATGGGTCCTTTATATATTCTGCTACACGAGTGTCCTATCTTCGCCCACTGAGTACCATTCACAACTCTGGCCTCAGGTTGGCAACTGGTGCTTTCAGGACCAGTCCAATTCCCAGCATCTACTGTGATGCTGGAGAACTGCCTCTTGAGATGCGGAGGATGATTTTAATGTGTAATTATGTCAGTAAGATTTTATCCCAAAAGACACACCCTTGTTTTAAACTTGTGTTCAGACCCCGTTTTATTCAATTATTTTATAGAAGACCTAGGGTGACGAAACCCATAGGAATTCGTTTTAAAAATTTCATTGATGATGCCCGGATTCACCTCCCCGAAGTGCATCCTGCTGGTTTTAATAAAATCCCACCATGGCAGATGTCTTATCCAAAAATTAATATGGATTTGTCTCGCAGCAACAAATCAGGCACACATCCTAACGTATATCTCCATCAATTTACGAAAATTTTGGAAAAGCACCGTGATGCCACTCACATTTACACAGATGGCTCCAAGTCAGACACTGCCTGTGCATCCGCTGTAACATCTTCCCAAAATATCATCTTCGTGGTGAAGCTGCACCCGCTGTGTAGTGTTTACACAGCGGAACTGTATGCTATCAAGACTGCCTTGGATGAAATAGAGTCACGAAACATGTCGTATTTGATATGTAGTGACTCTAGCAGCGCATTGCAAACAATCCATACCTTTGATTCCTATCATCCACTGGTCCAGATGATTCACTCCCGTCTTGCCCTGTTAGAGGCCATGGGGAATAACATACTCTTTGTTTGGGTACCAGGGCATGTGGGAATCAAGGGGAATGAGAAGGCTGACTCTGCTGCCAAGGAAGGCCTCTGCAAGCAAGAACTAGACTCTTGGTCCACGACAGCAGAAGACCTAAAAATTTTTTTTAGGTTACTTATAGTGAAACAATGGCAGGACTCATGGCTAGGTTTGCAAAATAACAAATTGCGGGACATAAAGGCTGTTACGACTTCTTGGTCCTCCTCTGTCAGGAATAGTAGGCGGGAGGAAGTAGTGCTGACCCGATTGAGGATAGGGCACTGTGCCCTTACTCACTGTTATCTGTTCACACAGGAGAAGGAAGTACCACACTGTGACCATTGTGACTCCCGTCTCACTATAAGACATATCCTGACCGAATGTACCCACTACCAGGGTATGCGAAACAGTCTTTCGATGCAAGGCCAGCTTAACGATGTTCTGGGAGATGACCCTGTTAAGATAGATGTGGTTTTCAAGTTCCTCAGGGAAGCTAAATTGCTTCCATACATTTAAATAATTTTTAGCATAACATTTTTTCTATACACATTACCTGTGTAAAAATTTATTTTAATTTTATCACAATTAGTAGGGAAATATAATAACTTTTATTGTATTACTGATTTGAGTACGGTGTGAAATGACCTTGCTGTCGACACACCTTATAAAATCAACTCTACTACTACTTAAGTACGTTTATCTTCTTTACGTATACACCCACTAAGTAATAAGAAATAAATAATTTACGACGAAGGAATGAAAGTGAGTTTAAATATTAATGTTACTCATCTCAAGTGAGTTATGTATGATTTAAATAATTTAATTTTCGACTGTTCTATTAATTACTAGCTAGGGATTATAAAATCGGTAAATCACAGATTCCATATTTCCTTGACATCGCTTCTGATATATCCTTTAGCAGTTGTTAGACATTAGATCACCTTAGACAAAGCCATTATAATTTATATTTTTCTAAATTGATTATATCAAACAATGGAGGATTTATTTTTTGTGTCGTCGCCTTTGTTGGCCGTTGTGGCAACCACTCCATTCCGGGATAGTTCATTGTTGTTCATGAACGACTTAAAAGCAAACTAAGAATGTGTGCACAAGGTAATTTCAATTGCTTTTCAACATTATTAATGAAAATCTGGTATATTTCAGAACATGGTACGTAGCCTAGCTTAGGTGATAAGTGGAATTTTAACCAAATATAAGGTTAGTTCACATTGTAATTAACGAAAGAACTGCGTCACTAAAGCCAAGAAACATAAGTTTTCTATTTCAAATGGATAGTGGTTAGTGAATCGGAATGCCGATAACCATAGTTTGTCTTGATAATCCACACGCTCCTATTTTCCGCCGGCTTAATCGAGCCTTCACAGTTCTCTTTCCATCAGCTGAAACATTTGCCTTCATCTTTTTCCTTCTAACACACGCCTTTGATCATGCTTCCCTCCTATTCTTCTCATTTTATCAACTTCTTCTTGCGGACGTCTTCCTTAATATTCCCCATTGGTAGAAGATACTATATTCTACTAAGAGTGGCCTTTGCTTTCGCTATTCTAGCCCTAATTTTATCGGTACATTTTGCTTCTCTCGTCATGATGCTTTCAAGGTACAACTTTACTGTCTGAAACTGATTCCGATGGCTTTCCAAGCCAATACTTACGTTCGAGTATTTTTCTTTTCCCGATATTTGCATGAACTTGGATCTTTTGCTATCTATATGTTCCCAAGGATAATTTTTCTGTTAACTGTGTCCGTCGAAGATCGAATTCATCTTTCGAAATCTTCGACCTAAGTACAAATACAGGCTTTTAATGCATACAGAACCAGGAAACTATATAATCTGATCTTCCACAACATCTTTCTTACAATTAGTTTGAAACAATCAAAAAATTTACCTCCGTAAGGAAATAGACATCAATCAAAGTAAGTTAATGAGTTATTACAAACGATAGTTTTAAGAAATATTTTTTTTATAATCTATGAATAGTTCAAAATGTCAAATAATGAGATAAGCCGTCGACATACGTTGAATTTTAAATTGTTTCTCTTTTGTCTCTGCAGTGTCTAGCGATCGTATCCCCGTATTCGTCACCCTTGCGGTAGTCATTTCTTTCTTCGGCTGCCTCATCGGGTGGTGGATCTGGGGACGCTTCAACCGTTATTGCGCCGGGAGGAGGTGGTGTGTGGAAGATGGTGACCCTGTAAGTATAATACGCCTAAACTGGCAATTACATACTTCTCTTATCTTACAAACCCTTCTAAGAGGTTATTTTATGCAGTTGATAACAAAAATGTCCAATCGTCTCTAGTGAATATGAAATGCTTGTTTTTAAGAAAATAACCTTTTTTGTTCAAATAACTATTCATTTATTAAGAGCAAATGTCCCTTACTGCTACAAAATTTTACTTTACATTCATATCATAACGGATACAAGCACGGATTTCGGGGGGTTGTCGGTGGTGTAGTGTTTAGGACGTTGGCTGCTACTCGCCTGCTGCTCGAAAGGGTAGCTAGAACGAATCTTGCGAAAGTAAGTTTTTTTCCAAGGCTCTCTGTTAGTGTGGTTTGGGGAGACCGCGGAAAGTCAATGTTCCGTCCTTTGGAAGGGACGTTAAGCCGTTGCCCTCTCTCTCTCTCTCTCTTAATTTGTTTGGTAAATAGTTTTACCACCAATATAGGCCGTGCCTCGTGGTAACACCCAAGTTCCCAGCCTTTGTGCTTTTCATTAAGAGTAGGCTAATGCCGGCGGGTTTAGAAAAGTTCGACGTAATCGTTTCGTCTCGGAGATCTTTCGGCGGAGAGACATTTCGGCGCAGGGATCATTCGGCGCGGGACTTTTTGGCGAAGGAACACAATTTTTCTGTGTTTTCCTGGGTAAAACTAGAGCAAAGTTACTACATATTATGTCTTGGCTTCCTGTTGGTAAAAATCTTAAATTAATGGAATATTTCTTAATACTGATATTGGAAATTCATGTACGTACACAACAATGTCTTATGAAAATAATAAAGTTAGGAGGGGGGAGTGCGGTAAAAATTGTTAACACATATAGGCGATATGGCTGTCTGTCGTAATCGTCGACAAATGTCGAATTTTAAATTGGAATTCTACGAAGATAAATAATCATCGGTAACTGTCGATTAGGAATAAAAATATTAATCCTGATTAATAAATTATGATTTCTCTTAGTTTATCACATTGAAACTAATATTATTATTCTCAAACATCGTTAGCTGTTAATTCAAAAACTAGACCGAAAACACTTGACGTTTACAACGTCTGCATTTTGTTTTAAGGGCACTGGTGCATAAGGAGTTGTTGAATTCGCTCTAAGATAAATCATCGTTAAACGAAACTTCTTTGCATGAATGCTCATATACCAAAATAACAATACTTACGATTAAGGGTAGATTATTTCTCTGTGCTTATGATATTTTTAATAAAAATACATTAATCTTCAGATCTTATAAAACTATCTGCATGATTTCTGATCATTTTCATTAAGACTGGTTTGCCATACCACCTCATGCCGTCCCATCTTAAGCACTACTTAAATAAATTCGATTGTACGCTTCACATACAATGTATAGAAAAACCGTAGATAAGATTTAAATTCCCTTACGCTCAGTTCTTACACTCCCAGCTTCAACTCAATGGAGATTGTTATGATTAACCTTTACGCTAATACTATATAGTCTGTTGACATATTTGGCGAATATCTCAGCATCTTTGCAAGATAATTGGAATGCCTTGTTTTAATATTTTTATTTTATATGAAAGGAAGAGAATCAAATAAAAAACCAAATAAACATATTTTGAAGGAAAATAGCAATTCCAAAGTGACGACAAAACCTAAAAATGCTATACTTCTTCAATATAACGTAGTTTCTTATGATTACGGTGACACCTCTGAACGAATGATAAACCATTCGTAAAAGAAAAGAATTTAATTTTTCTAACAAACCAAGTTCGAATCCGTGCTGAGGTAGCGTAAAAATAGGTTTATAAACGCGAATAAGCTTATTTTTCCAAGGATCAACTATGGATAATTTTAATTACGTTAGGAAAAAACTCAGCACTTTTAAAAGGAAATTAAAAATTGAATTGGCTTTACGCATTGAATTATAAGTAAGGACCTCATAAACAGATATTTACTTTGATGTAATCGAGATGCAAACCATAACACTAAGCTTTCTTCTTGCGATATGATCTGTTTTTCTCGATGCTCCTGTTACTCACATAGTCTACTTTTGGCTCTTCCTTTCCGTTCGTCCTTCGTTTGTATTTTTTTTGTTTTTGTGATACATTCTTTGTCCTCACTTTTATTAACACCAGTATAGCATACCACATCCAACTTTGCAACCTCATGCAATGCTTAATAATGTTATTAATAATTTCGACCATCTTCCCCATAACCTTCCCACCGCTAATCCTTACTAATTTCCGTAATGTAGTTAAATATTGCTCATTGCCGCAATTTACCATTTATGCGTATTTTTCACAACAAATTTACCAGAGTTTAGGGTGATTATTAAACATGGCAATAAACCCAATCATAATCTATTTGGTTATTGTATACTACGGCGAAATAGATATGGATTAAGAGAATACTCCTAAGCCGCAAGGAATATTCTCTAAATTTATCCAATCCCTAGAATTCTATCCCACCCGGTCAATAATAGTTATTTACGTATTAAAAAGTGCTCCTGTTATTCACATACTGTACTTGTGGCTCTTCCTTTCCGTTTGTTCTTCGTTTGTATTTTTTGTTTTAGTGGTTCATTCTTTGTTCTTACTTTTATTAACACCAGTATAACATACCACATCCTACTTTGCAACCTCATTCAAAGCTTATTTAATATTAATTAATAATATTATTAATAATTTCGACCTTCTTCCCCATAACCTTCCCACCGCTAATCCTTACTAATTTCCGTAGTGTAGTTAAATATTGCTCATTTACTATGAAATTTCCATTCGATAGACATTCATCTCCCCTATAAATGTTAGTTATTTCGATCTCTCCCTCCCTCCCCCCGCCAACCGTTATTATTCTCATAAGATGATGTTGTGTACCTACAAGCAATTTTCAGTAGGTATCAGTATTACGAAATATTCCGTTAATATTTTAACCTACAGGAAGCCAAGATACAGTTGGGCTTCGTAGGATACGATTTAAATCGATGAAAATCCTTTTTTTTTAATTTAAATCGACGAAAATTAACTGTCTTCGATAAGTGTAGAATTCACCAATACATTTTCCAGGAAATTTATGCGTCATGATTTTAAAACTTTGTTATCCGCTCTAAAACTTAACATATTTTACCACCAAACAACCAAAACCGTAGAGACAGTCTGTACTTTTCATACTCACAGCCAAACAACATTCGGAATTTGTTTTCTAATTTCGCTTACTTATGTCACTGTTGTCTTAAGGGCACCTACTGAGCAACCGTGGGATCCAAGGGTAAAGGACAAAATATTATGATCGGTTAATTGTGATCTTTCTTTCCCCCCGGCCAGATCCGATATGCCATACGCACTTTAGACTTCATTTACCGAAAAGTCGGGGGACGTCTATTGCGTCCTCTGCGCGAAATTATCTGCCGACCTCCTCCAACAGGGAAAATGAAAGGTTTTCCCGAACTGAAAAATGAGTATCGTATGGCATTTCCAAAAGCACCCTGTCATAAAATGTATATAATCTTTCTGAGAGTGTCCATCGTGCTTAGTTTCTTTTGCATTACTGCCGAAGGCGCATCGTTCCATATACGCACTCTGGAGTTTTTCCGCATTCATAGTTGTTTATTACTCAACAAAATGATATACTTTTCATCAAAATATTCATTCATACATTAGGTTGTGCGTTATACTCATGCGGCGTTAATTTCTCGATAATGATCTTGATTTCGTGAATAATTTATTGCAAAAAGTTAACTGTTCCAGGGTGGTGGCCGAAGTCAATAACAATACATTCGCCAAAATATAGATAACAACAAATAAAGCAGCATAAAATAAGCCTTATTTTTATTTACACACTTTTAGTTAAACATAATTAGAAGCAATTAAATTTATAACACTTTTCTAGATTACAATTGATGAAATGTATTGAAATAATCATTGATATTAGATATCGCTTTTTAAGAAATACATCCTTATAAACGTCGGTGTTTGTGAGTATTTCTTGCTAATCAACCTCTTGGATTATTATAGCCAAAATATAAAGGTCTAAAACTAAAATGTTCAATTAAATGTATAAAAATAAACGTTGATGTGCGTCGTTGATTTTTAGGAATAAAAAATAATGGTAGTTATCGCGTTTTAAGAAATATTAACTTCTAAAACTACCAAGCCTAGTAAAATGTATGAAAGTAAATGTCGATATTGGTCGCTAATTTTTACGAAAAGTTAACGCCGATATTTTAGAAAAATAAATGTCGAATATTACCAACCCTATAGTAGTTGTAATTTTAAGCGTCAATATTAGTCTAAATTTTCTAGGAAAAATAAACGTCGATTTAAATCGTCGATGAAAACAAAAATAAACGTCGAATTCTACCAAGTTTAGGTATAGTAAGTAGCAATATTTTCTGCTATTTTGCTCGAGTATTACCCCGGGAAAGAGAAAAAATGTGTTCCTGCGCTGAAAGGTCCCCGCGCCGAAAGATCCCTGAGCCAAATGATCCCTGCGCCGAAAGGTTTCCCTGCCAAAAGATCCTCGCGCCGAAACGGTTGCACCGAACAGTCCCATTCCGAATGCCAGCGCCGGGTTTTCCTCCTCCCTTGTGTGATCGGCGTGGAAGGAGCTATGGCTATAATAAATGAAGAGGTTGATCAGACAAAAATATACAAACACGGATTCCGGAAAGGTAGATTATGTGAAACTCAACTCGGTTTTTCGTGAATGATTTATTGCGATGCGGAGAAAAAAATATCCAGGGCGATTCTATTTTAATTGACTTCAGGAAGGCGTTTGATAAGGTCCCACATCGAAATTTGATAGCGAAGCACGTAAAATACTGTATCAACCCGAAAATTGCGAATTGGGTGAGAGATTTCCTCAGGAAGAGAGAACAGATAATGGTCATTAATGGAATGTACTTGTCCCCCGTTCAAGTCGGGTCACGTGTTCCTCAGAGAAGTTTATTGGGCCCTCTACTATTCCTAATTTATGTAAATGGTATTTTTTCGGTGGTAGTAGTAAAATCAGACTCTTCTCAGATGACACCGCCATATATGTTTAAGGAGATAATCAACCGAGATGGCAATCAGTCGCTGTAGGAAGATTTAAAAGCCATTTCCGCATGGTGTAAGGAATGGAGCATTGAAATGAAATACAGTAAATGTGCAGTAGTACTGTTGTGGAGAAGTAAGAATAGAGAATTAGGTTTCGAGTACAAAATCGATACAAGGAATATTCAAGCAGCTGAACATATAAAATATTTAGGAGTTACCATTTGTCGTGACCATTCGTTGAGAATGCACATTCATCGTGTTATAGGTGCAACTAACAGGAAACTCCTTTATAGGCAGAATAGTGCAGAATAGTACAGAGAAAGACCGCGTAGCGTGTTATTTTTCACTAATTAGAACGAAGGTGAAATATGCCTCCATTATATGGGATCCGTATGAGGAGGCCTATAAAATGAATTTAGAAAGGGTACAGCGGAGAGCAGCCAGATTCGTTAAACAAAAGTACGAACATATGGAGAGCGTCTCATCATTATTGAAGCATTTAAAATGGAGACCTCTGGAAGGCAGTAGAATGTGCTCAAGGTTAAGGCTCCTAAATAAATACAGATCAGAATGTCTAGCAGAAGATGTAGTGGCAGTAATTGAGGCTCCAACGTACATAGGTAGAAATGATCATGGCGATAAGATACGTGAGATCCATTGTAGGACGGAACGTTATAGAGGCTCATTCTTTCCGAGAACAATACGAGACCATAACTGGCAAGATAAATCTGCGAGTAATAACTGTTAGGTGTGCCTCGGTGCAGTGCACCCTCTGCCATCCACCAGAATGGTGAATTGCAGGGTAACATGCAGATGTAGATAAGTGAGGTACGTGAGAAGCTGTGGGATTTTTCAGTCTCCAGTGCTACAAAATTTTGGGCAAGATTTCACTATTTATTTTTTCCTGACTGTGCCAGATTTTACAAAGCATTTTTCTTTACATCATTCTTAGCTTTTAACGATCTTAAATAATAATAATATTTATTATGTATTTCTTAAATTACCTCCAAGTTACATTGACAAGTCATACTTGCCGATGATAAACAGATTAGGGTCTTTGTTAAGATCGTGACGAGAGGGTGTGACTGATTGACATTTTAATGACACTGTAATTGTTGCAAATAGTATGACATGTTACGCTATATTAATTTATTTCGGCTATTTGTATTTTACTATAGTGATGCGTTAATAAAATTCTGAAAAATATATTTCAACATATATTTGCTGTGAAACAATTTAAAAAATATTTCAATTAATCTAAAAGATAGCCTACTACCGGGTGGTTTTGGTAGCTTAAGTTGCCTTCGTAAATGGATTTAAAACTAACAGGCAAATACTACACCAAATATTTAACTCTGATCCGCCGTTGGATTCCAAATTGTCAGTTATTTATTTATATTTTCTGTATTTGATAAATAAACTACTACTGCCACTCCAAGGTTTTGGGAAGTGTGTTGAGAGTTTTTTCAAATGTTAGACTTTGGTAGGAACAAGCTGTACACACCGCGAGTTCAATGATAAAATTCCACACCAAACCCCGTATTTCACGTAATTTAATATATTCTGATAACAGAAGGACCATTTTAATGTACTTATCAGTCTTTTTATATGTCAATATATTCCTACAAGTGTATCGTTGATATTGATATTAAGGTTACGGTACATGATATATATCGGTACATAATATTTTTGTAATCCCAAATTTACAGCCAAGTAAAACTGCCGTTTGCGTCTTTGATGATTCGCGGTGCGTGCGTACGTGTCAATCAGTCATGATGGTAATTTCGCGGAAGATGATAAACATTCAGCGAGGACTCTCGCAATTTATTATCTTATATATATGGACTCCACTTGACTCAAATAATATGTATTGACTATGTAAACGGGTTTACGCGACCAAACCCTAACGTAAGTCGGGGATTGTCTGTATATGGTGTTTCTGTTTTTATGAATGCACCGACGATGAAGTGTTATTTAACTTGCGCCAAAGAATTTTATGAAACTGTAAAATAACATTTTTTCGGAGATTATGCATAAGTTTGGAGCTTAGTCTTTGTTTCATTAAATTGTCAATTTATTGAGAATCTTCATCAAATTCACTTCATAACTACATAATTACGTTAACTCATCTTGTTCTTTTCTTTATCAGAATGAAGATAAATCTCCAAAGGGAATTTTGAAGCATCATAAAAGGGAACAGCAACATGTGAGTGTTTTTCATGATGTTCTGATTTTTCTGCATTCCATTTACTCTGATGCCTGAGTGCATTTTATGGTTGCAATCATAAAAGAAAATCTTTTATTTTGAGAGAAAGAAATTTTAAAAAATATTGCTACGTTGATAGTAGTCAAGCCTGATCACGAAATTGTCCCATTAGTCTTAATTTAATTTTTTTGAAATTGGAATAAAAAAATTAGTAGTGTTTTGCCATTAGCTATTTTCCAGGATGAATATAAAGACGTTTAATGCACAAGCTTAGCTTTAAAAATATGCTATGGGCTCTATGTCCTTCGAGTTGTAAGCCGTTATTGTCAGTCCTATTGCTAGAATGGACAGATGAAGGCAGTCAGTCATACGTTTCACCCCTTTAATCAAATAGGAAATAAGAGAGAAATGGTCAGCATTTCGGTACTGATGTTATTCTTAGCATGGCTGACACACGACAAAGCGAACAATCAGAAAGCAGTTATATATTGAAGCACTTCCATAATTGGCCAAAGGAAGGGGTGTGCAGGAATGTCTAACTTCAGTATCTGCGGATTCAGCCTTCTACGAGTTGTTTAATATATCCTAATTCCCATTTCAGAGAGTCAATTACGATATTTATTATTTATCCCATACCAAGTGTGCAACTTGCCGCAATTCACCATTTATGCATAAATATCACAACAAATTGACCAGAATTTATGGTGATTATTATAATATGGCAATAAACACAATCAAAATCTATTTCGTTATTGTATACTACGGCGAAATAGATATGGATTAAGAGAATACTCCTAAGCTGCAAGGAATATTCTCTAAATTTATCCAACCCCTAGAATTCTATCCCACCCGGTCAATAATAGTTATTTACGGACTAACAAGTAAGTGAAATGATGTCTCCCCATTTTATCCTGGAGAAAGTTATACATTGTATAAGTGGCGACTTTTACCGAGGGCCCCTGCCGTTCTAGCTATGCTGCTGTACTGTATACAAATACAAATCGGTGTTTTTAAAATCGCTATACCTATTGTAGTGGTTCTCCTCTTCCTTACCCAGTTGCACAATAAAATGTAGTATTTCTTCTAAATGAGAATGTGAAATGATATTCCATGAAAGTCTCCTTAGTTTTTTCCAATTCAAGATACAACTTGAGTAGAATTAACAGATTCGTCATTAAAGGAGCCGTATAAGGTAAAATTATCAGCCAAATATATGAGAGGTCAAGGGTGCGGTAATGGATCAAACATGTAGATGCACAAATCAAGATTCCCAGTAGTGTTCGTTCTTTAAATTGTGAACAACGGTGCAAAAAATATACTTCAAAGGAATTGGTTTCTTTACTGCTGTGAAAGAGCTTTATAATTTCTCCTCTGCGTCTAAAAACGGTGGGAAGTGTTGAACAAGTATGTTTCCAGAAGGAGCTTAACTCTTATCTGGGAAAGCTAATTTACCAACTCTGAGACTCACAGTTGATTACAATGCATTGGAAGGATTGAAGAGCAGTAATACTTTCAGCAAATATAATTTATTTATTTACCAAAGACATAAAATGGCAATTAAAATATTTTGCTACAAAATATATTACAAAAATATAAGTTTTTTGAACAATATGGAAATTATTTTATCGCTTTTTTACAGTTGAAGCAGAAAATTCTTTTAATGCTGTGTTCGTTGCAAACATTATTTCTACATTAACTACTACATTGTTTTTGCAGCATGCTTATACTTGTTGTGTACATATTGCTACGGTGACTATATCTCCCAAACCAAAATTCGGGACACATGGTAAACAAATAATTTTTTCTTAGTCGTGAATTTATTTTTATGAAAATTTATACAAAAGTATAAAAATTAAATCACATATAACGAATCGCCTTTATTAAAAAGAATAATATGAAAAAATACAAAATTCAGCAAAAAATATTTATATATCACCAGTTAATACAATATTTGTTTTTAATTTTGTCATTCATCTACTGCTGAAGTTGATCGCATATTGTTCCACTCGTATTTGTTGAAAGAATTCAGCTTACTCAATAATTGTTTAATGTTCTTAATTTTTTTAAAACATCTCTTAGCAAGTCTCGCTGTAATTCATTTGGATTGTCATGAGATATTTTATGGTTTCAATAGACATCGATCCTCAAAAGTTCTTAATAAGCAAAAATTACCTCTCTATCGAAGCGTTAGTACTTGGAAGAGAGACGACGAATTCGCACATATTCTGTTAGGAATAATAATGTTTTTATGACAAAAATCTATATAAGTATGTACATTTAACCATCTCTGATCTATAGATATTTTCTCCTTGTCCCATTCGTCTAGCAAGTCCTTATTAAGATACGAATTCAGGACACACAGTTCATTAAAAAAATTTTGATGGATTGCTGGAATGAATACCATCGTTAGCACATTTCTTCTCCAATTCTTTTACTTTGGGCGGCAATACCTTAGATATTTTTCTCTCGTCCAAATTCTTATACAGGCGCAACAATTCACATGCGGCTTCCCCTCCATTTTGGAAATAGCATAATGGAAAATATTGGCAACATTGTGTAAGAATCAGAACCAAAGTACTGATTTGGGATCTTAGAAAAATTTCTTAAGATTAACGGGTGCATTTTAACTGATAATAAATAAGCTCGTAGCGATTGAAGCATTATTAGTATTCTTTCAAGAGCAGGCATCAGTCACAGAAATCTTGTGTTCAAATACGACAAAATTTGTCGATAAAATCACAAAATAATTTCAGTGCCTCCTCTCGTATCGTGTAAATATGAAAAAATCTGAATATTTTTACAATAACAACTTCCACATCAACTGGAAGAACATCAGACGCATTTTAATGCAAATGTGTGTCATCTCCACCAATGTTCTACTACAGTTGTCCGATGATTTCGGAAAAGATTCTTAGAACCTGTACGTTTTGCAACTTCAAAGCTAGTATTGGTATTATCAGCTGATATGCCAACAATCTTATCAACAAGTCTGCTGCGACTTAGAACAGAGAAATATAATCATTCAATTGGTTAATTGTCTTACCTTGCAGGACGTCAAGTTCAAGAACTTTCACATTGACTCCAGTATTTTATGTGGTTAGATGAATCTATCATAATGGTGAAACACGAAGTTTCACCCAATTCCTGTTGCAACCTCTTTTGAGTTTCTGGAGTAATAACGTTTTTCACAATTGCTTCGCTTTTTGCTCGTGATGATGAAAATTTATCTACAAACAATGTGGAAATTATCTTAGAGGTGCAATCTAAAAATCTGAAACAATTATTGTTTTAGTTGTGATACCGCTTCATTTGCCACAAGCTCCATTATAACAGAATAATCTTCTGTAAGAAATTTCTTAATTGAAGCAATGGAAGCTACAAAGCTGACAGCTAACTGATGTTTCTTTGATTGCATATGTAGTCTGATGTCAGATTTCCCGCAATGAGCAACGTTTATCTCAATATTGCATTGGGTGCAGAATGTTACGTATGGATTGTGACGGTTCTTAAAAAAGGATATTCCTTTTGCAAAGCCTCTTTAAAAGTACACTTTATTTCCTTGCCATTTGCACCCATTTATACAATAAAATAAAATTCTATAATCAGACAATTTTAACACACATCAAACAACTCAGAACTACAGGCAAAGTAACAATAATATTGAAATGCTCACCGTCGTTATCACCTCGTCTTGCAGTCGATCAACTTTGTCTTGTTGCCACAATTGCGCAGGTTATTATATTAGTGTACGCATCGCGGTGTTCGCGGGCTTTTCGACTGTAGAAAGACTAGAAACTTCGCTTCCAATCGTCGTTCCGCACCACCCGCGCCGTAAACGCATACTTATCATTATATATAGACGTTTCTTACAGAGGAGGAGGATACTAATGTTTAGGCACTTCCAGATGAGCTGGAGATTCGAAATTTTTTTCATAGGTGGCATTTTGTGCAAAACCGACTAGAAAAAACGAAAATCTTGAAAAAGTGCAGTAATGCGGCCGCTAAAAATTTGCAATTGTTTAAATAAATTTTCAAGGTTTGTGTATTTCCGCATGCGCTACGGAATTTAAAGTTTTTTTATAAGTAAAATTCGTAAAAAAACGAAATAAAGATTATACAAATTTTGATATTTTAATTTGTTTGGCAGTTAAATATTCTTAAAGTTTATACAAATAGATAACAGTTTAGGTACTACGGGATGAGCTAGGATGCTGAAATTTTCAAGTTATTTACAGAGTAGTGCATTTGCACAAATAAACATATGAATCTCTCCATAAACATATTGCAGCGGCCGTTAAAAATGTTTAAAATTTAAACAATTGGAAAAATATTTTTTCACTTCTAGAAGTACTACAACTTTAAAATTTGGCAAAAACTTCTAGCATTAGTACCCCATAATAATTTAGTAAATCCTAAAAGTGAAGAACCCTCTTATAGTGCTTTGTTCGGAATAAATTTTGAAGGGATGAATTTCTTATTTTTGCTGACAGTTCCTACCAATGTTAGCACATTTGAAAGAAGTTTTTTTGCAAATTCAAGATCTGTGAAATAATTATCGCAGGTGGTATTGCTATTAGTTCCACTGAAAATTTCTGTCAGTGACTAAACAACAAATGATCCTAAATTATATGCCCTATTTTCTCATTTACCTAAATACGGTATTCCATACAAGGGATAAAAATTTTGGGGTCACAAAGCCACCAGATTTTCATACCATATTTGTCAGGCTTCGAAGGTTCTTTTGATACTCTACCAGTACATAAGATGAAAACAAATATATGTATAATATATTAAAATGTAGAGAAAGAGGGAAGGAGATCGAAATTGGATGGAGACTCCAAGGCTCACGTTGCCCATTTATTATTTTTTTCTAGAATTCAGAATTTAAAAAAACATATACGATATCGCACATAGTTGAGTATGAAAAAATAATAGAAGTCTAAATTTTATAGAAATGTACTTCCTAATTTCGAGGAGAAAATAGAGAAAGACTAACATAGTGAGCCTGGAATGCTCACCTTGCCCGGAAAAGGGTTAAAAAGTACCGAAAACTAGTACAATAAATTATTAACTGAACCCTTACGTAAATCTGAGACTCTCTGTATATAGTGTATCAAGCACTTGCAGAATGCACCAACAACTCATGCACTAAATAAAGTACATATTAAGAAATTATGTGACTCAGCACTTGGGCAAAAGAAATATTTTATGGACCTGAAGATATCTTTTTCTGAGATTATGAATAAGTTTGCAGCTTTGTCTTTTATGTTACATTATATTGTAATTTTTTTGAAAAACTTCATTTCATGACTACATATTGATATTAAGTTTTCCTGTTCTTTTCTTATTCAGGCTGGAGTGCCAGGCCAACCGGCTGAAAAACATGTGAGTGTCTTTAATAAAGTATTGCTTTTGTAGTGAAGTTTCTGCATTCAATTTATTCTGATGCCTGTGCTAATCATAGAAGAAAATCCTTTTTATCCCAAACATTTCTATGCATAAAATCACTGGCACTTCCCATTAATTGATAATTTTAACTTTTCGTTTTTGACTGCTACCTCCCTGCCCTCCACCTTCTTCTCCCAATGTCCCGGTTTGGTTCTTTGAAGTGAAACTATTAAAATGTGTATGTATATATATATATATATATATATATATATATATATATATATATACATACACATATTATAAAAGACGTCTCACTCTGATACCCTGACTATATGGTAAGCCTATATATAGTTAATAATAAAACAATAAATACATAATTATAAAGTCAACAATAAAAAATTAGTTCTCCCATTACAAGATTGAAAATATAAATCAAAATTATCTGCTGAATTTCCATTTATATTTTTTTATAATGTTTAGATGCCTCTACTAGTTTCCTTACTTTACCATATTTTTTCCCAGGTCCGGTTTTATGATGAAAGCACAACAGACATCACAGGACCCACGGCGCTAAAATTGGTAAATCCCATTTTTATTGAAATATCTAATGCATTAAATTTTCTGCTCAGATTAGGGTTGAGTCAGCTACTATAAAATTTAACGAGAATCAAAGATAGATAAATGCTTCAATATTAGTAGGATCTCAAGAAAATGTTCAGGTTGAATCTTTGCTAAATCAATTTCAAAATGTTGTTAGAATTAAGAGGAAAGTGTATTTGGCAATATTGGGAAACAAAAATACAATCAGGCAGAACTTGCATTTGTTGCTACTCAGGTTACAGTTGCCTTTTTTAAAATGTCATTTATCTTGACTCAATTGAGAACATACCTATATTAAAAACCCTATTTTAAAAGATACACTAAAACCTTGTTATATCTAAGTTCAAGGGACCACAAAAATACGAATTCAAATTATCCGGGTTCGAAATAAACGAACATTTAAAAAATCGAAATTTCTTATGATATAGTCGTATCTATCCGTTCTGCTACAAAACTATTGACCTTACAAGTTCGTACACAAGGCGAATTCATGAACAGAGCTGAAGTGAACACTTAAATTTTCCCAGTGTATATTTCAAGTTACTCTTTTACACCACGTTTAGAATAAAAGACTTTCAACCGCACGTACTCAGCTACAAGATTCCGAAAATACATGCTAAAAAGATTGGGAAAACGATTGTGTGAAATACTGTATAGATGAGGGATGGGGAACCTTTTCTCATTGGAAGGCCAAAAGTTACTTAACGGAGACCTCATCAGGCCGCACATTGCGATGCACGTTGCATACATTCACTTTTATCAAAATTTAAATAATAAAGAGGCAAACATAATTTAATGACTTTTTAATTTAATAAATATAGATTTCAGTTCTTCATACTTACTAATATTTTGAAAACTTTGAAGGCTTTAACACAATATAATGACTTTTTAATCTAATGCAAAAAATTTAAATTTTTCATATTTGCTAGTATATTAATAAGGATTTAGTTTTACCTTGTAGATAAGTATGCAAATGATTTTTTTAGACATTAAATCACACAAAAATGCAACATTTCTGCAGAAATCTTTTTTCAAAATTTCACAAGGTTCATTCTGTTCTTCGAAAAAGTTCGTGACTTGTTTTCGCAAAGCTAAAAGATTTTCTAGTACTTGACCTTGTGACAACCAGCTTACTTAATGGTTTGGAAGATCTACATTAAATGTTTCATCGTCATATTGAAGCACTGGCGATGCCGTGAAGCATTTGCTCGAATGTAGTACACAATACCAATAACTATACGTGATGTGTCATTTAAAACAAGATTTGGTGCAAAGATTCTGTTGATGCAAAATACATATCTTTTGTTTGTTATTTCTGTAACTTTCATGCTAAAATCATATGGGGATGCAGGCACTGTTTATCTGTTTTGTGATGTCTCTCACTCTTGAGATATTTTTCCTAATGCGTCAACACTCACACACCCTTGCGGTGGCTTGCAGGGTAAACTGTAGATGTAGATGAACACTTGAGAGCTATATGGAAAGGAAGGAGGAATGGTCTTCGGATCTGGGCTAGTACTTGGTTCAGCATTTCTTGAGAACAACATAAGTTGTGCGGAAGCAGCTATCGTTTATTATTTTCCGTTGTTACTTTTGTTTAATTTCTAACATTAAAAGAGTCAAACTTATCATGGCGTCATTAGAAAAACGCAAGCAATAACTGGTGATGAAAAGTAGACTGAAATATTACTTGAATGTGATTCGGAAGAAAGTGTCAGTTCAGAGACTGATAGTGAAAATAACATTGAAGATCATGCTCATATTACTAAGGTAAAAAGTTTTATTTTTATTTTTTGAGTGGGTTAATAAAAATTTACGAGGAAGATGTAGAAATCTTCGATAAAGCAGTATACGTGAAGTAATCCGAGAACCTGGAATAAAGGTCTAGTAATGCAAGGATATGATGATTCCTTTATTTGTATCATATGCAATTTTATTTCACGTTGAATACTAAATAAGTAAAAAGAAGTTACATGTTTGGGGGCAATGTATATTTCGTTTGCGAGAAATGGAGAACAAAAACGCGATGCCTTTGTCATGTGCGCGCACAAAATTTCCACTTAAACGCACAATATGGGAAAAGGTTTTGAATTAAATGAAATGTTCGCGAGTCATTGGACCAGATCTTCGAATTCATTGCAAACGTATTTTGAATAAACTGTACTAAAAGGTACGCAAAATCCTATGATGTTGGCATGGGACTGCTCTTAGCTTCGAATTACAAGCAATTTCCATATATCCGGGATCAAAATAACAAGTTTTTTCTGTATTTTGATAGTGAAATGTTCTAAAAACCAAAAGGGGAAAACTGCTCATTTGCCCCAGCCTTGTTTTAGTGTTAAAATATTGTGTGAAAAAGTGGGGCAATTCCATAAGTAAATGCGGTATTGTTTAAGTTATTTTTACAATTTGCATATATTCATTATTGCAGTAATTTAAAAGTATTTACCTATATTATGTAATTTTGGTAACCAACTGCAATATTGTATTTCTGTGTGTGAGTTTCATCACTTGACCGTAATATGTTTTCTTGAACATTTTTTTTAGCAATTAATGTTCCATATAACTATTTTTCTTAAGAGATGGTTGAAACCTATGGTGAATAGGTAAATTTTAAGAATGGATATTAGTGCCTGTTTATTTAAACAAACAATCTCTACTAAACCGGTTTAAACAGTAACTGAACTTGTATGTTTTCTAAAGTAACTGAACGGGAATGAAACCAGAGCATCATAATATTAACCGAACCTGAAGATAAAAAATATTTCATTATGTTAGAATCCCTGCTAGCTACCATCTTATGCATTAGGGAGTAAAATTTCCTGGGTTCTATAACTGAAAACATGAAGATAAAAACATAAATTTGTTAAATTTTAAGTAACCATTTTCGACTCGTATAGCATTTCAACATCAGGAACAGAGGCAGTTTACAAATCTCCTGTAAGCTTAATCTCTGTGTTAGAGGATAGCGCGCTACATAGACTGAGAGCTTAGCTCCCTGATTTACTTTCTATTATCTCTTTTAGCTCTGTTGCAAGAGCATTTCACTTCCTTTCCTGTGTAGCACATACTAGGGGTCTTGGATAAGTTTACGAATGAATGCATGCGTTTCATCTTTATTAAAATTTTCAGAATAAAACTAAGTAGACTGATGTCCACTCACAGCAATGAAAAAAAATGGCATTGCCCATTGCAAGTAACTTTGGTGGTAACCATGTAAATGATATTTTAGTGAAGTTAAGAAAGGTTATTGTAATTATGAAATAACTGAAGTTCTGACAGGGGGAACTTCACTGTAATTATAATATATTGATTTGTGTTCTTAATGGGAGTATTTTAAAAGACAAAATGTAATTTCTGCCATATGGACAAAAGGAGTTTTGAAGCAGAAAATCCGGGACAAAAAAAAACGGGACAAAGGAAATTTTGATTTTTTTAGATTTTCTATATTTGAAATAAAAACGTTTAGAAAAGAGGAGGTACATTTTTATTTATTTTAATAGCAATTTAATTAATATATTTCATGGATAATTTGACAGTATTACAATAAATTAGCCAAAGGGTTTTCAGTCATATTCTAGAGTTCTTCTATCTGCCTTAATCAAATTTGGATCCATTTTTATCATCTCATAAAAATCTTAACAAGTCAAATGTAAGTTACATTTACATAACAAAATGCAATCGATTGGTTTTACATACAGACGATTTTGTTCATCAGGCTACTAAACATTTATTTGTGAAAATATTCTTTCCACAGTTTCATAAAGTGCCGGAATGGAAAACAAAAAGCTACATTAAAAAAGGAAAAAGGAGAAACTTCCTTATAACCATAAAAATTAAAAATTAAATAAACAAATACACACCGGTATAGAGGAAATTACTTCACACCAGGGACCGAACACTCACACAATGTCACGCACGCACGCGCACCCACCCACACGCGCTCGCAAGCACATACACACACACACAAAATCAATTACATTTACGTAAATAAATCCCTTAGGCCGCTCTAAAATGATGCTTGTCGGAGCACAATTAACACGGACTATATACAAATATCACCTAGCGGCTTTTAAGGAGCCTTGCCAAGCAAAATAATTCAATAAAATAATTTCAGCTACCTGTACTTAATTCGGGTAGAAACACTTAATAGCGTCCATTAAATCAAAGAATAGCCCTACCTTCGTAGCATGCCTTCTTTTTCCCATGTATTCTATGAAATATGCTTCCATAGAATCTGGTGAAATTATTTCTACCTGACCTCCTCCTTAATATCCCTCTTTACCACCACCCAGTAACACTCGGTATTTTAGTATGAGTCCTGGTGTCTTCTGGATTCACAAAATTCTTTGAGCGATTCACTCTATGCTGGTGATACCCCAAGGCTTCTAGCTCCGAGTATCCTCGCCACTTATCGGTCTTGAGAACCGATCCTTTGCCTACGAATCGGAAAATAACACTTTTCAGAGTTTGGAATTCCTGTTTTTAACCAGGAATTGGAATGTGTTGCGTGTCCTCCTGTCAATTCCTCCGACTATCCATTTAGTCCTAGTCAGTCGCCCACGGTTATATTTACGATGGGCAAAAGCGCTCTCATCAATCTCAACTATGTGTCCTGGACCTCCAATTTGAGACGAATTCCCATCCAATCACGCGGACAAAGCTCCCTGAGACAATATATAAGTCGCCTGATTGTCTCATGGCCATGTATCCTTTCCCTAACAGTAACAGATGTTAGATACTTCAATATCCACGCCAACGCTACTGACAGAAAAATATCTATTCCAAGTTCCCGCCAAGCAAATATGGTCCCGCTCCGATGGATATGCTCTTCCTGCAGATTTTCTTTACGCATCTTACTGTGACTCCCTCGTTTTCCCCTTTGATAAACGAAATCTTCTCTATGTAAAGCCAAACGATTGCATTTTGGAAATGTAAATGTAACTTACATTTGACCTGGTAAGATTTTTGTGAGATGATAAAAAGAATCAAAATTTAATTATGGCAGATAGAAGAACTCTAAAATATGACTGAAAAAACCTTTGGCTACTTTATTATAATACTTTTAAATTATTCATGAAATATATAAATTAAAATGCTATTAAAGTGATTAGAAATGTATTTCCTCTTTTCTAGACGTCTTTATTTCAAATATAGAAAATCTAAAAATAGCAAAATTTCCATTGTCCCGTGTTTTTTTAATGTCCCGGATTTTCTCCTTCAAAACTCATATTGTCCCGGTTGTGACGATCAGCATCTGATCACCCTATTCACATGGGGTCTCTCATCAGAACGTAAACTGGAACATACGCAGTGTTGCGATAAATACGGTAATAAGTTGGCTGAACTTGACCATTGATCTTTAAAATCTATTACTTTTGTAACAGTTAAGGGGCCTGCAAAAATTTAGTGTCACATATTTTTTATTTCAAGCGCAAAAATCAAGCGGGACGAAATTAAAACTCATAGTAGTTATAATGAGAACATAATGGTGTCATGTCGCCTCGTGATATATAAGAGCGTTTAAATGTGGCAGAAACCGCGGGAAACAAACCCACTGGGATGGTACCTTTGAGCAAAAAATATCAACTTCGTTAATATTTGCCGTAGAAAACCGATTAAAAGACGTGCATAGTCGAGAAACTACGTACAGTGTTAAACAGAGATGCATTCTCATCAGAAATGCATTAAAAAGTTATGATTAATTCGTACGGCCAAGGACTTGAGGTCGGTGCATACTAATTCCATCCAGCAGCGGTCAAAAAAAATACTAACTCCGTCCCAGGGTTTTCGGAAGGACATACTAACTCAATCCCACCGCGAAACTAAAGTTTCCTTCCCATTTTTCTGTCTGTAAGAAAAGTAGCTTTCTGGAAATCCGTGTACACTATACTTGGTGATAAATTTAACCGGAGTTTAAACCATTAGGAGATTAAATATTGAAAAGCCTCACCACCTTTATTAGGAAGCAAGAAAAATACCAAAGGTATGCCGTGGATAGTAAAAACCTGACTTTTTAAATGTGCCACCAACGAAAATAATATCCATGCTAGCTAAAAGTTCCAAGTTCGCATTGGTCGAAAATGACGTTGCCATTTATAAACATAAATTTCTCTTGTCGATTACTTTTTATTTCCATCGAATCTAGGGGTCTAGGACGTTTCGCCGCGGCCGTTTCGCCGCAGCCGTTTCGCCGCGAATGACCTTTCGTCGCAAGGTGTTTTTTCGATATTTGTGCAAGAAAGCATAAAATTGCAATTTTCAATTATTTGGATGTAGGATAAGTACCTACTTCAAAATCTTGTTAATGACTGGTAGGCTTAAAGATATATTTGATCTCGGAAACATGGTTTATAGGGACCAAATTTATGAACAAGCATAATATGAAGAAATAGATCTTCCGTTACAACTTAATATCACCGATTTAATACAAGGTATATCCGATACGATCACTTCGAAGGAATATGCTAGATCGACTGTCGTGCCGAGATTCCTTATTCCTTCCTTCCTACCATAATGGGTTGCAGTGAAAATAACTGAAAGATAACGTCATGATGAGTTGACAGAAAAATTTAATTACGAGTTACCCATTAGAATAAGAAGTCAGATATATTTAACTTTTAAAATCACAATAAGAATTTTACCTTGTTTATCACACCCATCGTTTACCTTCACTTTCCCTCCCCCATTTTAGTGCTTTTCGTCACTGCTGAAAAGCACTATTATCTTCGTGGATGTCCGTCCGTCAGTCCGTGCGCGTATATCAGGAAAGAACTGGCACCGATTTCAACCAAATTTGGTACCTAGAATTTTCACATAAGTACATGACCAAAATGACATATTTGGACCGGATCGACCAAGCATGGGTGCCACAATAGCAAAATAAATCTTTTAGGTAATTAAGCTTTTGGAAAGAATTGACAAAACTGATTTCAAGCAAATTGAAGACATAAAATACCCACATAAAGTAATGACGAAAATGGCATGTTTGGACCGAATCGACTAAGCATGAGTGCCGCAATTGCAAAGTTAAACATTTCGGTAATTCGAACTTTCGAATGAATTGGCTAAACCGATTTGAACGAAATTCTGTATTAAAGAGGCGTGCAACATCAAATAACAAAATCAAGATTTTTGGATAGATAGAGTGAGCAGGGCTGCCACAATACAAGGAATAAAAAAATCTTTTACACGTATTTGTCTTTAACTGGCCGCATCAGTTTCAACCAAATTTAATATTTATAATATCCACATATATACAAAACTACATTAGCATATTTAAACCGAATCAGCCAAACAGGTGCCACAATTACAAATTAAACTTTCTGTAATTAAGGATTTGGCAGGAATTGGCTCAATGGATTTCAATTAAACTTTATATATATGATTTTTACAACATACCATAACATACAAACGAAAGTTCTTTGAGATCCGTTTAGCCAATACCTTCCAAATTCATACTTACAGAAAAAATCTTACCTTGATATTGTGGTATCCCAGTTTAGTCGACATGGTTGAAATATAATATTTTGGTTATTTATTTATATGAAGATTATATATTCCATAATTTGTTAAAATCCATGAGGTCAATTCACTAGAAATACGTGTAAAAATATTATTTAACCTTTTATTGTTGTTGCCATGCTCTTGAGCTCCGCTTTAATTTTCTTGATTTCATTATGTTATATTGTACACATCTTATATAAAAAATTAATTGAAATCCTTTTAGCCAATTACTTCCAAATCCTTAATAATTGAAAGAGTTTAATTTGTAATTGTGACTCTCCTGTTTGGCTTATTCAGTTTAATACGCTAACATGTTTTTTATATGTTTTTATTGTAAATGTTAAATTTGGTTAAAATTGATGTAGACAGTTCAACACAAATACCTGTAAAAAGAAAATTATTTTGTTCCTTGTATTATGGCAGCCCTGTTTTCTATAACTATACAACAATATTTATTTGTCATATTATGTTGCATGCCTCTTTAAAAAAAATTTCTTTGTAATTGGTTAAGTTAAATCCATCCGAATTCATAACTACGGAAATGTATAACTTTGCAATTGTGGCACCCCTGATTAGTCGAGTTGGCCCAAACATGTTATTTTGGTCATTAATTTATGTCAGTATTCTATGTACCAAATTTGGTTGAAATCGATTTATCCGATTCTTCCCTGATATATGCGTACGGACGGACGGACATCACTTAGATAATAGTGCTTTTCAGCAATGACGAAAAGCACTAATAAAATTCATGGCTTTGGACGAGAATGCGTAGAATCCAATTCCGTTCAATACCGTCATTAAGAGTTTAATTTGTTATTATGGCGCACCCGTATGTCTGATCTGAAACAAATATGCCGTTATGGCCGCTATGGTTTTGAATATATTTATATCCTATAAATATTAAATATCGTTGAAAGTTATGCAAAACGTAAAGAATTTTATTCCTTGTATGTGCAGTCATGAATTTTATATCTATAAAACACGTCTTGATTTCATTTTAATGTGTTGCGCACCTCCTTCATACAAAATTTCTGTGGCATCTGTTTGACCAGCCCTAAATAAATTCATGAAAACAAAAAAAAATAATTTGCAGTAGTGGCATCACTGCTGCTTTGATGCCGTCTTCATATAACACTTATTCACCTATTTTTTAGAAGATTATATTTAACAAATTTAGTTGAATCTGGTTCAGCTAATCTATTCCGGAATCATGAAAACAAATGTTTCAAGTTGCAATATACACTTCTGCTGGATAGTTTAGGCACAAAATCCAAACACGTACTGTATTTATGTGAAGATTCTATATACCAAATTTCCTTGAATCGATTCAGCCTATTCTTTCCATTACACTAAAAATTCATTAACGACGGCGGCGAAACGTCTCATTCCATGAATCTAGTGCCTGTGCGTGGGACAGAGTTACCATGGGCCTCTAACAACCGCGGGACTGAGCTAGTATGCGACATTTTCGAATAACAACATCCCGGGACTTTTAACTAAATAATTTAATAACTTTATCTGAATTGCGCTCGCGCATTCCATATTAACACTCTTCAAAATTTCTGGAGTAATATGTGATGTCCACTGAGCATTTACAACACGCAAGACATCAGTATTTACAGTTGCTTGATGGTTCTGTGTGCACTTGTCGCTGTTTATGTATGTCAAAATATAAAGTGAACTTTATTTAAAATATATTTTCCCTTTAAATAAAATAGATAATGACTGATAACCGGCAGTCAGAGAAGAAAAAGGGGAAAATCTAAACTCTTGAGGTTAAATTAAATGTTTAATTTCAGGACACATGCCTTCGTCCCAGCATTTCGCTCATTAAATTAAAATATGCTTTTTTCTATAATTGTTTTGTATTATGTTTTCATTCCTTTCGTGCTTTGTATTTTTTGTTTATTGCTCCCTATTCGGTTGTTCAGTTTTTTTTTAATGTAATACCAAGATATTTGAATTCTTCCTGTATTTGGTCTCATTCCTCGTTCTTTTATTTATCAAGACCACAGGGGTTTTGAAACTTTTTTCTCTGCGGCCCTGTAAAATATGAACATATATGTTGCGGCCCACAAAAATTTGTATTCATAAATTGCTACATATAAATTAATAATTAGTTAACCTGCGACAGAAAATAGTGTAAATTAATTAAATCTTTCATACATAGAGTACAAAAGTAACATTTCACACATAGAATATATATGCGCTGCTTTTAAACCAGAAATACAGAGCTGAATTTACATCTTAACAAGATGTCCAAACCAGGACTAATGCAGGCTGGTTTTCCAAAGTTTACATCCCTAATTGATTACTTATAATGACAGGAAATGTTTCACTATGTGTTAGTCATTCCAAGAAATTCCCATGGAATAAATACCATTTGCAATTCATAGTTTATCAATGATAGAGAAAAATTGCAAAAACAAATTAATAGAGTATTATCAGGTTTAAAATACTAAAAGCAATGTCAAAATCTCTCTCTGACATTATAGTAGTATTTTGCATGTATTATTTTAAATAAACAAATGTAATTAACGCTACTGTTTATACTCTAACATGTATGGATTAAGTGTCCATTGCTGAATGGTAGTCGAGCGGAAAAGAAAATAATCCATTTGTTCACTCGTCTATGCTCAAGCCGAGTTCGGTAATAGTCGTCTCCATGGCAACAATCCGATAAAATGCGATTTAAAATGCAAAAGCGGTACGTTTTAGTAGACTTCCGAGAAAATATGATCAATTACCAAATTTCTGTGATAAGAATTAGAATTTACATTCTTTTCCCCTTAGAACAGTACAAATCTCGCTCCGATATCACAATTTTAAGATATTTTAAAGTTTTAGGTAAAACAAATCCTTTGGAAACCAGTCTAGAAATTAATCAGCATGTCATACAATACAATATAATTAAACTGGAAAATGGAATCATCCAAGAAGCGAGCGCAATTTAATAACAGAAAAACTAAATAATTAGTTCCTTTTCCAAATAGAATTTCCACTGATTTTATTTGGAACTCATTAGATATTAATTAAAAACTATTTTACTGCCTTATTACCACACTATTTACGCCAATAAATTATTTTAAAGCTGAAGCGTACAAATATGCAAGACATTTCTTTCAATGCCTTGATATTACTAGGAAGATTGAAATGATCGATAGCTACTCTGTATAATAAAATAATCCTTATGGTACTTTATATATATATATATATATATATATATATAAATTATTAATCGAAATAGTATTTATACAACGCTATTCGAAAATGAGTTATAAATTACGCCAGTAAAATAAAAATCCTGTTTATCTTATTGCAAAGTAGAGTTGGAAATTACATGATGGCAAAAATCATCTGGCAAATATGGTAGAATATAAAGAACTATTACATGGATTTCAGATAGTTTTCCATTCTTGTCATCAAAGGAAAGAAATATACTGACAAATCACTTTCCTTTCTCTTTTCACACGAGGAATCTTACTATGGTATTAGTTTGATGACATCCCAAAAAATTGATTTTAAGACTTTCACCTTACAGTTGTAACTAAAGAAAGGCAATGCAGGAGTTTTGGGTAAAAGAGAAGCAGTAAAGATTGGTAGTAATGAAAAATGGAGAAACCTCCTAATAACCATAAAAATAGTAAAAAGAGACTGCTCACACGCCGGTTTAAGGGAAATTACTCTGCGCCAGGGGCCTAACACTCCTGCAGTCACACTCTCTGGGTTCCTATTGGAAACTAATTGTGTTTTTGTTCAAAGAAGTTCATGAATAAATTGGCCAAAAGGTGAAAGTTGATTCCCAATGGCTGCCCAATCCTGATGTTTGTAAATGTTTTTATAGAATAGGAAAAAAGTTTGTCTCATGCAGAATTTAGAAGAGTTAATTTATTCAATGGATGTCGGGGGAAGCGAGAAAACTAAGTGTAGTATTTATTGGGATGCTAGGAAAGAGAGGCGTGACATCAAAAGAATCTAACGCTTGGGAATCACTAAGTATTACATTTTTGGCAATGTCAATGAATCTTCAGGTTTTTAAATTCGTCAACTATCCATTTATAAAGGAGATAAGTGTGGAAATCAATATATGAAGCAATAGGTCTCAGAAATTCCGGGTTTGTGAACTTAAGGTAAACAATGTGACATTGAAATGGTAGGATTTGAAACCGTAATCTTATAATGTAAGACCTCTTCTGAGTTGTAGGCAGTTTTTTCTTTTATGGTGTCCTTGGTAGAAAAAATCATTTTATTAAAAGAATTTCTGTTGAGAAGTGAATAAGGTCCGTTTTCAAATAATTGTTCAACTTTATCAAAATAATCTTGCTGATTCATGACACGATGCCAACGGAATTTCCTTTATCGGCTTTTAAATAAAAAGTCTTTTAATTTTAAAAGTTTGATGAGTTTGTAATCGGGACTGGGAAGGTGATTTGTAGTGTTGTTTTTTATATTATATTCCAGTTGTATTGTTCAAGCAGCTCTTACGTGATTTATGGTAGTATCATCAAGGTTTTTAATGGATTATTCAATGCCTATAATATTATCTAAATAAGGTTCTATGTAAAGGAGACAAAAGTTAAATTCTTTGCTCAAGAGATTGGGTTCTTGTTTAGTAAATGTTTCTTCAGACATGTTATTGTCAATATTGATGTCATCAAAGTGTTTCATGTGCTCACTAAATTATTTTATGTTTTGTGCGTGTGTGAGAAAAAGTCTCTGGCATGGAGTAGTTTCCCATAAACCCGGAGTGTGTCTGAGATAGCGTGTGCTAGGTCCCTGGCGTGGAGTAATTTCTCCTCAACCGGCGTGTGTTTTTCCTTTTTATTATTTTTATCGTTATTGGGAGATTTCTCCATTTTGAATTAGTTGTAATTAACAATAGGATTGGTTTCCGGAAATATAACTTCAACAAAATTTATCCTCAGATATAAGATTATCGAGAATGAAACTTCGTAAAATACGCTTTGCATTTTCCAGGAAAATAATTCGTGAGGAAGCAGATGGTGCTCCTTTGCTGCACGAGGGTGCTGCAGTAGGTCAGTTTTTGAGAAAGGGGTAGAACAATGACAAGTGCTCTAACAGCGGGAATGGGTGGGAAATTTTGTAAGGATGGTATTCGACTGATTTGGTAATAACCTTTTACCCATCAAGGAACTATAAGTTTTGTGGGTAAGGTCCTTGCGGCCCATTTTCAACATTTTGCGGCTCATACTTTGAAAATTCTGCTCTAACCCCATTAAAGCTCATATCCCACATGAGATCAACGTAAGTTCCGTAAAATGCAGTATGATCTTCATTTATATTCAAGTTTTATTGTACAATTTAAATATAATTGCAATGCAAATTATGACCTATTATACGTTACGTAATATGGTTAACAAATAATACATTGGTGTATTATTTGTAAAATATTACCATTTTCATTTCCATTAACAGAATCTCAGGAACGAATTAAAAACTTCATTTGTTATGGATGTACGTGTTCCGAATAGCGCTGTTTCAGTTAGCGCCTGATTTTCCTGGCACCAATTAAGGGCGTCAAGTGGGTGTAGTTTGATATAGCATTGCTGGCTGAACAGTAGGAATAAGAAATGAGAATTGTGCCGAGTTATGTTTATTAGTATTTAGTTTAACAATTTTGATTTTTCATAGAGCTTTGCAGAATCTAAAAATAAGTTAATATTTAGCAATTCATTCCTTAATTGATTTATTTTGGCATTTATTTCAGGTGCAGGAGAGAGCTAGGGTTGGGGAGGAGGTGGCAGAGGAGGAGGGGTTGGAGGGTGTGAAGGACGTGGAGGGTGTGGAGGGTGTGGAGGATGAGGGTGTGGAGGATGAGGAGGGTGTGGAGGATGTGGTGGATGTGGACGATGTGGAGGGTGTGGATGGTGTGGAAGATGTGGAGAATGTGGAGGGTGTGGAGGATGTGGAGGTTGTGGATGGGGTGGTTGGTGTGGAGGGTGTGGAGAATGTGAATGTGGTGGAGGGTGTGGAGGATGAGGAGGGTGTGGGGGATGTGGTGGATGTGGACGATGTGGAGGGTGTGGATGGTGTGGAAGATGTGGAGAATGTGGAGGATGTGGAGGTTGTGGATGGGGTGGTTGGTGTGGAGGGTGTAGAGAATGTGAATGTGGTGGAGGGTGTGGAGGATGTGGAGCATGTGGATGATGTGGAGGTTGTGGATGGTGTGGAGGGTGTGGATGGGGTGGAGGGTGTGGATGGGGTTGTGGGTGTGGTGGAGGGTGTGGATGGTGTTCAGGGTGTGGAGAGGGTGGAGGGAAGGAGGGTGTGGAGGAGTTTTCGGGGATGGGGGTGGTGGGAGTTGGAGGTAGAGGAGGAATTTGATGGAGTGGAGAGAGGGGAGTGAGAGAAGGGATTGGGGAGTGTGAGGCAATATGGAGGGGGGATGATGAAGATGCCCTACCAGGTCATTGGTTCGGAGAATTATGATGGAGCCTTTTGAGGTTAGTTATCGCATTGCCATGAGTTTATATCCTGCAGTACGAAATGATATAATGGGTTAAATAGCTAATTAAACCAGACAACTTTTACAAATCAATCAGTTTTATACTTTCCAAACATGATTACATAAGAAAGTTTTTAGTTTGATATACCTAGCTTCATTGGCTGAATGACTGGAGATACAAGTAGCATTCTCTTATCCAATAGATCTTCAGCTACTGGGTCTGTAATTGTGTTTGTGTTGATGCATTTTTATGTTCAGAATCTAAGTAAATGAGGTTATATATTTTAAGGATAAAAGAAACATTGTTTGTGAAACAGTGGTTTAACGCAATCAGAGTTGGGAGTTTCATTGGCATAAGCAATTAATGGAGTCACTGAAAATCACTAATTTTGGAAAATAGGCTCAGGAAGAAACAATCCAAACTGGTTTCTTTAGATTGCATGAGGCAAAGAACACAACCACGATTTTCTTTATCGGTATCATTGATAGAATACGTGTCAATTCCCACGTTAACTACAAAGAAAATTGAACTTTTGTACATCATTCCTAGATTGAAATTAAATTTTGAAATAAGTTTTTATTTGACCGAAGCGAACGTAAATAATAACCTCAAATGGTGCTACGAATAAGATAATAATTGGATTTTTTCTAGCTCACTTTGTAATATTAAAACTGATCTAATTATCACTTCATTAGAGTACAAGTAATAGATATGGCAAACAGATACATATGTGGAGATAACAATTCTTTCTGAATGATCTTAAAGGACCTGAAAAACTGTTGGGACCTATTAACTGAAAAATAGAAAATAATAATTGGAAAAGGTGATAAAAATATTTTGATAATCCAATTCCCAACCTCGAAATCATAAAATGTTATATGAATGATGTATTATCAACGTTTCAGATTTTCTGAGATTGAAATGGGGCACAAAAAGTGTGATAACAGAGGAAAAATATGGCTTCAACTTGTTTCCTTGTGATTACGTTTCATTAGATAAGGTGCCGAGGGTGAACGACGTGGAAAAGGCCTAGAAAATAAAGGGATTAAGGAAAACGTATCGATTTCAAGATACGAAAAATGCCCAATCTTTTTCTCTTTTCGTTATTTTTATTCTCTTATCTTGTTTAAAATAGATTCTTTCGGGAAAAGGAATTGTTGCAATATAATTATCAGATAAAATATATATGCATTAGCCACTGAAATAAAAATAATACAATCATTCTGATTTCTATATATAAAGGCTGATTCCATATAATAGATATCATCTATTTTTGGTGAATTACCACTGATGAAGGCTGCTTTGTAGCCAAAATGCGCACCTGATTTTTCAAACCTAGTTGTGGCTATTGAAGATACCTCAGACAAGCATTTTTAAAGGCTTGTTCTTGAATGCTCGGATCTGACTCGTAAATTTCAATAGACCTTGGGCACAATACTAGGATTTAGCAAGGCCAGTAGTAAACTTACCTGCAAACACCAATTACTTTCCACCATTAACTAAGCTTGTACTCTTACGAGCTTTCTATAATGGTTTTTATTAGATTTAGTTATTATGTTGTTTGTACCTATGATGACGAGTAAAAGCATGCATACATAAACAAATGGAGTTTGGACTCGTAATGAAAAACAAGATGGAAAATTATACTCCATAAATGGAATACACAGAGATTTCAAAAGCGTTCTTTATGGAAAATAGATATGAAACGGTATCAAAAGATTGGGCACTCTCGAATTTTTATCTCCGAAACTATAACTTGTTAGTATGTAATCCTGAGGACTTTCATGTGGTAAATGCTGTTCTAACACGTCTAAAGGAGGCAACATCCAAGGCAAATGCAGCAAGGGTGCGTGAGCTGGCTGCACAAGAATCACTGCATTGTGTGCAGTGGGCAGCCAGGGAGGCAAGGGAAGAGGCTGCCACTGCAGCTGCCCGGGAGGCAGAAGCTGGAGCGAGGAAGGTAGAAGCAGAGCAGAGAGCCATGATGGCTGAGGCTGAAGTGACCACAATGCCAGCTGACTTACATCCGGCACTTGCGAGGCTGGGAGACCTTCAGGCTGCCATGAGGGGAGAGTTGGGGAGCAGGAGCAGTGGAGGGGAGGAGGATGAGTCGAAGAGGTGAGTGATGCAATTTGTTGTCAATTTATTTGTTTGATTTTTTGTGCTTAGATTAAATTACAAGAAACCTTTTTATCTTGTTCATATTAACACGTAGCATCATGCTATGTGATATTATATTGTGTGCAAGAGCTGGCAGTACGTTGAGAGATATTTAAGGGTCCAATAAGTATTTACGTCAATATAAATTTGGCTACCTAGGAAGTTTCGAATAATATTTCCATTATTTAGCATATAAAGATTATTCTCTATGGAATATTTTATGATGACGATCAGCATGTGTAAAATAAGGAACTATGTTTATTTTACTTTGGAAAGAATTTTAATTTCAGTTTATTGCTTCAATGCATTTGTTTTAATGTAATTTGGAAGATATTTCAGTGACATATAGTTAATTACACCTTATATTGCTCTTGAAAACTAACTTCATCAAAGAAATTTAAATCTCTTGATTGTAGCATGATTGGTATGTGATTTTTGTCTATTATTTAAAAAAATTTCTTGAGGTATTTTTGTACTGAGATTTTATGAACTGTTGGTTCTATTTGCTAACTGTAATAAATGTAATTTTAGAAATGGTGTGCTAAACTTCTATGAAGAAATATAAAAAAATGCTTCCATAGTTTAATGGTTTGTGAAAATATTTAGTCGAGGTATATTCTCTATCTTTCTAGTGATAGTGACACATCAGAAGACATGGTGGATACATTATTGGCCAACCACAGGAGGAGCAGCATGGGTGGTGTCAAGTCCAAAGGACCATCATCTCACATTTCCCTCGAATCTGATTACAGCAGTTATGGGTGAGGATCGGATTGGCTTGTCTTAATTTTTCCCCTTTATTCAGCATAGCAAAATCCGATCAATGAAAATTGAAGGTAACCTCACTGTCTAAATTGCTATGCCTTTTTCATTGTAATCATCTTTCTTGTTTCCATGCTATTGTAATACTATGGAGTATTCTCCTTATGCCTCGAAATTTTATTTATGTCCTCTTTTGAAAATAATTGTAAAGAAAAATTTAACTACTTCCCAGATATCTGTTCAGATATGTAGATGACATATTTGCAATATTTGACCTAAATAAACAGAAACTAGATGTCTTTGTGGACCAACTCAACGACATATATCCAACCATTAAGCTCACATACGAAATTCAACAAAACAATACCTTGCCTTTCCTCGACTTATTAATGATAAACAATATGCATCAAATAGAGTTTGATATCTTTAAAAAACCCACACACACCAATAATTTTATTCCCAAAAACTCCTTTCACCCCACTAGCCAAAAAACAGCGGTTTTTCACCACTTTGTACATAGACTCTACAATGTACCTCTCAACAAACATAGATATGAAAAGGAACTAAAACATATAAAAGAAATTGCCACAAAACTGGGTGAAATGCATTGGGTTTTCTTAATCCCCCTTTTTTGGCTAAAGGAGTTTTACTCTAATTCTTATTGTTAAAGAACTTAATGAGTTTTCGAATTCATATTAGGAGTACTTTAGCGGATGTTTCGTCATGTAGGTCGCAAAAATGTCCCTTACATTTTTTGCTTCATTGCTTGGCCTTCCCGCTGTTGGCCAATTAGTTGCTCCTCTATCATTTTCAATGGTCACATCAGTCAGCTGTCGTTCGCATTCTTCCTTATCTAGAACAGTATTGTGTAAAACACAGATGCACTTCACAATATTATCAGCGACGACTACGTCGGTTTCGATGGCCTTTGACAGTATACGCCACTTAGAATATAATATTCCAAAGGTACATTCGATTGTTTTTCTAGCCCTAGACAAACGTTTGTTAAAACACTCCTCTGTCATGGTCAAGTTCTTACCTCCGAACAGTTTCATCAGGTAAGGCAAAAGAGGATAGGCTTCGTCCCCCAGAAATGCGTACGGAGATGTCACATTGGTTCCCGGTAGATAGTCAGGGTCCGGAAGAATCAGCTTCTTTTCATTTAATAACTTGAACAAATCTGATGATTGAAACGTACCGCCGTCACTTTGTTTACCGTACCCCCCTACGTCCACCGTAATAAATTTATAATTAGCATCTGCTATACCTTGAAGGACAATGGAGAAATATTTCTTATAATTAAAAAACATTGACCCCGAATTTTTCGGACAAAGAACACGCACATGTTGTCTACTGCATGTGGGAAATTCCAAATCCTTTCGAAATCCTCTGCCGTTGGTTTAAAAGTGTCCTTGTTTGGTACTGGCATGTGTATGGGTTGTAATTCTTCCCATAATGCAACAATGGTTTCGACAATAATTTTTCCCACAGTAGATGCTCCCATTCGGAAACTGAATGCTAGAGCCCTGAATGATAATCCCGTTGCTAGATATCTGAAACAAATGTAAACAGCACATTGTGTTGTAAGTACGTGTGTATAAGACCACCAAATACCATTAAATGATACTAAGTAAATTTGATATTATCCTCATAAATATTAATTAGAATAATTCTTGCTTTATTTTTCAGAAATTCAATTGAGAAAAAAATGGAAATATTTGAGAGATCAGTTCTCTGTTGAACTGGGAAAAATTCAGCCACCACGTTCTGGAGATGCGGGAGTCTCTTCCTTCGATCCAAAGTGGCCACATTTTAAAACCATGCAATTTTTAAGGGATGTTGTGAAACCCAGAGCAGTGTCCGGCAATTTGGCAACAGCGGTGGTGGAGGAACCAACCCCAGAATTTACTGAGGAGAACATCCCTTCAGAAATACATTTCGAGGAAACGGAGCAAGATACACTTCCTCCAAGTTCACCAACACCAGTGTCTGTTCCAAAATCTCGAAAAAGACGTTGTGCAAACGAAAAGTACAATGAAGCAATTTTAGAGATTGAAAGGCAAAAACTCAGTTATTTACAATCAAAAGCTTCGCATTAACAAGACAAGCGAAAATCTCATTTTGTCAGTTCACGGTATGGTGCATTGGATGTCTATTATCGCATAAATCTTGCTGTAAGAATTTTTGTTTTTACTCTCAAGTTCGTATTATTTTTTCGATGCAGAGCTCTTAACGTTATGGAAACCTGAAGACTTAATTGGACAAAGATGTTCTCGACAATAATGTTAATGGCATCATAAGCTAAGGTTTTCTAATATTAAGGAAACACTATTATTTAGAGATGAAAAGAAAAAAACTTTGTCGCTTCCACAAATTTATTGAACACGGCCGATGATGCTACGATCGTAGTGAAACCGGTCGTGTTCAATAAATTTGTGGAAGTGACCAAGTTTTTTCTTTTCATCTCGAGTAAATTCCACAAAGTAGAGCCCTACCTCATTAATGATACTATTATTTAGTTTCGTTAATACCTGTGTCGATGTATCACGTGTAGTTTACTTGAACAAGTTGAGAATGGAATTCTTTTACCTAATAGTCGAATTGCACTGATTTCTAAATCGTGCAAATTTATTCCCTTTACCTAGAGCTGAAATTTTAGCCTTAGAGCATTTCGTAAATTATAGCATTAATTTTCTATGGACAAATTCGTTATAAGTAATGATATATTTTGTTGATAGCCAGATTTTCAAAATCTCGAGGACTTATTTTTTAAATAAGAAAAAAGATACTTTTATAACAAAATTCCTTTATTATTTAGTTATATTTATGGCTTAGATTTGGAATAACAGGTACACCGTTGCCGTTGCGATTTTCCATCTTTTGTTTTACCAGCAAGCAGACGCGACGCACCCAATCTTCAATAAGTAGCAACATCGTACTCGGCTCCACCGGGTTGGGTAGGTTGGTTAAGGTGTTTTGGTTAAAAAAGATTTCAAGGAACAATTTATTTAACCATGTAATACACAAAGAAAATTGACATATTTCATTATTATGCCTTAACATTAACCGCGCGAAAAACGGCAAAAGAAAATCAAAAATAGCAACAATACGGCTGGACCCGGGATTGCAAAGCTGTTCCATATTTATAATTACTAGGAACTTGTTTTAACAAATCATTATTTTTCTATAGATTTATAAAAATCACAGCATTTATATCGAAATTTATTTTAATCACACCCTCTGCAGTAAAACATTCCAATTTTTTTTCTCTGGTCCATATATCATTGATGGTTGAAAAAATCATTCACTGCTGCATTTGTTCCTGGTAGTGCAAAACAAAATTAGGTCGTCGACAACAGATTTGGATATGGTATAAGCTCCTAATCAAAATAGCAAAGACTTTATTACTTAATATTTCTACTATGAATTCTGATGTTCATGGGGTCGAGTGAATAAAAATTAAGCTAATGCTTAAAGCAAACAGTAAAAGCATAAGCAAATGCTAAAAGCATTTGCTTCATATTGAGTGAATAAAAGTTTGCTTTTGCTTATAAGCGTTTGCTACTCAGTTTTAAGCAAATGCTTAAATTTTACGGAAGAAAGCTCTTTGCAACTTGTTTTTGTTTACATTTAAAGTTTTACATAGTTGAATTTCAAACTAAAAACATAAATATATTGGGTAATATTTTTTAAAAAGTTAATTAATAATTTTTTAAAACTATTTCTTTTATAACTGAATTCGATAATATCACAAATGATGGGTGTATTTTTATTCAATTAGTTATAGTAATTTTATCCTGTCATTTGCCTTTATAGTGATTTTGGATGCCACAAATTTTTCTGTCTTACATACAGTTGTACATTGTACGTGGTGATCTTCCCCGACTCCTATTTGAAATCTGGGATCACTTAAGTACCTTAAAAATATTTATATCTTCTGTTTGGAAGACGGTACCCCATCACCTCTATCTTGATATTCTCCGAGTAACAGATTTGAAATATTGGTACTTAACATTTTTTTCAGAGAAATTATATAAATTTTTATAACCGTTGGTTGCTGAAACTTTTCTCGTATTTTTTAACCTTTCGTGTCACCATAAATTACCATATTTGTATTTAGGATTAATTATCATGAAAATAGAGTACTTAGAAATATTGTAGCAAGCCCTTTACTTCACTTAAAAAAGTTTAAGCATATGCTTAAAGCATTAAGCAAAAGCTCGGTTTTATTCACACAATTTTAAGCAAATGCTTAAGAAAATTCCTAAAAATAAGCAAATGCTTATTCTTTCTAGCAAAAGCAAATGCTATTCTTCTTATTCACTCCAAATTAAGCATTTGCTTAAAAAGTGAGAGAAATCTTAAGCATAAGCATTTGCTTATTTTTTATTCACTCGACTCATGATAACATCTTACCAGTTTACTTATTTTTTTAAACATTTTCATACAAAATCTTTAAATTCTTGTATTGTTGTTGCTCCTTCCAAGTATGGCTTCTGTGATATTCTGACCATGCTGACGGCAGTGTGTTTTTGTTTTGTTGGTTGAATAATCAATCGTAGTCAAAATTACAAAAATGTGTGAGGACATCTGTTCACATTAACTATTATTATTAACAAAGAAGTGTTACAGATAGCAAAGTGACTCCAGTTTTCGTAGCAGAAACTTAAAAGAGTTACAACGGTAATGCTAGTTGCAACATTTTACAAGTATTACAAAAATTTCTAGATCTATGTACTGCTTTTTGGACAGAAAACTATTGTTAAACTTAGCAACTCAGAAACATTGTTTTTTATATTTACAGAGAATTTAGTTAACTTTTTCAAATGAAACTGTTGTATAGAAATTTAATTCATACTCATATCATTGTGTCTTGACAATTTCCTGTGACTCACGATTTCTTATCTGATTTTTTCAGAAGAGTTGCTCCAAGAGATTCTTACGAGAACATTACAAACATCTAGTCGACCACAGAGCTGATACCAAGGAAGAATATTGGTGAGAGTAATCGATTTTTGTTACAAAATAGAATAAATGAGCTTCCCACTTTGTGTTGTGTTTATCAGTTTGATTGTTGTATGTGATATTCTCATTCAAAACTTGCAATTTGTCAAATGGCATTCCAATGTCTCCAATCTATTTATTTATTCATGTAAAAGTAGTTTTTTGGAATTTAAAGCATTTGAGAACATTTTTCCAATATAGATTTTTGCTTGTACTGGTAGATGTTTAGAAATAGGATATCTACCTAACAAAAATTACAGAAAATTTTTAAATTTTAACCACATGATACAATAAGTAGCATATAAATTTGTCATATATTTGGCAATTAGCCAAAGTATTTACATATTTAACCAGCAATATTTTCAATACGTAAAAATGCAATATACACTAATCCCCCGATATCCGCGAGGGATGCGTTACAATTTGTAAATCCTCCAAATAGCTATTTAAAAAAGTATTTTGTAAATGCTAAACATTTTTTATATTAAAATTCAGGGAGATTCATAATTATTGATAAAGATTTAAATAAGAATAATTTGTTTTGCTGATTTTACCTAAAATTAATAATGTCCATGAAAGGGTTTAATCATCGGAGGGGCAATGTACTGTGTGAATGGAGAGCTTGTAATGCCAGCAGTTTCTATTCAGGAAATGTAATTACTACTTATTCAGTCAATTAATTTCAAATCATTAAATTTTGTGCATTTACTGTTTTTACCTGGATATAAGAATTTGATTTATTTTAAGAACAAGTACTAGTAATGTATTTCTTAGAAACCATAATATTTTTTCTTGAAGTCACTCGTTTGTTTTGAAAACATCCGTTTTTAATATTTAATCATTACTTAGTCTGAAATTTGCTTAAGTACAACTAAATATTTGTGATGCTGTATATTTAACCCCCTTTTTCAACTTGATTGCTCAGGTTATTGTTGTAAAAGTTTTGAAATTCAACCAAGGAGATTATTCTGCATGATACAAAATATTGTCATCTTTTTGATTTATGCAAATTGCAAGAATTTATAAAAACTTAAGAGGAAAAAAGTTATTTAGGTAAATACAGTGAATGCAATGTATTATTTAACTAATGATACATTTAAAAAGTTTTTGGCTAAACGAACTAGATGTTCATTTTATATATTGTGTATTAATGTTTTCAGTGCAACTACTGAGGAAGCAGTCCGGTGAAATGAAGAAAGTATGTGCTTATAGTGGTTGGTGAAGAATTGGAGCTTCCTGTATCCAGGATTATGGGAGGGATAGAAGCAGAGAAGTTTTATAATGGAAGTGACAGAGCAGAGAGCGGACGGGAGGATTTTGCAGCCGTGCCTATATAAAAAATCCCCCAAGTCCAACATACCTAAAATAGTGGCCGGGACAAGCTTCTGGAGTTGGTGTTGAGAAAGTGAAAAAACTAAGTTCGTTGTATTCTTTTATTTGCAATATGAAAATTGAACATTGTGATGATACAAATTGTACTTAATAAAAAATAACAATAAACGACAAGATTCATTATTACAAAAACAAGTAATATTTCATGTGTTGTTTCTGTTGTCTTCAAAAAATGGATGAGGGAAAAAATCCCTCCCCTCCAAACGTGGGTGCAAGAGCAAAAAGAGTGCATCCATGGCTTGATTAAATAAGATGGAATGAAGGAGAGTTGTTTAGACCCAGGTGATGAAAACTGGTCTGTTCACAAAAGAAAAACAATTGCAGTAAATGTAATGGCAAGAACTGTTACATTTGGATTAAAAAGACAAAAAATTCATGATTGCTCTGAAAAACTTATTACACATTGAAAAAGAACTGGAAACTCGTGAAAATGCTCAGAAAATCAGACGGATGATTTTTAAGACAACTTAAAAAATGGCAAAAATAACAGTTAAAATAACTGTTGAATATTTTTGGGAATTTTATTGGTTGACAGAACTTAAATAGCCATCCATAAGGATGTAGAAAGCTTATTTTAACCTTATCTGTATCTTCATTCACATTCAAAACACATCCTAGCCACCAGTGACCATCATACATGCATGCAACAAACCCTGTTGTATCAGTGAGCTCTGGTTCATGTTGCTTTTTTGTCAGTGATTCCTCTTTTACTTCATGAGAATTTGAAAAGACTTTCACTTTAAAGGTACTATGGCTATCTGGCATAACACAGTGTAGCTTTTGTGTACCTGCAATTGTGCGAATGTTTTCAAAACGCTTTTGAAGGAGGGAATCCTCTTCATCATATTCCATATTAGTGTGATAATGAAAGTGACACAATGTAATGTTTTTTGAACACCATTCAAATAATTGTCTTGGTGTCATGATCTGCAAGTTGTATGAACACTGCAAACTGGCACAGGCAGCAAGTCTCTTGACAGTACCTGCTATACCATCACATGGTCTTTTGCCGTGTGATGTGGCAAAGAAATGCCACTCTGCTGAGACATTGAAATCTGTATGATGGTAACATAGGCTAACAAAATTCTTCCGGTTTTTACATTGCGCTGCAGAACCATCAGAAATGTAATAAATATGCTTAGGTGTACTATTGAAATTGGACGTCAGAAACTTTATTAAATGGCGTTGGAAAAGATGCACACTGACAGTATCATGCCGAAGGCATTCTGATATTATAACAAAAGAAATGTGATCTATTGCAAAGGTTTCAGGATTTCTGTAATAAGCTACAAAGGGATTAATTGTAGCTAGTGCATTGTTCCAATGGAACCCCTGCACCTCACCCTGAAGAACAAATGCATAATTCTCTGCAAAATCACATATGATAATGTATTCATTATCAAAAAGCTTCTCTTTCAATTCTGTTAAAAAGTGAGACTGCTGGGCTGCTATGAAAGAATGCGGCAAGAGATTTTGTAATTTTTTCTCGAAGATTTCCGAAAATTCTTGTACAGAAGTGATAACTGTTTGGAGTGTAGTTCTATCTGTAGATGTCCATATTTTGCATGTTATTTCATCAATTCCATTTACATAAAACAGATTAGCTAAGCGTTCTGTTAAATGAGATGTACCAGGGCAGCTCTCACACGATGACAGGTAACACATTGGCTGTGGAGGATTACAAATTATTTGAGAAAGTCTTTGTAACTGTTAAGTGGAAAGTCTTCATCACATCTCAACTCTTTTAACCTAGAACCTTCCAACATTAGTTTAACATTTTGATATATACTGCAAATACACACACTATGGGTACCACTTGCACCAGCCAGAACACAGTTCTTGGGACGCAATTCACAAAACTTTGAGTCCTATTTTCAGCTCTGGATTCTTATCTTTAAATGATTTATACACCTCTTTAAGATTTCCTAAAACCAAACACTTCTGTTTATGAGCCCTGGTTCCATTTTCCTTCATAGAAACAAAATCCTTCTTCCCAGGCAAACAGCGGCTTATGTCATCACTGTTATAGAATGCTCTCACATGGGTCACGATATTCTCACTCAGAATTCGTCCAGGTCTAGGATTAGGGGTTGCTAATATACCACATTCCTTTACTAATTGTTTTGCTTTTCTCACTAAATAGTTTGAAACTCCAAATTCATTTTCAATCCGTCGAATGCTCCAGCTTTTCAGCAGAACTGTCAGTATTTGAATCTTTTCACTATTTGTGAGACTACTTTGAAATTTATCTCTTAGTTGGCTTATAATTTCAGATTCCTGATTTTTCCCACAAAAAGCCATATCTTCTGTTTTCAGACTGGATACGTAAGTATTTTTCAGTACCTCAGTAACTTTATCAAACTTTTTCTTAGGGTATTGTTTTTCTTGCAATCTCTTCTTTTTAACTGGTGACTCACCAAGTGATGTAAGACTCTCATTTAATGCATGTAAAGCTACATGTGGGGCTACTAATGTGACGGAGTAATCTCCTGAAGTCAGTGAACTAGATGACTGTAGTTCTGTACTCCCAATATCTTTGGATGAACTTGGAGCTGAGAAATGTGTTGATGGCTCTTGAATCTCTGATAGTTTTTCCTACATCTGCCACATATTTTTTGCCCTGTATTTATACCACTGATCTTCTGAACCATCCACATTTGCACTTTTCGTAGATCTTTCTTACATCTTTTGTGTCCATCTTCCTTAAAGCCTATGGCACAAATGTTGTAATTACTGAGTAATCATGTAGACCAACTAACCAATAACATATGTTCTTATTATCACCTATCACAGTAAGCTGTAAATGTCAGCTAGCCAATAACATACATTGTTATTATGACCAATCACAGTACAAGTTATGAAGGCCAGTCTAGGAATTCAAGTATTCATCACTCACTACCAGTCAGTGTATAATTAACCACCAGTGAGATAATACTATTTGTTAACTGTATGTTGCCAAAGCTTGGATCAGGTAATATTAGATATTGTCAGTTTCTGTTATAAATATACATGAGATAATATTTAAATGTGTTAATGAGAAAACAGTTACTCAGAAGATGGATTTTGAGAAAGTGCTTTATTGCTGTAATCCTTTTAAAGTGAACCACATTATGATCTAAATTTGCCTCTGCTATTGGCAGAGTGGCCTTAATTAATTTTCAGAAAAGAGTAAAATAGTAATGTACTTCATTTGTGTCATAAATTCCATTATTGTAAACATCTGAAGATGTGCTTTCTATGAAAAATCAAGATGTTTACGTGAAACAATTTACAATATGTCATAACATTTCTTGTGTCCCAATTTGATATTATGGGGATTAATAGAGAACTATTAGATCAATTATATACATCTTTTTCAGAATTTTTTGAGATGACATGTTTTGAGTAATTCAAGGTCAAAGGTCAAATTATGTGACCCTAAATACTAAATAATTACAAACATAGTTGTGTTGCCGGTCAGTTGAAAGGTACTCTCATTAGCTTTTTATTGATGCCACTCTCAACTCAGTGAGCCAATTAGCAAAAATGTTATATGTACTATTTAATGGAAAAGGTTTTACTGGAAAAAAAACCTTTTTTTCAATAGTTTGATTCCCTGTAATTCATAAAGTAGAAGACATAGAGAGCTAAAATTTTGTACAAATACATATTTCTATAGTGTCTATAGACTCACTAAATTTCATGGAAATCAAAAGGGGTCAGGTTGAAAATTGCACTTTACTGTGTTGATTTGGCATGGAATGACTCGTTTGTGAATAATGGAACAAGGTAAGAAGCCAGACATAATAGCTGTGATTAAGCATAGATTTCTGTATCCTGATATATAATTGTATAATCTACTCGGTTTAGAATATACTTGAAAAATCTTTTGACTAAACCCATCATCGAACGTATAGTTAAGCAGATAGCATATCCGAAATCTGTCATCTGCTGGTGTTGCTGCAAACATGAAGGGAGCACTGGTAGGCTGCAATCAATACACTCCAGTAAAAGTGGAATTTTTAACAAGTGTTACTTGTTCTTATTCTCCTTAAATACACTCCAGTTGTGGACAAAGCATGAGCCTAATTGGAAATAGAATAATGTGACTTGCGGCAGTTCGAGCGGCCCACAAAACAATTTTATGCACCTGTTTCATAATTTTCAAAACTAGTTTTAAATTTATCTATCAAATATTATTTTTTACCTGTTAAAATATCTAGCATTAAATTGAGACCCCTTAGTAAATATTTCTTAATCCAAATAAGTTATTTTTAATGTTATTGATTTTTTCTCAAATGTGTTTCTGATTGAATTCCATCACGATTTAAAATATTCATGGCATTGCCAACCTACAGCCCATTAGAGCATTTTATGTGGCACATAAAGCTATGATTAAAAAAGAGATCCTTAAAATTTAACACATAAGTTCAAATTTTTAAATTCAAGTTATGACAATACATTTAATATTAAAATTAAACGAAAAATTAATATCAGAACCATATGGTTAACTACAACTAATGAAAAATGGAGAAACCTAATTACCATAAAAATAATAAAAAGGAAGTACTCACATGCCAGAGACCGAACACTCGCGCAATCTCACACACTCTCTGGATTTAGGGGAAACTATTCCATACCAGAAACCCTTTTTCTCACACACACAAAACAAACCAGCACACATGTGTAATTCCTTTTTGAAAAATGCCTAAATACACATTCCAGAATCAACAATTCCATCTTCAGTATGACAATCATAAATACCTAAAGACCGTCAGTGTTTGGTCCCTGATTTGGAGTAATTTCTCCTAAGCCGCATGTGAGTAATTTCTTTTTATTATTTTTATGGTTATAGGTTTCTCCATTTTACGTTAGTCAAAATGTTAATTCTAAATCTCTTATTTGGACTTGATTTTCTCTTACAGCCTCAGAATCTCTAGATAACTTGCAATTCAACTCTAATCCAGCTTGCTCAAGCACTGCCAACTATAAATATGGTCCACTAATGTATTGACATTTTCCAATGTGGCCTACCAGAGGATTTGCAGAATGGTTTGCCCAGCCCCAATCCAAGACTACTTTCAGTGAATTACCACTGAAGTTGCCTGCTTTGTGGCCAAAATGTGCATCTGGTTACTTGCTATCTTGCTGTGGCTATTTGAGATACCTGAGATATATATTTTTTAAATTTCTTGGTATTAAAGTGCTTAGTCTTGAATTTTTTTCAACCACAAGACATGCTTGATAATATTCTAGTGCAGGGCCTGTGCTAATAGTTTTGGCACCCTGTACAAAAGTAAACTGACTTTGGTTTCAGATAAATGTTTTTATTTTGAGTTGAAATTGAATATGACATCATTAACAGTAGTATGTATAAACTCTTTGTAAGACATTTTCCTTGCAAACTACTTCAATTTAGCATTTAAATGGAGGCTAAAGGCAAGTAAAGTGGTGTCCTCGGGCATTGGTAGGTTCAACCATGCTGTGAAAGCTTCAGCACTATCTCTGGCAAAAGTACCAACAGGCAATCTTGGCCAGCATGGCGCAGATGCAAGTAGGCTGCAGTTTCATCTGTATAGTATGATGTACTATGCGCAATACATACCTGTATGAAGAAAGTTGTAAGCATGACCGGAATGATTTAAAAGGCTACAATACTGTGATATGAAAATGAAGGGAAAACTGTCACATTATTATCTCTATTTTTTGCCATATACAGCTCACACTAGAGCCCTGCACGGGTATGATATTTTCTACCCGTACCCGCAACAACTAACCCATACCCGCAGACTACTAACCTGTACCTACAGAATATTAACCCGACCCGTACCCGCAGGCTTGCACCTGCACAGGTTTACTTGTCCGACCCGACTCATATATTTTAACTGTCTGGTCCTCAAGACACAAATCTCTAGCAAGAAATTATGAAAAAATAAAAATATTATTTCTGAGTCACAGTCATTTATTTTGTATAAATTAAAATGAAATGCAATTTTACATTAACATCCATTTTTTAGATTGAATAATTGTATTTAAAGTATCTACGATTTATTTTTACAAAAATTACAAATTTTACATAATAATTAAATTTAAAAATGGAAACATTAATTAATAGTATCTACCCTGAGATTTAAAAGGACTATTTAAAAATAGGACATCATCCACGTTTGCGGGATCTAAACTGTTTCTTCTTTCACTAACAACATGCCCCGCCAATAAAAACACCTCTCTGATGGAGCACTGGTCGCTGGTATTGCAAAAATACAATTCGCTAAAATACTTGAATTTGGCAAACAATTCTTTTGCTTATCCCACCATTTGATCATATCAAAATTATTAGTAATGTAGTCAGATAGTCTTAAGTCAATATATGCAGTCAATTCATCTGGAGAAATATGATCATTTGCTGTGTCTGTATCCATAAACTGAACTAAGGTGTCTGACATTTTATACCTTTTCATCGGTTGCTCTACAAGCGTACATGGATTTGGTGTCACGGATTAGATTTCATATCCCTTCTCCTTTTTAATGTCATCAATACTTACTTTAACTTTCTCATAGATTTCATACTTTTCTTCAGTTATTTTCCCACTCTTTAGAAGGGGGCGAAGAAAAACAGAAATTTTATGAATGTGCTGAATTTCCACATTTTCTAAATAATAAGCTTTACCTGAAGTTTTTAAAAGTTTTATGATGTTTGATTCTGTTGAACCTATTTCTAAATGATCGTTTATTTTCAAATGCCACAAGTAAACCAAAAATATTGTTGGATATTTTTCTCCTTCCAATCCAATCAATGCTTTCTGGAATGGATTGAGGTATTCTACTAAATCTAATAAATCTTTCATTTCAACCTCACAAATCATATCACTCATCTTTTTTTCAATTAAAATATTGTAAATAACCTCCCAATTTTCAAGTATTGAAGAGATCATAAGAAGAATTAAATTCCAACGTGTCTTGACATTTCCTTTCAAAGTAGATTTCAGCGCACCTTGTAAGCCTGATTTTTTAAAATATTTCACAACTTTTCTACACTTCTGAATTAAAGCAAGTGATGTTTCATTAGAAGAAATAGAAATATCTACAACATTTTTTTATTGTGTGCTGCACTATTGATTTTATTGAAAATTTTCAAAGCAGCTTTAATATTTGCTCCACGGTCACTGACAAAAGTAAAATTCTTTTAGTTACAATAAGCACCATATTGTTTTAAAATTAGCAACAATTCATTCCTTATATACTCGCATTTTCTTTTCGTCAGGGTCAAGATGTTTAGTTCACAGAACACGATTGCATAACATGGCTTTCTTTACATACTAGTAGTGTAATGTGATCCCTATATAACTGACATTTTTGTAATTATCTGTCTACAAGACCAACATGATTCCACTCCTATTGTACCTATGTAGGATTTTATTTCTTGAATTAGCTCTTCTCGAGCTTTCTGAGCCACTGAATTAAGATTTCTCAAAACAGTTGCTGGATGCAGTAGCATATCTTCTAAGTCAAAATAACATTTTTGATTTGCACTCATTTTCATTATTATTTCTGATAAATTTTTAAACCCATCTCCTGACACTATCTCAAAATGTCTCAAATCTCTAACTACAAGTTCGATACAGCCATCTAAAACTTTTTTTTTCTTTTCAGCTGATAATTTTGGTAAAAACGCATTTTTTGGGCACAAGAAAATTTGTAATTTTAGGCACGCCTTCTTTGTTATTTTCACATTTGTGTTGCAATAAACTTGATGTTCCCAGCATCCTATTATCATAACGGTAAACATTTTATAACTACTGCAAGCGATTAATTGCCTTCAAAATCAGTTCTCCCTTTTCTTCTAAAATTTCACAGAACGTTTTCCAAATTTTTGATTTGGTATTTTCTTTTCTTCTTAGAGTGTACTCTAAACCTCAAAAGCATCCTTCTTATCTGATCAGTATTCATTGTTCAAATCTGAAGGGCAGATAAAAGTAATATTTCAATTAAAATTAAGATTTATAATTGAAAGATGCATTAACTTATAACTGACAATCTTACATACCGTTCAATCAGTTGGTATTGGTTCCTTTTAAGGATGTGGTAGATTGATATTGTCACAAAAGCCGAGATCACATATAACTCACCACTGTAATTTTATAAAAAACTGTCGTTCCTTTCTCTCGCAAACAAAGTAAAAAATAATACATCTCACACATGATTATTTAAAGAAAAAATTCTATGTATGTGAACGTTAAATAACATATAGAAATGCTGATAGGCACTCTAATATGTAACCCTGTCTCTTAAAAAGCGAATTCACAAAGTTAGATGTTACTTGCATGAATGGGTAAAAGCAACTGGTTAAATGGAGAGTTCTTGCACAAACCAATCTGCCATAATTACATTGTACTACATAATTCCTCGATTCACTCTTTCTCACCCCCTCCCTACAGTCCCTTCTACTAAACGTAATCGAGAATCGTTTGTCAATTGCAACTTTGTATCTATTTATATAATAAAAGAATCGTTTTTTCGTCAGACACTTTTCTTGAGACATGATACACAAAGCCTGCGATCTGCCGACCTGTAAATCCCTATATAACGCTACTTCTGACCGCGAGGGTGGGCTTTACTAGCTGTAAAAGGCGTGTGAAAAGTTCCTGTGCCTACATTGGCGAGGCAAATTGAATTGGAATTAAAACTACTTTTCGTACCCGCTGTTTACCTGCACCGGTGCCTTTTGTGTCCGAACCCGACCCTTACCCGAATGGAAGCACTCTATACCCGACCAGCAAATTTTGCTGTGGGTACCCACGTGTCGGGTCGGCTAAACTGGGGGTATGCAGGCCTCTAGCTCACACCTCAAATGGTGATGGATTGGGACATGTATGATGGACTATAGGTGCATAGTACACCTAGCGGCTGAAAATATGGATCCAAGGGAGGAGATGAAGGGACATTTCTCTTGAAGTCTGTGAGATCAGAGCAACATACATATGTGTGTGATAGTTTTCATATGATATTGATGTTTTCAGGATAGATTATCAATATGATGACCTCATTGCTGAGCCTGCTTTTCTTCTCACATAACTAATAAATCTATGAATGATATTGAAAAAAATAGTTAGATACAGTAATGTATACCAACAAAAGAGATTGTGTTATGGATAAGGGAAGAAATTCATGGGATGTGCCTAATTCAAAGTGATGTGTGCATTTAAATTTCAATCAAGTATGATTTCTTGGAAAATTATCAAATTATGCTAGAAGCAATCAAAACATTTTCTACAATAAAGCAAGTGAAAGTTTTATTTAAACTATGATGTTATGATTCTTTCTCTAATAAAAATTAAAATAAATGTTCAAAATTAATTTCATTGAATGATGTAATTTTTTATTAATCCCATAAAAACTTGGAGCCCTTGACTGAATGGCTCCCAATACTGCAGCACTCCTCTTGCGCCGACCCTGCTCTAGTGAATTAGCTTATTTTAAGTTTCATAAAAACAAGTATTATAGGAAAACACCTTGTAATGGATATTTCGTAATTATTATTCAACCAAAAATAGTACATCTAACTATAATATAACTTATTACAGAAAAAATACATTTACAAACAAAAATTACAAAATCTTACTGATGTCATATTATACATGAATAGCAATGGCCAAGTAGACCTACTAGATGCTACAATAACTGGTGTGGTTTTGTGGAGTAATATGCTCTTAACGCCCACTACCTCCATAGTAAAAATTGGAAATCAAATAAAATTGCACATAAACAATAACTGAAAGGTAACTTGAGGTAACATAACATTTCCAGCTAATATAAACATAACAGATTTATGACATAAAATCACCCATTAGAGGAAGTAATGGTAAAGGATACACTCATTCAAGTCCTTAAGTAACCAGGAACAATTGAGAGGATCATTGCAGCCACTCGTATACATCCAAGAACACATCATACCTCGAACATCTCCTGACACACGACCCTTCATGTTTCAATATTCATTCCTCAACAAGATGACAGACACACACCATGCACAGCTGCCAAAGGCTGAAGACGTGCACTATAAATGCAACTTATTGCCTTTGGCATTTTGCATTAGCATTTATGCACCAATCCTCTTACAATAACATCTACACAGAGCGGTAAATCTCAACTTTAAAAAAAAGAAGCACATTTGTTCAATCTATTAACAGTCTTAAAAAGATAATTCAATTTACATATGCCTCAGGAAGCCCTAATCATTTGCATCATGATTATTTCACTTCAGTTCAGGCACTTCCATAACAAGGAGTCCACATCCTCCTCCCCATAGAGAAGGTCACTCCACTAACAGTGTTGCAGAAGATTCGGCCAGCAATAGCAACCCACAATGTTAACACTTCAAGCATTTGACTCCTTGCTGGGAGCACCTTCCGCTGGGGACCTAGTTGAACCCAATGAACCATCTGTCATCCTGAATAAGGAAATAACTCCACTTAGAAAGACTGTACAAATCATTCTAAATAAAATCACAGTAATAAAATTTGAAAATGCCTACAAAGATTTTACTTTGACATTCCATCCAGCTGAAATGCCAAATGATATGAAAATGATATTCCAATGGTATTCCAATGAGATTAAAATACTGTATTTACTCGTGTACCCTGCACACCTTTTTTCCCAAAACGCCGGTGAAAATGATGGGGTGCACATCTTACACGAGTTGCGTACTTCACGCACCTTTTTTCCAAAATGTCGTGTCGGTTAAGAAATACATCTTAACACTAGAACGCCCAGAGGCATCATTTCGACTCCTGGACTGTGAAAACTTGCTGCCGCGTTCGTAATATTGATACGACGATTTTTTCCTCCCGTGACTTTTCATCGTTTAACATGGTGAGTATGCACCAAAAAATTATTTTCTCTATCTGTTGTCATTTTCGAATAATAAGACTTAACCCATATTCCGCCCATATGAGTCATTTCGACTCCAGTCCATATTTTGATCATTCCAGGAAGCTTCTTGCTTTCCAATTGTTTTTGCAAGTAGCTGTGATTGTGTCGCTTCCTTGACTGTCTTTGTCTGCTTTCCTCTCCTCTCCCCTCTGACCAAACCACCTTCTCAATCCCTCCCCTTCAGTATGATGTGCTGGCATGTCAGTTCTCTCGCAGCGGGAGCTGCAGGCATGATTTGACTTGTATTGTTGTGTTTGATTACTATTTTCTAAGTTTGCATTAACATCAATGTAAAATGTCATGCCGGAGACTTGCACCGGATGAAATTATACATTGATTGCATGATATTGCAGAAGATCAGTCTGATGCAGAGGAGGGGCTTGGCAGTGAATCCTTCCAGACTGTGAAGAACTCTATTGAGGGAACGACCAGAAGAAAACTATGGAAAGTCTCATTGTACTAGAGACGAAGTATGAGGAAGACGTTCTGGAGCAAATGGCCAGGAAGTACACTGTTAAGTCTAGTTGCCGCAGGTAGCCTGTACACATCTTGTTAATGTGCTTGACATTGCTGCAATAAATGCATGGATAACTTGCAAGGAAGTACCCAGAAAAAAGATCTTACGAAAAATCTTCATCCAAAAACTTTCAGAAGAGCTTAGAGTGGAATACCTAAAGACCCGGAGAGGCCTTTCCCCAACGCATGAAGGCTCTGAAGATACCACTAAACGCCGAAAATGACAAGTGGCCAAATGCAAGGGCAACATAACAGAAAAATGCATGTCATGTAAGAAGATGGTGGTTGGCAAATTCATAGGAAAGATTGAATGCAGTTGTGCTGGGTGTGTTTAATGCATAGTCCTTTTCGTGGATATTACCACATAAGCCACACATTTTGGACACATTGTAAATTTAATAAATGTTGTTCTGCATTGAAAAGTCAATAAAAGTTATGTTTCAAGTCGAATATATTGTTTTACCTATAATTTCAACATCAATATACCCATTTTTGAGAGTTTTGAGCCACGAAGTCGAAATGAGTCCTTTGGGCGAAATAGGGAGTCAGCGAAGTCCAGGCATTCTAGTGTTAAGCCATAACCCATGCTGTATCATTATTCAATTTCTAAATTGTGTCATATTGATGCATTTGTGTTCTTTATTCATAAATTTTACGTGTCTAGTGATAGGCACAACGATTGCATCATCCTTGCCACCGTGGGTTGAACGGGTCGCAAGAGCGCAGTCACAAAGTTGTAATGGTGATATAAATGAAACACAACGTATGTTTAAATAACGGGTACAGCGCTTTCAATATCACTCTGTCGCAACAATGTTAATACCAGCTATTTTTAAATGCACACATTAAATTACAATGGAATTACTAGCGGGGGTTTTCCGCAGCGGCAAGTATGATCGTATTATTGAAGGATCAAGCTCAACCAAATGAGAAGTTTCCAGCTGGTATAGTAGTAAGGTCGCAAGTTAAGGGTTGGGTGGATGAGAGAATGGTCTTAGACTGGATTCAGTGTGTATGGGAATGTCGTCCTGGTGCATTACTAAAACTACATAATATGTTAGTACTCGACAGCTTTCGTGGTTATCTTACGGAACCCGTGAAACAAAGACTTCGAGAAGAAAAGACTGACCAGGTGACTATTCCATTTGGCATGACGTCTTTGTTACAGCCACTAGATGTTTGCATTAATCGTCCCTTTAAAGCACATATGAAGAAATTTTACGTAGAATTGATGGTGAGTGCTGTACACGAAACAACACCAATGGGAAAAAAGAAAAAACCTGAGTTGTTGCTGATCTGCCAATGGATACTGATCGCATGGAAATTGATTCCAGAGGACATAGTAGTGAAAAGTTTTAAGAAATGCTATATTTCTAATGAAATAGACGGCAGTGAAGACTGTATGGTTTGTGACAGTGAAAACGACGATGAGAGTTTGTCAGGAGAGCAAACTAGCAGTGATTAAAATTAAAGACAACTGGGTAGTTTTTAATAATCTATTCACATACCTATCTATTTATGTGATTTTATTTACACAGTTTAAATTTTATTAACGGGTGTTCACTAAATTCCATGAAGTATAGGCACGGGAGCTGACTGGCCGCTGTGAAGTACAATTTGGTCCTTTTCTTTCCTTCATTTCAAGTAATTAAGAATAATAAAATTTTGTTGCAAATGAAAAAATCCATCGTAAGAAAGGAAAACAGAGGTCTCTACCTCAAGAACTTGGATATGTTTCTTCCTAACCTTCCCATATTTACCCAAGCGACGCTGCGTGAAAAAACCCATCTGCGTGGGGAAGTCCCGTTCATAGATGAACAAATAGTTCACGAAGCTTCACATTGATGCGTAATTGTCTCAAAAAGTAGAGTATGGACGAATTGCGTAATGTGACAACAAAAACAGTTCAACTAAAGAGGACTATTGAGTAGATTTTTGTTAGTATCGGTAAAAAGAGATCATCTAATAAATTACGTCATGTAGGAGAGAGAAATTGAGCCGAACATGTTTTGAGAAGTGGGAATTGGCGAGTAAAGAAACTTTCGGCACAAATTATTTTTTTCCCTCTAAGCCGGCCCAAAAATCAGGGTGCACGGAGTACATGGGGTCATGTCTTGCACAAGTAAATACAGTACTACACCCATTTCAGAAAGAGAACAAATATCACACAGGGTTATATTAAAATACTGCATAGTATTACAATAGCATGGAAACAAGAAAAGATGATTACAATGAAAAAGGCATAGCAATTTAGACAGTGAGGTTACCTTCAATTTTCAATAATCGGATTTTGCTATGTTGACTAAAGGGAAAAAATTTAGACAAGCCAATCCGATCCTCACCCATAACTGCTGTAATCAGATTCGAGGGAAATGTGAGATGATGTTCCTTTGGACTTGACACCACCCATGCTGCTCCTCCTGTGGTTGGCCAATAATGTATCCACCATGTCTTCTGATGTGTCACTATCACTAGAAAGATAGAGAATATACCTCGACTAAATATTTTCACAAACCATTAAACTATGGAAGCATGTTTTATATTTCTTCATAGAAGTTTAGCACACCATTTATAAAATTACATTTATTACAGTTAGCAAATAGAACCAACAGTTTATCACAATCTGAGTACAAAAATACTTCAAGAAATTTCTTTAAAGAATAGACAAAAATCACATCCCAATCATGCTACAATCAAGAGATTTAAATTTCTTTGATGAAGTTAGTTTTCAAGAGCTATATAAGGTGTAATTAGGTAACTATATGCCATTCAAAGATCTTCCAAATTACATTAAAACAAAGGCATTGAAGCAATAAACTGAAATTAAAATTCTTTCCAAAGGAAAATAAGCATACTTCTCCTTATTTTACACATGCTGATCATCATCATAAAATACAGTAAAACTCCATATTTACACTTTTCTAGGGACCTGGGAAAAAAGTGTAAATTGCAGGAAAGTGCAAATTGAGGGAAAAGAAAAAATAGCTAAACTGATTTTACTTTTAAACCCGCTCTTTTGTTACAGTAAGACTAACAATAAAATCGCTGTTAAAAGAGCTAAGTTTATAAAGAGTATATATATTTATTCATTTACTTAACCAGTAAACTTTTTAATAATAGTAATATTAAAATATATGCCGAATTAAAATGCTAGTATAGTATTATTGGGTTTCCATTACGTTCTCCTTGTTACATTTGTCTGGAAAATTGTATATAGTCAGAGGTATGTTTACTTCAGGAACATCATACTTTTTTGAAGCTTGAATAGTGTTTGTTTTATCCACCTCTTGAGATACGACTATTTTAAAAATCATGTTATAACTTGACCGGATTCCTCTGTTAACCTGGGATTTGGAAGAACCCTTTTTCTCAACATGATCAACATCCATTTTGTCACCCATTTTTTAAATAACGGATGGGTAAAAACTTGCTAAGGTAGGTACAAAGAATACGCCGACACACTGATAGCTTCAAATCAATGACTAATGAGGAGTTCAGCTGCCGACTGAACTCGATCTATTTTCGCCTCATATGCTTTTCAAGTACATTGTACCGTATTTTCCCATCGATAACGCGCGCGTTATCTATACAAAAAAATTCTAAATCTGGTAAAAATTATCTTGCGCGTTATACAAGGGAAAAATATAAATTTTGAAAAAATGAGACTTTTTTCAAGGTTTATTAATGGCTGTTGTTATGAATCTTTGATTTCCATGTCCCAATTACAAAAACTAGCCTAATACCTAACATAATAAATTATTAGAAAACAGGTAATGAAGTCCGAAACCACATTTTCTACGTCGAATTTTATTATCTCGTATTTATATTTCAACTAGCATATAACCAGTGCTAACACAAAAATTGAGAAAATAGAGTTTCGCACAATACTATTTCAATGATTAATTTTATAGTAACGAAATTTTACTTACCTTTCCTTCGGCAAAAACCACAGGAATTACATAACAATAGGATTTCAAGGTCTAACAACGTAATTAGTAGGCAAGGCAATAACCCGTTAAAATGGCTATATTTCTCAAAATATGCAAATTTAGCGGTTTCGAACTGTAGGATAAAAAAGAAGAATTGAATAAGAAACTTTATTTTGTATTCTTTAAAATGATTCAAATCCTAAGATCTTTCGTTAATTCTTATTAATTTTATCTCAAAATTTTTGAAAAATCGAATTTTTGTGTTATCTTCCTAGAAGTCAGTCTCCCGATTTTTTTTCGTCTACCCCTTATGACTGTCTAAGAGCATTTACGTATCAATTTTCATGATATTCTTGCCAATCAAACTTATGGAAAGCGATTCTGAATGCATTTCTGATAGACCTTTCATCTTCACACAATTACAGTATGATATCGAGACAAAGTTATTGATTTACATTGCTTATTATTATTACGATTTTTGCAATCTTCGATTAAAATAAAGGGTACTACTGTAAAATGAGACAAAATTGACACAAATGAGTAAAATTATAAATATTTATTGCATGCATTAAAATCAAATTACTCAAAACCATAAAAATTGTCACCTGATTTTCGTCGTAAATTCTTTTTGTTTTTCATGACAAATTTTTTCAAGGGCAAATTTCAACAGATAAACTACACATGTTTAAAAACCAGAAACTCCTAGTTCAATCCGCTTATTCATTTGTTATGGACTCCGCCGTAGCCCCATAGCAAGTAGGATTATTCCGTTATTCATTTGTCCAAAGAACAACTTTTTTAAGTAAGGAGAAAAAAAAACTTTACCATGCGTTATCTATACATTTTTACCGATACTAAAAGTTTTGAGGTGTATCAAGTAGGTGCATGTTATCGATGGGAAAATACGGTAATATGTATGCCTAATGTGTTTACAACATAATAAGTATCTTGTATCACTTAACAGATGTGCAGAATGTACAGTGATTTTTCGAAACACGATTTTTCGATCTTTTAAAATTACTATTACTCAAATATAACGAGGGGGCTACTTTTAAAATTTCATTCTTTGAAAAAAAAACCATCGTTATATTCGGGACAATACGGTAATTTAAATTACTACAAATTAACTTAAATTTAATTACAAACTGTGGGAGTCAAGGGGCAGTTTCAGTGGAAAGGGTAAAAACATGATAGCGCCAAACTTGAACATCTTTTCAATAGCATTCATACTTGGTTCAAAGGGTAAATAGCCTACCTAAATAGTATTTCCATAACTAGGTACGCTGTTTATGCTCTGTTAGTGTGATTTACGTATGAGGTTTTGAAGTTTTAACCCAAAAGAGTTCATATGTACATATTTCTATCTTTAAGTACACTGCTCATGATTAGCATCGTCCCATCGTAGCACCTGTTAAAGCGAGTGCTGTTTTGAAAAGGAGGAGTTCATATTTCTGCCTCTAGGGGCACTGTTCCTACTCTGCTGCTGTTTTCGAAATCTTCGTCCAAAAGTGTTCTGATTTTTTCACAAAGCTAAGCCGAAAAATGTTTAAAACTGTTGGGAATCGCATGCTAAATTCTTTTAAAAAACCAGAAATTTTAACGTAAAATGGCGTGAACAGCGGGAAAACTTAATATGAAAGTGTAAATACAGGATTTTACTTACATTGGAATCATAGGAAAATTGACGGGACCTAAAAAAATGTTGTAAATAGCGGGAAAATGTACATTTCAATAAAATAAATACGAGGTTTTACTGTATTCCATAGAGCATGGTTTCCCAAACCATGTGAAACTGCAGAGCTCTTGGACACATATTCTTATTATTTAATGGAACCTCATGAAGCTTTCGCGGAACCCAAGGGTTCCGCGGGACACAGTTTGGGAAACCCTGACATAGAGAATTATCTCTATATGCTAAATAATGGAAATATTATACGAAACTTCTTAGGTAGCCAAATTTATATTAACTTAAATACTTATTGGACCCTTAAATATCTCTTCAACGTACTGCCAGCTCTTTCACACAATATAATATCACATAGCATGATGCTACATGTTAATATGAACAAGATAAAAAGGTTTCTTGTAATTTAATCTAAGCACAAAACATCAAACAAATAAATTGACAACAAATTGCATCACTCACCTCTCCGACTCATCCTCCTCCCCTCCACTGCTCCCGCTCCCCAACTCTCCCCTCATGGCAGCCTGAAGGTCTCCCAGCCTTGCAAGTGCCAGACGTAAGTCAGCTCGCATTGTGGCTGCTTCAGCCTCAGCCACCGTGGCTCTCTGCTCCGCTTCTCTCTTCCTCGCTCCAGCTTCTGCCTCCCGGGCAGCTGCAGTGGCAGCCTCTTCCCTTGCCTCCCTGGCTGCCCACTGTGCACGACGCAATGATTCTTGTGCAGCCAACTCACGCGCTCTTGCTGCATTTGCCTCGGATGTTGCCTTCTCAGCTGCCTCCTTTAGTCGTGTTATTTGGACCTAATTTGTGATGGCAATATTTTATTAGCTACCTGGACACTGTCCTCAAGGAGAACAAGAAATGTGCAATTGCATTTTAGGAGTTAACAAGTTGAACTTTCAAGGTAGAAATGTCTCAATAAAACAATTACATATAGTTATCCTCAATGATATATAGGTACATCAATATCACTTAAGAAGTTCCAACAAAAATTAAACAATAAATTATTAGCATTCAATAATACTTTCAGGGATTTATATTAAATTTTAAGCTAAGTAAAATACACGGCAAATCCTTCCAACAAAGAATCTTACATCTGGTAAAACTAAAAATAGGAAACAGAAAATTAAATATTTTACAACTTACAAGCATAAAAAAAATATTTATGCCCATAATTCTTTCATCCATGCTACTACATTCAAGAGTCTAAATTGAAAATTGTTTTATAAAATTTTTGCAACCCGAGAATTGAATTTAAAAAGCAACAAAATTGTAAAAAAAAATTGTCAGATCTAAAATAATATTTGAGCAAATTTAAGAGCTGAATCAGAATAATTTACCTCCATGCGAGCACGTGTCGTTTGCTCCAGCTCCAACCTAGACTCAAGATCCCTTGCCTTGAGAGCCAGTCTGCGCTGTGCAAGGGAGGCGCCTGGATCGGCTCGTCCACCACCCTCAAGAGCAGACTCCAGTCTCGCCCAGAGCTCTGCCACTTGTTCACGAAGTGTAGCCCTCTCAGCCTCAAGTGCTGACAACTGACCAGCCTGCTCAGCCATTGCACTTTGTTCCTCAGAAACTTGCTGAACTGCTCCCTTATATTTCTTCAACAACTGCATACATACAAACAAGAAACAGTTAATGCTTTGTTTTTTCATCATTTAAGGATATTTTCACCAATATTCAAAGTGATAAGCAATTTCTTAATGCTAATTATGAAAATAACATCTCATAAATAAAAGCAAAAATCACAATTTATCAACTTAGCTTACCTCTCTATATATAACAAAATCAGAAAAGTACATTCATATATAAGAGAAAAATATAAAAATGCAAAAATGTCTCTTTTAGCATAATTTTTCATGGCATGATGTCTTTCAGGAATAGATGTACCATATTAAGCAAGGCATTACTTTAAGATAAAACCAAATTTAAATTATTAACCTGTGCAACAAATATACTATAATTAAATGATTTGTAATTAACTATTGCCAAATACCAAGAAACACAAAAACACTTTGAAGTTGAATTTGGAATGAATGAATTTTTCATCGACTCTCATAGATTTTAAGTATTCAGTTCAATTTTCTGACTTACCTCTGCCATCTCTTCCTCGTTCTCCTCCAGCTGCGCCCTTAGGTCTGCCCTTTCTCTGCTCAAAGCTGCAGCTTTCTCTTCTGCCTCCTGCCGCTGTCTAACAGCCTCCTCCAAAGCAGAACCGGCCTCCCGAGCCTCCTCCTCAGCTGACTGGCGTGCCTTCTGAGCAGCTTGTCGCGCAGCCTCTGCATCTTCCAACTGCAAAAGCCACAGAATAATTATAATAATACTTGTTCACCTCAATCTTTTGATATGGCACAAAAATATACGATCAAAATTTTATTTATAAAATACAATACTTATTTTAAGAGCTCAATTATTATTATGTATAATTACTATTAAAGCAATATCAAAATAAAATAGTTTAAACATGAGATTAATTCCATACAGAAATTGATCTTAAATGTGATGAATGACAACATTTTTCAAAGGATGTAAGAATTTTCTGCAGAAATTATAAAAAAATAATGCAGCAAATTCTTAAAAATCACTCCATTTTCAGCATTACTTGCCTTATTTTCATAAAACATTAAAGTGGGAACCAAACATGTATCACCATAGCAATAGCATCAATTTCCACATCGACTTCTCTGAAGCAATTGTCTTAAAGAGGTAACCTTCGAGTACTTTCGTAGGGTGAATTTTCCACTCCAGACTCTCATTTTATGATGGTGCCCTTAACCCAAGGGCTCTAGTGACCCCCCTCCTCAGTAGCTGGAATGCCCTATGTGCTGAACCTCTTTCTTTAAGAGAAATCAGTTTTGCAGCAACTGCGTTTGAGTAAGACGTTTTTTTAAGGTGGTTTTTTGAGAAGTCTGTTTGTAGTTTCTTTCTCGTGAGCGTAATTTCGCATTACTTCTGTGGTTTTCATTCTTCATCTAAGTGTTTTTATTTATACTGGACACAAATCGGCATCTTCAATCAGCTTTTAACCCATTTATTTTGTTGAAGGTTGGTATGAATATTTCTTCATGTTAAATTTATGTTTCATGCAGTCATTGATATTGAATGCGTTTATTTTGATTTTCTCATGAAAATATTTATGTAAAATTAATGTTTACCCTTTTAGATGTCAAACAAAAACATGGAAGAAATTGTTCATCTACTGAACGAATCTTCTGATGTGGAAATTTTTTATTTTGACGATGGGTCTTCTAGAAATAGAACAAATGAATCGGTGCATGATACTGATACGGAAAAAGAGATTTTCGGCAAAAAGTAAAGCTATAAAATTCAATTCCTTCATTAAAGTGAACATTCATTCAATGAACATTCGTTGAATGAGAGTTACCTGTATTAACCCTTTCAGAGCCACACGACGATATATCCTCGTTTTCTTCCAACAACGATAAATCGTCGACCAGGCCGAGTAAGCATAAATTCATAATAGTTCCACATGTAAATGACAGATGGCAAAAGATGATGGTATCAATCGAAAGAGGAGACTACGTAGTTCCCATATCTTCCGTTCTTTTTGGTTTTAGTTGATTATTTGTTGAGTTATGATTTTTTCAATTCTCTATTCTTTCGAAATTATCATTTCACTGTTAGACTTGAGGATGAATTGCTTTGTTATATAAACTCATTAATTGACGATGAATGTTATTTAGAGAAGGAAAATTTCGAGATTTTAGAAGATATTTGTGATTTTTAAATTTGTTTTTCAAATGTAAAATCATAGCAAAATATTTTTTAATTTTATAAATAAATGTTACAAGTTTATAGTTTTATAGAATGTAAAGGTTTATATATCATTTCTGCAATTACTGAAAGAAACATGCAAAAATATGAATAAATAGCGTGTATGTGATTTTTCATCAAGTCTAATGAAAAAGTGCTGAAATTGCAGTTATGCAAAATAATATTTTTCTGTAATTTCATTTTTTAATATTTTTTAGAGTTTTTGCAATGTTTTACCTGGATGTCTTGCCTTTATGAACATAAGTTAAATATACTAGCGAAAATAATGAAATACCATACTTTATTCAATATAAAATTGACTTCACTTTTTATTTAAAAAATTAAAAACAATTTTTAAAAAATCGCAAGAACTCTAACATTCCCTTAATATAATTAATATTTGTAATCATCTGTGCAATTACTGAAATAATCAGGCAAGAATATGAATAAATAGCGTTTGTGATTTTTCTTAGAGATTGATCCAAAATTGCTGAAACATACCCACCAAAATCGGTGTGGCACTCAAAGGATGAAGAAAGAGAAATTTACCGTAAGCAAGTGCGGCAGTGGGTTATAAAATTCACCCCACACTTGCATTCCAAAAAACCGTGCAAGTACAGCAAGGTTAAAGCAATAACTCTTTATTAAATGGTGCCTTACTGACCTGATTGCGAAGTGAGCGCAAGAGAGCTTTCCCAGCAGAAGGTTCACTTTTGGAACGCTCTATAAGTGTGTGGGCATCCCGCAGGAGTGCCTTGGTGCGGCGCAAGTCCCTGCGTAACCGTGCAATGGTCTCCTCTGCATCTGCCCCACCTCCCCTCCTGCCATCCCCATTCACCCCTCTGCCTTCCTCGACCAAGCGCCTCTCCAACTCATGTCGTTCCCTCAGAAGTCTAGTCCTCTCTTCATGCTCAGCCTCAAGCTGGGCTTCCAGAGCTACATTTAGATAAAGAGGGCAACAGGAATGTGTTCATGTCATCATCCAATATCACCTGGTTGGTCAGTTTGTGCAAACATTCAAATTCATTCATTCATAACAAAATACACATTTCATAGTTTAACTTCTTATGAGATATAACAAAATCATGATTATTTAATTTGTAAAAGAATAAAGAAATACTATGAAAAACCATTTTTAACCTTTTAACTGCTGTGAATGTGTTTACGCGTTTAATTTTTTTGTGCCTTCAGTACCACTCATGCATTATATCACAATAAAAAAACATCTTTCATATGACTAACAAGGAAAAATATACCATTTTGTATGAAATAAAGTTTCATGTATTGTTATAATTTAATATTGGTAAATATTAATTTTCTATTTTTTAAAACTCGGCATATCACCAATTCTCTCAATTCATGAACTAGGCAGATAAAGGGTTAAGAAGGAATTTTTAAATCAAGACAAACTATGCATGTAATAACGGAAGTATTCTGGAATTTTGAAGCATTACAAACAACATTTTTAAGATAATAAGCTTTTTCCATGATTTTTGTCTAGAATGTATGTTAACAAAAAGATATCTATACAAAACAAGATGATCCAAACAGAACTTATGATGCATACTTTCCATTTAATCGTTTATTTAATTTATATTGGCTTTAATAGCTTTAAAGTCATCGCTGATATGTAACTCTTTGTGTTCCCAAATTTCATAATTTAGCATTACAAAATACTACAAATACATTCGAACGGAATATTTAATTGATCACGCATATTTTTGCAGCAAAAATAACGCATGTGCGTATTAGAATATACTGAATCTGAGTCCAACAATAGTTGTTGCTATGGCAACACCCTCATAATGAGTGATAAAAACTGCAAAATCGCCAGTATTTACACTAAATTCTAAGAAATGCAATTGATAAGGAAAATTCTATGATAAAAATTAGAATCTTCATTCCTTTCCTCAGAGAATAGCACAAACTAGATCTGATATTACAATTCTAAATAATTTAATGTGCAAGAGAAAATTATCCTGCGCTATGGATTTAAGATTTCCCATGTAAATCACATGGGAAGGATAGTTACTGGAATCAAATCCGGGACTTCAAACTTGGCAACAAAAACTATCCTCGGGAGCTCGGCCCAGGTAGCAAGAGATTTCCACCAAGTCTCATGAAAATTGGTTTATTGGTTCAAAAGTTAATAGGGGGACAGACAGACACAACGACAAAACTAAAAGCCTATTTCCATTCTGGAAAGTAGGTTAAAAATTATGTAATACAGATAAATCTATTAATATCCAGCAAATAACATTTGCATCCAAATTTAATTATTAAAATGTTTACAATGAAAGATGAAGAATAAAATCAACAGTAAAGGCTTAAGGGTATGTAAATTTAAATAAACAAAAAACTATCATACGATTAAACTCTAGTAATGCGTTAAAAATGGAATATCAACTTACCTTTGACTTTCTTGTGGGCATTACACCTCACTTCCTCCAGTTCTTCATCCCTTTGGGCTGCCTCCCTCCTTGCTTCCTTACGCTGCTGCTCCAACGACATCTCCAGACGGAGCTTTGCCTGCTCAAGAAGCTGAACTTGGCCAGCTAAATCATCCAATTCCTCCTCCTATATATAAAAAAGTAGGGATGTGCAAATATCAAATTTTTAACTTGAGTCGAGTTCGAGTCGAACATAGTTGGAAAATTGGAGTTTCGAGTCGAGTTCGAGTCTCATGTTTAAAGATATATTTAATGATTTTGTTAGGTAGAATAAAAGTGCTAGAAAGTCCTTTTTAACTCAATATTAATTATTCTTAATTTTTATTGATTCATAACAAAGAATACAAAAAATTGAAAAATTAAGCAAGATGAATCAAAGAATTTAAAAAATCTATTTCCTACAATATGAGAAAGATTGCAGGTTTAGATTTTATTATTAATACTTTAAAAGCATTTTTTTATTGCAACATTTTTATCTTTGTTACTAATGAAATAAATAAAAGAAGTGATAAATTTTACAGGTTAATACATATTTCATCAAAGAGATCTTTTGAAGCGGGGAAAGAATAAAACAAAAATTATACTCAACATTTGTTACTATAAAAACATTTTTCATAACATATTAACAAAACTGTTGTATGATTTAATTTGGGAATGCATTAATACACACAAGATGGAAAAGTACACTTCATAAATGGAATACAGAGATCGCAAAGGAGTTCTTTATAGAAAATATTGTCAAAACAGCATCGAAAGATTCTTGAATATTTACACCCGAAATTAAAGTCGTAATTATGTGATCTCACGGACTATTTGACGGCAAATGTTGTCCTCTATATGAATAATTTTTTAAATATATAACTTACAAATCATATAAGTGCTATGAAGAGAAAAATATGGTATTTAATGGTTGCTTGCCGAGAGAACCGTCTTAGCGATCAATGTAAACAAAATATGCTGTGAGAGAAAGTAGACTACGGCAATAAATTGAGAATTTACAACAAACCATACGAATCTACGGTTTAGGAGTTTATCATAAATCCTCAAAATATTCGATTTTTTGCTCGAGATTTTCTCGAATTATTATCTCTGAAACTATAACTCGTAATTAAGTGGTCTCGCGGACTTTTTTGTGGCAAATGCAGTGCTCTATCCGAATATTTTTTTATTCTATACCTTATAGATCATATAAGAGCTAGGGAGAGAAATTTATGGATTTTTAATTGTTGTTTGCTGAGAGGTCTCAACGATCGAACAAAATATGCGATATTTTGCAAAACATCGCACGGTTTTGTTGTTATGGTTTGAGTTTTTATATCCACTTAAATTTATTCTTAATACAAAACTCATAATTCGGATTTTCGTAATGTACGTCTGTTAATTTTATCTAGGAAGCCCGGCAGAATCGGTATAATCGACGAAGCCGATCTCAGGCTCGGAAAAATAAATATTCCAGCACCTTGATAGAAAAAGGTTTTAAACCACTGATCTAAATCAACCAATGAAAAAGGATTAAATTCGAATTCAACTTCAATAGTTGTAACTTAGTAAATCTTGTGAAATAATTTTTAACGAACATGTGGGCATATTTTTTTAAAATACCACTTTTTTGAGTTCGAAATTTTCGAACTTTTTATTTCAGGCCGAACAGAGTCGAGTTTTAAAATAAAACTCGACTCGGTTCGAAATTTCGAACAGTTCGCAAATCTCTATAAAAAAAGATGACTTGTATTTGACAGCAAATTGTATGTACAATGCCACGCCATACTGTGTTGTGTTCATGCGTTCAACATTGCTGAAGATGCCTTTTTTACATTAAAACAAATTGAATGCACTTTAATGAAACCATTAATGAGTGCCAAGACGAAAATGAAATTTCCAAACGAAACACAATCTTTTTTCTTTTTATGCCAACATGTTTTCATGTATGTTAATGTTGCTACTAAAATGCCCACGAACCATGCTGCAGCAAATACACATCATTAGAAGCAGTTTTATAATCTGCCATTGAGGATAAGCCCTCAAAAGCATCAAAACCCAAACATTCCCTCAGAGTGATCACTCACCTGATCTTTGACCTTCATTTCCAACTCGTGCTTGACTTTCTTAAGATTGGCCACCTCTTCCTCAGTCTTCCCACCGAATGTCAGTTCGTCCAACTCCCGAGTCAATGCTGTCAGCTTTTCTTCCTTCAATTCTAATTCGAGCTTCATAGCCTGTAAAGAATTAAACAAAGGATTACTAACACACAAATCAAATCGTGTTTAGACACAAGTTTCTCGAAATCAAATCTTTTTTGCCATAAGTTTGTCGAAATTAAATCGTTTTTTTCGCACAAATTCGTCACCTAAAATTACTATAAAGCCAAAAGCTGCAGAGAAATCTTTATCTCATTACGGTCATTCTCTGTTGCCATCCGCTTTGAGCCAACTGACAGGATTGCGCAGGTCTTGGATTTAGTCCACAGTTCTTTATCACGAGAATATCCGTTAGCGGGGATTTCCTGGCACATCTCATCTCCAATTTAAAATCTTTATCGCGGAGTGCTTCGTTGAAAGTTTATTTCCAGCTTACGAAACGGGAGATTAAAAAAGCACGTACACATGCTAATTCGAGGTCGTTTGGAAAGTCTTCGGCGAAGTTTCTCTACGTACGTATTGTCAAGATTGCGGCTTCTGTACCGTCGCCGGACATGTCCGCTTTTATAGCATCAAATGGAGCAGTAATAAAAAACTGCTGATTTTGAAGCCCAATTGAAGAAGTGGACGAAATTTCACGGCCACCGGCATTTTTTTCCTTTTGCAAAGGGCAATATCGCTTTCTCTGAACAGCGCGATCTAAGGCAGGATTTGCTAAAATACACAACGTATCAATATCTATACACTATAAATTTGAAGCGAAAACACTGCCAAACGGAACTAATTCCTCCGCGCTAGGAATGCTGTATTTTTTAAATAAGGTTTCGAGTAAAAAAGGTACCGGTTGGACGAAAATAATCAGCAACGATTCCTTTTATGCCAATAAATTTCTTTTGACACATTTAAAAATAAAACTAATGCAAAAGATGTTTCTACAGACTTCAGTAATTAAGGATATTAGTTTTGAAATGTTTTATACTATTTTCCTGGCATTAGTGCCTCTAAACTAAACTATTCCGATTGTGACACAGTCGCTTGACGGATATTATTAGTAACGTTTTAAGATTAGATTTCCTATGCAGTGGCATCATTTCCACAGCGCGTACCCTACTCTACTTTGAGGGGTCTCAAAATCATACGACACACCAGTAAAGGGTACCTATCAGAAAATATAAGATTCTTTTACAACTATGGCGTTTGAGCATATTTATTCGGAACAAAAAAATCTTTCAGTTCAGGGTAAATATTTTAATGCCATCCTTCGAATTCAATAGGCGCCCAAGAGAATTTTTCCAACCTTACTTTCAGGAAAATATTTTTCCCCGTCGCTATCATACGGATAAGCTGAAGCAATTTTCCAACATCCGTGAAAACCCAAAAGGAAGAAAATGTCTGAAATTACTGACTGAAGGGTAATTTCCTCGAGATAATAGCAACAAGGTTTTATGGTGACGAAAGTCTGGTGGTTACGGTTAACGGACGAAACTCCAGTGGCACCAAACGGACGCCCTTGTGACAGACACGCACGCTCGACCTCCGAAGAACGGATATCAGATGGCTGGACACGCAAGTGGATTCTTGATGCCACTAAGATGACCGATTCGATGCTTAGGATCTCAAATGAAAGCGATACGCGGAATATCAATCCATGGTTCAGCAACTAGAAACCCTCTCCCTAACAGTGAACATCGTGCCAACACATGTATGCGTTAAGTATCACTATGCCCATCAAAGGAAAATAAATTTTACACAATCATTCAACAACGGCCAAAAATACCATACGTTAGAAACAAATTTTTCTGCATATTATGGATTAAATAATATGTATATTTTATCATCCCGGAAGAGAAAGAATATATCCATATTACGAACAGTATTTCTATTCAATTAAATCAAAACAGTACGTCCGTAGATCGATGACAGAAAGAACAGATAAACAATTTTCCGCATCCCTTTATTTGCCAGGAGTATTTCACGCCTTGAAAATAATATCACAAAACGATTTAAAAAAATAACTCGGCAGCAATGCCAAAGCTGAAGGGGTAGAGCAGTGTATTTCAACCGGTGTTCCGCTGGCATTACCTCAATGTTCCGCGAAATATTCCACCGAAAATAATTGTTCTATAAATTTGAATTTCTTAATGAATTTAAAAATATAAAGTATTTTAATTTTGATCTCACACCCATAAGTCCATCTATCGGGGAAACAGAAAGTATCGGGTTACAACTTATAACCTGCTGCAGCACGCATGCGCGTTCCCACAGCCATGGTAAATATACATGTGTATGTATATAGGTGTTCCGCCAATTTTTTCTCCAGCCTAAGTGTTCCGCCACTCAAAAAAGGTTGAAAAACACTGATGTAGAGACTGGATTTTCTGAAGAACATTGTGGACCGAGTTGACTACAGGACCAAACGTCTGACCTTGGAAGGCATTTTCCGTCTAGAAATACAGAAAAACAACACTCCTTGTCCGATCGCCTCGCAAAGCATCGAAATTTTTTTAAAATGTCCAGATGTAGACACACGTGGAGAGAAAAGTTAGGGGGAAGGGAGAGGAAAATACCAGAAGGGCGGAGGGAAAGAAAAAAATGCCATTCCTCCCACTCTATCCCGAACTCCCTCATATCTGCCCCCTTCCCTCCCCCAGCTCTTCCTTCCAGACGGGACCAACGAGCCACCGGGCGCCCTCGACATAGATACCCGGGACTAAATGCTACTTCCGCAAATTCCTGTTGATTCTGCTCACCCCCACCCCACCCCATTCCTCCCGCCCCCCTCACGAGCCAAATCAAAAGAGAGAGAGAAAGCACGACTGCATGGAACTCGGCCCGTGCCAAATTGTTTCGCGCGAGCCGGAAGCCCGATTTACATCACGACCAGATAATGGACAGGGTGAGGGCCGGAGATGATCCACTCTAAATTCCCCTCCACTTCCTTCTCCCGTTTTCGCCATTCTCTCAGTCGGTGGAACGCTTGCGAAATTCCATCCGCCCCGCGCGAAATGCAAAAGCTGTACGGTGCAACGTAACATTCGATATATTTCGGCCTCGGGTCGTCGAACTGTTTTTGACGGTCGGAGGAAACGTGCAGTTGCGCCACGGAGATGGCGGATGGAAAAATCCGATCCCGTCGGTCCGTCCGGCGGCGAGAGGTGGAAACGAAACGAACGGCCGACGTCGGAAAGTATGGGATGGAGGGAAGCCCAAATTCGATGACGCAGCGCTCATATTTTGCGCATGAAGCCATTCTGTTTAATAGACTAGGGAAGGAAGAGAAATGAAACTTGTCGTTTGCGTCCACGGATAGTCCTCGGTTGCATTCACACACACGGTCGCGGTGTAACGTTACTGAACTATCCCACATTCAAATAAAGAAATACCAGGGATATGGAGCGGTATATACATTATCACCAGCTTTGAATACAGTATTTGATTTGAATGTTTTATTTTTCTATTTTAATGATGAAATAAATATCTGCCTTTTTAGATTTTTATGTATTTCAGAATATTGTTTAATACCAATTAGTAAAAAAAGGCGGGTAACATCACCGTCGGCAGGAAGGAACAGGAAAAATAACTCAGGCAGTGGCGCATTCTTGTCATAATAATAATAATAACAATCGTATTTATTGAGGGTGGTATTTGGACAATCATGTCCATCCTTACATATAATCCTGACGAACACAAACATCCATGTCCGAGGCGGGATTCGAACCCGCGACCCTACTATCCGTTGGCAGATACTCTAACCAACCGTCTACCAAGGCCGCGATCGCGAACAAAATAAATCTTAATAAGTCTGACATCGATGGAATAACATGATCCGAAGTTCCTATGCAGACAGGCATAAGCTGTAAAGGTGGGAATAATTTTGAAACGAGAAAAAAGTCTGCTATGACCGGGAATCGAACCCGGGTCTTCCACTTGCCGGGCGTTTCAAAATTATTCCCACCTTTACAGCTTATGCCTGTCTGCATAGGATCTTCGGATCATGTTATTCCATCAATTTCTTGCTTGGCAATCTCACCATTTGAGAGGGAGGAGTTTTCTTCGATGTTCTCTTAGAGGACATCCGTTGGGGCAGTTTGATACTAGCTTGGCTAGTTCCGTCCCAACCAAGGAAACATCCGCGTTCAGAAACGAGAAAAATTGTTCTGCTACGATAGTTCAGAGGTAGAATATTCGCCCGGCAAGTGGAAGACCCGGGTTCGATTCCCGGTCATAGCAGACTTTTTTCTCGTTTCAAAATTATTCCCAAGTCTGACATCGTTAAAGAACCCGGAAAAAATCTCGCGCTGAACTTTCTTTCGAAAAATTTGAAAACACGAACAAGTGAAATCACTACGAGAACCTACAAAATTTTTATAATACGCCACATTGATGGAATAAAGTGATCTTAAGATCGGAAGACCCGGGTTCCCGGTCATAGCAGAATTTTTTCTCGTTTCAAAAATATTCCCAATACGCCACATGATACGACGCTCCCACATGCCCTGACTAACAATTAGATGAACGAAAAACGGTCTCATCGCATGACATTTCGGATTTTAATCGCAGATAGCTGGCTGGGGATGTTAATTAAGCGTGTTTTTTCTTACAGTTAGCATTCGGGAATGGAACAAGCGGAGCGACCCCCATAAATGCGATTCGAGCGCCGCATAAGGGCAGCCCCGGATAATCTCGGCGTATCCAATGCTACAGAATTATTATGTCATAAACCAATTTTTAAAGTATATGACACTTTCAACGGTATAAACCGCATATAAAGCATTTTCATTTTGTGTATTATTGCCGTGGAAAAATGGCGGGCAAATTAGAACCAGCATTGTGAGGAGCATGACGCACTACAAAAGACCTTAATCGAAAATAGAGAGGATCCTCTTCGCTAAATAAGCCAACTGCAAAGCCGAATCATGCGTCGAAAAGTGAAGTATGTTGCTGAACCTAAAGGGATGTTGGAACAGCAGTAACAGTAACGACACGAATACAACATTCTGGAAACTGGAAACTAAAAAAAGTTCAAGGCAACGCCGTAGACAATTTCTCTTCGACTTGAATTCTCCAACATGCCTCGCCCTCCAGTAGAATGGGGTCTTACGTTAGAGTACGAAGAAACGAAATCTTTTCACGCCTAGATAAAAATGTTCTAACTTTCCAGAAAGTGCGCTTTTCCCCGGAATGCCGTTTTCTCCCGATTGGTATACAATGCGAAGGCTATACTTCCCGAGTGCCAAGTGCGGCGGAGAAATGTCTCGCTAAATTTCAACCGTTCTTCCTTTTTTCGACGCCGAAAGGCACCGCCCCTCAAATGGGCTGGCGATTAAGGTATGGGGAAGTGGTGGAGAGGGGAGCGGGGTGATCGAAAGTGACACGTTTTTATTCCTACGTGGACAGCCCGAGGACATTAAAAGAGTAGAAGGGAATTTCTGTAGAAGCTCGTGTGCGTGTGTGGCAATTTCCCAAAGAGGTCGAACTGGAGTTCAAATGCAATAGAGAGCTCTTTCAGACGAGGGATCTAAAGAAGCAGGCAAGAAAAAGAACCGTCGCCGGAGAAATAAAGCATTAAGACACGTTAGAAAACGATCACAGTGACTTTTCGCAATAACCACAAAAAGAAAAGGTGCGCCAATGTTCGCCTAGGTACCACTTATTTCCTATGGAAAATCTAGAACTAATTGAGTTTACGCTGTAAAATCATTATGAAGGATTGAATAAAAGTTTGAACTGGTATAGGGGGTTCTCAGAAAACATATTTTATATTTCATTAAAGGAAGACTTACCCCGAAATCTGAGATTTGGTTAGGAGGTACATATTAACTTCCATGGTTGCGATTTATAATCATTCCAAGTGTATGGAATGTCAATTCGTCTTTTTTGCAACTCCGGATACGCTGAAAAACAAATTTTTCTCCTAACATGTTCGAAAATGCCTCGTACAGTTGTAAAAGAATGATCAAGATTGTATATCAATACAGAGCGTTAGTCATTATTAGCATAAATCCGCAGACACAGAACGATTCCCTAATATCAAATGCAGCTGACGTCAGCGGCGCATTAAGGTAATTGGGGGTCCTAGGCGCTCGATTAAATAGAGGCTCACCAATCCATATTAGTGGAATGAAGACAAAATGAACTCGAAGATGTTTTATTTTTCAATTACAAGAATGGAATAGAAATTAATAAAAAAATATTGTTTACTTTTCTAGTGTTATATCATCTTTCGATAATCACACTAGAAATTAGCTGAAATCTGGGGCCTCAGGAAACTTGAGGCCCTAGGCTAGCACCTAGTGCGCCTATACCATAACGGGCTACTAGGCCACGTAATCCACAAACTTTGACGACGATTTATCGATCTCTTTGACGGAGGGAATGCATTTTTTTAATTTTCCCTTGAATTCCGCAAAACCAAGGCGGGAGAGTACTTTGTGCCAACAATTCAATGATTATCGAGTTTTCGATTTTGTTACAATGAGAAATCAAATGCTGTCAAAAATGTATCGTCATAATAAATATTGTTATTTTATGACTACGCATTTTTCTAGTGTAAGAATATCATTTTAAATGCGCAGTGACTGCAAAATCTGATGATGAGCACAGAGCAACCCTCCATTGGCAGGGGGTCGTTGTCACTCATGTGCAGCTATCTCCTGGTCAGAAAAAAGAAAAATACAGGGTAAACAAGACGACCTTAATTTGCGCCTGTTGTCAGCGGACGCAGTCGAAAAACAGTCATCTGCAAAAATTGCGCGGCTGACGAAGGGCAGAGTCCCGGTTTACAGAGATGAGCTAACAATTACAACAACGAATTAATGCTACACGTGTGGTTTTTTTTAAATTCACTTCTGCATTTTAATCTCTAAACTTAATACTTTTAACATGTTTTTAAAAAGTTAGAGTTAAAAACGGTCGACTAAATATTTGATTTTAATTTGGTGGGTTCAAAAATACCGTCCCTTGGTATATAACGTTATTAAAAATACCTTGATTTTGAGAGGTTTGGCTATCCATCCCGTCAGATTATAAGGCCAGCATGAGAGCGCAATAAACATACGCACGCGGCAAATCTCGATTTAATAACAGGGTGATCAAAACAAAGGAGTGCATAACTGACGACATCACATGCGCGACGATCAAAAGGAACAATGAGGAAAATAAAGATAATTTTTTTAAGTTTGGACTTGCAAAACGGATCTGCTCGGACGTTAACGAGGGACCGCCGATGGAATGTGCGAATCGCCGCGGTCTTGATAGTTGAAAGAGCACGAATGATGATCACGAAAAGGCCAAACGTGGGAACGGCATTCACGCATTAACGGTGAGACCTTCCCCTCCAACACCAACGACTCGCCGTTTGTTTTTCTTTCCCCCCCCCCCTCCCCCCCCTTCCCTCTCTCTCTCCCACGATCCCGAACGAAAAAATTCGCTCGAATCGAACCAATTCCAAGAGACGTTATAATAACTCAGGCGATCGACAAAAAATAAAGAAACCTGTTCCTTTCGAACGTTTCCCGGTCGAATAAAGGTCTTTTTTGGCGCAGATAAAAATTCCCGCAGTAATATTTATTTCTTCGAGTAATGAACGTCTTCCCGCGATGTTGCGCCTGATTTTGTTGAATTTAAGTAAGATTTATTTGCGTCGTTAAAAGCGAAGCCGTTTCGGAGTGAAAGGAGGGCGAGAGCCGAACGGGCGGCTATGCATTTTTTTAAAATCGCCGTTTCGGACGCTCGATTTCTGGAGATCCTCGGTTGACACGAGGTCGTAGAGCGTCCAGATGCTGACAAAAATGACGATTCCGCTCTCTGAAGCCGCTGTATTGCAAGTCCGCAAAGCTAAAAATGATTGAATAATTTTCGGATTTTCAAGTGCTTTATTTTCCCGCGCGGCAATATTTGCGAGAAAAACTCGGACTTAAACGACAGATTAACACCGAGATTAAATTAGCAGTAAATATGAAGTCAAAATTGGATGCAATTACATAAGTAGGGCCAACATTATTTTTATCGACTTTAAAGCTTTGTTAAGCTATGTAAAAAGAGCAGCATTTCGATGTTTCGATATTTCCTCAATTGTCACTATGACGGACTTGCACCGTAATTTTAACCTATCGAAGCGGGTTGAATTTCTTCGGAAAGCTCTTACATCTGCCCTCGATCATTACTTGCGAGGAAAGAGAGAGACGGAGAACTCCAACAACGCCTGCCATGGATAGAGACATTCCCCAATAAAGGGTTGAGCAAACAAGAGGGGGTTTCGTTCACGAAGTAAAACCTTTTTTTAGAATTAACGATCCATGAATTAACGGTGTGACCAGCTGCTTAGTAGCCGAAAAGCGCATCTGGTTTCCCATCACCGCTTCATGACTACTGTATTTACCACGAATACCAATCGGATTCCAGTCATAAGGTGGAATCGATTATTTATGGAACCACACACTACACAGCATCATTCAATTTCATCCGAATAAATAGCCTCTCAAGGAACCTATTCTTTAAAATGCTGCGATGAATTTCGTGTGATAGTCCAACTTCTCGTCTCGGCTTCACTTGCGCCCTGTTCAATCGTGACTACTCACTTATGATGCGCAATTTACTTACGTAAACCTCAAACAATTTCAGCAAAAGCGTACATACTCCTTTTTTCAACAACAGTGAAGCGTGACTGACACTTTGACGGCAACCTATAAATCTTTAAACTACTTAAATATAAAACAGCTTAAAAGGCAAAAGATAATTAAATCCCAATCACGTTGTTTGTAAATTCAGCATTAACTTCGACAGGCAAGTTCTGCCCCTGATAAAATGGCGAAGCATACATAGTTGGTGACGACTAGATGAGTAAAATTTCGCAAGCCTAAAAACCTGATCACCATCAGCTACTGATTCATAAGTCGGAATACAATGAATGAATTTATTCATTTTCATTTTTCGTAGTGGAAATTGTACGAAGTCTTTTAAAGAATTTGTTTTTACAAATTTTTCTTTAAACTTTCATCATGGAGTTTCAGAAGATGACTGTAAAAACAGTCGAATATAAACATTAGCTTCATGGAATAAATCGAGACGACTTATTTTTTTTATTAAATTCCGTCGAGGGAAGGAATAAATTTAAAGGAAATAAAATCGTATTTCTAGGCGACCGAAACAACGACAACCTTGAAAATATAAAAGGATATTTCGAAAAAAAAAAAACGTTCGCGGTAAAGAAATCTTTTCGAAAAGCCCGGATGGACTGCCAAAACCAATAGCCGCATTAGACGAGAGAGGGTGCGAAGAGTGATGGAGTGATTGATGAGGAGACCGCACTACTAAAAATAAGTGAATGGGTTGAGAGGGGATGGGGTAGGTCGTATTTGGCGACGCACGGAGTGTTGGAGAGGGCCAGGCGGGGGCGGTGAGGCGAGGACCACACACGATCCGAGCCGTCGCTCGGACGGACGAATCTCTCCCGACCGATCGCACCCCATCAATATTCGCAGCACGGGCGGCAGACGGATAAATCGTTTTCACTACGACTTCTGACCTTCGACTCGAAAAAAAATCTCCCTGCCCATTACTCGCAGCTGCGATAATCGCAATAAATGTGGCTTAATTTTAGGCATTGAATTCAGTCGGGCATTCGCTACTTCTATAATACAAGCGAATAAAATATTCATGTGCGTGTGTGCGAAACCATAAAAATTAATAAAATTCATAAAAATACTCGTTCTAGCGAGTACTCGTAATATCCGAAAATTAGCCGTACTCGTTCTAACGAGGTTACAATGTTGTATAATAGATGAAAGTGGCGTGAGAGCGGCTCTGCTTTTCGTCATCCACGTCGCCCCTCTTCTTCGGCAACGTTACGGGTCCGCGAAGTGGCTTCGATTTTAACGTCTCTTCCACGTTTTTCGCCCTCCCCCTCCCTTTTCCCTTAGCAATGGCGGATAGTGGTCGAGGGAGGAGATCGGGAAAAAAATAAAAAAAACTAGGTAAGAGAAAACACGTATACATTCCTACATCAACGGAATTGCAAACTAACATCGCAGAGGGATGAGGATTCACATGCAAGGAATAAACGTGAGACTGTCGACACATTCTCCGACAGAGGTCGACAACCTGCGGCTCCGGAGCCGCATATGGCTCTGCGAGTACATACTTGTGGCTCTTTAGAAGTTACCTATCTCTATCAGTCATGAAACATGCTCATTGCAATCACTCGAATCTCTAAAAAAAGTAATCATACAGGTTGCCACTGTTCGGCTCTCAACTAATTCGAAACGAAACTAAAAACAAAAAATGACTCTTGGACTTTGAAAGGCCGCCTGCCGACCCCTGTCTTGTGAGATAACAAAAATTTCAACTTTGGACTATCTTTCCCGGTGGAGTAGCAACGTTAACGTGGATGCCAGAAATACCGATGGACTCTATAACGATTAATAAAGAATAAATGCAAAGATTAAATCTAATTAGCACCATTATCATTTGATACTATCAGTAGATCAAAAAAGCTACTCTGTACATGTATCTATAAACAAAGATAATGCTGATATTTAGTAGCCCCGTCGGCCAGTGGGCCCAGACGCACCGCGTAGGCCTAGTTACGCCCCTCATCTTACCTTATCTTGCAGTTTCATCTTTGATATTTTATTAGAAATAGAACTATATCGACATTTGTCAGATTCGAAAAACATGTAATAGAGGGATTCTAAAATAAAATAAAACTATAATATTCACAGCGCCATTTTTTTAAGGTTTCCTCTTCCAAAACGTTAAGAAAGAATCCGAGTTAGAAATGGCGATTGGAGCCTACACAGGTAGGCGATCGAGTGGCCAGGGATCGTCTAAGTCGAATATCAAAAAAACCCTAATGGACATTCGCAAGGTCGTAAAAAGGGCAAAATGGATATTAACATAGGGAACAAGATACCCGACCAGAGAGAAGTTTCCATTAGAACAGCCTGAGAGAGATGAGAGCCGGCGAGCATTTAACTCATTAACAACACCAACTTAAATGGAAGTTCAACAAGCATATATACATTTTTTATGGTTGCGTAAACATCGCACATTACGGGCAAGTATAGTCCCGCGAGATTTACCGACCCATCGCGAATGGCCGTTTGGAAACATCTTCGCGAAAACATCAACTTCCATCGAACGAGCGAAATGCAAAAATCAAAGTGTCATCCGTCGCCCGGAGAAGCTCCTAAGTTCACGCCCATGTTTACACTCGTTCTTTCGCTCCTCGCCATTAAGACTTCCTGTTTGATAGAAACCTTTGTCATGGAGATTTCTTCCGCTGGAGCGGTTACAGTTTCAAAGCGACGCGAGAACTTCGCCGAGATGTGGCCGTCAGTCACTGCATTAACACCTCTAATTTGGATCCAAAGGAGATTCTGCCCCAAAGCGATATCTGCGTGAGGAGAGGGTGTGAGGCATTCGAAGTAAATGGACTCGCTTCGTCCAAGCGGCGTCGATATCGCGAACGCGCTATGATGATGGAAAATAACGCCGGAAACTTTCACGCCAATTTGTAAATCCAAAAGATGCTAAAGACGTTAGAGAGGCCGATACTGTGAATGACAATATAATGTGGCGAGTAAATTATTAACGTCAGCGAGCTAATGGAAATACAAGCGTTGAAATCTCCAAAAAATAAACGCAGACGAAGAAAAATCCGAGCCATGGCCAAATTTTAATCCAACATTTAACGATTTTATGTAAATATACCGTATTTCCTCGATTCTAAGACGCCATCGATTGTAAGACGCACACTTGGTTTAGTAACAGCTTTTCGAAAAATATATAATACTACAGATGCCATCGAATATAAAACGCAACCCGATTTCAAGGACATTAAAAAGTTTAAAAAGTGCGTCTTAGAATCGAGGAAATACGCTGTGTGTGTGTGCGTGTGTGTACATACACACACACACACACACACACATATATATATATATATATAGATAGATATAGCTGAAGCTGAAGAAGGAGTAGTTCCGAAAGCTTTACGTTTGTGATGTTTCTGTGTTTTTGTGTTATTTTACGTGTGTCGCTTCGACATCCCCGGGGCCTCGCCAACCTGAAGTCGTCTGATTGGTGAGTGCTCACTGGGTTTCCTCATCCCAACACCTTGTTGACATCCATATATTCATTTTACCTTTCCTTTTCCGTAAGTTGTTATATATATATATATATATATATATATATATATATATACATACATACATACATATATGGGCTTCCTCCAACACCTTGTTGCCACGGTCATCACTACCCTTTCCTTTTTTTAAGCATATTGTGTGTGGAGACAAACACATTAAAAATAAAGTATTGTTTACAACATGGTTAATTCAAAACATAGATTAAACCCGTATAAGCTTTTATCACCACGAAATCAATTCACCGAAAAAACAGCGCGCTGCGAGAAACAAAGAAAGATTCTTAAAACGCGACAGCGAGGAAGCAATTTTCGAAAGAGGGCGCGGGAAAGCAAGAGTGAACGTCTACTCGAGCGTATTTTTTCTTAATCTCACGACTCCAATTACGATACAATTAACTCGAGAACATGCCAAACCGGGTTCGGCGCAGGTTTCCCATCGTATTCCTCACGACGCGAGCAAAAATATCCCTCAAAATTCTAGAGGCAACGAGGAGAAATTAGAAACATTCGCGGCTCGAAGGAGGCAACTCTCAAAATGTCAGATTTCTCGGCGCCTTCGACTTGCACGCGATACGAGACGCAACACGAGAAGAAAAAAACCTTGATAATCTTCTCTAACCTTTGCGCAAGTCCGGGAATGAAAAACTCCATCACGTACGGTAGCTTTTAACGACAGGCTGCTTCCCGTCATTATCGGTGAAATGGAAGGAATACTTGCGCTCTTCTTGAGGTACGATGCTACCAGCGAGCAACAGATCGTAACTCACTCACGTGCCGCGTCTCACAAAAACGCATGCCGTGATTGCGACGGATGGCTTGTGGGGTTTCCTTTACTCCTTAACTCTTTGAGAAAATCGAGCGTTCGGATTCGGGTTCAGATTGAAGCGGTCCAGTCGCTCCGGGGCGTTTTTCTCGTTAGGCAACTTTTTTTGAGCGAGAGAGAGGGGGGGGGGATCGACAGGGAATCATCTTTTAAAGTGAACCTTTCGCTTTTAGATCTCTGACACATACCTAAGATAGCAGTTTTCCCAAGGAAGAGCCCCGAAAAATTCTTCTACATATTACCGTTAAAATAGACATTCCTCGTATCCTGAATATGCGTGCGCTTGATTTTGTTCGCTTCGGGCGATACTTTAGTTTCCGCTCGGGCAGATTCACTAATTCCGACAAAAACGGCGGAGCGAGGAATTTACGACGCCAAACACTAACAAAATATCGGTTAAAAACTAGAACAACTCCAAGTTTGGCTTATCGCCCATCATCGTTCTTCAGACTGTCAAACTATGGAATTCAACGCACGGAGTGACACGTACGACAAGCGTCTATCACGGCTCGTCTTCCGAAAAAAAGACTGATGACGTTCATAAACATCCCGCATGGATGTATAACACGAATAACCATGAATTCAGGCGGAAATGTGATCACTGCCATAAGTCTTGGCTGCGGTTAATTTACCGCTAATGGGGGAAAACATCTCAACCGTGGAAACCACATTTCTCGTATCTATGAACGCGCCTTTATATGAGTAATCCTAAACCGACGGAGGGATTCTAACGACGCGTCGCGACGGTTTGATTCCGTGAGAGCGGATTACGACCATTGTTGACTCCAAGGGGGGATATTCACCCCCTGTGGAATAAAATCCCCCCGGGGAATATTATTCAAGTTTTATTTAATATTAAGAAATGTTATTGGCCCCTTAAATACGGAATATGATGATTGGTCGAAAGTGACAACAAGCGTTAATTTCGACCAAGCACAAAACGAAAGCATTGTGGAATGATATTCATTCATTTAAGTACGTAACCAAAGCCAGATGCGAAGACAATAGGAACCTTATGGAAATAATTTTAAAATCCAATATTGGATAGGTGGGACTGAAGATTTAGTGCGTAAAGCTATGCATTCCAGTGTCTACTGCTAGTGCTGAACGCACATTCAGCACAATTAATAGATTCACGACGAAGTTAAGAAACAGAATGGATAAAGAAACTGCAGGACTGCATGAAATATGCCATCGAGGAACTCAAATGAGTTGCTAATTACATTAATAGATGAAGTTATTGACACACGCTAAGAAAAACAAAGCCGACTCAAGTTAATTTAACACGTTTACTTATACAATCATATATTCGGTTCTGTGATTTATGTAATGTGTGTGTGAATTTAGTGATTTGTTTAACATTCACGAATTAATTACGCATTCCAAAGACTTTTGTAGTCGTGGTGAGGCTGTTGAAATGTCATGTAAGATTTATAATACCTGCTACAATGTGATTTGTATTTAATGTGATTTTTTATAACTATAATTAAAAACTATGTATGTCGTTCAAACTTCAAACTAATGTTTATTCAAAAAATACACCCGAAGTTTTCATTTTCCTTCCCTGTCAACAATGTCTGTATTCAACACTTATTACGACTCGAAGAGAATTTCTAATGCGTATAACTTATCTCGCTAATTTCGACTATCTATTCATTATCTTGCCAATTTCAACAAATTACTCGACCTATTATCGGTTACATACTGCCAGTCCGCCGACCTCCCTCCGACGTAACAAAGGAATATAAAGGTTGGGAGTCTTTAAGAATCGATTTCAAGATCATCAGCCGGTATCTCTTTCGGATACGATCCGCCTTCCGATCAGCAAACAAATACGAAGACCACACAATGGGTCGCCCACGGCAAACGATGAGATTTCTAAAATCGTTCCGAGATGATAACCTCGAGCTTAACGTCCTCGACCACTCCGGTGATTTCGGCAGCTATCAACGCGTTTCCGAATTCTTATCTGTCCGCTGCAAATAAAGTTGCCTCGAATGACCTCGGGGCATCTTCTTACTCACGGGTTAGTAAAGACTTTCGTGATAAGCGACTCAAAGCAAAGGTCGCTTCGACGGGATTTTGTGACATCGAGAAATCCGAAAAACTCGCGGCGATGTTAAAAGAAAGACACAAAGACTAATTAAGAATGCGTGTTTACAGTCCTGTTAGCGACCAGAGGCGTTGATTGAGAGAGTAATTCGAGTGTTGGTGATGATACCAAGCCACAGATGACGAATTGCGAGTAAGCGGTGAAATTCTACTACAGTCAGACCCCGATTTAGCGCCCTCCTCCTATATCGTGCCTCCCCCGCATACCGCCCATAAAACGTTGTGAACAGAATTTCCATCTTATGATTACATAGAGCATGCTTATACATATTTACAGTCAAACCTCGATTCAGCGTCACCGTTTGTCCATCACTGACAGGCACGTGCCCAGAAATTTATTTCGGGGGGGGGGGGGGTCTGAGGCCGAAAACCAATTTCCATCAACTGATTAAATAATAGTTCTATTTAAATAATATAAACTTTTATAACGTTTTTAATTCATATAACTCAACGCAGCAAGTGGCAGCATAACAAGAGGCGACGTAGCAAGTTTGTAGCATGATTATCGCAGATTCCACAAATGTCTGTAAACCGGGGGGGTCCGGACTCCCCAGACCCTCCCCCTGGGTACGTCCTTGATCACTGACATCGGCGTTAAAGCGGGGGCAGCGGTAAATCGAGGTATATATGCTTGCTCTATGTAGGAAGTTCCGTTCACAACGATTCATAGGCGGTATGCGGGGGTTGGCACTATATAGAGAGGTCGCTAAATCGGGGTTTGACTGTACCTCGATTGACCGCCATCCCCGCTTTAGCGTCAAATTCAGTGATGGTCAAACAGTGGCGCAGAATCGAGGTTTTACTGTGCTTCTAATACCTTTTCCATCATCCACCCTTCTACCCAAAACGCAGCCATATGGACTGCCATGACAGCGTGTATATACCGATGTTTACATCCGGCGGCGACGTACCTACATTTTGCGGCAGATGCGCACGTCGCTCGACAAATTCTCATTCCGCGAGTAATTACCGCGCGTAACGAAGGGAATTACTAGCACCGAGAGCCCCGTCTCATCTGATCGATCACGAATTTTATTGCGACGGCAGGAAAAAAACAACTGCCGCTCGCTGATGAGAACGACAGAACTTGACCTACATAAAGCAAAATGCGAACTATATTTAGACACGCCGCATCAAAGAGAATGCATCAAAACGAGTTGGATCTATGGGAAATCCGTTCCCCGCGTAATCTTTAAGAAGAGGCCAGCGATGATACAGCAGCAAGCAAGCAATTACGTCGCTCAAAAATACCCACGAGACAAATATATATAACTACAGTAGAAGCCCTCTTAACACACCTTCGCTTAACCGACTCGCCTGATTAAACCGATGTTTTACGTCCCTATAAGTCTGAAAACCACAGTTAAGTGCGAGATTTTACATAAAAACGACTAGTTTAAAAGTTTCAACCATTCCTTTCACTCCGCAACAATGTCACGAGTTGTCCCTTGTGCTAAAATGTTTCTCATTACATAGTAATCCAGTCCAGTACACATCCGCTGTCAGTTGTCCACACAGTCCGCTGTCAGTTGTCCCACATAATTATTATTTTAGTTACATTTAATTAATATTAAATTACGTATTTATATATTATATATTTAAAATACAGACTGTGTATATGTACTTTTCTATTGGTTCTCCGCTTTACCGACCTTTTCGATTAACCGACTACCTGCCGGTCCCAGCCGCAACGGATAAGAGGGCTTCTACTGTAATTCCTAAACCAATATTCCCTTCTGAATTGTAAAAGAGTAGTGAATCTTTATGAAAAACTTTCTGATAGAAAGCCAAAACGTGAAATTCAACATGTTTCGCATATACCCGGTCTGTTACTGGAGGAATATTAGCAACAAAACAACTAGAATTTCATCTTGTTAAGTCGGAAAGAAACAAAGACTAGTACGCATTCAAATTTTAAATCGCGTGAATCGCCGACGTGGTCGCGGTTTGTGACGAATAACCAGCGTTATTTCAAGACAGCTAACGGAAACATAACTACGAAAGAGATCTTAATCAGCGTAGGGCTTCAGAATCGCGCTGTAAAACGCCGCGGAGCATTCACGTAAGGCGGCAGCTTTCAACTCCCCAAACTCGACCGTTGACAATGTAAACACATTGTACCACCCTCCTTTTTTACCTCTCTCCGTGCACACTTCGGCGAAACGCCGAGAGAGGGGAGGAGAGGCTTGGGGAAAGGGGGAGGGGGATGTCGCGCATGGCTGCATCGAATTTGAATGGGCGGCATTTTTCCCCTGACCATTTCAAAAGCTTTTTTTTCCAGTAGAGATTACCTGCTCGGACCAATACTGCTCCTGCTTTTCGGTCTCGTTCCCTCCATCGCTCCTCAAGTTCTCCCATAGCTCAATCCGACGCGCTACGCTGTTCAGAGGCATCTTCCTGCACCCAAGGCGACGGCGGCAGCGAAATCAAAATAAAACACCACGGAATTCTCAAAGGATAGCACCCGAAGGAAGCGTCCTCTTTTTTTATTTCCCTTCTCTCTCTCTTCGATCCGAAAGGGAAAACCGACGGTTCACAACAGACGCATTCGAGAGGGAACCAAAGGGAGTCCTTTCTCAAAACACCACACGGTACAAAATTCCGGAAACTCGCGGGGAAGAAAGCCGCCCGTTTGTTATCACACCTTCGAAAAAACCTTTCCCAGACGAGAAGCGGATTATCTTCCACAGGGTCGAAGGAATAAAATGTTCGACAGAGAACACAAGACTTCTTTTCTATTAGACGGAAGAGTTTCGGAAGCGTCGCGAGGAATTCCTCACGACGTGGAAAACACAGTGACGAACACTGTTCGAGCTGGCGAACTGAGTCCAACTGAGGCATTGGGTTGCTCCCTCGAGTTCCTCCCTCCCCTCCCCTCCGGCACACTACGTCACGTCTCCCGTCCCTCCGCTTGCCTCCACGGGGGGCTGGTTCTATCCGGAGGGGAAGAAGGTGGGGGCGAGGGGGTTCGCGAGGCGTGTCGGTGGAAGGAGAAGCGGAAGGGTGGGCAACACTCGGAGGGTCTGTTTTGGTTGGGAGAGAGAGAGAGGCAGAGAAAGGAGCTGCAGGGGTGGAAGGTAGGCAAGGAGAAAGGAAAACAAAAAAGGAAAGAGACCCGTGTGGTATTTCTTCCTTTTCATCTCTCGGTTGTTCTTCACGCATTGTTTTGAACGCTTTTTATTACCTGCACTTTCTTCTGGATACGGCGAGGGCTGTGGGATGAATCAATTACCCCCGCTCCGTTTACTGCCTGATGGATCCCCCTCATTCCGGGAATTAGAGACTTCGCCGGCGAATTCTGATGACGCGGGTTTTCTCAATTGTAACATTTTTTACGACCAATTAAGCCACGCGATTCGAGCGAGGAATAGATAAGGAAGACGAAGTTATGAAACGACGGAAATGGTTTACGAAACGGTGCCGAAAGTTATTCTTACCCTTAAAAGATCTTACGATGTGAGGAAAGGCGACATTTGAGGGCGGGCAAGAGGAATGGCCTCTCAAATTGTTTTAGGTAGTTAACTCGACGCCGCTAATTAAAAGATTCCGTTGGTCGCTGCATCTGAAGAAATTGGTGGGAAGTTGGTATAGTAACGAGTAGCGTAAAAGGTAGCTAACATTTACCCGATTTCAACGGAAAATCCCAAAAATAAATAAATTACGATCAATTCGAATGAGGGCGTGAATTTATTTGCGTCCCTCGATAAATTGATATTCGATCGAAAAAATAGTGCGTGACATAATTCACCCGGCGATAAAAACAACGCGTATAAAAAATAATTTAAAAAATCACACGTTTAATTTAATGCTTTTTGCCCGAGCAAAAGAAAACTGGGAAAAAATATTTACGATTTTTTTGGATAGCTTGTTGCGATGGATTGCAGGATAAAATGTATATCTCGACATCTCTATATGAAAATTCCGTCAGTGGATATAAACGTCATGCGCAAAGTCTCGCAACTCTTGCCCATTCATGACAACTTCGTGATGCAACACGCGAATTTCCGGTGTCAAACGTCACGATACCTCCGACTTGGAACGAATATGATTCCGAAAGGCCTCAAAACAAATCCGTTAGAAATAATTTCCTTAACCGGTCTTACGTGATCAAGTATGTGGCGTGACTGAAATTTTCCGTCGGAATTCGCGTGTTCAAATTTACTCGAGAAGTGACCTGTTTTATTTGGTCTCTCGAGACCATTAAAAAAAATTAACCGTTCAACCGGTATCGGTCTTCGATCTTTGTGATTAAATTTCCACGGCACGTCATCGAATCTAACAGGTTAATATGCAAGCAAAATTAATTAATATTGGACAGCGCCTTTGAGGGTTGGGAATAATGACGCGTCACGAGAATCAAATCCCGACCGATTGAGTAGAGAACAGAAAACGACCCGTGATTCCGAATGTTTTTACTTTTTGTCTTGTTTTTCAACAGACCTCACACATTCTTCCACGGCCTAGTCCCACCCCCTCCTCCTCCCCCTCCACAACCACCCAACGGGCTGTCGAAGGCCACCCTGTTGCCACGTTTCCACGTCCACCACTTGGAAAGATGTTTGGGTACAGTGGGGCAAAGGGAAGAAGGGACAACGCTGCCTTTCTATGAGGAGACTTCAGAGGGATCCCCTTGATAACACACGGTCTCTCTCTCCCTCTCTCTTTCTCTCCGACGAGGATGAGATGCTCCAGAGGCCATCGAGAAGGGTCACGAGAATAAATGATGAGAGCGACTGAATTTCACGACGAATCGTCTCGTGACTGTTGTGTCGCAGGGACTTCCATGGGCGCTGAGAATCGACGATTTCGTCGTAAGCGGCGTTAAGTATTTCCAAAGACACCGGATCTGACTGACTCCCTTATTTTTAAGTCTATAACTGCACTCAACTGAGTTGTCGGATGCACAGCACAAATGTCAAAAGCCAAGATAAAAAAAATTTAATTTTCTTTCGAAATTAATTTAAAGTTTTAACGTATTTTTTCTTAATGTACTCCCAATAAAATGTTTACTATTACCGTTTTGTCAAATATAAACGCATTCACACAAATGACGGGACATTAATTTAAATGTCCTAATTTAAATGTTTCAAACCAAAAATCAATAGTAATTTTTTCATAATTTTAATTTGCAAAAGAAAGAAATCCTGCGCGTAGAAAAATCTGATGTGGTCACCACATGACTTTCTCCATATCTGTAATATGTCTAAAAATTACAAATAGGTTACATAATAATAAATATTTTAAGAAACTGCGAAAACATTCTACACTTTAAAAAGAACAGAAAAAACTCATACCATAGCCTTCTGATATTGGATATAGCCACAAAGCTCCAACAACTAAGAAAAGAAAAAGGAGCGTTATTAAGACGTAACTAATTGTAAGCGTCAATTGTTAACAATAGCCGGTAGGTGGCGTGGTGGTGGCAGCTATAAATATAAGATATCTCTTAAACAATGCATTATATGGAAAAATGTTTCAAACAAAGGTTGTAGAAAATTACATTTTCTACTACTTCAATTCCAATACATTTTTACATTTATCAAATATTAAAGCAAATATTTCAAAATAACGGATAAGTGAAAAGAGTAAACACCCACTTTCGGTTGACCGATTTTTACTAAAATCAGTTCTTGCGACTTTTATAAAAATGTTAAATATAAAATTTCGTGTTGACCTGATTAATAGTTATTGAGTTAGAGCACCCACAAAAAAGCTATCACACCGACATCATCGAGAAATGGTCAAAACGTGTTCAGGGAACCTCAAAACGTGTATTTTCGTTGAAATGTCGAAGTCGATTTGTTTCATTAAAATAATACTTTCCCCTATACTACGTATGGAGAAAGTAAAAATTCGCTTTTTAAATGTTATCTTGCGGGAAACAAATTAAATCTTGGAGTCGAATCCGGGTCTTTTTTCGTTTTTTTTTTCGTCGCTGACTTTTAATGCGTGATTTGAAGCTTTCCTGCCAAATGTCAATCTTCTATCAAGTCGGGAAGTTTGTTAGACCCCGCTAAAAAGCGGTACACTCAGAGCGACAGAATAAGAGGCGTTTTACTATTGTAGACACCGCCGCGCCCGCGAGCGCAGGGCCGACGATGGATTTAAGGGAACCTGCAGAATCATTTACATCTACATATTATGTTAAACATAACTAATTATGAAGGGGCCCAAACATTATTTTCGCGGGAGGGACGTAAGTTTGCATTCCACCACTGCATCGAACAACATTTATCCTTCGTAAAAAGAATCGTCTCTCATGCAAGCGGCGAACGAGTTACGACTCCCGTCTTTTTATAGCGGTCTGGCGGAGGACAATGCAGTGAAACGACCTTTTTAAATTGGCGGAGGTAATTTTTACGGACAGCTCTTTTCAAAGAGTGCTCCAGAAATGGAGAGAACGGATCTTCGAAACCTTTTGTAACGGCGACGGATTCGTTCCAAAAGTAAAGTGGCTTTCCAAATATCACTTGAGAACGGAATGAATGCGTCGCTGCACCCATGCACTCGGGAAAGAGGGAGGGGAAAGAGCTTGAAAGAGCGAGGCCGACATGGAAAAATACTTGGAGAAAATTCGCCAATTTATACCGAGATTAATACGATGCTTTGTGGAGTAGGGCGCAATCTCTCGATATTCCAAGGCCCTATTTCGCGAATAAATATCTCTGAATGCAAAAGTTTCGTTTCGCAAGGCACCCAAAATGGGAACGATAAAAGTATGCCGATATTTTACAGTCGGCATAGCATTAAATAGGTACATAAATCCCTAATTTAATTTTTTTGCATCAAGAAAAAGTTGAAACCTCAATTTTTACTGCTAACTGTAAAATTGAAAAAGAAAGGAAGCACAAATTAGTTTATTTTCATCTTTTATACGTATGCGAGGAAACAAAATTTAAGTTTCTCGCCATAGGATTAAATGTTATGCGAGCAAATTAAATTATGACAGCAGAAAATCCAATTCATACGAACGATGCCAAACTCGTTTGGTTGATTACATAATACAGATATTCCTACTCTGTGACAATTTAAAATTCATGAAAATCACAACTACGGAAATAAAAGAGAAGGGAGAAATGAGAATTCGTTTCGTTTTATCGAAAATATATATAAAAGCCGGAACTAACGTTTTCATAATAAAAACAAAACAAATAGAAATGCATTGTTCGGTTAACTGCAGCAATAAAATTGTCATTAATTTAATTAATACAATAGAAATAGAGAATTCAGTATGAAAAAAGGAAATTATTAAAAATAAACAAATTTTTACATTTCATTTTCGTAATATTTAGGCAGCAGTAAAATTCAATTTCATGATTTTTTTCCTACCGAAAGCATCCTAGAAAATGGACAAAATTCCCGGCATCCCTTCATCGGACTCGCCCATTCATCAATGAGTCCGTCCCACGTCAGTTTCTGCCTCGGCGAAACCCATTGAATGTCGCCACTTTAACGCGACACATCCCGTCCGTTCAAGGCGGAAGGTCAGGCGAAACGACAGATAATAAAACACACAAAAAAAGAACAGCCCCAGCCCTTGCCGGCACCAGAGGAGGAAAGAGAGAGGTCGGGCGAACATTTTTGTCGCCAAATAAGCTTTGGATGACTAAACAAGACGGAAGTAAGGTGCGATGAGTTGAAGGAAGGAAGGAAAGAGAGAATTTTCGTGGATAACGCGTAGGGCGTGAGTTTTGTGGTAAACACTGTGTGGGGCTCCTTTTGTCTGAATGGGCGAGGTTTGGATTTCTCTCTCTCTTTCTCCGACTCGCATTCGCTAGGGAATAAGGCGGCGGGAACGCAGTTATAAGTGGCTGGGATGAGGAGAAAGTGAGAGGAAGAGAAAGACAGATGAATGTCAGAGAAACGCGACGATTGTCATTTTTTTCTAAAAGGGGAACCGGTCCAGACTTGAAATACCCCCTCCCTACCTCCCACCGTACCCCCTACCCCTCCCTCCCCCTTCTCTCCCCACTCTCTACCTCTCTTTCCCTCTCCCTACCCCCTCATCATCTCCCCCTTTACCTCTCCTCGCGACCTCCTGACGTGTGAGACGGTTGGATGTGACAAGGCGCAAAAAACTGGGATTTATGGAAGGAGGTGGACGTACGTATGTATACGAGTGAAGGTTTGCGGTTATTGCGAGAATAAGTTTTAATGGTTTCGGTTTCTGAGGCATCGCGTTTCTCGGAATGTCTAGAGTCTTGTTGCTCGCGACTCTCACGTGATGACAGAATCATTCCTTTGGAAATTATTCGAAAAAAATTCCGAATAAATGGCAGCGCAATTATGCCGTCCGCTCGGAAACCTGCGGGATCGGATTGCTGCTTGATTTTTAGTGTGACAAGTATTCGAGATTGTACACGTACCTCAAAATGAATACACGTAAACAGATGAATTACCGTGGACATAAAAAAATTGAAATATTAATCGTGTCTATCTGCCGTTATTTTCGAGGTCTAGTCTGAAAACGAAAATCTGGAATATCAATACTCGGTCGACCGCGGCTCAAAACTTTACGGCAAGAATTATCAATTAACTGGAAGAGATTGACTTGACACAGAATCCCCAAACGAAAGTGGCATCCAATCGTATGCCCGCGAGCAACAAAAAACCAGAGCAGAAGTTTTTGTGTCCATCATAATTCTAAAATTATCATAAACTAAAATAAATCCAGACTTTAAAATCACCCTGAAATTCAAATTCAAACTGTTTGTATCATCTGTGATTATAGCGGCCATGATTTTGAAATTTGAGTATTATCTTTCTGTTCATCACTCCATAATTGTATACATAAATTAATGCGGTACTCACCAGAAATTAAAAACTTCTCCATATGCCCATTATTTATTACGTTCAACTGCGCATATATCGTGCTTACGAAATTCCCACAGTTGAACTACCTCAAGTATCCGATAGTCTTACATCGTACATGTTCTCTTTATAAATCGATAGTAGGTTGAAGGAAAGAGAACGAGACCATTCAGAATGCTGAGGATCGCAGCGACATCCTCGGACAGCCTAAATTACCCTCGAGAGTTCTCGGAAAGCGTAATTTGGGTCCGATGCGAACGCCCGCACGTCCGTGTGATTCAAACCGGAGCGCACTTCGTGGAATCCGCCTGCTCTTCTTCTTCTTCTGGTCGTCGCACGGCGCAGAGGATGCGAGGAGTTGGAGGCGAGGGGGAGGAAATGACTCTTTACGGAAACCAGATGGAAAATGAGAAGGGGAAAGGGAGGGGAGGGGAGGGCGGCGGAGAGGAAGTGGGCAGGAGTGGGGAGGGGTGCGATTTTATGCGACGGATTACGGAAAGATGTCACCGATACCGTGATAACCGCCTATCTTAGAAGCTGTCGACATTCTTCTTTAAAGTGAAAATTGTGCAAAACATTATGGTCCTAATGGCCGAGCAAATAATAAACCACTGAGCAGCCAAGGGGAGGTGGGGAGGCAGCCGAGCATTTGCCCCTCCTTCCCCATCCCTACCCCCGAATATCGCAAATAAGCTGCGACTGCTTTTGCATTAAGTTCAACTTCAACTTGAAAATAAATATATTCATTAAAAGGCTGTTATGATTTGTTAAATTTTATAGCGATGGTTATGAGCCATTACTTGGAATTATAGAAGAAAAATAAAGAGGGTAATCCCCATATGAAAAAATGCCTTCTATTATTTGTCACCCCCAAAGTAAATTCCTGGCTGTGCCACTGCTGAGGAACAACGTTAGTTCATATGAAATGCATTCATGTAGTAATATTGTAAAAAAATGTTTAATAAAGCATTATAAATAGGAATGTATGTATTATTTTCTATATTAATGGCGTGCCACAAAATATCCCTTCGAGTTCCACAATAGGCACGAGGTAAACATGTTAACGGTCCAGTTAATTGAAAAGTCTTAAAACCAATTAAATCTCTTAAAAAGCGCAAACTTTCATCCGACGTGTTTGTGCTGGAATCATGTAATATGTATACAGTTCAATCCTGCATACTTGCAGATCTCGACAAAATTTGTGGCCGAAACAATCGTTTTCCACTCCTAAAGACTTCCTACGAGATAAAAGGAGGACGTCATTTTCCCCTCGAAGCTACACGAAGAGCAATTCCACAATCATCTCTGCTTAAGCATTCATCATTTGAGACACATCGAAACGGGTCGTATTCTCCGACGTCAAACACGCCTTTGCTTAGACGTGAGCGTCAAACATCGCGTGGAGAATTCCTCTAGGAACGCGCAGAGACGAGTAGAAAACGCGGAATGGTGACCTGAAAGTCTTCTCGTTCGGCCCTCATATATAATGAGTGATCCCTCTCTCCTTTATAACGCATACCTTCGCGCTCTCCTACTCTATTCCGTTTTGGCCATTGTCCACGCGGCATCGCGTCGCTTTCCTCCCTCACCCCCTCCCACTGACTCCTCCCACGCGTCTCTGGCGTGACAAGGCCCACGGGGGACCGCTAAGCGCGACAGCGACCGCGGGCCATCACGCAGCACCACGGAAGCCATGTCCTAGAGGGGTGTGCGGTCGTCATATTGGGACCCCGCCACGCCCCACCTGCCGGCTCAGGAGGGGGCGAGCCGGAAACTGTGATGGGCGACGGGAGGGGCGCAGAGGGGGAAGAAGGAGGGGGAGGGGCTCTACGAGTCGGTCGTAGCTAGCCGAAGAAGCGAAATGGGTTTACGACTCGAACGGCGACACGCCGAGGTGAAAAGAGGCAGAGCATTCCACTCTACGTTTCACATTCTGCAAATAAACGTATTTAAATATACGACAATATAGATTTCAGAACTTAAAATAAACAAATTCCACGCGAGAAAACCGAAGCTCGAACCCTGTAAGCTATACTGTTAATATTTGGACTAATTACCCGCAAAGAATCACGAAGATGTTTTAGTTGGCGAAGTCTAACTTGAGCTCTGACATCTAGAAAAATTAGATTGGAGAGCAATTGAAAAGGGCTCCAGTTGCCACATAACGCACAAACGCTTATGATCCTTTCTTGGGTATAATTTATTATAGCCGACCTATTCTGCTTTATGTCCGAGCTCAAGTTATACTTCGGCTACTATAGTGCTGATACTTAAGGAACCAATTATTGTCATTCCGAAACGCTAATATGGATTTTTCATGTCGAACTAATAATTACAGATTCGTTTCCATCGTCACAGTCCATTGACTTACATCGCAGAGATTTAACTCGACAAAATCCGACCCCAACATATTTTCGTCGAAGTTCGAGGACAAGGTTCCGCCGAAATCGGATCCAAGAGGCGGGCGACAAGAGATCAACTCTCCGGCCTCACACTTCTCCGCCCCCTCCCTCAGGTAGCACACCAGGGCCCCCCTACGAAAATGTTTGTCGAGATATTTACAAAGTTTATTCATCGCCCTGTAAAAATTATTGATAATGAAAAAATAAAAGGAACGCCATCAAGATTCCAACTTGTTCCTCGATATAAATTGGTATCCAATATTTATTCACTTGCAAGTAATGCATAGGTTGGGATAGCGAATCCCACACTTTGGCGCCCCGGGCAGTAGCCCGACTCGCCCGTATCTCGGGCCTGCCCTGCCCTTCCTCCTCGTCCCTCTTCCTTCCATCCACGGTACAGCAGCGCACGAACCCACGAGAGTTCCCACAATCGAAGTTGTCAAAGCGAGACAGGAATTAAACCCGAGACGTTAACGGGGTGGCGGGGAAGAGCGAAGACAGTTGTGTACCGTTATGGGCGCTATCCGATGGACGACGTAGGGGACTCAATCATTCTATTTTTAAATAAAAGCCACCCCATTCCCATATCACCTTTCCTTTCATTGTTCCCTCTCGTGTTTTTATTTCCGCATTTTGGTCGTGTCGGTGACCCAGTGACCTTGTAACAGACCATGCGCTCCCAACAACCCTCTCCCGAGCGCACACCCCCTCTCCGGCATCCGCTCTTACCTGGAAACTTGAAGCTTTGTTGCTGCTGCAAGCGAGGTAATCTAAGTGACTCGCAAGAGGCAGGTTGGTTGAAAAAAAGACATCTGGCCCGCGGAATGCACCGGAAATCTCATGCCGGGACAAAATAACTGTTCGTTACTTAAAAAGGATCCGTAAAAGTTGCTTCGCTCGACAGCTTCAACTTCTTTCGGGTCTCTCACGAATGCATTACAATCTTACTCGTAGCCAAAATGCTCACCTGGTTTTCTCAACCTGGCTACTGAAGAAACAGTTTTTCAATTTGATAATATATAACGACTCAACAAAAATTTTGGTATATGGAATATAGCCACGGACGAATTCCCATAGTTAACTACACCTATTTTGGTAATTATCTATTAGGATACTATTGACAAATGAAATAAATTTAAAGTTAATATTTCAACTCCTAATGAGTGGAAATCTCAGCTATCGTGCGTGAGAAGTACCTATCATTTATTTAAATAAACAACCTATTCTCCCTCTCTCGAGCTACAGTATATAATGGATGTTCAGCGCAACCAAATGATACGAACGTCCCCTATAACGCTATTTCACTTCGTTTATAGCCATAAAATTAATTTAAGAGATGCGGCGCGCGATAAAAGATTCAGATATTTTTTCGATATTATTACTGAGGGAGGAAACAAACGAGGAAAGATGCAGCGGCGACGGCAAAAAAAAAATCCGCGACGTTCGTTCTCATTTCGGAGGAAGAACTTCAAACACTGCGGCAATTATCCAATCAATGTCCCATTTCTCACGCCCCAGACACCGCTGCCACCTCCTTTCTCCGCACAATGCGGGAAAAAATAATAAGTCGACCGTGGAAGTAACTCATCCAGAAAATACACACGCCGCTGAGAATGCGCCCGAGACTAAGGGTCGGTTGCCAGAGACATTTTGATCGAGATGACGGAGCGTGCAGATTTCACGCCTCTCTGACTTTTTCCAAAAACACAAAGGACTCATTTTCTCATCGAAAAAAACCGTAATAAGTCTTTTAAAAAAGCTTAAAGAGGTCCGTATCGCTATGGGAATCCAAAAAAGGCGAAATAATAATGTGAGCGAAATTATAACGATGTGAGAAGATGCATCACACTCTCTGCCGCTCACCACTTGGTGAATTGCGGGGTAACATACAGCTGTAGCTTTAGGAAAATAATTTGAAAAATGACCAGCGAAGCTAAAGCTCAACACGTTTTCATGGTGAAGAGTGGCATTTTTTTAATCCGCTTATGCGTTCGGTTTGTCCGTCAGTCTGACTGACGCGCTAACTCCTAAGCGAAATCAGATAGAGAATTCGTCTTTTCTCCAATCTATTCAGTATTCTGTCTCGTTTTCACGTTTTCTTTTCGAGATCCGTCTTTCTGTTTGACGCGCTAACTTCTAAACGAAAGCCTTCATTTTTCCCCCAATCATTTCACCATTCTGCCTCTTTTGAAAAAATGTCACTTACTGTCTGCTTCAGTAGCTCTTTTCTAACTTGTTCAAACTACGGTTAGTGCGACATGAAAAGGCGGGTAAAAAGAAGCGTGTCAGTGCGGAGCATTAATTGCATAAACAGATGGAAGATATCGAAGCAGCCAATGAATTAAGTAATACTTATAGTACGGCCCTCCTAGGGTAGGGCGAATCGAGGCGATCGCCCCGGGCCGCACGGAAAGCCTACGCTTAATTTGGTGGTGGTTAATGTGTGAAGCAGTCCAGAACAGGCCGATATGCCTCGAGCCCCGCACTCCTCTAGGGAATACTGGATTAATGACTTTCTTCTAATATCTGCTGCCTTTTATTGCAAGTTTATGAAAACTACAGTTAGAAAATTTCCTTTCTTTTAGGAGCCATCGTTTCCTTACCTCTAGGTCGTATGGCAGAAAGTTTGCAAACCCTGGGATGAAACTCATGAAAGTCGACTGACCAGGGCCGGCTTAAGAAGCCCATGGGCCCCACGCACAGCCCCATCAAAATCGTAAACTCGTAACTGATTATTGCAAGGTACCCCACCCAAATTTTAAATTTGTAACAAGTAAAAGATTATAGCTAGGTATGTGATCTATGCCGCAGTAAAGTGGGAAGGTTTTCGGCAGGACGAGACGAGATAGGGTCGGCTCACTGTGGGTCCCCTCTGGGCCCCACGCATTTACGTGAGTTGCGTACCGCATAATCCGGCCCTGCGTCTGAAGTACCTCGAACCAAAATGATAACTTTTCTCGAACGTTCGATTTCGCCTTGGAAAAACCAACCGGTCATTTACGTGCGAACTACGCCTGTATGGAAAAGTAAACAACCTATACTTACAGCGCGTGCGCATTCAAGCAGGCGATTATGCATATATACGTAAGTACTACATAAAAACTCTCAAAACACATACACCCTTCCAGGAATTCCGATGCCCTTTTTATAGCCCAGGCACGAAATTCATTCGAAAGATGACTGGCACGAAACCATACCCTATCCGCCGACGGCTCCATTGTCCCATGAGATAACTGTTCGCAGAGAGGAGGACAATTGGGTTTTTTGTTATATATTTCCCATCGCGGTACATTATCCGAACAAAATGAGTGTGAGAGAAACGAGGGCTTTAGGGAGGAGGAGGAGATGGTTTGGAGTAGCAGGTTGGACGGCGGCAGACAGTCCCATGGCGAAAGGAGAGACGATGGGATGGGAAAAGGGAGGCGGTGAGGGGGAGGAGGGTGGGAGAGTGAGTGAGAGCAGTCGGGAGAGATAGGAGAGAGGGAGAAAGGGAGAACGAGCGGCCGGGAGAGAATGGTCTCGAGCCAGCTGGCACAATGAAAAGGACTCGCAGCGGAAGAGAGATGACTGATTGCGTTTGGAGGGCAGCACTTTTCATTCAGCGTCGGAGAGCCGTGGAGAAAGGGCGAAGCAAAAGGAGATCAAGAGGGGAAATTGTGTTCGGGAGGAGAAAGAATAAAAAAGGACGTACGACAAATGGAAAGGATTTCGATGATGGCGGAGAGGTCGAGCGGTGGGGTGTTGAGGATTTTTACTAGAAATACCATCACGAACTTGAAAAAAAGCCATGCAGTCCCTTCCACCAATTTCCTCCTACCCTCTCTCTCTGTGTGTTTCATTTTCATGATCGTCTCAATCTTTAAATATTGCAGGTTTTTCACGCCCCCTTCTTGTGTGGGTGTTTTCCTAGGGAATAGGGCTTTAATTTTTCATTGTTTTTCCCACAAACAAATCTCCTTCTCTTTTCGTTTTCTAAAATGCTAACTTGTAATTGTATTTATGTAGTACTTTATTTTATGTAATCTTTTATTTTATGCTTAGTATTTTTAACTTTCTTTCTGTCTGTAATTGACAATGGGTTAGATAGAAGAAGAGGCTGTTTAGCCTTAATCTCGCCCAAATAAAGACGCATATCTATCTATGTATCTATCTTCCTCCGTTCCCTTTCTCCGAACCTTTCCCCTCTCCCTGACCCACTTTACATGCATCGGACGGTATTCGCCCGAAGAGGAAACGGAAATAATGGTATTTGGACGAATAAATTCCAATTATCTTCGCTCGTGAATTCCGAGGTCTCGATTCGCGACTACGCCATCGTCGTTGTTTGGAGTCTTCATCGGCTTACGCGTTACGCAAATCAGATACCCGGGCCATATATTCGCCGAAGGCGACATGCTGTAAACCGCGACTGGTTTACGGCGCTCGCCCACAAACCCCAAGCGATCCGTTCATTGTTTTCGAGAGAGAATTTCTTCAAACGATTCATTTCTTCGACCCTAGAGACCGTCTCGACCTAGATAAAGAGTCTCAATTACATCCCTCGTCTCACGATTCGAACCTTCCCCTCTTCATTTACACGATTATCCCTTTGTATAACAATCTATCGCTCCCAAGACGCCATTTCTTCATCGAAGAGTCCCTTAATGCAGCGATACGCAAACCGTACGAACATTTTTATTTTCTGATGATTATTTTGTGTATTTTATAATTCGACAATTGTGATCATATTTAAATGTGTTTGTAATACGTAATCTAATTTATTAACTTTAATATCACATCCAATAAAATTAAAATTAATCCACGAGGCCGAGACATCGTGGAATTTCATAATATGGATGGAATGTGGCGTTGTTAAAACAAAAAAATTAAAACCACACAGTTTTAATAACACTTCCACTTATTCAACATAATACTATATATAACAAAATTAAGGTTCCTTCTTAGGCATATATCCTCTCCGCTCAAAAATATAGTAACATAATTAGATTCTAGAAAATGGGTCCACATCCTTTTAAATCCGGCGAGCACCAAGTAACGTTCCAGAGAACCCAGCGAGCACCACTATACTTTTGTAAAAGTAGGAATGATCATAATTAAAATCAAATCAAGGTCAAAGTGAACGTTTTAAAAAAAAGAACAGGCGAATAAATCAAATTAATGGTACTAGGAAAGGCGACTTTTAGTATCGTAGAAATGCACGGCAAGTCTGCTAAGGAGTACCGCGGTGCTCGCGAGCACCAGGTGGGGACCTCTGATCTAGAACAAGAACCTCATTTCAAGTTTCTAGGATGTGTTATTACGTACGAATTCGATGGCGATATAATAGAAAAATTAAATATTTCTATCCCTCAGTTAAATCATAAGTTGTACGGTGAAACGATAAACCAGAAAGGAAACTCAAATTATTTTGCATAGTTATGATAGTCTCAGTGCTTCTATACGGCACTGAAACCAGGGTAATTAACCAAAGACAGCGTAATAGAATTCAAGCGTCAGAAATTAAATTCTTAAGACTAGTAAAAGGATGTACAATATGGGATAGGATTAGGAATGAGGACGTAAGAAGGGAATTGAATGTAGTCGAAATACGTAGGACGCCATGACCACACTTACAAGATACGAGAAACTGATTATAGGACGGATAGATACAAGGGATCCTATTTCCTTAGGACAATAGTAGAGCATAACAGGAGAATAACATGATAGGTCGGTGATATTCTCCCCCAGTCACGCACCAATTGCAGTTGTTTGCAGAGCATTTATTCGGATTCAGATACATAAATGGCGTTAAATAAACAGAAATGGATGAACCATCTATGAAGACGGCCCACGCAGAGGATATCCAAACAGATCTTCCAATATAAACCATATGAAACAACCGCATTGGAAGTATAAGAAAGATATGGGCAGAAACTTCTGAAGACGCAACAGGTCTTCCAACCGTTCCTTATCGTGAAGAAGAAGATATACATGGCAAAAATCAAGTACGATATATTTCACGTGGATACCGACCTTGGGAAATACCTTAGCGTGGAAAACATGTACCGCAGCAGTAAATGACCGTTCATGTTCGACTCACATAATCCGTGATTTATCACGCCTAGCCACAACCCCTGAATGGAAGATGCCTCGGAACGAGCGGAAGGCGAATCCATCCCCAATCTGTAATAAAGGCCCCAAAAAACCAACAATCCCGAAGAGAACGGAAAAAGAATTTCTCTGGACACGGTCCGATTTAGAGTGTCAGAATATAAAAACATACCCCTGTCAAAGCGAAAGAAAAGAAAGCAAGATGGCCTACCCCACCATGAAAAGTCACGAAGATGCACGCGTGCGTTTGTTTGGGCGGGTAGAGAGAGAGAGAGAGAGAGAAAAAAGAGACGCGAAGGTGACAAGAAGAAGAAAAATGACGAGCGACCGTGCGAGTCAAGATGTTCACCACCTGCCGACATCATGAGACACAACGTACATGTAAACACTCCAACTTCATCGCCCCCTCACTAAATACAACTTCTGCTGCTACGCCTCTGTTTGGGAACAATGCACAAAACAAAGAAAGGCTACGGAAAAATCGGGAGGCATCAGTCACCAAGGAAGCGTGACTCGAGCGCCAAACAAACCGGACTGCTAACACACAACGTGGCGAGCGAGGGAAAGAGAGAGAGAGAGAGAGGAGAGAAAGAGGAAAAAATTAATGGAAGCGGCACCCTTTTCATACGACTGCTTCCTACTCTTCGACCTTCTTTTTTTATTTTTTGAATCTAAAAAATGAAGGTTTCCAAGAGAGAAAAAGGAGACTGGACTCTTTCTCATGGCGCTGCGCTGTGGAAATCAACGGAGAGCCCCACGTGGCATCTCTACAAAAACTATTCTTTCCTCTCATTTATCTCTCTCTACTCTTCCATTCTTTTCCTCTCTTTGGCTATCTCCGCTCTTCTTTCCTCCTCCATTCTCCCTCATTACCACGTCCGCAAAGGAAATCACGGAGATTCGGGATGAGATTCAGGAATTATTACACGGAAGTACAACAGAATGACAACAGGTCAGAGAGAAATATTAGGTATTAGGTAATATACGGCAATTCAGGTATTCAACAGCACACAGAAATGGCAGTTTTTTTACAGAATCAAATCCGACAGAAAACGATTTATTTCCACTCAACGAGCAACATATCATAAAACTACAATTTATAATACAAACAAACATGGTAAGAAGACATCAGTTTGTACAGAAAAAGGTTCCACCGATATTTTCGTCCTCGGTAAACCGAAGAGATCGATAGCTGCGATAAGTATAATCAATGCAATGCCCCACACTCAAATGATTTAATAAAATTCCCCGTATAATTAAGCCTAAGATATAATCTGCGCATGTTTATTCAATGAAGCATTAAGAATGGCGCGTCTCGATTTTGGAGGTTATTTGGAGATTTGATTTTCCTTGTACACTAAATAGCAAGTGTTGAGTGATTATTTCGCTCACTCAGGCAGAGGGGTAGAGGGTGAGAATCACCATCGCACCGCCTATCTTTTTCCTCTGGGCCAGGTTACGCTTTCCTCCATGAGCGCAACCATTTCGTCCTCTTGACGAAGGCGGAATTCACATCCGACCAATTTAAACGTATGAAACTGTCGATGGCGACTTTTTTTTAAGATTCCTTCTGCATCGCCTCTCACGCTCATCGTCTATCGCCTCGACGGCGAAGGGGGGCGTGCTTTCGGAGCAGGAATAAAAAAAATCAGCGATAAGGAAAGAAAAAATGGCAATTTCCGGGCCAATGACATAGCAGGATATGTTAGCAATAAAAATTAGTTGCCCCATGAAAAACGTAGTTTACAATCTCGGAGGGCGGAAAAAGTTATTTTTGGTCGACGGGAGGATATTAAGAAATTGCGCGTTTCCAATAGGGATAAAAAGCAGGGGAAAACCAGACGAGCAATTTGGCTACTATAATCGGTGAAGCAGCGATGACGACGGCTGCTTCGTATCCGAAATGCACATCTGGTTTCTCCAACCTTTTTATCCTCTGTTCGATTTCAGCAACAAGGCAAGCTCGATAATTCTCTCTTGAATTGGGAATGGAAAGACAAAGAAAACTATCAACAATTGAAGTACGATCGGTTGAATGAGGCCGACGAAGGTGGAAAGCGGAAAAACATAAATCTTCTCACCTTTCTAAAATAGTCGAGAACACAAGTAATAGATTTAATACCCAAGCGAATAAGAGTTCTGCTCGGTTAACTCAACGCTGATTTCCTAAATGCTATTCGCAGTCACGAACTTCATGCCTCCTCTGATTTTACGAGGTACATATACATGAAGGAAGATAACTCTTCGGTAAACGAAACAGTTGGAATCAGTTTAAGTGAGAAAAATGGGTAAAATCCAACTTCAAAAACAGTAGCCTCATAAGAAGACTAAATACGGTGTTTATTTTGCCTCAAGAGGCGTCCTCGTTAACGCTTTTATATCTCAATTGCTTGAACCTAATATTTCACCAACCAATGCCAGTTTAAAGGCGTTATCGTGTAATTTCGGATCAGTTAATGACCTTCAACTCGCGTCAAAAATTTCATTTAACGCCTGACGGCATGAGTCATAAATTGAAATATTTTAGATTATTTATCTTCGGCTAAATGTAAATGAAACATTTCTTCCTCTATACGAAAATAAAAGTAAATAATGTCCATCCAACATTGACAGTTTCGAAAAAGATAACTAAAATTCGCGAGACGAGAATCGCCGTAGAAATTTCGTGTTTCAATAAAACCTAATTATTTCAACAAACCTTGTCTAAAAAGCTGTTTTGTATCAGATTTAGAGCTTTTCATGCTCGTGACTGCGACATCTTCCTAAAAACGACATCACGCGAAGATCTGATGAACCAATTGCATCGCTTAGGAGGGGATAAAAACTCCAAGAGATGATTACGGAGTTATTGGTGACAGAAGTATGTGCCGATGCTTTGCCTCCATCGTTGCATGTCAAGGACGAATCAGTCTCTCTGTAGCTTCGCGGGGGTCTGATCTCACAATGCATCGCAGCAAGAGGTCGAAGCGTTTCTAAAAAAAGGTCGCGCAAACATTTCTTCCCAGAGACGTTTTCTAGGACCAATTAAAGGAAAGGCCGACAATGCCACTGCCCTCTATATAGCTCCCTCGAGAGAGCAGATGCTTTCTCGGTTCTTTCGAATGCATTTGATGTCTTTCGCAGAGGGAAGGGGAGAGGGTTGGGGGAGGGGTAGAGAAAAATGCGGGTTGAGAAGGGCAGGAAGGGGTGGGAGACAATGTGGGCGGGCGAATTCCCGCAATTTTCAACGGCAGAGCTACTCGCGTACGCTGCTGAGTGGTCGCGGGACTATCATTTCACATGCAGGCGCTTCCACTTTAAGTGGCTCTAAATGATGACTAATCCAGGCGGCAGAAAACACGCCGAGGACAGTAAACGCTCGTTTTAGTTTCAGCCGTGCCTCCATTATTCGGGGATATTTTTTCACCCTTACCCTCCCCTTTGCCAGGTGTTAGCCTCAATGTTTATAATATAAATAGTTAAAAAAATAAGCGCGACGTATTTGTGAATGTTGTGAAGTAAATTACAGGCGATCGTGCTCAGTCAACATTGTATTTGCCACATACAACCATGACAAAATGCATAAGACGAAACTCAATACGCATTCGCATAAACTTCGCTGCTATACAGAATTGCTTATATGGAGGCAGAAACTTGTCAAATATTTGAAATATCAAACATTAGACTAGATTATCAATATTATATTTACACACGGTATGGTTCATTCATAGCAGGAACGCGCAAATGTTTAAAATATAAGTAGTTGATAATGTGGATAAAATCACGATTTATTACTATGAAAACGTTGAGCGCAATAACTTAACAAAATTAAACATCAAATTAGGCTTGAGAAATATTGTTTTCTTCGAGATATCAGCGAGGAAAATATCATTTCCGTTGGTTAATTATTCGACGGCACGAAATTTCCTCAAATTAAACACGCCAAGTAAAAATAAACTTCTTCCTCGGCATTTAAGCACATGGATACTTTTCTTAAAATATTTAATTGCAAAATTCACAGCCCAGAGAAACCCATGAGGTTCGTCAGTAAGGGGAAATATCTCGTAATTTTTATCGCAAACCTTTTTTAGCACAGTAGAAACCAAAGACAATGAGATATTTTTCAGAGAAAATTTCCGTGGTTTATTCGATCGTGGGATTTTAAATACACCGAACCTTCGCCACGAAATTTAAACGGCAATAACATCGACAGTAACGCACGATCTTTAATTTAATATACTTTCGATCGAATCGAACGACAATAAAAAATTGTCACCGATTGGTCCGAAACATTCACTTGAGCGAAATTAAGTGAATTTGCGGTTCGATTCCGTCAAACTTTCGCACGCCGCGCAACAACTAGCGGTTTTTGCGGAGCAAAGTGACTTCGGGGTCAACTGCCTCGTTGGCTTAAGATTCTCACTGACGCATTTCTAAAGCTTCGAATTCAGCCTAGAGCGGCTTATGCGAAAGAGAAAAATAAAAACGACAGCATCGCCATTGCAAAGTGTCGCCAAAGGGCCGAGGAGGGTCAAAATGTCTCAATTCCGCTCGAGTTGTTAATCTCCTCGATTCGAAAACCCATCCGAAATGATAAACGGACATCTAAATCCGTAAAATATACAATTTCATGTTTTAGAGACGTCTAAAATAAATTGCTAAGCATGCTTGCAGAATTACCCATACGAAGGATCTCGCCGATCTTCCGCGCTTTATGCCGGTTTATTTCAAGGAAGTTGCATTAAAGAGGCTAGGAAGAGCGGCGAGTTGCGGAAGATGATTATCTCCCCTATAATTCACGACCTTTTCACTTTGTATGGAACTCGGAAACTGAGATACTGGACGCGAATGTAATTAAATTCCTTCATCTAATCCACGCGATTCTATCGCCATTGACGATCTGGGACACTAAATAGTGCCGACATCTCGAGGATAGATTTATTCGTTCTAAATTTAAACGCCCACACTAATCACGTCTTCCTCTTAAGGCCACCAACCCCTTTTCATCCACGAGTGGTTAAATTAATCTATTTTCGTGCGTTGGCTTCACGAATCTCGCGTCTCAGCGCCTATGTATGTAGTTTTCTCAAACCAGTCCCATAATCTAAACGCAAATTCGACGATCAGTCCAGAGAAAACAAAGGCGATTCACGCGTTTCTCCTCTGTGTGACGAACCATTCAAAGTGAGAATCAAAGCTGCATTGCTATTGATAAAAGAACATTTTATAGGCTTTTATCTCTACTTATGTGTAATTGACCGATAAATAACACTTTCGGGATGTTTTAAAACGATATCCAGAATCACATGATTATTTCCAGTCCAGGACTTGAATCCGCGACCTTAGCACTGTTAAATAGGCACATTGACCACCCAAATACCTCATTACGTATTACATTTATGTGACAGCTGCTGCTGCGATGCAACAGTGAAATGTCAACCACAGCAAAAGCAGTTCCAATACTGGGAAATATTTACACCGTTCCTAAATTGACTAGCCGATCATCACGAATCAGTTGCATAAAATTGAACACAATCGCGAGGTACATTAAATATGCCAATTAATCGCTTATCTGAATATATTCTAGACTTATCAAAAGAGATTGGGAACCAGATTTCGGCGTCCGTTACAACTCCTGCCGAATCAGCCCGGACGAGATTTTTGCAGCTGAAAAGAGCTGAAGCTGGAAGATACGGCGCCTGTGGCAAAGTATTAGGAAGTACCTCGCAAAAACAGTATGTAGAATATTATTTTTTTAGAGTAGCAATAAAAATAATAATCGCACTGCGATCAAAATACGAATATCTGAATACCGAACAAATATTTATTTAAACTAAAATAAGCATTTTTGAGATGTTTTTCGGGAAACGTTCGGCGCCAGTGGCAAATCCCGCAATCGTCACATCTTAATTACGGCCCTGCAGCTGAATGTGATTGACAACCAACACCTTGGACATCGACGTAATATTTCAAACTGTTCGGTATTTAAACTCTACGGACGCATAGGAGAACTCCAATCCTCCGAACTTCGTGGACATAATTTTTCCGATAGGAGACTGAAAAAACGCATTCCGCCAGTCTTCTGTTCGTTCGAAAAAAAAAACTTCTTCTCGACTCCCGTTCCTCTCTCTCCATCTTCTGGTGGTTCTCTCACTTAATATCTCAGCCAATCTCTCAATTCCGACGTGAATAACAGGAGCCGTTTGGAGGAGAAGAGGAAGAGAGACGGAAGGACGAGCTACCGAGTGGAAAGAGAGAAAGAGAGAGGGAGGTTCTGCACGGAGGGTGAAAGCGGTCTTAACTCTCATTCAAGACAACTACCGCGCGTGCGCGTGTAGCCGATCTGCGCGCCGAGGTGTAAGACTATAAAGGAGTCGGAGAAAAGATTTGTCGAAAGCAGTGACTCAGCCGTTCTCCGGGATGGGAGCGAAGGGATCGCTCGGGAAGCTGGGAAAAAAGGAAGATCGCGCCCCGAAGCTAAGAGTCGATATATTCGCCTCCGATCGTGAAAGTTTTGTGCCCGGTAGCCGACTCTCGCTGGTCTTTTGAATATTTATGCATAAAGAACGCCGACGCCGCCTCGGGATAACACAGGAGCGGTCGAGATTTTCGTTCCCCCGCCTCCCCCCCCCCTACCACCTCCTCAACCTGCCTCTCGACCACCGTGGAAACGATGACGAAATCCTTAATGCCTTTTGTTTCCCCGTTTGAGACACGTTTTAGCCGAGAGCCACACACACTCCTCGAGTTCCCAACGGAATGGTTGTTCTCTCGCGTCCGTCATCGTCTTGTTTCTCTCGTCGGCGGCCGTAAAATTGGAATGCGCGGCGTATGAATAAGTTAGGAACTGTAGCCAATGCTGCGCGACCTACGAACTGTTCGTGAAGGGCTTGTTGCGATGCCTAAATACATGCGATGCGATGCAAGTCATCGAACGTAATGAGTAGTTGGAGTGAAAAACAACATCTCAAATCGATACCTTTCGCTCGAGGCCTTGGGGAGGCGGCGATGGAAACGAATTGGAATTGGAAATGAAGAAACGAAACAGTTCCAGAACCAGAGAGCTTCGTTTCTACGATGTGTCGCAGCAAACCTCGATTTAAAAAACACCTACAAGCAGTGGATCCATATGTATGCTGCCGAAAAACGCTTTCAGAAAGCGGCTTAAATCCCAATAATATCATCCAAGTCCTCAATCACCTATATTTTTAATACGGTTTTTTCTAATCGACGCAGGGACTACCACGGTGCAATTTGCAACAGCGAACCAACGCACTCCGCCGAGTTTTTCCAATCTTCCGCTCCCAAGTGCTCTCGAATACGATCGCACGCGTGAGAATCCTCACTGGAGTAGGGAAAAGTGCTCGGCCACGTACAAATCCGCCGAAAGCTCGAGGAGAATTGATTGGAGAAAAGAAACGACTTTGTAGAGGGCGAAGGCAAGAAATTAATGAGAGAGAAAAATGAGAGACACGACTCGACAGACCTCAGGACACGTCCTGAAACAGTTATTATTATTTTCCGAAGAAACGCCCCTTCGCCTTAAAGAGACGGGACTCGAAAATACGGCCGAAGAGGGACGCGAGAGAAGATACGCGCGAATAAAGAAAGGCGAGCGATTTGCCGGTCGCTGACAGCGGCGATGTTATCGCTCCTGAACGAACCCTTTGTCGGAATATGACCGAGATGCGCGCAGGCAATAAAAAAATAGGGAATAAAAACAAAGGCGGCCGCGTGCAACTCGGCTGCATTCCTACGGAGATGACTAACGCGAGCGGGATTCGCCAGTTAAGGATCTCCGCGGACGAAAAGGGAGATGAAGAGGGGAGGGAAGGGCAGGGATTCGGGAAAGAGGGGGAGAGCAGGAAGGGCAAGAAGAGGGAATAGCTGTTAGCCGGCAGATTCAAAGTGCATCGGGATGAAAGTGACGCTGGAGGGAGTTTAAGGGGGACGAGGGAACGGGGAGGGAGAGAGGGAGGGAGTGAGAGAGAGGGAGGGAGTGAGATGGAGGGAGGGTGGGGGGAGAGAGGGAGGAGGGAGGGAGAGAGGGGGGGGAGGGGGAGGGAGGGAGAGAGAGGGAGAGAGAGGGGGAGGGAGGGAGGGAGAGAGGGAGTGAGAGAGAGGGCGGGAGGGAGTGAGAGAGAGCGGGAGGGAGGGAGAGAGAGGGAGGGTGGGGGGGAGAGAGAGAGGAAGGAGAGCGAGAGGAAGGGGGAGAGGGAGGGAGGGAGAGAGGGAGGGAGGGAGGGAGAGAATGGAGAGAGGGAGGGAGGGAGGGAGAGAGGGAGGGAGAGAGGGAGGGAGAGAGGGAGGGAGAGAGGGAGGGAGAGAGGGAGGAAGAGAGAGAGAGGGGGGTAGGGAGAGAGAGAGGGGGAGGGAGAGAGAGAGAGGGAGGGAGAGAGAGGGAGGGAGGGAGAGAGAGGGAGGGAGGGAGGGAGAGAGAGGGTGGGAGAGAGGGTGGGAGAGAGGGTGGGAGAGAGAGGGTGGGAGAGAGAGGGTGGGAGAGAGAGGGTGGGAGAGAGAGGGTGGGAGAGAGAGAGAGGGAGAGAGAGGGTGGGAGAGAGAGGGTGGGAGAGAGAGTGGGAGAGAGAGGGTGGGAGAGAGAGTGGGAGAGAGAGGGTGGGAGAGAGAGGGTGGGAGAGAGGTGGAGGGAGGGGAAGGGAGGGAGAGAAAAATACGGAGAATGGGCAAAGCTGAGACACTATGACAGAGAAGGGAGGGAGAAGATGCGGGTTGAAAGACCTAAGGAAGACATGAAAGAGGGCATAAATAGAGAGAGTGATGCGCTAGAACTCACTTCAGCTCGGATTCAATACAAATTACTCCGAATAATGCTTACTTTACGTACGAGGTCCCCGGGTGGTTAACACTTTGAAAACCGGATTGGAAATTACGTGGGATGCTGGATGCAGAACTTCTTATCGTATGGACATAATACTTTGCCAAACCTTTTAAAACAGTACATTTAAATGTCGAAAGTTACACTTTATAAGTTTAACACCATTCATTGACGGAATGACAAATTTAATATGACGAAATAAAAACTAAAAACTTATAAGAATATTGTCGACATTTTGTGATAACAACGAAAAAGAACACTAAAGGTAGGTCATGAAGATTACCAAAAACACTGGCAATCCTACATCATCCGCTATTTTCGTTTTTCGTATTTTAGTTGGTCACCGAAAAAATATACTTAGTTTCAATTGTTATTTAGTTCAATCAACCTCTTGGATTATTGTAGCCATAACTCCTTCCACAACGAACACACACACAAGGGAGGAGGGAAACCCGGTGTCGGCATTAGCCTCCTCAAAGCTATACCCAGGGGGTGAGTCTACGATAGAAATTAGAATCTACATTCCTTTCCTCAGACAATAGTATAAAACTCGCTCCGATATTACAATTCTAAGATATTGTAACGTGCAAGAGAAAATTACCCTGCACGATGGATTTCAGATTTCCCATGTAAATCAAATAGGAAGGATGGTTCCTGGAATCGAACCCGGGACTTCAATTTTCGCAACAAAAACTATCCTCGGGAGCTCGATCCATGTAGCAAGAGATTTATACCAAGTTTCATGAAAATCGGTCTGTTGGTTCAAAAGTTAATAGGGGGGGACAGACAGACAGACACGACAAAACTATAAGCCTAGAAAGTAGGCTAAAAATCTGACCTCTGCCGGATTCGAATCTGGGACCGCTGTATGGAAGGCCAACGCTCTAACCACTCCACCACCGTCATCCCCGCAAAACGGGCAGAAAGATGGAGTGAGAGAGTGGATAGTGGAGGAAGGGCGGGGACAAAAGACGGAACAGAAGAGGAGAGGGACTCCAGCGATGCGGAAATATACGGAGGGGAAGGAGGATAATAACGGAAGGTGCTCCAAAGAGGCGGGGAGTGGCAAAGAGAGAGGGCGGAGCAGGGCGGACACGGGGAAGGAGCGGAAGTTGCTGGAGGCTGAGGAAGGGACAAGGGGTGGAGACAGGAGAGACAGGGACAAGGGGGGAGATAGGAGGGGGAGGGACAAGGGGGGGAGATAGGAGGGGGAGGGACAAGGGGGGAGATAGGAGGGGGAGGAACAAGGGGGGGATATAGGAGGGGGAGGGACGCAGCAGGGTGGATGCGGATGAAGCAGGCCGCTGTTACGCTCTTTGCCCATGAGAGACGAGTGAAACGAAGCCTTCCTTCGCGATCACTTGATCGCCGCAAATCGAGATCATCCGTTAGATTTTTCCTCATTTATAAAGCAACTTTTAAGGACGATTGCCAGACATCGAATTTTTCAATCGCGAGAATTTCCAAATCGGCACCGGAACTAGAAACCTCATGGTCGGATAGCGCAAACTTTATTTTTTTAGATCTGACGCAATAATTTAAAACGGAGATAAGGCAAACCTTTTAATCAATTACGGATTTTATGAGAAGATTGGGTTGCTAAATTTACAAAAGAATTTATCAATTATTCAACGGGTTAATTTTTCTCTCTTTATAGACTTCTTTTGCAAACTGAGTTGATGAAATAATGAGTTGGGAATCAAAAGATTCGATTGTATAATATTACTCAATATATTTCATAAGAATTTCTGAGACTTTCTCATCATAAAAATTGAGACTCTGAAAGATATTTCAATGAATTTTGCTTCTAATAAACATGTCAGCAGGCATCGCAATACGTTTTCGGTACTTAAAAGCCCCTTGCACGTGACGCTCAATTTTTAAGCTCTTCAAGTTATTGAATAGTGTATTTTACAATAAGCTGAAGCTAAATCGATAGATTTTAAAATGAACATTTTTGGACTGCTATTGATAGGTTTTATGAGCTCCTTTCATCCTCAAGAAGACATAAAACGATGAATAGGCGGAGCTAAGTCGTTACAATCGCTCGTAAAACATTTTAGGCGTCATAACCTGCGTGGAAATTAAATCTGATACCTCTCGAAAACTCGAACGACGAAAAAAACTATTCCACAATCACTCTTCGTGAGGCATTCGAAATGTTTTCGGCACTAAAAAGGCCGAATGTGTTGCTCAACTTGTAATTACATCGTCGACAATTTCCGAGCCCATCTCAGGGGGAAGTCTTTTGTCTGGCGAAGTAATTTCCCACGCCCTCTTGCGGCGCGTTCCAAACTGACAGCGGCTTTCTCCCCTCCGAATCACACACACAACACGCTTCCATCAAGCGACGAACAAAAGAACAACGGCGGAGGGAGGATGCACGCACGTGTGGCACGCCTCGTCCTTTCTCCGCACGGCCGACGCCGCCGCCGGCCGAACGGACGATCATCAGCGCCAGGCGGAGGAGAGAGATTGTCGAAAAGAGAAAAAATAATAATAATAGAGAAAGAGAAGAGGACAAACGGAATTAAGAGGGAGCACGAGTGGGCCACCCAAGAATAAAACACCATCGCGCGCACGGAAACACCTCGGCGACTTATTTTCAAGTTCCGAAGAGAAAGAAGACAATGGGGCGTGCGATATAATAGGGACGCCTGGGTCGGATCAGAATCCGGAGTGAGAGAGAGATTAAGAGATCGCCGCGGCGAATAGACCGGTGGCGATAGGACGCCGTGGGCGCGATTTTAATCTACATGACTAGTACGAGGACTTTCGAAAGCTTTATGCGGTGGCCTACGAGTAATTATTTACATGCAGTAATGGGGTTACTAGGAGAGTTTATGAGACAAAAAAATATTCTAGCGATGGCGAACTACTGGTTCTTTCCGAATATTATGTTTTGCTCTATAAAATTGTCTACGACTTAGAAATGTTCTATATAGCTCTTACTAAATGTGTCTACGGCCGGACCTCCACAAATTGATTTTTCGTTAATTTCAAGAAGGTATTTTTCATTTGCTATTCCCATTCAGAGAATCGTCATTATAACTGTAATTTTGAATAATCTGAGATTTGATTAACACGGGCTAGATTTGCTCGCTTAACTTATAAAAGGCAAAACTTTGGCAGTATCTCGCAGATTATATCAATAAAAACTCACTGAGAATAAACTCGACAATTAAAAAATATAATTTATCATTACAAATAACAAACACCAATTCTTCAGATAGCAGAAATAAATATGCCATCTCATCTGTGAATGTTTACGCTTCAAGTAATAAACTGCAACTGAGACAATAATTTATTCCATTTCAATTTTTACGTCCTGCTGCACCCTCTAGCGATCACTTCGACGCGCAGGCGTTGTCGACGTTTCATTCCTCCGAGAGAAAACGTGAAAGTCACCAACTACCACCCTATCTATCAGAGTACCGCGAATTGGAATAAACATCTTTTAAAAAGAAAGCAATAGCCTTAACGGAACCCGATCGTTTCAAATAACCATCGCTACACCCTAATTTCTAAAAAGCGTTCGTGATGGGGCGATGGTTTTTCGAAACGTCCCACAAGCAGGGCGATGAGTGTGTGCGCACATCCTTCCCTCCCCGCCCGTCCTCCTCGCAGAGGCCGTATGGTGATATATTACCCGCGGAGGAATGGCGCGAAATTACGCGGCGTAAAGGAGGAGGCAGCGGGAACAGAAGATATATTCGGAGAGATTATGATGAGTGAAGCAACGCTTATTCTTAGACATTGCCGGTAATTTATGGAGACGAGGAGAGGACGCCTCAATTGAAGATATTGGGAAGAAGAGGAGCGTAAAAACTCCAACGCAACGGCTCCTTATCGGGCGATCCCGCGTGCGCTCTTTATAAGGGATTTGACGTCACACGCCTCGTGACTCGACAGTCGTAGTCACTATTTGCCCGGGAGGAGAAAGAAGAAAGTAAGTTACGTATCCCGTAGAACGCGAATGGCGTATTTAGACCATTTATCCGGAGTGAAAAGCATGCGCGGAAAGATATGGAAGGGAAATATACGGCCCGAATAGGTTATGGCGCTCGATTACGAGGATAAGCAGTTGCAACCGTGGCGATTAATTGCCGGACACGCCTGAAAAGGTGACTGATGAAGGTGACATTGTTCACGAAAGTAAAAATCACCATCGCGCATTCGTTAGCCATTATAAAATTGCAAAGGTTTAGTGTATTCACTCGAGTATGGGTATCTGTGTACAATTTATATTTAAATATCATAAAAAATAGATAAAATGCTAAGTCGTAATTATTAGAGTATTACTGTACTCCGCTTAGCATTAATACCCCGAGTAGTCAACTACAAACTATCAAAATACATTATTAATATGGCTCTTTGTTATGTCAATTGGGAATTACGGAGCCTGTATTTTTTCGAGAATATATTTACTTCAAATTGGTTATAAATTCATTTTTATTTCAACTAAAATTTGTCTGTTTTATGCGAATTTTTCAATGAATATTACACGTTTGAGCGTAAAATCCTAGTTTTGGAAGTTATCATCTCGTAGCGCACAAATTTTAATTAGAACAAGATGATCCAAACAGAACTTATGATGCCTACTTTCCATTTAATCATTTATTTAATACATACCTATATAGGCTTTAATAGCTTTAAAGTCGTTGCGGATATATAGCTCTTTGTGTTCCCAAATTACATAATTTAGCGTTATAAAATACTACAAATACATTCGAACAGAATATTAAATTGATCACGTGTATTTGTGCGGCAAAAATAACGCGTGTACGTATTAGAATATACCGAATCTGAGACCAACAATAGTTGTTGCAATGGCAACACTATCGTCATGAGTGATAAAAACAGCAAAATCGTCAGTATTTACGCGAAATTCTAAGAAATACAATCGATAAGCAAAATTCTACGATAAAAATTAGAATCTTCATTCCTTTCCTCAGACAATAGTGTAAAAATCGCTCCGATATTACAATTCTAAGATACAGTAATGTGCAAGAGAAAATTACCCTGCACGATGGATTTCAGATTTCCCATGTAAATCAAATAGGAAGGATGGTTTCTGGAATCGAGGCCGGAACTTCAATTTTCGCAACAAAAACTATCCTCGGGAGCTCGGTCCATGTAGCAAGAGATTTATACCAAGTTTCATGAAAATCGGTCTGTTGGTTCAAAAGTTAATAGGGGGGAGAGACAGACAGACACAATGACAAAACTATAAGCCTATTTCCATTCTGGAAAGTAGGTTAAAAACGTTAAACGAACTACAAATTCGTTTAGTGCTGGCATTTTCAGGAAAAGATATGCCACATCAAGCGAGTTAATGAATTGCAACTCTTTACACACACCTTAACAAGAAGAGAGTATATCGTTTAAAAAGATTTACGATTTCACATAAAACAATGACATAATTTTCCTCCGATAATCCGCCCTATCATTAGACCACGGAGAACTGGCGGCAGGACACCACTCACCACGAACAAAAACAATAACTTTATTTTTCCCTCCCTCAAAAGTCTATTTTTTCTCGACTCCTACGCGACATTTCAGCGGAGAAACTTGCGCAAGACCTCTTTTTATTTCATTCCGAGAACTCGAGTCACCGCCACGCTCGGGCACTTCGAATATAGTGCGACGCGACGTAACGAGGAAAACAAAGGCTCTCGAGTGGTTGTTCCGTACCGCCTTCCTAGAGACGACCGGAGGGGGGAGGGGGAGAAAGCAACGAGGGCGCGGAAATAATTTGGCGGCAATGAAAACGGCGCAAGTGGTCATCATCGACTCTTCGGAAGAGTAAGGAGCTCTTTCGCAACGGTCCCCGCATCCGAAGAAACCGTTTTATATCGATGAGGCTTTTAATCGTGCCATCCCGCCCGGTCCTCTAACAGTCCCTCGGGACCGCCCTGTCGCAATTAGCGAGGCGGTTCCGCGCCGCGAAGAGAGGAAGAGGGGAAGCCGTTAAGGAAAATTAACAGCCGCCGAAAGATTACCGCATCCGCGGCGTGGGATGCGAAGCGAGGAGCACGCGGCATCGTCAGAGTGAAGGGAAGAGAACGGGGATGGAGTTGGGGAGGGATATGGGGGGAAAGGGAAGGAGGGAGAGAGGGAGGGAGGGAGAGAGGGAGGGAGGGAGAGAGAGGGGGAGGGAGGGAGAGAGGGATAGGGGGAGGGAGGGAGAGAGGGATAGGGGGAGGGAGAGGGGGAGGGAGAGGGGGAGGGAGAGGGGGAGGGAGAGGGGGAGGGAGAGGGGGAGGGAGAGGGGGAGGGAGAGGGGGAGGGAGAGAGGGAGTGAGAGAGGGAGGGATAGATAGATAGATAGATAATCGTCTTTATTCGGGCGAGAGAGGGAGGGAGAGAGGGAGGGAGAGAGGGAGGGAGAGAGGAAGGGAGGGAGAGAGGAAGGGAGAGAGGGAGGGAGGGAGAGAAGGAGGGAGAGAGGGGGGAGAGAGGGAGGGAGAGAGGGAGGGAGGGAGAGAAGAAGGGGGAGAGAGAGAGGGAGAGAAGGAGGGAGAGGAGGGAGAGAAGGAGGGAGAGAAGGAAGGAGAGAGGGAGGGAGAGAAGGAAGGAGAGAGAGAGGGAGAGAGAGAGAGGGAGAGAGAGAGGGAGAGAGAGAGGGAGAGAGAGAGGGAGAGAGAGAGGGAGAGAGAGAGGGAGAGAGAGAGAGGGAGAGAGAGAGGGAGAGAGAGAGGGAGAGAGAGAGGGAGAGAGAGAGGGAGAGAGAGAGGGAGAGAGAGAGGGAGAGAGAGAGGGAGAGAGAGAGAGGGAAAGAAAGAAAGAAAGAAAAATGTCTTTATTGGCGAGGTTGAGGCTAAGTAGCCCCCTCTTCCACCTAACCATTGAGAGAGAGGGAGAGAGAGGGAGGTAGTTGGGGAGGGATATGGGGGAAAGGGAGGGAGGGAGAGAGGGAGGGAGAGGCGGATGGAGAGAGGGACGGAGAAAGGGATGGAGAGAGGGACGGAGAGAGGGATGGAGAGAGGTAGGTAGTAGAGAAGACCGACTCGAAAAGGAGGCGTTTTACAGAGCGTGTCCGTCACCGGCCTCCGCATCCTCCCTCCCAACCACCTCTCTCATCTTCCTACGACAAAGGCGACTCCATGCCGACGTGAGAGAGATAGAGCGAAAGGGGTGTTTGATACTCCGCGGACGGCCACGTGTTGGCGGTATGTTGCAAGTGGGCGGAACGGGGTTTGGGGCGTTTGGATGGGAGAAGGTTGGGTCCGATGGGAGGAGGGAAAGGGGTGGAGGGATGGGAATGGGTGGAGGGATGGGAATGGGTGGAGGGAGTTAGTGAGAAGGATGGAGCATTCTGCCGATGACATCTTCAGAGAGGAGGGATAGAGGATTGAGAGAGAGAAAGAGGCGGAACTTGGCGAGCGTGAGAGAAGGGCAAAGAAAGAAATGGGGGTCGAAAAGAGTCATGGGCGAACGCGAAATTGGGGACTTTGGGAGGGGAAGGAGATGGAGGGGGAAGAGGGGAAGAATAGCGGGGGTGGCGAGTTATACGGGGTCGCGGAGAAGATGCGGAGAGGGTTTTTTTTAACGGTGGGCGTCGGCTCCGGTGACGTCACTGTGATTGCCAATACCTTTCGAGTGATCCAAACGGATGTTGCTCCGTGACCCGACGGTCACACGTGATCGCGGGGCCATAAAACGAAGCCGTTTGCGACACTCGAGGTCGAAATTTCGAAATTATTCCCCGTGTTAAAAAGAACCCTCGCTGTTTTGGGTCGGTGAAAATTGTAAAATAATCCTGGTTGTGGTGATTTTTAATGACCAAAGTTATTCATTTGTTAATATTTAATTGCGGATATTTCGATTTCCTAGTTGTTAAAAATGACTGAAATTTCCACCTCAGCGAGTAGGAATTTAAGATTTCGTTATCTTCATTTCGATTCGCCATAAAACATATAGTATATGCAAACACAACCTACTGAAGTAAAGCTATGCGGGACCATCTCGAGATTTTCATTGCTATTCCCAATCCTTTGAAGGCATTTCCAGACATCAAACGGAGAGCTGATACGTCCAGGGTAAAGAATAACGTCATCATTTGAAGAAAGAAAGACGATAACGCTCCTAATATTCCGTCCTCATTTAGGAAGACTTCCATTCATTGGAAAAGAAAAATAAAATTCACGAGAGGCACAAATTAAATTCTGACCTCCAGAATCTTCCACGAAATGATCAATCGAGCAAAATATAAAACCACTCAATGGCAGCCGAGATATTTTTTTAATTCCCTCTCAAAATCGTCCTTAAATAGCGATTCTGCACTAGAGGCAAAAGTCCAGTCACTCTCGATGTAAATGAATCTTCTCCATTGAAACATAAAAAAGAGAGTCGAACGGAAACTTGGAAGAATGTCATTGCCCAAATATAGTTGTTAAAAAAAGGCTCAGGACCCATTGGCATTACGTACGCATACTGCAGTCGCGAAACGCAACGACGTCTGTCGTAATCGAGAAAGCGTAGTGATGCAGGAACTGGCGCCATAATCGAATGTCGTTCGCGTGACTTCACATAAATCTCACCTTTAAAACAAAAGAATCTTCGCGATTTTGGTGAATGGCATACGCCAAAACCTATCGATGGAAACTGTAGAAGTGAACGTTATTATTTTTTTCCTGTCTTCGAAATGGATCGGTCCAAAATACTCTCGGGAGATTGCTATTTCAAAAAAATGCAATCAAAAAGCCAAAGGCACTCGTCAAAAGAAGACTGGGTCCTCCGAAATATTTTTTTAAACAGCGAAATTCGTGATCTTAGAAGGGAAAATTAGCGGAAGAAGAGGAAGAGGGAGAAAAAGAATAGGAATATTAACGAATATAAAGCAGGAATACAGTACTTATAGAGGTATAAAAGAGGCTTCTAGGGACAATGTATTTTGAAACTGGAATAAAAACCTTTGAAATTGAATTAATTGAAAGAGAGAGAGATGGAGGCAGCGATTCAGCTAAAACCTGTCTTCGGACAGCAGCATGATGATGATGAATCGAAACCACAACGCATGCCACAATTGCAAAGAATACGAAAGGGAAATTCATTGGAATTGACGCGAGAGAGAGAGCAACTTCCCGAATGGAAAATGAGAAACGGTTACGAACGAGGCGTAATAATTTACGCGTAAACCCTTGGTAGAATGGTGGTTCGAGTTTCTTCCAACAGATACTAAGGTTGCGGGTTCGAATCCCGCCTAGGACATAGACGTTTGTGCTTGTAATATTAGGGTTATATGTAAGAATGGACATTAATGTCTAAATATCGCCCTCGATAAAGACGGATTATTATTATTATAATCCGCCGCAGTAAGCGTCCTTTCGCGAGTCTTTTTTTTTGTTCCGAGAGCACCTGATTTCGCGGAGGGATTTCAGCTTTACGGGGCGTGAAATCGACCGTTATGTTCCGCCGCGAGCCCACGAGCTCCCTCGACCGTACTTCACGCAGATCGCCTCCCTCGCTCCTCCTCTCGACCACCCACACGCCAAACTCCGACGTACTCGAACCCGCACACCCGACCTTAATCACCCGAATTCTCCCAACCCTCCCCGAACTATCAATTAAAGGGGAATTCTCAACCGCCCTCCCCGTTCGCCCCTATTGGAGGCGCGGCCGCGCGCAGGAATCGCCCGTAATCACGGCCGAAGGCACGGATTCCAGAGCTTAAACAGACGGTGAGCGTGGTCACGAACCGCGTAAAGGGTTTCCATCAAGTAATTCCGGTTCCGCACCACCTGTCTCCTTGGTTCGCTCGCACCGCTTGCCCAATTGATTTACCGGAATGCGCTTCGGCACCGTAAACATTTCCACGTGCACGAAGGGCGAATATATTTATACTGCTCGCCGTTTAAAATACGCGAGTTTTTTCTTTCTTTTACAAACGACGGGCCGATATCAAAAGGTCGGAAACTATTCGCGTTAGCATAATGAAAAGCATAAAATGCGTCGCATTCCTTAAGAAAACCTTTCGTATCTTTTGCATTTTCTAAGATGCGATATATATTTTTTTAATTTTCGTGATTACCTAGTGGAAATTCTTAATGCCAGAGGTCTTTCTTAGACCTCTTCGTTTTCATGGACCATTTATCGAGACAGATTATAACCATGGACCGCCATCGATCATATTTCGGTAGTTGGGATTTAGTACCGCCTCCAAACTATTAACCACTTTGGTTCGCGGGAATAATCCCTTGATCACTACCGCTCCCGGATTTTCATCTCGTTATTTTATTAATAACGCCGATTACAGTTTGAAACCTCTGCTTATACTTCAGCCGAAAAATCATTGACTTGAAATTCCCTCACTCTATTATGAGCGGTCCCTACCGCTCCATTGATATGTTATCCTACTTCTCCCTCTCTCTCTTTCTCTCTCCGTGTGCCACCACCTGCTCAATTTCCGCCTTTCTATATCTCAAAGATATATCGTCTTCCTTTCACCTATAATTCCTTAACCACCCTTAACCCCTTCCTCGACCTTTTTCCATCCTAATCCTCACACCACTCTAAATAAACTAATTATTAGTCTTTCTTCTTACTCTCACCTGTTAGATCGTTATTATTTCATTCCTATTTATTAAAACTGTTCTTTTTTGTTATCTTTGTTATTTCATCTATTGTTATATGCCAAGTTTGGCCGTTTATGGAAAACTGATACATAAATGAATTTGCATTCTCTAAATACCTTGGGGTCCGTGTGAAGAAGGGTCGTCGAAAAAGTCAGCTCAAAATGCCTCGAAAAACGCGAAATTTTCGGGGAAGGCAGGGAAATGCATCTGTTAAAATCGTATCTTATCTTATTTAAATTCTCCATTCTTTTATTTCCACGCGATCGTACTAGTAACGCGATCATCGGGTTCGAAAGCATCATTTCGAGCGACAGCACTGACATCCCATCGAGCGGCCGTGACGTAAGGGCAGTGTGTGGGTGGGGGTGAACGGGATCGGTCCGCAAGTGCATGAGCGACGTCTTACGAGTATGTGTTACAGGTGCCTCCCTGACAAACACACACTCAGCACAAGATAAAAACGACTTTGAAAGAGACGCTGCTCAGTTCCTTCGCGACGACTCACCCCAGAGACGTTACTCCGTCACGAACGTACGAAAAAAACCTTACCCTCGAGTTCTTAACGTCGATGAGACGAAACGTAACACCTCCTCGGAGGACAATTAAAAAGATAATTACGAGGTTATGATGGATGAGAATGAGACGTCTGGAGAGCATCCGTTAAAAGAAAAAAGACGACTGGTTGATGGCTCATTTCCTTTTTATTATTTTTACGTGCGATCGATTATCTGCGTTCAAATTTTATTAGGAGAAGGATGGAGAGGAAGGAAGGATAAGGGAGAATAGAGAGCGAGAGAGGGCGATGACGGAATAGCGTCTTAAGTGTGGCCAAAATCGAGTGACGCAACATCCCTTCTGCGAGAAAGGCAGCCGGTGGGAAACGCGCTATCAATTAGTCAGTGTCCCGAGGCAGACAAAAGGGACGACTATACGTATTATACGGCGTAATAGACGATCCTCTCACTCCTATTCCAAATTTCTGAAGTTTACCACCCGGCATTAACTGGAGGGACAGATGAAATCTTCCCTATCCATCGCGTCACCACGTTTCACTTAAATGCAAACATCTATTGCCAATCACTAAATAGCTCGGGGCATAGCTACAAAATCCCGCATGTTACAAACAGTTCGTAATCATTCTCTCAGATAAATGTGAAATTTTCATTATCGGAAAAATAGTGCCTGTAGCTCTGGCAGATTTACGTGCAAGGTAGGTGAGGGTAGGGTAGGGTGTAGGCGTATTAGGAGATTTCATAGGGGCATCGAGTGTAATACAGTTTCTGGTCGCAAAGTGAGAGAGTCCACCTGCGAAAGCCGTAATAGAGCAGTCAATGCTTCGGGCGATAACGAGAAATTAAATATTATAGTTTTAAACTGCCGCAGCATTCGTAGGAAGTCTGCCGAACTCGAACACGTAATTCGCACGTTGCATGCGGATGTAGTTATAGGTACGGAAAGTTGACTCACTGAAGATATCGCTAGCCAAGAAATTTTTCCGAAAAGCTATAGAGTATACAGAAAAGACCGCGCCAATAGAATAGGTGGCGGAGTATTTTTGGCAATAAGTGAAAAGTACGATAGTTGTCAGATCCCTATTATATATGAAACGACCGAGAGCGTGTGGTGCCGCCTAGGTAAGGATAATTCGAAAAAGATATATTTATGCTCATTTTACAGACCACCTAATGCCAAAGTCGATTATATTTTAAGTTTAGAGAGGCAATTAGCCGAGCTTAGATCTATTATGAACGACGGTTACGTGATAATTGGAGGCGATTTTAACTTACCGTCAATCGATTGGGAAAACCTATGTTTCGTTACGGGAGGTAAAGAACGCGAATCGTGTGAAGCCTTAATTGACACGTTTCATGAATATTCCTTAATCCAGATGGTACAAAAAGCCACGCGTTCGGGCAATGTTCTCGACTTGCTTGCTTCTAACATCCCGCATAGGATAACTAAGGTATCCACAGAGGAGGGACTTAGCGACCATCGAGCTGTGTATGCGGAGTGCGAATTAAAGCTCAAAAGACATCCTAAGCCTCTTCGGAATGTATACGCTTTCGCCAAGGCCGACTTTAAAAGTTTCAGCTTACATCTCAAAAGTACCTTTGTCAGTTATCGTGAAAAGACAGAACGATTAGGTATGGAGCCATCATGGTTATTATTTAAGAATATACTAGGAAGAGGTATCAATAGATTTATCCCCAGTAAGTTAAAATCTGATAAGAAAGAACCTCGTTGGTTTAATAAGGAAGTCAGGATTGCCTTAAGACGACAGAGGCGTAGCCACGCAAAATTGAAAAACATACCTACCACCGCTTCCGATGAGTATCGCACAGCTATAGTCCATGAGTATAACAGTGCCCGCGTACTAGCGAGAAAAACCATGCGTAACGCATTTAACACCTTCCGGAATGAGGTATTAAATACAAAATTGAAGGAGGATCCAAAAGCGTTCTGGTCCTATGTAAGAGAAGTCAAGGGAGTGGGTCCTTCAATACCCTCCCTGCGATGTGATTCCGGAGACATCCTTCACGATGGGGAGGATAAAGCTAATCTACTAAACGTTTACTTCGCGAAGGCGTTCACGGCAGGTGGAAATATACTTAAAGATAATCTTATTCCCGATGGATGTACTCGGATGGATAATATTAAAATCTCTGAGGCAGGAATAGCGAAGCAACTGAGTGCGATAAAGCCCAACAAAAATCCTGGACCAGAAGGAATTCCCGCGCATGTATTAAAAGAACTAGCAGAAGATATAGCTCCCTTCCTTCGGATAGTTTTCGAGAAATCTCTTACCCTCTGTGAGGTTCCTGATGATTGGAAACTAGCACACGTCACACCCATTCATAAGGGAGGTGACAAAGAAAACCCCGAAAATTATAGGCCGATTTCTCTAACATCATTATCATGTAAGATTTTGGAGCACATTATTGTTAGCAACACAATGCGTTATCTTGAGAGTAGATCGCTCTTAGTCAGCTGTCAACATGGCTTCAGAAAAGGTAGATCCTGTGACACCCAACTCGGTCTGTTTGTGAATGATGTTTTATCATGCGGCGAAAATAATAAGCAGGTCGATGCAGTGTTCCTTGATTTTAGAAAAGCTTTTGACAAGGTTCCCCACCGTAAGTTGTTATTAAAATTGGGAAATCTTGGCGTTAATGTTAAAGTCATTAACTGGGTTCGCGCTTTCCTTTGGAATAGAAAACAAAAAGTAGTCATCGATGGTAAGTCCTCGAGTGTGGCAGATGTAGTCTCTGGAGTGCCGCAGGGTAGTGTGATCGGACCTATGCTTTTCTTGCTTTATATAAACGACATCAGCTCAGTTGTAAAAAGTAATATCAGGCTTTTTGCGGATGACACCGTAGTCTATAGAGAAATTAGTGGTCCTAGCGACCATCGTCAGCTTCAGGATGATCTGGATGCGTTATCTGTTTGGTGCAAGGAATGGCAGCTAGAAATCAATCAGAAAAAGAGTAACGTTCTAAACTTTTGGAAATCTAGAAGCCCATCGTCCGTGTTTACCTACTCGATAGATGGTGAGATCATTCCTGTTTCGGAATCCGTGAAATACCTCGGGGTAACCTTGAATCGTGACCTGTCTTGGGACACCCACATAAGACGAGTGATAGGTGCGGCAAATAAGAAGTTGGCTTTTGTGCGTAGGATAGTCAGGAAAAGCACGGAAAATGTGAGAGAATCCTGTTATTTATGGTTGGTTAGACCTCAAATGGAATACGCAGCAGCGGTTTGGGACCCATATCAGAGGGGACTCATAAAGGATTTAGAAAAAATACAGCGGCGAGCAGCTAGATTCGTGAAAAAGAATTACGATAAAAAACAGAGCGTTACGTTACTCATTGATGAGTTGAGTTGGCCATCGTTGAAAGATCGTAGATTACAGGCGAGACTTAAACTTCTAGATAAATATAGGTCGGAGATATTCGTAAATGAAATGAAGGATATTATTCGACAACCAACGTATATCGGACGGAGGGATAATGACGACAAGATTCGCGAAATAGATAGTAGGACGGAGAGGTATAAGGAGTCCTTTTTCCCTAGGACAATACGTGACCACAATAGATAACAGTGAATAATAATTAGTTAGGAACTTGGTGCGCGGCACCCCCTGCCATCCACCGTCAAGGTGACTTGCAGGGTAATATGTAGATGTAGATGTAGATGTACCGTAGTACTATATGTTTACAAAAAACACGCACCAAATGTTTTAATTAAATGGATCCACAAAATTTGAAATATTTAAGTCGATTAGATAAAAACAATAAGAAAATATTTTTAAAGGACTGCATTTTATCGAATTAAAATATTGTTAACATTCTTGGAACTAGGTTTTCGACCCTTGCATGCATGGCTATACAAATTTCGTTTTAAACAACTAGAACCACATGGAGGTATTAATTAAAACTTGCACAAAGTTGGAAAAAATAGAAAGTCGAATTCCATAATGAGGTACTTTGGTTCTTCATTTCTTAATATTGAAAACAAGTCAAACTTAATAAATGCATCCTATCAATAATATTTTTACGTAATTAAAAAATGTAATGTTCTCTTAGCAACGCGACAGTGAAATGGGTAATTTAATTACTATAAAACGATTCTACACGAGACAATCGATTAATTAGTATCATGAAAACTTAAAAGATTAAATTTTTATTACAGCTACAGCTTAACAAGTGACACTTAAAAGTAAACATTCGAGTTTCGAAATTGCCATTTATAAATTATGAATTAAATACTATTAAGGATTTTGCCAAAATCAATGGTCGCCAAGGAGTGTCTCAAATCACAATTATGGCACTTTGAATTTACTTTGGCTCGTAATGCCCCTTAATTTTAATACACAAACTATCTCGTATATACTTTCTCGGGTGCTATAAAGTTAATTACAAAGGTTTTTTAATTATAAATGAAGCTGAATGAAAGTGGATTTCCCGTGGCCGTAATTAATACAAGAGGCGTTCAAGTAGTGAAAGTAAGTTTAAAATACGAGAGATTGCAACTAACGAAGGAGCTGATGCGTGAAAACTCAAAAAAAAAAAAACATAAAAGAATGCCCGTTTCCAAAGTCATTGAACTCTTAACGAAAGAAAATCGGGCGAATAATAAAGCTCTGCTCGCTCCCCTTAGATGTGATTTTCTTCCAAAGAGCTGGATCAAATCCTTTTTTCCTCTTCGGGTAACATCCACTAATAATACTCAAATTTTCCTCGTATTTCAACCCCAACTTTCTAAAACTAGAACATTCCTCGAGCCGCAAAACAAAACACAAACGAAAATATATTTTTTTCTTTCGAGTGGACTGCGATTGGAATACGAAGTTGTCCACAAGACTGCTGAAAGCAGAGAGAGGATGGGGTGGCGGTGGGGGTGAACTGAGAAGCGGTTCTGAAAGCCTTATTCGAGGCGACTTGTGTCCGGTGTTGGACCAACTCGGTCACTTCCCTTTCCTATTGCGACTGTTCGTGCTAGTCAAAGGTGGGTGGAGGGGGAAACGAAAAGGGGGGGGCGCGGTATAATGGAAAGGGGTTCGGTGGGGCGGACGGCCAACTCCGATCCCTTCCGTCCCTAACCCTTCAAAAAAAATAACCTTCCCGTCACTTATCTCGACCAGTCGGGGGAGGGGGTAGTGGCGGGTGTCTGCTCCATGAAGCTCTGGAACCAACGCGGCTGCTGCTGGCCACCGCTAGATGAACCGGTCTCCAGAGAGAAAGACCAGCAATGCGGACCGCGCGATAGTCTGCGGAAAAACAGACCTTCCACCCGGCATGAGAGAGGAGGCCCCATTCCCCTTTTTTCTGCTCTCGGAAAACCAGTACACCTATCCCTCGATTTACACGGCACTTGGCGTACACGGCTTAGGTTTTACACGGCCAAGAGAACGCGACCATCCCTCGATTTACACGGACTTACTGCACACGGTTTCGGTTTTACACTGGATCTCTGGATTTATGACACTGAAGATGACAGGAGAAATTCATTGAAGTTTTCGTTAAATTATTTTTCTCAGTTTTATAATTAAATGTATTTCCTTACTGAAAAACAATTTTTTAATCCCTTAATTTTGAATTTCCCAGATTGTATGAAGTTTTTGTTTAGTTTAATATAAGGGTTATTTTCTCTAATGTTTAGTTCCGAGTTCGAATTTCTTTTATGAATTTATTTTTTTAAATGTGAAGGTTCATTTATATAATACTTATATTATTATTACATCCGAATTCAAATTCATGATAAATACATACTTATAAATCAAATTCCAAAATATACTTTATTTTAAAATAAATAGAAACCTAACCCACAATTTTATATGAAATGTTAGTTTCGATTTACACGGCGATTTTCGAGACCGCATTCCCCGCGTAAATCGAGGGATGGGTGTACTCGGATGCACATGGAGTGGAGGGAGGAGTTGGGGGAGGGGGAGCGAGGGAGAGGGTTGCGCCCATCTCACAAGACGCTCGAGATGAATAAGAACCGCAATTGAGAGAAATTTTCTAGCCGCTCGATCGCTACGGTCAAACACGTCACGGCTTGGGAGAGGAAAAAAATCGCTCTATCGCTCTCTCTATCTCTTCTCTTTCTCCATTGGAACCGCTTTGCAGGGAAGAAACCAGAGTGCGGAAGTCACCTCCGCGGGACGGCGACGGGGAATTTCCTCCTCTCCGTACGACGGACGTGGCTAATTGTATGTCCGACGCCTCTGAAATGGAGGCCACAGACTGTTTTTTTACGCGCGCATTAAGCACGGAATGTAGAAACGTCGAGGGAAGCTGCCGCAGGTATTTCAGACGCTTACGGTATGGTCGAGAGCGGAAGAGAGCAGGATTCATAGTTTGCTTGCTTCAAAACATCGCAATAAGCGACAAGGTAGTTCCGTCGCATTCATGGTAACAATAAGAATGACTTCATTCACAACGAAAACAATAACGAAATTGTGAACTTGATGATGTATTAACGAAGCTAATTAACGATGAAACATTTTCCTGGGGTATTTAGGAGAAAATGGCCCGTCGAAAAATAAAGTCCGTCATTTTGAGCTTATCTGCTACTGGCAAATCTAACAAAATAAAATGCTTCCCAACTTCTAAATGTCGACAAACAAAAAACTGCGTTTATATATCGGTAAAAAATTGAATGAAAAACCTTAAACTTGAACTAAAACTGCACCAATTACAATTAATGGTAAAATTTAACCGATTTCGGGACAACCCCTTCCAGCAAAAAAAAGAGCTTCGTTAAAAACTTATCAAACTCGAAAAACCAGTCCTCGATTCGGGCGCACGCGAAACCGCAGCCGAATCGATCCTCTTTCGCGGTGTTTGCGTCGAACGAAACTCGATATTTCGAACGAATTACAAAAGAGGAAACTCACGAGGAAGACGGGATGTGACTGCGCTTCCTGGATACATTTCGCTCTTACTGACACGAGACGTGAAACTCGGAAAGGGGAGAAACCTCCGCCTCACAGAGAGAGAGAGAGAGAGGTTTGACGGCGCCACGAGAAGTTTTGGTTTAGAGGGAAAGGGAGTGAGTGCCATAGTCAGAGTGGATGGGAGATAAGAGGACGGAGGGAGAAAAGAGAGCGAGGAGGTAACATTATTGAGGGATGAGTGCGAAGGAGGGCTGGTCGAAGAGAGGGTGCAGTTGAGTGGATTGGGTGTAAACGAGAGAGAGGAGGGGAGTGGGAGGAGAGGGAGTGGGAGGAGAGGGAGTGGGAGGAGAGGGAATGGGAGGAGGGGAAGGGAGGATGGGGAGGGGAAGGAAGTGAGGTGAAGGAAGGATGGGGAAAGGTGTTGACTGCAGATAAACTGAAGTCGTTCTGTCAGCTGGACCTTCCTTTGAGAGCGGCGCCTTAACATTCCCCAGAGGCCTGGGACACGATGCTGGTGAGCGCGCGTGTTTGCGGGGAGGGCGGAAAGAAATCTTTGAGGTTCCCGAAAGAGATTTCCGAGTCCTGCAAAGTTTCGCTTCGAGTTGTCAAAGTGAAAGAATCTTTGTGTAGACTCCTCGAGGGACGAATAAACGATTCGCCGACATCGCGTTAAATGTGCAAAGGTCGGATAGAAAGTTACTTCCACGGCGACGAACATACTAACGTGACACTGAGTTGTGTTCATGATGTTGAAAAAAACACTCAATCGCATAGAGTGAGCAAGTCTAAAATAAAATGAACCGAAGAAGAACATAGACCGCATCTTTAACTACTGAAGTGCAGTCTGTGAGATACCACCTAAGTTATAATGTCAAATTCCTGCTACTTTACTTTCCGATAGTCAACATTTTACAATGAAATAAAGAGAATATTAATTTTTTCTTTTAATTACCTCTTAAACCTCATGATAAATAAAAGAGTACGAACATATAGGAAGCGTCACATCATTACTGAAGGACTTAAAATGGAGATCTCTGGAAGACCGTAGAAAGTGCTCAAGGTTAAGGCTCCTAGAGAAATACAGGTCAGAATTCTAGCAGAGGATGTATTGGGAATAATTAAGGCTCCAACGTATATAGGTAGAAACGATCATGACGATAAGATACGTGAGATCGATTGTAGGACGGAGTGTTATAGAGGCTAATTCATTCCGAGAACAATACGAGACCATAACAGGAAAGACAAATCTGCGAGTAATAACTGTTAGGTGCATTGCACCACATGCCACCCACTAGAATGGTGAATCGCAGGATAATATGTATATGTAGATAAATCAATAAACACTGAAACTTCAACTTTAGCTATAGCTAGTGAATAAATAATAACAGAAAACAATGGCGGCCTGGAAAACCGCACCTTAGTTACATTGCGATCATAACATCATCTCGCTAGTTAAAGGTTAAAAAGTGAAGTTAATATAAAAGTTATTAAAAAGAAACAAACCCAAGATCGTTAACTCGTCATTTTGATGGATACGGAGAGACTTTTCCTGCGACTTAGATAAGAAATGGAATGGGAAGTCTCGCCTCGACATGAAATGCGCCCGACGACTTCGATAATATCAATTTAATTAACCCGTCAAACGAGTAAAATCAAACGACACCGATGCAAAGCAATGCGTGTCGAGAGATATGAAACGCTCGGATGAGAAACGAAGAAACGAGCTCGGACACGACTCCCGTGTCGACCGAATCAACCATCCGCTTTCGTTTTATTCGACGAGTCGTAAATAACTAAGTAACTCGGGTACCGCGGCTAGGACGCGCTTCGTGCTATCTTTTGGCTCGTCGGGAGGAAATAAAAAAAATTTCCGTCAGAGACACAAGCGGAATGAGTAATACTTTTGAAGCGGCATGCGTAGAAAATTAAGGTTACTGGAGAAGGTCGATCCTTTGAGGAGTAGAGAGAGAGAGAGAGAAAGAAGAGAGATGTAGGGTACGAAAGGGCAAAACTCGCTTCACCTTGAAACCCTTCGATATACAAAGAGAGGGAGAAAAGCCGTCACTCCGCTTCCTGGAGTCTCGAGGCGTACGTGCGATGCGTATTCCGTCCCCTCCCCCACACCCAACCCCTCCCCTATTAAAAAAAAGAAAACACGAGGGTGCATGCGAGCATCCAATGCATAGCCCGAGAGGAAGTTCCAATCCTGAGGAATTGAAAGAAAAGAAGTGAGAGAGGCGTGCTCGAACCAGAGCCGGTCCGAGGTACGGACGAGCTGGGCGGCTGCCCGGGATTCCAAACAGGCTGGGTTCTTGATGGTATCCCTTTTTATCACCCTCAATGGTTTTTACAGAGCGACGAATAAATTCGTATATATTTTGAAAATATCCCAACAAACATTTACGGAGGGGAATGCTTTCTCGCCCGGGGCGCAAAAATTCCTCGGGCCGCCGCTGGCTAAAACCGTACGACGGAGATATCAACGACATGTAGGAAAAGAGCTGCTGAAGCAGACCTTAAATGACGGTTCTTTCGAGAAAATTAGACACGCACAAACCGATAAAACGTGCACAAAGAGACAGAATGGTGAATCGATTGGCGATTGGCTTTCGTTTAGGAGTTAGCAAGCCGAACGCACAAGCGGATTTAAAAAAACGCTAAAGATAATTATTTGACGGCGTTACAGTAATCGATCACTACGGCTCGAATATTTTGCCCCACATCTTTCCAAAATCGAATTCGAACCCCTTTTCCGAACAAAAGGAACCGAACGGCAACAATGCGAAGCTCGAAAAAATCTTAAAAACATTCGAGCGATAGAAAAACAAAATCAAAGATCAAGGTAAACTCAAGGAGGATAAAAATCGTCTTGCTGAAAACAAAAAATCATAATTCGTATCAAATAAATATTTTTTATCTTTTTTTAATCTCTACTTTTGCATATTTGCATTCTCTACACCTCCATCGCTCTACTACGACAATTTTCGATGTATATCGAGTACAACAAATTCAAACGGCCTAATCGACGCAGTTTTTAAGGATTTTACCGCAGAGTAAATGTCGGCGACGATAAAGTGTGGGATCGAATTACGAGACAAAAATACAACCGAAGGAGCAAAGCCAACGCAAATGGGCTATAAGAGCGATTCTCCACCGTTTCCAGGTGTGTTCGTGTGCGCAAAGAGAGCAAAGGCGTGGCGACGATGTGGGTGGAGGAGATGGAGAGGAAGCACGGGGCGCGAGGGGAGGAGGGAGAGAGAGAGGGAGAGAGAAGGAAGCAGGCGTCGTAAAGACAGAGAGACGAGGTGGAGAGGAAAGGGAGAGAAAGGGGGGGGAGAAGGATGCTAGAAACCCAAGCATTAGTGCTCACACAAACACAAGAGCTAAAATATAAAAGCCAGCTCACGGAGGAATAAAAGCGTGAAGAACTATGCGCTTGTAAATGGCTGAACCAAGACAAAACGTAAACTAAAGGGATGAGGTTAAGGGAGGTGGAAGGAGAATGTGAGAGGGGGAGGTGGGAAGAAAGAGGGAAATAGAGTGAGGGACATAAAAGAAGAGGGCGAAGGAGAAGGGTGTTAGGAAGTGGGGTTCGTGAAAAGGGGGAGGGTTTGGGGAGGGAAGGAGAAAGGGGAGGATAATGGATCTCGAATGCACTCATTGTTAGGTTGGATGGCGGTATGTGAAATAAAATTCCAGCTGGAAGAATGAATGTTCAATCACAGAAGTGAGTTAAAGATTAAAGCTTTGATGCCATTTCAAGACATTAGTCATCTATTAATTAAACAGAGAATTATTGAAGTTCTTTTGTAATCTATTTTCGGTGAATTACCACTGAATACGGTTGTTTTGCAGCCGAAATGCACACCTGGTTTTTTATAACCTTGTTGTGTCTATTGGAGATATCTGAGACAAGTATTTTTAAAGTGTTTGTTCTTGAATCTATTAAGATATGCTATCCTTGTTGATTAAATAATTTTGTTTTACCAACAACTAAAATAATCCAGCAAAGGTGTTGATGAAATATAAACAAAAAATTACAAATCCCATAAAACATGCAGTTACAATGAAAAACAACAAATCTGACTTATGCTAACAAATTTAATGCTTCAAAACCTACCCAATAAATAAATAAGTTTTTAAAATAAAAAGTTCTTTGTTTGTTCTGATAAATTGAATAACCCATAATTCTAGCATTGGATGATCCAAAACTACTCACAAGACATCATTCATCCTCATTCTCATATGTATTTATTTATTCTAATGTATTTTCTCAAGTGACATAAAATGCAGTGCAGAGAATTCTGTTTTCTGGTACTCACGCCCATTGACTGCTCAAGAGAGTACAGCTCGGCCTGTGCTGCCTCCTTCTCCCTCGCCGTTCTCTCCCTCTGCTGCCGCTCCTGTTGCAATTCCCTCTGGAGTTGTTGGAGCTCAGAGTCAAATCTGAAATTATAAGAATTTATTTTTAAAACAAGCATTATATAAATATTTCTTAATGTCAATTTAAATTACTCAGTGTATCAGCAAATGCATTTTAATATACAAATAAGGAAATGGAAAAAAATATTTGACTATGTTCTTTCAGATTCCATGGAAATCCATAAGTGAAATTTTTCTCAGGGGTTTTACAAACATAACCAGATAACTTTTTAACTAATATTGCTTCAATAAAAAATCATTACTTCAGTAACCCTAATAAGTCTTTAAATCTATTTTGGCCAAATTTATACAAACATAAAAAGACTTCTTTAACAATTAAACTTCTGGCCTCTTGATTATATAAATCAAGAGAAAAACACCAATTAAAAATTTATCGTACATTTCAGTAAGGATCCATAGATATTCAAAATCCATGGATCCTAACAGAAACTGTTTTCTATCTTTTATAGTTTGTTATAAGTATGGATTTCCACAAGTTATGGATCACTTAGCTAATTATAATTACCTAATACACTTCATATAAGATAACCATCACATTAATTTATATTAGGAGATTGACTAATTAAAGAGAGAAGGAAATAAAGAAATAAAATAAGATAGACTACAGGAATAAACGATTATTATATTCATTATTATAACTCACTTAAGATAAATAATATACTATTTAAATGTATACTATTAGATTAGTAAAGAGGTGGATAGAATACCCAATGTTAAGGTTTAAGTTTACACTTACCATTGTTACTGTTAACCAAATCATTTAAATAGTGAAATAGTTATTTGTGAAATTACAATATAATAAGTAAAAAATAATTTACTACCAAAGACGGAGTATATTATTAAAGCAAATTGCTCCTTGAAATTAATAATAACCACATTAATGCAGTTTTTTTCAAATTAGTTAATATGGCATGCAAGGGCAGCTAAATGTTTTTATTAACTCCAACAGAAAGATAACATAGCATTTTGTTGGTCTCAGAAATTATGAGAATGATCAAAAACTTATGTGACTAATAATTCATTCAAATAAAATTTAGAAATTTCAAGATGTTTGGAAGAGGAGATTAAAGTTTGTCATTTATTTATACAATCTAAATGTAGTAACTCAGCAAATAAAAAATCATCCTGTTATTACAAATCCAATGATCTGAAATAATCAAGGTATATAAATTTTATTTTTACTATTTAAAAATTTAGCATGTTATAAGAAACTAAATTTACCAAATTATTGGTTGTGGAGTTAAATTCATATTTAAATATGACAACCTTAAGGATAAATTATAACAGGGCATACTAATATGAATGAATAGTTTTTGGCATAGCCTCATTATTTGTGATATGATTGATTTCACTAAGAAATGGTTAAAAAAAGAGTATTAAAAAAACCACACATTCCAAAAGACAAGCATTAACACATTCCCACATATAGTTAGGATACACTTAATTAAAAAGCCATAGTCACCAAAATAAAATATAAAAAATGTGGGAAATAAAAGTGATTATAAATGTTGCTATTATTTAAGGCATAAAACAATGAAATTAATTAATTCATTCATTCATTCAATTTAAGATGATATACATAATTTAGTTCTTTAAGGAGATCACATTCCTACTCGCTGAGTTAATATAAATTTAGCCTTGATTACATGTATATGTATCTATGGCCGGATCTACCATGAAGCGGGTGAAGTGGCCGCTTCAGGCCCCACTTTTAAGGAGGTCCCATTTTTTCAGTAACTACCTACGTTTTTTTGTCAACTTTTCACCCTGCAAGGTCCGCCGTTAGATCGGTGACCAAAGACAAAATAGAAAATAGTAACGACTTGTTCCTATTTTCTATTTTGTCTAACAAATGGCATTACTTGTTACTAACAAGTAACACCATCTGTTTAATTTTGTGGGCCTCAGCTCAGGCTTCGTTCTCCTTCACGGTATTAAGTTTTCTCCTTCGTTCTTTACAGGTTTACAGCTCTGTTTTCATGTAAACGTGATATGTGTTGACACCGTTATTAGTTTAGGTTAGTTTTTTAATATTTGTTGTGAACTACATACTTAAATTCGGTTTTAAAATTATTGTAAACTATTATTACAGTTTACAGTTAAACTAGTACGTTCGGTGAAGCAGAGTCGGGCTACCATAGCATCACATTTTTTACAGCAGACAGCAATGATTCTTCGATTCAACATGTAAATAGTGTCCTCTAACAGTTCATGCACATGGGAGCTTTGTTATCAGGTACCCAAACACATATTCGTATATTATTTAATTTACTAATTACAACAATTACGTTTATTTATTTATAGATACAAACAAAGTTTAAATAAAAATAACTAGACCATGTACATGAATCGAAAATATCAATCAGGTGCAGAGAAGAGAAAGAAGAAAAAAGAAGTTGAATGAACAATTAATGAATGTTCAAAAATAACAACTTTTTTGGAAACAGAGAAGACCAGGGTATGAATAAACTTAACAAAGACAAACACAATGAGATATAGAATCCACAATTGAAGAAGATGAAGACAAGAATAAACCTAACGAATATAGAGGAATACAATGACCTATACAATCGAAGAACAAGAACCCACTACCCTGGAGCTTGATGATAATATCAATATTATTTCAAAATGGCCAGATAATATTACTGATTCATTTATTTATTTATTATTATTTATTTAACCAAATAATATTTAGTATACTAACTTAATGTAGTGTTTAGTGTATTGACGTTGTGTTGTGATTTAAACAAAATTTAAAACTGTAATCAATTGGTATTGATGATATTTACCAATGAATGGGTATGAGTATTTATTTATGTGTATTTATGAATATGAGCATTATTTCAATTTCAATGTAATTATTTAACAAAAGTATATTTGTGAAGAACTAGTATTTTACTACATATAATAAAAATATGTCTGTAATTGTAATCCTATATTTATAAATATACATAAGATGTGTTTTTTTGTTGTCAAAGTTTTCAAGGGCCCATTTTAACCCTTCTGCTTCAGGCCCTGAAATATGTAGATCTGGCCCTGTCTGTATCCATCTATAAACATTCACAATCAACTCACAATAAATGCAGTAAAGTAACAGTTTAACATCCAATGTACCAAAATATTTCAGTCCACATCTTAAAAAATAAGAATGTATTAAATGTATTTAATTCAGTAGAATACCAACAGGTTTAATTTATTTATAAAATACAGTTGAAATGATAAAAGGTAGATGTTAGGCAGGAAATCTAAAATGTAGATAAATTCATGCAGGACATTAACATTTTAATAATCTTATTGCATAAAACAAGTGAAAGAAAGATGGAGTGATAGCATTTGCGGTGAGTTCACTTATTATCAACTTGAAATAAACATACTTTATAGAGACTCCAGTTTCAAGGCTGGCTCATCACTATATTCTGGTATGAATCTTTTTTGCTATCTAACATCTTTCACCATAGGTTGAGGGACACACATACAACTTGTAATAATAAACCTTTTATTTTAGCTGAACTTTTGTATGCAATAATTACATTGCAAATACCATAATTAAATTTACAACTTAAAGTATTTTTAATATTTCAAGAAATTTGTTAGACAGAAAGATAAAAATAAATATAACATTCCTGGTACTGTGCTCAAATTTATACTATTTTCTAATTTCAATGATGCATTTATATAGTTTTCAAGTGATTACACTACTATAATACTACTGCAAACATGGACTTCATGAGCTCAATATGATAAAAAAATCTAAGAATGAACATCATGTGTAATACTCCCCCTAATATTTGATCAATGTTATTGAAATCAGATAGTGTAAAATTTTTATAGGCTAATTCATAATCATTAATTACAGGGGTATAGCAAAAAGCAGAATTTTCATAAAAATGATTTGAAGTTGGGAACAATTGAGAAAATATCTGTGTGAACACTCTAATCCTAACATTTAGAAATGCAGTATATAATGACATGTGTACATGTGGGATGTTATGGCAAGATAGAAAATTTATCCCTATCAATAAATCTACTAAATCTACTATGGTACAAAAATTAAGAGTGAAATTTTAAGTGAGCCCCTCTGAATGCATTAATTACTTTAACTACAAGATATTTTAGTTTTTAATATGTGTAACTATGAAAATTTTGAAAATAACCATCGAAATCACTTCAAAATTTCAATTTCCTAAACTAAAACTTTGAAATTACCAACTTCCTCTTCGAAAATAACATGAAACAGATTCTAAGGATGAAGTGTAAACATTTCAAACTTACTTCCGCTGCTTCTTCTCAAGGAGGAGGTTACGAGAGTTCTGCTCTTCCAGGAGCAGGCGTAAGTCGTTCACTTCGCCTGTCAACTTCTGCGTCTTGCGCTTCCACTGACCAACAACTTGACGCTGTTCTTCAACTTCCTCATAGGCATCAGTCAGCTATATGGAAAAGTATATAATCAAGAATTAATAAAAAACTTTATGTATATTTTCTTCACTCAAATTTGAAAACAACTACGTAATTATACATCAAACTTCTTTTATTCTTTTTATGGTAAATACAGAAACATTAACTAAGTTTTTTAAATGAGTGCCATCTATTTTGACCATTTTGCCTGCATTCGTTCAAAAATGACATCCTGAATATTTAAACATGCGAAAATATAATCCCATAATGCAGAAAATTAAAATACGTGATATAAATTTCACAAAGTTTTAGATTCCATATATAATTTCAAAAAAGGTGTTGGTGTAAGATGTTTACATCAACACAAGTGTTGAGAATGCAATATTTTACCTATAGCAACCCTTAATTAAAAATTATTTGTCAACTTATTTTACGAACTAAAATAATTTTTAAAAATACATCATAAGAAACCATTAAACAAATCTTTAAATGATATTATTAAACAAACTTCTATCAAAAAGAATTTAAAGATATTTTTTTGGAAAATATTTATTTTTTAAATTGAGATATTCAGAAAACACAAACTTATGGCAAAGGCAAAAAATGACAAAAAACAATAAAACATAAGAAAAATATTGGAAAAAACTACTTGATCAAAGTGTATACAATCAGACCCCAATTTAGTGCCCCTCCATATAGTGCCACCCCCCACATACCATCCATGAATCGTTGTGAACAGAACAATCCATCTTATTATTACACAGAGCAAGCATATACCTTGATTTACTGTCACTGCTTTAACACCTATATTAAGGATGGACAAATGGTTGCACTAAATCAGCATTTGACTGTACACAAACATTCATTCTTTTCTAATAAATAATATTATCGAAAAATTTAAAAGATTATAGTTAAATATAGCACTTTGAATGAATGAGTTAATCACATAATTTTTCATGATATTTCTCCAGGCTCACATAATCAATATTTACACTGCTTTGGACTTGGAATATGGTATGACACGAATAAAAGTATCAATAAATAATGAAATAATGAAAGGCTAAATAATGTCTAAGAATAGAGTGACCCTGCATCCTATTTTTCCAAGAGGCTGATTCGCCATCCAATACACACGGACAGTCTCTCTTTTTTAGTTATTTCCCAATCATCTTGTTGTTTTGGTCATATAATTTTTTCTGTCCTATTTTTAATACTATCACAGTTAAAAATCATAATTTCTTACATATGTTAGCGGAACATGGTGCTAGAAATGTGCAATTTCTAGAAACATGTAGTTTGTTAATTACACAACACATTCAATTAATAGCCTCTATTTTTGTTACAGCAATTACTAAGATTGTAGAAATTATTAGTTTGTAATTCAACATTGTAATGAAAAACTCATTTAATACTTGATTATGTCAAAGCCTTTAACGGAATGTTTATCTAAATGAAAACTACAGCAGTACTACAAGGTTCTTCACAAGTAACATACTGATGTATTCAGTATTGCACTGATTCTGACAATTGTGCACCAATTCAATTTTTCTTTTAATTCTTAAATATTATGAGTTCTCATTTCATTATTTAGCTTATTGTAGCCACTGGGCACACTTATTGGGATTCTGACACCTTGATATCTGTCATGAGTTTAGAATGTGTCTGTACTTATATAAGTAGATTAAAAGTTGACTGAAATTTAATCATAAAATTCTAAAAGAAGTATCATGAATATTTTCCTGAACTGTAAATATAGTGTTTTAACATAAAGCTAAGGAACTTTTTTTTTCTATTCATCGAGGCATTATTCCAAAATCTGTTGGTTTTTTTATTAATTCAAGTCCAAGAAACATAGGTGGCAATACATTTCTTTCTTTTAAGTGGCACTACTGTTTTGTTTCCAAGTTACATTTCAACCTGGAAAAAAGTGATGATTTTAAAGTTTCACATGGACTTTAACCATGCATTAAAGTGATCAATAAACGTCCATTTTACATATAAGTAACTAGTACCTATTATTGCCTTTTACCATTTTCATTATCTAGGTTATGGGAAATGATGTTTTTATGTCTGGTCACCCTATTTAAATACCATTACTAAAATTGAATTCTCCTAAAAAATTCTTTTGTATACAGAAAATGCATCTGCCTTTAATAGATGTGCAAGTAATGTGATTATCATTCATACTAATCATGAGTTTAAAACCTTGGACTGATTTAAGTCGTATTCAGTGTCATATTTTTTAATTAACTTGGAAAATAAGTACACAGGCAATCCCTGACTTATGCATTTAATTCATTCTAGGAAACCTAACGTCAGTCGAAAATTATGTAAGTCAGAAATTTCTCTTTCACGTATGTTCATGTACGTTTAACAAGTTATAAAAATGCACACTTGCATAACATAATTTAGGTGCATTCGGATATTTATCATAATTCATTTTTATAATTATTATGCACTTATAATTTCGTGAAAATTACATATTCCAACTTTCGATAAATATTAGATATAAGTTCAGATACACCATAGTAGATTGGGATACATATTTCTCATATAAAAGCATTGCAATCATTACCATGCAAATAAAAAACTGCATTGTTAGAAGTTTTCTTGTGATAGAATGCTCTGGCATATATTTGATATTTAACTATAGCATTTTTTTTAAACTTATAAATTATCATTATTTTATAACAACACAGTAATACCCCACTATATGTTGGAGATGGATTCCTGAAAACTGTGACTTATAACAAGACGACGTAAAGCGGAACATATTTTCCCGTAAGATCAATGAGAAATGTAAGGGCTAAGTTCCAGGCGGATATTTCATAGTTATGAAATTATAATATTAGTATTTTTATAAAAAATGCTGGAAAGGTGCATTTGCTCAAAATTAACATAAATAATCATAATAATAACGATGAAATTTCTGTAGCTAATATTAGTAAGTGAAATTGAAACTACTGCATAACAATGCTCACACATATTTGGTCATTTGGTAGGGAGAGGGCTCAAAAGGTCGCAAAATGAAATTAAACACATAATTAAATTAATTTATATAAATAATAATAAACATGAAATTAAAAGACGAATACAGGGGTTTTATTGTTATAGTAATAATTTATGTACCGCAAATGTAATTTCTGAAATTTTGCTTTTAGTATTTCACAAACAACGTATATGTGAAGCAATGCAACTTATAACAAAAAATTCCTAAATTGATTGATGACATAAATGTGAAACAATGTATAGTGGGGTGATGTATAGCAGGACGACATATAGCGGGGTAGTACTGTAATTTCACTCAATATATGTTGATAATGTAAAATAATGGTATATAATACTTCAGTTGTTACATTTCATAAAAACATAGCAGATATGACATAATTATACAAGAAGTAATAATAGACTAATGAATTAATTACCATATGAATTTTAGAAAATCAAGAGAAACTGAAACATGGCCAACCTTCTTTTCTAGCTGTTTCTTCAAGCCCACTAATTGCTCAAGATCATCCTCATGTTGCTGTTGGAGCCTACGTTTTGCAAACTCAAGCTCTCTGGAAGTACGTTCATAGCGCTGCTTGTACATCAAAGCAGCGCCTCCATCTAGGTCATCTAAGTCGTCATCGTCATCTCCGATTCCTCTCCCTCCGCTTCCAACATCGCCATTCATCCCAGCTGCCCTGGAGAAGAGGAGCTCCATTTCGAGGCGCTCTGAAGATTGTTGAAGCAGCTTGTTTTTGCCCTAAGATTTATCAGAAAGACATTTCTCATTCAAACAATATCAGAACCTAGATAATTTAAGGGGATAAAGCTCATGTAATGAATATAATCAAATGTCAATTGCTTAACAAATTTACCTCCTTTTGCAACCAATGATGCAAAAATATTACAACAGTGAAATCTCAATAAAAGTAATAATTTTTTGATATATTTATTTAAAATTTAAAAATAACCCACTAGGGAGTCTTTTATTCTGAGGAATTCCATAATTAAGAAAAAAGAAAAATAACAGTAAAGCCATATTTTATGAGAAAAAACAACCTGGTTAATTGCTGTTGACTATGAAGTTGTTATGTTGAAACTCGGCTTGTGTGTTTTTTCATTAAAATGGAATTTTTGCTAAGTTATTTTCCTTTTTACTTTATTTTTATTTTAAAAATCCAATTTACTTATAAAATAAGGAAAAAGAAGAAGTAAAATATTTCATTTTGAGTATCCTGGATAACAGTCCATATTAAAAAAGTAAAAACGAAAAACTCAATACACAAATAAATAACAATAACCAATATTTTACCAGTGACAACGGTAGATATTATACAGCTGCTTACCTGAACTTCTTGCAATTCTTTCTCTAATCGTACTCGTTCTGCTGCTTCAGCCTCCAGTCGTTCAGCAGCTAAAGTTGATGTTGAATGCTCCTCTGCTAGATCAGCAGTCATTTCAGTCAGCTGAAATAAATTAATAAATGGTTCATAAATGGATGAATTTTATAGGAATACATATTGAATAATTCAGCAAAAACCATGCCAATTTACCATAATAAAAATCAATATAATTTAATGTGTTTGGATGTAAAAAATTATAGCAACAAAGACTGATTTGATATTTTAAAACTATGTACAGGAAATCATTTTTCTTCCACAAAAATAAATTTTAATTCATCACAATGTAAAACTATTAGAACACAATGTCCAATAACTAAAATTATTTTAAATTCACAAGAAAATAATATTGGAAATTAACTATTTGTATTAGCTATAATTGACATGGTTTAAGTGATTGACATTGAAAGTAATTGATTGTTTCAACTAGAAACAATGTAATACATAATTACATGTTAAGGGATAATTCCAAACTTCTCACAAGGGTAATTTCATTTAAAAGGAACATGTTATTTATAATGTAGGACTATTAAGGAAGCCCAATCGCTTAAAAGATGTTGATATTAGAAAAAAAAGTAAACAATAATAATCTGTTATATAAGGGAAATTATAAGTTATATCGCATTGATTATTAGAAATTTTACAAGTCTCATTCCAAAAAAAAACTGAAAATAAGCCACGAATATAAATATGAAAATAAAAATAATAAAAAAACTTTAACACATAAAAATGTTAATTAATAATGCCAAAAATAATTTTTTCAAAATGAATATTTCTATCAACTCTTACGGAAAATCGAAGAATCTTGGCGTAAAAAAATAAAATTTCCAAGTAACTAAAACATGGAGATGTTAAATGGTGCGGGTCCACACTAGGGATCCCGTGTGCCTCGTTAGTCTTTAGCGGAAAAACACTGTGGAACCATCATACAATTTAGAAAAAATCAGTAAGTATAGTAATACTTCACACTGTTAGAGATATAAGAAGCGCAATTCCCTTCCCCTCGGCAAAGCCAAGTTCGAGATCTTTTAACTGAAGCGGTTCCCACAAATAAACGCCCGGAGAGCGATGCCATCAGCATACCACACGAGAAGCAATCCCTAAAAAGAGAACTCGGGGTTAGCAGCGCTTAAACGATACGTTAACAAAATAAATAAAATAAAAATCCGCAATCCGAATCAAGAAAAATAATGCACGAAGCCATCTCCTAATCCCAAAAATATACGCCGGAACCTCATCGATAATGGCGGCGAAGATTTTACTGGGCGTCCTTTCCACCGTGACGGGGACATTAGGGTCCAGGGGAACTATCATCCTCACTGCTTCGCCCTCGTCCGGCAACGGGGGAGCCGTCGAAACCTCGTCCTCCTCCATCACCTCCTCCAATTCCGACATGGAGATGCAGTCGTCCGACGAACACATCGAAGTCCTCGACATCGACCTCCCGCTCCGGATGCTCCTGGTCTCGGAGCCGTAGTGCACCGCACTCCTGATGGCTATGTTAGCCGCGCTCCTCGATCTCCCGATGTGCCCTCCCCCTGCCGCCTCCGAGGGATCCGTGTGTCCGAGCCTCTTCCATTCATCCATCACGTGGTCGGTTCTTCGGAGGAAGTCGGCTATCTTGCTGGAAAGGGCGGACGAAACGGTGGTAGGCATCTGATGGGACGGCGTGGATCTGACGGCCTGTCGGATGGGGATGGAACCGCTGCCGGGCAAAGGACTGGTCCTGCCCAGGAGGAAGGACATGGCGGCGTCAAAGACCACCGGCTCCCCTTGCGCGACGCCGACGACTTGCCCGGCCCTCGCCCCCACCTGCGGGAACACCCTCCTGGAGAAGGATTCGGTGGAGGAGGAGTGCGAGAGGCTCCCGGGAAAAAGTCTCGGTGGGGTCATCAGTCTTCCGAACGCGGTGCTGCCTCCGTAGCTTCCGGACGGCGTGGTCGACCTCGCCCTCTCGGCGAACGGCGACGGAGGAGGGGTGGAGAGGCGACTGGGAGTGGGAGAAGACCATCTCGGCGCGGGGGTTGTCTTCTGGGATGGCTGAAATCTCTGAGGCGACGCGGCAATCGGAGGAGAAGGCGAAGTGAGCCTCGGTAAGGAGGTCCTCCGTAGGTAACTGCCTTGCGGTAGGTTGGCGATAGTTGCAGATCTCTTGGCGTAGGGGCGTGGGGGCCTCCGGGTTATGCCCGGTGTCGGATCGACTAAAGGTAGCATTTTCGTGGATTTCGGATTGAAGGGGTAAGGGTGTCGGAGAAACGCGGACGGTTAATGGGCAATCGGCGGTCAACCACGAGGAGGAGAGCTCTTCGACTGCGGCATGATCACAGCTTGGGGTAACAAGACGGAAAAAATACTCGGAATGGCAAGCTTTTCGTCAAAAGGTTACAATTTGGAAAAAAAATCACAACACACTGTTACCTATTCGCACTAAATACAGTATTTAACCAAGCACAGCTTCGATTCGCCGGGGTTAAGAAAAGGTACACGAAGTTGTTACTCCATCGGTTTCTAAATGGTATCTTTTGAAATTTCACATAATCGCGCGTATCAACAAAAAAACAGGCGAACGAAAACTTGACGATACTTCCCAGTAAAACAATTGTCTTTAGGCAAGAAATAAATTCATTCAAAGAACACTCGACCATTCCCGAACAAAACGGAAAGCGGAAACTTCAGTCTTCCTTCAGGCGCGTAAAAAAATCCGCTATTTTCCACTCCAAACGCTCTGCGATCGAATACATCACACTTTTCTGGAACCATCTCCTTAATCCGTGGCGACGTGAGCGGGAAGATCCCTCTAAAAATCCTTTGCCGGACCCTTCGCCATAAGGACAGCTGACCGAAACGACCCCCTGTGGCGATTAGTGAAGACGTCCCCGAAAGATCCCTCCTCCTCGCTCTTCCCCGTACTCCGGAAGGACCATGCTGTGCCACCGTGCCCCTCGGAGGCGGCTCTTCGAGCGCGGCTCCTCTATAGTGTGGCGCCTGGCGGATATGGAGCGCGGGAGCGGAGGCGACGAAGGAGGCCCACTCCCTCATTCTCCTCCCCCAGCACCTCGCAACCCCCCGACTCCTCTTCCCATTCAACAAGTTGGACGGATAAGAAGGGAGCCTCGGGGACGTCGCGACAGGGGAGGATGTACGAATGCGTCTAGTGACACATTTCCAAACAACAACTCTTTGTTACTGTGCGGGAGATGATTCCTTCATTTCCCTTTCTCCCTCACTCTAATCCGAGGGCGCAGCCGCCTTCCTCTCCCTTCCCCTCTTCCTTTAATCTCCTCCCTCCTTTCCCAAATTTCTCCCTTCATTTCTTCTTCTTACTCTCTTTCCGATCCCTTTCCCCTTTCTAACTCCCATTTCATCTCCGATGCTTCGTTCCACTCAATCTCTTTCTCCCCGCCGCCTATTCTCCTCCCTTTTCTCCGGGGTTCTCTTATGCACAATGATTCTTGTCCGACGTTTTCTTGCTCGCTTTCCAAATTTTTTAGCTCCTCCATTCCCAATATACACCCTCGCCTGGCCTTCATTATCCGTCCTTGATTTTTTACGTTACACCTTTGTGTTTCGCCTCACCTTGTTTCCCTTTCAAGGCTGAGAGGACTGAAAAAAAGCTCGGTTTATGCTTCTTCGGAGACTATTATTATTCCCGAGAAACGTCGAATTCTCGCCTGGAGATATTTTCACGGCTCGAACGCAAATTTTATTTCTCGCGACTCATCATTTATGAGCCAATTAATGCTTCGCCAACGATGTTGTTCCTAGAATTTAATTTGAACCATTACTTACGAGATGTCTAATCCTATAAAAATTTACCTCCACGAAATATGATAATCTAAAGACAATTCGAACTTTTATAAGTCATTTCCACGCTTCCTTTCATGAATATTCTTTCTTTTGTCAAGTGGAAAATTTAGGTACATTTCGCGCTTTTTTGTGAATTTCTTTCAGAAGATTTCTTCCTCCGGAATTCTTTCCAATTTTTAATTTATCTGCCTTGCTCATCTCCCCTCCATTTCTTTCCCTCTTCTCTCCATTCAGCAGACAACACGCATTTACCGCTTCCCGCTGCACATGTTCGTAAGCACATTACGTTTAATCTCAACCCAATTACCACACTCCTCCGCCGTTTCTTTCCTCACGCTTCTTCCTTGCACATTCTCCGCTCCACCTCAAATTCCATCTCCGTCTGCTCTTTATTCTCTTTTCCTCCCATCCGAGGCCGGATATAGACCCCGGCTAGGGCCTTACTGCTGGGATGAGGTGGCGGAGGGAGTAGGAGGGGGTAGGGGAAGAGAGGGGAGGGAAGGAAAAGAGGGGGAGGGTAGGAAAAGAGGGGGAGGGGAGTTTAAAAGAGAGTTTAAAGGATGCGAGAGCTTATCTGGCTGGGATCCCAGAGGGGAGTGCCCCTCAGACCACCACTTATCCTACTCCGGCCTCCTCCTCAGCCTCCTCCCAACTCCCCTCCAATTCTCTCTCCCCCACCTCCTGCTGCCCTCTGTCCCTTTCCTTCCTTCCTCATACCCTGGACTACATACAAATCTCCCCAAAAATTTCCGCTCGCGGCTGAATCGATGGATTCGAGTCTTGTTTCGACCCCGTCGGTACAAAAATATCGAATAATCACATGCGTGCCAGGTATTGAAGATCGGCGGCGAATTACATTCACCGTTATACACTGCTACTTGGCTTTAAATAATGCGTAAACTACTCAGCAACAACAACGGGAGTTTCGTTCTTGAAATAAATACAAACATGACACGAGAAATCGATTTTATAGATAAATTGATGGAATTTACACAGCCTCATGAGGTATAAAACGACAATAACAATTCAAAGTAAACAATGGAGTTATAGACTGAATAGACGAAAACCTAATTATTTTTTTAGGTAAAGGTTGTGTCAGGGTTTACCACGAATGTAATGCAATAAATTGAGCACCTAATATGCGGATTTGAGATACCTAAGGCAGTCCTTGATAGCCTTCGATAATATTTGCACTTCAACTAATATATTCCGCAAAATTTATAGAAAAATCTATCTAAACATAAAACAATGTTGCCCTTGCTAATGGGTCTCATGGAGAAATATCTGCGATTTCCAACGCATCACAGAATTCAATAGTACGAGATTAAATTTACGCGATTTCGCCAGGGAAATCAGAAAGAGAAAATCGTGCTTGGTCGCGGAGCTGTGCCTTCACTCAAGAGATGTTATAAGAGAATGTACAAGAGAACTTTAAAAAAATACATGCACTGAAATAATCAAGGTACTGGAAACTTCCAAAAATAATAGCTCGCCAGTGGAGTTGGCAGTTCTACGGTACTCTAGTTAACGTTCTCTGTAACCGACTTGTATCTGAAACCACGGGCCGCTGGCGAAATCGTGTTCTGCGCTTAAGGAGATAGCGAGAGCTGTTCAAGTCAAAGTGCCCTTTCACTCTAAGCGGAAAAGGAATATAAAGATAAGCACGCATATACGCGCCTCGAAAGGGCCAGGTGAAGCACACGCACAAAATCGCATATAAACCCCAAACGCTTTTGCTTAAGAAACTCCGCATAATCGAAAATAGAACAAGTTATCCTTTAGGAATGGCAAATTGAGAGTATCTGTTTAATTAAATATCATAAAACCAGTTAATTAGCTTTTATGCACGTGTATAAATCAACTCTTTCACTAACTAGTACATTTCATGAATATTTATAAAGTGGCTTATTTAACATTTAACTACCGAGTGAGACACCACTTAAGTTATAGTATCAAATTCCTCCGCTGCTTTAATTTCCGTTAACATTTTGCAACGAAATAAAGTGATTATTAAGTTTTTTCTTTCAATTACCTTTTAACCCCCACGAAAAATTATAAAGCACGGAAAATCCAATAAATGGCATGGCTAGTGAATAAATAAAAATAAAAACACAAGGCGGCCTAGGAGACTGCACCTCAGTTACAATGCGATAATTAAAGGTTATATGCGAACCAATTATTTATTTAAGCTATTTCATAAGATTAAACAGTTTCATATAAAAGTTCTGCAATACTAATTCAGGTTCCGAGAGAAAAATGTTTTAATCATTTTTCGACTATGATTGCTACGTCAGATAAAACCGATTCGAATAACTGCCAAAGGCGATACACTTTTTGACCGCGCACTGGAGAAGTTTGACGGGAAATGTTGACACTGACGACTGAGATTTTTGAACGCCGACAAAACCAAAATCCCGCAACACCAGAACGTCCTCCGTGGACGATTGGATCTTCTTTTATCCTTTCCGTTCCGTTTATAATCGCGTCATTTCCGATGTTTTGGTCGGCGGAAAGGAAAAAGCAAATAAGCCGAGAAAGATGGGTCAGACCAAAGACTATAACGGGGTCAGACTACCTCGGTCCGAAAAGATACCAGGGAAAAAACGAGGACTGCGACGAGAGCGGAAGTGAATTGGCCGTCGGTGCAAGCGCAGTCATTCCAGGAGAGAGTCTATGAATACGCCGAGGAGGGGAAATGGACTGGAGAAAGGGGGAAAGGGAGGGAGGGGCGTGGAGTGGAGGAAGGGGGACAAGGTGTGGGCGAGAAAAGCAGCGGCTGTTTCCTATCTTTTAAGATATGTCTTTGAACTATTTCCTTACTACTATAGCGCGCGAATAACTTGGGCGGGGAAACACGATTTTGAACGAATAAAATTCGAATTTAGGCGATCCTAAAAATCAATTGTATGAGTACTGGGCCGAGTATGCCGTAAAAACAAAAAAAACTGCATAATGTTTAGAGCAGTAAAAAAAATTCGGCAAATTGAAAACATAATGATTGAAAAATGAGTCTCGATTGGAGAAGAAGATTGCTATTTGATCCGAAATACAAATCAGTCGTTAGAAAGGTATACAGTGCAACCTCTATAATCCGAACTAATTAATGCAAGGGCGTGTTCGGTTTATCGAGGTGTTCGGATTACCGGATTCATGTAAAATAACGAGGAAAAAATCTATTATGTATTAAATTTCTGTAAATAAAACACCATTTAATGTACTAGCAGTTCACTAAAATGATTGTGAGATATCCGCGGTGATGGCTGGGAAAATTATAATCTACACTGGGCCGTGGCAGTAGGATTGAACGTTATCGACACGGCCGGCCGTGCCGATATCGCTCATTCCATTTAAAACAATGTTCCAAAGAATCATCTATTCAGCCGCAAGAGGCGTTAGTAGTGGACATCTGTGCCCGACTTTGTTTAAAAAAACTTCAAATTTCACTTTCCAACGCTCGCTTCGCTTAACCGACACTTTACACCTGATGTTGAGAAACAGTTCGGATTACTGGGAGTTCGGATTAACGTGGGTTCGGATTATCGAGGTTGCACTGTAATTAGGTAGGTATTCGATGAATTTCAAGTTATTTCTTCTGCAAAATAACTTACTTATACCAAATTATCGCAATTTAAATCAGTAAAATGAGTTATATAAAAAGAAGAAAATATCATCCGAAGAATAAGTGAAATTGCAGAAACAACTTTGAGAATAAATTTTTGATAAGTGTTATTCTAAAATAACAGGATCCGAATATCCACAGATAAGCCTGGGCAATAACGATATATTTCGATTTAGTAGAGGGTAAGTGCTCGATAGAACAATTCTTCAGGCAAAAAAACCGAAGCTTGAATAACCCGTTAAACTAATCTTGTCTTTCTCATTAACATTTTATAAACTTAACGAGGAACAACAATAGTGGACTTCAGTAATAAATTTAAAGATACAATCGAAATTCCGCCCTTGATGCAGTATCAGATATCAAAAGAAGAAATTAAATCCCAAGGTTCAATCTCAACTCCAAAAATAAGTCCACAGGTTAAAAAATTTACGATTCTTCAAAACCCTCCGATCATCACGATCAAATGAGAAATAAAAGCAAGCGAAAGAACCAAACGTGTCATATTTTGGCACGCTCTCAAAGTGATTTTTTTAACGATCTCCTTTAAAGAGATATTTTCTCAAAGGGCACGCGGATAATGCCACGGACAGCCACATTGAAAGGGAAAGAAAAAAATACAGTCGGATCCCCAGTTGCGCGGCTTCGAGTACCGCCAATTCACGTAAACGCGTTTCATTTAATGTGACCAATGCTCCAATTTACGCAGACCCTGCTTCACGTTTACGCGGTAGGCGATTTTCATTTGCCGCTCAGACAGATTCTGCCGCGCACACAGCCAAAATCCGAGTCATTCATTTTTCACCTTTGATTGCTTTAGTACTATCGTCTCCGTATTGATTTTCGATCGTTTTTTCCTTAATTTAACTCCTCAAAAAGTGTGATAATGGTATCGAAGAAAGCTTGTGGTGTTGTGCCCAAGAGAGTATGCAAGTCAATTATGCCGAACGATAAAACAGAAACCCTCGATAAGTTAAGAGAATGTAGATAATTTGAAATCAGGAGAAAAATTCTGCTATGACCGGCAATCGAACCCGTGTCTTCCACTTGCCGGGCAGATACATATATGTACCTCCACCTAACTATCGTAGCGGACTAATTCCCCCGTTTCAGAGCCCGAATTTTTCTTTGGTTTAATAGGAATAATTTGTGAATAAATACCATTACCTAATTAGTTAATTTTGTATTCAGTTATCCATTTATTATGAAATCTTTCCCAATGTTCCTACTTAACTATTATTTTATAGACTTAATGCCTCGAGTTACGCGGTTTCCATTTCATGAACGTATCCCCCGCGTAACTCGGGGTCCGACTGTAGTGCATCGAAGCCGAACGAACCCAGGAGAGAAAATCCGACAGAACCAGATCTTTTGCACTACTCCCCGTTGCGATTCCGTCAGCATTTTTGGCGACAACTCTTGTCAAGAAGGAATTCCGAAGGCATCGGTACCAGCGTAAATTTATCGCCATTAGGCGGGCTCGTAAGCGAAGAGGCGGGCGGGAGCCCGGATCTCTCTCTTCCTCACCCCCTCCCCGCCCCCTCTCGCCCACCGCGCGCGTCACCACGCATTCTATATCCCTCTTCCCGCACGCCCCCGCAACGGGGAACGGTGAGGTGTAGTAGTAGTAGAGGGGCTGGGGACACCACACTACTGGCCTATATTTAAAAGTGCGGGCGAGGTTGGGAGAACGAGAGAGGGAAAATAGAAGGAATGGAGCCGGCGCCAAGGCTCTTGACAAGTCTTTCTTTCTTCCTCTTGAGTGGCTCTGGGCGCACTTTCTCTCCCATTCGAAAGCACTAGCGAGGTACTCGTAGGAATGGCCAACTCGAGAGTGGACCTCTTTTACTTCTCCCCAACCCCTATTCTCCTCTTCCCCCATCCCCCGTCTGTCACGACAGCTTGAAATGAGTTCGGACGTCCCGTGGGCAGCATGTGTTTCAAAAGGAAGATTGTTTATTTTTGTGAATGCTCGCTAAGATAAAGACTTCTGATTCGCTCTCGGTTAGCTATAATATAAGGAATGATTCCCTGAACGCAATAATAGCATGGGTTAAACTTTAAAATGTCCCTTTTCAGCAATTTACGACATAATTTTAATCGGCTGTAATGAAATAAAGACTTTATGCACGCGAATTATCCATTGTACATAGAACAGCGGTAAACCGAAAATGGAAATAAGGATTAAATTCTACAGAAACCGCGTAAAAAACAACGCAGATTTAGTAAAATTCACATAAATAAGTCTTCGGGAAATTCGGAAAGTGTGAGATAATTTCAGTTTAAATGATGCACAACAGACTTAACACGCAAAATTTAACGCTTAATATATCACCATGACCATATATCTTTACATTTACAGTTCTGAAGCAAAGTCCTCAAAGAACCAATAATCTATTAATAACTGTATTTTAATCTAAACATGGAAATAAATACTGCTATCATAGTCATGTTGAATATGATGAAAGTAGCATATGCAGCACTTAAATTAAATTGAAACAGACTTTAAAATAATAAATAATATTAAATAGATTTATCAACACAAATACGCCAATTAACCCCAAAATTTTCTAGACTGAATTTATGCAACTGATATTTTAAATTTATCGCAAATCTTCATTGTAAAGCTTGAATTTTTTTACCTCCAAGCCATCTCCTATTACCCATGTCTGAAGTGCGTGTGTGCGTAAAAAGAGCGGGTTTTAGTTAAACAATTTTTTCATTACGATTCGTAATTTCTACAAACTAGCGATTGAAACAGTTGACTGCACTTGATTGCGTTTAAAAGTATAGGTTTGATTGTCCCCACATGATAAAATCACTAACGAGCAGGGACATTAAACCTTCCACACTACGAAATAGCGGCAAAGACGGAAAAAACCGGAGGCACGCAAGTCATCTCGCATCACCTCTTTCTCACGCACGTGCTCTCGACGAGCTCTATCAATCCTATTTATCTATCCCTCTTCCACTATTCCTATTGGAGTTCGAACCAGACAAAATCGAGGCAGGATGCCAAAAATCGTCGATGCCCCCGCCTGTGCCCACGCTCTGCCCCCTTCCCCTTCTCCCCCGCCCACCTACCCCTCCCACCTCCCCCTTCTCCCCTCCTCCCTCCCGTCCCGTTTCCATTCTCTCCAAGGACAAGATGGAAAGGGTTTCGGGACTAGGTATGGGAAACGCCGGTCGTAAAAACGTAAGGAGACATGCGCGTTAAATAAATAGGAGTTTTGGCGGTGCGTAGGCAGCTCGCAGGAGGGGGGGAGGATGCTGTGGAGGAAGAGGGGGAGGGGGTGGACGGGGGACGTAAGGAACCTGAGAGAGAGAGAGAACTATTGCGTCCGAACCATTCACTCTAATTATGGAACACAGGCATCTGGTTACGTGAGGCGAAATAAAAACTGCAGGCGAGGGTAGCGCTCGTTGAATCTCACGAAAATTGCTCCGCGATTTACGAAATGCCTGCGGGCCGAAAGAAAACAAGGCACTTGGGCAATTTTTCGAGAGGAAAAGAAAAGAAAATATTTGAGTTCCTACGAACTTCATCCAATTTGCGATATTTTATTCATACCGCGATTGAGGAAGGTTGCTTGCCGCGTGGCGGATGGATTTGTGCATAAATCTGCGAATGACGGGCTCGTCTTTTACTGCTAGCTGAGAAGAAGATGAAGTACGTGGTTCAGCTCACGAAGCTAAGTATGCGAAAGTCAGAGACAAGAATCGCAAAACTAAAGACGCTAAATTATTACCAGGTCAGATTGGAAACTATTATGTCTTGCTTTTACAAAAATACTTTATAGGGCGATGAAACGGAAACTTTCAATTTTCGAATGTAAGGGGACCCTTCTTGGCAACCGGCACGACGATGTTTCCTTTGAGATTTATCAGATAAAAGAGTATTTAATACCTTAAACTTTTTTGTTTTCTTGAGTGAACATACGAATACTTTCGGATTTTCTTTCCTATTCTGTCCTTTACTAAAACATCCGACATTCGCTCTTCAACTCGAAACTAGATATAAATTTTATTTTTATGCAACTGTAATTAACAAAATGTTTTTATCAGAGAGACCCTGGCAACTGAAATATATTTTTTAACGGACTAGGTACTTCAAGCGACAAAGTTATTGCTGGCCAAAACAATATGGATTTTCAAATTTTTAAAGATACTGACGACATGTGACAAATGCACTGATTTGTCATTAAGAAGTTAATTTCGATCAGATTTTAATTCAGGATTTTAAATTAATGTATTGCTCGAAGCGAAGAATACGTAACCTATGACCGAAAAAGTATTTTTTACGGAAAAGATTTAAATATTTTCATGTAATGTAATATTTTCCGACGTAACTTGGTGGAACTACTTTATGATGATGAAAAAAAAACGTTGTAAATTCCACATAAACATATTTCACCATAGTCGCATGAAATATATTTATATGGAATTTACAATTTAAACATTTTCAATTAGACATGACTGCCGCATGAAGAATCGATTGGGCACGACAAAAAAGAGTGGAGGGTGGCATACGCGTCGGGGGAATGGGCGGAAAACAGGAGGAATGACCTTTCCGAGTGTTTCGCATGCGACAGAGAGGTCTTCCCACTCACCTTGGCCTCCAGTTTGTCCTTGTCCCTCTTGAGGCCGGCCCTCTCGGACTCCAGTCGCTCCAGCCGCTGCTTCATCGCTTCCAGCTCCTCCGTGCGGGCCCTCAGCTGCTCCTCGGTTCGGTGCACGTTGAGAAGGGGCGAGACCCGCACCAGGAGACGCCACCAAGGCCAGTCGCGCACGCTGAGGAAGCGTCGGACGTTCCTCTGGATACACCTGACTGCCATGTCCTGGATCTGTGGCAAATAGAAGAGTCAGACCGCATCCTCATCAGCGCCAAACAATGTCACCGAGGTTGAAGTGTCTCGAGTTCTCTGGATTAAGACCGAACGGTTTCAGCTTTTACTTCTTCATTTATGCTTATGACTGTACAAGGATGAAATTACTCTGCCATATCTTTCTGATAACTGAATTCCCTTTTAATTAATATATCCTAATTTTTTCAATCTCACTCGATCAATAAAAGTTTCATATGATTCCAAACTAGGATTCAGAGAATAAAAATTAACCAATTTAATAAAGCCCCCCAATAACGAAAAAGCTTTTATTTCAATTGCACAAAGAAAACTTTTCTAAATGATAGTTATCATAAAAGTTATAATTTTTTGAAATTTGTGGAACTTTTGAAATTATTCGAATTTTTGACACTTTTGGAATTATTAAAATTTCTGGAATAATGGAATTTTTTGCATTTTTAAATCCTGCGAATTTTTTCCAATTTTTGAATTTTTTTAATTTTTGCGATTTTAGGAATTTTTGAAATGTTTGGATTTCTTCGAATATGTGAAATTTTTGGAATTCTTAAAATTCTACGAATGTTTCGAAGTTGTGAAGTTTTTGGAATTCTTCGATTATTTTTCTTAAAAATTTTGAAATCAGGAAATTTAAAAGAAAAAATTCTTAGCATTTCAAAAGTTTCAAAAACGCAAGCATTAAAAAATGTCAATAACTCGATGAATTTCCAAAATTTTTTGAGTTCGAAGAATTTCAATAATTAAAAAAACTCACAAAATGGTATGAATTCAAAGAACTTTAAAAATTCCAATAATTCAAAGAATTTAAAAATTCTAAAAATCCCAAAAATGTCAAAATTCTCAAAAATTCGAATTATTTTAAAAAAATACGAAATTTGTAAAAATTCCAACGTTAAAATTCGAAAATTTCACAATTAAGAAATTCAAAAACTTTTTATTCTTTAATTTCCATTAGATGCTCAACGGGACCTCACAGGTAGTCCTCGTTATAATAAATCGGTATTTTAAACGGACGTATATTGTAAGTAATTAATATTTTGTCATTTCTGAAATTTAACAGAAACTTTTGTTAAATATTTAAAATAAATAATTAAATATAAAGTAAAGTTAACAGACTACTCAGAATAAACATTATAAAAAACATAAAATGGAAAATTTAGCCAGTGTGTTAGTGCACGTAATCACTGGACATTTATTCAAAATTAATAGCCCCCTTTTGATGTTGGACCCGATCATCAAAATCATTCGTAATACATGATGTCCTAATTAAAATTCCTTAGCACTAATTGTAAGAAGAAGACCCAGGAAATCCAGGACACTCAGTGCCGCTTTATAGTTAAACATCCGGGTCCAATAGGAAACGCAACTCTTTAAAGCTTTAAACCCGGACTTGTATTTTTCTTTCCTTTTCGAAACTCACCTTGAGTTTGGCCAGGTGCTTCCTCGCCAAGTAACCCCTGCATCTCGCCTGGAGCCTAACCACCCTGTCCTGCAATCTCTCGTCTCTCTGCGCTTCAAGTTGGGCCAACACTCCAGCGCGGAAGAATACCTAGGAGAGACAGAGAATAACGATCCTGTTCAAAGAACACCGCTGCAGTCGAGAGAAAGCATATGTTGTTTGATCACAGTATCATCTGGTGATTGATTTATGACAGCGGTGTTCAACCCCTTCATCACTCGCCACATGTGGATAATCAGCCACATAAATAGCAAATTGATGCCCTTCGGCAGTCATTCATATATTTTCTTAACTAGAGTGGTCTCTAGATTTCCTATAAGTAACAATGATCCTTGTAAAGAAGAAACCGAGGGCAATGTGATTACAGACCGATGTGTCTACTATCGCGCGTGTCGAAATTCATCACAAAAATTCTAAAAGGTTGAAGAAATGCTAGGAGAAGATCGATACGGTTTCAGAAAAGGAAGAGGAACAAGAGATTCTATTGGAATAATGAGAATCATATCAGAAAGAGCAAAAGAGTGAGGATATACGCGTAGATTGGAAATATGTATAGGATACTGATAAGGAATCTGTACGTGAATCAAGTCGTCGAGGTCAGTTTGGTGTAAATATCTGTAGAGGAGTAAGACAGGGCTGTTGCCTATCTCCGACCCTATTCTATATTTAGGGAAAAAGGCTAATGAAAGATGCGCTAGATACAGGGTTTCCCAACCTGTGGGCCCGATTCACTAATGGGTCACAAAGGAATTTAGTGTGAGTCGGGGAAAGATTTCTAAATAGTTTATTTTGATACATTTTTCCATTTCTAATAAAGAATTCGCGATAAATAGTTAAAGAACTCATGATAGTACAGTGTGCGTCCCCTGTGGACACACGTACTACTGCGTGAAAAAATTAGTATATAGATAATAGGTGGGTCCCAGGTAAGCCTAGCTGGGCCATTGATCAACTTTGAATTATAATGCGTAATAAAATATAATTCAAATAACAAGTAAAATACTTTTAAAAATCAGTTTACTATCTTAGCTAAATATAAGGCAAAGAAAAAACAGAAAACTCAAAGGCAACTTGTTGTTATTAAATAAACAAAAAATTGTGCGTTTTCGCACCTTCGGCCGAAAATGGGTTAAAAGGGTTGGGACGAGCTAGATGGCTAAGGAAATTTCAAGTTTAGAGGAAGGATTATTAAAACAGTAAAATACGCGGATAATCAAGTATGTACAACAAGCAAATAATGAAAAGGAACTCCAGAAAATGACAAATAGACTGGTAATAGTAGGCAGAAAATACGGGATGGAAATAAATAAGGATAAATCCATAGTCATGTTAATATTGGGGAAATAGAAAACGTTAATATTGATAATTGGTGGAAAGCCATTAGTACTAATTTCAGACTTGAATACCTAGGAAGCATGAGTACAAGAGATGCAAAATGCATTGATGGAAGAAAAACTAGAATAGTGAAGGCAAAAGGCGCTTTTAGAAGGAAGAAAAATTTGCAAACGCGAATACTAAAGTTAAACATACATAAGAAATTGATAAAATGCTACATATATAGCTTTTTATGTAGCGGAAATATGGACAATGGCATAATATACATGGGACCTATCTACTCTGACCTGTGAGTGAGTATGAAATAATGGATTTGAAAGTTTTAAAGTTATCATAAAGCGAAATAAATATGATGTAAAAGGGGAAAAATTATTTCGCTGCTATGTAGGTGGGTTAAAAAGAATACGGTTGAATACCGAACGAAAGATTCACAGGTGCATGAGGTTAAATTTCGCGATTGCTTCCATTGTAGCGATGGGTTAGGTAATCATGCAGTAACAACTTTAACGAACTCAAAACGAGCTCGATTTTTTGTTTGTACCCGATGTGGGTACGTGTGTGTGAGAGTGCGTGTGTGTGTGTGAGAGAGAGAGAGAGTGCGTGTGCGCGAGAGAGTGTGCGAGAGTGTGCGTGTGTGCGTGCGCGTGAGTGTGTGAGACCGTGTATGAGAGAGTGAGCGTGTGTGCGAGTGTGTGTGCGTGGGCGCGCGTGTGTATGTGTGTGTGTGCGTAAGTGAGAGAGCGAGAGTGTGCAAGTATGAATGTGCGTGTGTGTGTGCACGTGTGAATGTGCGTATGTGAGAGAGGGAGTGTGTGTGTGTGCGAGATTGTGCGTGTGAGAGAGTGAGCGTGTGTGTGTGCGAGATTGTGCGTGTGAGAGAGTGAGCGTGTGTGCGAGTGTGTGTGAGAGAGTGAGCGTGTGTCCGAGTGTGTGTGTGTGTGCGTGCGCGTGAGTGTGTGAGAGCGTGTGTGCGTGCGCGTAAGTGAGAGAGCGAAAGTGTGCAAGTATGAATGTGCGTGTGTGTGTAAGAGAGTGTGGGTGAGATTGAGTGTGTGAGAGCGAGAGTGTAAGAGCGTGTGCGCGATCGTACGTGCGTGAGTTTGTTTGTGCGTGAGCGTGTGTTGTGACGTGTGTGCACGTGAGCTTGCGCGAGTGTGTGTGTATGAGACAGTGTGTGAAGAAGCGTGCGTATGAGAAAGAGAGTGAGGGTTTGGTGTGAGCCAGCAAAATACAAACATGAAAATGACTTATTTATTATTTTTATTGTATTACTCGATTAGCAAGCCAATACCTGTGTCCACACCTGGAAAGCATCACAATGAGAGATGTAAAAGGTATCCATGGTATACGGACTGAAATGGCGAATGCAAAATAAAGATATAAAAGAAAAGAAATTGATGAAATCCTCTATGCATGGAGTATTTCTGTATAAAGCAAAATCATTAATGCTCAGGAAAATTATATGAAATACTTCTAAATGTAGGCATGGAGAAGAATGCTGAAGATAAAATGGAGCGATAGGTTGAAAATGAGGAAATACTAAGAAGAATAGAAGAAAAGTGAGTCATAATGCAGACTATAAGAAAGAGGAATGTAAATTGAATAGGACATTACCTGAAGAGAGAGACCATGATTAAAAACATATTAGAAGGAAAATCGGGTAGAAAAAAGAGAGGAAGAAAAAGGACACAGCTGATAGACATCTTGATAGGAAAAGAATTTATAAAGAAATGAAAAAGATCACGGAAGGTAGAAGTATGCAGAGAATCAGGTTTAACTAAGAATAATCACGGACCTGTCTACAGACAGTACACTTATGATAATGATTTTTGTGGGATTCATTGTTTCTGAAAAGTTTCTATCAACATTCAAGAGATCGCTAGAAAGGAAAGTGTCTGCCATGTGTTACACTGAATATTATAATTTTAATAATGTATATTAATGTCTATTTTTCCAGTAGATTAATGCTATTACTAATGTTTTCCCAATATAAATAATAAAAAAATAATAGTTCATTCTAAATAACACAATCTAAAACCTATTCAAAAGGTTAATAGTTTTCTTATTCATATTTCATATATTTGGTATTATGTGCCGAATATTGAGTGGTCAAACTCTAAATCCTGTTGGACAGCGCTGATTTATGCGTTTGCAAGAAATTCGATAGGCATTACTAAATGTGAGTAACAATAAAGATTCATGTGCACGCGCAAGTTTCCGCGAAATTAGGGTGCCTAAACCAGAGCGTATAAATGACAAACTAAGCTTGCGGAAATAATTGAGGAGGTTAATACATTTAGTCACAAACTATATGAGAGCAACCCATCACGTTAGAACCTTGTAATAAAAATTATAGGAACAAATGTGCAAAACATCATATAAATTAACAAACATGCATTCTCACGCAGTTGCTTACTGAAATAAACTATGAAACTGACATTTAAAAAGTTCATACATGAAAATACATTTCAGTTAAAAATAAAATGTCCCTGGCAGATGAATTTACGAAGAAATTCCGCGTGAATCCGTCAACTCGAATAACAGAAAAAATGTATGACATAATAACAGTAATTTTATCAAATGAAGAAATATAAAGGAACAATCCCACGTTTGACGAGAAGAGTATCGATGGATTAAATTTCACAATAAGTTTCCTACGGTCCAGAATAATCATAAAAAGAAATGCCAATCTTGACATTTTTTTACCGTCCCTTTTACGTGAATTATACATCGACAAATATATATTTTTTTAAACCAGATAAACCCCAACATTTTCTAAAAGGTGAGGCATTTATCGCGTCTCAATTTCATCAGATCGCCCCACAGGTAGGAGCGCCGAACAAAAAACAATCATCAAAATCTCCGAAACCCAAGATGTCGCATCCGATCCTCGGAAAGCCCACCAAAAGATCCTTTCGCCTTTCGTCGCACTCGCATCCTTTTTTCTTGCGTTAGCAAATAATTTTCTCGGAAAAGCGAAGCAATAAACTCCCGAGGTCGCGGAATGAAGGTTTTCATCTCACTCTTTCACCGATGTTTACGAAGGATGTTACGAATCTAGTTTCACGGCCAAGCGTAAATGCACGCGAAAGATGGCGATCCCGAATTTGTGTTCTTTCTCCGCCTTCCTCCCTCTCTCCACATACGTGCGCGTGTGTGTCGACGGTACGGCTGGAAACTGGTTTGTTTGCATCTCGTGTTTCTCGAGTAACACGGATATCAATGGGCGAACGCTGCTCGGGACGAGCGAGGTGCTCTGATCGCGTTTAAGGCGAAACAATAGAGCACTGAGGCTGAGATGGAGGCAGATGGATACGCCCTCGTCGACAAAAACACTTTAACAGTACGACTGGGATCCTCGGAAGATTTGCGATACTCCAAACATAAATTCCGAGTCGATCATGGGCAATGATTATCGCGAACGCATTCATATAATTCAAACCCTAAAGCTTAAGAAGCACGTCGCCCGCTGGACGACATTGATTGCCATTGAAATTTTTAACGAGCGCTGTAGAAAATTGTCCAAGGGCGCCTCTATATTAAAGGGACTCGACGGAACAAGCTCGAAGAAAACTTGTTCGCAAAAAAGTATGTAAATTCTAATCATACAGATTCAATTATATCCATTTTACATCTTAAAATAATTTGAAATGGGTTTCAACGTGCGCATAACAATATAAAGAAAGCAGACCGAAGAAGGAGCGGCAGAGCGTGTGCAACGGACGTCAAGAAAAGCATTCAATAATCGATAAAAAAACGAGCCCGAAGCAACTTTACAATGGAGGTAAATTAAAAGGAAAGAACGCGGCCGCGAACCAGATTCCTCGGAGAGCGAGACGGAATTTTAAGGGGCGAAAGGTATTCCGCGCAGAAGAAGATATTCCGAAATTATTCGCGTCCGAGACGAGCCCCAATTACAAGAAAAATCCGTCGCTATAAGGCGCTGTTATTTTTTGTTTCGAGGTGCAGCGCTCGCGGTGCACGCACCTGAAGAGGAAGTGGGGCAGTCGGGAGCGGTGGGAAGGGGGCGCCAATAAAAGAAGAGCGAAAAGAGGCGGAATACATAAATGAGTTGCAATGGATCCGAGGATCCTGTTAGGATTCCTTTTTTTCCTCTCCTTTCCGCTGCGAGGATTCAGACGAACGAAAAAAAGGGCGCAAATGCTAGGAAGAGGCGTGGTTTTTGTATCTTGCGGGAGGATATAAAGGGGAATATTGAAAGGGGCACATCCGGTCGTCATACGAAGAAGAAATAACTGATCTCTTTTATGCGGTCGCGTCACGAGGTGCATCCTCAAGGCACGGACCTTGAAAAGGGAGCGGCGATGACCAGATGGTGCACCTGCCCGGGACGTAATTTGTGTTCACCGAAATTTGTTTCTCGATTATTCGGAAGCGATTAACATGTTAACATGTAAAGTTACGGATCTTTCTAAGACAAATTTATCGCGCAGAACCTAAGCAACGTCAATGAACTCGTTAGAACGGCATCAAGACAGATTCTAGACGATAAAATGACGAGTTATCATCAATGAAAATCAAAATATTTTAATTTTTTTGAATTTTTCTCTCGCCAAGATAGCGTATTCAAAATTTTATAAGAATGACAATATCGTCGGTTTACAAGTACAATCCACGGTAAAAATACAATAACAGCTTTTTATTAAAGAGTTAAGCTTTTTATTTAGAGCATGGCATGGCAAACAAGTGAAAATTAGTCGATCACGATGAAATTAACAGATGATTACCGCTCCTTTGGGATACCAAACAGTCCCTTTTACATTAATGCATAATGATGAAGACTGGAAAATCGTCTTAAATCCCGCAATCCCAAAATAAAAAAGTATAAATTCAATAATTTCCAACTGAAAGGTTGACTGTGAAAAACCTATGATAAAGGTCAAGTGTACTGTGATTTTAAACCAAAGACACCCAGTTTGCAACCGATAACCGATTCGAGTAAATACTAACACCCACGCGGAAAAGTAGTAGGAGGTTCAAGCACCTAATCTAAAGAGGCCGCTATTAAAAAATCCTCGAGGTTTCCTTTTCCTGCCCCACAAGGAGATTATCGCTCGTGCGATGAGCCGCATCGGCTAGCATACGCAGTAGTCCGAGGAGAGTGTGAGGATGCAGAGAGTTTGCATCCGATGACATCGCAAACAAGCAAGAGTCTGAAAGACGAGCACTCGAATGAGAGATTGAGTTTGCTTTGATGAGATGAGAGAGAGACAGAAAGAGATAGAGAGAGAGAGGATTGAGAAAGAGAGAAAAATATCCATTTCGGGCGAACATTGGCGCCCCACGAGGTCTGGAAGAGGAAGTTACGCGCGGCGGGAGACGAAACAAGTTTTCCGGAGCACAATGCAAAAAATACACTTAAGTGATAGGATAGGGTGATTCCTGAAAAGGCGAGATGAAAACTCTCGGACCATTCCGAGGTGTAGTTTCAATTTCCATACCCTGTGACGAAATAGCTTCGAAATTGAGTTCCTAAAGTCTTTAACATCTTCCAGTCTTACACTCGACGATTTTATCACACGTCACAAAAACCTCTTTCTGGATTAATAAACATTTCGTAACCAAATCCTGGATAATAGTTTAGCTAACAACGCAATTTAACGAAGATTAAAATTGTAGCCTAATTCAAGTTTCGGAAACAGTATTAAATTACAAAAATAACCTTCGTAAGTATCTTTCAGCACAACTAAAGCTGTCATAAGTCATAAAATCTTTATTTGCGGCCAAGAAGAAGCAAAATTTTGAGCTAGACAGTTTATATAAAAGAAATAGTGAAATAAAGTCTTGCATGACTTGGCTGGAAGGAAATTATACAAAAATAGATTACTGAAACTTTTCTTTGCGGCTATCTTTGTATGATGAAAGCATTGAATACGTAATAACAAAAATTGCGCAAAAAGAGAGGAAAGGTCGTCTGCGCTAGAAAATTTATACTTGCTTAGTGTGTGCTGTTTTTCCAAAGTAAAAGTGTCAACATCAGGGTTCACGAATAACATCCACATGCAAACTATAACATTGGCACCATATTTACCTAAAAAAGATTAATTATCATTCTTTTTCGTTTTCCGTGCGCAATGAATACATGAGAATTAAAATTTATAACCTAATAAATTGACTCGCAAGATTTACATTCATAAGCGATTCAATAGAAATTCAAAAGTTAAGGGATAAAGCATACCCAGCGTAACTAAGCGATTGAAATTAGAAACTAAACGAATCCTAAAAATGAACATCGGTCTAAAAGGAATTCGTAGAAAACTCCACTTAAACCTGGACAGAGAAAAAGACTGATGAACTAAAGTCAAGCAGGTGATTCTTCATACATGCATTAACCGCGCGAGAAAACTTCTTTCCTTTAAGACCGAAATAAAAACTTAATTCGCTGCTGACAACAGAAGAGAAGAATCATTCAAGAGGTGACAACATTGAAACCATATTGAAATTCATATTAAACGTCATACTTAAATGGGAAACGGAATATATTACGAGAAAAACTCCTCGACGAATTACACCCCAAAGGGATAGGAAGATAAATCCTCCTCCTCCTCTTACGCCTCCTCCTCACCTCCTCCCTCTCCCTCGCGCCAACATCCGCGCCCACCGCAGAGTTCTCTGGTCTTCCTCCAACGGATTCGTCCCCCCTTCCGCCCGCTGCAGTCTCCCCCGAGGGCCTACACGTTCCCGCTCCCCCCTTCCACACCACGCCCCTTTCCCTCGCCGAATGTTCTTCCCCCTCTCCCCCACTCTTCGGCTCCTCCGCTGATTTCTTTCTCTCGACCGGCACCTCCTCTTCGGACAGACCCATCTCACCCTCCTCCCTCCATTTCCTCCCGCACAACCTCCTCCTCGGGGACGAAGAGTCTTCCGCCTCGCTCCCAGCCTCCTCGTAGAAGCTGATTAATTTCTCCACCGGAACCGGGAGGCGTGGGATGAGAACCACGGCCGGCAAGTTGGAGGACGGAACGGGAGGGGAAGGCGGGGGAGGCCGAGCGGGAGGCTGGGGCGCGACCGTGAGCATCGGGGGCGGGATCTTCCCGGTCGGCCACGCGGGGATTTCGACGCCCGATTCGGCCTTCCACGGCGCCACCGGGAGTGGCGGCACGGGCGGCGGCTCGTCTTTGACCAAATGGTTGGTTTTGGCGACCGCAGAGAGCACGATCGGCTCGTCTGGGTCTCTCTGTCTCGACGGCATGTTGGACTCGTGTTTTGTCTCGCCCCACCACCAACACGACGGGTTGGTCGTGGTCTTCCACGAAGATAAGGAGGAACAAGTGGAGGAAGAGGAATGACGGGAAATTTTGGAGGCCCAGCCGCTGGAGAAGGGGTCGACCAAGATGTCCGTGGCGGGCGAGGCGGACGGGGTGGCGTGGTGGTGCGGGGGGTGTCGGAGCACGCGGAAAGTCTCCATGGCGTATTTCTTGGCGTCGAGCAAGAAGGCGATGAGTAAGGCGAGGAGGACGAGAAGCAGCGGCAGGGCGGAGGGGAGGGAAAAGATACAGGCAAGCGGCATCCGGATGGGAGGAAAAGACGCGGGAGAAGAGCGGCGGAGCGGCGAGGATGTCGTGCAGAGCGGTTCCAAAGGGTACTTGATATTGTCGACCTCTTATTTATATCCTTATTTTTTAACGGTCGACGACAAAGGTCAGAAATGTTTTATCGAAAAGCAGGTTAGCCATTCGACACAGACGTAGTGTGCTGCACTGCTTCAAAGGCGAAGATGAACCTATTTGTCAGTGACGCAGAACTTGGCAGGAAATCATTAAAAATTCGATTCTAGATTCGTGAATGCAATCTCTTTAAGTGTTCGTAGACAAATACAGCACGGAGAATGGATTCTTGATATTCGCCTCTTTGTCGTCTTCAAATCCTTCAAAAGTTGACAGTTCGGTTATTCAATGAAATAAACTGTTAGTGTAGCTAACTAATCTCATTACAACACAGAGAATATTGGCACTAAAAACTGCGTTTCTCGATCATGAACTCTTGTTTGAATGCGAAGAAACAAAATTGTTTAGTATCTCAGTAAAAATTCATCAGTTTCACTTCCTTGATCACATCGTCGCGATGTCAGAGCACGTTGATACGATTTCCATAATCGGCCACGCTCTTCGAAAAGGGTGCGAGAAATCAGAAAAAGACGCAAACTGTAAATCCACGTAAACACAACCACTGCGTCATATGTATCCCTCTCATCGCGACCCCGCCCGTCAGGTTCCGCGCGAATCTCTCCGCCGCCACCGACACCATCCATGGGTCAACAACACCGACACCCTCCTAACCGTCCATTCGAAACGTCCCGAAACTTTTCAACGCTCTCCGAACACGATCTCTGAGTCAAGTGAGCGCCGCAAGCGAGCGCGCATCAACCGAGCATTGCACTCTCCCAAACTGAGGCGACGATGTGCTCGCGACCAAATGGATGTTTTGCGACAAACACCAGCCAGCGGAGCGCCTCCCTACTACAACCCCTCTCTCCTCCCTCCTCTCTCGCCTCCCTCCTCTCTCTCCTCCCTCTCTTCCTCCCCGGAGGAGAGATAAAAAGACAAAGGAGCTGCTGGATGGCCGAGAGATGAGAAAGATGGAGAGACAGAGAGTAGATGGATGACGGCGGGCGCGAAGGCACACACAAACGCACGCACACGCGAAACCACTCACTCCCTGAAGAGACTATCTCCCTCCCACTCCACCCCTTCTATCTCCAACCTCCCTCGGCCACCACCGCAAGAGTCTTGACGTCCGCGAGAGAAACACGAAGACCTCCTGCCGAGTAGGAGGAATTGGTGGAGGAGAGAGAGCGAGAGAAACGAGTGAGAGAGAGAGGAGAGTTCGTGTACACACACGTAACACACTGGGGGAAGGAAGAGCGGGTTGTGCGAGGGGAGACCTGTGACAGGCGAAGGGTACGCCCGCCCTTCCTCGACCCGCCCACTCTTCCGAGGGAGAGAGGGGAGAGGAGATAAAGGTGAGGAGGAGAGTGGCAGGATGGCTGGAGGAGGGGAGGGAGAGATAAATGGAGGGGGAGATGTTTGAAGGGGAAGATGTATTTTATAGCAGGCGGATAATAGGTTTATCGCTGAATCATCGACACAACCGCCACGATGAATGAACTTCGACACTTGGAAGGGTATTTTTATTGCTGAATTGAGCATCGGTTTAGCATCCAGCAAAGGATATCCTATAAAAGCGTACGATTTTCTGAAAAATTCGAATAAAACGAGACGCTCCCATTACGCTCGGAACGAAAACATTTTAAATTGCGGTGAAAACGTCGTTTTGAAAAGACGTATTTACTGTGCCAATATTAAAAATGCGTAAAGCAAGAATTAAGGCCGAGGATCGTTTAATGGGAAGATTTCGAAGAGCAAATAAAGAAAATGTCAGATATTGTAAAGTTATAGTTAAGTTAATATGACCACAAGTTAGAGTCACACAAATGTAGAGAAGACACGTTAATCAGAAGTGCTGAGGCGAAAAGTAATAAATTTGAAAGGAGGCGCTAGTTGGAAATATAACGTGCTGAGAGAATACGGACGATTGATTGATGGCACCACCTAGCTTAGATAGGTATATCAGAAGAAAATGGCACGGAATACAGTTTCAATTGCGTTCATTGGTGCCCGAACGAATGAACACCTGAAAACCACGAGTTATCCATGCCAACATGTAAATTAGAGCCCAAATAATTACTCAACTAAGACGCGACGCTTATTTGGGCGGCTTTAAATTGGACGATGATTATCACGGAGGTAAACGAAAGAGAAACCTCCTCGACTTTGGGATGATATATGGCGTGGAAATGAATCTCGTAAAAAAATCTAACGACCTTCAAACCTAATGAGACCCCGTCGAGACCGACGCCTGCGTGGCTAGCGTCCCATCAGCACTAGACAAGACCCCTTACCTCTCTTCTCCCTCTCCTTCATTCTCCTCTCCCACCCCATCCTCACCACTCTTCCCAACCCACTTTTGTTCTCCATTCCGTCACGGAGGGCGCCCAGGCTGGGCGGGTTGTTGCGGTGTAGGCGGAGATGGGGAGGGGGAGGAAAATAAAAGGGATGGGGGGAGGATAAGGAGGTGGGAAAGGCGAGTTGGGATATAACGCTAGAGGAGATGGAGGGAGGAGGAAGGAAGAAAAGGAAAAAAGTGGGATGGAGAGGAATCGAGAGAAGTGGGATGGGAGAGTGGAGAATGAGATCTCGAGGAATGCAGCACTACGTTCCTTTTTCATCTCTCTCGCTTTCTCTCTACAAAAGACGACCGTAGAGTTATCTCGAACGGATTGCGATGAAAATGTCTTAATTGGGGACATTCGGAGAAATTAAAGGATCGCTATTACTACTGACAAGACTGCCAGAGGGCGTGTACGAATCACTGACACCAACGTATAGTATATCATAACAAAAAAACGTATAACACAAAATATTATTATTTAAGCGGCTAAAAAGTACGCTAAGTCTCCAAGTAAATGTTTTAAATAAAAACATATTACAGTAGGTAATTGAGTGTTTAAAACAGGAACAGCAACCTGTGCAAAAACAGGCGGAGCCTTTTCAGACATTTGTTTCTAAACATTCATAGTTTGTTTAGCGATTTGGAGGATTAACATGACTGGATGAAGTGAAAATATTTCAAAATAACATTAGCGATATTTTGAATTGAATACTGAGCGAATCTGGGAAAAGGATATAAACAAATATTTTGGTTGAACTCTTCGACCATCGTAAAACTTACCGATGAATGGTGCAATGTAATTGTCCATACCGCAGACTTTTTGTGAACAATCGTTGGCGTTAACACAAGCGACTGAGGGAATATACCTAATGCACTGACGGTGGCCATTCCGTTTAAATGTTCGAAGTTTTTAAGGGAAAGAGTCGATAAAACTCGTAATGCCTTATATATGAACTTTCGTAGATATAAATGGCATCTTATTGGATAATATATTAATTATTTATTTTTAAATGTTTTTTACCGAAAAAATGGCCACTTTACACTAAAGCTATAACTACAATAAAACTAAATGTTACGCAATATATAAACAATATATTAGATAAATAAGATAATTATTAAAAAACAGCAAATCATACAGAATGGTTAAAAAATTCTTTTTCAGCAAAATTTCTTTATTTACAACACCCTTCGAAAATACCTCGTGCATCACATACCACGACTGTTGCTAATGAATCGACGAATAACAGTTCCTAGAGAAGCGCCGGAATTTACGGGATTCCTGATCAAACCACGTCGATGACACATGACAATAACAAAGTAATGGGAACGGGGAGACGAAAACCATAATGAAAAGGATATAGAGGTATTCTCTAAACCGGTCTGGGCGAGAGAAACCTAACATCACAAGAGGATCTCCGTCTCTGACTAGCGGCTTAGGAATCTTTTTGAGCGACGGAACACCTATGGACTAGTAATTAGGAAGTCGGCATACACCTGCAACGGCAATAGACTATTATGCCGGCACAAAAGGAGGTCAGGTGGCCCCTGCTTCCCTTCAAGTTAGAAAGAAAAATGATGCATTAGGTCTATCCTACACGAATAACATGGCCACGGCCGAATGTTTTCAGCCTTCCGGGTCAATAAACTTTCCGGAGGCGGCTTTGAAAACAAGATAAGCCACGATAGATAGCCATCACGATGGATGTTTTTAGAAAAAAAAATATCGCTTCCGTGTTATTAAGACAGCGTCCAAAATGGAGGATGGTCGATTTCCGTTAATCTCCGAAGAATAGAATGCCTTCCAATAAAGCGAACATTACCGCGAAAGACACCTGATGCGCAGCGTGTCGCCTTTACGTGCACCTGAGAATAACTGTACATCGTGATAAGCAATTACGGAAAAGGACTCGCGAGAAGTCTGCCAATGGAACTTAATCGGTTGAAGCAACGACGCGGCAAATTACAGATCCGGGTTCGAGCCTCGATAGAAAAATTTCCGATATTTTTCATCGAAATAGCTACTCTTCTCTCACGCAGAGTATGGCGTGAAGTACAAAATTAAATGAAATAAAAGTTTATCACAGATTTCGAGCCTCGGAATAAAACGGACTCAATTCTATCGAACGGTAAGCCTCTATCGACAATTACATGCAGTCGATCGCATCGGAAGCGAACGTTCGACTTTTAAAAAGCTAATGAAATAACATAATTGAGGTCCTCCATGGGATATTGGAAAAACCAGTTCGGTAGGGTCTCTCCCGTCGAGATTTTATCTACGAAATCAGTCGTGTCATGGAAACCGCCGACGTTATCGTAAATAATACTTTTAAATGTGTTTTTTTCGGGCATTCCTTCACGCTCATTGATGTGGGCAGAGTTGATTTGGTGTTTCCCTGCGAACGGTACGAGTTGGGGCTGCTGGCAAGGAAAACTGGATGGGAGTAGGAACACACTGTGGGATTGATCTCATATTACGTGAGGAAATTTGACCTTTTACGGTGGTTAAGAGAAGGTAGGATGGGAACCACGATTCCGCCTCCTAATTTCGACCGGAGGCGCGTGGAAACGGTGGGAATTTCTTTTCGATGCCCTCCAACCTCAAACACGGGTTTCATACTGGTATTGCACCACAAAAAAACGTCGGATTACGTAACCTATAATTATGTGCCATCTTTATTTACGACACTGCGCACAATGTTGAATTTTCTCGAGGAAAACTTGTTCCGAATCCACGTTGATCACGTAGTGTTAGTGGTCGGCAACCTATGGCACACGCAGAGCCGGGATGAAGCGAGGAGGCACCCGCCTAAGTCGCAGCACGCTTTAGGCGTGACAAATGACAATTTGAACTTTTAAGTATAACGTTTTATACTATATTTATAATAAATAAATATATTTTAATATTTTATTTTACTTCTACATTATAAATAAAATGGCTTTGAGAGATAAAATTGTGTACTGTTAGGAGGGAGGCGTAATTTTCAAGCCTTGCCTAGGGTGCAAAAATGTCTTGTCTCGGCTTTAAGCACAAGTGCGAAAAGGTGACACGCGACATGCCACATATCAAAGAAGAATTACAAAATAAAAGGTTTTTTATTACTTTTATTCCACATTGAATGATGCCACTTTGTATTGTGGACGCCTCACAATATAAAAATCACTTAATGTAAGAGTTATGGACAAAATGACTTTAAGGGTGGTACGCGCTGGGATTAAAAGATTGTGAATATTGTTTAAGAGCGTCAGCAAAAAAAAAACGTAACCGACACTTTGTGTAGATTCATCCGTCAACAGTTAAAATGATCCAGAGCGGGAAAAAACTCTCCCGACTCTTCCGAACTGAATTTTAGTTAGGCGAGGGATTTTAATGGCAAAAATTAGGTTAAAAAACTTCAATTTCTGAGCAATGGATCAGGACTTTCTACACCCGCACGTGTAGATAAAATGAAAACTATCTTTTGTTAGGAAATACATAAAAATGTTTAATTTAATGTACGTGTCCTTCACTATATTTCATAATGGGCGATTAGAGAATACAGCACTAATTAATACTCGGAAATAACGTCCGATCGCCTGACTCCCGATTTTGTAACATAAATAACTAACCTATGAAAAAGAATTCGTTATCACCTTAAACAACAGGTGCAGCGCTAAGATTAATTATTTTTATTTAAAGTTTCCACTTTAACCCGTGATCGCTCACAATAACACGATCCAAAATCGCCACTGTCCCTTTTTCCTTTTTTAGAAAAATCAGTTCCTCCGACATCTTTAATATCGGCTTCTCTCTCTCTCTCTCTCTCTCTCTCTCTCTTTCTCATCATCTCAGTATTCCAATTCGATTATTGTTCTGAGCTTTTAAGAATTTACATAAACTTTATACGATAATCAACAAACCATTCCCATCTAATGACGAAAAAATGCTCTCTATTCAGTGTCTTGAATTTCTTTATTCAGTTTATTACTCACTATCTCCTACACTGCCAATGTCGTTTGTCCGAAGAAGGTTACGTTTAAAATTTTTAAAAACAATTTTTATCAATCTCGTCGCCCCACGCTTTTAGGTCACCCCTTCCACTATAATCCTCGTCATTACGGAATCGCGCGGAGGAATTTCTATTTATATTCGCAATTGGACCACGTCATCCGCGAGTGTCAAGTGGGGAGAGGGTGGACCTTCCATAATTGACCGCCGCCTCATGCACTTCCCCATCCCAAAATGGCCACGGCGGTATTACACACTCTGACGTACCGACCGGAGAGACGGAAAATACGAATCCGCTCACTCATTTGCATTTCTCCCGGCGAGCAGACCTCGACCACTCTCGGAGCAGTGTCGGCGACAACAGGTTCCTTTAAGGAATTAACATTAGTCATGCCGATTGATTCGAACCTTCGAAACGGCGTGACACCCACCCGCCCACGTACTCAAGACGCTCGGCCGCCGGTCAGACCGCTTCACCCTTCCACCCCCTGCATCCTCCCTCTATCCCTTCCTCCAACATCCCTCTCTCCATCCCCTACCTCCATCTCTCCCCCTTCTCCCTTCCTCCAACATCCCTCTCTCCATCCCCTCCCTCCCTATCATCCCTCCTCCTCCCTCTCTCCCCTCCTCCCTCCCTCTCTCCCCTCCTTCCTCCTCTCCCCTTCTCCTCCCTTCCACTCTCCTCAACTCACCGAATAAAAAAAATCCGACGCTAAGGATGAGTTAACGTTTTTCTAGCAGGATTAATCACGCGGCACGCGCGATATATGCACCGAGAGCTGTGTGTGCGTGCGTGCGTGTGGAGAAGACAACACGCCTCTTGAAATACACGTTGTTAAAAGCTTCAGGTCTAACCTTTTGGTATTCGGAGTGCTGTTGCCCCCGCGACGGGCTCGTTCGAAAGGTTGCCGCATTCCAGAAGGTGAGAGATGTGACGTGCGTATGTGCGTGATCGCACACGGGGTGGCGGAAAGGGAAGCGTATGGGACGCGAAGGATTGTTTTGACTCGATTTATGCGGCGCGTTCCGAGATCGCGTTGCGTTCGGGTTTACGGTGTTGGGAGCGACGGTGCGCGCTGCACGGCCTCGCCACGGGTGGATGGTATTTTACGGTGAACGGCTTGGAAAACGGCCGAGTCACGAACCCGAGATTTCAATCGAGAGATCCGACGGCTTAGCTGAGAAGCGGACGGCGATCCACGACACGCGGGTCGAACGAGATGATCTTCGCCGAAGAGTTTTTCCGACCTCACGACATTTTTGAGAAGGATTTTTAACACGTAAATAAACGTAGAGATAACACCCGATACTTAAGTGAATATACAATCATATGTCATACGCAAATTTAAAAAACTCTTCGGCAGCATAATAAATGGCATCATGGATCATAACCGCTCCGCAAATTTCAGTATTATATCTCTTACCGTTTACTTGTTATTTTAATTTCAATTGATTGCACAGATGAACAGAGCGAAAACCTAAGCGATTAAGAATGAAAATTGAAAAAAATAATTACCTATCTTAGGTATCTCAATGAATGGAAAACCAGATGCGCATTTCGATTACAATACAGCCGTCTTCAGTGGTGATTCTTATGTTCTTATTTTTATTTGTTCTACCCAGAAGATGAGTTTAATAATTCTATAATGATAGTAAAATAATAATAATAACAATATACATTGAAGTTAAGAAATATGAATTAAATGTAAATAAAATAAAAAAATTGCATAAAAGTGGCATATGAAGAGAATGACTACAAAAATTTATTAATCCACCTAATTTATTTGTTTAATCGATGTTCCAACGGAATTATTGGAGGTAAGCTTTTAACGGATTATTGAGCCTGAGATGAAACAAAAAAGAAACGGTCGAACGAGTGTAATGGAACATTTCCGATGCGCCGTAATCCCACATCGCAACACCGCAGAGACAAAAAAGGCTTGCGGGAGATTGAAAAACCATTCTCCTGCACGAAACTTCCACTTAAACATGTCGGCAGTCGATGCCGCTGCCGCACAGTTGGAAGGCTGTGTCACACAAACCTTCTCAGTTCAACAGTTCAGCTCCCAGAGGATGACATAATGTCTCCGTGATTCTACGCCCCAACCCATCCCTCCATCCTCCACCCCCTCTCGAAGGCAACGGCCAAGATGGCCGACTGCCCGTTACTTTCAACAATGCGAGCGCCGAATGACCATTGCACAAACGGGCACAGGGAGACCACCAAATCGCTACTCTCCCATCTTTTCGCAACGGATCGTCTCAAATAGTAAGTGATTGTCCCCATGGCAGTAAACAATCGGGTATGTGCTATTTACGACAGCACAATCGAAGAGCTTATCCCAACCTCCTATTAAGTGCGATTTACCTCGGAAACTCCTGTTGGCGGAAGAAAAAACTACAACATTTTAATTCCATCGGCTGCTTTTATCTACCTTCCATTGGGAATACTTTCAAACGATCACAAAGGACAATTTTCTATATTTTCAACAGGAATGCAAAAGTGCTCCTCGAAAAAAAATGTCACCATTCAATGTTTTCTGCAAAACAATATAATAGAGTGAGTAAAAATCCTTGCAACGCAGTAATGAAAAAAGATACTCGGGCGGTTTAATAGCAGACATGCATAAAACGACGTAATTCAGAACCACGCCTCGTTCGCCGTAAAATCTCCGCCGCCTCTTTTAGCCTTTAGAACTCAATGGAGGCGACGGACGAGCAAGGAACAGAATCCGCGTTATTTAGCGATTACGAGTTGAGCCGAGCGAGCTAAACGAACAACCGTATATGTACCAGCTCTCGTGGACACGTGTTGCAGAGGGAACACGACACCGAGGCACGTCCGATCGCTCGGACGGTGAAAATGATAACGGCAGACCATCGGAAACACGGCGGAGAATAGAAACACGACGGCGGAGAATAGAAACACGACGGCGGAAACGCGCTCTGCCACGCCGATCTCCGCATACAGGGCGTTTTTTTCCCGCGTGCGGAGGAGGAATTTCGCGCGGAAATCGCATCAAGTGGACCCGAGAGAGGCATGCGCGGCGCCACAGGTGGAGGTCATGAACCGGGAGATCCAAGGCCTGGTGGGCGTGGGCAATGCCACCCGCGGGAAAGGGACACCAATGGCGGATCTGAGGGGGTGGGGAGTAAAGGAGAGATGCCGGAGGGAGAAGGGAGGGGAATGGAGAAGCGACGATTATGTTTTCTAAAGCTTGCGGTGCTTCCGTTCAAAATATTTTCCAAATTACTGGGGATTAAAATATGCACATAGTACTGAATTTAAAAGTTTAAAATCACAGACAAACCAAAAGACGTAAACAATACTAGATACTATTTTTAATTGTACTAAACATTTACTAATTTCCACAATATCAGGGACATAATATCACAGACAAACCCTGCTGAGGCGATACAAGAAAATAAAAGCCATTTAATTTAAACTCGCCGAGATCATCCAGTCGACGGAAAAGTAAAGCTCTAATAAATATAATATTATTTAGAAAAAAATCTTTGAGCAATTATAATAATATTTTATAGCATAATTTTCAGCTAATTACGCAATCTTACTCCCGAAATTCAAACTAAGTCACAGATCAGGAAATTTAATTATTTATTCCGTAAATACCAATGTAATTTAAGGTAAAAATAGAGATAAGCATCAAAATAGACCGAAATGGCCGTCTTAATGGACCTAGATGGAGAATTTCGATGAAAGTTATAATTTGGAATTTCTCATGTTTTAAAGCTTGTTGCCGCTTTTATTTTGTATGGTAATATTCCACAAGTGAGGCGAAAACATCGTTCCTTTCTAAATTAGCATGTTACTCTTGATTATTCTGATAATTTAGGTACTACCCAATAGACTGAAAGGAGCTAAGTCAGTAGACAAATTTATAACAAAGAGAGTATTTGGTTTAATTAACTTTATTGCCTCATCTGTATATTCCCAACCTTATGGTTAAAGTTACATTTATACATATGATTTTTCCTGATTTTTTCGTACAAAATTACTATATACACTAGGAAGATGCCCGGTGAAATTCAACGGGAAAGTTTTTTTTATGAAATTTCGTGAATAGATGCGACGCGAAGCTATTATCCAAGTCAATGGTACCCAATTACACGAAACCGGCAACAATGCGAATCACTATGAATGCGTCAAATTCTCGCGTTAAAAACTGAACTGTTGATCGATTCGACGCGTATTAAAAAATCGATAGCAGGAAAACAGACATTCGTTCTTTTAGGCATTCGTAGTTTCAAGTCTTGAACTCCTACCATGATTCTAAGGAATTTTAATATATGAATGATTAATGTTCTATATTCAAATGTATTCCTTCTCATAAATAACGTAACGAATGTTGTTTACATTCGTTACTATGAAAATCATTTCCCTCTCCTTCCTCTCTCTCGTATTAAAAGCGTTCAAAGTATGCTTTCAACTAACAATAGGATTTCGAGGTTTAACAATGTAATGGATTGGCAAGGAAACATCCCGTTAAAATGGTAAGATTTCCCCAAAATATGTGAATTAAACGTTTAACATGAGGACTTTCGAACTGTAGGCGAGAAAAGATGAACAGAATAAGAAACTTTATAATTATTTCTTTAAAATGGTTCAGATCTGAAGATCACAGGTTAATTCTTTCTAATGTAGATCTCAAAATGAATAAAAGCCTGCAAGTCGAAAAGTCGATTTTTACGTGTTGTCTTATGGGAAATGAAATGTCTTCCTTGGAGTCGAACCAAGAACTTTTTCGTCGTCGCCTTAAAATATGCGAATCTAGCATTCCTGCCAAATTTCAAAAATATATCTTGATCTTTTATCGAGTTATTCGCATTTTTATAGCGTGACAGAAAGAGTCATAAAGAGATAGAGGGACAGAAGTAGCCTTTTATAGATTTTAGACATTAGAATTGAATCTTTAAAAAAAAATTAGCAAGTCCGATTTTTTCTCTGCTATTTCACATCGGATAGATGTGTAGAATTCTCTACATGCATACAAGGGAGTTGGAGAAGATAAATAACGCAACTTATTCTCGCAACAGAATTATTTTGCTCTTTACTTTAACATTCGGTTCTAAACTTAGATCCTTTACACTTATTCCTGTTACTTCAATTCCGCTCATAAGCTATCGCCTTAATAAAATAAGACATGGCGTAATTGAATCCACGCGTTCTCAACGGTTTAAGCGCCTACATCAAGACTGATTACGTCTCCACTCTGATATGCACACGACTTACTTGAAACAGCACTTATTATAATCTCTCGTCTCAGAGTATAAGCCGGGACAAAGAGCATTTATCTCTATCAGGAGGTCGCGGTTTCAACTGCCGCAAAAGAGATGACCAGTTCAGCGTCCTATATAAGCATTCTTGGCGTAAAAATCAAAATAAAAACTAAAACCGTCAATCAAACCTTACAGTAACCGTTCCAGGCTATAAACTATAAATTTCTGCAGCGGAAAGATCAATTTACAGCAACAATTTAACGTGAAATATTAAGCGACTGTATCAGAACGAGTTTTGTCGACTTAACCCTCTAAAGCTGCTCATTCTCTTGTCGAGGATGAGCAGCTATAGAGGAGGATAGCGATTTATTTACTAACTCATTACTACATCTAACGCAGTAACGAATTTTTCGAAACTGTTGAAAGCTATATCAAAGCGAAACGTTCTGATTTCTATGGGTGTAGGAAAGAGATTTTAAAGCGACGAAAGACTTGATTGAATTCCTCACTAACGAAGCATGAACGTTTAAGCTACCGGAGAGCAGGTTTTTCTCTCGAGTCGTCCAGAGTTTCGATCTCACCGAGATCTCGGAATCATTTAACATTGCTCGCGGCGATTGCAAGCGCAACTCGCGGAGATTAGCACGGACGCCAATCGGGGCTCGAATCCTATCGCGAGGGAGAAAGAAAAAGTCGAAAATCCGATTGCCGTGAGAGCTAAAATAAAAAAGGAGAAACAAAGCCAAACGCCACCGAGAAGACGAATGTAAGAAGAGGAAAAAGAGGAGGAAGTGACAGATGGGAAAAAACAAGAGAGGAAGGAGAGCGAAATGAATATGGGTGGAAAGGGGGGAGGTGGGTGGACCGTCGAGGGAGTGGCAACGGAGGGAAGGGAGGAAGAGGGAGGGGAGGAAGAGGGAGGGAAGCAGGGGAAAAAGAGGGAGGGAGAGGAAAAGCGGGAGGGAGGGTAGGAAGAGGGAGGTAGGGTAGGAAGAGAGAGGGAGGGTAGTAAGAGGGAGGAAGGGTAGTAAGGGGGGAGGGTAGGAAGAGGGAGGGAGGGGAGAAAGAGAGGGAAGGAGGGAAAAACGAGGGAGGGAAGAAGGGGAAAAAGAGGGAGGAAGGGGTGGAAGAGGGAGGGAGGGGAAAATAGGGAGGGAGGGTAAAATAGGGAGGGAGAGGAAAAAGGAGGGAGGGAGAGGAAAAAGGAGGGAGGGAGAGGAAAAAGGAGGGAGGGAGGGGAAAAAGAGGGAAGGAGGGGGAAAGAGGGAGGGAGGGGAGGAAGAGGGAGGGAGGAGAAGAAAACGGGATTTGGAATGAGTACACGTGGGAGGAGGAAACCGAGAAGGGAGAGGTAGTGGCGACGTGAGGGAGAAAGAGGACAATGGATGGGCGTATCGAAGAGTTTTTAGGGATGGTTGTACACCCAATGCTGCGGTGGTCTCCTTCCCGCAACCGATGGGTAGAGTGGCGAGTGTGTGTTTGCGTGGTGCACGTCCTCGGAACTATGCAGATGCCGAAACCGCACTTCCGAACGATCACCGTGCGCACGCAGTGGTCCGATGCCGTGACGACGGGCGGCGAGGATTTCGTAAAAAATAGAAATTTCTTTAATAAAAATCAAGTTCCCGTTGACGAGGCTTCTTAGTCTCGGTAAGCAACCGTTGCGTTTGTATCTCAAGGAAAAAATGTCGAAAACTATACCTTAACTTATATTCGAATATCGTTAAATTATTAGTCATATTTTTATGCCCCTTCATGTAGATAACTAAATAGTTCGATTGAAATGGATACTTTATCAGAGCTTAATAAATTAGAAAATTCCTAAATTTATCATGAAATCTTTATTTTTAAATATGAAACAATGGACCATACGTTTTACCGAAAAAAAAACATCCCATTTGAGATTTTTCCGTTAGATGGGATGCGGCGACGGAATCAGTCCTCCAAGATAGGCAGTGATACCCAAGTTTTACTCGCATCCTAACGTTAGAGCTCTATAACCTCAATGGACTTTCAACCGTGGGAGGTTTTCTACGGAGTTAAAGGTTAAATCCACAACAAGTATCGCGTATACTTAAGTGTGCCAACATTTATGGAGATATATTTCTTAATGCGAGAGACAAGCTGTCAAGAAGAATTGCCTCACGTCTACACTCCGTCAAAAAAAATAACTACATTTTTTCCCACTGAGGTTAAGATGTCGCATGCAAGTACATACATTTTCAATTGGGAAGGAAGCACCCGTGGGAAGAGACGAATTATCTTACAATTAGCGAAAATGAAATTGATGACTTCAAATAGGAGGCTCTCTAACCGATCTCCGAACGCTATCGAAGAGTCCGAGTTAAGAGATCTAGCCTATTTCCCCCTCTTCGTCTCTCAGTGAAAGGTTTTGAGGAGGAGACCCGGATGATTTCCCACGGCGATGCAGATAAAAACGCAGATTGAATACGACTGCCAGAGAGCAAGGTTATACTGGAAATTTTCAGAGCGTAAGGGACTACGATAATTATTTTGCAAAACAATTGTGAGCTGCGTGTAATACTTCATTTGAGAAAAAAATATGGTTCAAACTCCATACTCAGGACCTCAGAAAAAGAAAAAAAATATCTACAAAATTTATAAGAACACCGAAGAGAAAACTATCACCGTCGATTTCAAGAAAAATCTAGTTATAGAGGTGCCACAGCAGTGCAGCCTTTCCTCGTTTTACGAACTTCCGTTTTATAGGTTTTTGCTTATACGAACTGAGCAATTTCATACCTATTTTTCGATTTGCGAAGAAATTTTTGCTTATACGAGTTCGTTACGTTCGTATGAAAATCCTATTTTTCAAATATCGAATAAATTTTCGCTTATACGTGCTCTATCCGCTTCGGAAAAGCTCGATCAAGTTCGTCAGATCGCCTTTTTTACATAGGAAGTAATGGGAAAATAATTTTTGTTTTACGAGTTTTCGCCTAACGAACAGTTTTCGTGGAACGAATTAAGTTCGTAAAATGAGGGAAGGCTGTACAAATCATCGGACGCCGCTTAAACACCGTGTATTATAACTCAATCAACGATTTTAATTGATAGTTAAATCAAATACTAAGCTTGGCCGTTTCCATTTCAAGTATTGAAGACTAGAAGAGTGCCCGTTGCTTTGTAACGGGTAGAATCGTAAATATTTTTTAAAATATATCAACAGTCATTCATCAGAAAAAAATCTTTTAAGCTTGAGAAAGAGCAGAAATAGTAATTTCATTACCTAAGAACACATTACAATGAAAAATATTGAGTAATTCTGCCAATAATATTCATCAATAAAAACATTCTCTCGTAATGTTATTAATATTATCTATTTATTTACCTGTTAGAGACATGTGATATGGTTATTTAATGCCATTAGTTGTGTTGTGTAGTATTTTTATTTGTGCGCGGTATATGTAAAGTTACGGCGATAATAGCCCAAGAGGCTGATTCGCCAGAAAATACACACACACACAAAAACAGATTAGTTTCAGTTACAATTACAATGGATCCTAATCAAACATAATTATACCCAGAGTCAGACTCGAATCTCACAAAGGCGAATACGACGGGGTAGCTCTATTGCACATAGGCAAAAGGGGCGAGTACAACGGGGCTGCTGTTGCGTTGAGAAAGAAGAACGGTTGTGAGTGACGGACGCTACGAAAATAATAGATAAGGATAACCACGAGTAGCGTGCCATTTTGAAATTCCTCCAGCGATTAATGCCAATTTGTTTATCCATCTTACCCTCCGACTTTGTGTTCAGAATCCCAACCGTGGAATTACTGAGAGAGAGGGAGAGAGAGAGACCGTTACTCGTCACTTGATAAAAAATCCGCAATCCCTCGAGTGGGGCGAGGAAAAAGGTGAGAGGCGTGACCGCGCGAACCCGGTCCACGTAGACACGGATTCCGCGGCAGGTAGAGGAGAAGGTCAGGCAATCCGGCAACTAAGAGAGAGAGAGAAAAAGAGAGGATGGTTGGAGGCAGGAAAGGGGAGAAGACGCAAGCAGCTCGAAAACTTACCACTAACGCAAGTTACCAAAGGCATATGTTGCCATTTCTGCGGAGGCGGCGAGGAGGCAGAGAGGTCGGAGAGAGAGAGAGAGAGAGAGAGAGAGAAGGGAGAGAGAAAGAGAGGATGGCAAACGAATGGGGTGAGCTCATCCCCTCGGGTAATCACTCCGTCTTTTTAAGACTCTTCCGGCGTTTTCCGAGGCACTTTCGCGTCGGTTAATGCAGCTCGGGAGATTTGCTCGCGGGGGCCTTAGTCACGCCCCGTCGGGGGGTCGAAGGGGGGAGGAGAGGGGCGTGTCGGGACGAGATGAAGGGTGAGGAGGAAAGGGAAGGGACGTGATGGGGAGGAATGGAGGAGACTAGACGTGGGCGTAACTTGGGGGGTGCAGGCCCACGCAGTGCGTGGGGACCCCAAGATTTTTGGAAGCCCCGCAAAAAATGCTTATAAGACTGACTCACAATAAATTGAATGAAAAAGGAATCAAAGAATAGTCACAAAAGTTTATAATATATTTATTGACGAAGGTCTTTGTGACGAACTTCTCTCGCTATCAACAAACGCTGTTTTTTTAAGATGAGATTAAAAACAGTATGGACACCAAGAGACTATTGGATTTAATAATGATTAAATAAAGATTGGCATCAATCAACAGCAATGTACGTGCAACTTTGATTATGTATTTGGCATTGTCATAACTGTGTCGTAAATTGAAAAATCTTTTTCAAAATTAAATAACCAGCTTCCTACGCACTTGTGTGGCCAGGAGTAGATTAAAGTATTTATCCCTTCTTTGGGTACAAATTCAGAAGCATGCGAAATGAAAACTCATGAGTTGATTGAGACATTTTCAGAATTGAAATGTTGAAAAAATGAAACATTAAAACATACAAAAATAATTTTTATAAATTTTTTTTTACATAGGTGGGGCCCCCAAAAATCTCGTACTTGCATAGGGACCCCAAAATCGTAGCTACGTCCCTGGGCCTAGAAGGGAGGACGAAAGGTTAGGAGTGGGGGTGGAGACCGGGGGCGCATCCTATACGACAGACCCGTCCGCCGACGCTTCCCTCCCCCCCTCGCCCCCGTCGCCCCATTTCAAATGCCTCGCCGTCCCACGCTCAACATACCGGAAACCAAAGAGAGCAAATCGCTAAATAAAACAACACAAGAGATGGACCAATGGAGCGGTGGAGACTTTGCGGAGTAGTCAGTTCGGACGACGAGAGAAATAAAAAAGCCTTTTAATATCTCGAAGGCTGTCATCGAGAGACTGAAATGACTATTTAAAAAGAAAACAAAATTTACGAGGAACGTCGAAACACCACGTTGACCCTGTTTGTTTAGCGTATTGTCATTATCCATCGATTATATCGGCCGTAAATACGAGGACGTTTACCATTCCCATAACAGCAATCGCCGACATTATGGGTCCAGCCCTTTCCTTCTCCGGCCCTAGATGTCAGTAGCGAGGCTATTGAAACTTCGCTTTTCATAAATAAAAACAGTCGAGGTAGGAGGATGACGGAGGGGCGGGGCTGAAAAAGAGAAACGGGAAGCGCATTTTTCGACGCAGGTAACATAAGAGTGGGGCGTAGCTGCGACGCGCAGACAATGGAGAATGTCCGAAGTGGGTAAGGGAGAAGTGGATCGAGTATGTACGCACACCACGTCATGCAATCTCCATTTATTTGTGCGAGAGGAGAGCCGCCCTTCGAGTGGATGCCAAAGGCGAAGGGATAATTAGACCTTTTTCGTTCCGTCGTTGGATGAAAACCCTTCGACCTCAAAATTAACACCGAGTGTTGTCGATGCTTTTTTAACGCTCGGCGATATCTTTGTGGACATGCATATTCAAATAGGGTGCCTTAAATTGGTCGCCAAATTAAACTGTCGACCGGTTATTTACTTCCTCATGAAAACCCGAGAGAGCGAGTCAATATGTAAAACATAAATTGCTAAATTAATTCAACAGGGAATTATCGAGTTCGTGTTATGGCTGAAAAAATTCGAGACTAAGCACTTAAAAATTGCTTGTCTCAGGCATCTCCAATACAGAATCTATTTTAGGTGAGTTGCCACTGAAGACGGTCGCCTTGTAGCCGAAATGCGCATCTGGTTTTAATAACCTTGTTGTGGCTACTGCAGAAAAATGAGACAAGTATTTTTAGGTGCTTATTCTTGAATAAATTGCTCAACTTTATTGAGCTAATATTGTTGGATACGATAAAACTTACTCCGATCTTTAAAATTCAACTTAATTTAAATTTAGCGTAACGAGTATAAGATAATGTTATTAAAATGAAGAACTACATACTTTTTAAGTGTCGACATAAAATGTCATGCAATAAATTTCTAAAGAATGTATCCCTAGACAACTGGCATAAATAAACACTTGTTCGTGACATCTCTGCTCTATGCAGAGGGACGAAAAAAAACGCTGTCGGAAGAGAGAGAGGGTAAAGAACGACGGAAAAGCATCGTGGCCTCCAATTACCGATTGCCCTAGAGGGGTTTCATCCCGCCCCGCTTCGGATGAGAGATAATATAGCGTACGAATGACACTGAGCGAAGATAAATATGCAGTTTCCATCTTCGCAGCGTGATCCACGCGAGGCTCTGAAGCCATCTACGCGCGCACTCGTCCTTTGCAGCAGCGCAAATCCGCAATTAATCAGTCAACGATTCCTTCTCGGGATATTTTTGCGCGGAATCACTCCGTAAAACACGGGAGGGGAGAAGAGAGAGAAGGGCGGGGCGCGGCTCAATATCAACGATTAGTTTCAAAAGATTTGGAAATGTTGAAACTCTCCGATTCTCCCTCGCTTATTTTTACTCTTTTATTTCTTCACGTCTGCCGCGATCTCACGCCAGCATTCCTTTATTTATTTTTATAGGAAGGGGAGGAGAGAAAGAGGGAGATATACATCTTCGATTCCGCGATGTATGCGTCCCTGGCCTTGGAGCTGAGAGAGAGTGAAGGAGGGCAACCGAGTGTGGCCAAGTAGAATGCATCGGAAAAGAGGTCGGGGAGAGTAGAAGTAGAAAGGGAGGGAGAGAGGGATGAAGAGGGAGAGAGAGAAGAGAGGGTAAGAGTGGTGGATCTGAGAGAGCGAACCATGCCCAGCTCTCCAACTAAAAAGAGTATATTGGCGGGATCGATCAAGACCAAATAGGACGTAAAAATATTTCAAATACGACTGCGTCAGAGAGAGAGAGAAAGTAGTGAAAAAAGAAAGGAAGATTTAGGGGAGAGAAAGAGAAGAACGGAATGGAGAAAGGAAACGGAGGAGAGGACATTGAGAAACGAGCAAACAAGAAGTGAAAGGGAATCGGAGAGGAAACAAGTGAGCGACACGAGTAATGGGGAAAGAGAAATATTAAAGGAAGGGGTGGAGAGAGCGACCGCAGACGTGAAGACGAAAAATAAAAAGAAACGAATGAAAAATAGCAGAAAAAGAAACGACGTCGAGAGGATAACAGAGAAAAGGTTTTAAAATAAACGGATTGAAGGTGTATTATAATAAGAGGAATGGAGAGAATGAGGAATCGGAGAGGCGAAATGGCAGGAGAAAAGAAGTGAAAGACAAATGAAAGGGAAGTGCACGAGCGGAGAGATAAACGAAGAAGAAAAAGAAAACGAATGAGGTGCGGTGAGATTGGCGTGGATGGATGTGGACGAGTGGGGAGAGGAGGAGGAGGCGGGTGCAACAGAGGGAGGGGACAGGTGGATTGGTGGAAACTAACAACATCGCCGCATATCTATGCGTGTACAAACTCAAGGGGCGGCCACAGATTAAGGGCGATGATTTTGTATCCTCCTTGGAGATTAGGTCCGCGGCCATGATGGCTCAACTTAAGTTGCACAAAGTTTCAATAAGACCAAAGTTCGAACGAGCGTCATATCGTCACGCGCGGAACATTTATCACAGTTCTACATTTTTCCGATTCCAGAAATCAGCCTGTAAATATACCTTAACTACCGAATTATGAGCTCCAACGAGACATTATAGTAATTTACAATTCTGTCTGATAATTAATTAACTTTAAATACATTCTTCCTGAAAAAACCATCCGGAAATTGAATTTCCGTAAATTAATTTATCTTTACCAGAAAAACCAACTAGATTCCCCGGGATACTTTTAAAAATTAATTATGCAAGTTCAAGAAAGAATAATCGACCTCCCCACATTGCTTAAGTCAAATTGAAAAACTAAGTCCTCCGATTATTTTTTATGACCTAATATCGGCGAATTAACTTTGATGAGGGAGGATTTGTAGCCGAAATACGCGTGAACATGGCTTTCCAATAAATCAAGTTAGAATTTATGGAAATCCTCCGCAAGGGCTATTGTTACACGGTACCGCTACATGATGACTAACAGTTATCTCCACTGCAGGATGCTTTATGTCTATTCCGAGAATGCGAGCTCATTCCGAAGTTCGAATCGACGAAAGGGACGGGAGAATGAGAGAGAGAGAGAGAGGGTGGCGGATAGTAAAAGCGAGAAAGGATAGGGTGTGGAGAGCGAGGTGCGCGGAGGGAGAGAAGGCGCCGGGGGTGGAGAGAAGGCGCCGGGGGAAGGGAGGAGAGGGGGATGATACAGAACGGAACATGGGAGGCGAGAGGGTTTTTGAAACGCAGTAGACTCATCGGATGCCAAGGCATCCGCGTCGAGGGGGCGTGCCAGGTCACAGCGACCTGCGTGTGTTGGCCGAGAGCCCCGTGCACCTTGGCACGGGAGAGGACCGCCCGACGCCGCCTTATGGCGAGGACTGTACGAAAAAAGGGCGAGGGAGCAAACGGAATGGGGCAAGGCAATGCCGGGGTCGGGTCATTAGCCTCGAACGTCCAACAGAGAGAGAGAGAGAGAGTGGGAGAGAGTAGGAGAGAGGGAGGGAGAAAGAGAGAGGATTATCTGACGTCTAGATGTGGAGGGAGATGATTTGAGACGCTTACTCGGCGCAGTGGAAGCTATAAAGCGTTCTTTTTAACGCCACGCTCTCTCGGGATAAATACTAACAGATTTGCGCACTAAAATAAATCACGAAAATGTTGTCGAGGGACCGAAAATAGCCCCAAGAACTGTAAAAACAGAAAGTATGACATTCAAAGGGAACAAAGTAATAAATGGACCTGGCTTAATGGACGATGAAATTATCTCATTATTAAGCCAAGGAAGAGATTTCGTCGAATTATTTTTTTTTACATCGACTCGTACATAGATAATCAAGAGTTAATTATTGATCGTATTCTAAAGGAAGATTTCACGCTTTCATATAGTACTTTACAAAAGGTTGATACAGATAAGAATTTTCAGGCAAAATTGATTAAGTTAATATTATTTTTCACGCGTCTGACTCGAACATACCGGATTCCATATTTAAATAAACGTCCATAAATGTCGAACTTTCAGGAATGCGGGTTAAAAATGAAATTAGTACATTTAATTTAATTTACATTTCATTGTTCGATTAAATGTAAATGAAATGACGACCAATGAACAAAGAAGAAATGGTAGTTCTGTAGTAATTCTCCGAAGGCAAGTTCAATGCGAAATGACGGATACAAAATTAAGCCGAGCTTTTTTGTTTTTAATAAGCTAACTAATCATCGGCTGACCATATAACATTAAATAAAAACAAGAAAACGTGTTCTGATCCGCAGCCAAACTTCTAATCAATCGAATACCTAACACGCTGCAATTATTCATACACAAAATTAAATGACTTAGCTCGTAGTTCGTAATTACCTCTGGGTACCCAACTACAGAAATCAATAGCGCTTATAAGCTGTACATAAACGCTTCTATGTACGATAATCGTAGGACTACTAATCATATCGTATGTATATTCAGTGCTGTGTGTGGTTTTGGCTAATCAACCTCTTGGATTATTATAGCCATAGCTCCTTCCACACCGAACACACTCACAAGGGAAGAGGGAAAACCGGTGCCGGCATTAGCCTACTCTTAACGAAGAGCACCAAGGGGAGCAACGACTTAACGTCCCTTCCGAAGGACGGAACTCTGACTTTGCGCGGTCTCTTCAAACTCCACAAACAGGGGGCCGGGCGAGCTTGGAAAAATCCTACTTTCACAGGATAAAATAAAAAAATAAAATAAAATAAATTCGTGCCCGCTGCCCTTTGAGCAGCAGGCGAGTAGCAGCCAGCATCCTAACCACTACACCACCGACACCCCCGTATTCAGTGCGGTGAATTGATATCAACCGCTTCAGCAACTATAGCTGAGTTTCCGTTATAAAGACGTTAAAAATGGCTTCGGTAGAAATGCCGAGTGATCCTTCGCTCGACTACTTCCTTGAAAGGGCTACGACGCAGACACCAACAGACCGTGAAATGCCTTCCAATTAATCTCTGAAAGTTTCCACAAAAAATAATTCGGTTGGAAGATGGCCAGAGCTCCTGAAACCTATGGCGACTTCGTAGAAAAGGTTAAACTCGTAAACCATAGTGAGGAAAGCTAATAATAACTGTTAAGCATTCCGTTACAAAATCAATTAATAATTTTAAAACGTACAACATACTTCTGTTAAAAAGCGACGTTTACATTTCGTAAATTAAATCTAATGATTCTTTTAAGCGCTTTTTTATTTTAAAACAATAATACCCTTTCAACCCTTGCACTGGAGACCAAAATCAGAGGAAAATTGAAATGCTAAATGCTACTATGCACACGGAAGGCCGTCGGTCTAGGAATGGTCTCACATAAAATATATAACTTCTTTATAATACATAATATGAAAAATTACCTCTTGTTAGGAGATTTGATAAAATACGATAAACTAAATTTAGTCGTTACTTTTTTCTTGGTAAAATGACATTTTTTAAAATTACAATTCCACACAATTTATTCTAAGGCTGTGGCTGAAGTAACTTTAAAATATGCATTTAAAATTTAAGTTGCCCAGTATATAAAGTTGCGAAATTTAAAATTATAAAAATTGCTCAAATTTAATTAGTAACCAACATAATTTTTAAAAATCGCGAATATGAGACGATAAAATGAAGCATTTTTCTAACTCTTATTAATACTTTCATAGCCAGATGCATTCGAAATTACACCTGGAGAATGAGACCATAAAACGAAACTAGTAAGATATAATATGCAGCACGCGAGGGAGAGTAGTATTCCACCAGTGAGTGATAAAGCGGGCCCTGAGTCATCGAAAGAATGAGTGTGCAGACGGATAAGCACCACAATCCAAAGGATGGGTTGTCCTCGTGATTGGAACACCAAATCCAAGGTTGAGGTGTCCCAGATATGATGAGCGGAAATGGACCCTGATCCGAAGAGAGGAGGCGAGATAAAGTGAATCAGGAAGACGAGGAACGTGAGAACCGAGAAAATAGGGCGAACCGAAGGAAGGATAGGCAAAAATAGGAAGATGTTATTTTTATTTCGTAACCAATTAAATCCTGTTGATGTTTAAGCCGTTCGTTTTCCTTTGCCAAACCCATTTGGTTCAACGAGGCAACCGCTGGAATCGGCGGGGAAATCGTCGTTAATATCCGAAGATAGGACAAATTGAATTACAGATCCAGGAAAACGAATCAACAAAAAAATATTAAAATTATCCGTTGTACGTTTAAAATTGTCAGCAAAACGTTAAACATACAAGAATACAAAACTTAGAGAATAAAAAATTACAGTAGCTGTAAATAAAAAATTCAACAACAGTAATTTTATTAACTTAGTCAATTGATAGGTAGGGAGTTTAACAAAGAATTTTAACTTGTAAAGGGTCATAAAAAATGTAACATTTAAAGTCACAAAAATTTAGAATTTGCAAATAAAATATCGCAATTAAAAATGGGTAATGTTACGCATACGATTCCAAAACGGACCACAGTAAATTAGTTGGTGATTAATGCGACATTTAGTTAAGAGCGCGACAAATGAAGTGTTAATGTAAATCGATCGCTTCAAGGCGAAACATCCCCAAAAACAGCGTCCAATTAAGAACATCGAGACAAGAACCAATCTCGAAGTAAAAAAGCGAACGAGGTTAACAGACTATAATGGAAATGCCCGCAGCGAAAACTCGAATTATAAAGGAGGGGTTCTTAATTGTCGTATTTATGAGTGTTAACGATGCACATCGTCTTCTCTGCAAACGCTAATTGCCGCTGAATTCGCATTTCCTTTTAACGAAAAGTTGAACATCGCCCTCATTTGTCATTTTCTACGCCAAAACTTGGGATTAAATTAACATAATTTAATTTTCCCATCGCCGCGAAGGGTGGATTATGTTAACGGTACAACTGCTTTCGAGATATTAGTCTGTTTGCGAATATAATGTTGCTTGAAAATCTTCTTAAATGTTTTTAGTGCTTTTAATATTCTCGTTTATTTTATAAGGAATTTATGAGTAACTTTAACATGAAAAATAAAACAATGACCAACCATTAAAATAGTCTATGGCAGAGACCAAGGTGCAAAGGTACTCTAAATATGAGTGAAGATGAAATAGACGATAGGCTCGTGTAGTCTACAAAGATCGGTTTTTCAATAAATAGCATAACGCCGACAACATTAGGCCAACGCCAACCCTTTTTCTCTGCGGCGCCTAAATAAACAACACGTACAAACTATCTGTTGTGAAGCAGTTCGCAGACAAAACAGACTCAATAGAAGACATAACGAAATGTCTGTCAAATCTTTTCCTTTGTCCGAAGCCCGTGAGATTCCGCAGGAAGATTATGTTTTCCGCTTGTGCTTTCATTCGGATGAAAGGCCGATAGAGGGCAGGATTAAACAGGGTTCGACATTGTTAATGCTATCACGTCGTCCTTCCTCTAGAAAAAATAAATAATTCTCAATCGATGGGTTTTCTAGGTTGTTGAAAATATCAGGTGATAAAAAAGCGTCGAAAAAGTAAATTTTAACGGAAAGTTTTTGTTTTGGCTATTTCATATTTTCTTTTAGGCTCACACGACCAATATGCCAACGTTAACATAATACCATTCACAGGGACACAGATCACAAAAGTTAGGGGTGCCGGTGGGGTAGTGGTTAGGACGCTGGGTGCTACTCGCCCGATGCTTGAAAAAGTCATCGGGTACGAATCCTGCGCGAGTAAGATTTTTCTCAAGGTCACCCGGCCCCCTGTTTGCGTAGTTTGAGGAGACTGCGCAAATTCAGCTGTACCGTCCTTCGGAAGGGACGTTAAGCTGTTGGTCCTCCTGGTGTTCTTCGTAAGAGCAGGCAAATGCCGGCACCGGGTTTCTCTCCTCCCTCCCCGGTTATTCATTGCACTACCTCTGAGATACCCATTTGTGCAGTAAGAGAGGCGAATTGACTGGGAATACATACATACATCTCAAAAGTTTGAAATTTGCTGAGTTTGCTATACTTCGCAATGAAATTGGAAAAAACCCATGGAAGAGCCAGTGCTTTGCTGACCTTGGGATCTAAATCACATAGACGCTTTGTCCAACTACCTGATCAGTGGTGCTACGTTTCACAAACCATCCAGTAGCTTATCCATCAATCCAATTGAATTAAAACGAATTCAATGTTAAAAATTAAACGGTTTATTCAAATAAGGACATTAGAGAGGCGGTTCATTGCCGTTTTTTACAATCCCGTATTATAGGTGTCTATAAATTGATAAATGTGTACATAATCAGCGGAGAATTGTCCTTGTTATATAAATTTATTCTGAGATAACATTTAAGATAGGATAGAAATAGAAATTAGTTTTGGAAGTTATATGGATGGAACTATCATACAGCAAACCTATAATTCTTTAGTAAAACAGCCTGGCTCTTGTATAATAATGAGACTATAATAATCACCGCCATGACTTGACCAATGCATAATTATAAACGGTTACAACAACATTAGGTGAAGTTTTTATAAAAAATAGGAACAATTACCCTCGCCCAGATCGTACGTAATAGAAAATCATCATCGGAAATTATTCTCTCCGACGTAGATATAAATAACAAAAAGAATTTGGGAATTTGCCATTACCAGGCGGAAGTGGGTCATCCCTACCGCCAAACTGGGAATTCACCATTCTTGAAAATTTAAGGCCAACGGAAATTTAAAGTCCAAGAGATTCTAGTAAATGGAACCTAAAGTTTTCAAGGCATCTAAAATTATCGGAAAATACCTAAACAAATGTAACGGCCAGGAAGAGACAGTAAAAGTCAAAACAAAGTCGTCTTTTTTAGAAATAAAAAGTGCATAAAACAAAAAGTTGGCAGCCGACGCGCTTCGGCATTCCTTCTTCCGTTTATTTGTATTTTCGCGTTTTCCGAAAAATTAAACCGAGGGAGAGGTGATGGTCAGGGGAAGGGCGGGGACTATTGGAAAGCGCAGAGGCAGGGAAACGGAAGGTGCGGAGGCGGAAGCGAAGGAAGAGGAGCGGGGGGAAAGGAGGGGGGCGGCATGAGTGGATAGGGGGGGGGGGGGAGCTATTCAGAAAGGCCGGGAAGGAGAGGGAGGGGCGACGGTTACGGAATTGGAACGTTTTCGGGGGAGGGGGGGAGGAGGGGACACCTTCATTACAGGGAGTAAATATTCGTGGAGGGCACGCCCATCAGCAGTCTCGTTTTTGAATGAGAGGAGTTCCAATTTTGCCGCGGCGTGGCGTCGCAAACCGTGAATGGCCCGAGCTGAGCGATGCAATGCGTTAAAGGGGAGCGTCTGTTAACAAACTAGAATTTCGAAACTATTAAAGGCGTAAACGACGACGCAATTCCAGTTACGCAAAAGAGACGCGTTGCGCATTTTCGCAATTCCTTCGAATGGATTTCACCTAAATCGATAAAATGATTTATTTCATTAGCGATGAGGTTCGAGGCAATTACGGTGCAGAGAAATAGTAGCTAGGGAAAACTGAGAATCTGTCGCACCGACTAACTTTAAAGAGTAAAATCGCCAGTTAAATGATTACCATAAAAATATAACCGTGAGAGGTTTGGAAAAACAACCTGGTTTGTAAATTATGACTGCGTATATTTTGTACAGTACCTATGTGTAGAAATTTCATCACCGAGCCACAGGAATATTAAAAAAGTTTCATTTCGCCTATTTTTCTTTACATTTGAAATAAATTAATTTTACAGATGAAAATAAAGTACGGGAAACAATTTGAAAGAGGTTTTTAACAAGCAGTAAGCATGATATTTTCATATTTCGTTTAGTTTTAAGGCAAGAAATTTTTTGAAGTCTACACAATTTAATTGGTGAGACCTAATAGGTCGCAGTGATCAACAAAGGTTAAATCGATATCGATGGATATATTATTCTTTACACGGCTCACACCTTCCACAATTCGCATGCACTTCTATAAAAAGAGTCAAAGCCTATAAAGGAGCCAATTATTTCATAGAAAACTAATCGATGAATGTTTACTCAATAAGAACGATGAAAAAAGCGACCTTACCTGACTCATCCCCAGCCTGTATGAGGACGGGTCGAGATCCATGGCCTGGAGCATGTCCGTGATGACAGCTTGCTCATCCTCCAGGGGCAGGGAGTTGCCCAATCCAGGATCGGAGCCTACTTCGCTGCCCGACTGGCTCGAGGACGGCGCGAGGAGCGAGAAACGCCTTCGGAACTCGGAGAAGAGCAAGTGGTCCGGGAATCCTTGCTTGTAAAGACGAGCTGCGGCCACAGTCTGGAAGCCTCGTAACTGATAGGACGAGAAATATAAATTCATGGGTTTAATTATTGGAAAACATAATAATAGTGTATAACCGAAAATGATTCGATAAGAACAGGAAATTACAGTTCAGTGCTACAGTGGATGGGGAAAGATTGGAACAGGTGGAATCTTTTACTTATCTAGGAAGTATTCTGACCCAGGATGGAATAAATACAAAAGAGATATGGACAAGGATAGCAAGAACAAAGGAGGCATTTATGAGACGACAAGAGCTGTTGACAGTAAGTGTGAATGAATAAAGAGGTTGGTGGTAACTTGGATACAGAGTGCAGCATTATATGGGTGTGAGACATGAACAATGAGAAAAGATGAGAGCAGATTAGAGCCGTTTGAGATGTGGTTATGATGTAGACTAGAGAAAATTATTTGGACTGAGATAAAAAATGAGGGTGTTTAAATAATGTACGGGAAGGGAGGAGCTTAAATCAAAGAAGGGAGAATGCTGGGAAAGGAATATTAGATGAATTAACAGAAGGTATGGGTATGAAAAGATTGGGTTGGGTGAGCCAGAAAGGTAGAATGACTATGGTTATGATAACTGAAAACGAACGAGACAGTCGTTTTGATTCGGATGACATAAACGAATGAAAGAATAAGAATTTTTGCCTTTTCCTCATTCATCTGAAATGACCAATGAAATATTAGTCCTTTCATCAGAATATTATGTAATGAAATTTACGTTGCTCTAAGAAGATATTTTGCTACCGATGCCTCTTTGCTTCAGTTTAATCCTAAATATTTTCTAAAAGAGTCACAAGGCCAGTTACTGTAAAAGAAATCGTTAAAACGTTCTTACTGAATAATAACTACAAATGTGTAAAATATTTCCGCGAGAAACGGAAAAAAATAGAAGTGAAATACAGGTTTTAGGTAAGCTATATAAACAGCCGAACCTCGATTACTCGATTTTTTATAATGCGAAATAGATATTTTCAGCCTCGCATTAATATATGTTAAAATTAAGTTCCACAACTGGAACTTTTTCTGTATCCCCTTGAGGTTCGAGTAATCAAGTTTCGACTTTATTTAATAATCAAAATAATTATAAAGGAAGGGATTTTTACACACAACTGAACATTAAAAACTAAAATTAAATCCGAGATAATGAAATAAAATGAAAACTTTTCTAGGAGGCGAAGCGATAACATGCAAATTTGGACAAATATAAAAAAACGAGCTTGGCTAAAACTTCATGCCCTAAGGAAGCGTAAAGAGACAGGGAATGGGAATTTGGGGACAAAAGGCTGGAAGATCAGAATACAAATGACGAAAAGGTTAGAAGCATTGCACGACGCGGGAGAAAGAATGACAACTGATTTAATAGAATTCGTAAGAGGTGAACATTCCGGGGGAGAATTTTCAAGGCGAATGTTAAACGAGGCAGGAATACGAAGTGGCGAGGAAAGACAAGCGAATGGGATCCGCGGCCCATTACCTCAAAGCGACAGATTCCAACCCTGGTATTGACCCGATTTCGCGTCGTGCGTAATGCTCGACCCCCACGCCGAACGACACCATTCACTTCACTCTTCAATCAACTAATTTACCCAACGCCCACGACCTCTGCCCGAATCACGCGATTAATACTTCTCTCTAATCAAACTCGTGTTGTGCTCACGCACAAACTTCCGCTGTGACTTGGATCGTTTAAATTACTCGAGCAATTTATGTTCGACATTTACGCGATAAAAATGACCTGTCTGGTATATTACCGAATAGATGATCAAATGCCATTTAATTATTAATTATTCGACAAAATATCATTTCCCATAAAATAAAACAGAAAAAATAGAAAATGGTGTATTGAAAACTTAAGCATAAAGAGTTTCAATGGCGCATAACCGGCTTCGTGTCCAACCTAAAGTAAAAACAATCAACTTTCCCTTTTTGATCGCTAAAATCTTCAATAGATTTTGAGTGCTTTTATTTGTTATGCAATTTTGGTCGTCCTCATTGCAGTTTCGCAGCGATGAATCACAATTTTATGAGAAGCGATTAGTTTGTAGAATCAGCGTGCAGTTTTTACACTGGAATCTATCGGGCGAGTTTGACTTTACGGCTTCATCTTTTGCTGAAAACCAAAACCGGATTAGTGGTTTTATATACAGAAATGGCGTGGAACTTTTGGCTTTAGAAGTGGAATTATTTTTCTCGGTTTATAATCATCGTTTACGGAAAGGAGTGGAACATTAGGCGAGGCAAAGATATTTTAATCGATCATAAATAATTACGCGTTTCAATACCGAATCGATATCGTTCTCTGTTTCAAAAATTTCACTGTCTTATTTTACAATTCGATTTCCACGCACTTATGACTCAGTATTCTTCATCCAGGGAAGAAAGCAAGCGAAAAGCAATTTAGAATAAAATGTACTTATCAAAAAGCTGCTTCCTCCTAAATTTTCAACCTTGAACCAACCGCCAGTACGAAATCCTTTCACAAGCTCCCGAAAGAGTTATATATGTATTAATATGTAGTATATCTTATAATAAAATTTAAGTAAAAATACCATACATTACTTATAGTTTATCACTATCAGAAAGTGTTATCTGTATTAGTGGTTTCCAAACTATTTGTGAGAAGGGAGCCCTTTCAGAGATAAACAGAATTTCGTGGTACCATTACCTTGAAGCAAACTTGTAAATTTAAACATTCAGGTATTACATCATTTGTACACATTCATTTGTTGGTATGACTGCTCTGTCAATGAATTAGAGGAAAGATTATTTCCCTAATGACCTATCAACATTTCTAAATCATTTATTTATTTACTTAATGGAGTTATTCATGGCACTTCAAACAATCAGCTGTGGCACTCCAGCTTGGGTAGCACTGTGTTATATTTTCAGAGAAAACTATACAGGAACTTCAATGGTGAATCAAGTTTCGAGTTATAATCCAAGAAACAATGATTTCCATAAAAAGCTCTGCTTCCTTAAATTTGAAAATTCTCTCATTGTTTGGAAGACAGATGAAAAACCAAATAAGATAGTAGAAAACTGAAATAACTTCTTAGGAACATATCATCCATTTTAAATCCTTGATGCTATCAAGTATTGAGATATGCAGACTTTTTATGAGTGCCTATGCTAATCTAAAAATAGTAAATATTGATCCTATTAGATTTGCTCATTATTAATTTAGTTTTTATAAATTTAAAACTTGAAAACTGTGATTCTCAGTGCATAAATAAAAAGCATTCAATTTTACCACATTTTTGACCGAGATGAAGACTTGAAAACAAATTTAATCAAATTCAAAACTGTTTCTTAGACTGAATAGAAAAATAATTAAATTTCGTTTGCAGTTAAAGTAAACCTTGCACTCTTTCTTGCACAGATATTCATGTTCCAAGTTCGTACCTTAATTTAAAGTATATTTGAAAGGAAAATTAAAAAGAATCCTTCCCTCTTTCCCATGTTAATCAAATGGGAGTGGAGGAAAAATTATGCTCCACAAAATTTTTGTCAGACTAGAATATTCGCCAACTCTAGTGAAGGAACCTTCATGATTATAGATGCAAAGAAATAGAAAAATAAACAAACCTATATTGTCTGAGCATCCCAATATGGGATCAGGCAGTAATACTACTGTTGGCCATACAACCCCATAAAGGGATGCTATATGATGCAGTACTCTGGCCTCTACTGAGAGAGTTTTCCCTCAGAGTACATTATACAATTGAATAAATCCAACTGTGAGTGGCAATGCGGAGAATGAAAATTTGGATGATAAACTTTACAGAAACATGATTTTGAAGGCATGAGTCTATTAAACCAGTGATAGTCAACCAGGGTGCATGATGCACCCCGAGATGAATGAGATTTTTCCAAGGGTACATGGAACTGACAGGGTGCATGAGGAGGTGCATGGCATGAATGGTGTGCAATCATTGGAAGATGTTCAATAAATAGTTTTCATTGAATGGTATTTGACAAAAATATTATTCATTAATTAAGATTTTTTTGTTTAGCTTTAAAATTTTGACTAGATAGTTATTTATCTTCATTTCTTACACTATTATAACCAGTGCTATAGTCGTAAAAAAGCAGAAGGTATATCGTATACAGAAGTAAAACTTTGAGGGGGGTTTACCCATTTTTTTTAAGAGCAAAGTACATGACTATAATGTTACGATGGCAGGTAAAAATGTATGAGCTTACTTTGAATTTCCATGAAAATTTTATTTCAATTATATTTTGGTGATGTATATAAAAAATTAAAAAATAAGAAGTACAGTGTTTATTACCAACTTTTATATTAACTTCACTTTACATATATATATATTTCAGATATTCTTTCGCTGAAGAAGGGTATAGGCCCGATAAGCTTGCATGTTTTTTTGTGTTCGTGTGTTTTACGTGTCTCTTCGACGCCCCCAGCAGCCTGCCAACTTGGTAAGTGTCCACTGGGCTTCCCTCAATACCTTGTTGCCACCCTCATCACTACCTTTTCTTTCCCTTAAGTTAATATATATCTTATGCGATGGTGAGGTGAGGTGGTTTGAACCCCACAAGCAGCTATGGATTTTTTTCCGATTAGACGGGGTCCAAAACACACAAACACATATATATATATCCAAAACATACATATTCGAACCACCTCACCACACCATCACGTAAGATGAGTGATTTAGTCACCTCGGCCACCAAATCCTTACTTCAGCACTGCGATAAATGTGTATTTGAATTCACGTCGGAAGATAGACAAGCATTCATCATAGCAACGAGATTAAACAAACTATTGTCATTGTTAATGCTGTAATATTTAACAGGTCTCTTTCTTTTAATTGGTATTGATACGAGCATTACTACGTTTTTTGAAGGAATATTTCTGCTAATAATTGTTAAGTTTTTATTTATCGTATTTATTATTGATAGTAAGTTGTTATTTATCTTAAATACTTTTTGTCTTTATTCACTATTTAAGATTGGTAATACTGTTGTAAAGGATGTTAATTTGAACAAATTTAAATGAAACATTTTAAAGTGTTGTGCTGTAGCTTAGCAATTCTTCAGATAACTATATTTATACAGTGTTTTATATGGATGGTTGATGTGATGTTAGGAAAAGAACAATTTATTATTTTTGTAATTTAAGTTAGGTGAATAAAATATGAAATATTCAACAATTTCACTCCTACTAGTATCTAAAGCAGAATTACTCTGAACTAGCAGAATATTTTCGTTGATTTTAAGCAATATGAATGGATAAGTCAGTATTTTCATTAATGAAACCAAAGATACTATCAAACTTCTTACTACTTATATACCAAACATTCTTACGTTTGCCACTGAGTTCTCTACTTCTGTCTGCCATTCTCTCAACTGTAAAAAGATTAAATAGAGAGACCCCCACATCACTCAACAGCTGGTAGGTAGACACTTTTGTAAATTTTTATGCCCATGCAAGCTGAAAGGTTATCATAATTATGTTACAAAGTTTATTCATATTAAAGTGTTAGCCATATAAAAGTTGGTTATAAAAATTCATTTTTATACCTTTACTTGTTTTCAATCCAATCAAAACAAAAGTAGTATTAGAATATTGGTATTAAACCTGTGGGCCAAAGATTTTCAAGGATTGCAGGTGCAGCTTCAATATTTGGGGCCATGAACAAAGGAGGAATTAGCTGTTTTTTTAATCAACCCCCAGGGTATATGCTATTTGTTTGAAAAAGCAAAGGGTATACCCTATTCATTCGAATAAAGCAGAGGGTATACAACATATACCATCACATATACAGCACTGATTATAATGAGTAGCTGTTTTATTTTATGTTTAAAATGTGTGCTATTTTTTGTATTTTATTTTCGCCTCTAAATGTTTAAATTTAAATATAATGTGTGGGTGTAAATAAAGTTTGGTATTCACACTATGTGAATGTGTGTAATGTGTTAATTCTGAAAATAAAGCACAAAGGTTCAGTAAACATACATATTTGTGGTAATTTTCCTTCTGGGGTGTATGAGTTTTTCAAAACCTGGCCTAGGGGTGCATGAAGTTATAAAAGGTTGAAGAACACTGTGTTAGACAACAAATATTTTTATGATACGAGATTCCCTGCATTGGTTGTGGTCAAACAAATTAGGTAGTGTATGCACCTTGAAATTCATCCAAGAGCAAATCATGTATTTAAAACAATTTTGGTTCAAAAAGATGTTATACTCAAATTCAGTGTTTCTATTTGTCACAAAGATCAGAATTCCTGCTGTTTTGATGATTAACTCAGTCACCTGTCTAGTGAATGACAAGGCATCATTCGGTTAAATTCTCAAATTAATCCACAAACCAACAATAGCCATTGACAAGATATAAATTTATTATACTCCAATATAAACATTTTTGAAATTCTAACCTGTAAAGTTTGGAGTTGGTTAGGTGAATAATGCACATTATAGATGCTATACCCAAGATCTAAAAGAATGCATCTGTAAATTTCAACTACAGAAACAGAATTGTATGTGGTTCTAGGTTATATTCCATTAAGCTGGGTGGTCCGCGAATGCAAAAGATTAAGATCAGTGGTGTATCAGACAACCTTCTAAGCTAGCAGTTCTCAACCAGTGTGTCATGAAGAGTTGAGAGGTAAGTTGCTGAAAATTTTTGTAAAAGATAAATTAAATTTAGTTAAGCAGAGTTTTTGACTTTCTCTTGCATCATTCTTAATAAAAACAAAATAATTTTTAGGTTTAAACATTTCATTATTACACACCGCTATTTTATTTAGGCTGATTGTAGTGGAAAGTGTGTTGCTCATGTGAGCATCAACCATCTTATGTGTCATGATGCAAAAAAGATTGAGAATCACTTTTCTAACCAATGATCAAAGAGGGACCAATATTGAGTACCATATATTCCGGTCTACAAGTTGATCTTTGAAGCTTCAAAAAATCCTCGAAAATCTTGGGGTTGCCTTACACACCAGGTATAAAATGTGAACCATAAACTCCAGAGCAGTTTTTGATGTAGATGACTGCCATTTTGAATCAGCTGTTCAAGTGTTTACCATTTATTTAGCAGACATTATTTAAAAGATTTGTGAAATGATAATTTTAAACAACAAATAACTAAGAATTAAAAATTGTTTTAATACATGAAATAATTTTTTTTAAATAACAACACACGATCTATAGAAAATTACAAAAATGATCAAAGGAAGTATTAAAAACATTCAAGAATGGTATTTTTTACATTTCAGTTTAAAAACCATGAAATCCCTTGCCTTCTGCATCAGACTCATAGAAATTGTCGAATTTATCCTCTGAATCAGATGTTACGATATTGGGCTCATTGTTATCAGCAATAAATGAAGAGCCGATATAGATATTGAACAGACATTCGACATATAAAATTAACGGAAGGTTAACAATTATTATTTTGTCATGGCCACTGTACTGACTATAAGATGTATTGAGTAAAAAAGTGACAACTTAAATGGCAAATATATGTAAAAAAAAATCAAGATCGACTTAGACACCGGGTCTTGTAGACCCGCATATACAGTAATTAAGAAAATAATTCCTATAACTCACCGTCCTTGGTAGAGGGGTGGTTAGCATGTTTGGCTCCCAATGCTAGGGTCGTGGGTTCGAATCCTGCCGAGGGCATGGTTATATGTGTTTTTCTTTGTTAACGTTATTATTCTCATTGTAAAAGGCCATTAACGGCTGTTTATGAGCTAATATAAAATAAATAAAATTTATAGAAGGGGATGATTTAAGGTTTATGGCGTATTAGATGGTAGGAGGGTTATAATTAAGTATGCTGGTTGGGTTGCATATTTCATGTGGCAGGAGGAATGCTGAACAATTCCACTATGCCACTGGTTGTTCCTGAATTGGCAGGCCAATTTAAGGAGCTAGTTATATCTGTTATTCAATGATTCAGAGATAACAAATAATAAGAAATTTGAGAATTACATGGGAAATTCCTTTTTAAAGAAGAAATACATTGTTAAATACATAATTAGTGTAATGGCCCATCAAATATGGCGGGTATGCATGGAATAAGTATAAAAATTTAAGGTACTTCCTATTCTTCCTCCTTTTCTCTCTCCCATCTCTGACTCAAAGGAATAGGAAATTATATGCTTGGGCAAGGGGATTAAAAAGGAGAGAAAATTAAAAATCTTATGGGTTTGGAATGGTCAAGTTTACACACGAGAACTCGAAGGTTGTGAGTGCATTTCCATTGTTTCTGAAGATGATCTTAATAATTTCAAAGAGGATAAGGTAATTTGTTCACATTTGACTAAACAACTAACTTGCGATAAAATTCGAATTTCACTTGTAAACTGCCAATCCTTGCTTTGTCACATAGATGAATTCCGATCCTTCTTCTCCACTCAAACTGTTGATATCATATGTATGACTGAAACCTGCCTTAAGCCAAATGTCCCCAACAAGATGGTCAAGCTACCAGATTTCAACCTAATAAGACATGATAGGATTGGTCAAGTTGGTGGTGGGGTTGGCGCTTTCATCCACAGTTGTTTGAATTTCTCTGTTCTGGCTTTTTCTCCTTCAATTTATTGTTCACGGCCTGAATTGTTGTTATGGAAGTTTCCAGGTTAAAATCCTCTAAGTTATTATTGTGTATTGTTTATCGCCCACCTAAAGTCAGTTTTGCTTCTGATTTTGAGAATACTTTCTTGAACTTCAGTTTGACTTATAAAAAGATTGTTATCCTTGGTGATTTTAATGTGGATATGTTTCGAGACAGTTTTGATAGTACCTATCTGAGAAATTTCTTTTATTGCAATAACCTCCATTTAGTCCCATCTGATGCAACTCACCATACATCAAAAAGCCACACACTGCTTGATCTCTGTGTAGTCAATGAACTTAAGAAAGTTTCCTCTCATTCTCAATCCTCTGTCCCCTTCCTCTCCGCTCATGATAAAATACTGATTTCATATAAAGTCAATATCTCCCACCCCTCACCATCTCCTTCAGAAACTTTGATGTTGCAAGTTTTCTAGAGGACCTGTTGGTTTCAGAATGGTCAAATGTTTTTAGCTCAATATCAATCAACTCCAAAATACATAAATAAGTAAAGATGGAGACTATGGCAAAATTGATATTAAATAGAAATTAACTCCGTAAAATTAAGGAGTTAATTTTTATTTAACTCCAAAATACATATTTTTAATTCTTGCCTTATGCAATGCATCAATTCTCATTCCCCCACATGATCCTGTAACCCCAAGCGTCCTCCTGCCCCAAGGTTAACCAATGATATTAGACAGCGTATGAAGGAAAGAAACAGATTTCGTCGTGCTTTCATTTGTATGAAAAATCAAGCCATTTACGAACTATTTATAAAATCTCAGAACCGCATTCAAATGTTGGTTACCGAATCAAAGCATCTCTACTTTTCTAGTACCTTCTCATGTCTGACTGAGCCCAATCAGATATGGCCTCTGTCGTCCTTGTGAGGTCCAAGAAACTATCGCTAATGTTAATAAAGATGTAGTGGGCATTTATGAGTGGGTCAACAAAAACTTCTATGCCCTCAATTGCAGTAAAACTAAAGCAATCATAATAGGTAACTCAAGGTTATTAAATAAAATTAACCTTGACACTGTTCCAAACATTAAAGTTGATGACACCATCATTCCATACTCAAACACTGTTCGAAATTTAGGTGTCACATTTAGTAGCAACCTATCATGGAATAATCATATTAATTACATCTCTAACAGAGTCAACATGACATTATATAAACTTAAAGTCAATAAACATCTCCCAATTCACACCAGGAAACTGCTTGTAACCTCACTTATATTTCATTGTCTTGTTTATAACGACCTCTTTGAAGAACTTAATATAAAGCTCCAGTGACTTTTAAATTCATGTATCTGCTTCATCTTCAATCTCCTTAAAGATGAACATCTATCTCCCTACTGGGAAAAATTAAGTTGGCTCAATAAAAATTCCCGACAGAAATATTTCCTTGGAATATTTTTATTAACTACCTTAAAATATAAAGAACCAGAGTATATTTTGGACATGTTGCCGGCAAGACCATCCCAAAGAGACATGGCTATGAGAATAGATCCTGGTAACCTGTACTTTCCCAGTCACCAGACTACCACTTACCAAAAATCATTTGTTGTCATGGGATCAAAACTTTGGAATTCCCAGCCTGATGATATAAAATGTTCTTCTTAATTGTATACCTTTAAAATGAAACTCTTTAACTACTTACTACATATTTAATATCCGTCCATCCCATTTTCTGTTCCCGAAATTATTCATGATATATTAGTACTGCCAAGTCATAATATCAAACTCAGTGTATTTGGATGTTTTACCTTCATAAATCAGCCCAAATATTATATAATGTATTCATATGCTATCATTACTATGTATTTATATGTGAAAATTGTAAATTTTCTGTATTTTCATATATATATATATGTTATAATTTGTTTTGTTTCTGCACTCAGTACTGAGATGCAAGTATACGCCAATTATGTACCACACTTGTTTCTATGTTTAATGGGACTTAGTCCCAGAACAATAAATAAATTCATTCATTAATCATCCTCCCTCCCATTCTCCCTCACTCACCCCCTCTCTCCTTCTCTGAAAAAATAAGACTCCCTAGTAAAATCTCGCCCTAATAAAAACCATTATTTATCTATCTCTCCCTCTCCCTCCTTCTCTGTCTCCCTCTCTCTCTCTCCCCCTCTCCTTCTCTGGAAAAATATTCTTCCTAGTCTCAATCTCGCCCAAATAAAGAACATTATCTATCTATCTCTCCCCCTCCCTTTTTCTGTATCCCTCCCTCTCCCCCCACCCTGTCTCTTTCCTTTCTTTTTTCCTCTCTCCTTCTCTCTTGCATATTAATATATTCAAAACATGCTTTCCTTACGCATATAGTATAAGGGTTGAGACAACAATACAATCACGAGGTTTAACAATGACATGGTCGGCAAGGAAACATATTGTTAAAAAGCATCCCTTTTTCCAATAAATCTATGTATTTAAATGCCAACAAGCGACCATTGTCCGCAGAACTCCTTCTAGGTTTCTCAACGGATCGGGCTGGTTCAGGTGTCATTTGACACCTATTCATGGTGAAGATTGCACAATTCAGTAAAATCTGTGAAAATATGTACATGAGGTCTGATAATGGCCGAAAACCGTGTCCAGGAGGTGCTCATGCCTGCCCGATTAGGTCACGCAACCAGCGCTACCGCACATCAGCGCTACTGTTGCCGAGTTGGCTGGCTGGCACCTACTTTGGTCATGCCTACCTGTCATTTGGATGGACAGTTCCACTAGTATGATTTAAATGTAGAAAATGGGTGATTTTGTATCGAAGGCAATATGTGATGATAAGAATAAGAAACATTTATTTTTCTTTAAAGCAGTCCAGGTCCGAAGATCATAGGTCAATTATTTCTAAATTTAATTTGCAAAAGAGTAAAAGCCTGTCAGTCGAAAAATTGATTTTTACATGTTATATTATGGGACATAGAAATTATCTACGGGAGCCGAACCCAGGTCTTTTATGAGGATTTTTTCATAAATGGTTTTTAATATGAGAACCAAACATTCCTACCAAACTTCAATTTTATACCTACTCGGAAAGTTTGTTAAATAGCATTACAGTCAGTCGTAAATAGTTATCAATTCTCCCTCTCTTTTATAAAGCCTTTTTAAGAGCGACACCACAGTCGAGCGTGAGAGACAAACATAGCTTATTACATAATAAGATGCAGAAGCAATAATATGCACTTACTTGAGATCGAAGTAGAGGCACATTGAGTGGGATGTCATCATGATCTCCTGTTCCTATGGTTGCTTTAACTTCACACAGGCCAGCATCATGCTGGGGCAGGAAGCAATGTACAAATTTCAACCTAGTACGCCTCAATGTTTCAATCAGACCATCCTAGAATAAACAACATAAAAAAATATTAATTTTAATTAGATTCTTTTACACAAACAGTATGAACAAATTCAAATGTTTTTATTTCCTGGTAGACCCATACATTTCAAGTTTTTCGTTTAGAGATTTTCGACATAGATTCATTCTTTATATATGGGCCTGACCGAAGAAGCCCTGTTTAGGCAGAAGGCCTCTTCAGGGTCGGTGCAGGTAGCAAGTTTACAAATATCCAACGAACCATTGGTAGTATTAATGTCTTACTTTCTCCAGGGATGGCATTGTCTGGTATTTGCCCTAAGACGGAAGGGAAACCCGGCAAAACCTTCCGTAGACAACCTCAATAGTACAGTGTTGTAGTACAGTATGAACATCACATCAATACATTTATAGAGAATTGAATATGATAATATATTCTTTACTGGGTTTACTTAATTATGTAGGATATATTTATTTATAATAAAATATTTTTGAAATTTGCTTTTTTCATAGAAAAAATTAATTGAGTCATATTGGATGTAGCATCTATATGTATGGGTGCTTCAGGACCTTTCCATTCTTTTTATCAGTTGTGTGGTATGATCTTCTTTGGGACATTTTCTTTAGGCAAATTACTTAGGAACACTTAAGTCTGCTATTTTGGGAATTTTCAAATATTATGATGATGACGTTCAAATTAAGGGCATTATCATACATTCAGCTTGAACTCAGATTCTTAGAGCAAAAATAGAGCCATTTGTGTTACCTTTTCTCTAATCATTCTCCCTCATGTTTTCCCAGTTTTGCTGCTTTTTTGTACATGGCTTTTTTACTCTTATTCCATGGTTTCATGTAGGGAGACACGAATTTAATCTATTGGGAAACCTTAGGATGGAGCAGAAAAGAAAACACGCAACTCATTCCGCTATCTTTGTATGTCAATGCTATTTAATTATTCCCCATTAACAAGTAACTTATATTTTGGATACATTTCCTTTTATGTGCAATAAATTTTTTTTTCTATTTTCACACATTTATGCACATATATGAGTTATGGCATCTGGAAGAAAACTGGTAAAAATGTTATTCACATTTGCAATCTATCCTGATTATCTTGTTTTGCAGAATGAAATGATAATGCATAAATGGAAAAGAATGAGTAAGAAGACAAACTTTGAGCATGAAATTCCAAAAAGGATCCTGTAGAGACTGTTGCTACAAGGAATTCAGTATGATTTTCATTTGGAATGGTAAAATTACAACAGGAAATATTACAGTTAGCTAAATCAAGTTTTTGTATAACATCAGGAAACTTTTAAAACAAACTGAAACAAATTTTGAAGTTACATTATTTTCTTCAGGGAACTATGATTCCCTTTCTCTAATGTGTATATATTTGTACATTTTGATCAACTACTGAATAAATGAGAGATCTATGATTTCTACAAAATATTTTCTTCAAGATTATAGAAAGAATTCTTCAACTGAATTTTTTTAAACAAATTAATTTTTTCCTCATGTTAAGTTAAAGTAAAAAAATAAATTTTTTTGAATCAATCAATCATCTACCAACATTTTTGTGGCCAAAGTATTTAAAACATCACTTAAAATAAAATTTAAGGATATGATTATCCTTACATATTGTCCATATAAACATTATTTACAGGGTGATCCAATTATGAAATAATGAGTGTATACAAAGAATATGTGTACCACAGGTTGGCTAATACTACAAAGTAAACTCACCACTTGGAATTTGACTTGCAAACAAAGTGATTTGCGTTTTATTCCAGCAGTTCCAGAATCCAACGTACGACGTATACTAGATGCACGCCTCAGTGACTGGGAACCCTCAATGCCAACAGTGGTTCCTCCAAGAGCTACACTTGACACCGGACCACTTCGAACACTTGCAAACAGTCGGTTAACCTCCTCCCTGCAAAGGAAAAGGTGAAAGATTAAGATTTTTGATCATAATATTGTCTTTGTAGCTTTGCTTGCTATTTTCAAAATTATTTTAGAATAAAATACATTAAATTAAACCAGTCATGAAAAAACATAATAGAATAAGTTTCTTATCCCACTTTATTAGCTTCCATGATAAACTAGGATGAATATAATAAATCCTCAAACATTACTATATCTAGCAATAATTTATAAGTCTGAAGAATTCATAAAGATGCCATCTGTACTATTTTCATTATCATTTTGAAAATAAATTTGGGCAATATATTTATAAAAAGTCTCCATATTCATTAACATAACAATTTAACCCTCTTATGGGCAATTATAAATGCATGTCACTTGCTTCTTTTGTTACCAAAAATACTCAAACTTTCCTCTTGCTATAACCCTGTAAAATTATAAAGAGACTGACTTTACAAATATAAGTATGAATTCACTGTTTTCCCCAGTAAAATGATTTTACAACTTTCCAAATATTCCTTTTCACTAATAATTTTTTTGTCTCGAACTTTTTCACAGCCAATTTCATTTTCAGCCCCTTTAAACATAAGATATTGTCAACCTTTATTGGCTGTAATTCCGCAAAAGTGGCGCTAAAATGTGTTCACTTGTGGACATATTGCTACAATTTTGGTCCCTTTGTTCTGAGGATGCTCACAGATGTTTTCTTTGTCATGGAAGGTTCTATCGTTAATAGCTCCTGAGGTATGAGAATTTATTCAAACAAAAACATATTGTATTTCAATATCCCAAATTAATCCAACTGTGAGACACCGGGGTGGCATTTAAATGCCATATGACAAAGGTCAAACTGCAGAGTAATTGATACAACCAAGAACCAGGCAATCATAAAAAAATTCAGTTTATATCTCAAAAATGAAAAATTGATTCCAGTTATATGGTCAGCTATTGCCTGTAACTAAAACCAATGTTATTTGCCTTAAATGTACCTGGTGGATTCTAGGAGGAGAGAGGAAGCAACACGGGCCACAGGGTTTTCCCTTGATGACTTCAGCCACCCAGATGTAGAGTACAGCACAGGGTTAGTCCCTTGCAAATGATTTAGGACAAACTGGTCTCCACCACCAGGACCTTTCCTCAGAAGTACCTGGTGTTCTACAAAGAAGAAATTCACAATGAGGCTCCGATAAAAAAGAAACACTGAAATAAAGGAAAGCCCAATACATCATATAGCAAAACTATCACTTACATGCAATTTAACCCTCTTAGTGCCATGCAAATTTCGGTGGGTATAGCCAGAAGTGCCATGGGCAATTTGTGAATCTTGTATTACTTTAGGAATACTATCACAGTGAAGTTATTTCTTAAGATAATAAGCTAATTTTTTCAGGAATTGTAAAAAATAGTACATTCTTCATAATTACATAATTTTTATTTAAATGAAATATTAAATTATTTAATAACAATAAAAAGGTATTGCATATTTGTCTATGTCAGAGTCGATATATCGGCCTTGGCACACTTCGCCCGAGAAGCAAAAGCCAATATATCGACCTGTGGCACTAAGATGGTTAAGGACATTATTACCATGAAACAAATCTCTATTTTGTCCTTATTTACAACATCACTATTTTGTCTTTATTTACAACATCACTATAAGCTTATGAAAATACAAAAATATTTCATTTAAGTAATTCTTGCCAAGCTCATTATGATAAGCTTGTGCTGGGCAGTACTTTTCAATATAACTCTTTGAAGGATGTTTATTTATTTTTGATTATCTACATTAAACTATGTGTATTTTGGAAAAAGTCATCAGTACTAATTTCGATTGGTATAACACAGATGAAAACGTGACTCAATGGGTTACTCTTATTTTTCTTCACTGAAAGATGAAATTAGGGAATCTAATGAAAAACTTGAGGCAGTATGACACATAAAACAATGAAAAAAGTGGCTGATATAAAATAGTACCTCGTACTATAAAGTCTGAAACTGTCAAATGTACATCAATTGTTTCAGCTTTGCCCAAGCAGAATTAAATTTACCAAAATGTTTCATTATTAGTTTTAATACTTATCAAAATAAATAGTATAAATAATGTTAATAATTAGATAAAACTTTCTCTTGAAATGAAGTGAATACTAAAAATAAAAATTAAGAAATTAATATTTTGACATTTTTAATAAAAACATGATTCCATGAGTCAATTATCACACTAATCTCTTTAATAAAACCCTATTTTTATCAAGATAATATTTCATGTTCACGAAGTAGTTGGAAAAATAGATACATATTGGCTACAGTGCGACCATACATTTGTTCTAAGATAATAATAATAATAATAATCCGTCCTTATTGAGGGCGATATTTAGACAATAATGTCCATTCTTACATATAACCCTGATATTACAACCACAAACATCCATGTCCTAGGCAGGATTTGAACCCGGGACCTTAGAATCCATTGGCAGAAACTCTAACCACCAGTCTACCAAGGCTGACAGTAATCAGTGATCAGTACATAATTAGTGAGGATATCTCATACGTAGCTGACTGGTACATATCCTTCTCTCAATTACCATATTAACCCGAGAGGAAGACGAGGTTTTTTCCAAAAATCTCAGCATAAAAATTAGAGATCATCTTAAAATCGAGTAGAAAGTTTTAAATGCTGCATGGAACATCCTTACACCGATTTTGTATCCATGAAAACCCATTCATTTATACATACACAATACATTACATTTAATTTATTAATACAATACATTTAACATATCTTCATCATATAAGATGCACTTTTTTCCCAGAAAATGACCTCCAAAATCAGCCTGCATTTTATATGTCGATGGCAAAATTATTACTGTTCTCAATACTGACACTAACAAGCACACTCATCCCCAAAATAGAATAATTGGTAGTCATTTGTTGCAAAAACAATTAAATATACATTATTAATAAATAATAGTGAAAACTTTGTTAATATATACAGTAATACCTTATGCAACGTGAATTCCAAGGATGTATTTTCATTATTATACTTTAATACACGTCCGCTTACAGTGATTACAATTGTGGCAATTTCCCCCTCCCCTTTCCTATCACACTTATCCAAAAAATAAATAATAATACAATAAATTAAAAATAATAAAGTGGATTAAAATGAAAAAAAAAAAAAACTTGGTATGACGTGGGATTTGAACTCGAGACAAAATATTCGGTAACCAACTAGCCAACCCACCTGCTCGACATTGTCGGCCTATTATTGCATTTTATCCAGCCACAGTTTATCCTGTGAAAAGAAAAAAAGATCCTGCCAAAACTAAGGCCCATTCAATAAAAAGCCAATACATGGGTCTTCTTATTAGAAGTATTCTACAACCCAAAAAAGTTTCGTCGAAATCGACGACCCAAGGTACGGAGTCTCCCCTTGTTAGACAGAGCTTCCTCCTTCAACCATATCTATTATTTTCTCAACAGAAAATTAAGGTAGGAGTTGTTTTGGATTGTGAAGTTGCATTTGATTGGTGAGGCCATTAGGTTGCTGGTCTTGATAGGGATGATTTGATCGGGTGGATCGATGGGTTATAAGTTGACTTAAAATAATGAGTTTTATTGTGTTGCTAGGCTATGCTAAAAAGTATCCAACTTTGTTACCTATAGAAAGAATAAGAGAGGAAGAGTTCTTGATCACATTCATTGTCAAGAGTCCATTCTGCATTTAGTTTGCATACACACAATGTTGACCAATGTTCCCTCTAATTTTTCATGATGCATGTGCAGAAGAAATTTGGCATGCGCAACTTTTTCGGGAACTTCAGATAATTGTGCGCCCTTTTTCTGCGGTGCCATTTTTTTCCTCAACAGTCAAAAAAGGTAAATAAATGCATCTGGGTATATTAAAATTACGAATTAGGATGGGGTTGGAGAGGGAAGAATAGAGAGTCAACATACACCGAGATTTTTACCACTAGTCTGCAACATCGCACAGTAGCGTGTGATTTTTTATTTCACAATAAACTATCTATACTACTACAAATATTTGTGTGCACAAATTTTTCTTGTGTCCGCTGGCTTTGGAGACTGTGCGTGCACATGTGCACAGCTTAAAAGGAACATTGACACTGGCCCTCAGGCTTTTGGACAATGACAGCTTCTTAGATAAGTGAGATCTTTGGATAAGTGAGATCTTTGGATAAGTGAGATCATTGGATAAGTGAGCTCTTTGGTTGCCAGCTCTTTGACTTAGACTCACAACAATCATAAACACAGATGACAAATTAAAACTTTTTGTAATGTAAAAGAACCACAAACCTCTGTCACTGTGATTCTCAAATAGACGATGGAGGAATGAATTGTCATCACTAGTCGCTTGGTACAGCACAGCCTCCTCATCCAGTAACCAAAGGAGACCAGTGTGTCGCTCTGATTCCCTTAGGTCAGCCTGAGATGAACGTATCATCCTGAGAGAGTGTCCTGGTGGTGGGCGGTCTAAAAGTGCCACCATAGGAGCCGGGCTCTGCCATGGAGATGGGCCATCACCCTTCCCTTTGCTGCTTCCTGTCTTCTCTTCATCATCTGCCTCTACCTCCTCATCATCATATGCTACGTCAATGTGTTCCTTAAAAAAAAACAATGTAGATATTCAGCTGACATATTTAGCAAGATATTTCAACAAAGTTTGGCAAAAGTATATCCAATGGAAAGTAAATTTAAATTTATTTTACATTAAAATCCAAGATGAATATGAACTGTAACTATCAATCTTACTTTAACAAAATAAGCAATCTCTGATGACATACAAAAACTATACAATAAAATTAATAAATTCTCATTCGGAAGCTGTAAAAACTTAGAATCTCTTATAATTATTTTTTATTTGAATAATTAATTTACTGAAAATATCAAGTTGCTCAATAGCATGCTTTTCCAAAATCGAAAGAATTGATTGATTCAGATTTTTGGATCATCTGATCACACAATTGTCCAACAAAGAATTACTGAGCTTGACTTAAGTCTAAAGTCAAATTAAAGCAATATGTTTCTCCAATAGTTTTCTTAAGCTTTTTATTGTTATCTAAAGACATATTATGTCAAGCCAAATGTTGAATAACAATACATGTCATGATATAAACTTAAATTCCATTGCAAATATCTAATATGTAAATAAACCACAAACTTGACAAACATTTACCTGCATGTATCGGTCACGAGGAGCTACCAAAGCAGTCTGATGGAAAAGCAACTGCAATCTTTCCTGGAGATAATTGTGGCAGAGGTCATAGAAAGATGCACCTCCTTGCTTACCACAAGATGTAGGATTCTGAAATCCAGGTGTATCCACCACGAGCAGGGATGACACCGAGTGCATAGTAGTGCATATGGATCTGTAATTAAATACAGAATACCACTTTTAATAGGAAGTTTTAATATTATATGCATATGAAACTTTATTCCATAGAATGTGGCAAGATGACAAGTTTTATAAATAAAGAGCTACAACAAAAATTGCAAAATTAAAAGAAACCTAATGAGAATAGCACAGAAAAGATATTATCTTTTATCATACAGAAAGTATTTTATTTAAAGCAAAAATATCAAGTTAACTCTTAATTAGACTCCCAACTGGTTTACAGTGATAAATATATAGGTAATTCAGTATTTTTTTAGAATGATTATTTAAACTAGACTATTTTAATGATAACAAAATATGAAAAATTAAGAATAATTACCATAAAGGGTAAAGTTGCTCAATTAAATTAACACTAAACAGTATTTAATGAATTAATAAACAAGAGCTACATTCATAATTTAGTACATGAATGTCCTTCCAAAAATTATAAGAAAAAATATTTCTTGTAAATTTATGTGTAAATGATCACAAGTTTACTGGCTGCAGAAACAATTACCTATTGATCAAAGCTACCACAGCATTCAGTACTTCTCCATACATTCCAACCACAGCACCCTCCAGTGCCTCTATGCCACCAAAGCCCACAGTGGAGTGGTTCTCAATGGGTGATGGAGTCCTGAAGGATGATGAAGCAGAGCGTGGAAGGAGTGGCGTCCCTGTGCCACCCCCATTTGGACCTCCTCCATTCAGGATGCAGCGGGACAATTCCTCAACAGTTGTCCCCAGCAGACGCGCTGCTCTCTGTGCTGCCTGTGGATTGGAAAACTGCCATCTGCCACTAGCACCATTCCCAGCTAATCATTGAAGTGAGAAACAGTTTTGGTAATATAAAACATTGTTCAATGAAAACAAGCACTAATATATTATAAAATTTATTTTGATAAACCATGTAATTATTAATATTTTGAGGCACAACAAATATTAATTAATTAATTAATTAATCAAAGAACAATGAAGTAATAACAAGTAACCACATAATAGGAACTAATACAGTTGAGTTACTAAGTTGAGGAATTTTAAGATTTGACATTTCTACATAAATATACAAAAGAAATTAACTTTAAAATATTCTTTGATATGGTTTAAATTTAGTTCAAGACCATAGATAGTCAATAAAATTTCATTATGCATTATGTTTATTGGAATTTAAATCAGCATTTCCCAACCGGTGCACTGCAGTACAGTGTTGTGCCATCAGACATGAACAGGTATGCCATGGAATATATATATATATATATATATATATATATATATATATATATATATATATATATATATATATAAGCCTTGAATGTAAACATAATAAATGTTTAAATGCAGTAAGTACACTACCTTTTGCAGCTCCTGCAGTTCCTAGATGATAAATGGCAGCTAAAACAGACCAAACAACCTTAACCTCTGATTCTGTGAAATTCAGCAATGACATTGCAGTGCATACACGTCCAAAATCCAGAGCAGCCCTCTGCCTGTCTTCATGCTGGAAAAAATAATGCGTGCTTAATTATTTCTATTAATTTATTTGAAATTACTTTATTTTACACATGCTATGAAAGACAAGATTAAGAATTTAATTGTTTTGAGAATTACACCAGATTCTAATATGATTGGCTAAACAATGGATACAAAGTCATAGAATAAATATGCATCAGTAACTGAATGCTGTTGGCAAGGGGTGAGAATAATAGAAAAAGTAAAGACTAAAAGTTAAAAATAATTGGTAATGTTTCAATGCAAATTAATAAGGTTTTCTTCATGTAAATAGCCCTGTAATTCTGGCACTAAAATAAAATAATAGGTTCCTAAGTATACAGAAAAGGACTAGCTAACAGGAATTAATGTATATACTAATACAATCAACCAATAACTTGTAAATTAAATCTGTCTATATTAAGACCTGGGATATTAAATTTATTTTAAACTTCAAATAAAAGAGGTTAACGATCAATTCAGCACTTAAATGATAAATCAGATTAAACTGCTTCATCAATTCATATAATTCTCATTGATCACTATTTTGGCCAGAAAGGAAATATATTAAACTACAATATCCTGCTAACCTTTGTCAAAGGTGTGATGAAAAGATTACGCTGGTTATGAATTTGATAATTGTCATTTGCACCATGGTTGTCCAATTGAAGTTCCCTACGGAGTGCACCTTCTGCACCGGCCAGCAGTCGATAGAAGGCATGAAATGTTGGCTCTCCATCTGGACGACGTGCCACTCTTGTTCGTTCTGGCAGCAACACCTAGCAAGGATATTAATACAAGTCATTCATCTTGGTAAGTTTTTACTCCAAATGTTAGCATAAAGAATGGTTAATTTAAAGTTTTTTCCTTTTAAATTTAATATAAACTCAAGCAGTAATAAATACTTACATTTTAAAAGAAAACATAGACAGGTGACTGAAAATATTATATTTTGTCTTGATGAAAAGATAACTTTGAATAAACATGCAATATTATTGTATTTCATTAGATAAATTTCAATGCAAGACTTATTTTCTTCAAACAATAAATTAATATACCTGAACCGATGCTGAGGCAATCTGGCCAGATTGATCAAAATCAAGGCTGAAGATTTCTGTGAATCTTGATGCGTTGGAGTTCATTGTTGTACGGCAGTTACCAAAAGACTCCAGTAGAGCAGAGATGGCATTTAACTTCTCCACTGTAAGTTTAAAAGTTAATTTTACAAAGTAAATATTTTATACATGAGCTAGTTGATTATCACAAAAGTTGAATTTGTTTGATTTTCATGAATTTTCTATAGATCATCATTTCATTTCCATTTCTATGAAATACACAAAATAATGAATGTCATAAGCAAATGTTAATGCAATACAGAGTGCATTCTGAAACTTTTACAAGAAATTGAATATGCCAATTTAAAAAAATCTTATTATATATATAAGTATTAGAATTGATTAATTACAACAGTTGATGAAAGAAAGAACCAATTTATGAAAAGCAACTTTGTTTGCTTTACTAACATACGACATTTTCATTTAAAGGAAGAAATTTTTCAAATAGCATATTACCTGTAAGGACTTTATTAACAGAACCAGCAGTCAGCACCAGGTAATGAAGAATGTGACGGAAATTTGTGGTCTTTCCTGAACCACTTCTGCCAGTTAGCACCACAGAATGATCTGATCTAGTAGATAACATTCCACGAAGAGCTCCTTGAGCCACAGCATATATATGTGGGGGCATATCTTCCAGTTTACAGCCACGGAACATTTGAGCCACCTGAGAAAGCAGGATAGAAAACAAAATCAAATACTGAGAGGGTCATAAGGGTTAATGAAATCTTGGAGTAATGATTGAATGGTAAAAGCACATTTAAAGATAAAGCATCCTAACCACAGCATCACTGCCATCCAGATTTTTATTTTATCCCTGAACACATAACATCAAACCTATACGGTTGTAAACATTTCAGCTGAAACATTTTTTCAGAAATTGAAAAGTAGATAAGAAGTATCATTGATATTTTATTATACGTTACATATAAATAATTTTATTACTTAATTTATTCCTATATATCAGCATTTTTCAACTTCTGGTCCATGGTCCAGTATTGGTTGGTCCATGATATTCCATTTTTCTCATAAAAGTTTTATAATGGGCAGCATTGGGTAATGAAAGGCTTGTGTTTTCAGTTGTCAAAGTGTAACACTGTCAAATGATTGGTGGTTTAAAATTGATTTTACTGGTCCTTGGTGGATTATTCAGATAGTACACTGGCCCACAATAAACTTTCTGTTATTAAACTGGTCCGCGATATACTTTCAGTTGAGAACCACTGCTATATATAATCCATAATTATTTCACAATCTAATGATAATTGGGCAATAACTTCTTCTGAATTAGAAAAACAGCTGATCCAAAGGTAGGATTGAACTAACTGCAAATCTCAAGAAGTAAACATAACCTGTTCCTATATCTGCAATATATTTGTAAGATTAGAATCAGATTCTGTTTTCTAACAGACTTCTCCAAGTTGATGAGTTTATGCAGCAAATTAAATCAACTGGAATCTGGGATATTTCTCCTCGACTGAAAACCTTACAAGATTTTTCAGGTAAAATTTACTAGCTAATTAGCATATCTTTTTTCTATTATGCTGCAATAATAAAATTAATGGTACCTCATTGACTGATTAATGTTTCACTAAATGCTTTCATTCTGTTTAACTAAATTTAAATTTTACATTTAATGATTCTGATAATAATTGCAGACTTCCTTTCTAGTGTGAAGGCACTCATGAGTAAATTGTAGAAAACTTTCACAATGTACTCATTAATCTAATTACACCCATAAACAATTCCTTTTATTGAAAAGTGGTTCTCAACATTTTTGCATTCACAGACCACCCACCAGAACATAATTGCAGATTGCTAAACGTTATCTTAATTTGTTTGAAAATGTTTTTGTATTTAAAATAACGCTTATTCAATTTAGTACAAGAGTATAATATAAATTCTTTCAAAATTATGTTTTAATTCAAGATATACCCATATTTTCTTAAGTACTAAATATTCCTTGGAAGTACGAAAAAATGTTGAGTAATTTTACACAGCCTATGCATTATTATAACTTATATGAATAATAATTATATAAAAAGAAAAGCTGCATATCATGGATTAACAGTTTTACAAATGATTTAAAGTGCGCACCTTCTCAGAGTAAATGGCCAATGGAGCACAAGGATTGATGACAATTGTGGCAATTGGGGCAGCAGCATGTGTATGGACAAGATCAGCTGCATATCGGCTTCTGAGGGCGTGGAGAACACTTGCTTCATTAAGGTGACGCAATGAGGCTATGTCCTCAACCGTATCCTGCTGAGGAGGATTTGCCTGAAAGAAACACATTAAAGGAATGTTAATAAGGAATAAAAAATGCCCATCCCCCAAATAAACGCAATGAATAATGGAGCATTTTGAGAGAACTTGCAAAGGTTAAATAAAGAAAAGTATTTGGAAAAATGCTTTTGCAAAATGTTTTATAGAACCATTCTAATTACATTATCGCAAATAACATAACAGAAAAATACAGAAAATATCTTTCAGGACACCAGAATTTAAGCACACATCTATCACTATTATTTTTTCTTCATATTGTGTTGTAATACGCTTTATCATTGTTGCTCCAAGAGGTAAAATTAATTGCTCTTTATGCTGGAATTGAATAACAGATGGAATAGCAGTTCATTTTCTTCTTCAGGTTAATGCTGATGGAGAAAAACCTGGATATAACCGGTACAATATGCGATTTTAAATCTTTTTTGTGGTTTACATGCTTTATAAATAAATTTTGGATAGCTTGGTTACTATTTCGTTCAAAAGATACCAAATAATTTTGCAAACTCCTGCAATATGTGCACTAGGTTATTAAAGAATTGATCAAGAAATTATGGGAACAAATATTTCTAACCCATATATAATGAATATTATCGAGATAATACTGTCACACAATGAAGACAAATCAATTAGTACGAATGTTAAAAAAGTGAACACGGTGTCCAGAAAGACTTTTTCGGGACAAATCCCGGTAGAATTGGGTGTCTGCTCACCCTAGGTTAACGTGCATATACGTAAAAATTTCAGACTGGAATTTTTCAAGATAACAATAATTTTTCAGATGTATATACCACTTGCTGTTCCTAGGCCTCCAGAAACGTGAATATCAATCATATTATTAGAGTAGTATCTTTTCACCACCAAATACTCTGCATATGAGAAAGTAAACAAAAATAGAGCTAAAAAATAGCAGTTATATTTAGTTTTCTATTAGAAACCAGAAGAAAAGATGGATAAAATATTATTTCAGGGTTATAAAATTTAATTTTGACCGCACTGCGAAAATCAAAGAAAACAATTACATTCCCCAAAACAAGGAGGGTTTGGTATAAATAGTATGCTATAAGCGTAAGATATCAACCTCCCGATGAATTAGGTGCATTTGTAGTGAAAATGCTCCATCAAACGGGCCTTATGCCAATTATTAAAATACAACTAAATAGTTCAAACTAAAACGTTTCAAAAGGAAACGTAAAGAAGGAAGTATTTAGTCGCATTCAATCTATCAGGAATCACTCTTTGTTATACCGTTAATTTTTTTAACAAATCTTCCAATAAAAAAGTTTCCGTTTAAAATGCCGGGTAAAAATGCATTAGTGGCGGTAAATTTCCACAAACTAGACAAGCGATCACGCTTTAAAGCAGAGGTGTCCAATCTATGGCCCGAGGGCCATATGCTATGATAAAAAAGGAATCCGAAAAATTTAACACAAAAATTGATACATTTTTATGAAACTTTTTATAATAAAAGTTTTAATATTGAAATGTTAGCCACAAAAACCTCATTTAGACTCGAATTTCACATATATAGCACCTCAATATTTAAATAATTTCCGATTTAAATTTTAAACCGGCACCCCGAAGAATTGGCGAATTCCAATGCGGCTCGTAGAAAATTCGCAACCACCGATGCGGCCCATCATGCAGAAAAGGTTGGACACCAATGCTTCAAAGGAACGTTCTAATTTCCGCCTCCGCGGGAATCGGCGAATCTTGCGGTTTTAGGTAAAATCGAGGAGCATTCGTTAAGGCGCTACATACCTTCTCCACGTCCTCCTCGTCGACCAGAAGGACCTCTCCGGTGGCCTCCACCAGAACTCGAACCTTCCCCTCGGGTACGCCCTCTCCACTTCCGTCCACGCCGTCTGGCGTGCCCGCCATCTGGCCGGACAGCCTGCGCACGGCCGTGAAACCAGCGCGATGGACCAGCCACGCGCGCTCGGCCTCCAACCACGCACGCTCCCTTTCGCATTGCTCCTCCGAACGGGCCTGCAAGGGAAGAAAAAGCGACTTGAGAATCGGAACTATGAAATTATGCCCTCAAAAACGAAAAATTTCTCCCGATACAAAATTTAACCTTCGATTAGAGAGAACAGGGTAGCTGCCAATAGGCCCCAATTCGTACCCTTCCGTTCACGCTAACGTTTGTCATTTTTGTTTGATAACTCGATATTAGTCTTGGGCCAACTATAAACAATTATCTCTTATTAATACAGAATCTCAACCAAGATAATTAAATTGGCCATAAATGGTGAAATATAATATAACCACAAAAAGCATGAATAAGAGTAGACATATTTACAACTCGAGTTTAATTCAGACCCGAGTTGAAAAAAACTTGGTGCACATGATAAGGAGAGGGAACTTAAAGATATAGCTATTATTTACTCTAAAAATAAACTCCTACGTTCAATATAAAATATAATTGGTGTTGCCTCCGTATAATCAATAATGTAGAACAGAAAATAAAAGCTTTTGGAAAATCTCGAAGCGAATGACCTGCGAGAAAGTTATTTAAAATTTCATAATACTGGAACTGTAAACATTCCATATCATATATAGGAGCGTTCTGAAGTTTTCTATTATCGCCTCCTATGTACAGTAATGAATGACTAGAAAATAATCTAATAATTGCCTAAATTAGACCAGTAACTCAATTTTTGCCTCGGGTAGGCCATTCTACCTAAACACTTGATCCAACGTTTCGCAGTAAAAACAACAAATCTTTCCCAATAACAGATAGAACACAAAAGATAAGAAGGGCGAAACCTGGCAGCCCGACGCGGAAGTGTATCTGAAACGCAGCGATCCTACGTTATGGATTTCACCCGTCATGTTTCCCGTCACGAGCTGTTGATACGGACAGACAGGAAAAACAAGACGATCGGAAAAAAACATATATGATCGGTTATGAATCGTACGCCGACAGCGAACGCAGCAACAATATAAATACGTCCGGAGACGGGAAGAGGACGGATTTAGAAAGTCTGGGGAACAACCCGTTTCAATCTCTCTCCTAGTTTCAAGTCGTGCGAGCGATGGAAAATGAACGTCCTTATAAATTCTCCGAGTGCCAACAGCAATTGCTGCGTGCGAGAGAGAGAGACCCCTTCGAAAAGAGAACCAAATAAACGGCGATCGAGACGCATAAAAAGGGAATCCATCGGGTAATAAAAAGAATCCCCGGGTATCTTAACACGGAACGACCTCAGAAGATGCCACATCGTAAATAATTTATCGCGCGTGTGAGCGAAGGAGAAACACCGCGAGACGCTTGGAGAGTAGCGCTCTCTCGACCACAAAACGAAAGATAGTGTGTTTTATTCATCTTTCGCATTCGATCGACGCTATGGGCAAGGATATCTGCTGAATTTCATTATGGCCATTATCGCCGATGCGAAGGAGAGGATCAAAAATCCTCGTGTCACGGTTGATTTGCACTCTTTGATGGAATTTCGAATGTGACGTTTAAAGCGGGAGGGGGAAGGGGGTTTAGGAACTTGATTTAAAAAAAAGATGGACGATTTCTCAAAAGATTAAACGCCTTCGGGAAGCGGTGGCTAATGCGATTAAATTTCTTGATAGAAACGTCAGGTTGTTGGGAGAGATCTAATGAGAGACAATGTTCCTTACGGTCGATAATTACGGCTCAATCTGCATGAAAATTAACCGCGGTAGATTGGCTGTCGTTTTATTTATTTATTTTTTGGCCGGGGACATAAGAAACGATAATTGGGGGGTAGTTATACGAAATATAAATCACGGTTAGTTAAACATCGAATCGCATAAGTGGTCTCGACATAAGCATTATGTTTTTTCAACGGTGAAAATATTGCTAAGAGGTCGGTTATTTTCTAGACCGAGGAAATTCGCAATTTTCAACCCAAGTCTCCGTCTATAAAGAAACCATACAACGTTGGGGGCGTAAACATGAAAAACAAAATACTAAAAATAAAGGTGGCGCTTATACTTTTCGCCATTTAATTGATTTTAAATTGGCAGCTGTTTCAATATCTAAAGAGAAATTCTTTGCAATTAAATTTGTAAATTCGAAGGGGAGCTTGGAATTTACAGCTATAGAGAAAGGAGGCATATAACGAAAAGAGGTTTTCGTGACGAGGGTAGGACCTGAGATACGGCTAATACATTAGTGAAGAAAATCAACGGGAAGTTATCAGAGGGAAAAGTTAAGTAGAGTTGATAAAAAAGAGAGCGAGGAAACGGTAGCTCTGATAGTGAAGGAAATGTTGAATTAGGTTATAGAAGTAATAACAGCATCTCGAGATAAGAAAGGGAAAGAAAAATAAGGATCCCGTAAAAATTAAAATAAGGGAATAACTGCGAGAGGACAAAGGGTAAGGTGTTGCTGGACCGAGAACCTACTTCAAGTTAGAATTTAGTTAGACAACAAAAATACGACTACGTGGGTGGATGGCGTCAAGAAAATGAAATCACCATGAAGAAACACGTTCAGGATATTGACAAATGACGATATGAGGTTTTCGAGTAAACATTATTAGGATAACTATAAGAACACTTTTGAAACACATAAAATGAAGTAAACATAGACGCATCCAGCATCACGATAACGGATAGTTATTAATGTAAATATGCACCGGCGCTAACTAACGTCTTCAGGATAACCGACTTGGGGATTTTTAATTTTAAGTCCATTTCCATCAAATTTCGCACGATCCTCTTCGGAAGAACGGCTACAAATACATTCCAAAAAGTTTTGATTCAGCCGACGCGAAAAATCGAGTATGTTAAAATAATCACAACAAACGCCAGCTTCTAAGCGTGGTAGTTTATCGCGCGGGAATGTTGCAAACGTTGAACGGACCAACAAGATGCAAAGGAATGACTTTGTGCGTTGAAAACTCCTATCCTTATACCGGTGACCATGAAACTTCAGAGAGATTTAAAAAATGGTCTTCAGAAAATAAAGCATTTCGGCACCTCCATCTTTTTACAGCGCTTTTTATAAATGACCGAGGTGGTGCTCATTCACGAAGGGACCGAGGGAGAACTCATTACCACCCCGCGATACGAAAAACACCCTATTCTTTCACTTTATCTGCTCGCATGCATCGAACTCGCGGACAAGACGTCGAGAGGGGAAACGAGGGATCAAGGCGTCCTCGCGGCATATTTTCGCCAGCGAGATTCGATGATTACAAAGGACCCACCGCCGCCTCTCTTTCCATCCACGGGAGAAAAGAGAGACGTCCCGTGGGAAGAGATTAGAGTGGGAATGACGGGAGGATGAAGGGGAATGAGGTGGAGGGTGGAAGGGAGGTGGAGGGTGGGAGGTGGAGGGTGGAAGGGAAGTGGAGGGGGAAGAGAAGTGGAGGGGGAAGGGAAGTGGAGGGGGAAGGGAGGTGGATGGTGGAAGGGAAGTGGAGGGGGAAGGGAGGTGGAGGGTGGAAGGGAAGTGGAGGGGAGAAGGGAGGTGGAGGAAGGAGGGGGATATGGAAGCGGATACGGAGGCGGGGAGGTAGCGAAAGAGTGAGGCAGTCTATAACCAGAGTGCGAGGCGGCGATCGCTAGAAGCTTATTTAAAATCGGTGAGGGGTGGAGAGAGAAAGGCGTGGCTGAACAGATTGTTTGGAGGTTGGACGGGAGGAGAGTAGGAGGGGGCGAGAGGGAGGAGGGTTAGAGGAGTAGGGGGTGAACGAAGAGGCAGAGGAAGGACGGAAACAGTGGAGGAAGGGGAAAGAGGGATAGCAAGCGAGGATAAAGGATATGATGCGGATGAGACGAGTGAAGGATAGGGAGAGAGAGAGAGGGATAGAGATTGATTGATATTGTCTTTATTTATGGCGAGATTGAGACTAACTGTAAGAAGTCCTATCTTCCACCTAGCCCCTTGTCATAAAACATATACAATAATACATTTACATGTTATTCTGCAATTCACTAATCAGGTGGGTGTCAGGGGGGCATAGAACATTAACAATATAAGTGCAAGAGAGAGAGAGACGGATAGAAAGGGAGAGGGATAAAGACAGAAAGATAGGGACGGGATAGAGACGCATAAGAGAAAGAGAGGAGGAAGAGAGATAGGGAGAGATCGAGAGAAATAGGGAGGGAAGACGAGAGAGAGGTAGAGAGGTGGAAAGAAAGGGAGAGAAAGAAGAGAGATATAATAGAGGGAGAAAGTGAGGAAGAGAAAAAGAGAGGTAGGTGAGGTAGAGAGGGAGAAAGAGAGGGAGGGAGAAAGAGAGAGAGGGAGAAAGAGAGGGAGAGAGAAAGAGAGGTAGGTGAGGTAAAGAGGAAGAGAAAAAACGAGAGATAGGAGAGGAGAGGTAATGAGAGAGAGGGAGAAAGAGAGAGAGGGAGAAAGAGAGAGAGAGAAAGAGGAGAGGGCGGGCGGGAGAGGTAGAGAGGGTGAAGAGATAGGGAAAATTAGAGGGGGAGATGGAAGTGGAGAGAGAGAGAGAGGAAAGAGTGGGAAGAGAGAGATAGAAGAGAGAGATAGAAGAGAGAGATAGAAGAGAGAGATAGAAGAGAGAGATAGAAGAGAGAGATAGAAGAGAGAGATAGGAGAGAGAGATAGGAGAGAGAGAGAGAGAGAGAATGAGAGATAGTGAAAGACGAATGGAGAGGGAGCAGGAGGAGGAAAAGATGGGGAGAGAGAGGGGAAGAGGGACTCGCTCCATCGGCCGCTCTCCGCGGGAAGGCGAGTAACACGCCCACGGGGCTCGTCCCCCCACGGAGTGGCGTGGCGGTTAGGTTGAAAAAATAGCATCTCCGCGCTCGTTGACATCACGTGGGTTTTCTTTCGAGGCCACGATCGAGAGAGAGAGAGAGAGGTTGTTGAGGGTCGATCGGAAAGAGACGCGATTTTCGTTTCCATTCATGAGGTATTTAAATGTGACGTTGAGAATTCTGAGATTTAAACGCGAAAAAAGACCGGCCGCATTAGACAAAGGATCAAAATTAATTTTGTCCTCCGTAAACAAATGTTCTAGTGGCAGAAATTGGATCTTATTAACGCGGGGTCGAGTCGAAAAACAAGCAATTCGAAGTCAAACAAGAGGGAGATATGTTTTAAAGTCATAATCACCATTCCACTATCAAATTTTGATTTACCCGTCGAAATAGAGATTGGTATTGAAGTTTTTTTTACGGCTATACATGCCCTATGCCAAGATTAAAATTAGGAATTCCGATTATTTTTCAATATAAATAAGCAATATTCATAGTTTCAAACCTCTTTTACGAGATGGAAAGGTATGGATGATGGTTTAGCAGAATGATGGAAGAAATTGATAACAAAAGAAAATCAAAATCAACTAAAAAATAGTTTCAAGTAGTTGCGGCGCCCCACATTGCTGATTAAAGATTCTAAAAGCCGTGAAGGGAAGGTTTCGTGACGCGATTTCTCGTTTTTTCTTTTCTGCAACAGAGCAACTGCTAAAAAATTTTTAAATGAGTTAAGATGGCCAACACATTAATGCCGCAGTTATGTATGTATTCTCCGAATTTAACTACCACTTGCTTCGCTTCAACGTTCATACATTACAAGTCAAGACATTCTTTAACAAACAAGGCATTATAGCCTTTCTATAATAAACTTCCAATACCATTTAAGGACTAAGACAATGTCAATGAAATTAACATAGGTGTAATAAAAAGCAAAAACTATTGATAGATTATAAATGATTGATTTTCCTCTAATTAAACATGTTCATCATTTTTACGATAAGGTATTCTGAAATCATGCATAAATGACTGACAATTTAATTAAGTTTAAGCGGCCGCATTAACCACTGAAAGCACTTAAGAGCCAAACACACCCTTGAAGAGCAAAAACCTATCATATAAATAAACAAATCATGCAACAAAAACTGCTTAAAAACGCAAAATTGGCATTTAGGCTCGCGTACAAAGGAGAAAAAGCACGGTAAAGGGAAGACCATTAAGTCGGCAGAGGAGCGAATACATAATGATTGGTGGATGGGAGGGTAAAGTGTAAAACTCGGGAGACTAATGGAAGACAGGAACAATTATGTGAAAAAACGGGAGTCTATAAGGCCTTTTTTCGTTCAAGCGTCTTCGAGCGCCGATATCTCATTATGTGAAGGACGGACATGGAAAGGTCCCACTTTCTCGAGTAGTTGCCAACTCACATTAATATTTCTATGAAAAGAGAGAGAGACAGAAAGCGATAAAGGATCTCGAGAAGCTTTCCCGAAGAGGTGGAGGTAGTTGGAGAAGATAATAGGATCAGATCATAGATAACTGAGAGAGAAATGTGTGAATGTAGATGGGCGTTGGTGTTTAGAAAGGTATAAGAGAAAGAAATGAATGATGCAAAGCGTTTTGCACTCGTTAATGCGGCCCGTTGCAGAAAGGCAGGGAACAGGTCAAAGCGTTATACACGGTAAGGTTATAATCGTTCGTGCTAGTAGTCATAACGCTATAATGGTGAGCGCGAGGCTATTATTAAAATCGCTAATGGCTAAGAGAAACGAGAGGGCACTGGAAAGATTTCAGAGGAGATTAATTTCTTTTGTTTAAAGCTTCTACAGGAAATGGAACTGGGAAAACTTAACCATTGGAAGCACGTGATGTGGAATTATGTCCCAAGTAAAACAAGCATCTATCACTGACTTTCCAGAGGTCAACGTAATCATAAAGACGTCTGCTGTCGTCTACCGACTGGAATTTCGAAAAATATTTCTTCTTGACGTGCAGTGAAAATACGTTTCATGCATAATATTGATGCAGACGTCCAGATTAGCGCAGGCTGCCTTACGGAAATTCATAAATCACCGATTGATCCGCGTCTAAGTCAAAGTTCGCGCTATAGCCATCACCTGACAAAACAAAGCCGCCGTGGGATGAGCAGCGATTGAGAAAACAAAGGTGCGATTAATAGGGAAGCTTCGAAAACACCACAAGGTCAGCAGTTCAATCGAGAAACGATACAGAAATGAGACGGATGCCACGGCGCTAACGACCCGCGCGGATTTCTCATCCAAACGATGCAAAGTGCACTCTCTCCCATGCGATATTGAGTGGGCGTAACATGCAAGATGGACTGTGGGGATGGTGACGGGGGAGGGGATATGGTAGGCTCTCGGAGGCGATGAGTAGCGAGTCTGTGTTTACGAGGGCGTTGGGCGAGTAGGCGCCTGCGGTTTCCGGGCTCTCTAGGACTATGAAGATTAGGGTTGGATGGAAGCGGGAGACGTAGGTCTGGTGGTAGGAGAGGGTTTGGGTGGGCGGAGCGGATTCGGACGGTGGGAGGTCATTAATAGAGCTATAGAGAGGCTGTTCGATCATGCGGTTTTACGCGACTCGCGATTCCATTATTCACAAAGAGTGCATTATCACGTGTCTGCAACGCCGTGTATATACGAACGGAATCCTTCTCTGATGCCTCGGTTTTTGTGGTTTTTAAAGAGAGGAAATGTTTACGGAATATTAAGTCGTTAAGAGCGAAGTGAGGTTGTGGGAGGCGATTAATCGCGGCACTTCCAGCTCGCTAAGTACCACTTCATTTTCGTATAAGCAAACACCGAGGAGCCGTGATTATGGTTCAATCATTTTCGAAGCAAATATCGAATAACGGTTAAAATAACGGGTGCGAATTAATGGCGGAACATTTAAAATCACGTATTCATATGCTTAGCTTGGTAATTATCTTTTAATGAAATAATTGTTATAAAATGTGATTAATTCAGACAAAAATTCGGAAGTATCAGAAAGTTCATGTTCCTATAATGCCAGAAGAAACACACCACCTAAATGTAAGTTTAGTCACAATAGGCCGAAATATAGCTAACTAAAAATAACAACCATTTTATAGGCAGTTCATTATGAAACTATTTTTAAATTGCTGTTATAGATGGTTATTTTTTTCAGCTACCAATATCATCGACATGTAAAAGACAGTAAAAATTATAATACGCGTAACAGCTCCTTAAAGAGCACATAAATAACATGACTAAAAATACCTCACAGAAATATGAAAAAAGTATAAAGAATATTATTACGATTCGTTACAGCGCAGCTAATGACGAACTTAAGAATCGATTATTATGCTGCCATTTTTCATTTTTGAAAAATTAAGTTTTTAAAATTCGTGTCAAACCATATTAAGAACAGCAAGAATTCCGGTACATTTCCGACAAAGTAGCTACTAAAAAATTCTTCATTCTAGCTGTCAACCGACAAGGAAATTTATTCAACGTGTCAGGAATCCAAGCGAAGTTTTTTTCCATAACTATAAATTCAAAAGTCTACGGTTAATTAAATGCCATCTTTTTACTTTCCTCCATTCCGGACCTCCGACCATAAAAACTAATGAAAACTCCATTACCGATGTTAAACCCATAAAAAGACGAAAACAAAAACGCATCAACTCCTCCATAATAAAAAACGGCAATACTTCATTCTCAACAACACCAATCAACGCGTGCATAAAAAATAGCGCCGGCAACGGAAACGAATGTTCTGTAAAGTAAAAAAACGACCAAACTCTCGTTACATAAGGCGTACTCAATTTTCTTCGAGCAATAAATCATTTTTTTACGAGAAACCGTGAAACTCGAGGGGCGAAGAAAAGATGAAGAAGGTGGTTTAATAGGGCGGCACGGGTCAAACGGGCCGCGCGTTGAGAGCAGTTCAAAGGGTAAATGGAGAAAACGAGGTGAGAATGCGTAGGACGGCGGACGAGAGTTACAGGAGACAATTTGTCCGAGGGAGAAGACAGGGAGGGGGTGAGGGGATTTGTGAAGTAACAAGGAAAGAAGAAAGGATATATGACAAGGCGAACGTGAAGGCAGAGACACTAAAGGGTTTAGATAAGTCAGTAAGAATTGTGAGAATAGGATTTTCCCAGAGTAGTGATGCGAGAACAGAATTTAAAGGGCGAATTAAACTCTCCATGTCCTGGCGGGATTCCAAATTCCCACTTCTTGAAAACTACATAAGTGTAGTGCTAAGGACCTGACCTATTGATTTTCAGTGTCTCCTGGATACAGACGCTTTCATTTACTTGCAGCAACGGCGGCAGTTTTTGAGAATTCCGATCTTCCGAGATATTTTTACCAGCGTGAAGAGATGCACTAGTTCGTATTTTTACTTTCTCCATTTATAGAGAAAGTATTGTTTTCATAAAAAAATCGAATTCGAGATTTCAACGGAAATACATGTTTTAAGGTCCCCTGAACACGTTTTGACTATTTTATCGATGATGTCTGTGTCTGTCTGTATGTGATAGATTTTTGTGGGCGCTCTAACTCAAAAACTATTAATCAGGTCAACGCAAAATTTTATATTTAACATTTTTATAAAAGTTAGAAGATCTGATTAGTTTTTGGTAAAAATCGGTCGACCGGAAGTGGGTGTTTACTCTTGTAACTTATCCGTTATTTTGAAATATTTGCTTTAATATTTGATAAATATAAAAATGTATCGGAATAAAAGTTGTAGGAAATTTCATTTTCTACGACCTTTGTTTGATACATTTTTCCATATAATGCATTGTTTAAGAGATATCTTATATTTTTAGCTGCCACCACCACGATACGTACCGAAGACTATTGTTAACAATTGACGCCTAGTTACGTCTTAGTAACGCTCCTTTTTCTTTTCTTAATTGTCAACCGGAAGTAAATATTGACAACGATCCCAGAGCTAACAACATGTAATTTGCCATATAAATATGGAGCAAGTCATGTGTTGCCCACATCAGTTTATTTGACATACATTTGTGATTATTTAAAACCGTATTGCGATGATGCGCTTATTAAAAGGGATGCATAAAATTTATGCCACAAATCATGAACTGCCCAAAGACTTGCCTGAGACTTCTAAGTCTCTATATCAACGAGCAATGATGTTGAGCAATGGAAAACAACAACACTTACTGTAAGAAGGCAACTAAATAAACACATAAAGGTACATAAAGACGTTGACTTGGGATATAAATGGTTGAGACGATGGTCGGGAATGTGAATTAGGCAGGGGGATGGAAAGGGGTGAGGAACAACCCGAGGATGGGATGTTACATGAAGTTTTAACTTTATCGGAGGGTGAAGGAAGAGAGGTCGAGAAGGGGGGGGGGGTCGGGAGGGGGTAGAGCGTGAGAGGCGTCTCAGAGAAAAGCGGAGGCGCAAAAAGGCTAAAAGCAGTGACCGAGCACCGTGGGGCGGAGGTTGCACGGATGAATGATGGACTTCGCGCCCTTATAAAAGTACTCGCCTCCGCTTCTCTCGGGCCCATAAGAAGAGGGCGGCAAACGGCCTCCGGAGGGCGCCGGAGTAAAGGGGTCGGAGGAGGATAAAAAGGTGATATTAGAGGAATGAGAAAAGAGAGAAATAGAGAGTCAAAGAAAAAGAAAGGAGGGAAGGATTGGATTGGAAGGATAACAAGGCCATAATTTGGTTGGAGGAGGTGGGCGTTCTGTGAGAGCCGAAGAGTACGAGGCGGGACCGCAGGGACAAGATGAAAAGGGTTGCAATAAATAAAAACCGGGCGAGACGTACAAATGAGCGAGAGGAGATTTTCTGGGCGGAGGGAGGGTGGGTTCGACACATGCAAATAGACCTCTCTCTTTCTCTCTTGGTGAAGATCGATGAATAATGGGATGGAAAGAGATGTGAAAAAAAAAGAGCGGAGGTCGGAATTTTAGGGGAAAAAGCGGACGGCGGCCGGAAATTTACTGCACGGATGTATTAAAAAACAGAAAATTTATTCGAAAAGGAATCTAAACTGTTCACCTGTCGAAGTGGCTCTTTTTCCCGGATCTACCTGTCCGAACCCTTTTTTTGACGTTAATGTGTGGCATGAGAACTCCGGCGGCTATGTTTTGGCTGTAATTCATGGCAAGTGGATGCGAAAAACTGAAACGAATTTTTTATAAAACTTAAATCTGTCTAAACATGAAAGGCAAGGCTTCGTCGCGCACGTGGGATAATTTTGAGCCTCGAGAAAATACAAATATTTGAGAAAGTTTATTACCCTGGAAACATAAATTATATACTTGAGAACATTATTCGGAAGAAGAATAACTAGGCAATATAATAAATTTTAGGTATTATAAATCGGCCAGGACAAAAATTACACCATTTCGCTCACTTACAACTTTGTAAGTAATAGTTTTTCAATGGATTATTTCACGACTAAGGTGACAGCGAAATTTCTTCTCGAGATAAAAATTGAATGTCACTGAAATTCCTCAAACCTACACAAAACATATGCCAAAATAACAGCCCTAAAATATTTTTTTAAATCTCTGAATCACCGTCGACCGCGTCTCGCAATCATTCTCATAGACAGAGTAATAGAAAGTTTAGGCCGCGCAGCTACGTGATCTCCAAGGAATACGAACACTTGTCCTCATACTAGAGAGGCTCGTCCATAACGACCAAATACCTCATCGGTTGACTCGGAGGGAAGCGCTAACGCCAAGAAAAAATCGAAACGCTTCTCGAAGCAAAAAGTCCGCCTTCATAAGAGCCACATAAAGATAATCGTACAAACATTTCCCTTTTCGACTTTACATACCCTCAATCCTTTCCCTCTCTTGCGAAGGCGTCGTGCCGAGGAAAATTCGTGTCACTACGCACCTCTCCCGTCTTTTGTCTTTCTCCCCATCCATATTCCTCTCCCCACCCTCTCTTTAAACACTTCATCACCCACCCTTTCGCCCCTTCCGCCTCTTTCTTTCTCTCCATTTCGAACACATCATCCAGACACACTATCCGCTTCAAGTCCCAACGCAAACGCTCACCCATTCCATCTAAGCGTTGACTTTCCCTCCGAAGTGGAGACTGGACGATTACTTCGGTCATATGATCGCGGCACAAAGAAATCTCGAAATATATTTTGTCACGGAGTTCGCGGATAAAGGATTTCAGCAACTACGATATATGTCGACAGGCTTAGTTCGACACTGATTTACTCCTAATGTTGATCGATCGCCGAGACAAGTGCTACGTCAGTGATTTATTCAGACGATGTCTTTTAAAAGTTACCTGTTATATGACATGGTCGGCTGGGATATTTGAAAGAAGTAACGAGTAACATAAAAAATACACGGAGTAAAAATCTTTTTATGATACACTGGCCTTTCCATTATAAAAGTACATTAGATTGAAATTTAAATTTTAAGCCAATCGATCTTATAATTTTTTAACCAATAATTATTAATTTAATGCATGCATAACCATAGAGTTGTGCCTTAATCTCCTCAGATCTCAGGTATCATATATAATACCAACTTCCCAGTTTTTCCATATAGTGATCAAGTGTATCATATATAGGGTGACCATAGGTCCCGGTTTAGCCGGGACAGTCCCGGATTTTAGATGTCCCGGCGTCCCGTCCGTTTTGGAATTTGTCCCGGTGAACATTTTTTATTTCATAAATATAGAATAAATAAATCACATTCCACCAGTTATCTGTTATTACACAAGCAATTCATTTATTAGGAATTAAAATCTCATCTTTCAATTATGTTTAAATAAGTACAATCCATAAGGGGTGCCTATAGGTGCGAGGTGTGCAGCGAGCCGAGTGCACGTAGGGCACATTTAGCTATACGAGTTTCGAAGCAATTATTTATGTTTTGGATCATCTATATTTACTTTCACGAATGAAGTTTATCTATATATTTATATATATTTTATTGTTATTACGCCATAATATTTTCTTGCATGTTGCCAGACATGGATTTAACCACGGATAGGAATGAAATTGATGGAATGATCCTATGCAGACAGGCATAAGCTGTGAAAGTTGGAACAATTTTTGAAACGAGAAAAAAGTCTGCTATGACCGGGAATTGAACCCGGGTCTTCCACTTGCCGGGCGGATATTCTACCCTGAACTATCGTAGCAGAACATTTTCTCTCGTTTCAGAAACGAGAGAAAATGTGCTTTACTGAACCCCTGAATACCTTTTTTCCTGGAAAATTTTCTAAAAACTTGGGGTGCGTTTTATAGCTCGAAAAATGCTGTAAAAATGACTCCAAAATATTTGTTCCCATCAATTTTCTGACCAATTCTGTAATAATTTTATGCACATAATGTTAGAATTTGAAAAGATTATGGGCTACTTGGTCAAGAAATCATGGCCAAGCTACGCAGAATTGATCTATTTGACATGTAAGCGATAAAACAACTAAAGATCTTATATTGTCCCGGTTATGTCCCGGTGTTTCTTCCCCAGAACACGTTGTGTCCCGGTTTTACTTGCTCAGAATCTAGTCACCCTAATCATATAGGTATAGGATGTAAACTACGCAACAAAACTAAGTCAACGATTCATCACTATCTGGGAATGATGCATCCCATTTTCTGGAATAAATATAGGTTTAATCATTGAACTAGCTGCCCGTGGTGCGCAAAAATTACGTTAGATTCTTCTTAGGACTGAGAAGATTAAGTAGGAAACCAGAGTTTGAATCCCAGTGATTCCCAAATTTCTCTCAGCATTTTATTTATGTAACTAATATTTAGATGTCCATTTAACATTCTTGTAAGCATCGAGTTTGAAAATAAGCAAAATTCACACTGGTAAATAGATTCACATTATTTGAATCCCCCACACAGGTTATATACAAAACTTGGAAACATTTTTAAAAAGTTCTCTAGGCGTGGAAGAGGTTGAGCAAACTTACATCTCAATTTAGGCATATCATAAAATACTCTGCCATAGAAAAATACAGAAAAAACCCTAAGACAATAAAAAGTTTTACATTAAAATCTGTGTCGAACAAGGCCATGACCTACTGAAAGGAACCATGTTTTAAACTTCCACTGGCACACATATCCGGAGCCATTATAAGAACGTGGACAAAGAGGGCGGAGACGCAAACTCAAGAGAATGGAGGCGAGAATAAACAATACGGAGAGATCTCCACTTTTACGGAAAATGGTAAAAAAATTGAACTCGGCCATAGGAAAAAATAAACATCTTTTACGACGCGAGCACGAACCATAGGACTTCAAACGTAAAAGCATAATAGCTCACTTCTACAATCAGGCGCGAGCATAAAAAACAAAAACATCTCCACCCCGGGGACCAGCAAAGCGTGTGAATTAAACTCTCTAAAAGCCCAAACACAACCCCTCCGCCCTCTCCTCCCCTGGCGCCGCCTCAAAAGAACCTTTCCCACGACGCACTCTCGTATCCATCGCCGATCCCCCCCAACCCAACCCCGCGCCCCCGCATACAGACACTCCAAAGGAGCTGATGACATCCAATTTAACACTCTGATCGTTTAGAGTCGGACTCGGTGACCTAGAGGTCGCAGGGCGACACCAATTGGTTAGAGGAAGGGTGGAATGGGAATGTAGAGGGAGGGAGATGGAGGAGGGAGAGGGGAGGGAATGAGAGAGAGATGTCTCAAGACGACGATGCCGCGAGTAGCGACGGAGGCGAGGGCGTGTCGGTGCAGCGTGAATGGGTCGGGAAGGTGGCGGGTGGAATTGGGGCGAGGCGGAGGGCCCAAAGGCGGCCCTTTCGTCTCCTCCTATTCTGGGGTCGATCACCTCGAATCGAGAGACGCAACTCGTCTTCCCCCTTCCACTCTCGGACCTCGGGTCGTAAACACGCCAATGGGGCGGAGAAGGAGGGGAAATATCACGTGCGCGAGGGACGAAAGGCGGCTTTCACGCGCGTAAATCAAGCGGCGACGAAGGGACCGAGAGCTCTCGCGACTCGCGCACGCAAGCACTCTCGCGTGGACCACTCTCTCCATTGCTGACCAAAAAAATAAAAATACGAGAAAACGAACGATTCTGCGGAGTGTTACCACGTGTGACCGGAACGAAAAGGTTTTTTTTTCTGGCGTGGTTTTGCGAAAGGGACGAAGTCATTTATTCGCCGCTTCATTTTTGCTATACGCGTGTGAATGTGACTTTCACTCAACATTTCTCGGAATTATAAAAATGTGTGTGTGTGTAAATGTATGTATAAAATTCTAAAAATTGCAAAGTTTGGGGATTGTTTTAATCTATTATTTTTACATAAGGGAAAAACGAAAATCGCTGCGGAGGTGAAATCTTTAGAATTAAAAAAATATTTGTAATGATGAAATATCTGTCTGAAAAATGAATGTTTTTTCAAGGTGAGATGATATGCTTGCAGAATGCAAGCACCTTCTACTAGTATAATGATATATATGACACTTTGCTATGATCGAGAGGGTGATTCGATGTAGGGCGGGTGACGTCACTGAATCGGAGATTGCGATCCATAATTACAGACGGGGAGAAATGATGTGGCTGATTTTTCCGCGTGAATGCAGCAACGCGTCAGTTCGATTCCTTGGATATTGATCAGTAATTTTCCGGGAACAATTTATTTTTGTATCGTAAATTCCGCTTGGCAACATGTCTGTAAAATATTATTTGGATTGCCCTTTGACGCATAAAAGCTGAGATTAAATGGTATAATGGTCAAAAGTAAATGTCAATCCAAACAAGAGCAATAGCAGAATCGAGGCATATGACAACATAATAATAACTGTAAATACATAAAAGTATCTTATAAATATTCGCAGCGACTGGATAAAAATGTTAAATCTTCTAAAAAATAAAAACCAAGCGTTTCCCAACCGGTGCTTCGCGTAACCCTAGGGGTTCGCGAAATAAATCTGAGGGGTTCACGAGAAAAATTCGATAATGGCGTCTTTTTCACTTTCTTGGTTCTACAATTCTTACAAATATTTTATTTTCTTTCAAAAAATTTGCATGGTTTTATTTCCAATTTTTTCTTATGCTTCAAGAATTATATTTGTATTTCACAGTGTACTAACTAGAAACTGATGACTATATCATATTTTCTGATTTTATTGTGGACCTTTACATACTATGTGCTATATAAACTTTTTATTTTTCATGAATTAAACGCGTTCAAAATGATTTGTTTTTTGTTTACTCTCCATTATAAGGGGTTCGAAAAAGGTTAATCCAAGAGGTTCGCGACGAGAAATAGGTTAGCTCAAGAGGTTCGAGAAGTGAAAATGGATGGGAACCGATGTTTTAGACCTCTAGAGCATGGCTATTGAACGAAGCAAAACGTCAAGGAATAAAGATAACTACATACGTACAAATTAAAATAAACCGTCTCGTATGCAACACACAGAGATGCATTTAGTACATAAGAATAAGCCTGAACTTATTATTGATTTTTCAATTGCAATATCAACAACTTATTTATAACTTACGTCGCTCCATTATTCGAAAGCGTTCCACAAATTCTTAATACCGCCTCGACGAAATCCAATTTTACAAGAGATCAATTATGTTCACAATGAGGTGCATTGGCAATTCTCATGGAGGCAATCGCCGCATTTCACTTCAAAGCGTGCACTTCGCTTCCCGCTATTTACTCGGAACCGAAATGAATGTTAGCGAATTAAATTTCACGCGCCATTAAATGTTGAGACGGCGTGGGCGTGATAGCGCCGAAACCGCTAGGAGAAAACGAAGGCGCGATTTTGGATTAATGGCCACATCGTGACTAATTAGGGCAAACGCTTCGAATGGCGGCCGGACTAATTGTGATCGGACGGTGAGAGGCATCAAGTGGTCAGGCGGTCTCAAAGCCAACGGAAGATTTTAATAGCCTTTCTCCCACGCGAGGCAAATAAATAATTCCGTTAAACGAAAACTTTCAAAAAAGCTGCAGGCAAAAAAAACGAATTAACGAAAGTACAAATTACGAAAATAATTTCGCCAACAAAAAAGATCATCTTTGGAGAATGCAATTCGAAAGAACAGAAACGTACGTTGGGGAATGTCTCAATTTTTATGGGATTGAAATGTATTAACTTTTAAAGAATATCGTCATCAGCAAATGGGAATATTTTTTAAACGCGAAAAATTCTGCCATGACCGGGAATCGAACTCGGGTTTTCCACTTGCAAGGGAGGTATTCTATTATTGAACTATCGTAGCAGACTAATTTTCCCGTTTCTAAACGCGGATGTTTTCTTAGTTAGAGTCGGACCTGCCAAGCTAGTATCAACCAGCCCCAATTGATGTCCTCCAAGAGATACATCGAAGAAAACTCATTCCTCTCAAACGGTGCGATTGCCTTATCTAGAAATTGACGGAATAAATTGATCTTAAGATCCTATGCTGGCAGGCATAAGCTGTAAAGTTTAGAATATTTTTAAAACCGGAGAAATCCAATGCCATGCAGAATTTTTCCCGTTTCAAAAATATTCACAACTTTACAGCTTATGCCTGTCTGTATAGGATCTTAAGATCATCAGTAGATGACATAAAATAAAGAAAAATGCGAGAATTTTAAAATAAATTTTCATTTTTGTTCTGCGAGCGGAATGTGGATACTTGCTTCACAATTCCGTAACCTCGGTTTCGAATCTTTAGACTGAATGAAGGTACAAAAATATGTACTCTAAATGTAGTTGATATTAATTATGTACTTGGGCCATTACGAAAATGAATATATAGGTTGGTTTCAAGAGAATTTATCACAAAAACACTTCATGATAACGACAGAAGATTCAACCTTCCATTAAACGAAAGTTACATTTTAGCGTGCAACTTCCGCGAAACACCCGAGTCTCTAGTTATTAAGAAAGACGCGGATCGCAAGCAACACCACCTTCGCGGGTTTTCACTGCAGCCTCTACAATTGTAGCCGGTTATTACGCACACCTTCCATTTACCCTAATAGCACCCGCGAAAGTTCTTTCCGTCATTGGAATTATAGCGAAAATTTACCGCGAAATTAACCTGCGCCATAAACCACCTCCCGACGCGAGAGATCCTCTTAATAACTCAATCTCCGAAAAGGAACACGGGACCATCGCGGTCGAATCGAGGACGTGAGTGTCGGGGGCTGAATTGGTAGGAGGAAAGAGCGAAAGACAAGAAAAGGACGTATTGGACAAAACAAGTCACGACCAACTTTACCATTCCTTCCGCGTCTTATAAATATATTTATTTTTTTTTCGAGCCGATCTCTCCGAGACTTTTTCCGCGTCGCCCGCGACGGGTCACGCCGTGACCGAATGTGAAAGCCCTCGCGCGCTCTCCCCAATGTACCTAGTAATACGGGCGAACAGGATGGAGAGCTTCCTTGGCGTCGATCGCATTCACGGCCACCGGTGAGTTCGCCAAACGTACGGATGCCCACTCCTGCACCCTAACCCACCACCGTGGTGCACCGCCCCGCCATCACCACTCCACCACCTCATCACCGCCCCACCACCACCCTAACCTGCACCCCACCCCCTCTTCGTCGTCAATTAGAGGCGGGGGGCTCTATAGGTTTGTCACATTCATAAGAACATGCGCGGACATCTTAACTACCCCCACCCCACCACTAGCCCATCCTTTTCCTCCCTAGGTTGTCAGTGCTCACTGTTTCCAGTTGATTGTCTAGACGAGGTTTTGCGAATATTTGACAAGTGTAGTTAGAAAAGGACCGAGAGAGCGATAGCCCGTGTGGTAAGGAATGGCGGGAGGGGAGGGTGCCAAGAGGAGTGAGGGATTAGGCCACACCCACAGTACACCCAAAACGTTCTTTTCTACATCTACATAATACCCTGCAAGTCACCTTTTTGGTGGATGGCAGGGGGTGCAGTACACCAAGGGTCCATAGTTTTCCTACGTTATCTTTTCCTATTATGGTCTCTTATCGTCCTAGGGAAAAACGATCCTCTATATCGCTCCGTTCTACAGTCGATCTCGCGAATCTTATCCTCACTGTCCTGCCTTCCGATATACATCGGGCTTCTGATAAGTCCTACTACCTCATTCGCTAGTCCCTCCGACATAAATTTTTCCAGTAGTTTAATTCTAGCCTGCAGCCTACGTTCCTCTAACGATGTCCATTTCAGATTTTCTATTAATGATGTTACGCTTTGTTTACTATCGTAATTCCTCTTTACAAATCTAGCTGCCCTGCGCTGAACCTTTTCTATCTCGTTAGTGAGTCCCTTTTCGTAGGGATCCCACACAGCTGAAGCATATTCGACCTGCGGTCGAACCAAGGATAAATAACATAATTCTTTCACTTTTTCGGAGCTATTTCGAACTATTCTCCATATAAAGGCCAGCTTTTTGTTAGCGGCACCTATCAATCGGCGAATGTGGGTGTCCCACGAGAGATTACGATGGATGGATCGTGACTCCGAGATATTTAATCGAGTCTGAAACTGGAATCATTACTCCGTCCAACGAATAATTATTATCCAACGAGATACTCTTGGTTCTCCAGAAGCTGATGACGAAGCTTTTCTTTTGGTTGATCTCTAACTGCCATTCCTTACACCATGCAGAAATAGCTTCTAGGTCATTTTGGAGATACTGGTGGTCTTCCGGATTGCTTATTTCTCTATGGATGACGGTGTCGTCCGCGAAAAGCCTAATTTTACTTCTGACTACTGAGCTGATATCGTTTATATAAATTAGAAATAATAACAGACCAATTACACTACCCTGTGGAACGCCAGAGACAACCTCCACTAAGTTCGAAGATTTCCCATCTATAACAACCATCTGCTTCCTATGATTTAAAAATTCACGGATCCAACTGACGATTTTAGAATTAACGCCTAAGGTTTCTAATTTCGTTATTAACTTCCTGTGAGGTACCTTATCAAAGGCTTTCCTAAAATCTAAGAAGATGACATCGACCTGCGTATTCTTTTCTCCGCTTCTCAGTGTACAATTAACAAAAAGACCGAGCTGAGTATCACATGACCTACCTTTCCTGAAGCCGTGTTGACAATCATCTAACAATAAATTACTATCAAGAAATCGCATTATGTTGCTAACGAGTATATGCTCGAGAATCTTACACGATACCGAAGTTAAAGAAATCGGCCTGTAATTTTCTGGGTTCTCCTGGTCGCCGCCCTTATGAATTGGGGTAACGTGCGCTAACCTCCAGTCGCTAGGGACCTCTGCGCGAGAAATGGATTTCTCGAAGATAATCCGAAGAAAAGGTGCTATTTCTTCATCGCAGAAGAGCTATAAGAGCAGTGTTTTTCAAGTGGTGGGTCGCGAAAGATTTTTTTAAATTTCAGATCGTTTAACAATACTTAAACACCGTTGAAAAAGTATAGCTAAAGCTTAATATTTTGTAAAAAGCAAACGTGATGAATTGCGAATGAAAAAATATTAATAGACTCCTGTAGGTACTTTTTAAATAGCCTGCTACTTTTAGTCAATAATATAGAATTTTCTCCTGCCTATACTGATGTATAGGTGGGCCGTATTTTCAAAAAGGTTGGGAAACGCTGCTCTCGAGGAGATAGATAAACCGCTTACGAGGGCCCGCGACGTGAGAAATGGCTGAAAAAAGCTGTTCCGGAGGGCGGGGGAGGGGTGTGGGGCGAGTGGGGGGAAGGGGCGGGTAGAAAGGGTGGAAGTTCTCGTAGAACCACCTCTCCGCCCCCGCATGCGGATACGAACGCCCCCTCGTATCAATCTACGGAGCCAATTTCAACGTGTACGGAGATCGTTCCATCACGGCGCTCAGTCTTTCTCTCTTCTAATCCGTTCCCTGCCAATTAATTCTCCTAGGAAGTCGGACGAGAGAAAACCGTTGTCAGGACACGTAGCGAAGAAGGAAATGGGGGGAGGGGGGGCGTGGGACGCGAGATTGCCAAAAGAGATCTCTTTCGCACGGCTGACCGTTGAAAGACTGAATCGATTGAAACGCCGATATTATTTGGATCAAAGCCTTAGGAAGCGTGCGTGCGTGTGTGTGTGTGTGTGCGGGCACACGCGAAGTTTACTTTCGGCGTGGGCGAGGTCGTGCGTGGGAATGGATCTCGGCGGTGCAACGCAGCAAGGAAATAGCCGTCGCGGATCGATTTCTATCCATTAAAAATTCAGCGAAATATACAACGGAGGGAGAAGAAATTGAAGCTGATGCCAATCAAGAGTATCGAGGCTTTTTGGAACGAAATGGGCTTATAAATGGACCTTAAACATCATAATAATGAATAAGAAACAGAAACCCTAAATTTAATATACAGTTAGAATCACGGCATAGTTAATGCGGCTAACGAGATCCACGCAGAGAAAATGGTCACCGAGGAATAAGATGGCAAAATTAAACACGACGCATAATGTAACGGAATCATGAATCAACGTTTCAAATGAACGAATTATTTATTTATTTCTTAATAAAATAATTATAAATGAAATAAAATAAATACATTTTATATTTTGCACTAAAAGTAAAAAATAAATTTTTATTTACTAGATTTGATTTTAAAACTTTTGTAAAAGTTATGTCTTTTTAAAAGTGTACGAAGAATGAAAACCATATAACATTTACGCAAGTTTTAAATCAAGTCTAATAAATCGAAGTTAATTTTTTAAATTTTTAATGCGAAATATAAAAGATGTTTAAAAAATATGTTTTTACTTTTTAGTCTCTAATCTCCGGTGAATACATATATCAAATTGCCGACCATTTTCATCTGAGATTTCAGACTGCCGGTAGATGGTTGCCGGACAAAGAAAAGCTGAAGGATACGAAAAATTATCCAAATTTTGGGTTATTTCATTGCGTACCAGGATAAAGTGAACTATTACGGAAAACTCTTGAATTCTCAAACCACCCAGCCTTTGATCTATAAGAATCTCTTACTGGTTCCGAGATTGTATGAGGTTGTCTACAAACCAGCATATAACAATATACACATGCGAGTGAGGTTAATATAGACATTATTAAAAAATATTTACAACGGGATTTTTTTCCGAGCACGCCCGGTCCCCATATTCGTGCGTGTTGGAACTAAGGAGATGAGGACGTGCCAATGAGAAAAAGAGAAATGAGAAGCGCGCTCAAATCAACACTCCGTCCTTCGGAAGGGACGTTAAGTCGTTTGTCCCCTTGGTGTTCTTCGTTAAAAGCAGGCTAAAAGCCGGCACCAGGTTTCTCTCCTCTCTTCCTATCCGGCTATTCATTGCACTACCTATTAGATACCCATTGTGTGTAGTAAGAGGTGAATCAGCTGGAAAAACACGATTTACAACGGGAACGAATGCAATATGGTCGTGAAAGATTCTTAGCGATGTTTTTGTAATTGCAAGGTATCAGTCAATATTGTCATCTTGAGTCATCGAGCAAGAATCTTTGCATTATTTGAACAGACGGTAAATACACAACGCGAAAATGTATACGTACACAAGGAAAACATGTTTGGACTGGAAGACCAAAAACCTAGGACAGAAAATAACATTCCTGTACTACGTAGTCCTTGAAAACGTAATTCTCTTCTGTTAACACGGGTTGAGAAATGTTTACGTTTTGGATAATTACGCTCCAAAAGTTTTGGCCTGAACGGGTGACCCTGTTTCGTTCCAAATATTCCCATTATTCTCACTAAAATGGATAGGGCGTAACACAGGTTTAGAAACGCATCTGCTCATATAAATGCATGACGTTGTTTGCATGCAACATAAGTTCAGGCAGCTATATACACTTAAAAGATTGCGCTGGAAATTAGAGCGTTTAAACACGGCTTCAGTACCATATTACCAAAATAGCGAACCGGCTAACCACGTTTAGAACAGCAATCGATACAATTTTGAAATTGGTTTCCCATTATGGGTTAACATAGGTAAATATTTATTATTATGTATTTTAAAACAACTCCAACCCTTCGTAGTAGCGACGGCAGTCAAAGCGGTTAGCGCAAATTTGATTAAAAATTGAAAAAAATACGAGACCAGTGTTTGACTTTCCTTGCAAATAAAACCCTACATTTCTCCACGCACTTCCGCTCATGTAAGACAAACTACGCTGTAAAAATACGAGTCGTACGTCGCGTGAGAACATCTCCTTACAAAATATACTCGGACGGTGTGAACACGCTTAATCAAGCAAGTAACCTTCCAAATAAACCACGGAGTGCGGAGGGGAAAAAATCCGCCGCGTCCTAATGAAAGACAAACCCATGAGAACAACCCACAAACTTTTTAAGCTCGAACCGCCCGCGACTAAAGGAATCCAAACAAGACTTCCGCAAATGGGCCACTCCTCCTCCAAGGAGAAACCTTTTCGTGGAGGAAGGAGGAGGTAGGTCCATGAGAGATCGGTGCGGAGGAGGAGTTTGGGGTGATGAAGGACCTCATAACATTGACCTCAGAGGAATAAGAGAAGACGGGAGCGTGCGGGGATCCTTCCAGCCCGCCACAAAAATCCTCCTCTTCCTCCTCCCTACAATCTCTCCCTCCCTTCCTATTCTCTCTCTTCTCCCCTATTCTCTATCTCTCTCCTTCCCTATTCTCTCTTCTCCCTCCCTATTCTATATCTGCCTCCCTTCCTATTATCTCTCTCTCCCTCCCTACTTAATCTCTCTCTCCTTCCTCCCTATTCTCTCTCCCTCCCTCTTTATTCTCCCTCCCTATTCTCTCTCACTTCCTCCCTATTCTCTCTCACTTCCTCCCTATTCTCTCTCACTCCCTCCCTATTCTCTCTCTTTCCTTCCTATTCTATATGTCTCTCTCCCTCCAATCTTGATCTCCATCCCTATTCTTTCTCCATTCTTTCCTATTTTCTCTCTCCCTTCCCGCTATTCTCTACCTCCCTCCCCTTATATTCTCTCTTCCTCGCTATTCTCCCCCACCCCATTCTCTCCTCCCTCCCTATTCTCTTTCCCTTATCCTCCATTCTCTACCTCCCTCCCTCCCATTCTATTCTCTCTCCCTCCCTATTCTCTCTCTCCCCTTCCCTATTCTCTACCTCCCTCCCTCTCTATTTTCTCCCCCCCTTTAACTCATTCTCTGCCCACGGTTAATGAGTCGGGCCCTCAAGGCGAAAACCGGTCCGCAATGGGTGGGAGAAAGAGATAGAGAGAAAGGAGAAAACATCGAAAACTGTTCGAGGTAAAAACATGGAACGGGGGTTAGAGGAAAAACGGAGAGAAAGAAAGAGAGAGAGAGGAAAGGTCACCCACACGCAAAGAGTGTCGCCCACACGTGTTCCAGCCGCGTGTCTGGGATGCGAGTTGCGTAGCGCCAGGGATTAAAACGCTCGGAGGGAGAAAAACTCCCAAGGGCGAATCTCCACTCGGTACTAATTGCTCCGGGACAAAGCGTTCAAGGAGAGAAGCCTCCGCAGGCAAAACGACTCGAATTAAGACGTTACGGGAAAAAATGTCCGACCACTCGCTGCCAGACATTACCGCATTTGATACGTAATTAGCTGAAAGTTTATCCGCCTCTTCCTCTACGTGGTGGAATTACGACTTCTTTTGATCCGAAATGCAAAGTGATTGCATTTTAAACAGGTATCAAACGGAGCTTGCCAATATTCTGATCATGAGGGTGGTACATTAGGGATATACGCGATGCAATTTAAACTTGCGTTTAACCCTTAATGCTCTAGCGGAACTTTAAAGACAACATTTTTTCAAAAGCCTATTAAACCTTATCGAGTCCGGAGAAAACCAAGGGAATTAGTTATCACAGGGGTTCTCAAACTGTGGTCCGTGGACCAATGGTGGTCCATGGTCTTGCAGTAGGTGGTCCGCGATAGAAAATAATGAACGAAATCAAAAGGTAGAAGCGGTTATAATGAAGGATCCCGCGTTCCGTAAGGATCAGTAGTTGGAAATTGATGATAGACTTCTAACTCAGAAATGCAATTGATAATGGTCCACGGTTATATTCTATTCTGGCGTGTGGTCACTGGTTATAGTCGATACAGATGGGTCCGTTATTAAAAGGTTGAAAGTCTCTCAATTATCCTATGAAGTGTATTCTAGCGCTACTGAGAGCCAGAAACATCTTGCAGTGATTAACTTTAAACAACGGCGGAAGTTTTATAGGGCAACTATTCCAATACGCTTCGCCAGACGTAAGAGAGGCCGCAGTAGATTGGCATGTAAATACTTCAACATTTGTCCGACAAACACTTGATTTCGACTGCATTGTGAAGATGTGTTAATTGAATAGAAAGCATAAAACTTTTGCCACGAGTACTGTAACAATCCAGAGTCTCCTACGGGACTTCTAAATCTCTATATCAACAAACGCTGTTTTACGGAAATGAGAAAAAAGGAACAGATAACTTTTCAACCGAAGAAACCTCGACTAAATACATATCCGCCTAAGCACCTAAAAATATAAAGAGATGTTAATTCAGGACATAAAAGGGTTAACCGCGCAAGGGTTTTTAAAATTTCACAACCTCCCGCGGGGAAGCGCGTGGACATTATTAATGTATTTGGTTAAGCGCACGTTCCCAAAACGGCCACGGTGCGTTTACCTCTCCCGTCTGACATCTTTATTTCCACGTGCCGCGGTGACTTCTTTCGGTCGCTTATGAAAAATTTACGGGGATATTCCGCCGTTCGCTCGAAAGGCATTTCTCCTTGATATTCGGGTTGTCAGCGGGAGAGATGAGAGGAACCGGGATGACATAAGAGGAGGAAGTGTCAAGTGAGGCGCAGAGATACGTAAAGAGCAGCAGACGGCGAAGTTGGAGGAGGAAGAGAAAGGAGAAGAGCGAGTTAGGAAGGGGGAGGCGGATGGTGGGGAGGGAGGGATGTTAGTAGATATGGAGCGACGAGGTTCATTTTCTGTGGAAAGTTTGGAGAAATGAGAAAGAGAGAAAAAGGGGAGAGTGGGAGAGGAAACGCGTCGCTCGAAATGCGAGAGATATGCAGCGGTTGCGAGGAGATGAAAAAGACGGGAAAACAACAAACACAAAAGGAGAGAGAGAGGGGAACTTCAGCGCAAGAAGAGGTGGCGCATGATTTACGACGAATATAAAAGACCCGCCGTCGATGTTCTTGCACAATTAAACAATCTTTTGACATAAATTTTAATTTAGTAATCCATAAAATGAATCTTATAGAACACGGAAATAGAATTAACAAAAATGAGGTAGAATAATTACTTCTTATAAAAGTGACGACAGGAAATTTGCCGTAGTTGTTTATGAGGGCGCTGAAATACGGTTCACAAATACGGGTATACCCAGGTCAAACCCATCTCCACTGCGAAGCAGTTGTTGACTGACAGTAATGTTTTAACATTGCCCTTCGATTACGCGAGTACAGTACTTTTTTCGTTTTTTCGGAACTATATACTTTGATATGACATCTACAGATACAGCTGCATGAAGACTTTCATGAAGAAGTTCTAGTGAAAAACGTTTCATTTTTTTGTCCCTTAACACATTTCCGACCAACGTTGCGAAAACGCAACATTATGTTTAGCAATTTTGTTGTCGTCATTTGTATTTTATTTTTAATTGCGTGCATTACGCAATTATTTGTTGCCATTCAGTATTTTTAAAAGACAATCGGATCATATTTTCTAAATTTAATGTGTTTTAATATATAGATAGACATTTTTACGCTAATTTCATAAATACTTAAGTATCTAAAAACTGTATAATATGTGCAACTTGCGACTGTGAATAGCAGTGCGTATTGTCTTCTTATCAGTGCGAAAACTTAACTGTAAAAGAATGTTTAAATATTAACTGTTTACTTAAATTAATGTTGCGTTTTTGCAACGTTGGGCGTGTTTCTCACTACGTTTCTCTGGGGGCGAATATTTATGTACACGCTCTTTCACTAACATTTTTATAAAATTATATTTATTTATCAAAAACTTGTTGATCATAGAACCTTTATTATCCAAACATCCTTGACAATTATACCAAAGATGGTAGATGAAATTATAATTCATGTTCTTAGGGTTCTTCTCGTGGCTTTCATTTTTCTTCGTGAAATGTCAGCACCTGCTGCGAAGACTGATCTTCATTTACCGTTTCCTTGGTTTACACTAAATTCTTTCTTTCGTGTTTTCTACATAATATGTAATATGTATTTCCCTGCGACAAGATTTCGTGACAGGTAAATGCTGCCTTTGCAGTTTTCAAATGTGAATTCAAAAGAAAAAAACTCGCCGTTTCCATGTATCGATGGTTTCGCTACTACAGTGTATTCAAAACCATGGGTGTGACAAATATAAACTTTGTATGTGGAAAGTTTAGATTCCTTTATATATATTCTGCGATTATAATAAAGGAGTGGGAGGTGCGGATTGCCAACTACAGGATAGAAGTTAGAGGAAAAAATGGTGGCGGCCATTTTTTATCAATGCAATGGACAGTCGCATTGTAAATGCATGGAAAATTTACAGGATCGCAACTGTTTGTAACATTCATCAAGTGTAGAATTCCGATCAAATTTGGCACTGTCCTTATCAAAGGTGATGCAAGATTCGAAATAAATGAAGTGAGCGATGAAGATACAAATAATGATTCAAAGAAAGATGATAAAAATATAAACCTCAATTTAGAACGACCTTCAAAAGAGAGTTTATCCGATGATGTCAGATGCAATAATGTGGGCCCTATTTCTACATCTAGCAATAGCAAAAAAAGGAAGAGATGTAGATTATGTGATTCCCAAACTACTTTTCATGTAAAAAATGTCAAGTGCCTTTACATACACATTGTTTTGATGCTTATCATAATAAATAATGTTTAGAGATGGAAAATGTAACGATAGCTGAGAAAAAATTAATCATTGGACTTATGGGATAAATTTCTAAGTTCATGTAAGTGAAAAGTTGTAATTTTATAAAAAATATTTTTTTAAAGATGCCTATTTGTTAAATGTGTTATTAAAGCCACATAAAATTTATTTTTTTATTTCACATACAGCTTTTGTAGCCATTTTACAGTGAACTATGTTAACAATAATAGATGAACACGTACATCCATGCCCTAGATGGATAAAAACCCACCAAGACGGGATTCGAACCCGCGACCTTCGGAATGGCAGGCGAGAGACGTTACCCCGCCGCCACCGAGACATTCATTGACTGTATTTCAAAAATAAATGTTATGTAAAGATATAGAGATCATTTTTGCTAGTCCCTAACGCCCAACGTTGCAAAAACGCAACATTTTTCCATGCCGTAACTAAGCACAAATTTTTTCCCCAAGGTTAAACATCAATATTCATCCAAAAATTAGGTAAACTGTGTAAAAATTATCCAAAAATATATTTTTTAATGGCTTGGGCAGAAATGGGTTAAGCTTAAATGAAATTTTAGTGAAAACATATCATAAATAACTTACCATTTATTTATCGTTTAGCGACTAGTAAAGTGAATCCTGACATTCGAAAGTTTGTTAATTTTAAATTGTTCAGCCTTTCGGCGTGCGGATGTAAAATATTTGTGCATCCCTGGACTAGAAGATTGGAGTGCAACCTGAGGCTATCGGGAAGCATCTCGTCCCTTAAGCTTTGATGAAAAAGCAATCTTTGATCTTCGACTCAAATAAAATTGAAATGTACCATCTTCTGGCTTAAGTTAGAACTAATTGTGTTTAGTACGGATATTTGCCGGTAGGAAAATTTGAATAATATCTTGCGTAGAATCTTTTAAAGCGTTGGCACTTGAAAGTACTATCAGGGTAGAAAGAGATTAAGCGTTCAGGGATTCCTGATGATGGCGACTGAGACAGACGGCAAAACGTCGGAAAACAGCTACGATATCACCCGGTTGAAAACCCGAGAACGCTTCATCTCATGCATCCGATGGGAACGCCTAAAATGTTTTTTCGGGGTAGAAAGAGTCAATACAGGTAATTTTGTATTCCACATTTAAAATGTATGCCATTAACACCTTTTCTGTAAAGTTTTGTTGCTTAAAAACGAGTATACTTGAGTTTTGTTACAAATCAAAGCTCTCGAGCACGCTACAATTAAAATTATTAATTTTACCACGATAGCACTCGCAACTTCTAATACAGTAGCGAATAAGAATGCGGTTCACCATGTGAAAAGGACGAAACCAAACTGGTTAAGAGATGTTGCAATATTTGCGATAAAAATGACAATAAGAGAAGAGTGATTAGAGGGATGAGGAGGAATGCGAGAATTACGAAAGTAAACGAAAGGAGTGCAAAATTAAGAGACAACGGTGGAAAATATAAGTTAGAGAATTTGAGAAGAATTCGGACGGTTTGTGGAGAGACGATGAGAGCAATTCGACGGGATTAAAGTAACAAAGGATTATCTAAAATCAAAAATAAAAGTATTAAGCGGATTTCGAATTCGTTCGAAATATACTGAAGCTTGAAGTAATTACCACTTAAGCGACACAGTAACAGTGGGTGCATTTTACGAGAGACCAAGCGTGAAATTGCTCGGATGATCTCGATAAAAGCAAATGGATGATTCTGCGGGGGGGGGGGGGGGGGGGGGGATACGGCGAACAAAACTTCCACATTATTGTAACGGCCGGATGAATGACAAAACGAAGCCCACGTCCCTTTAACGCAGTACAAGCGAAGGGACATGGAATTTCGGTGACTGATAAAAGCAGATACAGACGAGGAATAGTAAAGCTACCGGCTGTAGATGCAGGATGGTATCCCTCTAACCCCTTCGCCACTAGTCACATGTGGCGAATCAGACCCAGATCTGTGGCGAATTGATTCCTTTCATCAGTCATACATATATATTTTTCACTTATTGGACGTGCCTCGACATTTTCTAGAAGTAAAAATGATCCCTCTAAAGAAGAAGCAGAAGAAAATGCGTTGTAAAGATCACAGAACGATAAGCCTACTATAGCACGTGTCGAAGATTATCACAAGAATTCTCACTAAAAAGCCGAAGAAATGCTAAGAGAAGGTGAACACGGTTTCAGAAAAGGACGGAAATCCAGGGGTACTATCGAAATAATGAGATTCGTATAAGAAAGAGCATTAGAGTGTAGCCAAGATTGCTGCGTATATTTCTTCGATTGACAGAAGGCCTTTGATAGAGTAAAATGGGTTATGCTGACGAAGATATTGAAGGATATAAGTGTAGCGAGAGTAAAAAAAGGTTGTATCCTATCGTCAGCGCTATTTAATACACATACATATATGAAGAATGGTTAATACAAGAAACGCTAAGAGGCACTGGAGATCTCAAGATGGGAGAAAGGATTATAAGAACAGTAAAATATGCTGACGATCAACTGCTACTGGCAAGAAATGAAAATGAACTCCATAAACTAATAAATAGACTGACAATAATAGGCAAAATACGGGAATAGACACAGAAACATCCAAGGTCATGTTAATATCGGGGAAAGATGAAATTGGAGGAAAGCTATTAGTGCAAGTTTCAGACTGAAAAATACCTAGAAAGCATCATTACAAGAGATGCAAGATGCACCGAAGAAATACGAACTAGAATTGCGAAAGCCAAAGCCGATTTCATAAGGAATAAACTTATACTAACGGTAAATATAACGTAATAAATGGATAAAACGCTAATTATTGAGAATTTGCATGAAGCGGAAATATGGCCACTAAATAAAATGACATAAAATACTTGTAACATGCTATCTATTCTATAAAGTGACCAAATATGAGGATAAATAATGGAATAAAAAAAGAAAAGCTCGCAAGTAGTCAATTGTTAACAGTAGTCGCCGGTTGGTGGTGGCAGCTAAAAAATTAGTTTTTAAAATCTCTTAAACAGTACATTATATGGGAAAATATTTCAAACATAGGTTGTAGAAAATGAAATTTCCTACAACTTTTATTCCGATACATTTTTACATTTATCAAATATTAAAGGAAATATTTCAAAATAACGGATAAGTGACTAGAATAATTACCCACTTCCGGTTGACCGATATTTACAAAACAAATCAGTTCTTCTGACTTTCATAAAAATGTTAAATATAAAATTTCGTGTTGACCTAATTAATAGTTATTGAGTTAGAGCACCCACAAAAAAACTGTCACACACACATCATCAATAAAATGGTCAAAACGTGTTCAGGGGACCTCAAAACGTGTATTTCCGTTGAAATCTGGAAATCGATTTTTTCATGAAAACAATACTTTTCCAGTATACTACGTATGGAGAAAGTAAAAATGATATAAAATACTTGGAAAGCTTCTAAATGTGGACATAGAGAAGAATGCTGATGTTAAAATGGATAGACAGGCGGAAAACCAAGGAAGTACTAAGAAGACGAGGAGAGAAGAGAATGATTATACAGACTATAAGAAAGAGGAAGGCGAACTGGATTGGGCATAAGTTGAGGAGCGAGAGCACGATCTAAGACGTGTTAGAAGGAAAACTGGAAGGAAAAAGAGAAAGATGTAGAAAAGGGTTTTAACTGATAGACGATTTGAAAGGCTAAGAAATCTTTCAAGACATGAAGAAGACTGCAGAAAATAGGAGTATATGCAGAACCCCATGAATAATCACGGACCTGTCTAAGAACAGACTACCTATGACAGGGGTGGGCGAACCACGGCCCGCGGGCCACATGTGGCCCGCGAGGGCATTTTATATGGTCCCCGATGCCATTATGAAAGCAAACTGTAATATAAAAGACTGATAATTTTATATTTGTAGCTTAAAATTATGGCCGGAAAACCTTTTTCAGTGATGTAATGGGAATAACATATTATTTGTTATTGAATTTCACTAACAGGATCCCTCGCATTATTTCAAATCACTTCCTATGCGAACCATAACGTGACCCGCCGAAGGATTTGCATCTGTTTATGCGGCCCGTCTAAGAATCTGCAACTGTCAATGCGGCCCGCCCCGTAAAAAGTTTGCCCACCCCTGACCTATGATGATGATTTCTTTGAACTTAATGGCGTTTCTGAAAAGTTTCTGCCAACTATCAAGAGGCCGTTGAAATAAAAGTTGCCAAGCGTCACATTGAAAATTTGAATTTGTAATAATAATATCTATTATGATATTTCTATTTTTCAGTACAAAGGCTTTTCTGCATAAATAATGTACGAAAATAATACAACCTAAACCTATTTAAAAGGTTAAGCAATTTTCTTGCTTATTTTTCGTATATTTGGTATCCTGTAGCGAATATGATGATCCGATCGCCACAAGTGCAGCGAACCTCGAAATCCTGTTGGACAAAGCTGCTCCAGCGAGAGATGTGTTTCTCACCTGGATGATGAGGTCGGAGGGGGAGATTACAGAGGGATGGAGAGGCGGGGAAAACGGGGAGGTGAGTGGCGCGCGCGCGAAATACAGGTAGATTGTCATGGCACGAGATCCAACACGCCGGCAATCATTTTCGCCGATCGCGTCGAGATGAGTGCGCGAATTGTGAAACGGACGCGCTAAACCACGCGCACAAAGTAAGTCTCACTCTTTGTCTCTCTTTGAAGAGGACGGAGTAATTGGAGTAGCAGAAAGAGGAAAGGAGTGAGGGAGGAGAGTGATGAAAGGGAGAAGGGGGAGGAGGAGGAGGAGGAGTAGCGGAGTGAAACGATTCGAGAGAGAGGAAGGGAGGGCTCCCAACTCGGAGTCATTGACGCCTCAAGAGTTGCTTAACCCTCGAACGGGGCGAGGCTAAACGTCTCACTCGTCCTCAAAGGACGTTAAACGGACGAGAGGGACCTGTTCGGGATCGGTAAAGTCAACTCCCAAGCGCCAGCAGTCACCTGCCTCATGAGAGGTCGGATAAAAATACCATGCCTCCTGCTCGTTCGGGATGCTCGCGAAATACGCGGGGAAGTGTACACGACGGCACGCGCAATCATTTCTTTATTGACGTGATTTTTACAAGTACGACTAGGAGGAGACAGTGGTGTAGTAGTTAGAGTGTTGGCACCGCCATGATCTGCTAAAAGCGACACCCGGTTCGAATCCTTGTAGGATTTTTTCCGAGAACGCCTGGCCTCCTATTTGTGCGTGTTGAAACTAAGGAGACGAGGACGAGAAAAAGAGAAATGAGGAGTGCGCTTAAAAAAACACTCCGTCCTTTGAAAGTGACGTTAAGTCGTTGGCCCCCATTATGCTCTTCGTTAAAAGCCGGCACCAAGTTTCTCTCCTCCCTTGCAATCCAGCTATTCAGTGCACTACCGCTTAGATACCCAGTGCGCGTAGGCAAGAGGCGAATCATAACATAAAACATAAACAGTACGACTTTCGCGAGGGGTATATATTATACTAGCTGTGTGACCCGGCGTTGCCCGGGTGCGATTCGGGATTGCACAAACTTATATACCCTCGCACCGCCCGCACGCTCAACATACAAAACGTTGCTCCTAAAAATTACCTACAGAGAAGTATTTTGCTCCGTAAAAGGGCTCTCGAAAAAATGCCATAACTTTCGATCAGACTGTATATTCATATGTTTTTTGCACGTGAAGCGTATTTACACTATAGGTAAAAACGTTATTTGCGTTAAACACGCTGTATATTCTGTATTTTTACGTAAACCTGTTCGTTGTAATGCTGAACAAATTAGTGAAAGAATGGTGTAAATCGGTTCAGCCATTCTCGAGTTATAAGGGAACATAGTTACAGACAGACAGAAACGGATTTCTCACAAGGGCTGTGCTGCGCGAGTGTGGTGGGGGTTAAGAGTGGCATCCAAACCTACTTTGGGGCCAGCCCTGTCGCCTAAAAAAAGATTATAAAGGTTGGTGGCTTGGTTAACTTATGGCTCGATTTTCGTCATTGAGACAACTCCTTCAGCCATAAAAATTTACTAAAAACCCGATGCCCACAATGCATCGAGTTTTTAGTATATTTTTATGGCTGAAGGAGTTGTCTCACTGATGTAAAAAAAGATTGATTAAAATCGATTGGTTTTTTCTGGAGATATTTTGATTAGAAGGTGGTTTTAGATTTTTGCCTTTTATATATTAGATTTACAATAAAGAACTAATCATGAATGTTTGCTCCTAGATGACGTAGAAACGATTTCAAAGTCAAGCGATGACAAAATATTATCAATAAACACCTCCCCATTTTGAATATAATCCTCTAAATAAAAATTATCCTTAAAAATAGTACAACAGCATAATATATGTATCATTTAGTTTTCTAATTGAATATTGGAAGAAAATTGAACCGATACACACAATAATTCGATCACGTAAGTTTCTCCTGACGTTTGGCTCCACTAGTTAGTCGCACGCTTTCTAAACGTCATAAAAATTCTCACAAGGCAGTCAGGGATAAAAGCTACCAGGTACTAGTTCCTAGAACAGATCCGAAGAAGAGTCGGTAGCAATTAAAAGGATCGTCGGTTTGAACCTGGAAATTAATTGTGGGCGATTTGGAGGGGACGGGAAGTCGGAAGATCGAGCAGGAGAGATTAGAGCGGGAGAGGATAGTAGAGTGGGAAGGGAAGCGGGGGATTGTTACCAAAACAAGTGCCTAGAAAATTAGCCGCTGATGCGTGTAGGATGTAGGAAGCGAGACCTCTAGCACGGCCAAGGGCGATCATTCCGATAGTAAACCAATCAAAACCTGCCTAGGACGAACACAACCGCGCCACTATGGCATTATAATGAGCTGTTCCCTCATCCGATGCCTCATTCCCATCGCCTTATTGATACAATCCAAACCGCGGAGGAGAAATGGAAATTCCTCCGGATGGGCGCAGGAAAAAAGGTAACCGCGAAAAACTAAATATTTATTCACGGAACGTGTTCGCGAGGTTTCTTTGAAGGGAGAGTTTGTGCGAAAAAAACTGGGCGTGGATAAGCAGGCAGACGCCAATGCCGGGATTTTATGATTAGTTTTAACATTATCAGGTCCGGTCGATCGGATGAGGCAGAAATTTTAATGCGTCCATTCAAATTTCGAGAGAAAAAACTTACATTAAATGCTTTCCCAAATACCTCGCGCGGCATATTTGAGACAATCACTCGGAAATATCAGTCATTAGGATAATTCACGACTATCATTACACGCAGTCGCCCATTAAAATCTTCGTTTATAAATTTCAAGTAACCATTCGATTCGATCAAAAGTATCGACACTAGAAACCCATCAAAATTATCTCACGAGATGCCAAAGAATTACGGCACTCGATGCACTCCGACCTTGATTTTAAAAATCAATAACTTTACTTTATATTTAGGCGTCAACGACAATCTAGAGCTTAGGAAATCAAATTTAGTTTCCCAGATAACCTTTGCACTCATATTTCTACCGCTAAAAAACGTTCTTATGTCAAAAGCAGTCTTCGAAAAATTACTCAACTTCCTAGGGAGTTAATCAGCAACAATGACACATTCGATAATTTACATTTAATGTACTATAAATAAGTGTGTGAGCCAAGATGGTGAACAAAACCACAGCATATTAAATCATGCATTACACATAAACTCTTCCTACACAACCTATAAACGTTACACCCACCCATATAAATATGGAATTTCGGCCCAAAGACACTTGGAGATCAAAAAAAGTAACCTCACTTTGTACGACCAGATCTCCCTACGAATCACTCAGAACCACATTAAGACACCGCCCTAATTCGTCCGACGCACAGCTACGAGGAATTCCGCATGCACAAAACGGATGAATCACCAATCGAAGAAGGAAGAGAGGTTCAAAGTACTCACGATCGCCTGCAGCGCCATCTTTAGAGAGAGACGCTCGTTAGACAACTGACTCTCGAAACGCGAGGCGGATTCGCGCGCAGAAAGCGACGTCGCGGGGCAGAGGCGAAAATAATGAAGGATTTCGAACGGCGGAAAGGCGAGAATATTTCGGCGGACTAATCCGAATAACGCGTCGTTTGCGTTCTCGCTCTCTTTCCTCCCCTACCCCTCCCCCATCCCACCCCCGCCGCACCTTCGCCACATCCACGCCCCGCCTCTTATTCGCCGCTACCGTTTCCACCTACCCTACCTCCCCCCCGCCCCCTTTCCGGCAGATGGCCATCGATTGCACTCGACCCCGAAACGGTCAGACGGGCGCGCGTTCTGAGTGCAACTAACGAAGTAGTTTCGGAGAGATTCGGCGAGGTGATTAGAAGCGGCGGGGAAATAAAAAAGGATTCGCACCAGTGACAGGTAGGAGGGTGAGGTAGCGCCACAACGCCCAAATGGATCGATTTGGCAAAGGTTATAAAATACGGATGGACAAAAGCAGCCTTGAAAAGAATATCGGTATTGTTTAGCTTACGGCCACGATTACATAGGGGCGATACTAAGAATATTCCGCGATAATTCGGGTTTCTTATTCCACCGGGGATATAAAACATTCAGAAAAAATCGTTAAATAAATTACCGCTCGTGACTGGGGTACAACTCCCTCTGGATTGGCGAATAGAATTAAAATGTAAGCTTTATTGCGCGTGAAGGGCCTCAGTGTTTCTGAATTGCGATAAAACCAAATTTAGAAACTTGTGAAACTAAAACTCATTATTCCGATTGAAGAAGACATTAAATTTGAGACAAATGCCAAAATATACCGGAATAATTTACTACAGACAGTAATGAAAAAATCTAATTAAATAATGATAACAAACTAAACCAACTAAAACGTTAACATTTCATAGAAATGTATCTATTATTTTTTTAATGATACGGTATTGTCACGAGATTTCTTCGCAAACGAATGACAAATGAAATGGGAAATAATATGAGAAATACACAGCCCACCCTGATTAAACGATATTCAAAAAATCTTATATCTTATCTCACCGATCTTTAACCAGATTCAGTTTTCTCCTGACAAGAGATAGACACGGGTTCGATTCTGGTCAAGTGCAGAAATGTTCTTCTGTCTCTTAGAATTTATATTCAGGCATACAAAAACTTCATTACTTTCCATCTTATAAAAACCAATTTGGAAAGGAGCAAAGCTAACAAACGGTGAATTAGATTTGGTTTATATATATATATATATATATATATATATATATATATATATATATATATATATATATATAATTAAGGAAAAGAAAAGGTAGTGATAAGGGTGGCAACAAGGTGTTGAGAGAAGCCCAGCGGACACTTACCAAGTTGGGGACCAAGCTGGTAGGCTGTTGGGGCGTCGAAGAGACATGTAAAACACCCGAACACAAATTTTTTATTTTTTATTGTATTTTGAGCAATATATATATATATATATATTGCTCAAAATATAAATAAAAATCGTCCGGCAAAACCTCTCACAATGCTCGCAGCCACCAGTGTGCTAGAAAACGCGACCAACCAATGGCAGAGGTCGTGAAACCCATATCTCTCCTGAGACGTTCCCCGTCTTATTTAATATCAGTCGTCCGGAGCGACTCTTCCCCTCCGAGACCCCAGGAATTCCCCACAAATTCCTATCAGTACGTATTGAGAACGTATTCCAGCGGCTGGAATCGATCGGGACCGCCGACGTAGGAGTCCAACTTCGCAGCCATAACCACCAATCCGCCGTCGCGTGCGTGAAGGGTTTGTGTGAGGAGGACGGGGAGGTGAAGGGGAGGGGATGTGGGAGGTGAAGGGGAGGTGGAGGTGGAGGGGGGAGGTGGAGGGGGGAGGTGGAGGGGGAGGTGGAGGGGGAGGTGGAGGGGAGGGGGAGGTAAAGAGGGGGAGGGAAGGAAGCGATATCGGAGATAATGAATTAGAAGAGAGAGAACGAGGAAGAGAGAGAAGTGCGGGACAATGGAAAGGCTACGATAAGGGGAATGAGGGAAGCGAACAGCTTAACAATAAAGGATGATAAGGGTGAAGGGGAAGGAGAATGGAGGGATTATTCCGAATGCACTGCGGTATGAAACGGCGAAAGGGAGATAGGAGAATGCAGAGGGAACTGCGAGGACGGAGAGGGAATTGAATAGAGAATAAAAAGAAGACGGCAGAAAGGTCGGATGATAAGATTTCGGATAATTCCGAATGCGCTACAAAAGAGATAGGGGGAAGGGCCAATGAATACGGCGTAAAAAAGAGACACATTGAATAGTAAAAAAATAAACAGAGAATAAAAAGGCAAGACAAAGTACATTATAGAAAAGCACTCGAATAACTAACAAGTGACTTATCGAAGTGGTATCATTAAACAAACGTTTCGGCTGAGCAGTTTCGTAACATTTCCCGATTCATGTATTTCACTCAATCTTTATAAAATTGCCGCAATGGCTGATAATATAATACTCAGAAACATCTGAAAGAGCCCGGGAGATGAATGAATGATAAAAAAGAGACGATTGCGAAAAATATCGCTCGCTTAAAACTCCACGGAAAACGAAGACATTCAGTTAAGATTTCAGCATCGAGGATTTTGAACTTTTCCCGTCCTTAGGCCCTCCTTAAATCGATCATAACCGTTCTTAAAGAACCTGGAAAGCTAATTTATGGCGGAAATAAAAAATATCCAGCAATTACAACTGTTAATAAATGCCAAACATACCGCGGATTAGGGAGGATGCATGATGACCGGCTTTATAAGACCTCGCGCGGTGAAAACTACTGACATAATGCAGCTACGTTCATATCTTTTAAACTTAACAACCTCGCATTATAGCTACAAATAAAAAATACAGAAAAATACGGCAATCAACATTTATTAAGACAATGGATTTTTTTTCAAGTTCAGACCCGCGTTCTATCCGAATCCGCGCTATAATGGACGTCATTATAACCAGGGGGGAACAGAATGCTCGCGCGTTACCTTTATAGAAAAACAATACAGTCCGGTGTGATAGACAGCATGGAAATCACGTACCGCCCCATACTTTAACGCGCAATTAACCTAATCATTTCCCACCGACCACCACTTCCCGGAAAAAAGACGACGTTCCGCTCAAACCTGCAGAAATAACAGCACGGGTGGCGAACGAGAGAAGTAAGCGTCAATTTCGAGGGAACGGGTGGGCGAGGTTGAAAGGAAGCGTGAAGACTTAATCGCGAAACTGAATTCCAGTCGCCCACTCTACGCCCGCCGCGGACGCCGAAAACATTTGGCTGTCGTCCAGGCGTCGTTCGGCTATTCGTGCTCACCCTCGGCCACCTCCCCCTACCCTCCCTATCGGTCCACGTGTTACGCGTACGGAAAGGTACGCGAAAATGAATGAGAGATAGAAATAGGAAGGTCGTCGCGTTGTGGGTGTGGATTCCGAGAACTAATACTACGGGAGTTATGCGGCTTGCTTTATTTAATTGGAGAGTAAAAAGAGAGAGGATGAGGGAAGGGAAGTTGTGAGGAGACAAGAGGTTGAGAGAGAGACAGGAAGGAATAACAACTACTGCGAGGGAGATTTAGCGGGAAGATCAAAAAGGGAAACGAGAAAGAAGACGCTGAGCCAGGACGACGATTGATAAGCAGAGAGTTGTGGAGAGGAACGCGAGGGGACAAGTCGTCGAATTTTGGACACCGTCGATTCCGACGAAGTTGTCGTAAACTGAGTAGAGGTCGTAAAATACCTTTGTCATGCGAAAGAAAACGGATTTTTTTTGGAATACCAATGGGATAATGACATGAGTAGAAAGAATAAGTCAGAGCGAATGTCTTGTTATGAAGGAAAACTTTAATTTGAGGCATTCAATAACATAACTTTGGCAAAGATTTCATACTGAATCTTAAGAGATAAATTCGCTAATTTAAAATCAACTACGAAATGCTTCTTTAACGAAATGATCAGTGAATATATTACATAATCCAACAATAGCGAATAAAAGATATAGCAGCGCTAATAAGCTGAAAAGGCCCATTTTGTAAAAATCTAACGAAACTTGAGCGGCAGCTAGTTTACGACTTTTGCAGCCAGCAATGGATTAGAACAGCATTTTTCAAATCTTTTGTATCGCGACCCAGTGAAAGGTAGAGAAAAAATATACTGGCTAGAATGCCCATAACTCGCAATAATAAGCAATATGCACTTAAAGATTGGCATTTATAGGACGTGATCATTACGTTCCATGTAATTTCCAATATATTTCAGCTGGTGTTACTTTGGGCATTCACGTTTTCCTTACGAGCATTGCCACCCAGAGAGACCAATACTTAAAAAAACACTGGGCTAGATGACACGTACAAATTAAAATATAAGCACATAAAAATATAATAAACAGACTATTAAAAAGCAGATGTGCATGTCGGCTACAATTCAGCCGTCATGCCACTCAAAGTATATTCCAAAAAAGGTAAGAAATTATTTTTTCAATTTTTTATTTTTAAGTGCTACTTTTAAAAATTCTTCGTAGCCATAAGACGAGCTCGACAATTCTATATTGAATACCAAAGTATAGTCACTATTCTCGGAAAACATCCTGGTTCACGAAAGGTATCGAACCAGGAAACTTTCTGGGTAGAAAAAAGAGAGAAAGGATGGTTTTCAAGCCAGAACGACTTCCAGTGAAAGCATTGTATAAAAAAAGGGTGGACCACAGCTACGGGAGGCCAGACTTAAAAAAAATATATAACTTTCAATGGAATACCTGAGTGCATAAACATGGCGCTGTTTAGACAGATGATATTCCGGAACTATCGTCATACAAACAGACTGCCCATTACCCGAAAAAGTCCGCTGTTTTTATTCCTTAAAGATTTCCAGCGCAATGACCATTTAACGCAAATCGATTCAAGGACGCGACATTGTGAGAAAGGGCGCGAGCTCACACATTCCTGAAAGCGTGATGCGAGGAAATACCCACGGTAGAGAACGTTACGAAAGAACTTCTTAGAAGTCATGATCCGTAATTAACTACGTATCAGAAGCGACTTTCTCGATCGACGCTTTATCGGTGTTTTGATGTTAGGAAGACGCGAGCGATTCTACGGGAAAGTGAAATCGAAAGAACGACCAAAAAACCACATCTGTTGATGGACGACACGACGGTACACGAGGAGGACACGCCCATTGGAAGCATCCACCGGAAATGAGATGCTGCCATGGTAAGCCTAGGAAACCAGAGATTAAGAAGACTTAATAAAGGGAATATCGAAAACAGAGGAGCATCGAAAACAGAAGAGCGTCGAAAAGAGCGTGGACGAGGAAATACGAAGATAGGGGAGCAGGGAGTCGGACAATTAAGGCGAAGGAGAGAGAGGATTTAACGGCCGCGATCCCGCCCATTATTTATCGCCCATCCATATTATAGCTCTTCCGTTTTTCGAATCGACTTCTTTTGTTTCGTAATAGCCCCCTCGGCTGCAGTGGCCCTCACATAATAGGCACTTTGGGATGAAGCCTCTCTATCACTACGTGGGAGGTTGGAGAAGTGAAGGAAAACGAAACTCGGGCACGAATCATCGTCTGGCGTTCGCAAACGTGAACGAGATTTAGAGTAGAGGAAAAATATTACTCCGTCTACGAGTGCCCTCCAATAAGTAACTTCCGAGGGTGTACGATATTTATCACGTCCACATACCAAGGGCGGATTAGGGCTTCATCCTCGGGAGGGATAATCAAAGGTGAAAAAAAACTTTTTGAAAATATCTTCAAAAGAATACAGATTTCCTATGTAAAAAGGAAATAGATAACATTTTGCACAACAAAATAAATACAGTGAAAAAGTGACATTTCTTCGATATGTTCTTTTAATTATTTTTTCGGTGTTCTGTAATCTGCTCCCTCCTCCATTGATCCACCATTGCCATATACACGTCCATAAAAAACAATAATTTCACACAAACCCTCTATTTTCCACGGAATCCATTGCGATTGAGACTTTTGTCCAAGAGATACATAACCTTTTGGTCCATGCGCTGAAGAAATCAGGGCTCAATCTGTTCAACCATCAACGCATCTCGGCTCTCACCTCTTCTGAATTCAGACCGGTACTGCACAACACTGCAGTAACTGAAGGAATCCATCTGGAGGAAACGCCCTGGTTTGCTGAAACACGGAGTGAGCCTTCTCCACGACAACGCCCATAATATCCGTGTGACAACGCAGATCCTGGAGAAGTTTCGCTGGAAATGTCTCGCTCTGCCCGGACCTTGCGCCTAGCGATTGCCACCTTATTAGACCACTGAAGAGGCACTTCCCGTGTTGACTAGGGGAGAGCCGAAGTGCGTCTTTGGGTGAACACAATGAGCTCTTATTTCTTCAGCGAAGATAGCAAACAGCTTGTGTATCGCTGGGACAAATATCTCAATCGCAATGGCGATTATGCGGAAAAAATGAAGGGGTTGTGAGGGATTATTGGTTCTTGTGGACGTGTATGCTGACGTAATAAATATCGTGTAACGCGGTGTTTCTGAATCGGGAGACCTCGTACCCTTATGGGTCCGCGCGCTATTTCTCGGGGATCCGCGAGTTTAGTACGACATGATGTTTATTTTTATCTATAACCTTTTTGATCCCGCGCAAAGCTCTGATTAGAATTTCAAAGTGAAAAAACTAGAAATATGAATGAAAAATGTATGAACTTTTCAAGGGTAAGGGGGTCCGCAGAAATTGTGGGACTTCATAGGGGATCTGCGGCTCCAAAAGGATTGAGAAACTCTGGTGTAACTCGCCCGCGGATGTTACATATTGAACAGCCTTCCTAAATTCTTTCCATAAACCTGGGAGAGATGCAGTTGACGAACGTTGAAATTAAGGAACAAACAAGAAGCTGAATATCGCAAAAAAAGTCAGGACAGATATTTTTAAACCATTCAGTCGAAGATTTATTGTAAAACAAGCCACGCGACGCACAACGCACATCGCGAGAAACAGGAGGCGAAATAAATTTTAACGGACATGTTTGAATAAAACGTAATAGGAAATCATTAACTGGAATTTCGAGCAAAGAAATTACGACAACTGAACTTCGGCAGTTGGGTCAACTACCACACATATCAACCCTTTTAATTTACGACAGAATTAACTCCGAGACGATTCGAAGAAACGACGTAAAAAATAGAGGGCAACAAAAAATTAAACGAGCCCGTCTAGACAAGACGTCCCATTTCGAGGGAAGTAAAAACGGGAGCGAAACTGACCGGGTTTGGCCGAGAATATGCTCGAAAGAGAGAGAGAACACGGTCGAGTCAATTTACATCTCCTCTATATTAACGCCGAGGCGATGGTCGAAGGAGACCATCAACTTGCATTCGACACATAAAAGTTTTAATCTCGAATTCTCGGAAGATGCAGCGAGAGAGAAGGACCACCCGAAAAGAAAACCCTAATTTGCCGAAACGTGGCTTCCCCCCCCCCCTCTCTCTCTCTCTCTCTCTCCGATGCAAGCTTTCTAATACATTCGGAAAGCCATTAGGTAAGTATATTATGTTATGAGTGTGTCAATAACTCGGAACGACGGAAAAGGCAATTTGGGGAGTGGCAAGTGGCAGAGCGAGCCAATGGGTCAGCGAGTGGTCCACCACTCTAGAGGACCTCGCGGAGGATTTGGGGAGGATAAAGAGGGAGCGGGAAGAAGGAAGTGCAAGTTGGAAGAGAGGAGAATGAGGTCCGGCGAGATAAGGAAACGCAACGCGACAGCACGAGAATCAAACTAATCGTAGATGTCGCCACGTCATCGTCCACGGTCACCTGTGCGACGGAACGCAAACTGCAATAAATAGATGAAATCACGTTAAGGCGTAACGCAGCAAAACGACGCTGTCGATTCTTATAATAATTTTTTAAAACATTCGTGTCCTAATTTAAGGAATAAGAAAGGAAACGAATCAACTTCTGCGAAAGAAAATACTCATTTGTAAATTTTATCAGTGTGTTAATTACACAGGAGCAACCGAAAAAAACTGCATCAAAACGGTTCTATTTACATTTTTTCAAGAGCTACAACAATTCTTCTTTAAGGTGGGTTCCTTAACGCTTGTGACACCTATATTATATATTCAAGCAACTTGTGAGAGCAGGTGTTACGGAGACGAGACCATTCGGGCTGTAGAAGCACGAGCCCATCCATCCCGATAAATGTTTCAAACGGCTAGACAAATACGAGAGGATAGACTTCAGGAGAAAGTGTTTCGTCCTAAAATCATAGACTTCCCAGACGACGTAATCGGCGAACAGAAAGATATAACATAATTCAAACGGCAATAAAGAGATACTCGAACGTCCTCGTCATCAGGCGGCTACTTTCATTTACATAATGGGGCTAAATTAACTATTAACTTTGGAAAATGTAATTTTAATTGCGTAATTAAGTGATGTAAACTCGTGTTTCAATGTCTAGCGACCATCAAAATTTCTTTTATAAACTGATAACATTTAAATGATTACTAAATTTACTAATCGAAATTTAAACAATTCCTTAAATAATACTCTCCTTTTAGGTAAAAAACCATAACATTTACCATACAAGTAAACAAAGGACGATTACTCAGAATAGGTAATACGAATTCATACAGCACTAAATAAAATCAGTGAAATACTGATTACAGTAAATGCGGACGATTTATTTTCAAATTTACAGGTGTTCTTGCGAAAGATCAAAAATAACATCGATCGGTAAAGAAAACTGAGTTCGAATCTGGCGTCGACGAAAACATTACGTCAAACACATCCGATTGCCGCAACTTTCTGGATATTTCCGACACTCGGAAAACTGTCCCTCTTTGACGCAATGAAAGGAAATCGACGCGTGCCGAGGAGAATTCGATCACGCGCCGCGGATATCGTGATATCCGAGTTATAACGGCGAGACTGCGAAAGGATCTTTGAAATTGCAAAGGCGACACACGCAGGGATAAGAAGGGAGGAGGGAGAGGAGATAAGAAAGGAGGATGAGGGGAGGGGGAGAGAGGGGGTGGAAGGGGGAGGAAGAGGGAGGGAGGGGGAGGAAGGAGGGATGAGGAGGAGTGGGAGGAGGGGGGGAGGTATGTGGAGAAGGGAGGGGTAGGGAGGGGAGAGGAGGGGGAGGGGGGAGGAGGGAGGGAGGGGGGAGGAGGGAGGGAGGGGGAGAGGGGGCCAATGTAGGAGAGAGGACGCAGATTGGAGGTGAGTGACACTATCTCTGCCACAGGAAGAGGGGATTTTTTGTCCGTGGGTCAGAGGTGAAGCGAGGGGGCAGAGGAGAAAGGTTTACGGGAGTCGGGGAAGAGTGCTGGGTGGTGCAGTATGCGTGCGCGGGAGTCTCGCGTTTCCTCCTCCCTCTTCCCCCCCCTTCCTTCCCCCCATCCCTAAGGGGCAGGAAGGGCCGCAGACGCTCGGGGATTGAAGGCGGATGCTCCTTCCGCCCTCCGACAACAGTCTCTCCAGGCAAAGAACAAATCGACGACACTTTATTAGGAGGAGGATGCCACATGAGAATAGACCCTCACCTGTTTTCTGCGTATACCGAACACTACTTCGCACTTCGCGACTTCGAGAAAAGTTTTATCTGGAATTAATAGGAAAGCCGCCTTTACCGACGATCCATTGCACGTCGAGCCTATAAAAAAAATAGGTATGTACGTACGGTTTTCGCATTATTCTCCATGTCGTTACTTGGAATTTGAATAAACGATATTAATAATTTATCTTCTGCTAACGTTATTATTTCATATAGGGAATTAACGAAAGGGAAAACAAAAACTAGTGTTCACGTGATCTTAATGCTAGAAGGGAGACATTAGACAAAATTGGCGAATAGCACCACAAATTACAGCTTTATCACCAATTCCAATTTTATGATGCACCCAATTAAGGTCAAAATCAATAAATAAGTGCCCAAAAAATTACATCCAAAATAAAACAAATTCAATTACAATAAACTTGTTTTCTTTACCGTTAAATTCGCAAAAAATGCGCTATTTTAGGCCAATATTCGTCCTATTTTCAATTAGCTACACCAATAAACTCACCATAGCATATGAACATATCAATCACGCCCTTCCCTAATGCCGATAAGCTTGCCATCATTTCAAATCGACGATTATGAATTCCGTATTAGGGTTCCGGATAATTCCTTTTCTCCAATTAAGTTCCTTCCGTCTCCGGAGAATAAAAACACGAAGCGACTCATCGAGGCATGAGAGCGAGTGAGCCGTGGGAGGGGGGCGTGGCCCTCCCGCCACCTGTCCAACAAACCGTTTCTCCCGATGCGCTACGAGAGTAAGAGAGGCGCCGCGGACAACAGAACATTCGTTAGAGGTCGGAGGGAGGAGAGGGGAGGAAGAGGGAAACGGGGAAGAGAGAGAGAGGTAAACACGACCTTTCAACGCAACCTTCCACTTTTGAGATGCAGGTGGATGAGAGAGAGAGAGAGAAATAGAAAAAGGCTATGACGGAAAAAGATGGGAAAGTGCTGAGCCACACGAGTCTAAAAAAGAACCCAGTTCCAAAGAGACTTAAAAGGAGGTTGTGCGCCATATGTTCGTATTATACATGCGACTTAATATTGATCGAGATGCGTATGATTAATAACCATGATTCTAAATTATGAATTGTGGTAAGGAACCCTCAGTGTGAAAGCCAGGGACTTAACCGAACCGAAAACCAGAACGAACCGCACTTATTTGCTGAACATCGAAACAAATATTAATTTTTCACTGAATACCAAAGCGAACAAATTTTTTAAAATAGCTCGGTTCGAGAAATTATTAAATTTAAAATGTGTCCAGCTTCCTGCTGCATAACTTGAACTTCATGTGGCTCTTTAATGGCTTAATCAGGTTACATTCGAAGACTTTTCCAAAATGCGATTTATATTGTCTCTGGTGAGAACAAATAAGACGATGTGTTATAAGATATTCTGATACTAATGATCCAAAATGTTTGACAAAGATAACTGCGATTTTGAAAGAATTTTTGATTGCCAACCGGAACGTAGCAGTTGCTAGTAAATTTATTTTTTATATATGCGAGATACTGTTATAATTGTTACGTTGCTATATATATATATATATATATATATATATATATATATATACATATTTTTTCTTCTTTTTCGTTATTTTTTGTTATTCTTGTTATTTAATTTTCTGTAATATGCCATGTTTGGCTGATTTTGGACAATTGTTAAATAAATAAAATAAATAATTTTTGGTTGTTTCTTTAAGCAATTATCTCGCTGTATTCTTATTTCTAATGTTTCTAACTCTAAAAATTTTCACAATTTGCATATAATCTCTATTGTAGCAATTCCATATTTTTGTCTATCTTATTTAACTAAGCAAATGAAAATTTGCATCTCTATTAATTTAGAGTTTTATCACTTAAATTACCATAATATGGAACTTATTATTATTTGTAGTAATAACAGAATGTTCCATGTAATTGTTTTTTTCTTAAACGACGCTTAAAATCCATTGCAAATAGTTTAATTTTGCAAATAGTTATGTTTTTTACTTTTATAAACAACACCTAGAGAACTGGTTCTAATCCATAAAGGAAACTAGGTATATATTTTCTAAAAGAACTGAAACCGAACAAAACCAAAGCCCCATAATATTCTCCTAACAGAACCTGAACCGAACCGATAATTCATTAGATCTCTGGTAAATACATATTATTGCTCGAAGAATCGCACAATATCATTAGGTTTTAATTTTCATGAACTTAAACTAACATTTTAATATTAATCTAAATGTGTATACTATTACACTCATTGATATTAGGACTCAACCGAAATGAAAGGAATACAACGTTCCATTGCTTGTTCGCCGGACACGACCCTCACAAAAGCGCGGAAATTTCAGTCGTCATCGAAACCAGAGACTATGTATTGGAATTTGCTCGAGAGGAATATTCCATGGAACTTAGCATGCAATGTAAGCTGATTGCGTGATGTGTAAGGCTCAAAGACTGGAATTTTTGCATACAATTACTTCTAATAGCCTTGAGTGGAGTACTAACTCATTTTAACCTATGACGAAAATTTGCCCTCAGACACGAGTTATGCGTAAAAATTGTGGAAAATATGTGATCGTTTCGAGGAATAAATAAATAGTTGCTCCACTGTCGCTCCATTAATTCCTGTTTGGAAAAACTACCACCGCCGCACTGCAATTCCAATGTCGCACAACAATAGTTATTCTTCCCTTCAAGAGTTGTTTTCTCACCAACGCGGCGTGTTTAAATTAATGCGAAGAGTTAGCACCATATAAGCTCCGAGCTGTCTGGAATGCTTCCAATTGTTTTTGCAGACAAACAGCATAATGAAAGTTGTCAGAATAAAGTTATATATCTACTTCTTGATCCCAAGCACCTCACACAATAGCGTCAAGCCTCTGTAAAGTAAAAGATTGAGTGGATAAACTCAACTGCTATAACATCATTAATCCTGAGATTATGAGCTTAACATGATTAGGTACTTTCAAATGTGCAAAAGGCAACCTTATTTTTTCAGTTTTTACAAAAGTTTATGGAATTTTATTTATATTCGGGGCTATAACACCATAAATATTCCTTTCGAAATTTTATAACTTCGAACAAATACCACTACATCGCCGGCAATAAGCACGTCCAAGGACGACGAAATCTTGCCGATCGTCGATAAGACCCTCCTTTCCACGCAATCCTTCATCGCGACGAACCGTCGTCGATCAAACGACGATATACGCCCTCTTCCTCCACGTACATCACATAAGCGCAATGAAGCATAAACATCTCGGCGGCGAAGGCGTCGGATAGTCTAGGCACCGACACCAACATAAACGCTAGTAATCCCTTCGCCTTCCGTATGTAACGCCGTTTATTCAAACACTGAAACACACCCAACGAGATAACTCGACCACTTTTTCACGCCCTTTCGTGTTTAGGTCCACAGATTTTCTTCTGAAAGGCTAGCGCCCACAGTTAGGTTAGCAGGAGAAACATACACACGCACACAAACCTTTCAGGGGTCGGCCATCATTTCGAATAATATAGTTTACGAGCCACGAGACCTCATATCCCCTTCCTCCGGGGCAAAACAAATCAGATTCTCAGGCATGCAACTCACGCGCCCCTATCCTGCCTACGAATCCTCCTCCCTTTATCTCCCTCTTACCCCACCCATCCCTCTCTCCTCTTCCACCCCTCTTTCCCCCTCCCATCCCTCTCCACTCCCTCCATCCAACCCTCTCCGCACACCAGAGATGCCATCGCCACCTCCCCCATCAACTCGATCCCGCCGCTATTGGACTCGACGGGAAGAGCACCCTATGCTGATGAGGATACGTCAAGTGGCGAAGAGGAGAGGATGGGGAAGAGAGGGAGATAGATGGTGGGATGAAGGGTGCTTCACACACACACGCCGTGACTTAAAAATAAAAAAAATAAAAGAGGCGGATGCGGGAGAATTCTTTTTCGAGATGCATAAGCTTAGTCTCTCACGCACTCTCTCCCTCTCTTTCTTTCTCCCTCCCCATCACTCCCCTTCCGGTTGCATCCTTTCTCACTCCCGACAGAAGGAGCGAGAGAGAGAGAGGGGGGGACTTCACGTAAAGGGAAAGGACAAACACGCGGCGACGCCCGTCAACTGTCTGCGGCACGGAAGCACCTGCAAGGGAAATGCAACACAATGCGCGCCTTCAAAGAGCTGCGTATTAGGCCCAGAATGATAATCAGGTCCCCGTCGAGGGGTTTTAACGCATTTCCAGTACGGCGGGTTGGAAGTAGCTCGCTTTTGACAAACAAGGCGGCAAGGAGACGTCTAACAAGGACCGCAAACACATAAACCTGATGTGCACTCCGACAAGCGAGGAACGCGGTATTACGGGTGAGATTAAAAGAAGTTCCAGGGAAGTTTCTAGCGCGCTTCTGAGTCAGCGTCCGAGTTTACAAAAACATAACGATGTTTATATTGCCGGTCATGACTATTATTAGCCTAGCACGGCGCTTCATCAGTCACCTTCTAGCAGTCATCATATCGAGTACAAAAAAAGCCGCCGAGAAAGAAACTAGAATCGCGTTCCATCGATCAAGATCTTTCTCAAGATTCACGGCCATCCACTACGAACCCTGGCGAACGTCATCAATCCCCAAACTTTTTCATTCGAAATCCACGTAACCTCTACCCCAAGCGGTGACTTTGATAAAACGAGTTCTCGACCGGCGCGAGACAAAACATTAATGCACCACTCTTCGAGGTAAAAGAAATCTTATGCGCCGGTGCAACGGGTACACCCTCGAAACCTTCGAGAGATCCGTGAGAGATTCACATGAGAAATGGTTACATAAAACGACGACGCCTTTCTCTCCCTTTCTTGCTTTTCCGCAATAACGTCGTCTCCTTCCCTTTATTTCGCGTTGGGACGGGAGGGACGTTTGCAAGAGGGGAGGAAAAGGATGAATGGGAGGGCGGAAAAATGGTTGGAAGTCGCGAGGAACATCGTCCATGAGGTCACGCACATTCCTCTCCGTCTTCCTCCGTCTCTCGTTCACAGGTGCTCGCAGGGAGAGTGGAGCGTTCGCGTGGGAGACGGATAGCTTCCTAAAGGAGACGTCTTGACGCGGAATCGCGGCGTCATTTGGCGGGAGAAACACTATTTTAGCGCGCGCGGCGGGGCGTCCGTTCGTTGTCATGGAGACAGCCTCTTATAATCAATCCGGTTCCCTACCCCTACCACTCGACCGCCGTTTCGCATCGCCTTTCAACCTATCGCGGGAGCTGGGACTAAATCTATCCTTCCTTATAATACACATACGCAGTAAACTCTAGATTAACCGGAGCTTTTAAAACATATAACTTGAAAGTTTTTATACGGGATTATGTAGACAGCTTTGCACAGAATCTACTCGTTACATGCCTAATAAAGGTTTTAAAACGTAGTGCCGGATTATTGGAGCGATAAACTTACTTTAATCAATAACATTCAAGTATTTTATTGACTTTCATAATTGATAAATTGAAATTCTAGCTCCGAGCCGTACAAGTGAGTACTTAGAGAAGACCAGTAACGCTCAGCGAGAACTTAGATGACAGTAGCGAAACGCCTTGGCGCTCACGGACACCAAATACGCCAGGCATGTCAAACTCGAAGAGGCGTCTGAGCCACATTAAAGCGATGAATGTTATAGAAGGGCCGCATTAAAGCGATGGAAGTTAGAGAAGGGTTGCAGTTGTTTAATGAGGGCCAGAGCTGGAACGATAGACTTCAGCTAGAAGATTGGACGCATTTTTGTAATTAAAAACAATAATGTAGAAAACGCCTTCTATTGTAATTCGATAATTACAAAAACATATCGTCTACTTTTCGCTAACATAAATCATCTATATGAAATTCCATACGATTCACTTGAGACAAAAATTAGCTATCTGGCCGCAGTAAGGCAGAGAAAGGGACGCAAGTGGCCCGCCAGTTTGACATGTCTGAAATACGCGAAAATTTGGTAGCGTTTGTTAGTTTAACTAAAAGGAAATGCGGCAACTTTTTTCTCTGAAGTACCAGGGTTCGATCCAGGAGCAATTTTTCCCTCGTTTACGTGATTTGCGTACGGGACGATTTTTTATCTCAGAATACATTTTTAGGCGTACTTTACAATGGAAGCGGTAATAGCAAAACGCCTTATGGGCACGTCTGATCCGCCCGTCCGTTCGTCGTAACTTTCCTCTCCTAAACCGCTGGACGGGTTTTAATTTAATTACGTATGAGTGATCTTTATTAAAATTCATCGCCCAATTGTGATTTTCAACTGAATCCGTCAATTAGAACTTTCACTTTACATAATTACTTTAATATACTTATACTCGTATCTCGTTAAATGGTATCCGTCAAGCAACAATGAAATATCAAACTTCTTTCTCCCTAGCTCTTATATGATTTGTAAGGTATAGATTAAAAAAATGATTAGGATAGACAACAACATTTACTACAAAAAAGTCCGCGAGGCCAGGTAATTGAGTTATGATTTCGGAGATAAAAATTCGAGAAAATCCCGAGAAAATCATCTTATATTTTTTTACATCTATCGCTAAGGCGGTTCTCTCAGCAAACATCATCATCATCATCATCATGCTTCTGTCCGAAGACAGGTTTTAACTGAATCGCTGCCTCCATTTCTCTCTCTCCCTAGAAGCCTCTTTTATACCTCTTTAAGTATTATATCCCTGCTTTATATTATCTAATATTCCTATTCTTTTTCTCCCTCTTCCTCTTCTTCCACTAATTTTTCCTTCTAAGATCGTCCTTTGTAAACACTGTCTTCTCAATATGTGCCCTATCCAATTTGCTTTTCTTTTCCTGATTGTTTTTATTAGCGTCCTTTCTTCTCACACCATTTCTAATACTTCTTGGTTTCTCTTCCTCTCTGTCCATTTCACTTTCATCATTCTTCTCCATACCCACATCTCAAAACTTTCTAAATATTTTTCCTCCTTTCTCCTTACCGTCCACGTCTCAGCAAACAAAAATTAAAAATCCATATATTTCTCTCCCATTCTCTTATATGATCTGCGAGGTATAGATTAAAAAAATTATTCGGATAGAGTACGACATTCACTACAAGATGGTCCAGAGACCACATAATTACGACTTATAGTTTTAGAGATGAAAATTCTAGAAAATCCCGAGCAAAACATCGCATATTTTGTTTACATCGATCGCGAAGACAGTTCTCTCAGCAAACAACAATTAAAAATCCATATATTTTTCTTCCATCCCCTTATATTATCTGTGAGGTATAGATTAAAAAATTTATTTGGATAGAGAACAACATTTACTCCAAGATAGTAACCGATACTATAGTTTCGGGGATAAAAATTCGAGAATCGCCTAATCTTTCGATACCGTTTCATACGTATTTCCCATTAAGAACGCCTTTGAAATCTCTGTGTATTCCATTTATGGAGTATACTTTTCCATCTTGTTTAATTGGTACATCACAGATCATATAAGATCCATGGAGAGGAAAATATGGTTTTCCAATTGTTCTCACCGAATAAATCTTCGAGTCAATCGATTTAGACAAAATACCAATGGCATGTTTGACAGTTTCTCGAAAACATGTTGCAGTTATGTGCACTTGCTGACTTTTTGTGGCAAATATCGCACATTCTCCGAACAAATTTTCTAATCGCTTCTTCACAGATCATGGAAGACCTAGGGAGCTTGACATACATTAAGTATATTGAATTTATCGATAGTATGTATGTATAACCCCGTTTGACGGCTCACTTCGCTCACCAATTATTTTCAAGATAATTTAACATGAATTTAATAAATATTTGAAATATAAAATACATACGTTAAAACTGACCCTCCTATAACACGGCATCTAAAAACTTGGAATCACCAAAACGTAGTTAATTTGTTGTTTATATTCTTGTCAAATAAATTATAGACTCTTGACTTATAATGCTTGCAATGACCAGAATTAGTCTCGCGAAGCGCCAAGGGAAAGTTGAATGAGCTAGTCCTCGCGAAGGAGAAAAACGTTTCAGAAATAATTACTTACTTCATCAATAGTGCTACAGCATTTTGTTGTTTTTAAGGATCATGCAAGAAGTCGAAGAGAGTAATCTTAAACATTTGTCACATCATAAAATGTATCTCTTACCTGAAATTAATTCGTCTTCCCCCCATCGCTCATTATTCTTTTCCTTGAGAGCGGCCACTTGACTAATAGTCATTATTTGACGAATATGTGACCGAATCCGTTGCTTCTTTTGTGCTCAAGCGCTCTAGCCGGCACGTGTTTGACACGAATCGCCCCTAATGACGCACGCACCACTCTGGAAATTTGCTAGACGAGACTCCTGGCTCCTCCACTACCTCCTCGCTTCACTTCCTCCTCTACACTCATGACTCAGCAGAAGCATGGTTAAAATAGCTGCTTGCTTTCTTTTGTGAATTATTTCGTCGAGGCTTGAGTCGCGTTAAGTACCAAAGAAAAATTATAAAATAGGCAAAAGGTTTCTCCGTTATTATTAAAATTTTGTATTTGTGGAAATAGTATCAAGTTATCAACCATTAATTCGTGTATTTCTGGCTAATCAACCTCTTGGATTATTATAATCATTAATGCGTGTTTAGCTTAATTTGACATAGTTTAACTTATTATGGAATCATTCGTGCCAAATATCAAAAATATATCTCGTTCTATTATCGAGTTATTCGCATTTTTATAGCGTGACAGAGGGAGCCACAAAGGGACAGAAGTAGCCTTTTATTATTGTTAGACTAGAGTAATTGCCCGAAGTGCCAAAGGAAGCTGCCGGTAAGCTACCTCCGTTTCGAAGAGAAGGCGATGCAGTCTCTTAATGCAGTAAGTATTCTCCGCAGTAGCAATAAATAATTAGCAAATTATTCATAGATGTAGAAAGATTAAGAAATCTAAGAGTGTAAATGTTTCTGTTTTTTAACTTTCATTAATATTTTAAAAGAGATAGAAATCTTCTTATTGTCAGCAAATTTTTAGTTGTAAGTCGTCGTTAGACTTAAATCAATAACTTGGCGGGAACGAAAAAGAATCGCAAAAGAAGTGTTTAAAATTATTTCGTTTGCGGTATAATTACTTATTTAAAACGCCACTTTTTTGTTGCGTTACCAGTGAATTTCCTTTCTTTTCCCATTCCAGGTGCTGCGAATTCCACCCTTTTTCTCCATTTCCAATGTCAAATCTTCACCCTTTATTCCCTTCGTGCGCCCCAAAGTGTGAAGTGATATCGTAATTTTGTGATCAAGTGCCGTGTGTGTGTGTGCGTTTGAGTGTGTCAAGAGGAAACTCTTTCATAGCGTGAGAATGTCTTTTCCCACCGCTGGAAAATTTACACCGCAGCAAAGGTAGGAAGACGTTTTTTCTTTCCCTTCGATTCCCTCTTTTATTACCAGAATCGGTTTATAGGCGTTTAGGTCGTCGCAGCCAAAGGCAATCGATCGAATGTAATGTTGATGTGATTAAAATTTTCGATCAGGATAAGTCATAATTAGAGATGAGTTGATGGAAATTAAAGTGAACGCAAGCCTTTTGTTAAAAGTAGATTTAAAAGTTTTATAAATTTTAGAAGTTGGTCATTCATAATACTTATGGTTTATATCACGGGATAATGAGACTGGAGAAGGACGTAAAGCAAGGATAGAAAGAGAAGAAAGGTTGACAAATAACTTGGTCTATAAAGAAGTATTGTAAAATTAGCGCGTACATTCTAAAAGCTAACCAATTGGAGCCTCCATCCCTCCGCAAGAGCTAGGAGTTGACAGCCCGTGGGGCCTGAAATCTACTAGTATTATACAATAAGGAGAAAGCCGATCACTTAGTTGAACTGTATATCTTTTAGAACTTCCCCTCCGTTTAATTTGGGCTAGCTGTCTAAACTTTGGTATTTCCGAGTAAAACGTTTTGCAGCCGTGATATGCGTACTATGGTACTCAACTTATTTCCATATAATTTTTGCGACCATTAATTTCTAATAATTATAAATTATAATACAGAGAAAAGAGGTAACTTCGCAGTCAATCAGGAATTCAGAAAGAATCGATTCCTTAATAGTTTTCATTTTGCCTTTTATAGTCAATATTTGATGAGTAATAAACAAGATGGACAAGTATACTCCATAAATGGAATGCACAGAGATTTCAAAGGCGTTATTTATAGGAAATAAGTATTAATGGGCGATTGATATAAGATCTAGGGAGAGAAAAGACGGTATTTGTTGCTTGACGGATGCTATTTAACGAGATACGAGTATAAATGTATTCAAGTAATTGTGTTAAGTGGAAGTTCTAATTGACGCATGAAGTTCAACATCACAACTGGGCGATAAATGTTAATAACAATCACTCGTACTTAATTAAAATCCGTCAAGCGGTTTACGAGATAAAAATTTACGACAGACGGACGAGATGTGTCCATAAGGCGTTCCACTGCTACCGCTTCGCTGGTAAAGAAGGCCTAAAAATTGAAGGATTAAAGTAATCTTCAGATTTTTCAAAGCTTTAACAAATGTTTAGTTATATTTTTCGAAAAAGCCTATATTTGTCGGTAAATTGCTGCTACACGGAAATATGAAATTAAATTTGAAAATTATAGCTCACCAATTTAATCCTTTATCATGATATGGTGAATACCTCTGTAGACATTAAGGGACTGGCATATATGTAGCTGCATACCGGTAGGTACCAAACCCTCTTAAATAGTTTACATTTGGTGAAAAACAGTAAATAAATGCTGGTTTGGTTGGTAAATTTACATATGTAAGCCCAGGTATATGATCATAACTTTTACGAGACGATAAAATTTGAAAGGAAACGAAAAATGGTAAAATAGATTTATACATGAAACACCAAAGGAAAACGAAGTAGCTGGAATGCTTGCTGTGAATTTTTGCGATGTCAATTTTGATATCTATAATATATGAGAGACTGTAAATTTTCTTTCGATGTGGGTTTCAAAGTTCCTTATAAAACAAATAATTATCTAGAAGTACGCATAAAAGTACAAAAATATCTTTTCGTCTACGTGTCCCTTAGTGACCTCGATCAAGGGATAAGATAGCACGCACTGACCCTAAACGAGAGCAGGTATAGCAAAACTCACACCAATGCATGTAATAAACATTCGGCTTAAATTTTCAATGAGTCTTCTCGCTCGCTCTCCAAACTTGAAATGGACTCGCGGGCGCAACTAACCGGTAGACAACGCGCCAGTCCTTCGATTTAACTGCCTATTACAGCACTTCAGCCAAAAGGAAGTACATAATTGTTTGAAGAGCTGCTATTATGCCCTCAAAGGGGCACATGAAGCCCAAGAAGAGGCGCGTTGCGAACTGCCAATGTGATAAACTTCAAACTATAAAAAAGTTAAAACTTCTCGAAGGAATTCCGTTACAATATTACTGCGCAGCCCAACAACATGGTATTCAAGGAATAATGGATGCTTATGGAAAGATTTTATTGTGGTCAAACTTTGGCGCCCCTTTCGAGAGGCGCCTGAGGCGGTCGCCTCACCACTTCCCCAATCGGCAAGGCCCTATATACCTTAATATGTAAATCTGAAATTCTGTTTGTTTGGTTGTTTGTCCGCAATACAAACCACCACCTTTGAATCTATCGTCACGAAACTTCGCAAAGGTATATAATTTTACCCAGCGGCTAAAATTGGCTATAAGGCTATAAAAAATAGGGGAAGGGAAGGGCTATACTGCAAGCGCGCTGTGCAGGACACTACACGTATGTGCAAACGGCAGCCGCGTGAACTACGTTCGTGCCATTGGTTGGGAGCTGTGTAAAGTAGCGATGGAAGTCGCGTGAACTACATTACAATTCCATCAATTTGCTATAAAAATCGCCATATATATATATATATATATATATATATATATATATATATATATATATATATATATATATAATTGGTGAGTGCTCACTGGGCTTCCTTACCCCAAGAACTTGTTGTCATCCATTTATCCCATTTACCTTTCCTCTTCCGTAAGCATTTATCATTATAAATAGCTGCTTCTTACATATATATATACCATATAAAATCCAAGGTACTTTCAGAAGTGCAATAGAGCTGAAATTTGGCATCAGTTAAAACCTTTGAAAAAAAATCCTAAATTTCGAAAAAAGTTATATTTGAGGGGTATTTTTGACCCAAATTTCCAATTTAAAAAATCCATAATAAAAGCATTGAAAACGGTGCAGGGCTACATAAAATTGCTTTTTAAAATTATTTACAGTTAAGATACAAAATCGAGACATATACCAAACCGTGGATGAAAGAATAAAGTTTATTTTTCTTGAAGATAAAATTAAAATCCATGATGAATTTGCGTAAAAATTTGATTTTAATCATAAAATTATGAACAGTTCTTCCATTTTCAACAATGAAAAATATTAACTAACATATCAACGACTCCAATACCTTTCAACGGGAATTGAATGTCCACACTTCAACACCATTGATTTAATGCTTACTGTTAGACTGCATTATAATCTATTTGATTTCAGTCAACGACGTTTTATATATGATGACGTGATAATTTTTAATTAATTTTTTATCCGGATACGAACTAAAAGCCACGGATGATGTCGCCATAATCCTAACAAAAAAAAATATCCTAATTTTTACATAAATTTTAGCGTGATATAAAGGCTATTTTCTTAATGATGATTATAGCTATTGCTGAAACGGCGATCTAGCCATGAAACCGAAAATTCCATAACTTGGACGTGAGCCGATTGCCAGAGAATTTAGAAATTCCGGATAGATGCCTTAATTTCACGGAAAATAAAAATTATTGACTTATTTATATATTATTATGCCATTCATTTTAAACTACGACGTAAACTCATGATGGTGTCATTATACTACACGAAATTTGGTAAATTATTTTAATGTTGTTTCGTAGTTTTTCGAGAAATTTTAACTGTTTTCAATTATTAAATATAATGGCGTCCTGCCTATTTTGCGATTTTTTATCAGTATACGTTCTAAAGGCGCGGATGATGATGCCATAATCTTAACACAAAATATCCTAATTTTTCCATAATTTTAGTGTATAGTGTATCGTCTTAACGATGATTATTCTTATTGCTCATGCAGAGCGATCTGAGTCACGAAACTTGGTATACGAAAACTTGGACACGAGGCGATTGTCAGAGAATTTGGAAATTACGAATAGTTGACTTCATTTCGCGGAAAAATATAAATATTCTGCTAGAACTCATGGAATTTATTATCTAATACATATAGGCTCCACGTGGCTGAAGTGCTGTTGCCCTGGAGATCACGTTGGTTTATTTACGAGTTTAGATGTTGGTGTATGGTGATTTTTTAAGCGCTTACAGTATGCAAGCACCGACAATTAGGGTGTGTGTATATATATATATATATATATATATATATATATATATATATATATATATATATATATATATATATATATATATATATATATATGTTGAAGATAAAATGGACAGATAGGATGAAAAACGATGAAGTGCTACGAAGAATAGGAGAGAAGCGAATGATTATACAGACTATCAGAAAGAGGAAGGCTAACTGGGTTGGACATTACCTGAGGAGAGAGAGTATGATTAAAGATGTGTTAGAAGGAAAACTAGATGGGAAAAGGGAAATAGGTAGGAAAAGGTTTCAGCTGATAGACGATTTGAAAGGGAAAGAGAGTTATCAAGATATGAAGAGGACAGCGGAAAATAGGAGTATATGGAGAACCAGGTTTAACCAAGAATAATCACGGACCTGTCTATATATATATATATATATATATATATATATATATATATATATAGAGAGAGAGAGAGAGCTTGGAATGCCACCCCTAGTAGCTGCCCCTCCTTCCGGCGATAGGGGATGGATTTCTTCCATCTCCTTCCACGCACTCCCCCACACACCCTTTCCCCCACTCTCCGTTCCTTATCGCTTCTATCCGCGTTTTCCGCCCCCCCCCCCTCCTCCTCTCCGGCACCTTCGCCGAATGCGGAATAAGGGCAAGAGATGGCGTCGATACGCCGGACACATCTTTTACGTTTGAAATGCGTGCGCGCGCGCGCGTGCGTTCAGAGGCAACGAGAATCGAATCCGTCCGTTGCGCGACCCTTCGTTCGAAGACAGACGTCTCGGCGGTGAGAGGAAGTGCCAGGATAAACGCCGAGATGGATGAGGCGAGAAAATTCCGAGAGATTTTTCTTCTCGCGGGAAAATAAGATTCCCTATAAGGAGAGGAATCCAGAGGCGGCGTGTTACGGGATGCATCGGTCTTCATTACCATTTCAACGCGGCGCTTGCATACACACGTGGACCACGCTACGTAACGACACATTTTATCAATCGAACGATAAATATTGATGGCGCGATTGGAAAAGCGCGGAACTGGAGGAATAACAATCGCTGCACGACGACCCAAAGCTCTAAATCGGTATCCAAGCTCAGTAAATAAAATCGCATAATAGAATAGAAACGCAACATGCAATTAGTTTCCAACTCGTTTCCTACGATATTTCTTATCCTTATGGTTCGTATGTAGAATCACCTACCAAGTTTTTTCTTCAAGAACAAATACAAACATTCGTGTGTAATAATGGCGGTACGATGTCTCCGCACACGCCCAGTACGGCTCCCATTGAGATGAAATGATACGTCGGAACAAAAAAGGAATTTCAAATTAGGTGGAAGGCATTAATGGGCGTGTTGGCCTCACGACCTTGGGGTTAACACAAGCCTGCAACCACGTTAATATCACCCAGATGTGCATTCAGGAAGCATAACAGGAAAAAATAGGTTCTGAGAGATATAAGGGAAACGCAACAGAAAGAGAGAGAGAGTCGTGAAGATTAATTGCGCGAGATTGAGACAATAGAGCTGCTGATTGACAAACTACGTCCCTCCGATAGCCATAAAACGTTCAGGAAAACCATATGCGCATTCCGGCTACAAAGCATCCGTCATCAGTGCAGTGATTCACCGATAGTAGGTACTAAACTTCTGATGATGGCTGCTTTGCAAGAGGAATGAGCATCTGGTTTTCCCAACTATTTTGTGGCCACCGGAGAGATTTTTTTGTTAACTTGACTTGGACCTTAAGGCGATTCTCTCCTGAATGAAAGGCAGAGCTAATAAAATAAGTCTCCACTGAAAGGCCCCCTCATATTCCTAAACCAAAATGGGTTATGGTTTATAGAAGCGTTAATACGTATCCAATAATTCAAAATAAGAAAATGCGAGGAGAAACTGAAATAGGAAAGGTGAGATATGAGCTAGATAATATTTTTTCAGAAAAAAGAGCCATGACAGGAAAAAGTCCACAATAAGACAAATTCGATAAAAGTAAATTAACATAGGGAATCTATTAGTAAATATAGGCGTATGTTCATTTCATAATACCATAAAGTTTTAGCATCAAGAAGAGGTAAATAACACTACAGAGTGAATATACAGTGAGAATCACAGAAAAGGAGAAATTAACATGGGCGCACAAGAAAAGAGAATAGCGATAGAAAAATGGAAGAGAGGCGCGAAAAGTTGCGAAAAGCAGAGCGCAACCGCACGCTTCGCGAGAGACGATCTCCATTCACGCCACAGAGAACTTGATTGTCGTTTCATCAAGGTGAGCACTCACAATGGAGTTCAAGGACGCGCGGCGTGTTCCTGGTTCGTATCTCGGTTACGGCCGCCGTCTCAAAATGGCAACCCACGGCTACCAGATTACCACAGATGCCGCGGCCCCGGACGGGGAAATTTTCATCAAGCACACATCTTGAAAAAACTAACCATTTCCTCACCGGGATCACCTCCGCCGTAAATACTCGTCGCCCGCATCATATACTTCCTTTCCTACACGGTGGGTCGCACTGGTGTCAGCGAATCCTTCGGGGAGCCGCATTGGAAGTTGGCAATACTTTGGCAGGCTGGATAAAGATTAAATTCGGAAGTTGCCTAGAGATTCTGAGGTATCATATAAGTAAAAACCAAGTTTAAACAAGAGTTTCAATATTAATTGCTTCATTATCGTAACATGAACTAATAAAATATAATAAAGTTAATGGAATGTGCCGAGACTTGGTCGAATTCCATAATCAAATAAAAATATCAATACCAGAGAGTATTTTTAATATTAAAAATCGTATTGCTATTTTTATTTAATAAAATATAAATTTTTGTCTTTACATTTTTCATCACAGCTTCGCGAGCCGCATAAAACGATATTGGGCGCAGCCGTTTCCCCACCCCTGATATACTTAGAAGCCATCGTCGGAGCCTTTAAAAAATGACCAAATTCTCACGGACGGAGAGAAATGCTAAGGCGAAGCATATCGAAATTTAGGACCTCTTTGAAGATTACCATATGGGAATGGAGTCGGAGCTCGCGAAAGAAGAGGACCGCGTGAGAGGGATGGGGGAAGGGGCTCAGGAACGACCGTTAAATTTTACGATCGGGAAGGAGAGGAGAAAAAAACTCCCTACACTCACTCACGACCCAGTTAAGAGAAAGACAGAGTGAGAGAAAAGGAGAGAGAGGGAAAGAACGTTAAAGAAGCATTATCGGAGTCTTGAAAAGGAGCCATAAAAACGAACCGAAAGTCGGGAGGCGGGTGAAATGTTCACCGGCGGAGAAAGAGAGAGATAGGGTTATCGTCACATCGGTATAAATAAGTTCAGCAAATTGCGTATAAAGGACTAAAAAGTGACCGATGAGGGTTCAATGACAAACAAACGTATATTATATAATGAACTTGCAGGACCGGCAGTAAATCATGCATTTTAATCAATTTTATCGGCAAAAAATTACGAAGGAAGATATAGGAATTGATTTTTATATACTGGGCTAATCGGAACAAATTATCGAGTGACTGGAATATATTATTTGCAATTTTCCGTCGAGTAGGATGCAATTAGATAAATTCCTTATTTGGAATATAATATGAATACACAAAAATCCATCAATGTCCAATATTATTCTTCGCTAATAAAATTTCTCTTATGGCAGTATAAACTCAGAAATTCTAAAAAGACTCACTTTGTGAGGCAGCTTCTGCGGTACTTCGGCCTCATAATGTACGAATGACGTGCGTTAAAAAAAGGCAAAACATGCCGCCCGAAGGGACCTTGATATCCGTGGGAATACTCCAGAAGGACCACCCTGTTTTTTTCTCCTCCGCCTTTTCTCACTCGCGTGGTTCCCAAGCGTCGCCCAATTGCTGCATATGAATACAAATAAATCAGCGACGAGTTTCGAGCAGAGTCAGAAGAGAGCAGCGATACAGAACCTCAAAACTGCGGTCGCATCCGGTTTCGTGGCATCCCAATGCTCTCACAACACATACTTCGCTCATAAATTACATCCACTTAAACCCAAACACGCCATTATAAACTCTTTTCCCATCCCGAACATATCCATAGACAGCTGCTCTTTCCTTTATCGTTCATCTAGTCCCAAGAGAATAACATTCCTATCCTTTTTCAGTCCATTTATTGCTTGTTCTAATAGTAATCAATAGGGTCCCCTAGTCTCAATCTCTAAGACATTTTTGTCAAATGTGTTTCTCAATAAGTTGGTAGGTTTTTCTACATTGAAAAAAGACAAATGTCTTTTCACAAACGTCTTATGAAGGATCCCGAGCATATCACAGAAAGTGTGCCGCACAAATCAAGGTGAATGAGTTAGGATGTTGCCATTTAAAGAAGTTTGGACAGTACCGTTCTAGACTCTCGGCTACGTTCACATTCCCTTAAGGCCACTTCTTATTTTGACTTCGATTCTCTGCCGTTTTGCATAGTGCTCTTGCTTTCCGAAGGCTGACCTCAGTAACAGAGATATGGCCTGGATTTACTCTGTCACTTATCACATTTGACAGCTTTTAAGTAATTTCATATTAATTCATTATATAATCAGCCATGCAAGAGATTGAAATCATTACAACTATATATCCCGAACAGGCAAGTTGCAACCTGTAATTTATAATAATTTAAACAAGTGATAGATTGATTGATTGATTTGGTCTTTATTTGGGGCGAAATTGAGACTAAGAAGTCCCATCTTCCACCTAACTACGGAAAATCGAAAAGATATTACCATAAGTAGACGACAGACGCCGTACATAATGCAACCTTGAAGCCAAGTAGTGCCACAATTACTTCTCATTTGCTTTCTTATTCTTTTTAGCATAACTTTCCGTAAGTTAAATATTTTGTGTAATTTTTTATCTTAAATATTTAAAACCGAAGATATAACATATGACAGCAGAAAAGACTAGAAACGAATAAGCCCATTTTTCACCGCACTGCAGTAAATGATTGTCAATTATCTAATAAGAGAATTTCCAAAAACAGATGCACTTCACCCTTTTCACCTACACCTTTGGATTTCGTTCTCTGTCAATCATTTTTTTATAAAAAAACAAGAGACGCTGAGATACATGGAAGCTAAGGATAGAAAATCAACAAGAAGTGCTATATTGCATGTTTTTCGTTACCTAACCATAAAAAACATCTCTTTCTGTAGTACAAAACATTATGAATATAAGACCCAAATGACTGCGCCAATTATTAAAATAAACTGTTCTTATATAAATGCAAATATGTTTAACTAAAACTTGCAAGAACATTTCCATGATTTTTAATTAAATCCGAGGAGAGAAGCAACTACGACGAAGTTTCAGTATAGGAGCCTAGATACTCATGAAAGAAACTTCGCCAAAATCACTAGTATGATCATTAATATTTTAATAAGCCCCTTGATACGAGTAAACTTGACACGTCGAAAAACATCGGATGTTAAATCGAAGATTTAAACATTTTATTAGTAGACAAATCCTATTTTCGAATCGAGTGATCGTATGAGATAATCCGCGCGTGAGAATTAACATCTCCGACATCCCTTCCTCAAAATCTTGCTCAGACCCTTGAGGTTAATGTCTCGTTATGTGGACACCAATGAATCCTTCATACAATTTAGCAGCGGTATTCAAACGAAAGAGATAGAGGACGCAGCTGCTTGCCGGTCATGATCTCGAAACGATCCCAATTTACAAACGTGTACCCGTGATGACTTGCGATGCGCGGCTGATCTTTTCATCCAATGAGCCTCTTCGGACTAACGAGGGCAATATATTAACTCCCGAAAACACCGAACGTGTTTTGATTACGAATACCACCGAGCCCAAAGAGGCAACTGCATCCTGAATGTGAAACCATCAAGGGTTCAGTAACACCAGGAGATAGCATTTTTTTGGGTTTGTTTGTAACGCTACATGCATTACCTGAAGGATAATGAAATTCTTGCGACAGAAAACGATATTCTAAGTTTAAAATCCGTAATGAGCGAGGCTTTTTGGCTTATTAGTACTAGATGACTACTACAAAGTTTTCCGATAAAAAGACACTTTTAACACGAGAACAAATTTTCAACCCATAAATTCACTCGTGCTGTGCAGTTGAAATAATGGATGTAAATTTAAAACTTACAGAGCCGGTCACTTTGTATTTAAAGGCATTCTCCTTTCTGGAATCCCATGTCCAACTGCTCTTAAATAAAAAAAATACCTCCCTTATCTGAGCAGCAATAATGCGTTTGGCTAATTGGGTACGGAAGCAGAAAGATTCGCATGAATATTTATCGCATCCAGAAATATCTCGTCGAGTTCCATACGTTGTTCCACAAGCACGGAAAAAACGAAAAGACTTTCTTAAGTGGAAAATACGCCGACATGTTCCTCTCTCTTTTCCATTTCGTGTCTTTTGAAGGGATCGTTAAGTATTCTTTTGGAGTTCAACCCGGTCCCACCTCCCTTTCCTCTCCATATCTCATCGGCCACCCCTCCGCCCCTTAACCTCCTCCCCAGATCGACAAACAAAGAGCTCCTTGCGAAACCGGAGCACATATACGCACGCTTGTCGCCTCTTTCATCTTCCGAGGAATACCTCGAAGGGGGGGATTTCGCCTGTCTCTTTTTTTACGCGCCACTCAACGCGCCGGGCGATTCGTGGAACGGCCGTAAATTTGAACGAATGGAATTCGTTTTATTTGGTACCGTCGAAAAAAAGGATGCGGCGGGAAGGGTTCGTATCGCAAAAGAAGTAGAGAAAAACATAAATAAACGGGTAAAAGAGGAAAGATGGAGTTTCTTTTACTCGGTGGAGTTCGAAGATTTTGAATCCCTTTGACATTTTTCCCCGCAAAAGAAATCAATTACTAAAAATGTGTATATTTTGCGAGAGATTAATTTTTACCATGACTTGACTCACCGCTGAATGCAATATTCATCGGAAGGCGCTTTCTGAAAGAAAGGAAGAATGGTGCAACGTCATCTGCAGCGAATTATAAATTGGATCATTCGTCCGGTCCTACGTATTTAAGACAAACTATGTATACCAATAAAACATTAGTTTGTGTAAGAATATGAGAACATGTGAACTTCACGATGTCTTCAAAGACGAGTAATGGAAAAAGAATTCCAAGCGAGTCATTTATTAATTATTTCCTTTACTTTTCATTGAAAAGAAATAAATGATCATGATAAAGAACGTAGGTAACTTTTATACTCACAAAGACCTAAGTTGCACGAAAACAGGATTTCCCTACACATTCGCTTGGATCAGTACGATTTTGATGAATTAGCTTACAATTATGGCGATTATTGACCGAAACTGGTCGTGTTTCTCATTCATGTGGAATTAGCCAAATTTATCGTTAAAAGTATTTTTTGTGCGGTTATTTTTGGTTTAATTAACTTACAACTAACTGAAACCACATTTAGGTTGAAAAAGTCATCTTTCAATCTTAAGCAATCGCAAATAAAGTTCCGTATTGCTCTAGCACCCATCTCATAAATATCATCATGCAACTGGTGTGAAACAACAGAAAATTAAATTCGTAATAATTCATTAATTCATAAAAATGTAATTTTCAATCAAAAAGTTTCCCTCACACAATTTATTCTTCGCAAATAAGAGTTATCCGATCAACACAGTCAACAGACATTTTTTCCTGAATTTCATAGTTATTATGGCGTAGACGTAATGCCTCGCAACATTTAAGTAAGGATAATTTCTCAAATTCCAATCGGGAGAAAGGGTAGATTTTGACATTATAAATAATCTGATTATTGCGAGAACCCGACATCCTCATGAAGAGTTGGATGAAACCATCTCCAACTCCATTGGCGCGAGTCAATTAATCGTCTAGAAATACATAAATTTCTTGATAATAAATTTCTCCTACTACGTAGACACTCGCAAAATTCTAAAACCAAAGGCAACAGCAATGAATTATCCGAAATTCGAGAATAAAAAAAATGCTTTTACGATAAGGACGTGACCTGCCCACACGCGGCTCCTTAATATTTTTTTTCCTTCTTCTACTCGTTTCACATGATCCGACGATTTTCCGCATCCGCAGGGATCGCGGAGAACATGCATGCGTGTGTGCCTGCGAATCGCAGAGGTCAACGGGTGAGTTATTTATCTCGAAACGACCTTGTGAGCTGCACTGAGAGAGGCACTTAAAAGGTCAGACAGGTGCACGGGGCATTCGTGTGGATTAGCATAGTGAAACCTCAAAGTGCGTCGGTCTGCGTGTCACGGGGGGAGGGGAAGAGGGGGAGGGGAATGGTAGAGGAGGAAGGGGGGAGGGGAAGGAGAAGGGGGGAGAGGAAGGGGAAGGGAGGAGGGGAAGGGGAGAGAGGAAGAGGGGGAGGGGGGAGGGGGAGGGGGGAGGGGAAGGGAGGAGGGGAAGAGGGGGAGGGGAAGAGAGGGAGGGGAAGAGGGGGAGAGGAAGAGGGGAAGGGGGGAGAGGAGGGGGGAGGGGAAGAGGGGGAGGGGAAGAGGGAGGGGGGAGACACCAGAGAGCATTAACTATTCCACATGTACCTGTGGTGGAGCGAAAAAGCAGCCTCCCGTACACCGAGGAGCTCTTAGAAAACATTGTCCGAAAATGCGAGAACAGGGCTAAACACTTATTGTTAGTGCTAAACGACGCGAATGGTTATGGAGTTTTCGACTTCGGACTGTGCGGATGGCGAAGATATGTTTAAAAGCTAAACATAAATTCCATTCTTAATAATGTCAATTTTTCGGATAACGCTTAACGTCTCGGCGGTTGCGATCGCTGTAATGAAAATAAACAGAAATGCGCGATATTGGGCTATATATCATCTTCTATTTATCAAGACTAAAACGACGATTGGCATAAAAAGGCCTGCCTTTCACATGTTTTCGACAACATTTATCGATTTATTTCCCAATGCTTTCAAGAGACTCTAATGGCTTGATGCCCCCTTGGAGAAATAGCATTCGGTACAGCTGAAAAAACGATAACACAATTGTACATAAATACCAACACTCGATAGAGATTTATGGCTCTTTAATCCAAAATCAAGCAGTGTAACGCGATACCACGAAGTTCACGCCACTTTGCAGAACACATTTTTACAGATCAAGTTAGGATTCCATGCCGCTATTGAGGATAGCAGTAAATTATGTAACTAAAGTTTTCGTCGCCAAATGATGCCCCATACCTTAAAAAAAGGCTACCATATAAATTCATGTTTACTATCACTGCTAGCGAGGGACTATTTGAAAGAGTCACATTTAAACAGTTTTGTCAAAGGAATCGTAGCTGCAAAAACATCACGAGTGACCCGTGTTATCAACCTCTCAAGGCATGGAATTGATTATAAATGTAGGTAATGTACTTTAGTTATAGAAGCAAAACAAACGATCGATGAAATTCGAGTCTGCATAAGAGAAATAAACTACTACTTGATTTGGAAATTAACTTTTTAATTAGGAAAATGATTTTCAAATGTAAAGTAATCCTGCCATCATTTAGACTAATATCACACGTATTTAAATTAAATCGTATAAAGGAAATAAAGAGATACGAAGAAAAATAAAAAGCAATTAGGGCACAATTTCAACAGATTGGAAATTAAGAACTATTCAGCAGCTAAAGCCAAACAACTGAACCTCTCTCAATAAGTGTCTAAATCAAAAATAGTGTGGACTTTTGGATTATGCTAGAAGATTGGAGATACAGCTAATTATAATAATCATCCAAGTACAAGGAAATGTCTCAGAAAATCATGGCCATAGATAGAATCAAATAAGTTGCTTTTAAAGCGAATCACTGAAAATTTGCACTTCAATGATGAAATCTTCCTAATGTTGACATAAAGATTTATTGAAAATAAAGGAATCGGAGAAATATTTTGGATTAGGATAAAAAAGTTCTAAGTTTAATAGATGTAAAATTGAGAGAAAAAAAACAAAATTAAAACGTAATTCTTATTTTGCAAGTCCATTTCGGCCATTGCGTCAGACCTGCCACTCTTCGATGGAGGAACGATCCTAGGTAAAAAGCCCTTTAATTACACGCACAGGTGATCCCACGGTCTCGCCGATACCTAAAGAAAACAGTTTCGATCGATAGCGAACCTAACGGCGAAGCAGACAGACGGAGGCCGACCGCCAAAAAAAGAGGGAAAAAAGCAAGGAGCAGACATGTCATTACGAGATGGTCTCATTCCCGTCGATGTGTGCTACAATCCACCGGCAATTTGGTAAATCAAATCGAGCCGAAATGAGTGTCATTTGCCGAATACGAGCTTGATCTTGGGTACATGTAAAGGTAAGGGAGAGAGAAGTATCTCCTTGGAAAACGGGAGAAAAATAAGCGTTTTCAGGGGTAAGAAAATATCACAGCAAATGAGGGGTCAATTACATATTTTTTGGCGAATTTCTCAGGCTTCAAGAATGCAAACACAAGAAAATTACACGTCGGCTTGCGAGGGTAACATTTTGCTACGAAAAAGAAACTCGAAAAAGCCAACAAAAATCTCGCAAATTAACACAGACAGGTTTAAAAAATAATAGAGAGTGCAATCTTCAAAAGAAGCGAATTTTTCCCGCGCAATAGATTTGATGGATATGTATCTTAAAGAGTCGATCATGACCTGGTCGAGCAATGTTTAAAAGACGGGTCTGTCATCAGCATCGTGCTTAAAAAATGAAAAATAAAATGTTTCTAATTTGGGTTTACAGGAAACTATTTAAATTGCGAAATATTTTATCTACCAGACCCAAAATAAAATAATATTAAAAACTCGATCTCAACTCAGCAAAAATCGAATGCGAAACAATCAAAGTCAAGGTCGAAATTATGAGGGTGTGACCTTGATTTACTGAACAACAAATACGATTTTAAAAAAAACCTCGGCTGACACTCTGTTTTCAGTTTGCGGGTGTAGTTATAAGAAAAAGAGACGACCAGACGTTCAAAATTCACTCCATACACCACGAGACGTGCACCTCAAAAAACAGCAAAATAGCTACGCAGGTCCCCAATAACGAGATGGGCAAATAATATTACGGCAACACCTCGCCAGTTGGTGACGCGAAGGCGCGAAACTCGCGAGGAGTGGAATTCAGGCGGTTCGTGCGAAATCGAAAAAATAAAGAAAAAAATAAAGCAGAAGGCGAGGAGACGCGAAAACGGTTACACAGTTGTTGTGAACTCGGACTTTCACGCGGTTCGGAGCGGGTCCTTGGGCCCAATCGTTTGAAAAACCATATGGCCGGACGCGTCGGAGGTAAGGGGAGCGGTGGAGGGAGGAGAAGGAACGACTGACCGGCGACTGAAATCTTTTAGAAGGCCGAAGACGTCGCCCCTTGTTTTTTTCTCCTCTCTCGGGAGCCGTTGGCAAAAGCGATATAATGGAGGAGTTGATGGTTAGGTTGGACCGCGCGGGGTGTTAAGGAGCGAGCTCTTCGAGACGAATTAAGAGCAGTTAGAAAAGGGTTTTTCGTAAATTACCTCCTTCCCGTAACACCTCCGCTCCGTTTTCGGTTCAGTAATGCCAGGGCGATGAGCGTGTCCGCTCGCCGTAAAGTGACGCGACCGCAGGCGGAATACCAAACTGTGACCTCGAGGTCGAGAAGTCACGCTTTCCAGCATTATAATCACGGAGGAGGACGAGATTCATTCAAGGCAGCCGCTTGTCGTGGAATATTTTTTTACGTTATGGCTGCATATAACACTGTTAGAGGAGGAGTCGAGGGTTACTTTCGTGGGAGGAGTCGGGAGCATCTTCGCCGTTATGGCGATTCTTTAAAAACGATTCCCACAGGACGGATGATATATCCCGGCTTACAAAACTACGTCGCTTCGTAAATAACAGGCCACATCAATGTGGCCGCATTGGGAAGCCGGGTTTAATGCGTTGTGATGAATTATCCGAAAGGAACTCCGACTCGAAATTCGAGGTCGCCACGGTGCCTTTATATTACGACAGGAGTTGGAAAATTAGTCGGCAATAAAATAGCTAATGGAGTTATTTCTAAATGAAAAAAATGATTCGCTGGTCACGGATACCAAAAATGGAATTTGTTGCTCCAGATAAAATGTTTCATTTAGTTTTATTTTTAACAAAAATCTCAAATACTTTAATTTAATATAGAGCGATGCTATACCAAAAGAGTACTTTTGGTAAAAGCAATTTTTTCAGCAACAAACAATTGTATGCCTCAAGGCCCTTTCTTAGTGGACCTTTTCCAGCAGTGGTTTTTTTGTGATACCTCGCACACCTAAAGCCTAATAATTTTATTTGAAATCTTGTTACGTAAACCTACTTAGAGGTATATATTCATTTGCCGTACCTTAAAGTTGTATTATTTTCTTTAACAACATTTCTATATGCATTTAAATTCTATCATATAAATTGCATCACATGACGCAAAGTTAAACGTAAGGAGGGACTTTATAGTCTCGATTTCACCCGATTAAAGTCGTTTTTATATCTACTGCTCGAAATAAGATGGAGATACAAAAAGCTCGTGATTTAGTCTTAATCGTAGTCATTCGATTAGGTAGGTTGCAACTTCTCGTGTCTTCTATCATCCACGAGTTCGACCAGTTTATATTTTTGGTTTTTTTTTACTCCTGTCGTCATCGAGTACATCGCGTACCAAAGAGATGACGAACCGGTTACGTATGCGCAAAAGAGATTGAATGGAGGGTGGGAAAAAATCTCTCGACAATTTCCAGGAAACAGCCTTGGTGTCGCCTTATAATCTCTCCACGAGGAAATTCGAAGAGCAGAGGGTTCGCCCACGCGAGCGCCCAGAGGCTGTCCAGCGCACAGGTGGGCGAACCATAGCAATGATGACGAATTTCCAGGTAGCGAGGGAGAAAGGAGATGGACTTCGACGTCATTCAACGCGGATTCTTCGCAAACTCAAACAATCTCTGAGTTTTTCGCGGGAAAACAGCATTACGTGTCGATCTTAATCCTGGCCTCGTTTTTCCGCGGACGCATTCCGAAGTCCCTATCATTACGAAAGCTCTCCGCGTAATCTATTTCTTCTTCGAATCCATACGACAAAAACGCAATCGTGTTCGAACCGCGGTTGTGAATCTTGGGAAATTGTCACTAAACTGAACTTCGTACGTAGCATACAGAAATCTGCATTTGAAGGGACGAATTAACCTGATTTTTCAATGTCTAAAAACGAGAGTGAAAATCAGGTAAGAGATTACGAAATGAGTCTGCGGTTAAGCAATGATGAGAATTCTCTCGCTTACTTGACTGGAGAGAATCATTCAGGTTACAGATTTAGCCATCGAGAATATATACACTACTTCCATAACAAAGGAATTTTCACATGGACCTTGAAAATATTTTCGGATTCGCTTTACGGTAACATTTTTTTTATTAAAAGAAATCCATTGTAAGAAAGCATGATAGGTCATTCAAGAAATATACTTTTATCATGCCTTCAACTCTACGCCAATATTGCTGATTTTAAAGCGCATTTATTATGCTAATAGAACTGAAATAATGCAAAAAAGACATTAACGCTAAGAGTGGTATTCAAATTCATCGTAGACAAAAAAATTTTATTCCATTTTCTCCTAGGACGGTAGCGACGAACTCGAAGGCCATAGCTCTAAAAATCTCTTATACTTCAACCAATAATCTGAAATGATAAATCCCACAAACGTACCGATAAAGCGATCCCTCCCCCAAGATCTTCGACAAGCTGTCGCTCATTCGGGCGTTGAAATCTCCATGCGATAGAATTGCCTCATACTATAGCGTAGAAAGCGGACAAGTTGGCCCGGTGATGAGCCATAGGCACGCGATAATTCCTCCTTCGCCTCCCTTTCCCTCCCCCGACGAGAGCCACGCCACGCTCCTCCAGCCTCCTCTAGCCGCCCCACCCTATCTCCCTGCCCCTCCGCCAGATCCCCGGGAGAGCGCTTTTGCCGACCTTCCGTTGCGCAAGAGAGCGCGCCACCTGAATATCCACCGTAAGGTGCACATGCGACGAAAAAGCAGCGTACGGAGCGTGAGTGATGCACGGTGCTTCGGCCGTGGTTACGGGTGGACTGCTACACCCTCGAAGTTACGCCGTCGAAATCAATAGCGACGCTCGTCTGAATAGGAAGGCCTTTTTGGGTCCTTGGGCGAAAACCGTCTCGTGAAAGAGAAATGCTCGTCTCTAGCGAGTGCTAATCGTCCACAATTGGGGCAGAAAATGAGGCGCCATATGTCACGATGATCTCTAGGGCGTCGCTCTTGATTAACGGTTCGCGACAAATAAAACCATGCGTGGAATATTTGCACGCAAAAACAGCCCGAATACGAGATAAAAATTATCGATTAAAGGGCAAATGCTGAGCGCTCGGGGCGATTTATAAACTGGAAAAAAGATATACAAAGTCTGAGAACCACAGGAACACCGGCCTGCTTAATAGGACAACCATTCACTAATCATGGTATGACTGATAAATGAATATACGCACACATACGTCTTCCAAAAATACTGATGTAAATGGTTTGTAATTAAAAAATTCATATGAATAGACGTGATTTTTCGAAATAATTCTCACAATTTTAGTCGTTTCGTCCACATTCATTTATGATTTATAAAAATTGATTAGGACGAAAACAAAAATTATTAATTTATTATTTGAAAAGTTATTAAAAATACTCCAAAGAGACAAACTAAAGTTTTGAATTCAGTTTGGTACAAAATCTAAAATAAAAACAAAAAGCGAAAATAAATTAGCTATCCCATTACATGAAAACATCCGAAAATATTAGATGATCGATTACAAACCCAATAAAATGCTTGTTAATTTAATGAAAACGAAAGAATTTAGCAGTTAAATTTTAACTGATCACTTTAAAAAATTAATACATAATTATAGTAATTTTACAACACATTCTACCCAAATTAAACAAAAAATTCCTTTTCAGGGAAAGGGCTGACTCGTTAACCCCAACGCACATGCGCCTCGCTCAAACCAAATCCCGGATTAAGCGACAGACCACCTCAGATCCATATCTCCACTAATACGTGAAATTTAGAATCTAAATGCGATCCTCGCTTAGGAAGAGGACTCAAGAACCGGATCGAGATACGGAGACATAACAGAGAAAAAACGAGAGACTCTAAAGAAAGAGGAAATGTCGTTACGTCGCTCATCCCAAAGGGTGGAAGGCGAGTTCGTTTCAAAACAACGAAACGGCCGCCACCGGAATGAATGTCTTCCTCTGCCCACGCACGCCGCTAGAAGCCTCTGCCCGACCTTGCCCCTTGCCTGCCATCTCGTCCGTCCCCTCACGAATCTCATTCTTCCCCTCCTCCCTTTATCACCGCCTCTCTCTCTTCTCCTCGTCCTCTCTTGGAGGCAGTATCCTCCGCGACGAAGCGCTCGCTTCCTTTCCAACGAACCTCTTCTTCGCAAGAAAAGGCGCATTGAACAAAAAGGCGAAGGGAGTCGGCGCCAACGCCCACCTGTTGCCGCAGCGGCGTTTGCCAGAAATCCGGGATGAATGCGAGTGTTTACTCGGCGAAGGACAAAAAGGTTGGCAAATGGGAGTACTCGAATTCCTCCTCCTCGTATAACTTTCCAAGGAAGAGGTCGCGACCCCTCGAACGCTAATCGGGAGAGGTATGGAGCAAATCGTCCCGCTTCAGTGTATGATTTATCGGTTGCGAAGTCTCGGGGAGAAGAAGTCCTTGGGGGCAAGAGAGCGGCAAACCGCGGCTGCGATGCGACAGATGGCGAAAATAATCCGAACGTTCAGGTCGAGATTTCACCACAAAGCAGAGAGTACGATATGACTGACGCATTTACCTGGCATTTAGGCAAAGTCGAGTCGGTGTTAAGAAAATCAACCGAGCGCTTGGTAAAAATTTACTAATATCTGCCAACATATGCATACGTGAAACAAACATGTACTGTAGACGTGAGAAGATTATAATTGACGTTATAATGAGCATGTGTTGTAATGTTACAGCGGTTATCGGATCGATTCATACATGTTATCAAACCAAATAAAACAATAAACGGGAAAAATATTTTATGGCTAGAAAAAGGCATCAGAAGTACCATTCAAAAGTTTTAATCCCAAGTTATATATATCATTAGTGATGTATAATATTAGAAGTTTACTATAAAATCATAAAACTGCATATCTAGCTTTGATCATTTTATATTTAACAGGATATTATAGAGTAATAACCACCATACCCATAAAACCAATGACTCCTTTTTGGTTCGAAAAATTATTACCACCTAATTTAAGTTCGGTCGATGAAGATTTAGAACTTGAGAAAAGATAAAAGACAAACGATCGCGGTAAATTAGAGGGATTCGAATAATCCATTTCCATAGTAAACAAAGCCGCTTCATTCAAAAGAGCTTCAAGTCTTCCAACACCGCCGTATTTCTGCAACTTGAACGGATGCGGACATTTCAGCACATGCCCTCATTTAATTCAACGAGGGAACACAACAATGGCCTCTGAAGGATCAATCGCCAATTACCGTGCCAACCGCGCTCAAGGAGCGTCGACCGGAAAGGAAAAATCGATTTTCCTATTTTCGATTTCTTAGAAGCGGCTTAATGGTCGAATTCGATTGGGAAGTCACGGAAGAATGTTATAATGGCCTCTAAGTGAACACGCAACATTGATCAACTGGAATCTCGACCTTTTAGCGGCTTGAGGAGCAGACAATGCGTTTCGGACTACTAGTCTTTCGTTAAGGAGACCAAATGAAGGAGAAACGCCTTGAAGCCACTCGCTCAAACCACCAATTAAAGTCCCTCAACCCCTTTTATCTGGCAGTCCACTTTGCGATACTCTTGACTAGCATAACTAATTGCTTCTTAGAATGCCAAATTCAATTTCTCAAACCCAATGGCGAAGAAAATCAATTAAAAGTAAAAGTAAAATAAAAGGATATCACTATGTGAATTCACAACTCGTTTCATTTACAATTTATTTTTTCTCGACTTTTTATAAATTTTCACCGGTTGAGTAAACAGAAAAAACACGGAAAAACAGTAATTATCACATGTTGGCGATACATTCTTTAAAGAGTAAATTCACTTAGGATTTGTGAGCGCGGTCACATGCTAAATTCCACCGAGTAGCGTCTGATTATGACTATCAGTAATGCCCTTGAAAAGTCGTTTGCGAATACCTACCAATTAAGTAGCTCAAACAGATTTATTCGGAATAGTTTCGGGCCTAACGCTTAAGTCGACGATTCTCAAATAAAATGAGATTAATGTTTATGCCAAGTCACTCAAGGGAAACAATTCACGAACATTTTTAAGAGCCCTGTTAGGGTATAGTAGATAAGCGTTTAATTTCAACTTCATCCAACAACCTCTTTGCATTGTCTTCTCTGCATTTCCTTGTCAAGTTTCTCGGCTGAAAAAGGAATACGAGTATATTTTTTACGAGTAAAACACGTTGCGTCTGAAAGATTAAATTTTGCACCATATCATTAATATAAACGTGCAAATTCAGACATTCTGTAAATGGCATAACAATTTCCATGACGATTAAATTAATGCAAGATTAACATTAGGTGTTATTCAATAATTTTAACTTTTATACCCCAATAAAATTAGTGTATACCTAAAACTAATTCGGGACTTCAGTTTTCAAACAAAAATTGTTAAAACTCAAGACTTGCGTTTTACTAACACAATAGGCTTTAAATATCAACAGTAATTTAGATACAGACACGAATTTCGTTGAAAATTATGCAATTGCGTAAGAAAAAGAGTTCGTTAGAAAACAAATTCATTTATCGTGTGCATCATCTGCCACGCTCACCCATAATGAATTTCACTCGAAAAACAACTAATCACACCACAAGCATATAAAACGATACGAGCATTTTATTTAAAATGTAATAACCTCGCATACTATCGCTTAAATCTAGGATTAATGCCCTTTGAGACTTCAGGCGTTAAAAATCGTGAAAGATGAATGAGCAGTCGTGTAATGTTTAAAGCCTCTAAGACTCTGGCGTGGCGACGGAGAGGCGGAATCGGGGGTTGTGAAAGGGATGAAGGGAAATGGAATGAGGGGTTGATGGGGCGCGGGAATGGCGATTTTGGGTGGGCGGGGAGGGGAGGGTTGCATATCTCATCAAGTTAGAAAAAAGGGAAGTCATAAGAGACAGAGAAGACATTGAGCAGTCATAGTGAGGCGGCGGCGGCTACTGTATACTGCACGGCACCAATAAACGACTCCTTAAGGAATGTAGTCTGCGTAGATGTAGAGCAGATTGCTATGAACCAGAGGGCAGCAGATTGAACGATTATGAGTGCTGCCGATTCTTCCACTTTTAGCATAAGGAGATGAAGATTTCAAACAGTCTACCGATTCGATGATGATGCGAATCAAAAGCGGAGTGTACAAATGTCGGATGAAATCCAAGAACCCGCTGGTGTTCATGAGCAAATAAAATACCATTTGAAGTTTTAATTGCAAATGAAATTTGTCCTAATTATAACTCGCTTTTTATTCTGAGTTTTAAGATCATTTAACAAATGACTAAATAATAAATCTAGAGTTAAGTGTTTTATTTCTTACCCTGCTTCAAAGAAGAAGAGAAAGCGAATGAGCGATCGAAAGTTTGCGTATTCTGCTTATCAATTATTAACTTAAATTTTAAAACGCTTCAATTAAAATATGTCAAAGGAAAAAGTGATCCACTTCCATTGAAGAGTGAGCACATTTACCCTTTTAATCAGGGTTACACTACTACTTTATCAAAGCTATTTTCCACGATACGCAAACGTTAAGCTATTAAAAAATTAACTTTAAAATACTACGACTTTATTAGTAAAAGGATAGCTTCGAAAAAAGATCGATTTATCTTCGGTGAACATGACTGTAAAAATAACCTAATCGAATTCCACTCTGCGTTAGAAATAGAAAACGTGTATATTACTCTATTATGCGGAAAATGCGCAGTTGGAGGATAAACAACATATCAGGCGGCGAAATCACAAAGAAATAACATAAGTAAAGGAAGGAATGAAAGCGAGATATAGCGCCAAAGGAAAGATATCGCTGGCGACGATCGCCATCCGTGACCTCAAATACCATCACAGCACCCGCTCTCGGAAATGGACAATCACGTCAACAATGGAGAAGAGCGAAGGCTCACGAGGTAAAGATATATACGACCGACACTCACTCTAATCGAAGGATCAACAGGAGACGCGGACTCCCTGTAGGATTTGGCGCGCATTCAAAACGTTTTGAACGAGAGCCTCAAAAGACGAAATTGGGCCAATGTTTTTTGAAGGGAAACAATAACGCGCTAATATTACAAATTACTGCATTTAAAAAACGAAATCTTGAACCGTAAACGCGATGCGGAGCGTGGAAACGAGGGTAAAAAAGAAATTCGCGGAAATAACTCGCGAGGAAAAAAAATGTCGGCAGGAATATTCGAGCGGCGGCGAGAACGTGCTCTATAAGGCAGTTGAAGTTGTTACGGTAGTGAGGCGCACGGGGAAATTTGGGTCACGCGGACGGATTGATGGCCACAAAACACTGGGCGCTGCACCGTGATGGGATTGCGTGAAGGGCGGACTATGCGGTGCGGGTCTCACGGACTGCAGCAGTATATACATAAAAACCGAGAAATGGCCGCACGGACGGGAGGAGATTATGCGGGTGGGAATGTCTGAGCGGAGAAACACACCCGGTTACGGAGTTATTAACCTCGCTCCGACCCTCATCCGTGAAATATTTCATCGGCACCCATGTAAGACGGTCGACCTTTCCCATTTTAATAAGAGTCCGCGAAGCTAAGTAATGATACGGCAGCTGCTAACATTCATTTTCGTATTAGGGTCAGCTTAAGGACGCGTGGAACTACTGCCAAGGTTCTATGTGAAAAAAACTGCTTCTTTATCTGCACAATGAACAAATCTAAGGTACTTCTGAATTTTGTCCTGCAAGACGTCAATGGGGGCAGGATTAAATTCACGCTATAAAACTCACCACTGCGAAATTAAGATATCATGGTCCTGATTCAGTTGTAGTAAGAAAGGCGAAAACAGAACATGACTAAAGGAGGTACATTTTAGACTATTTTCCTGGTAGTTTTGCTAAATGAGGTATTTCTGTTCAAGCAAATGTTGCTACATAATGAAACCGAAGCCAGAGTTTAACACGTGAAGGAAATGGAAGTGAAATATCAAACCCAAAACACGAAAAAACTGAGTAGCAAATCGAAGCGCTGCTTCAAATAAACATTTGGAGGCCCGCAAGAATCTCGAGGTCATCAATCTCGGCCGAAATGACTTGATTAAGTCATAAAGTAATTAACAGAGAAATTCGAGACGAAATTATTAAATTATACCGTTTGAATGGAATCATAAAATGACATGGAGCTGGTGCGACCCCATTAAGACAGGCGATTCATTAATTCGGCATCCCAGGCGGCGGATGGCAAACTCCTCCCCCGCCAACTTACTCCGTCGTTCTCTCTCTCTCTCTTCCCTCGCCGAAACTCCTCACCGGACAGAGAGAGAGAGATTTAGGCGAGAGATAGAGGGAGGCGCCTGTGGATCAGGAAGGGGAGGAGCCGGGGACCCCGAAAAGAGAAGGACCACCCACGAAAGCGTCCACCTCGCTCCAAGAGACTCATTTAGGAAAATATGAAACTAAACCGCGTATCGTAATCGCTTGAAGGGACACACGGGACTGGTGCTTAAACGTCTAAATCGTATCACCCCGCGATCATTGCTCGTAGCTAATAATGAAGTTTCAGTTATGTCGAGGAATCGTAACGAGTCTTTTTAATTTTTTAATTAAATGTGGTCGACCCAAACGATTCTCAGACTCAGATATAGATGAATGTCGTAAGTCGAGTAAATTAACTCGCCATAACCGATAAACGCTCCGATCTGATTCGTTATGTGGATAATTTGGTAACCTACAAGGAAATCTTACTACCTGCTCTTTTTTAATAGAACCGTGGTCAGGGCCGGCCCGACGTACGGGCGAGCCGAGCGGCTGCCCGGGGCGCCAAAGTCTTGGGGGCGACAACCCTATCATCTATCTATGCATTACTTGCAAGTGAATAAATATTGGATGGCAATTTATATCGCAGAACAGGCTGGAATCTTGATGGAATGACTTTTATATTTTTCATTATCAATAATTTTTACAGAGCGATGAATAAATTAGCACGTACTTTGACAAGAAACATTTATGGAGGGGGGCGCTGGAGTGCTGTCTCGCCCGGGGCGCTAGAATACTTCGGGCCGCCCCTGACCGTGGTAAAACAGCGAAACAGGGGAACTTCCATAACTCGAAGTGAATTAATTTTACCGGGCAAAATAGAAATGAGAAAAACGTATTTCCATAAGTCGAATTTTCTATAACTCGAATATTTTTTTGTTTCCCTTGAAGTTCGACTTACAGAAGTTCCACGTATATCCTACTGGGAAATAGGGAATCAATTCTTGGTCGCGGCCACCTCTCCTTTGATTAAAAAGAAAGATGAATCGGCATATATGGTACATGTAGCTTTTCTATCAAATATCAAACGCATAAAATTCTATATGGAAATAAGCCGAGGAAACACAGGAACTAATATTCCCATATTTATCGTGGAAACGTTTCTTAATTAACCTTCGAACAGTTTAATGAATAATTTGAAGGCTACACGTTCACCGAACGATTTATTACCGCATAAATTTATTTCAGAAATTAATAATTGAGCTCAAATTAAGGCTTGAATTTCATAGGTTTTTTGAGGTACATTTATGATTAACGCTCTATTTACTGCCAACGAGGACGGCAACTATGGAAATGAATTCGATCAAGATTTTTATACCTAAATTAGCTACCTACGTAACAAGACATTAAATGCTCCATTTCTTAAAATAACTACTTTGAATCCCTCGCCCCTTTTACATACCCGGAGGGCCTTACGACATCTCGCAAATGACCAACACACTAACAGGTAACAGCGCACGTCCGCCATCACGCTAGCATCCGAGAAAACCCACGCGACGCGCACGACAGCCGAGGTTTCGAGGGAAGAAAAGCGAAGAGAAACGACGACAAGCCTTCCATTAGCGCGGCGGCCGCGATCCGAATTCCGATCCCAATCTCATTATAAGAGGCGAGAGAGCATTACAAAACCGTGGAAACAGACTCCGGGAACACACACGGAGACAAACAAGGAGAGAGAGAGAGGTAGTGGAAGAAGAGGAGAAGGACAGGTAACAGCGGAGAAAATGAGCGCTTAAAGGAGCGTGCGTCACAGAGATCACGAACACAACGCGACTCCTTATCAACCGATCAGCACTCTCTCCATCCCAAGCACTCTCTCTCTGAATTCACTTGGCTCCGATGCAGATCCGCTCTCTCTCTCTCTGTGTCTCTGGCATTCCGTTTGTGGTTTTGCGGACAAAAGAAAAAGGAGGAGGAGGAAGTCGATTGCGCGTCGGTTAACGAGGAGGCAAGATGGAGCAACCGCCGTGGAGGACGGACACTCTCTTTTAAGAGGATCCCGCGAGTGCGCAGGGACTGCTCTTTTGTGCGGGCGCGTTGGAGTGAAAAAGGGCGGAGAGAAAGGACGAGAGTGACTGGGGGACGGGGAAGAAGGGAAATGTCAACCCCATCATAGCACGGAGAAACAGGCAGACGGCGGGTGATAGGCGGACGGCAAAGGGGAGAGGGGGGCTTTCACGTCGCGTGGGCGACAACAGCAAATAATGCCTCTCAATGAGTGCGACGAAACGGTTCCGCAGTGTTTGTCTTCTCTGGCGGGTTTTTCTTCGCACGACGTATATCGCAGGAGTAATAAAAATAAGAGAGAAAACTATTTGTACGACCCAATTCAAAAAGAAGTAGACGACAAATGTTCATCGTTCGTATGATTTAAACCATGTACAAGAATAAATTGTTAAGTTTCAAGTTATAGTTAAGTTTAAAATGACCGAAAGATCATCATAAGGATATCATCATAAGGATTGAGAATAATAAATAGGTAGTGACGCTGTGTACAATTAGAGAAAATTTAGGCACTACTAAGAAAAGCGTTTCGATGAACCCATACTATAAAATAAGAGAAATTGAGCATACTATCTTAATAGTTTCTCTAAAGGAAATGATTTTATTCATCCATAATCACATAAAATCGATCCAGAAAGATAAATTGAGCTTTTTTTATTAATTCTCAATGAATTTTTTCATCCGATAGGTGTAAAGCACGTATGAAAAATTATAAAATTACGCAATTTACGGAAGAAAACCCTCAATTTCACAATAGTTATTTTCAAAGATATTCTTTCGACTATGTATATTTAATGCTCACGAAACAATGGTTATAGACGCCATCATGATATGGCATTCCTTCTTTCCCAAATAGATCACGCTGCCGCAGCATGAATCGCTGCATCCGAGGCTGCGGCAGCAACAAAAAAATTCAAGAAACTGATCTGCAAAGGTTACGTGAACGTGCAATTTTTTTTAACCGTCACGCTCACGAATATTTGAATCAAAACCCTCGATGCGGATTAACTCGCCCATCGCTGCACAGTCGGGCGAAATCGCTGAATGCAAATCACCGGAAATGGTCTCGAGCGCAAGAATCGGTAGATGGACAAAAGGGACACGAGGGCCCGTCTCTACGGCGACCTAACCTCTTTTCATACCTGAACGAGGGTCGAACCATAAATCCACGCAAAATGGTAACGCGATTTGGTATTCGCGAGAGAGGGGCGACCTTCGCCATTATCGAATGTGAGGAATGGAGAGAGAGAGAGGTTTTTTCTCTCTCTCTCTCTCTCCCTCCCAACCACGACGCCATCACCCAAAGCCACCTCTGGACGCGGACTGTCACCATCGGCCGTCACCTGTCGCCTTAGAGGTTGGTTGGGAACCTTGAGAACGGGTCGACACGCTGCGGAGACACTGGCGAAAATGATGCGAGGAAAAAAGGGGGTTCGTGATCGATCGTTTCTTCCTCTCGCCGCTAAAGCGGGCAATTCAGCTCTTTGCGGGTCGTTCGCAAGTGCCGCCCTGCATAACAGGAATTTTCAAGGTGAAGTCCGCGGTTCATTGGGAGGCCAGGAAACATTTGAGATAAACCTATTTGCATGGGAACTTCGGGATTTTTTTCTTGGCTCGGGGTATAAACACTACGTAACTGGGTATACGAATACATTTGCAAAATAATACTTTCGTCAACAAATTTACGTTTTTATGCAACACGTGATTATTTCATGCCTAATGTGCCAGAAGATAAAATTTTCAGGGTCGAAAAACGTTATTTCTATCGTTCTTGGCCTGCAGAGAAAAATGATGAAAATGTTTACCGTAAACTATCATACAAGCTAAAAATGAAATATCTTTCCAATGACCCAGAACACATATTCGTTAAGAGAGGAGCCCAGACGAGGATACGTTCATTGAACCAATATATTTTGATAGAATTTTGCCATACGATCGTAGAAAGGAGTCACTGCGTAAAGAGAGATTATTTGCGGTACCGAGCACGAAAATGGATGAAATCTATATTGAAAAAAAAAAACTTTGTTATTTCCACAAATTTTTAAATTTAAAACACGACCGGTTTCACTACGATCGAAATCTATTCTTTCGAACAGAACTTTTATTTTATTATATTTGCAATTTTTTGTCAAAGATTACGGAAAAATACGTTAAAGTAAACATGAAATCCATATGTCGTTTTCTGGGTGAAATAAACTTAATTAAATGACTTTATATTTTATAGCATTGACCATTTTTATTGGCAAATACCTGTTATATTTTCTATCGCAAGTAGGTGAAAATAATGCCACTCTAAACATTATAAAAGTTTAGTTCTGTCAGAAGATAATCCATTAAGTAATATTAGCCTCGTGACACAAGGAGGTAAGGTTGGGAATTTTAACGTGCGACTTTCTCACGTTTTACTTCTCGTCGGTGATTCTCTGGAAACAAAATCGACAAATATGTATTCCGCGGGCACTTTGCTTGCATCACTCGATAAGAGCGTCGGACAAGTCGAGTAAGTCACGACGGAGAACCGAAGTTATTCCGGATTCGTAACCCGCCCGGCGAAGTGGAAGAACGGTAAAAAGGGGGACATGGCAACCATCCACATGGACCGCGCGGATGTTTTCACCCACCATGCGAACATACGCACGGACTAACTACGACAGAATTATCCGTCACCAGCAGAAAGAAGGAGAAAAGGATGGCAACATCGACATGAGAACGCAACTCTCCTCTGAATGAGTAACGCGTTCGCTTTTCATTGCTTTGCTTTGCCGATTAGATAATGATCGAAAGTACATTTGGAATAAACGATATAAAGCATTAAAACTTCTACGGTAAGTATTAATTCGTTACTTTCTTTTTCCGTAGTAGGAAAGGGAAATTGAAACGGAATACGCCTTAGGTATCTATTACTTGTTTCGTATAACCGCAACTTGAACATTAAGAGGCTTCAAAATTTTAAAATTTAATTTAAATAAATTTAATTTAAGATATCCTATTGATGCTTTACTCGTTACATGTTGTATCAACTTCTAAAATAAAACAATTGTTCCGCTTTATAAGAATGCCTAAGATTAGTTTCACACGAAGAACTTCCAACGCAAAAACGTGCCGTATAAAATAAACTAAATAGTATCTGTTCTCGGTACCTAGGTAAAAAAAGCAAACAACGGAATCCAAATTCACGGACGAAGAAGTCATCAAAAGAAGAGACGTGTAATAAACTTTGTCTAGAAACGGAACACCGACACAAAAAAGACATACGTGGATCGCAAAAACAATAGAAAAAAGTAACATTTTACGCTCGGAAAGGATCAGAGCGTAGACCGAGTCTGATTTTGAGTGGGGTTGTTAGTTTTTCTCCTAATAAACTCTGTGAAAGTAGCGCGTTGCCAAAGGATCTCGCAATAGAAATGGAGAGAGTGAGAGGAGAGAAAAGATATAAAAAAGAAGGAATGGAGGGATAGGGGTGAAACAAAACCACGCATAATTGGAGCGGCATTTCCACTTGCCGCCGTCGTGATGGCCTCCGGTGTCCAAGAGCCACTCCTTTACGCCCCCACCCCCTATGGCCTCTGCAGAGGTCCATCAAAGGTGGGTTAAGCAGGAATTAAGGAAAGGGAAGGAGGAAGAGAAGGATATTATAGTTAGAGAGAGGAATATGGTGAGCTAGGGTTTGGCTATATCTGCGCAAAACGGTATGAAATCTCGGATATCTACCTCGGGGGCAACGTAGAGTATAGATAAATTACTATGACAGGAACCTAAAGAGCGTGCCTAGGAATTAGATGTAGGTCGGAGGTTAAATTGGGCATTACAGAGGAATATTAAGGTAAAAGGGAAATGACGGGGCTGCACGCTTGTATTTAAGATTTTTTCAGCGAAGGTAAATGATGGGATGGAATGAGGCTGGCAGAAACACGTTATAGGCGTACATGCGAATTTGAATTTGGGTATTGTTCGAGGAGAAGGCGTTACCGGGCAAGAGGAAAAGAGACAGAGAGAGAGATGGAGAGAGCGAGGGAGGGAGAGAGGACGTGTATGGAGAGATAGTGATGTAAAACAAGAAAAAGAGGGATGGAGTGGGGGAGAGGTGGAGTGACAGAGAAATGGAGGGAGAGAGATGGAGAGGGAGAGAGATGGAGAGGGAAAGAGATGGAGAGGGAGAGAGATGGAGAGGGAGAGAGATGGAGAGGGAGAGAGATGGAAAGGGAGCGAGATGGAGAGGGAGAGATGGAGAGGGAGAGATGGAGAGAGAGATGGAGAGAGATGTAGAGAGAGATGTAGAGAGAGATGGAGAGAGAAATATATGGAGAAAGAGATGAAGAGAAAGGTGGAGACAGAGAGACGGAGAGAAAGATAGAGAGAAGAGGTGGAGATAGATATAAGGGAGAGATGGAGAGAGATGGAGAGAGGATATGGAGAGAGAAAGAGATGGAGAGAGAGATGGAGAGGATATGGAGAGAGAAAGAGATGGCGAGATAGAGCAAAAATGAGAGAGGCAGTAAGTGATCGTGAGATGGAAATTACCACCGTCGATATTCCGCAGATAGGAGGTGAAACCCGGTCGGATCGAGGGTTAGGGAGAGAGAGAGGTATGTGGCATCCACAATTGGCACGCGCGCATTTTCCAAAGAGCTTCGCAACAAGGGGAAAATAAAAACGCCCGTAAATCACAAATGTTTCTTTTTAGAGGCACGCCCGTCCGCCGGTGGGACAATCAAAGAGGAGTTTCGCGCGAGGGAACGCTGACAAATGACGCTTAAATAGCGAAAGCGGAAAGGTTGCACGAATTCCCTCGCGGGGGTGAAGCGGAATACGCGGCAAAAGGGATCAATTACGCGATTTAGAGAACGATGGGCCGTCGATTGCGGCGGCTCGTAAATGTAACGCATAACAACGGCCACAGGCGGAATAGTTTTCGCGCCTTATTTTTTCCCCCGACGATTAGTTTTTCCGCACCAATACCGTCTCACTGCGGCACCTGCGTAGTTATTACCCGAGCTTACCTTGAAAAAGAAACGGTCGTTCCAGAAGGAATAACCGAAAGGATACCTTTTTGCAGCCGGTGCTGACATTTCCGCGCACTAAGCGCCAAAAACGGAGCGTTTATGATCTTTTTACTATTTCTAATCATACTTTTAATCTTAGGCCTTAATACTTTCTCACGACGTGAGGGTTAGAGGTTTTTAGAGGTCGCAGAGGTGATCGCGTCGGATTGAAAGTGAACGGGTTGCGCGAAGGGTGTGAGAGGGAGCGGATGAGGTCGCCGTTTAAAAGGCTAAAAATAACAGTCGCATACGCGAAACGACGTTTGTGGGAAACTTTATGCTCGTGAAGGCGTTTTGCCGACTGGATTGCATAAGGTTCAGGATATAAAATTACGGTGAATTGTTTTTGTTGTTATGAAAGAAATCGCAGGCATCGGTGAAAATAGAAAAATCTGCATTAGTGATTAGATTTCCCATCAATTTTTATGTTTTCGAGTACACATATATGAGGTAGGAGGAAGTGCAGGGGCAAGAGAAGGGCGGATGGAATTTGTTCTTAATGGCTATAGTCGACCCATGCAGCTGCATTTTCAACTCGAGGGGCGTAAATACCAAACCCAATGACGCAGGAAATTGATTCCAGAAAGATTTGAATATTCCGCATAACCAACGGCCGAAAGTGGAATAATGCGAAAGGATAATTTAGCCTCGAGATAATCGAGAAATATAGTTTATGGCTCTCATTCTATCGGGTGAAATAATTGTTTAGTCGCTGATTGAAACGAGATGCAATCGATCCGAAAATCATGCAATCAATTTTTATAACAATCGAACACGTGTCCATCGCAACATTTCAAATACAATTTCTGCATTCGTAGACGTTTTTAAATAAAAAGGAAACGACCAAGCTCTCGAGATGTCATTTTGATGACCTATGCGCCAGAATAAGGTATAAACTCGATTTCTCCTTTCAGGAAGGTTACGGGTACAAAGAAACAAAAGAAAATCGTTCGGCATTTCACGACACGCTTCAAAGGAATCCTTTAATCACTGACATTATGTTACGTTTGAGGTACACGCGCATTTTTCCCACGCGGAGGAGCGGCTAAGAAAAACCAGGAGATTAATGGATCCGTAGAAAACAACATTCAGACCGACTTGAGGCCACCGTAAGAGAAGCATTCCTCGGGAAGAGGCCAACTCACCACGCGACGGTTCAAATAGGAGAGGAGCGAGGAGTTAAAAAAGTAATTTACGGCAACCTCTAACCCTTTACAAATTTCTACCGAAACAAAAATAAGAGAACAAGCGAATGTGTCTTTGCGTCTTCTTTAAGCTCTTTAAAGGTCGAACGATGGTAGAGATAGGACGACAACTCGAAAGAGAGAGAGAGAAGGGGAAGAGGGAGGAGGGATAGGTGGAGGGAGCGAGGGAGATGGGGAGGAAGGGAGAGAGGGAGGGACATGGAGAGAAAAGGAGAGGAAAATTTCTACAACGTAACATATTTCGAGAATGACTTTTGAGGACGAGTAAGAGAGGATTGTCACAAAATGAAAAAAGAGATTAGAGAGAATTTAATTATTAAGAAATAAAAAAGTCGGTTAGAAAGAAATGTGGGGAAAGTGAAATGAGAGGACAAAGAAAAGATAAAAACCAAAGAGGGAATGAGTGAGAAAGGCTGAATTAAAGTGGAGAAGAAGAATCAAAACAGGAAGAGATAAAAATAAAGTGCAGAAAAGGAAAAGGTGAGAAAAGCAGGCAGGGAAAATTTATGAGAGAAGTGAAGAGAAGGAAATGGAGGACGGAGAAGGGTTTTCTTAATAAAGAAAAGATAGAAAGGCATAAAAAGAGAGAGAGAGAGAAATTATGAGATGGAGAAAAAGAGTGAAACGGAGTAAAGGAGAGTTAAGGTTTTCAGTAGTTAAGAGATGAAAGGAGGGATGGGCATGAAGGGCGGTTCCCAGAACAGGAATAGCCGAGTGTTTTTAGAGAGCGGAAAGAGGATAGGAAAGGGAAATTAAAGGAAGCTCTCTTAGAGACTTAAAAAGGATTCCCCCTTCTGGCGATGGGAGGGGAAAAGGGATGGGAGTTCATGGATTTATTTTGAGCACGCTTCCAGAAAGGATAAGAGATAAACTTCTAGTTTTGACTAGTGGAAGTACCTCGCAGGATTCATCTCTTGAATCCACAAGAAACCCGTTAGATCAGTGATTTCCAAACGGAATCGCGAGACTAGTGCATCGCCACGTGCGATGAGCTGTATCGCGAGATGTACTAAAAATATGTACAAGAAAGTTTTAATACAAAGAATAATTTTCCAGTAAGAACAAAACAAAACTGCGTAAAAATATATAAAGATCTATGGCCGTAAGCAGCATTAAATACAGTACGAGGGAGACTAAAAATGCTTGATGAAGAAATGCGCTTACATTTGTGCACTATTCGCCCCAATGTAAGAGCTATTGTGATTCCCATCAAGCACATGCATCAGATTAAATGCAAAACTAATAAAATGCATTAAAATTAGTTTTATTTTTAATCATCTAATGATCGCAAACACCACACACTGCAGCATTACGTGTCCCGTCTCTCCTCATGTATGAATTGAACCTATTTTTAATGCTTCTAAACATCCTTATATAATAATTCTCGATTGTCCATCTGTCCCAGTAGTTTTGGGCATTTCGCAATGGAATTAAGAGCTGAAACTTTTACAATCGTTAATCCCCCATGTGGTGGTCCCTAGAAAAAGTCCCGGATTCGACTACGGGAGACGATTATATTTTCCCATAAGTTTACACGGGATTTTCGATTTTTTAAGGTGTAAGGTTTATTTCATTCAGTCATTAAAATATGTAAATATGGACCGAATTTCCCCGTTTTTGTTTTTTTTCGACGGCTAAAACTATTAAATATCTTATTTTTGCGATGCTTAGATGTTACACGGAATAATTTGTCAGAAACACGCATTTCTTTTCGAAATTTTATAACTTTTTTGTACTCTTTCCGGGTGTTGTCAAGGCAACCCACATTGTTGCCTCCGATTGAATTAGCGTCTATTAAGCCTTCAAATAGACGAAATAAATGCTTTATTCGCTTCGCGAGTTTTATGAAACATCGAAATTATTGTTGTAGCAACGTCAAACGTAATAGATAGCAACGTAAATAATTTCAGATAACCTATAAAGCTCATTTGTATTGATTTGTATTTAAAGTAGCAGCCTCTAACCCTTTGCACTCATATTTTTTCATATGGTAATCCCCAGTCAGCTCAGGTTTTTTTCATGTTAATTTTTACATTTTAACTTCTCTCATTTTTTTCTTCTACACCGTTGGAATCCGAGGTGTTTTAAGCTTCACCCATCAGACAGCTATACGTCGCCTTTTTCAGAGTTACACGTTTAGAAGACATCAGAGCGAAGATCTTAGAAAGTTATCGACAAGGAAAGATGAGAGATGGTCGTTTCTACACAAGAAATATTGTTTATAAAGAAATACTACACGATTTTTTGGAACATATTATATGAATCTGTAAAATCTTTTTCGAATATTTGTTTTTATTTTAATTTTACTAACTACTTCTTACTATCGGAATTACCCATTGCATATATCAACAGTAAAGCCTGTGTGTGTCTATATATAAGTTTTTAACACACACACCCCTCAGAAGTTAAATTTAAATCACACTACAAAGTCCCGTTGATGTTCGACGGGTAATTCCTCTAGAACATAAAAATGTCCAAAATAGAAAAAATTGAGGAAGAGGGTGTCGCGTTAATTTTCATGTGTCACCAAAAGAATGAAAAATAATTCCTAACGGTAAAAACTGTTTTAAACGGAGGAGTGCCGACAATGAGGATTTGTATCGCCGAACAACGCAACCTGCGTCTTACGATAAATCCCATTTCTCGTTCTGGTTTCTTTTTGGAGACAGATCACATGGAGCCACTCGTATTATGTACTCGTGAGAGATCACATCCAGATACGAGCCGTGTTTACCGTGGACGAGTTGGAACGGCTATTAATAGACCAATATAATTAGGAGAGCCCTTCATTCAATAAGAAGTGGACGAGCCTATCCACTTAGACGTTCCCTCATTCTGAAACTAGATTTTGCATAGAACGCACGACAGGGGGTCATTCGATTCTTAAGTCTGCATAGAGGTATTACTATGTCTGACTAGGAAGCAATCAACAAGAAGAAGCGTAGCGGAGTTTTTGAGGAAGCAATCGAATTAAACTGGAGTTGGCGCCGGAGTCGAGATGAAGTGTTTTAATTGAAACGGGATATTATGGCAGCCAGATGTAAGAGAAGTAGCAATTGGAGAGCTTAATCGAGGGCCGTTAACCACCAGGCACCGATCTTCCTCGATTAAGGCGCTTTTAAGTTTCCTCGCCACCATCCTATACGATTGAGATCGTTAAAAAACCATTTCAGCAACTCAACAATTAGGGAAACCATCCACGATTAAAAAAATACATAAATGATAACTCCGTTGTCACAGGTTCGCTTCAAAATCACGAAACAACGCGCTCAATTTTTTGTATAAAGGACAAACGAAACATTTCACGCATTTAAAATACAGTTTAAGACCCTTCAATCACGATTGCGAAAAGAACTCGAAGTAATTAATACTGCTGTCACGTGAAGACAGGACCCAATGCCATCAGCATGATACCGGCGCGCCAAACAATAGCATTAGCATAAAAATGAAGAAACCAGACAATAAAGAGTTAAACCAGACGTTTCTTCCACGACATCAATCTTCGGTCTCGGTACCGAAAATAAAAATCGCATTATTGTACCGTTCGCAAATCTTTGGTATGCGTAACCATTATTCATCCTCAAAGGAAGAGAGAAAAAGATTTTTTAATGAGAAGCAGAGATTAATGACCTTTTTGCAAAGATGAATGGAAATATTTCTTTTGCAGAGCCACGTTCAGTAGAGTCTCTCGCATAAGTCTTAGTCCTCGGAATATTCTTTGCGACATTACGACATGCCGACGAATAAATAATAATATTACAATGAAACGAACTGAAAGGCAATCTTTAACGTTCCAAAATATATGCTTTTCTAGCTCTTACACGGAAAAAATAAAAAAATAAAAAATTGATGCAAAAAATATGTAGCGTTATTTATCTGTTCATTCAACTATTCGTCGCAGCCCTAAACTGAGGTTATTTATCGACATGGTTTACTATGGGAAACCTAAAAATTGAATTCTATGTTAAAAAACTCTCGCGCAAACAAAAATGAGACTCAGAAACCGCCAGCAAAGTAATGGTATGGTTTAGGCGTACACCAAAACTACCGTAGCCTTACGCGGAGGAATAAAAGGGCAACAAAAACAATATCCTAACCAAACTTTGGCTTTCCAACGAACGAAAATGAGAAATTCCAGAATTACAAACGCATTTTAATGATTACTCACGCCGGAAATGTATACCCCATTCAGTGGCCCAATGTCCGTGGAAACTTACCTGCAAAAAAAGGAAAGAAAATCTTATTAATTAATACAATACAATCAATTACGTCTGCATAAATATTACAACTTATGGCATTCTAAAAATGAATGCATGACGATATATTCTCATTTTTACCATGTCTATTTTCATAGCATTCGAGATAAAAAAATTATCATCAACATTTGGAGTGAATAACTTCAGCGGTTCGAGCGAATCCTCAATCCCGCCGAAATTAAAAAATGTGTGCATGCGCATACGTAGCTTGTTTGCTCACACTCACATATAGGCATACATAAGCATGTGCGTGTGCTTGCATATTTATGTGCGCGCGCGTATTCACGCTTACATAACACAATACCTATTTTAATATAAAAGGAAGTAACCCTCTCGAGGTTTACAAAAGCTTTACAGTTGCATCAAAACTTTCCCTCACGAGTTAGTTTTAGCCACCGTTATGGAATATCAAATAATTTTTCGAAACTTTTCTAAGAATTTCTTTGGAATCCGTGGAGGAGGAAGGAGAGAGAAGGAAGAGGAGAGAGGAGGAGGAGAGAGGAGGAGGAGGAGAGAGGAGGAAGAGGAGAGAGGAGGAGGAGGAGAGAAAGGAGGAGGAGGAGAGAGGAGGAGGAGAGAGGAGAGAAGAGAGGAGGAGAGGAGGGAGAGGAGGAAGAAGAGAGGAGAGGAGGAGAGAGGAGGGAGAGAAGGAAGGAGAGAAGGAAGGAGAGGAGGAAGGAGAGGAGGAAGGAGAGGAGGAAGGAGAGGAGGAAGGAGAGGAGGAAGGAGAGGACGGAGAGAGGGCGGGGGAGGAAGGGAAGGTTTGAGGAGGGAAGGCGGGCGGTGGTTTAGAGGCATGCGAGAGAGCGTCTCGAGTCGAAACCAAGCGGGAAGAAAAAAAAGAAACGCGGTCCGCGAGAGAGAAAGAAATGACTGACGAGTACGCAAGGTGTATTCGAGACACGTTCACTTTCCGCTCCTCTCTTACCTTTTGTCGACGTTGAGGGAGGGGAGGAGGAAATGGCGGAAAAGTGGGCGGTGGGAGACATTCAAAGTCACGGAGCGGTGTCCGAGCGGGAAAGACGGCGGAGGTGTGGAAGGGAGTTAAAATCATGTATCGAAATGATGATAAAATGTGTAAAGGATCTCGTGGACGCTAAATTATTCCATCCCGAGTCGTCTGCGGGCCATAAAATAAACCCGCGTCGCCAGACTATTCAAAATAATTTTGCCCCTTTCATTGTCCGACGGAGCGCAAAGAAAAATAACGCTGCCTTTTCGCACGTCTCGATGACATGTGTTCCTCTGAGAAGAATAATAATAACGCGGCGTGTTTAAAAATATCGACTGAACTAAAAAAAATCACGGTGATATTTGCGGAGCGCTACATTGGCGCAGAAAAGTGACAAAATCGAGGATAGAGAAAGGCGTTAGAGACATTCAAATATGGTTATAACTTCGGCATTGGTATTATTTGTACATACAAAGAGAAATTTAAATTGGGTCAAATTAAAAAATATTAGCGATTCAACAACGTATCTATGCGACTGGAAATCATTAGTTACAGCTACAGTTAATTTCATTTCCCTTATCCAATACTAACTTATCATACGTGCTATTCGAACATAATAAATTCAAACACATAATCAAAACAAAAGGACAAAATGTTCGTTTCGTATATTTTATTCTCTATTGCACGGATAAACCACAAACATTGCGACAAAAAGTACAAGACGACCGCAGCAAGAACGCGAGGTGAGAAAACTGGAAAAGACTAAGCCTCCATTCTGACTCAATAACTGCATTAAGGCGCGCGGAGTGCATCACCTGTGCACTTAAGATGAATCAGAAGCAGTCGAGAGGGATTAAGAGCGAGCTAAAAGGGTCTAATAAAAGAGGGGGAGAGTGGTGCAGGGAGCAAGTGGGGAACAAGGCAGCTGGAAGCATGCAGTAGAAGATGATTGTGAGTGGGCGAGAGGGGAGGAGAAGAGAGTAAGACAGACGAGAGGGAGAGAAGGGAAAAGGAAAAAGAGAAGAGGAAAGGAGAGAGGGGAGAGGAGAGAGGAGAAAGGGAGAAGAGAGAGGGAGGGAGAGGAGAGAGGAAAAAGGGAGAAGAGAGAGGGAGGGAGAGAAAGAGGAAGAGGGAGGGATAGAGGGGGAGGAAGGGATAGAGGGGGGGGAGAGAAAAAGAGAGGAAGAAAGGGAGAAGAGAGGATAGAGGGAGAGTGGGAGGAATAGATAGAAAGAGAATGGGAGGAAGGGAGAGAGAGAGAGGGGAGGAAGGGAGAGAGAGAGAGGGGAGGAAGGGAGAGAGAGAGAGAGGAGGAATGGAGAGAGGGGGAGAGGAGAGAGGGGAGAGAAAAGAAGAGTGGAAGAGAGGGAGAGAAGAGAGGAAGATAGAAGAGAGGAAGAGAAGAGATGGAGAGAAGAGAGGGGGAGAGGAAAGAAAAGGAGAGGAGAGAGGGAGAAGAGTAATGGAGAGGGATAGAGTGAGAGTAAGAGAGAGAGACAGAAATGAGAGACGGAGGAGATAGGAGTGGAAGGAAGGCAATCCGATTCTTGAAGGGAGAGTGGCAGCAAAGCAGATGTGGGAGGAGAGGGCAAGACGGGAGATTGACCCAAGAGGCCTAATATTAAGAGAAGAAAGGAGATAGACGGAGGCTGTGATACGCGCCCGGAGCCACTTACGCATCCGCTGGAGGGGGGGGGGGGGCGCATCCACCCACACAGGCACACGCGCCAGGAGAAGCGATCGACTTCCCCTCATCCATTAATCTAAATCGGAGAGCGGAAGCAGTGAGAGGAGGCGATGCAGCGGGCAAAAGTCCCTCCCGCGGAGAGAGGCGATGACCCCCGCGCCTCCCACACCCCTAGCGCCCCCCCGTGGGGAGATCGAGCGGCGGCCGAAATACCGCGAACCGACAAACTTTTACCTCCGTGGAATTGATTTCACATCGGTGAATGGGCGATACATCATCCGATCGAGATGTGTGACGTTGTTCTAAAATGAAACGCCCAAATCTAAAAGCGGAAGCGGACGGCCTCCATCGGGATGACGTGGCTTTCCCCTCGACTGTTGGATGTCGGTTTGTGTGCGTGCGTGCGCTCGAGTATGCATGCGTGCGTTCGCATGCATCTATATGTATGTGCACTCATGCGTGCTTCTGCATGTAAATGTGCGTTAAACGCATAGAAATTGATATCGTTGGGATCGATACGTGTACGACAAGAAGGTTTTTGATAGATAAAATATTTTTCCGGTAGAGAGGATTGATCGATTGTATCGGTTCCAGCGTCTGATTCGACCGATCGCCTCGATGGTTCTGAATCGTGCCGCGTTGAGAGAACGCGACGAACTAAGGCGCCCGCAAATTAGAACCCGCGGACCTAAAATAGCGTGCGATGAAAGAAGACGAAAAAGACGATCTACCGACGGAAACGGTCGAGCATTTTTTTATTGCTTGCTTCCGACACCCGTCGAGAGTAATAAAACTCTTCACTCGATTCTTTTTATAGAAATACATCGAAGAAAAAGCGGGTATAAATTTACTGAATAGTCCCTACGTGGAGTAAAAGCTCTTACTGATATCCGCTATTCCAGCTCTGACATATGTGTAAGATTTTAAGCAATCAACTTCCAAAATGCGGCCGTTTGTCGCTGCTCGATAAAATAAATTAGATTGAAAAATGTTAATAAACGAATCAGAATTTTAAATTATGTAAATATTTTCCTATTTTACGCATTACGTAAACCTGTAAATGTTTTCTAATTACTTGATATGTGCAGTTTTATATATTTCAAAACAAAGTAAAAGTCATCATTTGATTTGCTAATTTATGGCAATTACCGAAGTAGAATTTTTATATTACGCGTGACTTGATTCAAACAAATTTCCCACAATATGCATACTTAATTTTCATGCATTATCTAACTTGTTAAAGTCGTAAAAATAGGCAAAGCGACTGAAATTATGAATCCCAAATTTCGGAAAAAACGACTAATAAGGAGGAGTTTTAAATTTAAAAAAGAGGAAACCAATGTTCTTCGATCTTCCCTTTAAAACATAATTTTAATTCATTCGGATGGAGAAGTATAACTTGAAACAATAAAAGCCAATCAAACGTGAGAGTAATTAATTTAAGATGGTCACTGCTCAGAAAGCTACACATCGGTTCAATTTCAACTTCGTTGCTCACGTTCAAATTTGCAAAAATATGTGATTTCATTAGCTTGCGTTCAACAAATCAAAACCCGATTGCGATATATATTTGAGTAAAAGATCACCCCGCAATAAAATATTCCTCCTCGTTCTTGGTGTCTCGCACCAGTTCTTCCAGAAAAAAAATCACACGAACAGTTTGAAACTTTTTTAAGTATTCCAGAAAAAGAAAAAAAAAGACTATCGAGTACTATATCACACGAAAATCCTTCCAAGCCCTCAGTGCGTTTCCCGAATTTCTTCTTCCTCCCCTCTCCTCCCTCGCGGGATACCCCATCGTAGCCGGAGACTGATGAGGGTCAGGGAAGGAGCGGAATGGTTTAATTCGAAGAGGAATCTCGCACGGCGTCAGACCACGCCATCGTCATCCCGCACGCTCAGCCTCCGGTCGACACGAAACAGAGGGGTCCATTGTAAGCGTGCGATTGCCGGAGGATGGAAACCGTCCCCGCTGTCGAACGGAATAAGGCGCATTGCCCCACGGGAAGAGAGAGAGAGAGAACGAATTTCAAAGGCGCGAGACCGGTTGGTAGAGGGCGGAAAAGAATTTCACGTAAGAGAGTCTCGTCTCCGGTCTACTTCTGGAAATATTCGGACACCAAAGGCTCACTAGCCCCGGAGATTGTTTTTTTCTTTCTCAATTCATCAGGCCAACGCATGGGAAAGAGAATCGCACTCAAATTTCACGGCCCCACCGTAACATTCCACAATGTATATGCGCGAATTTAAATTTGTACCCCGTTCATTTAAATAACGACGCTTGATTATCATGATTACATTTATAAATTCAATAAACTGCTTCTTGCATAATCTCACAGGGAAAAGCGAAGAAAACATTACATCAGCTTTTAAACAATGCTCTAAATGCGTACAATTTAATACAACCAATAAAATCCCGATAGAAAAAATACTTCCATGAAATACTAGGGGTAAGGCCCCATTATCCAAGTAACATAAATACTAGATAACTCAAAAACAATAGCCGGGGATAACTGAGATAATCGCGTGTTTGATACATCGGACGGAGTCGTCGGATACACATATGCGGTATGCGAAGAATAACCTTCGTCAACGCAGCAGTGATGTAAGATCCTCCATATTAAATCTCCTTATCCCATTGCACATTTCCGCGAGCCTACGTTAAATTCTAAAGAGCGAACAAGGCTCGTGCATCAAGCTAAGCGAGTGGAAACTCAAGTGATTTTAGACACACTTATGAGGACCCGTGAGCCCTTAAGACGAACAACACCTGCGCAGTTAAGAGCGGAAATTGAATGTGAGTTACGAGGAGAAATCACGCAGAGAAATCCCGAATCATTAATTACACCGGAGAGATACAGGATTCGCAAGAATGCTCCAAAGGCTAGAGCCGCTCGAGAGCTCGAGAAGCGACCGCAATCTGGTAGCAGATCTTGGGAATCGGCTTCTCCCGCAGCCGAGGGCTACACCGACAGCTTTTACCCCTCGCCTCCTCCCCCCCCCCCAGCCAACCGTCCCCCCCACCCCGACCCTTTCAGACTCTTCTTCTTCGCGAAACGACGTGAACCACGGCGAAATATAAACCAACATGCATATACGACCACCCAGCTAACCACCCTGTTCCCTGTCCGCTTCTCCCAACCCCTTTTCACGTACGTTCTTCCCCCTCCCACTTCCACGTTGCCACCCACGCTCTCCCCCATGAACCTTCCGCATCCAGCATCTCATTCCCAACCCGCACTACCCTTTCAATGTTCTCCCATAAATAAAACGAACCCTTTATACGATCTCCATACGTAACGCTAGCTCTTCGAGCTCTGGAAAATAGGAAGCGGATTCACTCGGCAGGAACGGAGCAGCGCTTGTATTAGATGATATTTTCAACGTTATTATGAGAAACCCTAGCCATTTACGTTAAAATAAAGATTACCCAAAAATATATCGACATAAATATATCGCCCAGGAAGAAATTGTTCGGAAAAAAATCGTTTTTTACCACAAATAAGAAAGTCGCATTCGAAACCTAACATTTATGAATGCATGTGACACTGAAAAAATTAAGTTTCAATTATTCACCTGCTAACTAACTAGACTTCGACTATATCGAGGAATGTCATTAGATTGCAGAAGCGATTAAATACAAACAAGGATTTGCGAATATTACTGTGAGACTCGGTCTGTTGATTCATCGTAAATGCCCATGCGCTACCCATCAACACTAAATAAGAAAATATCGCCCTCTAGCTATATTTCGAACAAGCAAACGCAACATTAGGAGAGTGAGAGATCATATACGTTTTCAATAACTACGATTATCGCCCCATTATTACAAATATTTCACGCCTTAAGAACTTTTCATTGCTCACTCGTGTTAAACGAAGTTTGTCGTTTTGTTCTTGAAACCTTTTATTTTATCCGCATCCATAGATAGAGAGGTTCTGTGTGTATAATTCGACACTCGGTAATCCGAAAGAAAACGATTTCTGCTTCGCTTCGTCCATAAAATCGTTAACGCATTGCAAGGGCATAGTGGATCCGCCGACAGGAGGCTTCTTTCCCTTCTCACGCGGACGCATTGCCCATTTCCGCCTTATGAGGGAGATCCCGTGGGATAACAGCCCCTGGGGGAGACGTATCAGTTACGAGGCGTGGGAGAGAGAAGGAGGCGAAACCGGAAAAGGGAGGAAACGCACGCACACCCGCTAGCGCGCTTCAAATTCAGGATTTAAAAAATGACCACTGGAAGCACGTGTAGCGACTCTCTCGGTCGTGCGTAAGAGGTAACAGCGAATACAACCTCTTGGCTAGAGTAAAAACGCAGAAAATGAGAAACAAATAATACGCGACAAATCTTAAAAAACGCTTACGCACGCGAGGGATTCGGGAGGGAGAAAGCAATTGTTTCGTTCTTTTTTTCGAAGGAATCGTTCTTCTTTTTTTCGAGGGAAGAGTGCGTCGCGCCGGGAGGTGGCGGTGTCTGTTCCCACGACACGCGACCCTAAGAAGTTGGGTGGGGGAGGGAAAGGGGAGGAGGACAGTGCCCCCCCCCCCCCCCGGCGAAGTGGGGCGAGGGAACGAAAGGAGCGGGCGAGCAGCAGAGACATTCGCGTGAGGCGTCAAAAAGGAATGATAACAAAAAAAAAGGCGGAGACGGAAAAAATTCCCACCCCGGATTAGCACGAGGGCATTGTTGGGGTGGGAAGAGGTAAGAGAGGGTTCCGTAGAAACGGGGTTGAAAGCACAAGAGACTCGAAAATACTTTTATAGCGAGAAATACCTCCTACTTGTTTAAGGTTCCCACCGCCGTAAAAAAAACACGGGCGTTTAAAAGGGTAAATTATCTCTCCGAGGGAAAAATCCGCAAAAGATATATTTCGCGCTTTCCTTTTTTTCTGTAGAAAACAGCCCAATTATAAACTTGAGAACGGAGAAAAAGTCAATTAAAGAGGAGAAATGAGTAGAATAAAATTAACAGGGCAGTATATATACATCTACATCTTTAAAAAATTTAAATTTCATGCGTAAAATTACATAAAAACAAAGGATAATTAACAAAAAGAATCCGTAAAGGAATCAAAATGATGTATTTATTTGAATATTTTGCCAGTTCAATTTAGTATTACATTAGTCGAGACGAAAACTGTACAAAATCGGCTCCTAAGGACTACCGCCACATTAATGTAAAATCGTATAAAGCGACGAAGATAACTAAGAGCAAATTTTCTACCGAAATAAATCAAATAATTCATTCATTCATTCGTGTTCTGTCTTACGACAGGTCCTACCAATTAATTAATTAATTGGTTTTTGATCTAGGGAATATACATACACCGTGTGGTGGTTTCCTGTTGCCTTCCACACAAATCAAATAATATGTTACAAAAATCAATCTCCCAATAATGAAGATACTAATAGCAAGCATAGTTTCTCATTCTCCTCTGCTAGCAACAAATATTTTATTTACATGCAGAAATAAATCAAACGAGCAAAATTCAACGACTTGATATCAAGAAACGTTTTCAAGCAATCTAAGAATCCGAATAATGGAAGTTTCTGCACGCGAAATTCTACTTCCATACCAGATGCACTCTTTAACTAGAAAAAACAACCTTGACGACGAAAATAGAACGAGGAAACGGAACCCAAAGTACATGACGCCTCGGCTGAACTAAAAAAAAAACTAACATATATTAAGAACCAGGCTGGGCTAAATAAGTTTTTAAAAATACGGCAGCAAACCGATACCGAATGAGGAACAAAGAGAGTAATGAAGGAAAAAGGGCTATTAAAAAAAATGCATAGAAAAATCGAAAAAAAATTCAAACCCTCCCAAAATAAAACAAAAGTAAATCGCCAGTGTTCGATTCCGCTCTCTCTCTCTCCTCTCTTTTCTACCCTCACTCGATCCTTTCGGAAATACCTCATTGTTTTATAGGATCTTTTTTCCTACTATACTAAGAAGGGGAGACGGGTTTGTCGGGGGAGGGGGTGAATAAAGAATGCAGCCCTTATTCGCGCCGGTGCGCGAATTGATGAGCAACCAGATCACGCTTTCTTCTGAATCGCGAAAACCACCCATGTGAGCAATACGAGGGCGGGTGGTTGGGGCAGGGGGGAGGGGGAGAGGAGCAACTACGACCGGCTTCCGAAGATTCCGGATTCTATAAACCATCGAGGAGGAGGCGGGGCTGCCACGACTGGACTGCGGCCGCGGGATTCCAATCAGAAAGACTGGGAAAACGTAGGAGACCCTTGTTCTTTCCTCGGCTCCTTTGACCCTCCCGACTGGACAGCCCTCCCACCTCTTACTCCTTCTGACTCCCAACGACCGAACAGGAATGCGCACACATACACACACACACACGGGGGGGGGTGGTATTGGTAGGAAGGGTGAGAGGGGAGGGGGAAGCGAACACCCTACCTTTCGCAAGGGCGGTCTATTGGAGGGGTAGGGGGCGTACGTCGTCGGTTGTTTATCCCCACCAGGGGGGAGGAAAATGCACGAGGAATTCCTTCTCCGCGGTGTTTTGTTTTTTTGTCCTCTTTGCCTCGTTCCCTCACCCCCCCCTCCATCCCCTCTCCCCTTCCACCCCCTCTCCCTCCCACCCCCCCTCGCCTATCCACTCCCTACCCGCCCGCACCGCGACGAGTGCTACGTCTCCAGGTTCCCAAAGTGAGGCGGCGAAAACGGATTCCGTCCGCTTGGGGAAAAACCGGGAGGATAACTTTTCGAAGAGCGAAAAAAAATAAAACGAGTGGGGAGAAAAGTTCTAAAAATAGAACTAGAGGGTTATAAGGGAATTGATAATGAATTGCGGACGGTAAGGAAGAAGGGCGGAGAGTTAGGACGGAGAGAGGGAAAGACCACCATTACTCAACATATTTTTACCTTTTGAGACGTCCCTCCAAATGGACCGATGGCGATTTAAATTAAACGCGTTACTCCTTCCCCTTTTCCTTATACGAAGGAACGTGAGCGATCCGGAAAACGAAACACGGAGCTGAACTTTATCTTTTTTCTCTCTCTCTCTCTTCTCTCTCTCTCTCTCTCTCCGCCCTCTCCCATTCCTTTATACGATTCAAATTTATCGAAATTCATCTTTCGTAACTCGTAGGAAAAAAGCGAAAAAAATTTCCGCCGGACATCGCCGAGCACGCGATTCGAAATCCGAAATCGGGAAGATTGCTCGGAGAGAAAAAAGTCGGAAAAATCTTTCTTCGTATGGATTTCTTTTCTCGTAAAGAATTATAATGTCCGCGGCATGTAAGGGGAGAGAGAGATCAATTTCCTTTTTAACCCGGATGTTCGCAATCATCCCTTTTCTCTCTCCGACCGAATTCCGTCAAACTCGAACATGTGTGCCCTGTTCCGACCGAGACTGAAAACATAAATTTCGATTTTGCTGGACATAACTCATGCAAAGCATAAAGAACAATTGGAAATTCACTACGCACGAGAATGTCCCATCGCGTCAAATGTATGGCCATGGCGAATGTGGAGTAACACAACATTGAAGGCAAAAAAATCATAATGCTGTGCACTGATTTTGTATTGAAGGAGGATTTCGCATTCTAAATGGCATACTAAATTATAAAAAGAAAATAAATTGATTAGAAAATAGGAATCTGTGACACGCAAGGTTGACAAAAAGTCTTTCGGCATGAAAAGTATACAACATTCAGAAACAAAGTAAAGTTTTTAGTATAGTAAATTTTAATTTTTAAAATTTATTTTTAATTTCATCATCTATTGAACAGCATTTCCTTAGTTTATTTTGCAAAGAGCTTTTAAACAGCAACAAAGACAATCACATATTCATGCCCGTGACTTATTTATTGGTAGGTAGACGCGCTAGCCACAAAACCAGGCTAATAATCGATTAACGTCCCCAAGGGATCATTTTAAAATTTTTATGATCCTTAACGTTTTACCTTTTAGTTCTTTCTGTTTCTATTAGAACAAACTGAAACAACAATGCGCGACGGGAATGCTCAACCGAGGGGAAGAATTCTGTGTTACTGCATACTGCATCATCAAGGTATTATGACCACAACGAAACAATTTAGATTTCATGAAATTTATGACTTCCCTTCTGACACTCGGTATGCTCCAGGATAAAAATAGTAAACGTGCCCAAAATCATCCCATCTAAGATTTACGAAGAGTAATGCCGTATACAGCTTGTTCATATTTTATTAAATACGTTAAATTAATCATAAAAGCAAATATTTCTTCGACACCAGGAGCTGAATATTTTATCATGAAATAACACATTTTTAAGGACCGTTCTCAGTCAACTACTTATAAAAAATTCGTCTGTCAGTCGGATAACTTGTTTTAACACTTTCTTTAAATAAAAAAAATTATGAACGTATGCCTTATTATTGAAGATCTGATTAAAAAGATATGACATTCACTCTCCGAAATAAATAAAATAATGAATATCAATAAGGAAAATAAATGAACTCTCCGAACAATATACGCGCGAGATATCTCCCCATTTAGGAAGACTAATGGCCAATTAATGAAGCAGATCGAGGAATAAACACATATTTATTGGACGCCATTAAGACAATTGATCCCCCGAGACCCAAGCTCGTGGTCGATTCCAATTTAATCCTACAGATACAAATTACCCCTGCAAGTGAATGCCATCAATCTCGAGAACAAACCAAAATAATATATTAAAACTTCAAGAAGAAAGCGCTTCATACCCAAGCAGCAATTTTGACGCCGCGTTAACGAAGCAGCTTTCAGATTTGACGGATTCAAAAATCGAACCGTTCCTTATTTTTAATCGACTCGTCCGCCATGAGAAAAACGCGTTAATCGACGGAAGAATCCCGGTGGAATAATTGCCACGGTATTGCGAGAATATTTACGAGTGCACTCCGTGCGCTCGGAGTCGCTGTCGGATTAGAATCGCGTATTCGAATCACCGCTAATGGCGGATATCGAACGAGCCGGTTTTTTTCGACACAAGAGACGCATAAATACGCTTTTAAAAAAAACGCATCTCGGAGGCGATTCGAATAAAAAAAAACGAAATGTTTACGATCGCTTTCGAATCGACCGGACTCGCTCGAAGCAAATAAATAAAGAATTAACCGCGTTCGGAGCAGCAGCCCGTGGATAAAACCTGCTGCTCCTCATCTTCACACCGGCCCTGCGAATTTCACCTCTCCCTCGCGCGTTCACTTTCACTCAGTTCGGGATGATGCGAGAGAGAGAGAATGGTCCCCGGAGGTGACAAGGTAAACACCAAAACGTAACAAACCCCAAAAAATCCACATAAGTCCTACTACGACGTTGCGTTTGTAGTTGACACAAGTAATAAAGCGTCCGTCGAAAAGGCGTGTGGATGTAAGTGGGAGAGTAGTTTCGGTGAAAGTCGATCAAACTATTCATTACGGAGAGTTGAAAAAGATCAAAAATGTGGATGCCTGTAAGCTTTAAACGAAAAAGAAAACGAGTCGCAACTAATAAGCTTCGTGCGATGTGAAACATTCGCATAAATTAAGACTTTCACTCGGCCATCGTTATGCTAATGCTGTTAACGTCGAGTTTTTTTTAACGCCAGGTTTTTTAACAAAACAGTTTTTGAAACTTACTTAAATAAAATATTTTCCCAATGAATTTATATTTAAAAGCATTTATCGATCAGTTTTAGGTTATTTAGATGCAAATATCAGCATGGTTTATGGCAATATTTCTTAGACAATTAGGAACGTAATATTTAACTAAGGTGAATATCTGAGGAATTAATAAATGATGAAACAAAGAAAAATGCCATTTGCATTTGCATAAACGGGAATTTAAAATTGCAATTTCTATGTTTTCAAGTATTATTTTTTACTTAGAGAGAGCGTTTAAAACTCAATACCCCAGCCAATGACTACAAGCGTATAAGCAAGAACGATAAAACGCTTCCATACCAACTAGATATTTCTACTAAGAGAAAGCCAATATACCGTATTAATAACGCCAGAAATATATTTATGGCTTAAAGATTAATAAAAGACAAAAAAGGAACGAAAAAAGTCTAAGAATATAATTTTACAGCCATTAAATAAAGGAATTAGACGGATTAAACAATATAAGTGAAAATGATGCCTGAAAATCACGTCATAATAGAAACTCACAACGAAGACTCTTGAGCACGAACCAAGTATTCATGTCACCAAAAGAAGGTAAATGCTATTCCATAGAAAACAATCTTCAATCCATTCCCAAGGAAAAGATAATGAACAAAACAAACATTTGATTATTACTCGTACGAAGCTTTTGCAAGCTTCACTTTCTACAAGGACCGGCTGGATGTCGAGCCCTTTCAAACATCCACCCGAAATCCCGTCGCGGAAATACACGCGCTTCGTTCGGTCCAAGGCCCGTCAAGCAGGTGCGCAATCGCGCCTCTTTTTTTTCTCGTCCATGGTGTAGTGCCGAAGATAGGAGGCGTTCGCCAAACAATGCTATCCAGTTCCCATCCTGGGAGCGACCTTGTTTTACTGGAAGCGGGAGTCATCCGTTCGATGCTAAATGCTAAAATCTCGAGAGAACTGAGGGCTATATAAAGGGAGGACCTTTTTAACGCGAAGGACACCGAAATGGCTGAAATCATAAAATTCCTGCCTTAGTTAACAACATCTCGTACATTTGAAATTTTTAGAGTTCGCTTTCAAATGATTAGAGGCTATCTCTCCCTTCCTAACGCTTTAATATTATGTTTTCAATTAAAACTAATAGGAAGGATTCAGAATACAAGATATCATCGGAGACAATGACGCTACCACACAGCCATAGCAAGGTAAAAAAACATCAAAATAAAGCTTGAAAATTTAGTGGCAAGTATAGGACGAAATAAGGAATGTCCGTCTTAAAACGCGGACTTTCCAACATTCAAGCAAAAGGGCTGATCGAATTTCATTGAATATAAATTAAACCAAAGGTTAAACTTAATCAATGGCATAACTGGAGCCATGATCGCTGCAGACTTTCTCGCCCAGCAAAGTTTTCAATTTGCATGCGTGCACGGCACACGAACGAACGGACAAAGTGAAGCAATAATCACAATGACGAAATATATAGAAATAAATTTACATGATGATGAAGACACGTTTTTTGCATTGGCAACCGATCGACGAAATCTAATTAGTAAGTTAATTTTCTTGAAAATAATTATATTACACGAGACCGCCTTCAGGCGCACACTGATCGAAAATTTCCCTTCTGTAACATGATACACCGAATCGATTTTAAGGTTAGCAAAAAAAATCAAATTCGCCGCTTCGATGCAATGCCGAAATTAACAAGGAGGACCGGGATCCGACGAAACGACCACGCCCTGATATTTGCAGGTGTACGATCAATTTGCGTTTTCAAATGAAGGTATCAATTGCGCTTTCGGTTTAACAGAACGGACGACAAAAAATGGAGCCAGGACCTAATTCACGAAAAATCGCGTGCTTAACGAGGAAAGGGTATAGGAGGAGACCTCACTCCTCCCCCTCCCCCGCCACATGCCGATCCCTCTCACAGGTGGCCACCCCCGGGCAAAGAACGAATTAAAAAAAACGGCCGACTCGAAAGATATTTAAATGAGGGAGGATTTGGGCGTCGGAAAGTCTGCCTCGTTCGCAAAGAAGTGCGGCAAAGGCTGTGCACGTCGCGGTCGAGGAGTCGGTCAGTCTCTCGCCCTGCCAAGGCCCCTCGTTTATCCCTCCTCCTCCTACCACCTCTCCTCTGTTCCTCCTGAGGTCAGTAGTGACCTCCGTAAACGAAGAAAATGAGATGGATCAGAAGCGGGTTACGTTCCTAAACGACCCTAGAAAATGACTACGATCTGCAATTCATCGTTAGATCTATTATTACGGCAATAAATCGGCGGGTTAGGCATTTTAAGAGAAGAATGAACTTAATGAAAAAAACTCCGCCCATATAAATATATTATCATAACAAATGAGGACATAAGCTGATGTGTATCTAAAATCATGCATTCATTTTATTCGTGGAGTCTTTTATGCTTTCAAAGCACACTGTTTAGGTAGATTAATTCAAAAATTCAAGAACATTTTTCTCTCAAGGAACGAAGTATTCAGTCAGATGGGATTGTTTTATTAGATAAATGTCTAGGAAATAACATTCAACTGTTTGTTACACAGGAAAGTCGCGTGAATAATCTTCAAAATTTAGAAATTTGACCTTATCATACCTAGGACTTCCATTTGAGAACGCCGGATTGAAAACTTTGTAGACCAAACCTTTTGATATCTTCTTGAGGTCTATTGGCACAACATATATACCAAAAGATAATAATAAATAATATTTTTCATTATTTTTAACAATAAATATATTTTCTAAAATTATATTATTTTTTGCTTATTCCGTCTCCTACGCATGTGGTTTTTAAGGCCGAGATAATGTGAAAGGATTTGTTTTTCTCGTCTCGAACTTGTCGGATGCCTGCGTCTTACATTCTTTCCCTGCGTGTGTAAGAGGAAGATCCCGGAAAAAGAGAATTCTGGTATGAGCGGCTCTAAAGAGAAAACAAATCCTCTTAAAAAATTATCTTCGACCGACGCGCACGTTAAACCACCGAATATGATGCAAGAGGAAGTTTTCGCCGTTCAAACAGATTCAAATTTGCCCAATTAGCGATACCATGCATCGATTCCTTCAACGTAAGCAGGACGATACGGCGCATACGAAAAACAAAAAAATATGGGCAGCGACTTAACTGGAGCAAGAAACCCGCAAGTTTCCGAAGTCCCTAGTAGACCGAGGCAAAAAAAGAAGAAATGAAAAATTGGAGTTTCATTTACTGACGCAATATGAAAAAGGGAGTTTTATTGATTGAAATTTATTTAGAATTAAAAACTTAAATTTCTTTATAAAGTTAACGACATAATATTATGGCATAAAGTAATTCATTCAATAATCAATTAAAATTTTAATTTTCTATCTATAATAACCATTCGCACAGAATCTAAATTTGAAAAATTTTAGATTTCTTCAAAAAAATTCTTTGGCAGCGTAATAAATATACTACGTAGACTACATACACCCTGCAAATTTCAGATTTATATCTCTTACCATTTACTTGCTATTTTAATTGAATTGATCACACCGACGGACAGACAGAGCGAAAACGCGCTAAAAATGAAACGCGATAGAAGAGTTGATAACACCTCAAATGCAGCGGCGTAACAGACACACCAGCAACCCCCGCATTGCGGGAGCGCCCGGGACCGAAAGCGAATCACGGCTAAAATGCTTTACGGCCAATGGAGACAAAGAAAACAAAATATTAAGGGGTAGATGAAATAAAATTTGCTTGGAGTATACGAGACTATATGGCATTGGGACACTATTTTTTACTCTTATGAACATAACCATTTGATAATGCTGCCCGCGTGAAAAGGAGTCGGACAGCGATACATTTTTCTTATAAGGATTTTTACGCATAATATAATACTTTGAAAACAATTTTCCAAAAGGATTAAAGTTAATAAAAGAAACAGCCTTATTACAGTATTTTTTTATAATTTCATTCTTTTCAAAATCTCAGTAGCAGTTGTGTGAGGGAGGGGGTAATTCTTCGTTAATGTACAGGCAATGATAAATAATTCAGCTTGGAAAATATTTAAGATATCCATAAGAGGGACCCTTATTATTTTCTGCGGGGGAGGGGGGGGGGGGAGATATTTTCCAGTAAGCCACTGCTTAAATGGATAACATTTTCGCACGACAATCGCGATTAAGTTGCGGAGGATCATGGGAAGAAGATATCGGCCGAAGTTATAGAACGATACAAATGGGAGTAGTAGAGGGAGGTAGAGAGAGAGATCGTGGAGAGATCGTTGTGGGAAGGAATTATAAGACGCATCGCTCGCCCCCTTTTGCTGCTCATCCAGTTTGATTAGTAGATCCTTAAATCTTCATCAACTTAATGAGACAGCTCCGAGCACGTCGCAAAAAAAACAAAGACGGCAAGGCGACGCCATTAATCTGCCTTAACACCAAATTAATAACCCCGAGAGGCCTTTTCACGCGAAGCAATTGCCGTCTCCATCCGCTGGAACCGATGTTTCTTCCGAACGCCGCTCCTATTGGGTGTGAGCGCTAAAGAATGCCGCGGGGACGCCAACGGAAAAAAAAGTTCATCGACCAGCGGAAATATTTACCCCGGCGTAAATAAACAAAGCAAAACGCGATAATACTGTAACCTGTTTTGATTCAGGAAGCGATCGGACGAACCGGACGGAGTAAAACAAATACGTCGCCAACAAAATTACAACCGTCGGGGGGAAAAACAGGTGTGAGAGAAGAAGCTCGCGATTGCGCAACGGATACGAAAGCTATTCGCTCTCCTCTCGTGCCAGAAAAAACAACTCTCTCGAAATGTTTTCGAGTGTTTCTTTTATTTGATCGTTGCCAATCCTTTCGATCTCTATCTCGATCCTAACTTCCATAAGAGATCGATATATTACCATCGAAGATCTCGACTCTTTCGGCCTCTCCCGAACTTATACCGCCCGAAAATGGTTTTTTCACATTTTCCTTGTTTCAAAAGATACATATTTATGGACGACGATCAAACATCAACGGAGGATTTTCCATTCGAAATATTCCGAACACACGCTCAAAAAGATCCAAACGGACAAATAGGTGGAGACGGCGATCTCCTATTACCATAATTCCCGAATAAATATCTATCTGAACGAAAAGAATTATTTTTTTTTCGAGGCAGAGGGATCAACTTCGCACCGATTCGAATGGTGAACTCCGATAGGAGAGCCCTTAAGGAGTCCGACAATGGAAAATAAACGGCGCAATATACATCGCACAAACTCTCTCATATACGTATACTAGTAGAAGGTGCTTGCATACTGCAAGCATTTCATCTCACCTTGAAAAACATTGAGTTTTCGGAAAGAAATTTCATCATGGGAAATATTTCTTTAATTCAAAAGATTTCTCCTCAGGACCGATTTTCGTGTTTTCCTTATGGAAAAATAATGGAGTAAAACGGTTGTTATTTTTTGCGATTTTACTAATATTATACTTTTCCCACATTGGGTTAATAATGCCACACATTTGTACAAAATTTTATATCTGTTGGACATTAAGAACTGAAATAACATTTATCTAATTGTTTAAATTTAAATACTTTTTAACGGCCGCTATAGGAATTTCATGGATACATTGAAATGTTTATTCGTTTAAATAGACAAAACTCTAATTAACTTGAAAATTTCAGCTCTCTAACTTGCCCAGTAGTATCTAAACATTTACCTATTTGTTTAAATTTAAGAATTTTTAACAGCCAAACAAATTAAAATATTCAAATTTGCATACTCCCTATTTAGTTTTTTTACATTTCCTACCTCTAAAAAAAATTTCAGCTCCGTAGCACATTCGGAAATACATAAACCTTGAATATTTTTTTAAACAATTGCGAATTTTTAGTGGCCGCATTGTTGCACTTTCTCAAAATTTTCGTTTTTCTAGTCGGTTTTGCAAAAAATCCTACCTAAGAAAAAAATTTCGAATCTCCAGCTCATCAGGAAGTGCCTAAACATTAGTATCCTCCTATATGTTATATGTATGTTATATCCTCCTCCTCCTCCTCTGTAAGAAACGTCTATATATAGTGATATCGTACGTTTGGTCTCACTACACTCTTTGCCCCGAAATTAACTCTGTGCGTTTGGCAATTCACTGCCAATTACGTTAATAATGCGTAGCAACAAAACCAAAGCGACTGACATCATCAACCTCTCACATCTAATAACTCTCACTAATAAGTGCGTGGCGTTAAAAGAGAAGTACGGAATTTTAGACTAGGGAATCCCCGGGTTCCCCCTCCCCTCTGACGCGTGCGCTGAGCGTCTTGTACAGAAATAATGCCAACGGACGATATATAGTAACTTTTTTGGGACATATGGTTTAGTTAATATTATTTGTGACATCAGGCTGTACGTTTGGGTGGATTTTAATCGAAATCCCGAAAGCCATTTTTGAGTAAATCGAATTTTGTTTCAAAATATCCAAGAATCAAGTGCCCTTAATTGTTGCGCAATATCGGTTATCTCTTCAGAATGTCTTTTTTGAATGATATTATTCATAATATGAGATATAATTCGATTTAGTTGAATCGTAAGCCTGTAGTAAGAGTTTGAATGGATCGCGGCGGAGGCGTGACGTCATAAGGCTTAGGTAAGGTAGCTTAGCGTACATTTTAATGCCACTTGACGCCATATAGTGATTTCAAGAGACATATGGCTTACGCATTATTATTTGTGACATTAGGCTCTACAATTTGATTGATTTTAATCAACTTCTCTGGAGCCATTTTCGAGTAAATCCAATTTTTCTAAAAATCGCAAAGAATAAACTACCGTTTATTTTTGTGCAATATCATTTTTATGAAAAAGGGTCTATAAAAGATATGTTGCACAAATACGGGATATCATTCGATTTTATGTACGCGTTTGGGCCCTAGAACGGCGAAAAGACCGATAGACAGACGGCATGGCGAAAACCACTTTTATGGAGTCAGGGACAACTAAAACGTGTATTTCCATCAAAATCTCGAATTCGAATTTTTTTACGATAACAATACTTGCTCAATATACTACTTATATGAGAAAGTAAAAATACTTTACATGCCAGTATTAGCATGCACATTCACTTTTCAATTTCAATGTAAGGTGCAAAATCAACAACAGATCGCAGTCGAGAAAGGAAACAATACAAGAGAGAAGGAACCAAAATGGAATTTGCGATTTTCATCATGGCGTGCACATATATGTAAATAAAATAATGGAAATAAACTAAGGATACGATTTAATTGCGACCAGGAAAAAAACGCATAAAAGTACACTTTTAAGAGAAAGCGCTTCAATGACAGTACATATATACATTGATTGCAGTAAACGGTTCAGAATAATTTCACCGATCACGAACACCAAAAATAAATAGAAATAAACCATTAGAGGTAACGATGCGGGTACTAATGAAATATTGATGGAAATATGTGATCTAAAGATCCTATGCAGATAGGCATAAGCTGTAAATTTGAGAATAATTTTGAAACCGAAAAAAATTCTGCTATGACTGGGAATCGAACCCGGGTCTTTCTTTCTAGCTTGACAATCTCACCATTTGAGAGGGAGGGGTTTTCTTCGACGTTCTCTTGGAGGACGTCTGCTGGAGCTGGTTGCTACTAGCTTGGATAGCCCGAGCCCAACAAAGAAAAACACCCGCATTCAGAAACGAGAGAAATAATCTGCTATAGTATGCTCGTTTAGTGATGGCAGCATGGCGGTGCGTAGAAGGCACTCTCACGGAAGGACGAGGCCATCCTTGAGGCGGGGCCGCCTATAGGGGAGGCCATGCAAAAGCTGCGCGACCTATTCTCCGAACTATTAGTCCGAACCCAAAATGTGCTACTGCGCATGGCTATGACGTCGTTCTCCTTAAAGGTTTCCCTCCCAAGTCTTTCCCTTCCCCTCTCACGCGTCGCCGACTGCCACCACTAAACAAACGAGCAATACGATAGTTCAGTGGTAGAATGTCCGCCCGGCAAGTGGAAGACCCCAGGTTCGATTCCTGATCATAGCAGAATTTTTTCCTGTTTCGAAATTATTTCCTAGCGAAACATTAATAATGCATATCATACAAATAAGTTTTACATAATTGGTGAACGAATCACATAAAACATTGCGGATTATTATGATAGAATCATTTTTTAAATATATCTTCCTAATTAGTATAATTATTGTGTCTACTTTCTAGAATGGAAATAGGCTTATAGTTTCTTCGTTTTGTCTGCCTATCCCCTCTATTAACTTTTGAACTTTGGAAATCTTTGCTACTGGGCCCGAGCTCCAGAGGATATCTTTTGTTGCGAAGATTGAAAGTCCAGGGTGCGATTCCAGAAACTATCCATCCCATTTGATTTAAATGGGAAATCTCAAATTCATCGTGCAGGGAAATTTTCTCTTGCACATTAAAATATCTTAAAATTGTAATATGGGAGCAGGAGTTGTACTATTCATTGAGGAAAGAAATGGAGATTCTAATTTTCATCGTAGAATTTTGCTTATCGATGGTATTTCTTCGAATTTTGCGTAAATACTGGCGTTTTTGCAGTTTTTATCACTCCTTGCGAGAGTGCTGCCATTGCAACTATTGTTGGACTTGGATTCGATAAAGTGTAGCACATACGCGCGTTTTTTGCCACACAAATACGCGTGACCAATTAAGTTTTCCGTTCGAATGTATTTCCAATATTTTATAAAAGATAAATTATGAAATTTGAGAACACAAAAAGAAACTCATCCACGGTGATGTGGAAAGTTGGCATCATAAGTTCCGTTTGGATCATATTGTTAGTTAAAACATTATTCTCGATAAAGCGACTTATGCGCCACTTTGTATTTTAATTGTTGAGTAATTATGTAATACTATAACCATTTGTTTATTAAAAAATTTCTGTATATTATGAGCATTAAGCGATTTGTTGGCATGCTCTTTAAAAATAATACTTAGCCGAAATATGCCCTATCTCATCTTAATAGACATATCATCTCCATTATAAAAATTGAATAAACGACGAAGAGCATTAATCAAGCACTGCAGTCGCTGTAACCGGTTTAAATAATACCACTATCGTCCAAGAATACAATTAATCACAAGGCATCGCATCAAAAGCAGAACATAAAACATCTCTATCCACGACAATTACTACGGCATAAAATATTCAAACGAAAACATCTCCATATCCCCAAGGGTGAAAACAAACACAAAGCGGTTTCCGTCGCTCAAATAGGAATAAAGACATTCGAACCGTTTTACTGCGACGCATAAACTTCCACCGGGGCACGAGAACGGTACGAAAACGACCCCACCCCGCCTCTTAAAAAGACTGGTTTATCGCCACTTTACGTCTAGGGAGATATGGGCGCGGCCGGAAGGAATTAAGATCCCCCGAGAGTTGAACTCACCACGTCCACCCGCACCATATCGGCCAAATCCTTCAATCCGACGTCCGCGGGTACCTGGAGGATCCACCCACCCTTCCCCACGCTCTTCCTACCGGGCGCCTTCTTCCCTCCTTGCTTGACCGGCGCCTTGGACGCCACGCCCTCCTTTCTAGCCCGGAAGCTCCCTCCGACGCCATCCCAGGTCGTCCTCCTTCCGGACCTGCCTCCGGCGCCGAGGGACGACCTCCTCCAGCACCTCCTCCTGAGCCCTCCGCCTTCCTCCTCTTCGTCAGCCACCGACCCTTCCCCGTTGCCGTTGGGATCTTCGGCACCGTCTCCCTGTTGGGTGGTGCGCGATTTGGCAGCCGAAGAGAGCGTGGGGGTGCCATACAGGCGCTCGACTATGCTGGTGGAGGCGGCCGACGCCGGAGGGGAAGTCAAGGACTCTTGGCCGCTGTCCGTTTCGCTGGCGGCCTCCTCCCACGACGCCGGAAACCCCGATGTACACTCCTCCGACTTCCCCTTGCGTTTCTGCCACGCCCCAGAGCTCTTCCTCCGCACCCCGCAGCCGTGGGCTTCGCCGCAGCAGCCGCGGTGAAGGGCCTCCCTGCTGTGCCGCGGGGAGCCGTTGGCGATGACGGCCGTTGGGGAGGTCACCTCGTCCCCTCCCCGCAGGGAGTTCTCGAATGCACCGAGCATCATCTGCATCATCTTGAGGCCGTCTGTTTTCGATACGGCGCGACGTCGAGGGTTTCTGAGGAGGCGATCCTACGCGTTCTTTGTATTTCGGATGTGATGTTCTATCTTGGCGGAGCTCCGAAATGTGCACGGTTATCTTCTAGACTGGTAAAACTCTCCTCTTTCGATAAAAGGTCTTCCCAATGCTCCCTCCCTAATATCGGGACGCATCTGACGCGCCCATTACGTTCTTCGGTTCGAATACTGTTTTTCTTCGGGTCTACGGAGTTTCATACGGAAGCCGAAGGCGATGGGAAAAGTGTCTTTCATGGAGTGTCGATTCGCGATATGGTACAAATCATATAGTTGATTTAATGGTTGGTAAAATGTTCGATAATTTACCAATGTCTTATTAATTGTTTAGCACAACAAATGCACCGACGGTGATTCAGCGAGACTTGGCGTCGCCAAGATGAATCGTCCAATCAATCAGTTACTCAGTAGGAACAGTCTTTAGCACTATGGCAAGAGACGTCAATCTTATTTTCCTCCGAAGATTGCGGATGTTTGTCGTGTCACTTGAAAAGTAAGATCGCTTTAATGTCTGCTCGGTTTGATTACCAAGTGTCGCGAGGAAAATGGTAAGAAGAGGCAAAAAAAGCAACACATTCCCATGTAGGAAGTTGATTGAAAAAAAGCAGAGAGCTCCCTAATTTATTCGTCGAAACTTCGACAAACACGGTATTAAACCGGATGGTGCTGAAGCAGTTGGCGAAACGATTGACAGATAAAATTTAAGTCCCCGATGCAACCGAACGCGGAAACAATGTAGAAGCACACACAGATAAAATTTCAGTTCGAGAAACAAAGCTAGAGAAACAATGCCGATCCTAATCCAACATATTCAAAATCTAAATAAAATCATTAACGCGGACGCAATTCCACCGATTACACGCAAGACGAGTCCATAGTCCCCCACCGCCTACACGAGCTTCCGTGCTTTCAAATCGAGTTTTCGGAAATAAAAGCAAAAAAACGTTTTTTTTCTCAAACCCAGCCGCCGGAGAAATAAGCAAAGCTCTCTGCGGGCAATCTCGAATGAGACAAGTCTTTCTCGTCGACGCAGACGGACACGGAACTCCGGACAAAAACGTTCGCAAAAAAGATCGACGGCCTAGGGGACCGGGATCGATTCGAATAAACACTTCTTCCTCCACTGATCACGAGACGCTCGGCGACCGCGGGAAATGCGCGCGAAGATATTTTTCTCGAGTCGAGCGTGAAACGACACACACCACCTCACCGTTGCGCGTCCAGACACACACTGAGCCCTCACTCTCACTCTCGCCTCCTACCCTCCCTCTTCCTCCTTCCCTCTCCCTCCCCATACCACATACCCTCCCTCCTTCCCGCATGCCGCCACACGCCTCGACACTCACTCCCCTACTCTCCCTCTTTCCGCCTACTCTCCCTCTCTCTTTCTGCCACTCCTCTCCCTCCCTTTCCTCCCACTCTTTACTGCTCCTTCCTCTGCAAAACACGCTCTCTCTCTCTACCTCCTCTCTTCATCTCTTTCCCTCTACACCTCTTCCTCGCTCCTCATCTTTTAATGCCCTCTTAACTTTTATTAATTTCATATTTTATTTACCGACACTTTCTTTCAACTCTCAGACGCCACCCAACACTCTCTTTGTATTTTTATTTCCCTGCTTTTGCAGGGTTACCCGCGTTTTCCTTGTATTTTTAACCCATTCTATCTCACACACTTCTTGCCCTTTTCCGGCACATATTCTATATCCTCACATTTCCATATAAACGTCACTCTCTGTCCTTGCCCTGTCCATTTTCATTTTCGTCTCCTCTTTAGTTCCTTTCGTATTCACTTCGTGTGTCAAACTTTCTAGACTTTCATGCCACGCAATATATATAAACAAGCAAGAACTCTGATGACTCGAATATTAAGTAAGGGGAACAAAAATACTCGATTTATTTAAATCTTTAATTAATACGCACCGATTCCACCGATGCTATATCACATTGCATTGCGCTCTAATCGCGTGCCTAACGGGCCGTTTAAGATTCATTATTAGGAAATATATAAAAGAAAGGATTTATCGTTCCGTAAGCTACTCAACATATCAACATAAAATTTTGGAAGTCTTAAATGTTCGCCTCTTTCTCGTTAACTATCTCAAGAAATAATAATAAATTTAAAACACTGAAATCGAGAAGAGTTTAAAACTGAACAGAATATGCACTAACATCTGTAATCCTTAAAGAATTTTTTATCTCTCGAGATGTTATAAAATACTTAAATTTACCAATACACGGAATTTTTTGTCTAGTTCTAATCTCTTTATTTGAAAATTTTTAAATACAAAATTATGGCAAACGGCATAAGATTTAAGAGATTTGTGTCACTTAGCGATTCCAGTCGCGGTTAATATAATACTGTTTATTAATTTTAGGAAACAATTGTAATTTTTCCCCTTTTAATAAAAATAATATCGAAAGGATATTTTAGATACCGGTAAAAAATGACTTGACTCGCGATGCTATTGTATTCTTCATCATTAATTCTTAATTATTTTACATAAGGTAAGTTCTAGGTTCCAGATATTGGGTTACAGGGCTGACCGGTGTCGGTCGTTCATGGAGCCAATATTTTTTCTTTCTATAGACTAATGTGTTGTTGAAATGAAAACTATCAAGTAATCCAAGGAATTCTATGTATCAAAACAGAGATCTGAAAGTTATAAAAATATTCCGACTAAATATTTTTTTTTACTAACTCAAGCGAAAGAGATTTTTTTAAATACAAGTACAACAAATGCGTACGCATGCTGGTTTATGTAACTCGCTCTTAACAAAACAAAAACATCGAGTAATACACAAATATGCATGCACGTACGCATGTGTTTATATATATACATATGCTCTTCGCTCAGCCCACTCTTCCTCCGCCTACGCATCACCTGTTCTTAAATCCACTGCATCCCCCCATTCCTTTTCCACCCTCTCCCGCCCCTTTTCTCCTCCTACGCCTCCTCTTACCCGTCCTCCTCTTGCTCTCTTTATCTCCCTGTCTCCCCTCATCATCCGCTCCCACAAGCAGTCGAGACAAGGAGAGCACCTAGTCCTAACATGGCCAAATAAAGTGTTTTGCCACATAAACTCCCCTATGTCGTTCCTTCCCTCTCCCACGTCTTTTTCTCTTTGAATTTCTTGCATCCTTTTCGGTCGCACTGTAGCTTCGCTCCCCTTTTCTTTTTTTCAAGCGCAACCCTCTATTTAAACCGCTCTCGCCTCCGCATATACTTCACCTCTCTATATCCGCCTCATCCTCCTTTCTCTCTCACTATCGCATTGTTCTCCCGACCACCTTCTCTCTTCTCTCCCTCTCCATTCACAATCTCTCTGCTCACTTCGTTTCTTCCCTTCTCTTCTTAACATTTCTGTATCACTTTTCTAGTCTCCTTTAACTCTACCGGTTCTCCAAAAACAAATCCTCCGATGGAAATCTTTGCGCGGAATAATTCCTCCAGCTTCCCTTCAAATAGACACAAACACACAGCGACGTATCGAGGAAGGGTAGCGTCCGGGGCAAGACCTAAGAACACCGCCACAAACTATAAATGTTATAAGAATGATAATTTAATCCTAGGCCAATTACGGAAAATATTAAATTCGTCGCTATAAGTACACAATAAAACACTTTCATCACCACAGCCAAACAACGTGTCGCTTCAGAGCAACGCAATATTACTAAATGTAATGTTTACCCACAATTTTTCCACATCGATTAGGTATTGCCACCAATGGGATTTCTTAAAACTACGATGTAACGACATGCCCCGTTTTACAACTAGCCCCCGTCTCCCCTACATGAAGGTATAAAATATTATATTTCTGTTAGTAGGTTAAAAGAAACCAAGAATTGATTAAACTGTCTGCTTGTGTCAGGTGACACACGGAAGATGAAAAACACGTGATTCCGATTGATTATTTTCGTCGGGCAAATTGAAGCGTTGATACCTAGGTACTGCGTCGAAAACCACAATAAACGCTCGGGCGAAAATTAACAAATATTAGCAGATCGCTCGGCGGAATTTATTTCTTCAATTAATCCGTTCTTAGACGGTCTAATATTATGAAGAAAACGCGTCAACGATGGTACATTAATATTGTCATAAAAATTTTCAAGAAAAATGTCAAGCTGTTAGGAGATGGAAAAATTTGCTATTATGACGATACATTTTTTTGGCAATCACTATTGCATATGGGGTACCTCGGCACCCCAAGTCGTAATTATTTCACAAACTCATGGTTTTATGTGAAATCAATTGTATATAAGCAAATAAACAGGTTCGCAATGATCGTTAATGGCAAAATACATATTTTAACATTAAGAAACTACGTATTATTTGCTCGGTGTGTTCCAAGACCCCCAATGCATTCTAGGGTTGCGGAAGATTTTCTAGCAAACAAACTTGAGACGCTTCGGTTGCTCAGCGACCGAATTTGCGTCAGCAAATATCAGACGACACACACACCGGTTCGATAGCCGTTATTTTTTTTGTTCGCCACCACCGACCACTTGTGTGCCTTTTTGCGTGACTATTTTCTCGGCGCGCGGATGAATACCGTGGCTGCCGAAGGACCTCCGCTGGACCATATAAAGGCGTCCCTATATATAAATAAATACCCTCGCCCTTACATACCTCGCCAGTTTCACCGACGAAGGACCTTACCTATGCCACCCGACTCCCAAAGGAAAACCTCCGATAGAAAGGAAAGCGAAGAGTAGGAGGAAAAGCGTATATCTTGACTACTCATAGGTGATCTCCTCAGGGTCCTCGGTTCCAGTCCCAAAAGGGGCCAAAAATGACGTCGTGGATGAGAATTTCGTTCCTAAAGTAACGGACCGAGAGGTCAAAAGAGCAAGGATCGGCCGACGGAAAATAACGGACAGCGTACGTGCTCGGTGGAAGTCAACTCCCTTAAGCGACGGAGTGCGAGCGAGGAAGAGAGAATACATTATGGGACGACCGTCATTTTTTTCTCTACATTAAGTCGCTCAATTATCACGTTCGACCCGAGGACTTCGCAGAGCAAATACGTCGTGTGAATTACGTTCCCAAGGCCACGAATCCATTTTTTAGAGGAATCTCTTAAACTCTGAGAGGATAGAAACTATTCGAATAATAGAAATATGGAGTTTAAGAAGCTACAACTACTGAATATGATTGGAAAAGGGATAAAAACAATCTTTATCGAATCACTGGCAATTTGAGTAATGGAAGTGCGATTCTAATACATTTAGCAATCGTTGACAAAGTTGAGATCCATAAATTTACCTCCAAAGTCAAGAAAATTATCAGATTAATATCCCTTACATAATTTTCTCGTATGCATTACTAAAGACTGCGTGTTCAATATCATTTAACTAATTACAGATAGGAAAATATTGACATCATACGCACGAATCCAACAATTAAGTTTGCCGACAACCAAAAATATTAACGTAAGGGAATATGGGTCAAGTTTAGCCATATTTTAACCAAAAAACCTGATATCGACTAAGTACATTGCTTGGCCATCTTTACCATCGTCACTATTACGAAAACTTTGGGACATTCGTCACAATAATAGACTTCACCGATCACAAAACGAATGCGGCGGATTGGAATTCCTCGCAGCAAATGAGCTTTAATAAGCCACGCGTCGTCTGAAAATTCTTTCTCGACTTTATTCGAATTTTAAGAGAAAACTTGGCAAACTAAATCTAAGGTAAATGCACTCAACACTGAAAAAACTTATGTCCAGAACCATACTCTTGCGACGAGATTTATCAACATTGAATTACGCAATATTAAATCTTTTAGCCTAAGTAACGCTGATTTAAATATTTTCTTACTCTTCTCGTCGATTTCCATAGAGAATATAAACAGTATAGACGATAATATACATTATTCAGGCGCAATCAAAAAGGTCATTGTATTTTGTCGAGCCTAATGACAATAATGAACAGCATCCTACTGCAATGAAAAATTATTCGTCCAAAAGGACTTCTCTCCTGTTAATCTCGATTTCCTCGGATAATCCGATATTCATGTAAATCCAAATAAAAATACGGCAATCAAACGATTGAATTGTTAATGCGTGCATTTTAATATATGCAACCTACAAAATTCCAACAATTATTCTTAATATTATAAAATATATGCCACCAGTTGCAATGAAAATTTAATATCAATCAAATAACGACACATATTATGGTGATCTTTACTAAATAGCGCGAAAGTGACGTCAGTGAAACTGTTTATGTTTATCCTAAACAGGATGTAATGCGTTAGCCATTAGTGCCAATCAAGAGATGCATTTTAAACATGTCAGGCATATTTATAGCTTACACATGGACTAATCAATAGCATTTTAGCGTTAGTTTCGTTGAGTCAGCATTGTGAACATGATTTCCAAATTAGTAGATTAGGACCACGCGTAACTCAAAGGCCAGCACTCGTTCAATTAGCGTAATGTTAAGATGAACTTTTTAAAAACTGGACTCACGACGACACAACTCATCTTACCCCTCGAAACAGGAAACGTCAAGTCGTCTCCATTTGCGTCCGCGGATAATTTCGTTAATTAATCGGTTCTGCAGAAACCTATCTGGAAATGGTTCGAACTCCAAGCTGCAGAGCTACAAAACTCCGCGCAGGTGTCCTTCCAGTCCCTTGCCGCGCCGTCAATTGTTTCCCGACAGCGACACTCACGAAACGAGCCTTCGGTACGATTCTCCCACGCAACGGAGTCTAGCGACACGACCGCAAGTCTCCCACACGCCTTTCTAAGCAGTTCTCCTAAGCCTATTTCCGAGACGTGTTTGGCCGAGAAAAGCAATGCGAATATAAGGTCGACTCATTTTTTTTAGAAGACCGGATCGAAAAAAGAAGAAAGATGGCAAATTCTGAGAGGTCTCGAATCTCCTTTAAACGGGAAATATTACCGGCCGGCCTATGAGGTTTCTCAGTCTCTTTTTAATTAAAAGGCAAATCACAATTTACTTAGAAGATGGAAATTCATTCATGAAAAATGGCCTTTCGTGCGCATTCCTAAATCTGCGAAGTATTAGAGGAGAAATATGATATTTGGGAATGCATTATGGTGATCCATTAACTGGCAATTCTGCTCCTTGGTTGATTGCTCAAGAGTGAATTTGGCTGGAACGAATGTAACGAGTAATTCTCGCGGTTAATTTGGTGAATATGTTAATAAAAAATCTCATTTCAGCTGATTCACGATAATTTTCTACTCTTTTGAAGCATAACCAGCACTGCTGCTGACGTTCAATTGGTGTTAATTAGTTTTGTTGATTCCGAAAATTCATAGAGTATTGATAATCATATCATTGAAATAGATAATATTAAATATAGGCAAAAGACCATTGCGGAAAAGTAAAACAGAATATCCGACTTTTAATAATTTATCACATTATCATGATACAACTACAATATTATAATTTACGGCATAGGAGTTATTTAATTTCTTTATTTTATCTTCGTCGTAGTCTCGACTTCACCATTAATAATAACTACAATACTCTTAAAAGTCAAAGTGCCGAATTTAAACAGTTTTTCTAAATTCAAAATTATTTTAACAGCGTTCATGAGAAAAATGATAAATTACTATATATCCCGAAAGAGCCTGAGAAAGTATTTATTTTATAATAAAAACGAGAAAAACACAAATTCTCGACTTTCAACGTCAATCCTCCCACCACGAATTTTGTATTTTCGATTTACTTGACTACCTTCCACATACTTCTATTTTTGACAATAAAAAGTAATTAATTAGAAGTTTATCAGTCTGAAATAATAAAATTACATCAATCGAAACCTAAGCGCTAATTGTGAAATACCTTTGGGACACGTCTGCCCTATTAGAATATTCAAACAACCAGCGGGACACACATGTCCCGTTAAAAGTGAAAGTGTTAAGCTAGTCCCGGATTTTTATCGAGACGCGGGTTAAAATCCACCCGAAAAACGGGCGCTGGGTATACCGGTACAGTGGTGTGATAAAAGACGACAGTGCGCGCCATCTGAGAAAGCCGTGGCAATAAAAAAGAACGCGCGATGTATCCCTTGCTTTCTCCTCCTACCCCTCCCAATGCTTCACCGGGCTTGTAATGAAACTCCCTCGAGTGATCAGACGTCGGCGGCTCCGGAAGTCTCCCATTGTCCGGCAACGGACAAAACCGCCGGACCCCGCCTCATCCGATCAGAGGCGCTAATTAAACGTCCAATTAGCACCGTCCGTACACGAGTTGATAAGAGTACGCGCGTGCGAGCTCGCTCCTTTTGCGTTCATACCGGGAAAAAGTCTCCCGTCTTGCGGCTATTAGATAAGTGGACGCGAAGATGGGCGGCTAATTGAGAAGTGGGAGATGACTACCCGAGGCGCCGGGGAAAATATATACGTTGCGCGTTGGGAAAATGGACGGCGGAGATAAGAGAAGCGGACGCATGGGCGTTGTCGATTGTTTTGGGGATAAGATTTCGGTTGCGGAAATAGCGCCGCTCTTAAAAAAGTTGAGAGAGCGACGTTTTCTTTTTAAGCCAACGTTCCACAGATGGTTTCCTTCGACTCGGATCGCGAATAAAAGAGGACGCTTATTTGTTTATCTCGATTGTCGATAAAAACCGGAGCGAAGGCATTTTAAAAGCCTAAAGTTAGGAACAAATTACGCGGTATTCTCAGAGGGCCATTTGAAATGTGGTTCTTCATGACACTAAAAAAGTTTTCGCGAAATAAAAAATTTATGAATTAAAAAAGGCACTCTGTCTTTACTGAATGAATTCATCCAGAGCAGGGCTCGGCAAACTTTTCTGCATGGCGGACCACATTCGTAGTTGTGAATGCTCCGGAGGGCCGCATTGGAAGTCACGAGGGCTTTGGCGGGCCGGATGAGCGTTTACCTCAGAGGCTATCTAGAGATTCTGTGGTCTCATATAAATGAAAATCAAGTATAAACACTTCATTAGCGTTAAGAATTTACCAGAAAAGTTTTTGAGACCATAATTTTACTAATAATTATGAAACTGTCTATATTAAATTTTACCGACCACTTTTTCATCATAACTTCGAGGACAGCAAGCAGCGCTTGTGGGTGCTGCATGCGGCCCGTAGGTTGCCGACCCCTGATCTACACCAACAGAAAAGCTAGTACTGCAAAACAATAATGATACGCAGTATTACCAAATAAAAGATTTTTCTTTCATTTCAATGCGATAGACGAAGTTCATAGAAATAAAAATCTTTCGTTCTAACCTATTATTTTTCTTGGAGACAATGGCCAAATTGTTCTACCCTTTCGTAAGAAGTTAACTGCTTTATTTTATTAGGAAACCCAAACACCCCTAAGGCTGGAATTGATCTGTGGACAATTAAATGACCACTTCGCGAGAGTTAATTTTTCCAATACAAACGCCACGATGAGTCACGGTGAGTGTCGTTGACCGAACCTAAAAAATCAAACGGCCACGCCCTCTTTCGTAATGCTATCGCCTCGTCATTACTATTGACGCTGGTTAGTTTGAGTGTACGGCGGGGAGGGAGACAAGGGAGCTTGTGGGGGTGGCGCAATCATCCCGCTCTTATAAATTAATGCAAAATTGCACGCTTTTAATATCTCGGCAATCTTATTTCGCGGACACTCACTCGGCAACGAATTAACTTACTTTCACATTTGATACCACAGTATTTACCGTACAGTATCTCGCTATTTGAAAATTACATAACTTAGTAGGCGTCTGAATTAAAGGCAAGGCGTACTTTAGTGAAACGCGACATGTATTCAAAATTTCCTTTCCATGAAGTTAGAAGCTGTATCATTATCAAAAAACCCTCTTTTGTTTACGGAAGTTATTGAGTGGAAAAATTAGAACCTGATTTGTTCTAGAATGATTGATAAATCATATCGAAACAAACGAGATGGCACAACTCGTCACATCATTGAAAATTGGTGTGTTAATGCTTTCACTCCGCCGTAGAAGTGATCATACGACTCGAAACAATCAAGTTAAAAAGCTTCAAAAGAGTGATTTTTCACTCTTACTTTCTTAATGTCCGAAGCTGAGATCCAAAATGCTTTCATCTGATAGCCCAGGGGTGGCCAAACCGTGGCTCTCGAGCCGCATGCGGCTCTTTTAATTTAGTATGCGGCTCTTTTAAATATACACTCAGAGGCGTGTCAACGTCTTTCACTACAGCACACAAAGTTGTAGTGTGACTTGAGACGTATTGCGGATGCTTAAGGGACATTTATTATGTCTGAATTACTTCGGATACAGATTATGTTTTATTGTTCGTAAATTTATAAGCACAGAATGTGTCATGCGGCTCTCAAACTTCAGAAGATTATCGAATGCGGCTCCGAGGGTAAGAAAGTTTGGCCACCTCTGTAGATAGCCTATCGAGAAGCAAGTTTCCAAGCTCTCTATAAAAACGTAGGAAAGGACAGGAGGAAAGGTCAGTGCGTAGGATTCGCGGCAGTCCGGCCTTAAGTGGAATATTTATATACATTTCTACACCAGTTCCTGCGCAATCTATTTCTATGTTTAACTGAGTCCGTTTCGAAGTGAATTAAGTTCGATTCAGATTTCACAACGGATTTTATAATATCGACTCAAGGCGTTATATGATTGCATCTATATGTGTCAGTCAAAACTAGAGTAAAAGATTAATTCTGCCATTTATCTTCAAATTCATTATATTGTGATGTCAAAATGTTGTTTTTCTGATATTCTCACCTTAGTACCGAAAAAATCCATTAACGTGTCCACTTAACTTATAAAAATTAATTTAAAAAGTTGTTTACATGCAATAGCTAGCAAACCAATCAGTAAAAACGTGAATTTCTTCAGGAAAAAATGATATAGTACTTTTGTACTTTCTTTCCTAACATCTTTAACATGGTTTGAGGAACGTAGGCCGCAGGCTAGATTTAAACTACAGGAAAAATTTATGTCGGAGGGACTAGAGAATGAGGTAGTAGGACTTATCAGAAGCCCGACGTATCTCGGAAGGCAGGACAGTGAGGATAAGATTCGCGAGATCGACTGTAGAACGGAGCGATATAGAGGATCGTTTTTCCCTAGGACGATAAGAGACCATAATAGGAAAAGATAACGTAGGAAAACTATGGACCCTTGGTGCACTGCACCCCCTGCCATCCACCAAAAAGGTGACTTGCAGGATATCATGTAGATGTAGATCTTTCCCAACACCCTTTTGCAAGGATTATGTCGTTAATAAAATATTTGCACACTTGGGATGCCAAATCAAGGCCGTTAACTGACTAAACTAATGTATAAATCCCGAGTTGAAATTAAATTTTAAAAGAACTAATCTACAGATAGCCATTGCATCATCAAAATATCAAAACATTTGCGTTTTTAAATGCCATTACTGAAATAGCTTTACATATCGTGGAAAATATTTTTCTTTAACTATCAAGGTCTCTAAAATTTAGACCATTTTTCCTATTATCTTGTCCCAATAGTGATTTTCCGCTTGAAATAAGTAAAATTCTCTAATGAATAACTGTTTTCCTTTTCACCCGAGAAGGGTGTACATGGATTATCAAGCGAAAATTCATTCGATGCAGGCTTCTTCAAGTAAATACTAAATAACTAGTATTGCTCCATCTAGATGTCAAGCATTAATCTAGGTTCTAATAAATCAAAGATTGCATCTAAACATGACAATAGAGAATGGTTCCTTTTATGATTTATGATGTCTCAGATAGTCGAAGATAGGGAGAAATGCGACACTCTTTACCAGACTCCTTGGCCACCAGCGGAGGCACTTTTACTTGAGACAAAAGAACCATAAAATGGAAGCAAGGACGTATCTACGGAGGTATTTTATGGCGGAGCGGGAAAACGATGCGGAGTATATATCATAATCACAGCCTAGATGGCGAACCAATGGCACCCGCACCTTAAGCTGCACGAGAAGATTGTTAGCCCGGCACGCCTCATCCAAAACTGGCTTTCATTATTTTTTTCGACTTTTTTCAGCCTAAAACACATCTCTGCTAAATGTACTACAATGGCTAATAAATTCGTAATTCCATGAAGCAGACCGACATAACTTACGATCCGCATAATCCAAACATTGATTATAAATCAGCTGTCGTCAACAATAAGGAACTAAAAAAGAATCTATACAAAAATTTATTTGTATTATTTAGATTTAGGCGCAATAAAAATAAAATCATTCACAATCGATAACCAGTACGGCAGCGAGAGAGAGAGGAGGGCGGGGCGACCGCCCCGGGCGCCGAAGGGAAGGGGCACCAAACAGCGAGTCGATGTATCGTTATAAACATTCGGAAAAATTTCGTTCTTGAATTTTAATTTTTTACAGATAATAAATGTAATATCCTCATTTAGCGCATGATTAAATAATAATTATCTGTTTAAGTTAAGGGAGGCGTTCTGAGTTCTTGCTTGGACGTTGGGCTTCCACGCTAAGGTGCTGTTGATATTCTTCCTCATATAACTAGGTAATTCGTCTCTATGAAATTAATACACTGTAAATTCGACGAGATAATGAAGACCGTTGTGCAACACTCGGAAATTGTTTATGCAAATGGGAAGAATGGTTCTTGAAATAGGAGATCCGATATACCGACGCAAGAAAATAAATAAAACACCAAGAGATTGGACGTTTTCTTTTAAAAAACTAGTTTACTCCCAATAGTGGTTCGAAAGCTTTACATTCACCACTTTTCTTTCTCCACTTTAACCTTATCGCCTGTCGTTTAATCTTCATTCTTTCTAAGTGCACTAAAATTTACTGAAAGTATGGCGTACATAAGAAGATTTAATTCCAAGTAAGAAGAAGAACGAGTGGATTTTGGATAAGCTATCGGGTTGTAACGAATATCATACATACCTTTCAGAACACAGAACACGCGAAATTTTATCGAATTGCGTAGTCTGTTCGAGTGAAAGGTTTTCTCTAGAAATTGGTTGACTTCGGCAAAGCGAGGGAAACGTATGAAGTATAAAAACAGGGATGTTCTTAGTAAGATTAAAATGCCCATTTTTCTCGCTTAAGGCATGTTCTCTGTTCCAGGTGCTCCGCTAATCTCATAACGGACACGCTTGTCGGATTGTGTTCATTTATTTGGATTAGGGCGACATAGAAGCTTATGTTGTAAACAGCTACATTGCTAAACTGACTCCAATGAATGAGACATTTCTACGAAGACCCAAGAACTGTTTAAACAAGAGCGAAAATTAGGAATACAATTAGGAATACACAGTAATTTTACTTAGATTTGGAGGAATTCATAAAATCGTTGGATTTATGATCACAAGACTCATTCACAAATTTAATTTCAAGAATTATTGTGGTTGATGATATAACCGAGCCGAAACTTTGAATTAGTCACTTTTAATAAAGACCGAACCCTACTTTATAACTACTAATTAGCAATACGCGTATCAATGTGGGGACGCAGGAAACGGTTCATTTAGGCCCTTACGCAAAGTGTCATAGATAGGGACCACAGCGAAACTGACTAAACAACTTTTAGTGAAGACCTACCATAACAAACCTCATATAAATCAGTCAAGCGATTTTATGGGACGAAAGATGAGGATAAACACGACTCTCCCTTTAGCGTCCACTTCGTGTGCTGCGTGCAAAGACGACATAAAAATAGAAGCAACAGTTTTCACAAATTCCACTCAAAAGATCTCCGATGACTTTAGATCGCTTTTGCAACTACGGAGCTTGAATAGTTGGCAATGGCAGCAGGAAAAAATATCTAATGTCAATATAATCTACACAGAGAAATCTGTTTAAAGGATTATACCAACTTAAGCATAATGAAATTCTACAGAGTCACGCTTTTGACTTATAAATTTGACAGAAATTGAATCATAATGCATGAGCAAAGCTACATAAAAGAACTCATAAACTATGCCGCTGAATTATTAAGCAGCTGCCAACAACTACGTGGTAGTGCGAGGCACGTAGAAGTAATTTTTAAAATAAATCAATCGATTGATTAATTTCTACTCATTTTCATCGGCTTTGTAACGGACAAATAAACTTAATTTGCTCATAAAAATACCTTACAACAATTTTAACTTTAATGAGAAAACCTAAAAAGTTCCCAATCATTGACTTAATCGCCACAATTTAAAAGCACGTAATATATTAGCTCGTACTTTCTCTCCAGAGGTCAACCTTTTCGGAAAAAACGACGATGTGAGTTGATCTAATACATTGAAAATAAACTCGTCAAGTGCACGAAAACTAGCTATTTTTATGTGAACGAATACTATTAATGCCTTTCGTACGAGATTGCCTAAGTGTTCCTAATATGATAAATAACAGCAGAAATATTATAAATATCGATAAATTAGGGCCCCTTCTCATACAATAAAAGCAAAAATCCAAATTTAATACGATCGTGAATTTAATAAATAAGAAAGTTTACAGCAATTTTTTCATAAAAACACTTGTTGATTAAATTAATGCATCAAAAAGGGCTTAGTGGATATGTATTTCGAATGTCAAAAGAATACTCCTCGTTGACTCAACTTTCTCCTAAATTCCAAAGGGGGCTACTGCGCTGACGAAATATTTCCCAGGCATTTTAAATATTTTTGTGGCTATAGAGTTCCTTGAACTAGTCAAAAAAATGGCGGCTTTGCTCTTTGGTGTTACGTGTATAAAATATAATATTTTATTTGCAATTCTTCCTAAAATGGGTTCAAAATTGCAAGTTTTCGCACAAAATGGGATCCGACGTCTCAAAACTAATGCCAATTTCATTAGAAGCTGCAGGACATGATTCGCATTACGAAGCTCGTTTTATGCTCCAAAATCTTTTAAAGGAATGGGCGGTAATTTTATTAAAAAAAGCTTTTACGTAGGTTCCTTAAGTGCAGATTGATCGAACGAGGGCTATATATAAATCCGACTCCCAAAGTCGTAAAGACGAAGCAGGGCCATTTAAAATCGATTGCCACGATGTCGAGATTTAATGTCATGAATACCAACTTCCACGGATAGCTTCAAAGAAGAGACGGCCAAAAAAACACCGATTTTTTACGATCCCTACGTCACCGGAGGTTTTCATTCTGCGTCGGCGCCGGAATCTGGACCGGACACGATCTCTCTGATCGAGATGTCGATTTAAAAAAGGAAAAAACAAACAAATCTTTAAAGCACATCCTCCTCGAAGAACCGGCGTGTTGTGAGGCTTCTTCCCGGGGGGTTAAAGCCATTGTGATCGGCGAAGGGACTCACTCCCACGCAGCTTTCTTCTCCCGAGGCGAAGAAAAATTCGCGCGAACCAAGTCCTGCCCTCTAGAGAAGGGGAGGCAAGACCTCTCTCTCTCGCCCACGGACAAAAACAGCTGAGCAGAGATCTGCCCACGTGCGAGGAGACCACAGCGCCCCCGCTCAACACACGCAGACGAGCAGATGGAAGGGTGGAGAGAGAGAGAGACCTGCACCCGTCTCTACCCACGGACAACGCGCAACCCCCGCAACAATACACCGTCCGTCCTCTCTCTCTACCTCTTTCCTTGGGACTATAGCGTTCTTCTTTTGTAATTTACACAGCTATAGCGAGCGCGAAAGTGGAAAAAAGGAGAGGGAGTAGCGTGAAATTTACGACGCCAAAGTACTTATCGAGAAACGAAACCTGTCTCCGTTTTGACTAATAGTTTTCCTATGCCTTTTAAAACCCACCACCACGCCTCAGGAGGTCCTACGGAGACAAAGGAGAGGGAGAGAGAGAGAGAGAGATAGAGAGAGAGCTACCGGACGCGAAACGACACATACCGCGCGTTGCGCGATCGATTGATGGCAACCAGTTCGACATCCATTAAATCAATGAGCATCCATTACGTCTTCGGACGTCAATTCGTCAAATGGATGCATCTGCGGTGATGACGTACGCGCTTCGGACCTCTGCGCTATTATCGGGATACATAGGTGTATGTCAATTATGATTAGACCGATTGGTTACCTGAGAACTAGAGATTTTTATAATCCCTTATAGAATAAGAAATTTTTTAGAAATAAAACTTATTTTAGAAATAAGCGAGAATTTTCAGTCAGCAAATAAGTTTGGGGACTGACCAGGCGTTTTATTTGGCCTTTAGAAATAAAATTTTGTTATTACTAGCAGTTCAATAAAAGTAAGACGAGTTTGACCTGTCAGAAAGTTAAGATGATAACTCTGATGGAGAAACGGATTAAAGAATTTTTGTGAAGATAAGAATGTTAACATAGAAAACACAAATCACACCTCAAATAATCCTTGGCATTAAACTTCTTTAATTTTTTTTATTGTCAGATGTGATAACCTTCGAAGATTTCAATGCCTGTAAGTCAGAGGAGACGTTTTACAGAAAAACGCACAAATACTTAAGTATTGAAACTTTAGGCCTATAGAGATTTTCACATAAAATTAATTAAACAAGAAAAATGCATCAGAGACACAGAGGATAAGGGGGAATCATAAAATTTCAACCGGTATCAATATTAAGCTTCATTAATGCCGCTAAGTGAAAATCCATGTGACTGCGACGCCGAGTTTAACTTAATCAGATTGCAACCCTTTTTTCCTTAATGGGAATACAGGAATCGAAAGGGCATATCTGATCCATTACTTTTACGACGTAGATGAATACGGCAACAAAATAAACAGCAATGACGAAACGATAACTTCCTTCATTCCACCAATTTCATTCAACCAAACAAAAGTCTGCCTTATGAAATGGTCCTGTCTGTGTGTGTGTCCCCTACTAACAACTTTTGCACCAATGGACCGATTTTCATGAAACTTGGCATGAGGCTCATGCTGCCAGGGCCCACCTCCCGGCTATATTTTATTTGGCGAAGATTGAAGTCCCGGGTTCGATTCCAAGAACGTTTTTTTCCCTATTTGTTTTACATAGGAAAACTCAAATCCAACGTGGAGAGATGTTTTCTTTAATACATTAAAATATCTTAAAATGGTGATATCGAAGCGAGGTTTATACTGTTCTAAGGGAAAACGAATGTACATTCTCATTCTTATCACCTAATTTTGATAATTGATCGTATTTTCTTGAATTTCTAAGAAAACAGCTTTTCTGCGTTTTAATTCGCATTTTATCGGATTGTTGCCATGGAGACGATTATCACCGAACTCGGCTTGAACATAGGCGAGTGAACAAATGGGTTATTTTCTTTTCTGCCCGACTACCCTTCAGCAATGGACAGTTGATCCAGACATATTAGCGTTTAAACAGTAACATTTATTAAATTCATTTATTAAAAATACATGCAAAATATAATGTCAGAAAGAGATTTTGACATTGCTTTTAGTATTTTAAACCTGATAATACTCTATTAATTTGTTTTCCAATTTTTCTCTATCATTGATAAACTATGAACTTCAAGTAGTATTTATGGTATGAGAATTCCTTGGAATGACTAACACATACTGAAAAATTTCCTGTCAATATAAGTAATCAATTCGGGACGTCAACTCTGGGAAACCAGCCTGCATTAGTCCTGGTTTGGACTTCTTATTTTAAATTAAATATCTATAAATAGCAATTGCGCTCAGTTCGCCACGATTGTAAGTACAGTGATACCGAAAATAAAGACATTCGAATCTATACTGTTAATATACGACAAACATTTAGGCCCGGTGATCAACAGAGAATCGGAAGGATACCGAAGATTCTTTTCTGAGGATACATTAACTACCTGGAGTAGTGTTCATATATATCACCATTTCAAAAAAAATCAAGAGAGAATCCGCAAAAAAACTCGGCAAACGATAAAAACAACTTCAGCCGTGAGCAAACCTTCCACTCCATTTACACGAATAAAACTTGCAGTCGATCGCACTCATTAGCTTTTTACGACCATAAATATATGGAAGCGATAACCTACCTGCATCCATTACATCCGACCGCCTCCTCCGTCGTAATTTTTCGCACCCAGACGGTTTTAATCCACCAATGGGCCTCGCAGAGCCTTCCTACGCTTTCTACGCCGACATTTTTCCCCCGAGCACTTTTATTCCAACTTTTTAATGACCACCGCCCGGAGGGGAAAAAATAATCCGACGTAAATGAGCGCGCGCCTCGTGTTGACACACGTCAAAGCGAATAGGGATAGGGAAAGGCAGAGAGATAGGACATGGCAGGGAGAAGAGGATGTCTGGACGAGGTGAATGGCAGAAGAGAGAAGTAGGTTGGAGAGGTGTGGCGATCTTAAGAAATTAAAATCCATTATTCGCGTGGGTAGCCTAAAAAGCGGTTCGCGAGGGAGATTTATTAAAAAAAAAGGCGGGCAAAGGAGCGCACACATACGCACACACGGTAGAACTGACCGATAAGTCCTCACCTACGACGCGAAACGAGGGTGATAGAAGGAAGAAAGGGGAGGAGAAGCGATTCCCAAAAGGAGACTCGGGTGAAAAACCGGACCGAGTAATGAATCTTCCGAATTTTGAAATGAAAATTTCGCAAAGGAGCGACGACCGGGATACATAAATCCGCGTCTCTCCTTGATTTATCGCGTTATTTTATTCGTCCGTTTATTTAATTTTTTTTTATAAATCTCGCCGTCTCGCGCCGAGTGGTTTAAAATAATTGGAGCGGCGCTCTCGCGAATTGAGCGAGGATAAAGAAAGAAGCCACTGTGATTTTTTCAATCGCATCGAGCGTGGAGAGATGAGACGAGGGAGAAGGAGAAAACGCATGGATTTATGACGGGTGCTACCACGATTCGCTGCCGTGCAATCGGTTCACCGAATTCCACTTCGAAAGTGGCGATAAATAACGCCTTAGTTAGGAGCGGAGATTCCGTTGGGCCGCGCGTCGATGGTAAAGTAAGTCTTCGTGGAGAAGCATGGCGATAATAAATGCGCATAAATCTCTCAATTTGACGTTTTCAATACGAATAACTCAGTATGCGCTCATTTAGAAGTTTTGAGGATCGAATTGAAGACAGATTTATGCGTCGATGACTAAAAGTGACGCTATTTTATAATCGGACTCGCCATTATTTCAAATACGATGCAATAGGAGTGGGAATCCGTTGAATCGGTATTATTTATCGCTCCCGACGCCCAATCTTTAATGTGGGTCAATAAACGAAATTAAATAGCTTTGTAAGAGCGATGTAACGCTAACAGTCCGACTAACCACTACCATGGAAAACATAAACGCTCCTTTCTCCTGCCACTAGAGAAGCATACTTATTCTTTTTATTTGAGGAAAAGAGAAACCGAATTTAAAAAATATCTATCGAAAGTGATCGCACGCGACGTTTTATAAGCGATATTAAATGGAATACACGTCTAATCAATCATTCTTAATGAGTTCATTATATGAGAGACTCAAAAGTAAGATGTTGATTCACAATCGCAGGAAAGGGGTTTGAAAAACACCCCGTGATCTCTATTCGTGAATAATATTCCTAATTAAAAGATTTTCTCGGGCATCAATCACGGCGTCAAAAATAAAATCGTGTAAATCTTCCCACTCTCAAAACAGGTTTTAAAATGACTTTTTTCGACTCGGCATAAAAACTAACTTCGCGACTTTTTGTTTTCTTTTTTTACACGTTACACAACATATTAGTAATGGTGATTAGATGATCCGTGCGATACGACTCATAAACCGCGAAAATATTTCGATCATTAAGAATCCAAAATGAGGTTTCATCGTGACCCATTCGACGCACCTTGCCTTTCCTGCTCGGTGGACATCATTCTTCCGATGGCGGCAGCACCGATAAAATCGCACCACATCCTTCACTTCGAATAACGCTCCGATTGCCTCTCCACCGCGAACCCGACAAGAAAAAAGCGCGAGGCGCAAATTGAACCTCCCGAGGAGCGTACCCTCTATCTGTAAACGCGTCCGTTGAAATGCGCCGAAACCATTAAAATGACCGCAACAATCAATCGAGACTATCGATTATTTAATGGCGGCGAAGCGTGGAGATATGGATCGACGACCCCTGGCGGCGATGACTCTAACTTCCGTAGGAAAGCGACGCCTCCGCAGAAGACGCCCCCACGGAGCGCTCGCGTCCCCGCAGATGTGCCCGCGGCCTGCCCCGCCCCGACCCCACCCACACCCCACCCTCGCTCCCGTTTCCGAACCAATATATCCACCCGCGCATTTCTTCGCCCCCTCATAATCGCCATTAATCTCGGAGAGCATGAGCCACTAAGTTAACAAATTGGACTCTGTAGGCACGAGTTATGAGTCGCACGGTAAGAAAGCGGAGGTGAATTATGGGAAGGAAATGGCCGCTGGAGTCGCAAGGGTTCCAATGGTCTCTCTTCGCGACAACCACCGGAAGAGGCAGATGATGGAAGTAGGAGGATAGTAGACTTACGACTCTCCGACTAATGAAGAGAGATATTGAGATGCATTGTATAGAGTTAACAAATAAGGTTTGAGAGGAATAGACAAACTAATTGAGAAAGATTCCATACATTTCGTATTCCCTTTCAAATTTGATCGTCGGTTTATAATCACGTTTATATGATATTTAATATTATTCCTGAGGCGACATAAAACTTAAAATCTCTACCGATCCTCAGCTGTTTGATTATTGAAATTACCAAACCGACATAATATATTCAAAGAAATGGATACAAGGACTTTTTAACTGTATATCAAATCGTAATTCTCTAATGATACAACTGTCGACGCGCTGTAAAAAACCACACAAAACCCAAATCACCAAGATGAGAACGCAGAGATACAAAATGCCTTTTTTCAGTAAATAAATCTTAAGTTTTAACGTAAGGGAAATTAATCTAAGAACTAAAGATTTGAAAAAATGTTTTTTTTTGTGCGAAGGTGAAAAATACTCGGAAATTAGTTATTTCACATCCAGCTAAAGAAATCTGGTGCTTGGAAGTACTAGGGCAACATATTCTATAGTGGGTTAAATAAAAGAGGAAGCGGTTATTCTACCGAACAGACGCAAGTTATGACTTCACGGCCGAAGTTTCCGAAAGCCATCTGCTCAATCCTTTTGTCCCCTTGCAGCATTTCCGCCCTTTAAAAGGGGTACACAAACAAACATCCCCTTTTGAAATACTATCCATTTCAAATACACGAGTTTTTCGTAGTGACGGAACGACCAACACTGCGAATGGCTCCACTACTGTTCACAAAATTTAGAAGCTAAACGTGTCGCGTCGTCGATCATTTTATTCCCTTGTCCAGAAATGTAAAGAAAATTGAAAAATAAACTCCAAATTGCATAGCATTTTTATGAGACTATACGACGATGTTAAACTAGCCTAAATTCTGCGGAAATGTTGAGAGGATCAGTTCGCAATGTCAAAATAATTGACACTTGATGAAAATATGCAGTCCTGACAGCGTTATTCTATTGTTTGCGCTAGAAAAGTCTTTGGTTGACATATGTCGAACCTATAATTGGTTGGGCAAATAGATTCAGAGAACGTAATGTTGACAAACGGGTGAGATCGTCGATCTGAAGTCACAAGTGCGCGCTAAATAAAACGTCGAAGGCGATCGATATCTATGAAGAGCGTTGGATGTTTATATAAAACATTCTTGAAGTTAATACTTTAATTGATCAACGAGGCCTAACAGAATATTTATTTCCATAGCGCGTCGTGATGACAGTCACCTCCTTTAATTACAGAAAAACGGCGAGATCGGAACACAAGCATAATGCGTACCACTTCGTACCTTGGCCACGAATTTACGTCACGCGCCAAGTACGAGACGCATTTACTAGCGTACCACCTCAAAACATTACCGAGCACCAAAAGGTTTCAAGGCCTCCCCTCCGCAGTCGCAGTGGTGCCAACATTGCCGCAAGGCACAAAGCACTCTCTCTCTCTGTTCGAAAACTCTTTACACGTGATGTCAAATCCTCCTCCCCTTCCACCCGACACCCACCACCCCTCGTCTTTACGTACAGCTTCCTCACAGAACCCTATAACCCCCTTACGAACCGCACGTGGTGCGTGGGAGAGAGGAAGGGTGGACCAGACGCGACCGCTCCCGCTGCGTCTGACGGCCGCACCTCCCCCATGCACGCCACCCTAAACCCGCGGAAGCACATGCTGCGTCGGCACCGCCCCCTTCCAGTCCTCCCTTCGCTCCTTTTCTTCCCAGGAAATGCCGTCTTCACGCGAGTGCGCCTCGAGTACGACGTTTGGAACACACAAAAGGCCACTCTCGGGAGCGAAGCGGCGAAGTGCAAAGGGGAAAGTTTTAATTCGAGTACCACTCGAGAGAGAGAGAAGCCGGACGAAGCGACCTAAAAACAACTTGACGGATGTGTTCGCGGGGTCCTTTGATTTCAGCCGAACCTTCCTTCTCCGCGGTCGGACCGCCTGAAAAGTCGCGGGGACTCTGAGGAAGGTTGTGTCAGAGGGGGTTCTGGGAAGAGGCGAGAGAGCGATTGTTCCAGCGAGCGAACGGCGCGAGGCAGAAATCGTCTCCGATATATCAACGCTAAAACGACATTTTTCCGTCGGGAGGTTTGAATAAGCATGCGAAGACAATAAAATTGAAGAAATTACGAGAGAAAATATCATTAAAATAAAAGAATTTTAGTTTTTTATACGAATTTAATCGTAAACGTTAATCCGCTGAAAATAGCTGTTACTAACCACCCGTAAAAGGTAGCTGGCTTGGGATCAAAAGGGGAATCTAAGCAGCAGACTTATTCAAACCATAAAATCTGCATTTGTTCATCAAAGCGGCGGCCACTCGTGATAACCTTATAAGCTTCGCTCGACAAATCACCACGTGTATCTCTGCATCTATATTCAGACGAGCGCTCTTCGACGCTCTCGCAAAAGCGTATTTATCTAACGAAGCGCCGAGATAAATCACGCACCAAATATATATATATATATATATATATATATATATATATATATATATATATATATATATATATATATATATATACCTCGACACGCACGCGGAACTCGCGTCGAAAAAGCGGCGACGCAAAGAAATGGCACCAAACAATACGTTTCCTATATATATCGTCGCAAAGTGCTTCGTGCGATTCGAACGACCCACCGACGACACGCAATTTGAAGGGCAAAAGATTTACGACATTTTGTTAGACCTCGGTTAACGAAAATTTAAAAAAAATAAAAGAGACCGACAAACTCGATCGATGCGAAAGGAATAATAACGCGCGCAAAGAAACCCGCATGGACCAACCAATCGGCGCACATTAAAGGCGGGCGGTTGAGCAAGTGCTTCGAGCCACCCTTCCCTTCTTTGCCTCCCTCGTACTCTCCCACTCCAACATAACATAACCTCCCACCCCACTCCGGCCGTGAGATAAGAGTCTCGGTGTTCCTAAGGGGTCCACTGGGTCTCATTGAGAGCAAGTGGATCCGCTCTCTCTCGCTCCGTGCACCGCGGGAGGAGAGAGTGATTGACTGGGCAATTGGTGGGAGTCGAGCCGCGAAATTAATATACTTGGATGCAGCGGGGGATAGGGTGGTGGGTCAAAGGAGTGGTCGTTGTTGGTTATTCAGGACATCAAACGACTTCTCTCTCTCTCTCTCTCCCTTCTTGAAATGTCCTCCCTCTTCCTGCAAAAGGGAGAGAGAGCGGGAGAAGGCATTAAATCACGCCACGGACGTTTCGACGACGCACCAGAGGTGCCGCCGCCGGTAGGGGAGGGGAAGGGAGCGCGGCCAGAAGGAAAGAAGACGGAGGGAGAGCTGAGGAGGAAGGCACTGTTACGGAACTCGTCCTTTTTCCTCTTCTCCGCCGACCACCGGGGAGGTCGCAAAGGTCGGGAAGAGGTCGCCGAGGATTCTACGCCTCGAGATGGGGATTTCAATTTTCGCCGGTTGTAATCTATAGAGCGGATTTTATTTTGTATCGCGATGCTGAAAATATTCTCGTTAGGGCTTTCGTGATTTCGTTCGCAAAAATACGGGAAAAGACCCTCCGTATCCTATTTCGAATACATTTAGTAGAGTAGTGATAAGAGTGTCTGGGTGCGAGTTCGAATCCCGCCGAGGGCATGGTCGCATATGTTGTCGCCGATATGTCGTTAAGTGCTGTTTAAAATATTTTTGTAGGTTTTTCTTCGAAATAAACCAAACATTAAGCAATTACTGCGATAAGTTATCCCATGTGTACGACAATGACAAAAAGGATCGGGATATCTAGTTGTTGATTAATATTTATATTAAAAGAATAAATACATAAACTACTAAAGTTTTAGTTGTTTTCAAATGAAACGCAAGCTAAATTCTTAACGATCAAACCCAAATAAGTTGAAGGAGGTGATGTTACTGTAGCGAAACGTACACAAAATAACTCCAAAGAGTTTTCCGCTGAATACGCTGTATTTTTTGTGCTGTTCATGTCCGTAGGCATCTTCGCATATATCTGTTACGTCTATTTTTCTTTTGGAAACCGCTAAATATTAAAAATAAAGAATTAATAGTAATACTTCAATTGCTTTTTAATGTGATAACTGGCACCAACGATGCGGGCGAAACTTAGCGGTTTCTCCCTCCATCGGGCTAATTATAGTCAATGCCGTTACATCAATTACAAAGCATAAGGGAGCGTTCGAAATACGATAACTTAAACAAACAATTGCACATAGCCTGACAAGGCGAGCATTTCGACGGAGTCCCCGGCTAGGAAACGACAGGTGATTTGAACGCCTCGACGTTAACAGCTTTTCAAACGTTCGAGAGAATGGCGGACGAAAAGTAAATAAACCGACTTCAATGGAGCGCTAAATGATGCGAAATTCCCTTTCGATGCGTTCTTCCGAGGGTAACACGCACGAGCTAACTATCTCACCCGTCCTATAGATATGAAATCTTAGCGAAAAACTCACATTTACGCACGATGCGACGCAGACATTCGCAAACAATACGAAGTCGACGTACGCGAGGGGCACGGCTGAAAAGAACTAACACAATAGCACAAGCGATCTCACAAAGACGTTCCTTTTTGCGGACAATGTTTTCCTTTTCTTCATACGCCTATGTTTGAAATATATGAAGCGTATTTGCACAAGTGAAGAAATAATTAAGTAAACAATATCATGAATGTAACTCAAGATTGCAGTGAGAGAGAGTTTACATATAAATATTTCAACGAATAACTCCCGAGCAGCCGAATGTTGCTTCCGAGAAATGAACAAAAACTTTCTTCTTTCAAAATCAATTCGAACCGTCGTGTTTGCGTAACAAAACCAAAATGAATCCGGGTGCAATCAAAGCAGTTTTTCGTTTCCATAGAAAATACCCACCACTGTAAGGCGAAGAGTAAACGTCAAATTAAAGATTGAAAGAAACGACAACAAAAGGAAATTAAAAACTATACCAGGAAATTCGTACATATAAATGAGAAAAGTTAATTGTCTAGCCTCGAAGCAAAAATCCGACATATTCCCGCGCGGCTCCATGTCGCAGCGTGACATACGTAATCACGCTCTCGTGGTATGAACAACCCGCTCGCATATTGCACCTGAAATATCTTCCCCCGTCAACATCTCTCCCCTCTACACCTCCGCCAACACACAAACACTCGCGGAGATTCTCGGACTCTCTTGCGTGTCTGTGAGAGCCACCTCAGTTAAAAGACCGGTTCCACACCGAACTAACGAAACAAAAAGGGAAACATAAATAAATCTACTGTGTGTGTCTCTCTCTCTCTCTTTTCGTGGGAGGAGGGGCTGGAAGGAGGAGGAGCGGGCGTGGAGGGAGGAGGAGGGGGCGTGGAGGTAGGAGGAGGAGGGGGTGTGGAGGGAGGAGGAAGGGACGTGGAGGGAGGAGGAGGGGACGTGGAGGGAAGAGGAGGGGGCGTGGAGGGAGGAGGGGGCGTGGAGGGAGGAGGAGAGGGCGTGGAGGGAGGAGGAGGGGACGTGGAGGGAGGAGGATAAGAGACACGAAGGAGGAGGCGCGTGGGACGTACAGTAAAGCCACACTGTCCCCGGAAGGCGTACGTCTCGTACCTTCTTCCCACTCGCACCCGAAACAACGGCTCGATAAACCCAATTAATGGCTCCTTAAGGAGCGGTTATCTTCCCTCCGCCATCGTTTCTCCTTCATTGCTGGGTCGATATGGTCCTTTAACCAGTACCATATAAATTTCATGGGTTCGGATTAACTCGAACTTAGCGGCACACCGGACAAAATTTCGTGTGACTGTCTAGAGCAGGGATGGGCAACCTTTTCTGCATGATGGGCCGCATTGGTAACAGTGAATCCTTCAGTGGGCAGCATTGGAAATTACCAATATTTCGGCGGACTAGGTTCAAGCTAAATCGGAAGTTATCTAAAGATTCTTAGACACCACATGAGTGAAAGTAACGTCAAAATTAGGTTTTTAAGGTTAACATTTCAATATTAAACATCGTGATGGAATTCAATATGAGAAAAAGCTTTGGGAAAATGACAAAATTAACATTTAAAAGAACTCATTTGAATTGGGAAATATTTACTAAGGGATCCCAATTAAAAGCTAGATATTTTAACATATTTTTCTATATTAAAAATAGTATTTAATAGTTAAAAAAATAAAAAGAGAAAAGTTTTAAAAATATGAAGCAGTGGCAGTGGGCCGCATGAAATTGCTTAGTGCGCCACCTCAGTTCCGCGGGCCGCATGTTGGAGATCCCTGATCTAGAACATTTTAATCATCCGGTGATCAGCAAAACTAAAGGAAAAAATCGCCTTTCCAACACACAGAAGGAAGTTATTGTTGAAATCTCTATTTTTCAATTCGTTTAAATATTTTTTTCAGATTACGAAACAATTCGACGGTAAAGTTTCCGAATCTGCACTTACGAATCAACCCGGTTTCGGTTTCAACTGAAACCGCGCAATAAATCCTGCCATAAAATATCGCAGTACATGAGAGATTTCGTTTCTGTGATCCTAGCCTGAGATTTATAAATAGAGCATTTTCTCTTCCCAATAATTAAAAATGTACTCCAAGTACTCGCTGCGGCGCGGCAGAGTACCACGATGAATCGGTTGCGGTGTGCTGCTGTACATCTACATCTACATATTACCCTGCAAGTCACCTTGACGGTGGATGGCAGGGGGTGCCGCGCACCAAGTTCCTAACTAATTATTATTCACTGTTATCTATTGTGGTCACGTATTGTCCTAGGGAAAAAGGACTCCTTATACCTCTCTGTCCTACAATCTATTTCGCGAATATTGTCCTTATTATCCCTCCGTCCGATATACGTTGGTTGTCGAATAATATCCTTCATTTCATTTACGAATATCTCCGACATATATTTATCTAGAAGTTTAAGTCTCGCCTGTAATCTACGATCTTTCAACGATGGCCAACTCAACTCTTCAATGAGTAACGTAACGCTGTTTTTTATCGTAATTATTTTTCACGAATCTAGCTGCGGTAGACGTAGGAAATAAAATTTCAACGTGTATCGTGAGGAAACTAGCATATTGATTCGTACTTTCTCTGGTAAAACTCGACGAAATTAATAAGGAGATTATCCGCAAATAAGAGCAGAAGAATCAAAGTCAGAAAATTCGATTACAAACTAATTATAGTAGATGTAGTATGTTCGTTTAGTGGTGGCGGTGCGCAGAAGGCACTCTCACGGAAGGAAGAGTCCTTCCTTGAGGCGGGACCGCCTAGATGGGAGGCCATGTTTCGCCGTGGGCAAAAGCTGCGCGACCTATTCTCCAAACTATTAGTCCTAACCCAAACTGTGCTACTGCGCATGGCTATGACGTCGACTTTTCTCTTAAAGGTTCCCCTCCCAAGTCTTTCCCTTCCTCTCTCACGCGTCGCCGACTGCCACCACTAAACAAACGAGCATTAACTGCCGTTTACGATGAAAAACAAATAAAACTAATCAAATTTTAAACGACCAAACGCTTAGTATGGCCCCCTTTTTCTTTCATTACCTATACCCACGGAACATCACAACATAACATTTTTAAATTTAAATAAAGTAACAAAGATTCTTCTCTCTCAGCACGAAAAACCTCAGGTCCGAAGTAAACCCATGATAAATTCGCCTTCAATTCAACGCTGAAGAAAGCATTATTTCAAAGATACCAACGTCCTTGTCATTTTAAAACTTTGAACGCATCTCCCTTTCTTACCATAAGACGAGAAAAAAAAAGCAAATCACGAAAGCAAACGACTAAAGATTAGACCAAACATTCCAAAAATTATGAAACGACTCTTTCATAACACCACTCCGTGAAACGGGAACGTTTTTAAAGAAAATTCGTTAAATTCAGACTGCCGTTCGTTAACCGAGCCGAAAGGAGAATAAAGCAATACGCGGACTCATCGTGCGAAATAACGAGAAGCGGAAAAAAGCTCCAAAATATACGTGCGCCGATGAATAAGTCCTCAGCCTCCCTGCAGCCTCCACAAGGGTCCAATAATTCGATGCTGATCGCCACTCTTAAAAACTTACTAATGCACGGGCAGAGGAAAATGTCTCATTAGTACCTGCTCGCTTATGTTTATGTTGTGAAGGAGAAACGCTCGCCCCGCCCTTCCTCCAACCTCCCCCACCCCTCCATCGTGTGCACACCAGTAGTATTGGAAAGAAGAGGATTCAGGGGAGCAGGTGGTGTAAGTGGTTAGAGCGTTAGCCCCGCCAGCTAAAGCGACACCCGCTTCGAATCCTGTAGGATTTTTCCCGAGGTCGTTCGCTCCCCTATTTGTGTGTTGAAACTACGCAGATGAGGACGAGCCAATGAGAAAAAGAGAAATGAGGAGCGCGCTCAAATCAACACACCGTCCTTCGGAAGGGACATTAAGCCGTTGGCCCCCTTGGTGCGCAGGCACCAGGTTTTACTACTCCCTTCCTATCAATTCACTCCACTATCTCTCAGATACCCGTTGCGCGTAGGCAAGAGGCAAATCAGCTGGGAACATACGATACGGTGTTAGTGAAAATCAATAATAAAATCAAGAGGATTCTAGTCACCTGGGCAAACAGGAGGAGACCGGCGTCTCCTACGCCTCTGAGGCGTCGATTGGCCCGAGGCACCACAACGTCCCCTACTACTGCTACCCCGCTTTCGGGGCGCCCTCAACCACCATCTTCGCCACCTCCTCGAGAACCCCTTCCCGCCCCACCCCCGCCATTCAACTCACCTTCTCTAACGCTACACTTTTTAAGGTCACGCCGTGAAGGGTTAAGGCACGGCGGGGTTGAGCGAAAGGGCAGATTTAAATGTCGTCACGAGAAAGAGGTTTGGGGGAGGGAAACTTTTTATTTTCGAGTCGAAGAGCAGAGGCAGAGGATGGCGTCCGGAGAACAAAGCGTTCCTTTATATGGAAGAGATTAATGAGGGAAAACCCATCGTCCTCATCCTCTTCTTCAGGTCTAACATTTTGCTAAGGACCGTGAAAAGTTATTGTGGAGAGGGAAAAGAATATGGGGGATGAAAATGAGAGTTTAGAAGAATAAGAACGGAGCATCCGCCATTCCTGTTTCGCCTGCTCGGGTTAAAAGTTAAGACGGCGATGTCATAAAGAATGCACAACGCCCTTCAACGATGACACCATAGGCCTTTTTCAGTCAAATTTAGAATTATATTTACTTCAAATATTTTATATTTTTATGCTTCAGCAATCACCCAATTTGACCCGAGTTTCATGAGTTCATGAATAGAAATTAAAGAAGTCCACAGTTTACCAGATATTTGTAATATCAGGAACCCTAATCTGTCTATAACGTCTTATTTCATAATTTTGTAAGCGCTGCACAGATAAAATCCAAACAAACAACGCTGAAACATAGCCACTTCGTTGGAACTTAACTGGCAGGGATAACCTCGCATATAAGATTATCAGATGAAGTAAAACTTTCACAAAATTTCATGAAAGGTAAAAGGGGAATACTGTATAATTTATTACTTGATACGAGGCACTGATTAATAATTGATAGTGCCGATGCTTAAAACTCAAGGTAGTGTAGCAACGTAATCACGACATACGAGACTTTTCCGCCACTTGGCCACGAGACCACCCGAACGTAATTATAATCTCAAGGTCATCTTCTCTCGACGGTTATCCGCTTTTGAGCAAAAGCACCTCTGAAGATGGACCGCCAATAATTCCGCCATACCCGCATTAAATCACTCGCGAAAAAACAGGTACCTCGACACGCTCGAAAAATACGACGCTTTTATGGGATAACCAGGCGCGACGCATCGCCGTACTCTCATGCCAACAGCGATACAAAAAAGCGAGAAAAAATTTCGATGCATGGGAAAAAGGCCGTTTATACGTAGAAAGGGCAAGAAGTGGAGAGAGAGAGATAGAGAGGGGGAGGGGGTGTTAAAAGATGGGATTGGATTGCGATGCGTCCATTTACGGCGAAACTGGACATGCCCACACCAAGGACCCCAGCCTCCGACCCGCCAACACGCGCCCATCCCCTTATTCTCCTCCGCCCACCCTTTTCACAGCGTCCGGCGAATCGGTTTGCGCGCAAAAACGCGCTTCGCATCCACGGGAGCTCCTTTCGCGCGCGGACACCTGCCAAAGCTCGCGACTCGGGCGGCGAGAAATGCGTCTCGAAGAAAGCTCTACGAATACATTGTCGCAATTTCGATGGAAAATTTTCTAAATAAACGAAGTAGCTTTAAACTCTTCCGAAATATCTATCGTAAAAAAACAGGTGAAATCCAAAAACTGAGGCAGGAATAGAGATCGATACTGATGATTCGGTATAATAAGCTACCGGAGTAATATCTCCGTTATAGATATGAAAATTTTAGATTTGTGAACACTTACTACGGAAATGGTTTTATTACCATGTGAATATATGTTATATATATTGAAACATTTATATATAATTTGAGTAAAACTGTAACAAATAGATATTTTACTCAGATACATCTTAGCGTGTCATATTATACACACATATACAAATAAAAATCAACTTAAACATACTGAATGACCGATAAAACTATTCGGTATCGAATTGAGAATTTTCGATATGTACAAAAAATTCACATCGGGATTCCCCTCGTCGGTTTACCTGATTTACGGCTAAATGGATCGTAACCATAAAGTGGGATATTCCTCAAAGCGTTGGAAGATCATTTCTCACTAAGAAGACTGAAAAACATTCCTTGAATATGAATTTAAAGCGTCAATATTCGTTCCATTACAAAGATTATTTCCTAAGCAAACGACATCAATGAAACGCCAGATTTCCGTTCAACTCAACAAAAGCAATTCCTTTAACAGGTAAGATTAAAATGTCACGGAATCATCTTCGCCACCATCAAATATTACTTACCACATAACGCTGTACCTCTTCATCCGGATTATACTAATAACGACCCGAATTTCCATGACGCGAGTTCTCCACCGTCCACAAAGAAAACATTCTTATACAGAAGAAAAGAAAATGACGGGCAGTAACAAAAGTTACACGGGACTTCCACGCGAATGACGAAACATAAACGGGAACATAAGAAGCAAGAGGATTTGAAAAGGACGCGCTAGAAGACCATCCCGCCTAAGATGGCACCAGCTTAGAACGCGAGGCATTTCCGGAGATTCAAATCAAGGAAAGGAAAGCGTGCATTCGAGAGATGCCCATCCTACGCCGGCTTACAACCAATTAAATTGAAAAAGAAGCGTGGAAGAAACGATTTCTAAGCACTCGAGTCGACTGCTGAAGATCTCATTTCCTCTCACAGATTCGAAGTGTCCGTCGAGAAAAAACCTCTAGTTCAAAGAAATGTCCAGTTTCATAATTCCGTCAAATCCGAAAGAGAGAGAGAGAAGATAAAAATCTCGTTGATTAACGACTTCAAAAAAAAATAACAAAATAAACTCATTCGAACAGACGCATGTACTGGACAACAAAATAAGTTCTCGTGGCGACCTTTTCTCTTCGCGCCGCCGTAAGATACTTAAAAAATCTCCGCGAAGAGAAGGCGCGTGGGCGAGCGAAATTGCGTCATCAGCCCACGCACCTCGACGGTAGCCCAGACAAAAAAAGAAGTCCCGAAGTGAGGCGGGATGCAATAACCTCCCGAAAGCAGATATCGGATCCATCTTTGCTTCTTCTCGGAGCGAGACGGAAACTGGGATCACGGTGAAATACGCGCTCGCCTCCGAGTGTACCCGGCCCCCAAATTGCACGAGTGGAAACCGCAATAAATTCATGTAAGCGAGTGACTCAGCGAAAGTTCAAACTCTCTCGCATCTCATTTTACCCCTCGAATCGGTAGGTTTATTGGAAAAAAATCTTCCCGAGATCGATGAAACTTGAAAACTCTCAACTCCGGCGGGTAAAAGGTTATATCGATTACGTACTTTTTTAAATTCACCCTTAAACGCTGGACGACGAGTAGCCATGGTTTTTACACATTTCCATTGTGGAAGAGAGGAAAAATTCACACTTTTTTCCGATTTAAATCAGACATTTACGCCAACTCGGTATGTATTTGAATTCTACCTTAAAAATTATGAACACCGTTCATTCAGCTAGACAACCGTTTTTTTCCCGAATTCACATCCAAATTTTAAGTGATTTAAAAATGCATTTTTAGAAAGCCTTGCACTGAATCCCATACTTTTCTTATGGGGTATTGAAATGGAACATTGGGGTTAAAAAGACCCCTTAAATATTAACTTTTTTGTGACGTTCGATTTTTCTCGTCGGTTGTGCCACTCGACCTACATACATTCCAAATTTCAGATTTCTAGCCCTTCTAGAAGTACCTAAGAGTCGAGGACCTTCTGTACTATTTTCCTAATAGGACACGAATATCTACAACCTAATTCCGTCAGGATAAATCATAGGCTCTTGAATATCAAAGCGACACCCGAACACAATTGTAGCTTTCTAATGCAAGCTGAGTCGAGTGCACGGATTCCAACCCTTACTGGCGCACCAGGGAACGGCATGAGAACGATCGCTCTGTTGGGATTAATGTTACGAAATTAAAAGAACGGCATTAATTTACTCGACGTAAAGAAGTAAGAAACGCAACGAGGCGGAAGGATAAAAAAACGCACCAACAGGTCGATTAGTAGATTTGCATAAGCCGCCCAGCGGACATACCATCATTTCTCCTGAGGACGGCGAGCAAAAAATGCCGAAGCGGCAACTCGGCGATGATGCGATGCGGTACTATTTTCGTCAATGGCGCAATGAGGAGGAGGAAGAAGGCACGACAGACACACGCACTGGCTCGGAGAGAGACAATGGAATCGCATTTTCTTTTATCGTGCGATGGGTAGCGAGCCAAATCCATTGAACTCCCTTCAACACCCCACGCTATCCGAGGATGAGAACCCCTACAGCTCCCCGCACTGGAGCAAGCCTAATACGGCGACGGAGTGACACCCATCCCGGAGTGGGGAGGGGTGAGTGGACGGGAGCGGGGGTGTCGGTGCGGCGTGGCGCGGCTGTGCCACACCTCTCGCGGGGCGCGTTCTAGCGACGGTCACCTGCGGGCAGACTAGGACGTGGAGGGCCGAAAGCGAACGCCCCCTCCCTCCCCCGGTTCGCCACCCCTTCGGGGATATAGCGGGCGGTAACTCGTGTGGAGGTTTAAGGGCTGTGCAGGTGTCTCGTCTCGCACTTGCACGCGCGGCAGGATGCTGCGGTGCATTTAAAAAAAAACAAAAGTGACACGAAATAAGGTGGAATGGTGGCGCGATTTTTCTGCGCGAACTCTTCGTGGCTCGGATCGAGTTCCGAAAGGGTGAAAAGACGTCTAAATTCTGCGCGTGGGGCGGCACCTCGAGATATCGCGAAATTATTCTTTGATCAACCCATTCTACGGAGAACAGTTATATTTCACGGCATTTGTGTCAGATATCGCGAGGTATATCATGCAAAAATTGGATCGTCACATGCGTGATTTTGAAGAAATATCTATGGCATGCATTAATTTAAAATGAGCGCTAAATAATCCCATTATAATCTGAATAAACAATTAAAGATTGAAGTGTACATCGCTATTTCAGCCTACTTCAATTCATAATCTATAATACAAACTACATAATTATTCAAATGCATTATTGCTTCAAGTAATGCAATACCTTCCTTTCATTTATTTGTTAATATCTTCGTAGTTAGTAAATAATTGCCATGTAAACAATCTTTTAAAATAACGCATTTAAGACCGTGACAGAAATCAGAAAATTAAAAAGACAACAGCGAATAATCCACATCCAACATCGAAAAAAATTCCAGACGATTTAAATTGATCACCTCCATTTATAAAGTAATATATTAGTTACCAGGCAAAAAAGGTTTCCAGAAGGCCCACATATCCTTAATCCTGTTAGATTCGTTGGGACAATACCGATTTCACTTTTGGAAGCGATCACAATCGCGGAGTTTTTCGCCAGCATTTTCATAAATATTTAACTCCGAGTGACACTAACTCGGTGAGGCCACCTGCGCCTTCGCCCAGACTCTTTCTCTTTATTTCGGAGCGGCGCGTCTTTTTCGTCTCTCTCTCCCTTAAAGGACCTCCCACACATTTTAAGGGGCGTTTCGAATCGTTACAGCACGAAAAATGGAGCATGAAAGTGTTCGTTTTTTCCTTCTTCATTTACTTCCACGGGGATTAAATCTTGTTTGGCGATAAAAGCTACGATATTATGTTGGCCGACCGTAAAGCATTTCTAGGGATGACTAGAGGCCCGCGTAATTGGCTTTAAAAAAACCTAGCGGCAGCTTCGTAATGGTTATAATGAAAAAAGCGATTTGTTTCGTTGGCGAAGATCTTCTAAATTTAATTTAAAGGTTTTCCGTGCATCTCTTACGCTTTTCACTAAATTCTTACTTCCATAACTAACAAAATTTGTTCCTACCATGAAAAAATTCCTCCTTAACGGTAAATTACGTAAATTTAATTATTCTTTCGTGCAATTTGTCCAATGACTCTTAAAGATTTCATATGTGCTATTTTGCATGGTATTTATATCAATTAAACTCGTGCTATGTTCTCTCTGTAAACAATTTTAGATATTAAATAAATCTGGAAAATTATAGTTTATATGTAACGGAAGCTTTAGAATTAATAATAAATCGAAAAACATTTTATCACATTATTTTTATAGTCGATCGTATAATTATTAGCTTGATAATTTTCGGTTAAACTCCTGCTATTTTATTACCAAAACACTTACGCTGACATAAAAAAGTAATTGCCCTTCTAAACAGGTTTACCATTTGAATGAGGCCATTTTTTGTGATAAAAACGAACATTTTCTACGAATTACGCTTTGTGTATCGTTACTCAGCCGAAAAAGCTGTAAGAATAAATCCATGCATAGAAGCGAGATAATTTGTGAAAGAAATGCTGATGGCAAGGCTACTCAGAAAATATGTCTCCTCTAATTTGAATTGCTGATTACATCCTACCACACCTGTCCCTCTCGTATTACCGTCTCGTAAACGTTGACGTAATTGAATCACCTTATGTTTTCGCACAAGCAGCACTCACTTATTATAAGGTTTCAAAAATTCCGAGCAGGGCGTTTCACTAACACATTCGACTTCTTCATCTTGCAACACTTTTATCTGCATTCTCATTTCACGGAGACGTTGCTACTTAGTAAGGAAACCTCTCATTTAAAAAAAAGTGACTCGCGATATAAACGTGCATACGGAGTAATTATTTTAGCAAATATAAATAACGATAAGTGAAAGTCTGATTTCTTTTTCTCGCATTCCTCGTGACCAATAAAACCGCAATAAGGATTGCCACGTTCCACGTCACTGTTCATTTTGATTATTTGGCCATCGTCATATACTGATTTTATCCAGATTTAGAAGGAAAAAAGAAAATAAGAATTTTGGATTATGCCATAAATGAGGTCGGTCTTCTTAAAATAATCTTGGATTTAGCAACTTTTGCTCCAACTATAACTTACTTTAGAATGTTATATTAATGATATTTCGTTTAATTCATCGTTAAGAACATGATGAAAGCCCGAGATACAAGAAACACTACATTGAAGACATAAAAAGGGAGAACAATTATATCCTTTGAAACGTTTCCTCAATTAAAGAAATGACATACTTAGTCTACCATGACCGTCATTACAACTACATGAGAAAATTATTCTCCATCAAAGCGAATATAACTATCAACCCGAAATTGGAAACCAAAGTCCATGAGAGAGTTATTTTTCAGAACTTGAATGTGAATCAAATAACTAATTAGGGATCATAAGACATTAATTTAAACCGCGCGTAATACTCTCATACATTACATTCCACCTTAGAAACGCATTTTCACCTCTTTTCATCGAGAATGTACATATTAAAGGAACGTAAACGGTTTGGCCACACACGTCGCAAAACTCTTAATTAGCACGTGAGGAGAACCGAAAGAGATGTTTTCGAAAGCCTGATGCATCGGACGCTCAACAGGCACAAACACATCAACCACGCGGATACATAATTCCAGCAGCGCTTTCAAAACTTCCGATCTCCATGCGACAAATCCCGTCGATTGACAGCATACGTTCCTTCTAAGAGCAACAAAAGCATCGAACGCCCTGAAATTACGAGCATCGCACACTGTAACGTTGCTACGCCTGTCAGAAGCAATCGATACAGAAACAGCAAGTCCCGTTAACATAGTCCTTCCATAACGCTCCAACTCAGAGATGATGACGATAAAAAAAGAAGATCGACAGATGCACTCTGAGGACCCAGGACCTCCATGTAAGGCTCAGGAGGCGCGGCAGAGGGCAGGTTGTTACTGCAGCGAGCGACAGAGGCGCGTGGGCGGAAGCTGCTGCGGCGGCGGCAGCAAAAGCACCGGGGAGGTTAATGCGGGTGGAATTCTGCCGTGTTATTCAACCCTCCGGGAAGAAAATAAGGAGATGACGGTCTCCTAGCTGTCCAGAGTGCACGTGGCGGATACATTTGCATGTATCCGAAGATAATCACCATCGCCCGTGTTGAGGCTCCGCGTGTGGGCGAGGAGGGGGATTGGTGGGAGGGGGAGGGGCAAGGGAGGGTCCGCGGGGGAGTGGCGGCAAGGGAGGGGGAAGAGGAGGCGAAAGTCAATGAACGGTTTAAATTCTCAGGTGCAGTTCGGCGGAGAAAGGATGATGTAGACGGGCGTATGATTTGCAAGCTGCCACCAAAGGGAGATTGAGAGAGGGTGGGGAGAAAGAGGGTGGGAGGAGAAAGAGAGTGGGAGGAGAGGGAGGGTAGGAGAAGAGTGAGGGTGGGAGGAGAAATGAAGAGAGGTGGGTGAGGCAGGGGGCTATGATTTTTCCTTTGCGTCCCTTAAGAAGAAGCATGTCGGTAAAATGTTTCATAAACCTGGAAGGTTCGAAGAACTCCCGACTTCTCTTATATGGACTGCTGGCGAAAGATGGGATTATGCTAACCGAAGAAAGTTTTTTTCCACTTATTTAATTCTTCAACGTCGCCGGTGTGTTTGATAGGCGGGTGCCTCGTTTCGAATCTCCACATTCGGATGATTTTCTGAGCGCGCCCAAAAAATAAGACTAAGATAACAAAATATCCAACGAACATCGTATTTTTACTTTATATTCGTACATTACACGGAGACGATATATTTTCGATTGTTTTCCAATGAAGTCTCTTTACCAAATTGCTTTTCTTTTTTAACATAAGAAATTAAATGTTTTTGATAACGTTAAATTGCAACAAACAGTAGTAAAAGAGTTCTCTCTCTGAGAGAGTTCTCTCTCTGTAGCTGAAGAAGGAGTAGTTCCGAAAGCTTCTACGTTTGTGATGTTTCTGTGTTTTAGTGTTCTTTTACGTGTGTCGCTTCGACATCCCCGGGGCCTCGCCAACCTGAAGTCGTCTGATTGGTGAGTGTTCACTGGGTTTCCTCATCCCAACACCTTGTTGACATCCATATATATACATATATATATATATATATATATATATATATATATATATATATATATATATATATTCATGTTTAACTGCAAAGCGTAAAATGAAATAAAAACACAGTTGACCAATTAGTCATAAACATATTGTTCGTACGTGTAAAGCAATTATTTTTGGAGAAAATAAAAACGATATTTTTACTCGATGAATTACAAAATAACTACTAATTTATTTATAAAAAAATCGAGCTTTTCTAGTAATAAAAACACCTCTTAGATTAACATTGAAAAAAAAACAATTTCCAGCTGTCTCACGAATTTTTCGAGTCAATATTTTCGCCAAGTCTCGCATGTGACTAGTCTGACATACATACTCGAACAGATTACCGCGCGCCTCCTTGATGATAGGCTGATGGATGACGCGAAGGAAAAATCAATCTGACCGACGGATCGGTATTAGTGAGGTGGAATAAAACGGAATGACCCGTGAAATTTCTCTTCCGACCGTCCCTTCTCACAACGGTGCGATTTAATAGACCAGCAGAAGACTATTAAACACGTGGATTCGATTGAAAAATCACGTTCGAAAAAAAAACGTTGGCGCTATCGTCACCGAAGGCCGCCGAAGAAGCACATACCCTCGGCTATGAAACGATTTGCACACACTTCTTTACGATCCATCAATTCGGGTGGATGAATAGCGGAAAAAATTACGAGCTCCGGGATTATTTTTGCAAACACCCACGAATGTAACAGGCAAGTCATTGTGAAATGATCGGTAACAGGTGCTCGGGAGCGGAACTTAAACTGTTAGGCGAGACAGACCTCTCTCTGCTACAGAGTTCGCCATTATGTTCCGAGGAACTGCAGGCGCATTGACTCTGAAAGTGGGACGGAAACTGAGGATTAAATACGAGCGATAGAACCACGGATAACACGGCACAGACACCATTGGAAAACGTCAAAGGAGCTCCCTAATGATACTGCGGAGTTTTCGATTATCTTAAAATATCTTCTTAAGCTAGGGTACTATTGTAGCACATCAATTAAGAGAATAAAGCAACATCGACATAATACCATTAACTGTAATGACTCTTAAAAATGACGGATTTTTTCGTAGGAGATTTTAACGCACTGAACGAAAAAATTGAATTTAATTCTTTTCCACACGTAAATTCGCATCCAGAGGAGTTTTGAAAGGAAGCGGGCCACAGTAAAATTTCAGGCGCTGATTTAAATTGAAATTGATGAAACATTTGAGGCTATTTAGATTACTTCTTTGCGTCTTTATCTGATACATTTTGAGATTTGTGACACATCAAATACTTTCATAAAAAAATCCTTTCAAAACGATGGGATCGAACTCTTCAAGTAAGCCTTAGTTTGCGCTTGATCCGCTTCTTAGTAACGAGACGACGTTCTAGCGTTACAGAACCACTAATCAACGCGTTATATTAAAAAACTAGATGAAATAGTTCGTTTAAAACGAGCTTTGTAATCAAACAAACGTTTGAGATATTGATTGTCTTATGGGAGACTGAAATCACCCTCTGGAGTCGAACCCGGGACCTTTTCTGAAAAGTTTTCGTCATTCGCTAATGGCACGTGATCGTAGTAATCCTACCAAATTTGGTTGCGTTGATTAAGTATTAAATTTAAGGAACTTTCCATTCTTCGTCCTTTTCTCTCTTCCTCTCTCCAATCCTCCCTCCCATTCTCCCCCCCTCCCTCTTTCTATGGAAAAATATATTTCCTAGTCTCAATCTCGCTCTAATAAAGAACACTATCTATCTCTCCCTCTACCTTTTTCTCTGTCTCCCTCCATCTCCCTCTGCCTTCCTCCTCTCACTTCCTCTTTCTCCCCGTCTCTCTCCTTTCTTCCTCTCTCTCTTTCTCTCTCACTCATTAAAACATTCAAAGCACGCTTTCCTTGCGCATATAGTATTAGCGCTGAGACGACAATACAATCTCGAGGTTTAACAATGACACGGTCGGCAAGGTAACATATCGTTAAAAAGTTTAATTTTTTCCAATAAATATTATTTAAACGTAGAAATTGAGCGATTTTGTATCGTAGGGAAAATATGACGAGAAGATTAAGAAACGTTATTTATTTTCTTTAAAACAGTCCAGGTCCGAAGATCGTAGGTCAATTATTTCTAATTTTAATTTGCAAAAGAGTAAAAGCCTTTACGTCGAAAAATCGATTTTTACGAGTTATCTTATGGGGAATTGAAACCACCCTCTGGAGTCGAACCGAGGACCTTTTCGGAAATTTTTTAGGTCATTCGCGACTGATACGTGATCAATCCAATCCTACCAAATTTGGTTGAACTGGCTGAAGAAACAACTGAGATATTGAGCGTTATCGACATAATGAGCAAGTGACCAAGAGAATTAGCATTTTATATGTAGTTACTAGATTAAACAATACTTTCTCTATACTTAGTATATGGAGAAAGTAAAAATGAAAAAAAATTCAGAGTGAACACAGATAAAGTAACGCACGCACTTCCACCATTTTATTTTAATTTTTAGCTGAATCAGTGCTTCACAAACTGGGCGCGGCGGGCCACTGTGGTTCTGGGGGTACCGCGAAAAACTTTGTTTGGTAAATAAATCAACGATTTGAATGCATTGATAGGTAATCAGGGCACTCATTTTTCCTTTAATGAATTAATTACGGTTTATTACCAACAAATGGTTGCGTCCAAGCATTTTAATACCCGTATGCAAAAATATAAAAACCTTGTTATAAGGCTGATGGGGTGCCTCGAAATTCTGTTTATCTTTGAAAAGGTGCCACGCCCACAAAATGTTTGGGAATCATTGAGCTAAAGGAACAACTTTTCGAAGATGTATGCACCTCCAATAATTTAAATATATTTAAATAAAAACGTACCTCGCAGTAATAAATTTGCCTTAAAACGACGAAAGAAAACTATTTCTGCGTGTACACTCAAAATATACCTATAATTAATTGCATGAATTACAAAGCGGATTGGCCTTGACATTTGAACATCCAGCCTCCCGCCGAGCGTCTAAAAGTAGTTAATTCATCCCCGAACCTCGATACATATTTTTTTGGAGCTGCATAATGCATAAAACATCGGCGCTGCCTCGCAGGAGGGGAAAATCTAGTCTCGCGGCCTCAAATCCGCGATGACCTGGGTCACCGAAAATTTCGGTCCTTAAGAGGGCGTGACGTTGCGACAGGGAGCAACGAGTCCGCCCACGCCGAGGCAAAAGGGACTGGGGCGGGGAGGAGGGGGGAGGGGGGAAGGGTGAGGGGTTGGAGAAGGGTGGAAGAGAGGAAAAGGGTGGCGAGGAGGTGAGAAGGGGGGGGAAGGGGGGGAGAAGGGGGAGGAGAAGGGGGGCGAGGGGATGGGGGGAAGACGATGGAAAGAAAGATTAAAAATATGACGTGGCAGAGGGAGAGGGGGAGGCAAGGGAGGAGGGAGAGAAAGCAATTGCGATAGAAGGGGGCGAAATGCTCTCCAGACACGCCGCCATCTAGATCGGAAAAAGGGAGAATGAGAGTAACTCTGACTCGTTTCCAATTGGGGTATTGGGACGCGGAAGGATATCGCCCGTAACAACGAGAGGAATAGGGCAAAAGCATCAAAGGGATGTCGCGTTGCCAGCAGAACACGAAACGCCTCGAAATGCAAAAAACCCGGAATAATGATGGCACGACTACACCAGCATAAGACATGCACCAATTACGCACCATCGTCCAAATCATGGGGCACCTATTAAACAATGTTTTCAATTTCCATATAAATTGACCATTTTTGACTGTAAAACAATATAAATTTATAAAACTGCAAAATTTTCAAATAATATGCTCCTAATATTTTTATTTTATCCCGATCGAAATTCATCGATCTACGTATCTTCCCCAAAAATAGGTCGCATTCAAGTAATGGACGAATTCCTTCGTTAAAATTTTGACGCAAATGTCACAGAAAATTATCGTATCGGTAAGGAATTCACCTCTCGTGAGAAATCTTCCTGTCATTCCAAGTAGAAAATACTTCGAAACGAATGAGTAACATGGTCATCCAAGTGTTACAAACGTTTGAGCTTTGTAGAAGTCGTGAAAATAGATTTATCGCGGCGCGCCATTAACGGCGCTTTCAACCATCTGAAAGATGAACGCGAAATATTCGTTTGGCGTTGTGTAAATACAACGCGAAAATAAATGAGTTTTTTCTACCCGACTCAAACGATGCGAAGTTTTTTCTTTTATTTACATCCACTCTCCAGTTAGCACATCTTCCATAATGACGCAAAAACACTGGAATCCGCAAAACAACGAACTAATCACTAGTGACCAGCAACGCCAACGCTAAGATTTGCGAAAGTCGCCAAATGAAGTCAACAATTCCCTTGAAATTGGTTTCAGAATGTTAATCGGTTATTTCAACAAAACGCACGTCATTCCAGTAAAAATAACTCGAAAAATAATACCGTCACATTGAAGGTGATCTTTAGAATTCTAGACGGACATATTTTTCAGAAGATTTTTCTTCGTTTAATCTTAAATAAGTAACATAGTACATGAATTTACTGAATCACAGTGTAAGTGGAAAAATTGATACGAAAGTGTACGGCGTGGTTTGGAAATCAGTGACCTCGACACTCATGCCCACGATACCTATGGAGAAGGTGAATCGAAAGAGACCCATTCATCACCTCCTACCACTTTCAATTCCGCTATTACCTGCTGCGTTTTGTGAGAAACAACCTGTCCTCAACTACAACAATGCGAAATACCCCCATGGGGCAATTGGTTCCACTGCCAGCAAATGGTCCTTGAGGTATCACGAATAGCACGCCTCACAATAAACAATTCCAGTATTCATGACGCCGTCAAACGTTCCGTCATTAGCGAAAAATAATCATCAACCGAGCACCGTGTGATTCCTCCCTAAAAGTAATTGTAAATTCTGCACATATTTCGCGCGTTCCCTTTGAAGGACCGAGAACAATACCGTCTTATCCTTATGAAGGTAAATATCGTGTGCCATTACAGCAAGTCCGTGACAGACGCGAAGGCCGAGTCCATTTTCCGTGAGTGTCGAATGAGAGGCCGTTATGCGGGCCCGCAAGTCACGATGTGAGGGGGGTTTGTTCGACGGAGACACGGTAGCGCCGCAATTCGAAAATCACCGCGTCATTAGCGGGATTCAAATCCTTACAAGACATTAACGTTGACGCGATTACCTTCCGATACTCGAGAACCGGACGTTCGAACGAAGGCCGGACATCAATCATCATTAGGGTACGAGTGTCCTGAAAATTAGTACAAGTCATAGCAACGAGAACTGATTAAAAATTGTGGTTAGAGCGAGAATTCTTCTTTCACAATCTCATTCGTTTGAAAACGAACGAACAAATTCATCTTTCATAAGGTCCCTGGCGCGGAGGAGCCTCCCGTAAACCTTGGTTGGCTGACCTGCTGTCCCTGGCGCTGGCCTTAAAAAGTCCCTAAACAGCAGCTGGAGTATCTAGATGTATGGGTGAGGTTTTTATGTTTTCAATTTTTAATCTTTTAATTTTTTTAAAAATTTCAATTTTTTTCCTTCCGTACCTTACTTTATTGAGTACCTCAATTTTATTACGGCATTTGGAGATTTTTTACTTTTTATCATTGTATGTGTGCCGTTCCCAATTCCCCAATTCCCCCATTCCCAATTATATTATTTTATAAAAGTTAGTTTGATAATCAAAAGGAGCATTTTTACCACTTATTTCTCGATTTCAACGGTCTATTTGTCAGCGGAATTTGGCATCGAAAAAATATGTTCATTAAAACGACATCGAATATTTCTTCGAGGATGTAATTTCGATGCTCTAATTGCAGTAACAGAACGACGCGAGGACATTCAAGTTTTAGAGGCATGCTCGTTCGTTTAAAAGATCGATTCGAATTGTTGAAAAAACTAAAAGTTTCCAAAATATGCAAAAGATTAAAAAAGCAATTTCGGTATGCGCGAACCCCTAGATACAGGAGCTTTACTTAAACTCGAGACCGCCCTTAAATTCCGGCTATAACCGTCACCTGGAATCGCCACGCCCCTTTTCCTAGCATCCCACATTCACCCGTCTCTGTCGGCGAAATTTTCCGGACCTGTCCCAAAAATTACCCGTCTCCTCCAAAGCCTCATTTTCCCCTCTCCAAAGCACTTTTCAGGTTTCTTTTCAGAGCAGCATCAACGCTCCCGTCGAGGAACTTGGAAGATTTAAGGACAAGAAATAACGTATTTACCCAAATATAATACGAGATTTTTCCATTACTTTTCATCTGAGTTTAGAGGTCCTCTTAAATTAGCGAACAAGGAAATAAATAAATAAAGGCGGTGATTATGACTAGTCTAGCACGGTTTAAATCACATTTTTCTTTGCACTGCACATTGCGATGACAACTTTTAGAGTTTTAAATAGAAAACAACTCATTTTGTTTAATTTATTTCATTCAAAATGCTTCATAAAAAATTCTCCGTGCAAATTAGCTCCTGTAAAGGGAGGAGGGGTCGCCTTATATTCGAGGTCGTCTTGTAGTCGGGTAAATACGGTACATTCGGTAGCCTGGGTCTAGGACAGTTCGGCGCAGAGCCAATTCGGCGAAGAGCCAATTCGGCGCAGGGCCAGTTCGGCGCAGGGCCAATTCGGCGTAGGGACAATTCGGCGCCGGGCCAATTCGGCGTAGGGACAATTCGGCGCTGGGCAACAATCTAACCCAACGCGAAGCAGCTGCTAAAACACACATACTATCTTTTCATTTCTCATTTGATTATTTTTGAGACGTTTAAAACAGTCTTCTAGATTTTCCATTACAACATTATTTGTAAATTTTTCTAGTTTTGTTTTTCTCGCTGAAAACACTGTAAAACTGAGGCAAATTTTGTTGTTAAACACGCAAACTTGAACGAATTCGGTTTTTAATTAAAATGTGTTGATAGGAAATTTGAAATTATATTCTTCTTGAGATATATTATACTGGTGTTTGCGCCGAACTGGCCCTACGCCGAAATGTCCTGCGCCGAACTGTCCCATTCCCCGGTAGCCTTCCTCGACCACGAGGAAGTTTAAAAAAGACGGCATACGCCGCAAGTGAACCCAGGAACACGCCCAAAAGGGAAATCCTTGAAAGGTGGAAGCGAAACGGTGAGACTACGGTGGATTTGGAGGCATCTTCTCTCTCCATTGAAAGGCTCAAAGGAGAGGATTCCCGGAAGATGGGGTGGGCGAGTGCGTGCGTTGAGGGGCGTATTGGATCTACTCACGCACCCACGCGAGCACGGCGAGAGGCGGGTATAGAGGGACCGGAAGGAGAGGACGGGGGAGTGGAATGCGAAAGGGGAGGGGGTAGATAGGGAGATGGGATAAAAGTGTAGGTTGGGTGGAGAATGTGCGAGGATAGGAATGTGGAGCCGCCCAAACCGTAGGTGAGGCCCTCGCGAGAAAGATAGAGAGAGAGAATATGCGTCAAGACGCGCATGCGCGAAGGGACAAAGTAATTCGAAAGAATAATGGTGGGACGAATCGACCACCGCTGTGTCCCTGGGATCTCGGGCGGAGGAAGCTACCCGCCTCGCGCACTTATTTTACGTGAAAAATGCTTAATCCCAGCGAGGAGTGGAGAAGTCCGCAGGTGGAGATAGATTATGGCCATAAAACACTTAGGTGCTTAAGGGGCATAATTGAGATGTTACGAAAACAAGAGACGTTATAAAAGAAGTAAACAATGAAGGGTGTACAATTACCACGAGCTGAAATGAGGGATGAGAATGGAAGAATCAGTAAGGTAAAATGATGTTCTTCAGAGAACGAGTGATTTACATGCATGAACTGTATCACTGCATCTTTTGAATAAAGAAAACACTGCCGAGAAGTCAAAGTGTATCTGCACGGTCCTAATGTTTTATGTGCAAGGCCACGAAAATGAGAAAAAAAAACAAATCAATACCGGAATACGAACCCGGATCTCAGCATTATTAACCAACGAGAAAACATCGAAAAATAGAAAGTGGAAGCAATTTTTGTAATAGAAGCATAGCATTATAATAAAATACAAGTTCAGTACTACTTCTAAGAATTTTACTGCGAACTTCAAAGCTGTGAAAGACTTTCACTATAAAAATCGAGTTGATATTTGTTACTTTCAAGAACCGCTAAAGATTAAGGATTGTAAAAATTATATCAACGTGACCATTAAGGTGAGTTATCGTGCTGACCACATTCAACGCGGTTTCTCTTAGAAGGCACAAATTCCAGATTGAAGCATTAATAAAATTCGTTTCGTCCACTCAGACCATAAAATCAGGTCGATGCCCTAAAATGAGATACACTTAAAACCCCATTCTACGGCCGATACTGTATTGTCCACCTCTTGGGCATTAGATATCACCTTTACACAGATAACGGTAACGAGAAACCGCCGGATTTCCATTATGGTAATCCATAAAAAAACCACCCACCTCCATTCATAAACCCTAAAAGAATAAAGGGCACCTACGCACACTGCCTTTAAGGATTCGAGAGCGGAGCTAGAGGGGGAAGAGAGAGGAGAGTGAGAGAGAGGGGAGAGAGAGGGTGTGAGAGGGGGAGAGAGAGGGTGAGAGAGGGGGAGAGAGAGAGGGAGAGAGGGAGAGTGAGGGAGAGGGGGGAGAGGGAGGGAGGGAGGGGGGGGGGAGGGAGAGGGGGGAGGGAGAGGGGGGAGGGAGGGGAGGGAGAAGGGGAGAGAGGGAGAGGGGAGAGAGGTAGATAGAGGGAGAGAGATGGAGAGAGAGATGGAGAGAGAGATGGAGAGAGAGATGGAGAGAGAGATGAAGAGAGAGACGGAGAGAGAGAGAGTGAGACAGAGTGAGAGAGAGAGAGCGGGTGGATGGAGAGCATTGGCGCATAAAACGTATCGATTTTGCACAGTGGAAGCGTCGCTGCAGGCGTTGATATCTCCGGTGATCTCTCTCCGAATCGGACGCACACGCACCTGGCTGGGGCCTCTCGGTTGCCCACACGCCTACGCGAGCCTCCATTTTGCGGATCATATTCCGGGTGTAAGAGGCGGCCGAGTTGGTCCGATAAAGAAGCGGTCGGAGGAATGAGAGAGAGAGACCCTTGGGCCGATTTCGCCACCCGCATTCGGAGACCCCGCCCCTCGAGAAAGAGAAATAATCCATCCCAGCAGGACGTCGAGTGGATTCGAGGGGAGAGGGAAAAGAGTTTTGACCAGAGGGGAAGGATCCCGGAATGAGATTAAAAGAGACGATGGCGGGGCGGGAGAAGTAACGCGTCGCCGTAATGATTCGCTCGGGAGAAAAAATGGCTAAAGATGAGACGATAACTCGGGATCGCACGTGTTTATATCTCCCCACTGCTTTCTTTATCTCTCACTTTGAAAGTCAGCCACGCTCAGTTCATGATCGATTGGCCCTAATTGAGATGGTTATCGAATGTTGAATGATTCATAAGGCACAAGCAGCTTTAGAGTGATCGGATCCGAGGATCGAACCGAGGGTTTTCTCAGGAGAGAGAGAGAGAGAGAGAAAAACTGACAAGACGATCAATTTCCTCTAATCGGTGGGCAAAGAGTTCGAAAACATTCATACATGTCCGCTCCTTAAACCGGTGCCATGAATGATTTTCAACTACCGTTACAGGGGTAAGTGGATTAAATTTTTAACCTAAACCAATTCGTAACTAGTAGATATATTGAGAGATTTCAGAGACTCGAGAAGGCGTATGTTACTGATATCGATAGAGTATTAGAAAATGCCCCCAATGTGATATAGGTTCTTGTAGCAGTTGGAGACGCTGCATACGAGATAACTGGAGCTGATTTTCCCTGGAACCTGAAGAAGGGTAGTTTTTTGTATTCCATCTTTTCTTTTTCGATACTTCGTAACTATAATTTTTGAATTTTTTCATTGTTCCCCTTTTTGAAGTTTGCTATCTATTAATTCCTAATAGCTACGGCGAAGAGGTATTTATGAACCTGATACATCCCCGTCACTACCTATATAATATGTCACAAACATTATCCCGCGTGAAATACACTACAAGTTTCATTCAGCAAAATAAACTACGAAGCATTTATAGATAAGAATATGGGAGTTTTTACTTACTACAAAATGAGATAATAAATAATATAAACATATAGAATAGGTAATCTTAAATTACACAAAGGAGAACTACGATCAGGAGTGGCCGTTTACCGTCATGCGAAATAAAACACGATAATGAGATCGTAGACGAGGAACGATTTGAATTTCGAAGTGCAAAAGAGAAGAATGAAAGAGGAGTGGTTAGTTGTGTGAGAGGTTTATAGAGGGCAGGTGGGTGCCATTATGGTCGCCATATTAACCCCAAGGACGAAGAAGCTGTGGAAGAGGGATGCTGTGGAGGATGGAAGGACGCTAGGGGTGCGCCAGGAGAGGGAAGAAGCAACTTCAAGAACATCTAAAGCAATTGATTTCCTACCGTTAAAAAAACAACGGAGTGAAATGATTTATTGCCGACGGAAGAGCTCAATATTTTATGTCCGCCTCCATGTAACGTAGGGTCTGCTGAACGAGCGAGTTAGAGGTACCGAATGTAATTAGCTTATTTTTTTATTCGAGTTGTCCGTGGTTAGACGGCGCTTACATACTGGTGCTCCTTCCCTGACTTGATTGCTCCTCGACAGCTGCGGATGGAGGAAACGAACACCGCTGCAAAGATGACACGTGTTCCTCATGGATTAGGACTTACCTATAGGAAATGAAAAAACACAATTTAGAATCATGGATGGGCGCGTATAACGCAGCTTAAAAGCCAAGCAAACTAAAAATATTATCATATCTCTCTGAAACAAAAAGCAATTTATAATATAAAATGACCACGTATTTGTCAAAAAAAACTCCAGAATATTTCAAACAAAATTACATTAATTTTAATATGCTACTACGAATTGATTTAAATAAACTATATACGATAGAAAACAAGCCTTAGAAATTATAACATCTTATATTTAGGTAAGAAAAATAGCATGCGTGCGTGTACATGTGTGTGTAAAATATGACCGCGTAAACGCAATCAATCAATTTTTTATTAAATGAATTGTTTTTTTTGGAGCAAAGCAATTTATCTTTCAAGAAAAATTTAAAAAATGACTGAGAAAAATCACAAAGCCTAAAACTTGCCTAAGGCTTGATTTAAAACGAAGGAAATGACCAATAATCGAACGATAAAATATACAACTACGCACTCAAGTAGAAAATCGCGTCATCAATTTAAAGCAATTAGTAAGCAAGCGTAGATTCAAAGTTATAAATATTTCCTCATTGTGAATATTTAAACAATCTGATTATCACGAAAAAACCTCAGCTGAAAAATATTAGCGATTATCTTTTATAGGAGATGTTTTTTTAATTTTTTTCAATAAATTAGGAACCTATAGATGTTGAAAACGCCGATGCTCAAAAGGAAATTATAGGGCTCATCTGCTGTTAAAGTGATACGTATGACTTGCCTAGAAACCCATTCACAAGGAAAATCACGCCCGGGGCAGCATATATATGATAAATTGAGGGGAAAAATTCACGTATGCTTCAACTAATGGCGAAACAAATCACGCCTAGAGGAACGGGTTGGAACTAATTTAACTGGAACAAGTGGCGCCACCCAGACATCCCTACTTTTAGCCCATGGTCATTACCGACGTTCATTTTAAAACGGGTCGCCCAGAGACATTTCAATGACATTCCAAAATAAATTCCGTCATCAATGGTACAAGTATAATGAGTTATTTCCGCACATATAAGAATTGGCCAACACCTCATAATTTATCAATCGAAACAATTGCAAAATATAAAACTATTTTCAAGGATTAATTGCAAAGAAAACTTCTAAGAGATAACCGAACGGACTTTGCGTACAATTATTTACTCCTGCGATGGATTCCTTACCAAATTTATACATTTGCAAATTTCAAAGTACAGTTTAATGAGATCGTTTGATGTCATGTTGAAAATTGATCCACCCATAAAGTCAACCAAATAAACATTACGCCATTTTTTATTGAAATGTCATCCCTAGGCCATAAAAATACATCTTCTGTTCATTAATTGCGTTTTTTCTGAAGATTTGGTACGCAAGTCATTGCTGATATAACGGATTAATTTTATCTCTTTTAAAATTTATACGCACAAATTTCGAAACTACGCAAGTATCAGGAACGATAATCTCCGCATGGACATTCAAGAGACTCGACCCAAAATGACTCCGTTATAAAGTGAGATTAAAAATATATTGCCCTCGTGAGTTATAAGGAATATTTTTCGAAATTTCACGAAATCAATTAAGTTAAACTTAAACCTCCATACGATTCACTATAAACCCCTTTATAACACCAATACCAATAAATAAAAAAACAGTGTTAAATTGACGGTAGACTGTATCTTTATCCAAAAGACAGCTAATATTATATTTTGTGAGATGCTCATTAAAATGGCGGTTTCTGCCATCAAAAAAGTATACCTATAGAGTATCCTTAAGTACGTTAAAGTAAAATTACTTTAATTTTACTTTAAAATCATTTTAACCGGCTATTTTCATCCTCTTCCCCCGCTATGACGCAAATTACTTCCCACGGTTGCGGTCGTCCTGCGGAACTCATGGTCTCTGATTCCGTGCAAATTAAAAAAATACCTCGACAAGTCTCAGAAAGAGCTGTACACGAGTATGCCTAAGCAGGGAAGAATCTGTGGAAGCAGTCGGCACCTTTTTGCCACCTTGTGATACGGGGGATCGCCACGCCATTAGCATAGGAAATCACCGCTCGGAGATTAAAGAAAATTCCGTGACTAAACACCGCCACTCCAATCAAACCAACCACTTTCCCACCGCGCAAGTTATTTCCCAAAAAAAAACAAAAGAAGAGCGCTTGGAGAGTATTTCTTGGGTGGTCTACAGTTCTTTTATCTAGTCTCCACCACCCTCTTCCCTCTTTCTCTCTCCCCCTCCTCCTCTCTTTCCCCCTCCTCCTCTCTCTCCCCTCCTCTCTCTCCTTCTCCTCCTCTCTCCTCAGCCTCCTATCTTCCCTCCTACTCCACCTCCCTCTACTCCCTTCTCCCCCCTCTATTCTTCCCATCTCTTCTCTCCCCCTCCCTCTACTCCCTTCTCCCCCCTCTATTCTTCCCATCTCTTCTCTCCCCCTCCCTTCTCCCCCTCCATTCTCCCCTCCCTTCTCCCCCTGCCTTCTCCCCCTGACTTCTCCCCTGCCTTCTCCCCCTGCCTTCTCCCCCTGCCTTCTCCCCCTGACTTCTCCCCCTGCCTTTTCCCTCCTCCCTTATCCCCCTTCCCTCTCTCCTCCTCCACGCACGTAGGTCTCCCATCGTAAAGGATTGAGAGGAGATCGAAAGGCTATTTTTTAAGGTTGAAGGAGCAAATAAACGTATCGGTAAAAAAGCTGCAGTTACCTCCGACTCGCTCGGTCACATTCGCTGGATATCAAAAGCTTTGTCGTAAATACGTTCACCCAGGCGGAAGAGGAATAAAACCAATTTCATTTGATTTCCTAGAAAGTGGATTTCGACGAGTCGCAACGGTCTTATCTTTACATCGGCAAGGAAATTTATATTCTGGTTTTGAAATCCGCGACCTAAAACATTCTTCTGCACCAAAGATGAAAGAACATTACGTTTATTTATTAGAGCTCTTGGTTCCCGCCTGGTCACTTTTGAATGCGCCCTTCACTTGTTTAGCGGGGCTCGTTTGGCGCATCCAATCAAATTACGGCAGGAAATTTTATGAGGGAGAAAAATAAACTTTATCTTCTTCCATAGTATTACGTGGGATTGAAAGACTAGTGCAAGAGATATTAAATGTGTGCCCTTAAATTTATTATAGAAATTAGAATTACTAGTGGTACCCGCAAAGACTTTTGCTAAGTCAGTCAGAAATCTGCAAGTTTATTAAAAGCAATAATAGCCTATTTTTCCTTATAAAATTACACGATTGACATTTTGAATTTCATGTTTGTTTTTATAATTTATATGTGCAATTTTAATTGCTTCTCTCCTACGATAAAGGTCACATTCCAGTATTGAAATAAAGAAAGAAGATTTTTTTATGTTGGTCAATGTCCACAGCCCACACGCAGTTTACTGAATAATAATTATCTGCAATTATTAATGTTTCAATCTATTAAGTTTGACATTGCTACAACTATAATCTCGATGCTTCATAAAAAGCGTAAAGCGAATAACGGAATTCTTTTGTCTATCTGAAGGCTTAATAGACGCTAATTCAATCGGAGGCAACAATGCGGGTCGTCTTGGCAACACCCGGAAAGAGTACGAAAAGTCCATAAAATTCCGAAAAGAAACGCTTGTTTCTGACAAATTCATCCGTGTAACATTTAAACATCGTAAGAATAAGATATTTTATAGTTTTAGCTGTCGAATAAAGCAAAAACGGAGAATTTCGGTCCAATACTAAGGTCGCGGGTTCGAATCCCGCCTAGGACATGGATGTTTGTTTGTTGTGTTATAGGTTTCACTTTAAATTGGCCCTTTGTGCGTTGTATGTGAAATATTAATGAATAAATAAATATTTACGTATTTTAAGGAATGAAGGAAATAAACCTTGCACCTTGAAAAATCGAAACTCCTGTGTAAACATATGGAAAAATATAATCGTCTCCCGGAGTCGAATCCGGGACACTTCCGTAAACGAAGATAGTTATCCCAGGGTCCCCTTAATTGGCAGAAACAACATGGCGTTTACAGCGTTTCTCTATAACAAACTGTTCAAGAGATAAAATGGCGACGGACGGATCGACATACGGCCAGACAGACATTGAATAATTATATATAAAAGATTTTCAAACTAATAACAGAAACATAGACGGATGGATTCCAATTGAGCTGGAGAAGTTATTCTCAGCCTCTCATAAATATCGGAGACTGGCAGATTACAGCAGATGCTACGATGTCGATAATTTAAATGAATTCATTGTTCCATATCGAAATAGCGCTCTATGTCACATAAATGAATTTAAAAAATCCGAAGTTCATAAAATAGTTGCTTCAACCCCTATTATTGATACAGGGGCCACCTATAACTTTTGTTGACTATAACGATTTTTCGAAATAGAAACCTACAGAGCCTGTTAAAACAGAGCCTTTGAGTCGGATTTTCGACAATTTGAAGACTATCCTTTCCTTCTGATGTTCTTATCGCCGATCTGACGATACGCTACTCGAACTTTCTATAATTCGATTGTTTGTCATCCCCTCAGAGATGCGAGAGTACGCCTAACCCACAGTGCCTTAATGTCGAAGCAAATGGTTTTGTGTATGAAGATGCGTCTCCTTTGGAGAGTAGCTCTTGTTTCTGCAAACCCATTCTCATCCCTGCTTCTCCTACAGTTAAAGTTGTAGATGTCCTACTTTTATAAATTCGATAACCATGACAAAGTACATTACAAGTTAAAGCGAAGCACTCTAACAACAGCCTCAATTCAAGCATTCGAATATAAGCGATCATTCGGAAGTTGCATCATAAAAAAATCGACTAACATCTAACGAGATTCATTCCAAACGAACTTGACGCTCGAATCAGATTCACATCGCTCTCATCTCCGATTCCGCCGCTAAATGACACGGCAAGCACCGAAAATAAACGAGGAAAAACCTTCAGGTGGACAGAGACGAAGGACTTGGAAATAGGAAATAAAAATGCATTGGCCGCCTCCTGCGAGAGAATCCTCCTCCGAGGAGCAGATTCGCCCGAGGAGAGTGCAAAAGGCAAAGCGAAGAAAGAGAGAAGCGGATGAATCAGCGAGGAGAATTTTTTCCCGTCCCTTCGCGGGGAAAAGACGGAGAGAGACAACCGGTCCCGCAGCCACCCCACCCGCTCTCTCGCCAACCCCTTCCCACGCGGCGGATTTCCAATACGGAGGGTCTAGGAGTGAGCCCCACCTGAGACAAAACCGAGAAGACAGTGAGGTGGTTAGGTGGAAGGGAAGGGGAATGTTAGAGGGAGGGGGGAGGAGAAGGGGAGGGGGGAGGAGAAGGGGAGGGGGGAGGAGAAGGGGAGGGGGGAGGAGAAGGGGAGGGGGGAGGAGAAGGGGAGGGGGGAGGAGAAGGGGAGGGGGATGTTAGAGGGAGGGGGATGTTACGTGTAGGGGTAGGGAGAGGTTAGTGGGAGGTTAGGGGGAGGGGAGTTAAGGGGAGGGGGATGTTAGAGGGTGGTTAGGGGTAAGGGGTGGGGGAGATTAGCGTGAGGAGAAGGGGAGGGAGATGTTAGGGGGGGGAGCCTTCCCCTAACATCTTCCTCCCCTTACCCCTAACCACCCTCTTAAGAGGGTTGAAGGAGAGCGGTGGTGCGGGAGGGCACAAAGGACGACACCATAATTCTGCTCCTAAAAGGGACGGAAGGAGGGTGGTCGCGGGACTGGATGGAGGGGTGTGTGTGAATGCGTGTGTGTCAGCATACAGAGAATGCAGACGCTGTGCTGGGACAAAAATAGAAAGATCTTCGAAGGGGGTGTGAGGTGGAGAGAGGTTGGACGAGCGGCAGACGCACGCGAGTGCATGCGTACAAACGTGGTAAGGGTATGTTATGTTCTAGGAGCGCTTTCGAGTGATCGACCGGGTCGTTTGGATCGATATAGACTAACGAGGGCAGATTTCAACGTGGCGAAAGAGAAAAATTCTGAACTTGACCCGAAATCGAACCTTGGTCTCCCACTTTCCGGGCAGGCGCTTTAACCATCTAAGCTACAAAGCCAGCATAAATCTGCATTCTCGAATTGGTGGATTTCGGTGAGGGTTCCCACGCATTAAAACCTCATTTAATTACATAACGAGGATAGTTTTCATCGATGCTACGAAAACATTCCGCAACATAAAGTTATTTCAAACCCCACTTGGAAAGGCTAGACTTAGTGGAAATATTCCATAATATACATTATTTATTATATAGTAGACGTCATGCGAACGCTTTTCCGCGGAGAAACCAATTCTCGAATCGCTGTTGTTTTCCCCATGGAAACTGGTTTGAAATAATCATTCTATCTACTTACAGTGTTCAGATACGTACTAATTGAACACATGCGGCCACACAAGGGGAGAGTTGGTTGAGACACGCGATGAGATGAAGAAATATTTCTACATTCGAAATTCACCTGACAGCTAAATCGCGAGAACATATTTCACGCGGATCGGTCACTTTCGAAATGTTAACCAAAATTCTGTCATCGCAACAATTTAATGTGATTTACTGGGCTAGTCTTCGAGAAACTATTAACCCTACTAATATTCATTTTAATAGCACACTCTGGCCTGCGTTAAGGAAAAGTTGGATAAGATGGAAAATAGCTTGGAAGGTATTACAAAATGGAAAATAAACGCCACGTTCGAGAAGAACTTTGGCAAGAGTGCGATTCATATAACATAGCGAAGCATATAGGACATGAAAATACTCTGTATTCAGCGAAATTCTAAAACAATTATACGCGATCGTAGGCCACTGAGGCGGTTGGATAGCGAACGAGGTACACGAACGTAATTCTTAAAGGTTTAAAGAATTTTAAAGTCCCTGACCATCAATGAAAGTATTATGTATGCGGACCTCATTTTCGGACCCCTATTGCAGACATTTTTTAAGGTAAGTGATCAACAATGTATAGAAAAGTTCAAATTATTATATTTCACTAATATAGTAAATGATCACCTTAATATTTAAGTTTACTCATGCAGTGGTATTGATTGTAGTAACGTTAAAATGATCAAAATCCTCAAAAAAGAAAAAAATGCAACGTTTATGGAAAATCATTTACAGAAAACATTCTAGAGCAGGAATCTCCAACTTTTTTGTGTGCGAGAGCATGAGAGACCTATAAATGATGAGCGGGAAATGATTTGGGAAGGGGTAGAAGGCATAGTCTCGTTTTGGCAGCACATTTGCATGCGGCCTGTGAGAAAATTTTCGAAGTATTGCTTTTTCGAGTTCAATCGGCAGTGACAGCAATTATTGTTGGAATAATTATTTTGATTGATCTGCGAAAATGCGTGCGGGGACATTAATGAACCTCGGTGGGCGCCACTAGACCCTCAGGCATCCCGTTGGGAACCTCTGTCCCAAAGAATAGATAAGTAACGCAGCGAGAAAAAGACAAGATAATCAGAACAATTCAAAGCTTTAATAACGACAGAATATTGAAGCAATCACACCGTTTTCTCCTTCACAAATTCCCACATCATTCGCTACGAAAAAGAACGAAGCATATCCTCGCGTAAAACTCAAATCGAAAAGAACTAAAACAAAATCCTATCGATTGTTACAAAAAATTTCTTTACGCTACACTTTTTACCCTCGGAGGTACGACGGGAAAATTGGAAACAGGAGAAAAAAATCTGTTATGACCGGGAATCTAACTCGGGACTTCCACTTAACAGGCGGATATTCTACCAATGAACTATCGTAGCAGAGTAATTTTCCTGTTTCAGAACGGGAATGTTTTCTTAGGTTAAGACCGGGCTAACCAAGTTAGTATCAACTAACCCAACGGATGTCCTCAAAGAGATACATCGGAGGTACACTTATCGGAATCGAATGTTTCACCCTTCTTTTGTCGAAGATAGCTCGAGAAGTCTTCGAAAAGTAACCTAAAAAACGCTACAGAAAATCCCGACGTCCGCGCTGTGAATATCGCATTAAATAAAAGTCATGTGAGCGAAATTGGATGAAAAGGGTAGACGGAACGAAATCTGTCGGAGGCGGCGTGTTAGTTTAAATAAACGGCGCAATACACATTGCACAAACATTCTCATATACGTACATACGTTTGGTCGACTGAGTACACTTATAAAAGAAAAAAGCTTATAAATCAAAGTTAACCGTAGTTTAGCGTATATTTTAATGCCACTGGACGATATAAAGTAATTATTTTGGGACTTACGGCTTCGTTAGTATTATTTGCGACATCAGGCTGTACGATTGGATGGATTTTAATCAAATCATTAGAGCTATTTTTGAGTAAATCGAATTTTGTTAAAAAAATATCCAAGAATAAAGTACCCTTTAGGATAGGATGGATTTTAATCAAAATTCTTATAGCCATTTTTGAGTAAATCGAATTTTGTTTCAAAATATCCAAGAATAAAGTACCCTTAATTGTTACACAATATCATTCATCTCTTCAGAGTGTCTACTATGTATGATATTATCCACAAATATTAGATATAATTCGATTTAGTTTAACCATCTAGCCTGTAGTAAGATTTTGAGTGGATACAGGCGGAGGCGAGACGTCATGGGGCTTAGGTAAGGTAGCTTAGCGTACATTGTAATGTCACTGTACGCCATATAGTGATTTTTTGAGATATATGACTTACGTCACATCAGGTTCTACAATTTGATTCATTTTAATCAAAATCCTTGGAGCCATTTTTGAGTAATAATTTTTTTCTAAAAATCGCCAAGAATAAACTTCCATTTATTTTTGTGCGATAACATTTTAATCAAAAAATATTATTACATTAATACGAGATATCATTCGATTTTATGAACGCGTTTGGGTCCTAGAGCCGCGAACAGACCGACAGACAGACAGACCGACCGACAGACAGACGGCATGGCGAAAACCACTTTTATGGACTCAGGGACTCCAAAAACATTTATTTTTATCAAATTCTTGAAATCGAATTTTTTCACGATCACAATAATTTCTCTATATACTATATGAGATAGTAAAAATAGAGGGAAGAGGAGGAACTGCTTTATGAAGATAGGACAAGGGAGGGGAAGGTAATGAGAGAAGAGGAGGTAAGAGGGGAAGTAAGAGGAGGAATGGAATGGAATTTGTGGCTAATCAAGCTCTTGGATTAGTATAGTAAGAGGAGGAGGAGATAAGAGGGGAAATAAGAGGAGGGTGTCGGGATAATTTCTGCGAGAGAGGGGGAGGAGGAGAAGATGGAAGAGGAGGATGCAGGAAGCAAAAACACAACCGGGGTACGCGGGATCCGACGGGTAGATAGAGAGAGAAATGGAGGAAGAGAGGTGGGCACCGCCTCTCCTTAACAACAAGTCATCAATCAGCAAACCGCGAAGAGGACGAAGTAGAATTACGCGCGCGCGCGCCTGCGAGGCTTAAGTCGGACATGTTAAAGGTTCGTTGTTGGGATCACTCAGACAGCGTCTCTTGTGTTGGCAACCGGGAAGAGCACATCACCATGGAGGAGAAGATGCAGAGGCGGCGGCGGAAGGAGAAGCAAGTCCTTGGGAACAAGAAGAATCGCGCTAAGTGAAGTTTCCCTTCACCCTGTCCGGAAAGGGAGTGAATAGCAGAGAGAAAGCGGGAGAGGGTGAATAGGAGAGCGGACACAAAAGAGCCATTCACACACGACGCCATAAAGAAGCACTACCGGAGAGCGCGAGAGAGAGAGAAAATGAGGGAAACGAGCATACGAAATTTACGTATATTTATATACATACAGATATATCCTTGTAAATTATCTTGGATTAGCGTAAAATTTCTTTTCTCTTAACAGTTCCACTCGAGAGCACAAAATTAAGTGCCGGGTATTTTAAAGTTCCTTGATCTTGATGGAAAACAAATAACTCTTTTGTTTGGAGAGCCTTTACAAAAAATTCATATTTTTAGCCATAAACTAAAAATGGCATAATAATTAAGGCAAAAAATGCTAATATTTATTCCTTTAGCTTCGAGTTTTGCAATTTTTTTCTTTACATATACTAGGTTTACATGTACATCTACGTACATGTTGCGCTTCAATTAATAAAAGTGGTGGGTGGCAGATGGTCCGAAGCACTAAAATATCCCTAAAGATGTTTGCTTGTAGACGCGAACGCCCTATTATGATCTCTGCTGGTTCTAGGAAGCCGCCAACCTCGATATCGCTATCTACCTACATTTATTCTATCATCGTGGTCGCGAATTCTGATATGATAGGGTTTCTGTTGTTCCTAAAACTTCTTCAGCGTGATCTTCCGACCTCCATTTCCATAGAAGCTTCAACATAACACAAGAAAACAAAGAAAAAATTCAATTTGCGATAATCTTCCTAATTTATATTTCACGCCAATTATGATAGTTTCAATTCTTAAAATTATAATGATAACTTAAATAAAAAATAAATAAATCACGCCTGATTTATCGAGCTCACCTCATAACTTGAACCGAACAGATTAGGATAACTCCCGTAGCTATAGAACGTTTGTGTGAAACAAATGTGAATTTCCGCTGAAAATTGGCAATTCTCAGTGGGTCAATGAGCCGATTTATGGCAACGTAAGAAAAGTTCATAATCAATAAGTCGGATCCGTATTTAAGTTCTACGTGAATTTTTAAAAGCATCTTATACTTTAATTTAATTATACATGCATTCAAACGATTACAATTGTCCTTAAATTAAACGCGTTCCACTATTATAATACAGTGTCTTCATCCAATATCCGTTTCAACTTTCGAAAAGAGTAAGCAACGCACCTTGCAAACAGAAAAACGATACGGTAACACTAAATCAGAACATAAAGCAATTTATCGTCAAGATGTATTTGTTTTGTTTAGTTTATATTCGAGGGTGATACATCAACCAACAATAAAATTTCAAATAAATGGCTATTAAACAAAGAAATAATGGTACAATACCAAAAATGTCGCGTGATTAAAAAATAGAACAACTTTTACAAGGATAAACCCCATAAATCCTAAATATTCCTAATAAAACGTCCCAAATGAAAAGTGAATTTAATCTTGACTCGCAAAACTGCACTCATGTTGATACAAGTATACGCGCATGCGACAAAACATCGCGCAAAATGCGATCACAACCGCATTTGACGCGAATCGATTAAAATATCCCGAACGAGAAGTCGTCGGGAAATGAAAAAAAGCCTCGACACCAGATAACAGCAAAAAAAAGTCGGATCGATGAATAGTCGCGCGTTTCCTCGAAACTTAGCCGAGAAGATTATTAGTATTTAAATCGCATACACACCCTTTCGACCGCCTTATCTCTCTCGCTCCTCAAAAGGATATGATATAAATGGAATGGCACGAACCGAACGATAATTCCTCTTTCGAGAAAAGCCGACGATTGACGATTCAAGGGACGTCACCGAACAATAGAGCAAGGACGCACGTTGTCTCCTTTTGCCCTTGCGCTGAGGGAAGGACGCGGGAACCGCCCTTCCCCCTTCCCCCTCCTCCCACCCACCTGCCACCTCCACTCGAATTGTATCCCTTATTGCGGGAAGGAAAATGCTCCACGTGTATTAATTAAGGCGAGGGAAACAAAAGAAAGCCGATTCGACGGGAAGGAGGCCTCCGTTGCCATGGGGACAGGAGGGCGTCGCGAATAAACGACGGCGTCAAAACTAACGATCGCAAGAAGGGAATGCAATGGAGGGAAAGCAAAGAGAGACCATGAGCGCCGAATTCCGGCTGAAATGTCTCCGAGTCGCTTGTTTATTAATTAACCACATTTATTGCGAGATACTAACATACAACGCTCGATCGCAGCCTTGACTTCAGGATAATAAAGAGGATGTTTTCGATTAGATTCGATTCCAAAGTTCCCTTTCCACAAACATCGACTTACTGCTTTGCTGCTAGAATACGGGCAAGATAATAAAATAAACTAATTTCAAGGGTTTACTTGCCTTTGAAAAAAGTCTATTTTAGCAATGGAATTACGTGCAATAAAACTATGTACTTTGTGCAGTTGGAAATAATTTTTAATGGCCACATATGGTGCGATATAGGAGGTACACTCGTCAAAACAATTTATTCTGAAATGTTCGCCTGAAAAGTAAAAACAATGTCATTATTAATATAAATTAATAATGCTTTTACATTGGTTTTTGTATTTGTACTGAATGGGATTTAAATAAAACTACTCAAAATATCCGACCCAGTTAAACGAACTACATATCTATGTTATAAAAATAGGATTGCTGACCCTAGTTCCTTTGCACAAAATTCACTTTGGAAGGCTCTACTATTTGGAATGATTCCATAATAGTAGTTTCCGATGGAAACTGCAAATTTTATTACTGCTATTCCTGTTATTGGAGAATTTAGAATATAAGTATGCAAAATATAGCATGAATTTATAAAACAGCTCCGTCACATATATAATGAACAATTTGCATTTTCTGAATCGACTAAGTATAATCTGCTTAATTACAACAGCGTAGTTAATGTCAACTTTTTCAATGGTTCAATATTGAACTTTTCCCGTTCTGGAATAAAAATGATCTTTGATACATGCTTTCCAAAAGCACTGATAAATCGCAATTTTTCAGGAAAATTCTAGCTGGGAAATCTTTGCCGAGCAAACTATTTTTTTAGTGATACAATTCACTGAAATTAATACTCATTTCGGTAGTCGCAACTTTATTTTAGTTAAACAAAAGTTTTTGCATAGGCCCACTACGTACAGTAATCCCTCTCCAACCGCGGGGGTTGCGTTCCTGACTTATTCCTAGAGTATGGATCTTTCGGATTTAAAAAAGTTCATTCGGAGAGTAATTATATATAATTTATTATTATATTATTATAATTTATTTAAAATTTATGCTTTAAATAAGGAAATTTTTTCGGGTATAATACGAATCGAAAAAAACCATTCGGAGGGTGTAAATTCCGTAAAAATCGAGTAAAATCCGAAAAATCCACAGGCTAATTATTCCACGGATAGTGAGCACCAGAACTTAAGAAAAATCGGGTGTTGTGGAAGTAATACCTAAGAGATATACGTAAAGTTCTAACGATGCCATGCTTCAGAAAATAACATGTTAATTATAGAAAATGATAACAATTATTCCTAAGAAAGGAAGTATTAACCCCTTGCCACCCAGCGTAGACTGCATATAACTCCTTAGGGGTGAACGATCACAGCTATGCTATGGGAAATCCAAACCCCAAATTCAAAGAACGCTGGTAAAACCAACTCTTCATAAAATTCCTCGAACCTCCATCTCTCGATTAACACGTGATCTTATCAGGAGCTGCAAATTTCCTCTTTCCTGTGCCTCTCCTTGTAAAGAACAGATAGTATCTATTTTCTTCGCAAACATAAATTTAATGTCGGTGAAATTAGCCCCGACCGCGCGGAGAACTGCGGATATCAAGACTGAATACCGCGTTTGGTAAAATGGTCTACAATTTATTAATCGCGGATACTAAAAATCCGCGGCTGGTGAGGGACTACTGTCATTCGACAAAGATTTAATTTTCTTCCCCAAATACACAATACCCGACCACGCGGAGAATTGCAGATATAAAGGCTGGATACCGTGGTTGGTAAAACGGTGTACGATTTATTAACCGCGGTTGGCGAGGGACTATTGTCTTTCGACAAAGATTTAATTTTCTTCCACAAATACACAATAACATTTGAATAACATTCATTTAATAGATAAATCAATGCCCTATTATTATTATTATTACAACTGAGTTATAAAAAGTATAATAATAAAGAGAAAGAAGTAAATACAGTTAATAATAAAAATAAAGCTAACAAGTCATTCAAAGGCCCGCCATTATACGCGATTTCCACGGTAGTTGTCGCTAGTGATCAACCAGGGGCAGCGCTTGGAAGTAGTTACGACATCTCTCGTAGAGCAGCGCTTCACATCCAGGACGACGCCACGCGGAGAGAGCGGTAACTACGTACAACTTTACGTCGACACGAGACATCCTAAACGGCTTTCTCCATTCAAGGAAGAGTGGGAAAAAAGGTTCACGGCGAAGAGACAAGGGGGAAAATAATAAAAAGAGAAAGGAGAACCCTTTCTCATTTCACTTACACCGTCAGTCGCGCCACGCCCACCCCCTTCCTGACCCGTCGCACGCGTTTGGAAAAAGGGGAGGATAGGAAAATATAAAGCAAATTGCTAGTCACCATCGGTTCTTAAACGTCGAATACAATAGCGCGGCGGGAGCAAATTAAAAGGAGAAGGAAAGGGTTGAGCAGACCGGTGACCGATTTCCAAGAAATAGGAATGAAAACTGAACGAAAAAAAGGAAGAATGAAAATTGAAAAATATAAATGGAAGTAGTGAATGAAGCTGTCTATTCTTTCAAGGTATCACATCTTAAACCGATCACAAATTTCTCGTAGTCGATCGGGCCTAGCTCCTAACACATCGAGATCGCATATGGGGTGAAATCAATAGATTCCGGCATTCTTTCGTCCGTCTTTAATTCGAGAAAACGTAGGAAAGAAGAGCGCTAAAGAATTATCGACATTGTCTTACGGTTGAAAACAAATTCCAGAATGAAGTATCAAAATTTTTAAAATTAAGTACGTTTTAGGTATCTCCAACAGTTACAACAAGTTACAATACAGCCGTCTTCAGTGGTCGTTCACGTAAAATAAATTACAAAAAAGTTTCAAAGACTCAAGAGTTCTTTTTATTAGAATTTAATTTCGACGAATCTCCCCTGAAGACGGCTGATTTGAGGCCGAAACGCCCATCTCGTATTTTATAACATCGTTACAGCTATTGGAGATATCTAGGACAAGTAATACATTTTAAAAATTTTTATACTCATGTGCTTATTATGGAATAGGAGGTCAGTGTCATTGAAAGAAGCCAACGCAAGACAACATTACAGAGAGAATTCGGCGATATCCACCGACCGGATGATACCAAGAACCGCTTTCCCGATAATATCCGCAAGATAGACTCGTGGTGTTTTTTTTTCAACTTTTCCAGATAAATGCGACCGCGTGCCGTTTCGTAACGAACCATAAAAATCGTTCTAACGGCGATAACTCGAAAAAAGAAAAGATGAGGCATAGTGCAACGAGATTGATAAGTAGGTCGGCGTGTGATTCAGGTGTCCATAGTTCGACCGACATCGTGTCCGACATAAAACAGATACTAGGAGGACGGGCGAGATAGGCAAGGACAGAAAACTCTAAATGGGAATATTGTCTTATCGACAAAACGGTAAGTAAACCTTAAGACGTCAGATAAAAATTCGAAGAAACAATCGTCTTTTCGATCTCTTGGTGGTCGTTCGGTTGGAAAGATCAACGACCCAATGGAAACCAAACCAACCCACCCCCGTCCCACCCGCAAATGGACCGTGGATCTTTCGGATGATACCTTCTCCACGTCAGCAACCGAATTTAGGTCCCATAGCGACAGAGACAGAAATCTTCATCCGTTCGATACATCGCATTTCGATTGAAGTGTCAATAAAAGTAACAAGTCACGCCAAGGCGTATGAATTCAATCGATGATCGAGATAATCACTTTGACGATAAAACGGTCGAGCAAAGCGGATGCTACAAAGCAGTTGCCTCTGGAGGCAATTTTGCCGATTATTGATTCTGAAGCATCACCTTAACCGTCGATTGCATTCTAACCGCAAGGCGAGGTCGATAATTCATTTCCGTTAGTATTCCCTTTCTAATTAATGTTGCGAGTGAAAAATTAATTTAAGAATAGGAAAATTTGCCGATTAATCTCATCTCAAAAGCGCAGAAAATAACGGACTCGATCGATAATTTCTTCGTAGAGAAAATCGACCGAGCACGCCTACGGTGGGGTTAGATAAAATACGACGGCAGGGGTGGCAACCGGCGCCTCTGGAGCCACATGCGGCTCGTTGAGAGTTGATATTCGGCTCTTTGAAATTTTGAATGCCTTACGTATACCGTAATTTACCCAGATTTACACGAGCGTAAATTAAAAATAAATTATAATTAAAAGATTAAGGCTTCGTTTTATTATTATCTTTGACAGTATTTAATATGAAAAATTATATATACATATATTTGTAAAATATATTTTGTCGGCTCACTACATGTTACTGCGGCTCTTCGTTGATGTCCATTGCGGTATTGTGGCTCCTGCTCAGGTTGACCGCCCCTGTACTAGGGTATCCATCACGGTAAAAGGAGGCGAGAACAAATTAAATCTTCTGTGGTCATTGAATGATATGCTTTCCACTGAATTATTTGCATTAGAAAACAAAAAACAAATATAAAAAATATTCATATTTAAACAGAACTATTGTTGACTGGAATGAGTTGCCAGCTGAGCTATTTGAGCCCTTCCCAAAGAGTGTAAATGTTTTTAGGAACAGACGTAAAGCTGTTTTGTGATTTTGTGATTTTTTGTGATTTTTATTTATTTATTTTTAATTTTTTTAATTTTATTATTTCTCCTTCCTTTTTGAAACTTTTGAATTTTCTTATTTGCGGTGATATTTCTTATGAGTAATATTTTTGTTAAGTCATTACTATAGATCTTTTTATTGCTGTCTTATTGTTTGTCTTTAGATTTCGTTGTTGGAAGTGTGAGAGACCTACGAGGGTTCCTTATGTTACCACCTGGCAGATCGCCAACTTGTAGCACTAAATTTTAAATAAATAAATAAATTAGGCGATTGCAATTCCCATATTTTGTATGATTTAATCTACTCTAGGAACCAGTAAAATATCACTCAACCTTTTACTTATGCAGAACATGTTGAGATTTTGACTTTTTCGCGACTTTCCCGAGAAGGAATTCTATAAATTTATCATAAATTGCTTAATTATAACCAAATATGCAATTAAATACTAGTTTCCATTTGATTTTTATCATTTCCCGATTATCAATTGTAAATACAGGTCGATTCATACTTATCGATCGATTTTAATAATATAAAGAACCTGTTTCACTGAATTTACCTAAAGTGAATAATTTGCCCATAAAAATGTTAATAAAACAAAAACACATACGACCCGTAAACCAGGGCTCGACAAATTTTCTAAAAATCTAGGGGACAGCTCCAAAACCTAGGAGCCAGAGCAGACGTTACATAATTTTGGTGGATATTTTTATTATCATCAGAAAAATAACTGTTTAGTAATTTAGACACGAATCTGCTACAATAATTAAGACATGCACATTTATCTATGTCACATTATGTAGCAGAACATAATAAAATGAGTCTTAAACATATGAAAAAGTCTAATGATATTTTGAAAACATGTAGTTTACGAAAAAGAATAAAAACTCTACTTTTTTCTATGAAACTTGAATGCTTCCGACAGACATATTTTGCTGCTTCTACTGCTGAGCGCGGCAATACAACATGATTACAGCACGTGAGCACAGTATAACCAAAACCTAAATACAGCACGCATATAAAGAGTGGTGGATTTAGGAGGGGTCGCACATGGCTCGCGCCAGGGGCCCCGAAAAAAATGTTCGTGTATATAATCACAGAAATATTAAATGTCTCAATTTAAAAATCAGTGGAACCTTTCTATGATTCAATAGAAAAACGATCGTTAAGAGATGTCACAGAGGAGGATAGCCGTTAGAAGCGGTTTCACTATATAATTAGATAGCAGGGCCCCGACTGCTTAGTGCCAGAGGCTCCCAGATGTTTAGCACCAGGGGCCCCAGGAGAGGTAAATCCTCCACTGCATGTACAATATCTAGGCGCCAGCATGGAAATCTTAGGCGCCATGGCGACCTGGCGCCCGGAATTTGTCGAGCCCTGCCGTAAAAAATAGTGTGTATTTGGTAGCCGTTTTTTTAAATTTGTATGTACTCGTCCACGTCTGATCATTGCATGTTGAATAAGTAAGGAATAATAATCTTAAAATTTCCAAATGATAAGAGACATTCAGATACGATACAATAATTTTTTCCGATATCGAACGACCGATCGCTACTCCCTCACCGCTGCACATGAACGACCTTGTGCCTTTCTGAACGCCATGTGAAAAAAATCACGACGGGGGAGGGGTGGATTAGTGTAGCGAGCGAGGGCGATCGACGAAGCTTTAATATCCGTCTTTAAAACAAAATGACGAGGAAAGAGAAAAGTCCATGTAACGTGGCCTCCGTATCTTTTGTATTCAAATATCGGAGCGTATAAGCCGTGGCCCACGCTTTAAAAATAGCTTCTTCTGCGCCCGCCACGCCCTCTCGCTCCACGCCCCTGCGTCGATTGAAGAGAAAGGACCTCGCTCTTTTTTGATGTCGCGCGAGAGCGACGAGTACACGGGGCCGCTTTTGTGCGATAAATACGCGCGGTTTGGTCGGTTTGGTGATAAAGATAAGCTCTTTCGCGGCTTTGATCCGTTCGTGCTCGATCGGTCAACGTCGATTTCAAACGAACGACGAACTTCGCTACACGATATTTACGCTCACTTTTCGCTGTGACGCATCCAGATTTATTTATAAATAAAGAGGACGGAGCGAGCGTTTAAATTTCGATTAAAAAGCCGGCGAAGTATTCGAGGAATAAAAACAGAACGCAATATAATTCTGCGAGACATGGACAATGAGAAAAGTAAATGCGAGCAGATTAGAGGCGTTTGAGTTGTGGGTATGGGAAGGATTAGAGGAAATTAGTTGGGTAGAGAGGAAACCTAATGAGGAAGTTTTGAATGCAGCAAAGGAAGAGACAGCAGCGGCCCGATGAATTTTGGTGCCCCGGGCTAGAGAGCACTCCAGCGGCCCCCTCCGTTAATTTTTGTCGAGATATTTACAAAGTACATGTTAATTTATTCATCACACTGTAAAAATTATTAATAATGAAATGTTAAACGGAATGCCATCAAGATTCTAGCCTGTTCTTCGGTATAAATTGTCATCCAATATTTATTCACTTGAAAGTTATGCATAGATAAATGATCGGGATAATAATTACGAAATTCAATTACGCAGACTTTCCTCTTCAGTAAGAAAAGTTTTTAAGGCTTATCATCGATTTAAGCTTTTTAAACACAATGTTTCGGCGTAAAACAGTTTCAAGCCTACCAGGAAAAATAACGATAAAAATTCGTAAAAAAAATCAGCTAGAGCAGATACGAATTTTGCAGGAGGGATGCGTTATACCCAGTAAATCTACATCTAGAAATAAGCCGCTCTTCGAAGTCATTATTTTCCGTCCGATATTAATTGAGTCGCAGTTTTATTCATAAGGAAATACGATGCAATTAAAGTTTGCCCAAGACTGGGCACGTAAGTCATTAAAATGTCCACGTAAGAAGGCAGGACTAAGCGGAAAAGTTATTTCCGCCACGTGAAATACAGACGGCGCTGCCTTTAACTTCCGACCTCAGGGAGTTCATCATAATTAAGAGGAACTAAGTTAGTTCCGTCTCCTGGTAGTTTTAATGTCTCAAATGATTTATCAACCCTTCAAAACTAACTTCCAAGGCCCCGGAGCCGAAAGATCACGAGCAATTATAAAAAAAGTTCAACGAACAAGCATCGTCTCGCAGACATAACGATCAAGATGACGAACGCAGACGAGAGGCTCGACATTATTTTTCCCCTTTTTTAACGATGGAGCGAAAAAGAACGACTCCCGAAAACCAACAGGTGTCCAAAGCAATTGAAGACGCAGGAAATATCGAGCGCAGATTCAAATCGAACGAAAAGAGATAAAAATCTCTCCCTCTCCGTCCCTCTCTAGGTCGAAACGTGGACCTCCTGATCCTTCTTACACACACCCCCTCCCACCCCATCTGTCCCTGGAGAGGGTCCCAGCACGGACAGAGAGGGAGATGGCGAGCGGGAGATACTGCAGAGATGGTGCGACGGTTGCGGAGAGGATGTGGCGTTCGGGGGAGTTGAATTGGGTTATCTTTGGATGACGCCTCTCTTGGGAGGTTGGTGGAGGTGGGGGAGAGAGTCGGAGGGAAGAGAGGGAGTTAGGGGGGAGGGGGAGTAGGCGGAGGGAGTAGGCGGAGGGAGTAGGTGGAGGGGGAGGCTGAAAGAAAGAGGCGAAGGGAGGAGGTGGCAGAAGGGAGGAGGTGGCAGAAGGGAGGAGGTGGCAGAAAGGAGGTGATGGCAGAAGGGAGGAGGTGGAAGAAGGGAGGGGTAGGGATGGCTGGTAATTTCGCGAGGGACCGCTGGTGTGTGAGAAAGTGAGAGAGAAAGAGACTGCTTTTAGTCACCCTGAGATCACTGAGGGGGTGTTTGGCAGGGGGTGTTTGTGGTACCGTGTATATATGGTTGAGAGGGCGACAGGCGTCCCGTTGGGGATGGGAGGATTCGTTCGGAGGTACAGAGAGGGAGCGAAAAAGGGGTCTGCGGACGGACCGCCACAATGGGGCAATCAGTCCCTTTATTGGGGACCGTCCCATACGGGGTTCCCAGGCATGCTTCAACTCCCCTCTCTTCGCCACTCCCTTCCGCCTCCTCCCCACGCAATCTAACCACATCCACCCTCCTTGGGAGTTGTTACAAATTCGACGTAACTTTCGGGCGTCGGAAAAGATGACGCAAAGATGGAACAGAGAGTGAGAGGAGGGTAAGCCATCGGTTTAATGAGAGAGCCTGTTTGGATTCGAGGGGGAGTGGTCGTTTCACGACTCCGTTCGTCATGACATCCCTCGAGTACGCGATTATCGATTTTCAGTGATGAAGAGATGAAAATCGCGGCTGGTTATGGCGGAAGATAAAATCGAACTGTCGGCGGAAAAATAAGAGCTCGTAAATTTAGAAAGGAAATATAAATTATAATCGCTCTTCGAGGCGACTCGAAATTCCGTTTCAAGAGTGTCAGGGAGACAGATTAGGGTCTGGTTCGTCTTAATGTATCGAAGATTATTTTTATCTCATCATATTTCTTCTTAAACATTTGAGAAATTATTTTCACAGAGATATTCAGGCATTTCGCGCAGATATATAACTCGGACTCTTGACTCAAAGCAATACTAGCTACGATGAACATTGAATGAAAGGAGAGGAACCAATTCTGATGTAATACTGCTTCATATGAACAGAATGTCACTTTCTCATGCCGAACCCAAACTATCGATTATTTATCTGATCGGTTAAAAGATGGCATACGTAAGTGTATGAGCATGGTTCCTTACAGATCCTTGAGAATACACTGATTGGGAGTATCTGTGATACAACACTAACAAGACATTACTGCAATAAGAGAAGAAATATCATTCCAAATCAAAAACAAGTATTGTAGAAATGTTACCAAGTTACTTTATTTTTTAATTATGGATTTCAATAAAGTAACGGCCGAAACAGTTGACTTATTCCAAATCTTTACCATCTTTTCGAGTAAAAGGAATTAATAGAGTTGGAATATAAATAACTTTATGCAGCTTCTCTCTCCCTCCCCCTCTCCCTTATATGGATATTAATGTATGCATTTACTAGTAGTTGGTGCTTGCATTCTGCAAGTATATTATCTCAACATAAAAAAACATTCATTTTTCATATTTCATCATTACAAATATTTTTTTAATTCTAAATATTTCACCTCTGGAGCCATTTTCGTTTTTCCCGTATGAAAAATAATAGATTAAAACAATCCCAAAACTTTGCAATTTTAAGAATTTTATACTTTCTCCATTATGGGGTACTAATGCTACACATTTCTGCCAAATTTTAAAGTTGTAGTACTTCTAGGAGTGAAATAATATTTTTCCAATTTTTTAAATTTTAAACATTTTTGACGGCCGCCGCAATAAGTTTATGGAGAGATTCAAATGTTTATTTGTGCAAATGCACTACTCTATACATAACTTGAAAATTTCAGCTTCCTAGCTCATCCCGTAATGTCTAAACAGTTATCTATTTGTTTAAATTTTAAGAATTTTTAACTGCCAAACAAATTAAAATATCAAAATTTGTATAATCCCTATTTCGTTTTTTACGAATTCTACTTATAAATAAAATTTCAACTCCGTAGCGCATGCGGAAATACATAAACCTTGAAAATTTGTTTAAACAATTGCGAATTTTTAGCCTCCGCATTGTTGCACCTTTTTCAAGATTTTCCTTTTTCTAGTCGGTTTTGCAAAATACCCTACCTAAGAAAAAAATTTCGTATCTCCAGCTCATCTGGAAGTGCCTAAACATTAGTATCCTTCTATATGTTATATCCTCCTCCTCCTCTGTAAGAAACGTCGATATATAATGATATATGATTTTTTCTATCTTTCTCAAATTATTGTCGTTTTTTCCTCTTTCTCTGGACTATTTAGGAATTTTTCGCGGTTTTTTTCACCTCTCTTCTCTTCGTAGGTGTTTTCCGCAGTGGGAAATTTTTTGTGTGTTAAAATATAACACAGTTTATTTTCGACCCACAAAACTAATAATATACTTTGGTAATACTCTGTGATCTATTAACCAATATATAATTAACTTGTAATTTGTATATATTTTACTGTAATCTTTATGTAATTTAATTTCTTTTAATATGTATATATTGTAATTACTTATATGACGAAAGGGTTAAATGTAAGAAGGGACTATATAGTTTCAATTTCGCCCTAAATAAAGTCGTTTGTCTGTATGTCTGTCCCTCTCATTATTTAGAAATACTAGTAATCGGTGCTTGCATACTGCAAGCATTGGGAGTGCCTGGAGTCGAACCGAGGACACCTACATAAGATGTCTCATATTATCCGAAGGCCTACTCATGACATCTACAAAACCCTGAAAATTCAGCGCAACATTCCACTTAGTATTGTCTGCGCACCCAAATATGTTTTCTCTTTGCTTTTAAATGTCACCATCTGAGTGTGACGTCATGACACTAAGCTACTTTTCAGTTCGTGATACTAAGCTCTCGTTCAGTTTTGTTAACACGTAAAATAAATTCCCGAAGAAAAGCTTTGTCTCGTAGTCATGACAGAAATATTGAGCCATTGTTATGAATTGTATAAAATTCCGTTTTTATGCAGTCAAAATCGAATAATTGGACTAATTCGGCACGGATCCGTGTTCTAGTACTTTCAGGAAAAATAATCTTCGTTCTTTTTCCCGCCTTCGAATTCAGGTCCGGAGTTTGTACCTTAATTAAAAGTAATTTAAAAATGCAATTATAAAAAGGCTTGTACGGATTTAAATGGTTTTCTAATGGGACTTGAAAATGAACGTTTTGGGGTGTAAGGGGAAATTTTGGAATTTTCGATTTTTCCTGATGGTTATGGACCAACACCAAGGTTCTTTCCAAATTTCAGCTCTGTGGAATATCTATAAGTACCTTAGGTTTTATATATATATATATATATATATATATATATATATATATATATATATATATATATAATATATATCTTCGGTAAGAAGCAGCTATTTATAATAGATATAATGGAATATTAAATTATTTTACGAGAGAAGATTAAAAAAGAGATGGATGTTACGTGAACGTAACGCATGTAAATGATGACAGAACTAAATACGCGTGCGAGAGCGGATTCACATTATGAAAGATCGTTCGTAAAATATGCATTATATTAGAAGCGTTGTTGATAGTGTTGTTCTGCTTGGATCTCTTCTAGCCCAATTACGTTTGCGCTATATCATACAGACTGGCTTGGGGTCTGAATTCTACATCACTCTAATACCTACACTTAAAATAAATCTACCCTATCCATATAGGAAGGAAAAATAATAATATTTAATTCGCAATTATTAAAAAGATTAAAAATTCCGCGTCTCCTAAAATATCATTTCCATTACGCATATTATATAATGTGACATTTTATAAAACACTCATCTCAAAATGTAAATTACGATTCACGGCCACGCACTGCTGCAATCTCTTCGACTCCGGAAGTCAAATTCCTCGCATTGCACTCCCAATGCCACGATCGTACACGTGTCAAAACACGGCCTTTACCCGCAAGCGCTCGTGCATCCCAAACTGCAGCCGGATACACACCCGGAGGATGCGGTAAAGATATATGGAGCAGTAGTTTATGCATTGTGGTGCTTGCGTGCGTGTGTGCGCGGGGCGAGAGCGGGGCAGCCGCTTTATCCTCCGCTCCCTAAAGACCCTCCGCGACGCCGGAGACCACATCCTGCCGATGGGAGTCTCTGGGCCCGTCGTCCCGCGAGGGGGGCGCGGCGGAGCCTTTAAACGGCCCCCGCTGCTGGAGGGAAGACCGGAAGCTCCGAGCCTTTCACACGCCGTCACAAAACACTGATGCCATTGATATGTAAATTCCTAACTGCGTCCATTCGATTCGTGAGTTTTGAAGCCAAAGGCTTCCACAGGGATTATGACCAAACGACTCTTCCGCTCCAATGCGTGGGTACACGAAGGGACAAAAAAAGTCGACCGACTTACAACAACTTTGACCTTGAGGTATTAAGCGACTCTTTTTTGTCATCCTGAGGATGGGCTTAATCCCATCGATAACCGCAGGTATGAAAGGAAATTGTGTGAAACCTAACGCTCGGTCGCTGAGATGTTTTCGTAACGCTTGAACCTTGTTGATTGTTAGCAGTAACACTACACCGAAGGGGAAAACAGGAAAAATCGCTAAAGTAAGAACTGATACTATAATGAAGGCATTCTTATGATTTTAAAGCATTTTAAACCATTGCTCTTCATCATTCGTCATTGGTAAACCGTCTGGACAGGGGTCTGTGATTATACGTTAAAAGGGATTTCTCTAAATTCTCCTCTCCTCCGCTATCCTCTTCAGATCTTGGTAACTCTTTCCTTTCCAGGTCGCCCATCAGCCTTTTCCTTCCTCTCTTTCCTTCAAATTTTCTTTCAATCACATCCTTAATAATGTAGTCTATCCTCAGAAACTGCCCGATCCAGTTCACCATCTTCTTTTTGATCGCTTGCATTATTATCAGTATCAGTCTCCTATTCCTCTCGAATATTTCCCATTTTTACTCGATTCATTTCTTTTCCGGCATTCTTCTTCGTGTCCACATTTCAAAGCTTAAAAATTGCGCTTATCATTCAAACTATAGGCAAGGATGGGGCGAAAGGAGGGGGAGTGGGAGGCAGAAAGAGAAAACGAAACGTAAGGAGCGGTTGTGGGCACTGCGGCGAAGAGAAGGAAGGAGAAGAGATGGAGAGGGAGTGGTCGAAGGGTGAGAACTGCAAGAGGAGAAATTTTCCCAAACTTCACTCGGTGAGAATTGCCACTCGACGCAAAAAGCGAAAAAGTCTGCGTTACGCTTTTAATCGGCATTCCGACTAAAAAAGATGAGATTTTAGTTTTTGACATACGGTGAGATACGTTTTTACTTAGAAAGGGATCGAGACTGTTAAGCGATAGTTAAATAAGAAACCGACTAAGTTGATTATGTGCTATTCATTCCTCAAATACCTCAATTCCACGGCACATGGGTTATAAATCCATATCTATATGCTTCATTTATTCACCTTTAGCAACTGTTCAAGTTGAAAAGTGAATTTTATTGATTAGTTTACTATCTGAAAACCCAGAGGTCTAGAATGAAAATATTCAAGGACGAAAGTAATCAGAAAACTGAAGATACAACAGAAAATATATTAATTGATTTTTCTAGAACATAAGATGAGAAGGAAAAAATACATGCAGTACATGTACTACATCCGATGCAGTAGAATCAATCGAGAATATACATGTTGGATTTTAACCTCCCTGCACTTCGAAGTTAGTCATGAGAGTTTCCTTATCTAAATTAAAGCGTTCCTATAAAAGAAAGAGAACATATCGAGAAGAGATAAGACCTTTAATTCCAACGCAAAACGAGACTCAGAATATCAAGCACGGTGTGAAGAGTTGGATGGCCTTGTTAAGAATAGGAACTTTAGCTACAGGAAAGTTATAATTTAAGTGGCATATGAAATAAATGCTGTGGTTCAATTTGAACATAACAAGTGGATTTAAACAAGTTCTATATTTTAATAATAATGTTGTTGCTGTGGGCAAAGATGTAAATAGTTGAAAAATAAATTGGAATGGATGAAGTTTATTTAGAAAAAAGTTTTGATGATTATAGCTTTGTCTTATTCGGTATACGCGGTACACGTGCTATAAAAATTTAACTGGATAGAGATCCAGTTATTCTCATTCAATACCTATTCACTATGACTACCAACATATTTATTTGGAGTTCTTTGTAGAAGAAGAAGCTTCACAATTAAAGGGAATGTATAGCCTCCAAAACGTTGAGCAGACAAATTTTTCATAGATTTCATCTGCTTGGTTAAATAAAGGGGAATGCAAACAGATAAAATTAAAATTTTCTTGAAGATTTTCGGTCCAATAAAATTCAAAGTATCAACGACGGAAAAGCCCAAAAACGCACGCCTCACAAGTAAATTTGCAAATGTTATCTTTCACATCAGTTATGCTGGCAATTTTACACGAACGTTGAAGTGGGCAACAGCGAAGAAACTATATCTTAGAGAAAGATAACAAGAATAAATAGAATTTTTTGTTTCCATCTATTTTCTTATCCTATGGAAAGTGGTGTGCCACAGCTGGTTGTTAGGGGTACCGTAAAACACATAGTTAAAAAAATTAACGATTTGGAAAAGTTGATAGGTCATTAGGGCAGTAAACTATTCCCTAACGCACTGGTTTCCAACCTCTTTAGATCCGCAACCCCCCTATTAAGGCAGCCGACCTTATCGCAATCCCTTTATCCTCATCCATCTAACAATAAAAATTACATATAACATTAATTCCTAAATACATATTATAAATATTCATTATAAATTGGAAAGGTAAGTATAGCTGCGCATTGGTCATATTACTATAATCCTGAACAATTCGTAAAGTAAATTTGTAAGAATTTAACAAGTTTATTGAAATACTACAAAATAGAAATAAAACCATTATTGTAATTTCCACTGAACAAGAATTTTATCGACCGGTTTTGCCTTTTACAACATCATTCTTGTTCAGTGGAAATTAAAATAATTGCTTTATTTCTATTACTGAATCTTTCCACAATGTTGAGCCTTCCCAAGTGGAGTTCGAAAATACTACATTGTACTAAAAACATAAAATATTGGAAGTTTTCCATTCCATACATATTGTTCCGTTATCGCGATCTCCTGATCGGGAACCGCTGCCATGATAAATTTATAATGATGCAGTGGCAACAAATGAATTCATCCAAACACCGTGACACACGTATCTATAAACATATAAACTTGTCTTAAGGCTGGGAGTACCGCGAAATTCTGTTCATCTTTTAAATGGCGCCGCATCCACAAAGATATTGGAAACTACAGTCTCAGGTTATTGAGATGGATTCCGTGACCCTCTGAAAGAGATTAACATTCCTGTTTCGTCCACAAAGAGAGCGCTAATGACAGTTTTTAAAAAAACTAATACCAAGCGATATGGAATACCAGCGTGGATGCAGGGGAAAGAGTAATGGATCGGCTCTCGACACGATGATAAATTAACTCTCCACGCCGCACTCCCAACACCTTTCACGTCCGATTGAGGTTAGCTATTCGCGTGGGCGGAACATTTTCCTTTCTGCGAGAGTCTTTTGTTTCGAAGGCACGCGGCGGATTGTTTATCAAGCGCATTAGGAAATGGTGTGGCGATAGAAGCGGGGGTCGGGGAACATGGTCAAGTGTTTCAGTTGCAGGGAAGGGATATGTCGCTTGGTGTCATTCATTCGAATGGAATAACTGCACCACAGTCCCCGCATTAGCATGAAAGGCGGCGTATGAAGGGCATCAGAAAGGTAAATCGGCGTTCTTAGAATAATTAATTGATAGTACTCCTTTATGTGTCCTCCGCGATGATATTTCAACCTTTTCATCGAATCAAAAGGCTTTACTGCGGGGATGAGCAAACTATAGTATGAGGCCCGTGAGAGCATATTATGCGGCCCACGGAGCCATCATGAAAGCTAACCAAAAAATTAAATATACGCGGATTAGTGCATTCGCGCACCAAATTATTGTAGCAAGTTTCAATGTTCGCGGGAGGTAAATTTCACTTATTCGCGCTTGCCTACCGCGCACACATTGCAAGGACCATTAAATGTTTTCGTGTGTGGTCCCTATAGGACTAGATTGTCTTGGTTTCCTAGCAAGTATAGCTTCGCTTACAACGCAATGATATGAAAGATATTTTCAGGCGCATCTAAGGCTTACACTTGATATTTGTGACAGAACTCATCTAATGTTGAGTGGGGTCGGTAGGGTAGCCAGAACAGTAAAGCGGGATATTTTTATGAATGCATGAAGTTACAAATTAACTACCCTATTTACTCGAATAATTCTCGCTCTTATTCTTTAAATAGTACAGTCAATAAAGCATTGGAGTCGTTATTAGGTCTACCGCGTTTCATTTATTTTTTAAATTCCACTTCGAGAAGTAAGGGTGGCTGAATTACAGATTGACGTACGTGTATTTGAAATATTTTTATCTTAAAAGAATTTTTATGCTTATAATTACTGAGGATAAGTTTAAAAAGCAATAATAATGTTATTACTGTATGAACAGGGGGCAGTTGCTCCCCTATCCCCAATTTTCCGATAAGCGATTAATATCTATACTCGCGGTTTCTATGTTCGCAGCGTTTTTCAAGAACGTAACTCCCTCGAATACGGAGGGATTACTGTACGTATAATTTCATGCCTGTTAGTCATAGTTGAGACCGAAAAACTCATTCTACTGAAGAATGATCTATTATCGAATTTCGTTAATAGGATCCCTCAAAGTCTCTCGAGTAACTTCCGATGTAAACTCAAACGTGGCTCGCCGAATCACTCGCAACTGCTAATGCCTCGCTAAAAGTATCTCAGATTGTATAGGAACGGGAGGATGGATGCGTGGGCGATTGAAAAAATGAGTCGGGGAATGACATTTGCGAATTGGCGAATCCGTCTCACACACACAGACATACACGTACACTCACACACCCTCTCTCTCCGATCGAATAAAATAAAAGTCGCGCAAACGGAATTCTTGTCGCGGCACCAAGGTCGGAGAATGCTCCACCACTCCCTCTAAGAATGCGACAACATGGAGCGGCACTCTGCCAATTTTGAACAACAGAAGCTTTCGAGATCGAACCCTCGATTTGTCCTTATCACGCGGCCTTCGAATTGACACTATTTACGTGCGGGGTAGCGAAAATCCCCCCTCGCGACACCGCTTCCAAAGTGCTCGGATCATGAGCGAATGAGACCTCAGGAGACAGCAGAACCAACACAGACTCATCCCGGATCAGAGCAGATCCCAGTACAAACGATGTCATATATATGTTAATAAGGATTTTTTTATCAGATGCGCTCAAAAGCGACGCCATTTTCATGGCGGCGGTGAATGGAATAATTGGCGATCCGAGGCACACGATTACGAAGAGCCAATACTCAGCAAATGAACCCTTTCCGTAACCGCAAATGTTTCATCGTACCTATTGAAAGGTACATCCTCTTCCAAGGGAAAATGAGAATGTTTCTCGAGCGCTTAGCTCTTTTTCCTCAGTAATTAATCGGTTTGGCTCAATCGCATACTCTTAGTACACCATAATCTATTGTGAAATCGCTAATGCCCCGCGCATGCGATTCAATTAAAAACACCATATCTCAATCTCGAAACGCGATTTCTGCGCTTACCGCTACAAAGAGAAAATAAAAAGAACTGCGCCAACCCGGTGGGGAATTTTTAATATATGGAGAATCGATGCGTAAGGTGTTTCGAATAACCATATGCTTAACATGAACGTTTCGAGACACGCACGCGTGGCGGCAGAGATGAACAATATTCAAATCAAAATTATACATATTTTTTAGAACGAGTTTTCAACCTTTTTTTAATGACTTACTCCTTGGGATATTTTTAAAAGTTCCGTGCCCCAGCATATTTTAAAATTATAAGGATACGAACAACATTTTTGTATTTAAATACAAGTCCATAAATAAATGTTAGTAATAAAGCTCGGTGCAATACATTTCAATTTAAAAATAAACTGCTGTGGGCAACACATGACTTTCTCCATATTTATATGGCAAATTACATGTTGTTAGCTCTGGGATCGTTGTCAATATTTACTTCAGGTTGACAATTAAGAAAAGAAAAAGGAGCGTTACTAAGACGTAACTAAGCGTCAATTGTTAACAGTCTTCGATAGGTGGCGTGGTGGTGGCAGCTAAAAATATAAGATATCTCTTAAACAATGCATTATATGGAAAATGTATCAAACAAAGGTTGTAGAAAATGAAATTTCCTACAACTTTTATTCCGATACATTTTTACATTTATCAAATATTAAAGCAAATATTTCAAAATAACGGATGTAACAAGAGTAAACACCCACTTACGGTCGACCGATTTTTACCAAAAACTAATCAGATCTTCTAACTTTTTATAAAAATGTCAAATATAAAATTTTGCGTTGACCTGATTAATAGTTTTTGAGTTAGAGCGCCCACAAACATCTATCACATAGAGACAGACACACAGACATCATCGAGAAAATAGTCAAAACGTGTTCAGGGGACCTTAAAACATGTATTTCCGTTGAAATCTCGAATTCGATTTTTTTATGAAAACAATACTTTCTCATACTACGTATATGGAGAAAGTAAAACATATAATTGATGACCACGTGCGACTTCATGCATGAAAAATACCTACCTGTATCTTAACAACTCACCATGACAAAAGAATTAATTTTCTGTTCCAATTCAATTTGTCTGTAAAAATCTTCCTACAACGTTTTAAAACGTTATTCGTTATCGTTAAATCACAGCTTATGATCCAGAACTCATGGGTGAAAACTGAAAGTAAGTAGAAAAATTATAATCTTTGATTTATCCCCTTTAAAATGCTACACGTACTCCAGGGGTTCACGTGCCCTCTTTTACAAACCCGTTTAGGAAGTTCATAAGATGATAAATTAGTAGGACGCCCGACACTATATTTGATGGGGATATTGTTCTAAGTGTTTCTAATTACAGCTTTTTCTTAGCCCTAAAAAGGTGCACTGACAAATATTCCAACCACATTATCTTGTTTTCCCTTGTTTTCTGTCGCGATCACGCAGACTTCTCATTGCTTAGCTGTTCAGAGAAAATCTCTAATTATAAACTCATTTTGTCAATATATAAGATGATATTTGGCTATAAAAATATCAGTTGAACTTAATTTGCCTGTATATTAATCCACGTTTCCTTAGGGAGTTGTTTATACCCCAGAATACTGAACAAAGATGAGAGAAGTAGGGCACCTTTCCAGAGTTAAGCAAACGTATTAGTAAAAAATTAGTTTGGCCAAGAGGATAACAGACATCGAAATACTAGCCAGTAAGTATGAAAGGAAAAAGTTCCTCGCAGATTAGAAAGTTAAGATATTATAGCAAGGAAATTCGATACCTACTTTCAAGCCATTCTTCCCCGACGCTATCAAAAGAGCATATAATTGCTTTTCTCCACTTATCTTCGTGGTTTATTATACCATGGCACGAGTCCGGAGTCAGCGCAGAAGGGTTCGCAAGAGATTGGAAGTAAAAATCCATCCCAGAGTCTGCATAATCATAGCTTAGTCGTTGACCAGAGATAATCTTCCAGCTAATGATCGATCGCTCAAAAAGCCTCTCTCGTCGAGGGTACCGATTGCAGCAGAAGAGAGAGAGTGCAGAAGAAGCGCACTTCTTGCGATCCGACGACCCCAACCCGGCGCTTCCACTTTCACCGCTGAGAGAAAGGGAATATCCGGCCACTTTCGCCTCGAACCGAGTGAACTTGACCTCCCAGACGAGCCGTCCGAAGGGTGCAAGCGTACCGGTTCGCGGGCATGGTTTTTTTACGGTCGAATAATTCAACCCGTCCATATGGGAAGCATCGACCACCTTTACGCACGTGGTCAAACGGCGATTCCTCGTATGTCGTTTAATACGGCGGGAGTAACACCGCGGGGGGCGGAGCATATGTACGGACGAGAGGGACATAGTGCATGGAGCTGCCTCTTTCCCTTAGTCCAGGTGCAATACCACTCGAGGAGAGAAAGGGAGGGAGGGAAGGAGAGGGGGAGAGGGGGGGAGGGAGGGATGGTGAGGGAGGGAGGGAGAGAGAGGGAGGGAGGGAGGGAGAGAGAGGGAGGGAGGGAGAGGGAGGAAGGGAGAGAGAGAGGGAGGGAGAGGGAGCGAGGTAGAGATAGATAGATAGATAATCGTCTTTATTCGGGCGAAATTTAGACCATAAGGTCCATTCTTACATTTAACCCTTAGAGAGGGAGGGAGGTAGAGAGAGAGAGGGAAGGAGGAAGAGAGGGAGGGAGGAAGAGAGGGAGGGATAAAGAGGGAGGGAGAGAGACGGAGAGAGAGGAAGGGAGAGAGATGGAGGGAGAGAGATGGAGGGAGAGAGATGGAGGGAGGGAGGGAGAGGGAGGGAGAGGGAGAGAGAGGGAGGGAGGGAGAGGGAGGGAGCGGGAGGGAGCGGGAGGGAGGGAGAGGGAGGGAGGGAGAGGGAGGGAGGGAGAGGGAGGGAGGGAGAGGGAGGGAGGGAGAGGGAGGGAAGGAGAGGGAGGGAGAGGGAGAGAGAGAGAGGGAGGGAGAGGGGGGAGGGAGAGGGGGGAGGGAGACGGAGGGAGACGGAAGGAGGGAGAGAAGGAGGGAGGGAGAGGGAGGGAGAGGGAGGGAGGGAAGGGAGGGAGGGAAGGAGAGGGAGGGAAGGAGATGGAGGGAGAGAGAGGAAAAGAGCGTTTCCATTTTGGTGCGAAGCGGTCGAAGAAAGCCAAATAAGGACACTGGGACACGAACTACGGATGATAACGGGGATGAGGCGGAGTGGAGTGAGAGGGAGATGGGGAGGAGATGAAAGAAGCAAGAGAGCCCGAGGGGGAGGGAGGGATGGGGATAAAAGCAGGATACTAAAATCACCGGTTCGTGGGAAGGTAATCGCTTACATAAGAACTTCGCGTCAATTTTATTCTCTCCTGTTGATGCAGAGGGGTTTTTCGTTCGTATCGAACGCATAAAAAGATGGAAAAAGAAGTGATTTACTTGAGAGCAGCGCATTTGTCCGACCCAAATCCTCCATCGATCGACCGCTTGTAGATTTGGAAGTTCCGATAAATCTGGAACGAATCGGAATGAGACGTCGTTTTCCGAGAAATGTTGCGTGATTTCTTCACTAGACGTAATCCATAAAAATGTTCCACCGATTCAGACGATATCCATAAAAAAAACCTTTCAATTAACCAAAAAAACTATTTCGTCACGGTCGGTGAATGTTAAAAAAAACATTATTTGAAATGTATGGGCTACGCTGTAATTCTTTTTTCGCCGACGACTCAAGATATGGAATAGTTCGAATATCCTGCCGTGATAAGCATGATATGTTAATCCTGTTCTCCCCCTATGGTTATTTCCGTTACAAAAAGACATTCGCTTTTTACAGAAAGAGAATAGAAATGACACATCCTGGATAAAATTTCGACAAAGTAAACAACATCGAAACACAGCTTCTCTAATAAATGCTTCGATAATTAAAACCTTAGTAGAGATCTCTCGCGTACGTCTCCAAAAACAAACACATTATACACCGACGAAGACTAAACACACTCATCACAAAATTAATGAAACGTGTTCTTCCATACTAATAATGCCCTACTGCTTGGCAGTCCGAAACGCAATTACCTCTCTCAATATCCGTTTGTACACACCGATAAGCTTCCCACACAATTTTTATTGTTTCGAGATACCGATCTGGATGCCAGCGAACCACACATCGGTGAAGTAGGACCGCAATCACATCAAGAGACGGGGAGAGATTTCTGAAGGGCACAAACACGTACAAACACGAATGCACGTACGACAACGGCAGCTGCCTCTTAGCTCGAATGCAGGTGAAGGGAGAGAGAGAGAGAGGGAAAATAGACGAGGTAACCGGGGATTGCTTGTAGGAGAGCGAACACAACCCTTTCGCAGACGGCGAAGGAGGGAAACACGGGAATGGGGTTGGGGAATGGGAAGTTGTGGGATGAGAAAAGGGGGACAGAAGGATCCGAAGTGCAAGCAGGAGAACGACTCCGCCAAAATTGGGGGGGAGAGGAAGTGCATTGTGGTAGAATGCACCCGAGATCCAGTTTTGGCGTCAGCGGGAAAATGGGGCGAGGGGAGATATAAGAAGTCTCCTCGAGGGGCACAGAATGGGGATTGTTTGCGCGTTGTCGACGGAATGAATAGAAAGGGGTGTCAAAGGGACGCAGAGGTGACGGGGGAAGGGGTAAAGGGAGAGAGAGAAGAGGTTGGGGAAGGGGAGGGCACTTATTAAAAGTAGAAGACATGGCGCAAAATGGGAAAGAAATAAATAGGTCTGAGAGAGATGGGGGAGCTTTGCAGGGGAGATGCGTGGGAATGTTTCGATTGGCAGGTTTTCTTCTGATGCCTCATATGGAGGCCTGGGCAATTTAAAATCAGATTTAGGGGCCAGAGCAGATGCCAAAAAGTTTGAGATTATTGTTCCGTAGTTACATTACGATGCGAGGATCGTGCGGTTGCTTCAGATCTTACTCATGGCCAATCAATGAGCCTAAAATGATTATAAAATAATGTTTACAATAAAATACCAGAAAATATTTGGCCCTGGATGAAAATTTTGTGCTCCATAGCGATCTGGAGCCCGACATTCTTTTGACCTATATTAAGGTGTATTTGAAAACGTTCATACCAATCATTTGATATTCCGGATAACATGCTAACGGGTTAATATTCCTTCTGCTAGTTAAAATAATCACTATAAAATTTCTTAATTCAGTTTACAGAGACGCGAACCCCCAAAAAGTAGTTTACGAAGGTTAAGGTCCAAATTGTGATTTATCGTCTTTTGGATGCCATTTTTAAGGATCGCAGGAGATTTAAAAAACCGAGCAAATGCGCATAAAATGGGCTTCCCACTTTTTTTTGCTTATACGGTTGAAAATGAATCACAAATTAATAAAAAATGACTCGCCTTGCTACAAATTCTAAAAAAAGGGTATCAAACGACCAACTATAGGTGGATAACCTCCGAGGGTGGCTGCTTTGTATCCGAAATGCGCATCTGATTTTCCTGATTCGTAGTTATTGCAGTTATCAAACTTCATCAATTTCATTCCAGTGAAAAGGTGAACTCGTCATGCAATTTCCAAAAAATTATAATAATAGCTTAGGTCAAAATGCCATGTATATATTTTGGTAGTAGTTTTATTAGATTAAAATAATGAATAATTATAATGTAAATCTTAAAACATTAGCCTACAAAAGGCCATTCTAAAGCTGATACTAGGATATGATACACAAGGAAGAGATCATATCAGTTTACCAATAGAAGATTAAGGTGTTAAGAGATAAGCAATCAAGATATTCCACTTTTCGCCCGATATTGCCCAATAATTCGTTTTATCTTATTTCCGGGTAAAAATACCATCTATCGGTTAAAATCCAACAACGCGAGTTACACCAGAAAAAGCTGCATGCACTAACATTCTATTTTAACGAATCAGAAAATCTCATTTGGGACAAAGGATGGACCAATTCAACACTTATAGAAAATAGTAAACCACGACATCTTTCTACGACGATATCTTGAGAATTAAGAAACACAGTTTAACAGGTATATGGAGCGATAAAGAATAACGCAAATGACACTTCGGGATTTTAACACTTAATTCCCTTTCTCGTAACCTAAACAACATACTTTTTAACTAACATAAGAAAAACCGGTGCAATTGCCAAAGAAAATAAAGCAATACATCCTTTACGGTTGGGATAGCTGGTTCAATTACGTCATGAACAGGGGCTCTCGGCAGAGTGCAACATCCGTCATCGTCAAAAACAGACTTTCCCGGCGCCGGTATCGACAAAAAGGAGTAGATTATTTACCGTTTAAGGTCCCTCTGGAGCAGAAGGCAATTTGATTGATGAACATTCTTAATGAAAGAAGCATCACATCGGTTAAATTGGATTTCTGCCCACATCCCCGGTGCGACACACAATCCCACCCCTCCGTACCTCAAAGGGAAACAACAGAGGGCCATAAAGTCCACATTACAACGGACGACGTCGAAAAAAAGAGATCGACAAAAGACAATCGATCATGAAACTCGCGTTTACAACCTAGCAATAAAAATAAACACTTCACTTTCATTCGAAGCGGTCGAGAACGGACGATAAAGACGCAATCGCCCGAGTCGGGAACCGAACCCGGTCTCCAGATTTCGAGAGAGAGAGAGAGAGCAAGAGGGAGCGAGAGAACAAGCCTTTTCGAAACCACGATGGTCCTCGAGGAGAGTGGCTGGGGAATGGAAGAGAAGTCGCGCGTGGTGTGAAGTGGGGAGGGGTGCAGATGCAGGAGAGGGCCCAAAGAGGCTTTGGTGGGAGTGGACTGGAGGGTGGGGGGAGAAATAAGTACCTAACAGCGAGGGGAGAGGGTATGTTAGTGGGGGTAGGAAGTGAGAAGAAAAGGGGGAGGCGATGGGCGGAATGAGGAGTGGGGGCGTCGGAGCGTGTTGGAGAGCGTAGGGAAGGGCGGCCTTTATCATAAAAAAAGAGCGAGATGGAATAATTTGGGGTTCGGGAAATGCGAGAGAATTGAAGGGAAGAAGGCTTTGTCGAGCGTTCGCGCATGGTATAGAGCGGGCACCGCGGTGCTCCTTAGCGGTCTTGTCGTGCACTTCTACGATACTAACAAGTAGATAGGAATACACAGTTTCCAAATGCGTTCTTTGAGATCGACAAATTTTAGTAAAACTGCCCAATACCAAATTTCATCAAAATACGTCCCGCGGTTCACGAGTTGAAACGTACGTTGTAACCTACATGTAGGTCTTTGTGTAAAGTGGTCGTAATTATCGTCCGATTTGAACCAAAATTGAAATCGGTCGGCAAATTTTAGTATAGCTCCCCAAAGCCAAATTTCATCAAAATACGTCCAGCGGTTCCCGAGTTTAAACATGCGGACGGAGGGACGGAAACGACCTCCCCTGTATGCGTTCACTTCGTGCAAAGAACGCATAAACATCGTCTTTCCTAGCACCATTAATTTTATTTGTTCGAGTGTTTTATTCCTAAACGTACAAAAGGACGCTTTTAATCACTTTGGCGTTGATTACATTTTATTTATGATCTTTCTTACTTTTACGAAAGTATAGCGGTGCTCGCTGGGTTCTCTGGAATGTAACGCTCCAAATAGAAAAGGTTGCGGACCCCTAGAGCTAGGCTTGCCAGATTCCCAGATAAGAAAAGTGGGGCACTGTGACCCGGGATAGGGGGAGGATGAAGGAAAAAAAAATATTTTTTTATCGAGCAAGAAGAAATGCAATACAACTTAGTTAACCCAATAAAAACATAGTAGGTATAATAATTGATTCGTTAAGTTTTTTGCTGTTGAACGTAATTAACAAAGTTCATTATTCTAAAAAACATGAAAACTAAGTTTGTACATTTTGAATTGTAGATTCTAAAATTCTGAATCTGAACATTTATTTTTATGCAGTTGCCATAAAAAGGTACCTATATAATTTAAAATGATAAGAAATACACCGATGGAGAAATCATGACAAAAATGGAACTAAATTCTGTCCAGCTACAGATGCAAAATAATACTTTTAATAATATTATTGATATATATATATTTTTTATTTAACTTTAGTAAGCGATTGTTTCCACTCTGCAGTAGCTAGATATTTTCGGAAATCAATGCATGTAAAATAAAAATTTTGCTCAGTCATTAGCTTACATCCCGCCACGCCCGCACGAGGAGAATCGCCTCGCGTGTCCATTCAGCTACGTCCGAAATACGGGTTAAAAACGCAGCAATGTAGCGATCCTCTATCGGGTGACCCTGAAACGCAGCGATTCCGTTTACTCGGACGGAAAATTTTCGTCCGTGCGGCCCCAGTTTTCATTCCAAGAATGTCGCAACTTGCTAAAAGAGGGATAATTGCTGTCCCGCCTGACAAGCGGCGGGACGCGGGATTTTATTTCCCAAATCGGGATGGTCCCGCCCTAATCGGGACGGTTGGCAACCCTAAGTAAAGCTTATGTTTTTTCCTCTTCGTGGAGCGGCGCCATTTTTTTCGACGAGCCGTGTGGATTCGTGCCCGAGCGCCATGCGAAAGGATGGCGCCGACGAATAGGCGCCGGGTTGCACGCAGTGGCGGCACACGCACGCGGTCGCTAAGCAACGGGAAATGTTTTTAAGTGGCGGTAGCGTCCCAGTCGAGTTAACGAGTTGGAACTCGCATTTTCCTTGTTGCGAGGCTTGATCGAAGCACTGATAAAAAACATGTCGATAATAGCATTTACATGTTACGGAGACGATGAAATATTGAAACATTGTACTAAGTGCATTCATCCCTGGAATTTCACGGTTTCGCTTCACGCGTTTTCGGTTTGGCGCAGTTGTCTGTTAGGTAACTGCCTCGAATTGCACAGCCATTAATTTCGCTTACATTACGCACGGCTATGAAACTGTCTCCGAAGATTAAAACCCAATAAAGTGCCTCAGTTCAACTCAGGGGTTATAAAAAAGGATCAAGAAATACAATGCAAATCAATGGTTGCAAACTGAGTTCAAGACACGCACAAGGTTAACCACACATATGCTTATTGGACGGTTTGCACGGTTTCGCTTTACACGGTCTTTCTCGGCAACATATCTACGTTGCAAAGCGAGAGATGTGCACAAAATGCTATTTAAACATCCACCATCAGCTGCTTATTTTGCTATCATTCGCTGAGAGAATATGTTAAGTGAAATCTGATATAGATGGATGAATGGAGGTAGTTCGGAGAAAAGTCGAGATGCGACAAATGATGACTGCAAAACGCATTCGTCAAAACAATGGCTTCACTTCGCCAGCTATGAAGGAAAATGTGCCTCGAATATGCGACAGAAGACAACAAGAATAAATTTTTTAAAGAGGTATAATATATAGGACAATATGAGTTCTCTCGAGGTAAAACAATCCGGAGGTAAAATAGTCCCCCAATCGGATCTCCGGGCGGGGACTGCCTTGAGGAAAACATTTGTCGAAAGTAAATTACGAATAGGGACTTGGAACGTAAGAACTATGAGAAAGGCAGGAAAGCTAGAGAACTTGAAAGAAGAAATGAGAAGAAATAGAGTGGACATTATAGGGCTAAGCGAAACTAGATGGGAGGGAGAAGGACAGTTCGACTCGGAAGAATTCACGGTAGTTTATTCTGGAGGAAATAGGGGGGAAAGGGGAGTAGCTCTGGTACTTAGGAAAGATATTATGAAAAGCGTGACCAAGATAATAGCAACGAACGATAGACTGATGGCAATAAAGCTAAAAGCAGTCCCAGTGGACATGCTGATAATCCAGGTATATATGCCAACGTCAGCTCATGACGATGAAGAAATAGATGAAATCTATGAGCAAATTAATGAAATTTACGAAGAAGACGGAAGAGGAAAGGTAAACTGCATAATAATGGGAGATTGGAACAGCATAGTCGGAGAAGGACAGGAAGAAAATGTTGTCGGGCAATACGGACTTGGGAAGAGAAATCGAGGAGGGGAGAAACTCGTAGAATTCTGCATCAATAATGACCTTGTAGTGACTAATACATGGTTCAAAAACCATAAACGAAGGTTATACACATGGAAAAGCCCAGGAGATAGAATGAGATGCCAAATAGATTACATCCTTGTAAAACAAAGATTCAGGAACAGCATAAAGAACGCCAAGGCATTGCAAGGAGCAGACATTGATTCAGATCACAGCCTTCTAATACTTGACGTGAATACAAAGCTCAAACAAATAAGAAAAACGAGAAGAGAAAGACAGACCTGGGACCTAGAAAAACTGAAAGAAAGGCAGGATGTAGTCAGCATGAAGTTGGAAGATAACCTAAGAAAGTTGGAAAACAAACCGAAGACCGTTGATATAGAATGGGATGAAATTAAAACCAGTATCAAGGATACCTTGGATAAAGAGATTGGAAAACAAGAGAAGAAAATCAGAAAACCATGGATCACGAAGGAAATGCTAGAGAAAATGGATGAGAGACGAAAATGGAAAAACGTTAACACTGAAGAAGGTAGAGCCAACTATAGGCGTATAAACAATGAGTTGAGAAGGGTAACAGATAAAGCTAGAGAAAATTGGATAAAAGGAAAATGCGATGAAATAGAACAGATGGAGAAGTTAGGACGGTACGATATGATGTACGCTAGGGCACTGGAATTAGAAGATAAGAAGTCTAATGGAATTTGTGGTAAAGGAATTATGAATACAGATGGGAAGATAGTCTCAGAAACAAAGGATGTAGCACAGGTATGGGAAGAATACATTAAGGAATTATACAGCAAACAGGCAGGAGCGGCAAAAATAGAACTGGAAAATGAGGAAAACATTGAAGAAGACAACTTGGGACCAAGTATTATGGAGAGCGAAGTAGAAAAGGCGATAGTGGAACTAAAGAAGGGGAAAGCCACTGGCAGCGATGGAATACCGGCTGAGATACTTAAAGTCATAGGATCAGAAGGACTAAAAGCGATCACGAAATTAATTAATAAGATTTACGACACGGGAGAGTGGCCTCAGGATTTCCTAGAAGTAACAATGATCCCTCTAAAGAAGAAGCCAAAGGCAATGCAGTGTAAGGATTACAGAACGATAAGCCTTCTGTCACACACATCGAAGATCATCACGAGGATTCTTAATAAAAGGCCGGAGAAAAAGCCAGAAGAAATAATAGGGGAAGATCAATTCGGTTTCAGAAAAGGACGAGGAACTAGAGATGCTATAGGAGTAGTTAGAATCATATCAGAAAGGGCAATAGAATACAGTCAAGATATCTGCGCATGTTTCGTAGACTGGCAGAAGGCCTTTGATAGAGTAAATTGGGTCAAGTTGATGAAGATATTAAAGGATATAGGTGTAGACTGGAAAGACAGGAGACTGATTAGGAATCTATATGAGAATCAAGTTGTAAAGGTCAGGTTTGAGAATGTGGACACCTGCGGAATAAATATCGGTAGAGGAGTAAGACAAGGCTGCTGCCTATCGCCAACCCTATTCAATATATATGGAGAAAGTCTAATGCAAGAAGCTTTAGAAGGCACAGGGGATTTCAAAATTGGAGGAAGGATTATAAGAACAGAGAAATACGCAGATGATCAAGTACTTCTAGCAAGAAAGGAAGAGGAGCTACAAAAAATGATAAATAGACTAGTGATAACAGGTAGAAAATACGGTATGGAAATAAATACAGAAAAATCCAAGGTCATTCGAATATCGGGTAAAGAAGAGAATCTGAACATAACTATTGGGGGAAAGCCATTAGAACAAGTTTCAGAATATAAATACCTTGGAAGTATCATAACACGAGAGGCAAAATGTACGGATGAGATCAAAACTAGAATAGGAAAAGCAAAAGCGGCTTTCAGGAGAAAGAAACAACTACTTACAGGGAATATAAGGGAAGATATCCGCAAGAAGTTGATAAAATGCTACGTATGGAGTATAGCATTGTATGGGGCAGAAACATGGACGCTAAGGAAAAATGACATCAAATACTTGGAAAGCTTTGAAATGTGGACTTGGAGGAGAATGCTGAAGATAAAATGGACAGATAGGATGAAAAACGATGAAGTGCTACGAAGAATAGGAGAGAAGCGAATGATTATACAGACTATTAGAATGAGGAAGGCTAACTGGGTTGGACATTACCTGAGGAGAGAGAGTATGATTAAAGACGTGTTAGAAGGAAAACTAGATGGGAAAAGGGAAAGAGGCAGGAAAAGGTTTCAGCTGATAGACGATTTGAAAGGGAAAGAGAGTTATCAAGATATGAAGAGGACAGCGGAAAATAGGAGTATATGGAGAACCAGGTTTAACCATGAATAATCACGGACCTGTCTACGGACAGACTACCTATGATGATGATGAATATATAGGCTGCATAGCATTGTAATTACATATATATATGTACATGGCAATTTTCGCCCGTGATCGAAGAACTGTGCTAACTGATTTTTGTAACATTCCCATTAAATTAGATAATAATGAAGTCAAAATGTAAAAATGGCAATCCTTTAAATAAGAAATGAGATAAATGTAGATAGATACTGCTAATATTATATAACTTAAATTTGAGAATCTGGAGAAAACAGAACAATATCCTCTTCAAAATTCGGACGAGTAGCATGCAATATATGTATCAAGAAAAAAGGTCTCAGAGGAGTCCTCTTCTCAGCGTTTTATACGGATGACCGTTACGACCCTCCAATCCACATAGAGCAATCCAACGCCACTATCATCTTTTGAAGCACAGAAACACTAGGTTTCTTATAAGAGAAAATTTCTTGGCGAGAATTCACCGAACGTGGCGATTTATTTGTTTTGCTATATCATTTGTTAGGAGCATAACGTATAATCTAGGGCAGGGATGGCGTGCCAAAGTTATAAAAACTGGCTTTCCTTTTCTAACTTACGTTCCAATTTAAAATACATCCAAAAAGAAATAATTTTATGGTTTAACTATGATAATATATTCTCAGTCTTAGATAGGTTGGTTATATGAAAGTCAATGTATAATCTAAAAAGACTCCTTGTCCCAGATCATTTATGGGCGAACGACAATTTGGAGCAATAAGCATCTCGTTCTCGAAAAAAGTTACTTTTAGTCATTTATTTAATCAACATAATTGCAACAACGCCGGAAATGGTCTATTCTATTGCGCCAGGAATGAAAAAATATTAAGAAATTGTTTTCTATTGCGTGCCAACCAAAATCGTCTCGCTTTCCATCTCTGATCTAAGACCTCTGTCAGGGTCTGGAGGACACCTTAATTCCTGCTACGTTAATAGTTGCTGGCTTTTAACTATTACGACATGAACGCCATTTCTTAGGACTTCACTGGTCCCCAGGATGAAATTTTCAAAAAAGTACATAAAATCTATTAAAGGCACCCCTAGAGCGTGTATCCCAGGGATCTCGCCTGGGCTGCCCGGGCGATTGACACGTCACTGCCTGGAACGCGAGGCATTCCGTTTTTAAAGGGAATGAGTGCTGAAGTGGTCAGAGACCGGATCGGCTTATTACATCGGGGCTAGACTCCGGGCTTCCAGATGTCAGACGCAGTGGTGTAAAACCTTTTCTACAAGGCGGACATTGGAAGTCGCCAATTCTTCGGCGGGCCGGAATTGTATCTTAAAAATGCAATGTTTACCTTGTAACAGCAACTCATAATGGAAATAAAGGTAATTTGAATTTTAAAATCAAGTCTAAATAATAAATACATGAATTTCTGTGTTAAACTTCTCGGATTGCTTTTTCGTCATAACTTCGCGGGCCGTAGTTTGGGCACCAGTGGTACTACGTATGGGCGAGGCCACAACTGTCCACACCTCCTTTTTCTCCTTCCTCCCTCCCCCTCAATCAGACTCTCACCGTTATTTACGGCAAAAACGTCGATAAAAGGACCTTCCTACCACTCGAGGTCTCCGTTCGACGACGAATGCAGACTACCGCTCGGTGACACCAAATGGCAGGCTCTCCAGAGCGAGGAAAAAAGAGAGAGAGAGAGCGAGGGAGTAGAACAAAAACGAGACATCTAACCTCTGAATAGACGCACGCGAGTGGATGACGCTTTTAATCAGCGGAGGGGAGGGACGGGCGCCGCTGGGTCTCGATCCCGGGACCCCCTCGATCGGGATCGGGAGGAAGAATAGAAGGAGAGAGCGAGCGGGGGAAGGGATGAAGGGGAGAGATTCACCGCGTGGCACTGAAGGGGAGGCGGGAAGATGAATGGCACGGAAAGCCAGAGGGATGAATGGGAGCGGCGGGGACAGGAGGGGTGACGTGGAGGAGGGTGGAATCCGGTCACGGGGGAGCAGGCGACGGACGGGAGGGTGAGACTGAGGGAAGGGGAGAGAGGATATATTGCGGGGTGGAATCCCCACGCACGGGGTTCCCTTGCCGTGCGTGAGAGTGCTGGCGAGGGTGTGTCAGAAGGATGCGGAAGAGAGGGGAGTGGTGCGCTCGTTCTAAGAACTCTGGCGATATGCAAACAAGGGAAAACACGGCACACGCGCAGAGACACGCCCTTTCTCGATATACGACGATGAAATTTGAACCTTTAGTCATCAAGGTCAGCTGGATGCGTGCTTACCGTCCGTCGTTGAGTAAATAAATGTAATATATGTGCGAGATAAAGAACGGAAATTTACTTAACGCTTTGTTTTTTCATTAGGCTAACCCATAAGTCAACGCCATGAGCGCAAAATTTATCAGATTCAAAATCGATATTTCCACGAAAGGCAAAATAATATCGAGACTACTTCGTCTCGATCGATAACAATCCTTTCTTTCCACCGGGAAAAAACACACTTCAGTTTCTAAAGAGGATGTAAAAATTAAGAGATGAAATGCGCGGGTCGTTTATCTATTTATTTAAAAACGCTATTCAACGCTAGGGCTGCCACCTCACCGAGTTTGACCCGAAATCTCCGGGTTAAAGGTATTATCTTCGAGCTCCGGATCGCATTTTGTAAATCTTCAGGGAAAAAAAACGAAAATTAATAGCTGAGGATATTATCTGTGATACGTAGATAACATTGGATAAATGAACGTGATCTGTTAAAGAGTAAATTAACTAAAAGGAAAGCTATGTATTATTAGAATGATTTCAAAAGGGGTTGCAGTGGATTTAAAAAACCTATATCGGGAAAATTGACAAACTTTCAAAAAATAAATAATTATAATAATAACAGGAGTTTGAATAAATTCACAAATTCACTTCATTTATTTTGTATTAAAAGAAATTAAGGAGCGGAATAGTGAACAGAAAAAGTTACAGATTTGGATTTTGGTTTAATGTTTCCTAATTATATGTTTCTATAACGCGAACAAATTGATTAGTACGTTCAAATCTTTTCCGTCTTCCGTCTGAGATGTAGCGCAAGTTGGTAATCATTTTCAACCAACAAATCAGATCGTTCTTCCTCTTATAATTAACATTCCTGACAATGCGATTTTTTCTCCGCTTTAAATCAGAAGTCGACATTCCACGAAACAGGAGACACTGGAGTATTAAGGAATTGCTCCACCGAGTGACCCAATATCCTTTTCCACGCCCAGCGTAACACGTCTTGCTTCGATTGAAAATGCATTCTTCCCTTCGTTAGGCGGCAACCCTGATCGAGATTTGGATTTTTTTATTCGATTCGCGTGGAAACGAGGCGGCACGACAAAGCATTCGCTTTTTTCTGCATCGCTTCTCGGAAACTGCCAGTTCCAATCACGAAATGGAATTAACCATCGAGAATAGAATATGCGGGCGGAATCGGAAAGAGAATTATTTTAATAATCCATAAAATAGGAATGGACAAATATTAATTCGTGCAGCTGTTGATTATCAATCAATAATTAATGTTATTTCGCGCTGATAATTCACCGAGAAATTATTCAGCTTATTAAACATTAAACTCCTAATTCAACAGGGAACTATGGAGCTCGTATTATGGCTGAAAATTTTAAAGAACAAGCAATTAAAAAAAATGTCCTTCAGGAATATTCAATAGCCACAACAAAGTTAAAAAACCATATCCTCATTTCGGCTACAAAGCAGCCGCCTTCAGTGGGAATTCGCCGAAAATAGATTCTAAAAGAGCACGTGTGTGTCCGTTGTTTTTAGAATGAATTTTCGGTGAATCACAACTAAAGACGGCTGTTTTGTATTCGAAATGGGAGCATTGTTTTTTCACCTTGTTGCAGCTATTGGAGATACCGGAGGCAAGTGCATTTTTTTAAAATTGCTTGTTCTTGAATTCAACTCCTAGACGAACATCAATATTTATGTTAATGCTGACGCTATTTTATTGAGTTTTTTTTCGATTAGGAATAATGAAGTTCCGCAATAAAAAAACGTTCAATTGATCACGCCGAGGTTCGCTTGTTTTCTACGTAGGAAGGCACGAGCGCAAAATCTCTCTCTCGAAGAAATACAATCAAGACGAATTCCGGTTACAATAGGACGTGAATCGATCGTTAGCGTCGTGAAGAAAATTCCCCATGGCAATCGTTTTCCCTTACCTCCGCTAAACAATTTTTCTCTCCGGCGACACCCGATCGTCTCTTGGGAAACGAAGGAATATCCGCAACCTTGTTAAAGGTCGCTTTTACCGAACAAAAGCATTATGTCACGGGCTTGATGAATCAGTAATAACCAGGTACTAAAGACGTTGTTGCTCAACAAACACTTCACGTCCATGCTCGCCGTTTTTACTTTATCCATATACGAAGTGTAGAGAAAGTATTGTTTTCATAAAAAAATCGAATTCGAGATTTCAACGCTATTACATGTTTTAAGGTGCTCTGAAAACGTTTTGACTATTTTCTCGATGATGTCTGTGTGTCTGTCTCTATGTGATAGATGTTTGTGGGCGCTCTAACTCAAAAACTATTAATCAGGTCAACGCAAAATTTTATATTTGACATTTTTATAAAAGTTAAAAGATCTGATTAGTTTTTGGTAAAAATCGGTCGACCGGAAGTGGGTGTTTACTCTTGTCACAGCCGTTATTTTGCAATATTTGCTTTAATATTTGATAAATGTAAAAATGTATCGGAATAAAGGTTGTAGGAAATTTCATTTTCTACAAAAGTTGTAGGAAATTTCATTTTCTACAACTTTTGTTTGATACATTTTTCCATATAATGCATTGCTCAAGAGATATCTTATATTTTTAGCTGCCACCACCACGCCACCTACCGAAGACTAATGTTAAAAATTGACGCTTAGTTACGTCTTAGTAACGCTCCTTGTTCTTTTCTTAATTGTCAACCGGAAGTAAGTATTGACAACGATCCCAGAGCTAACAACATGTAATTGGCCATATAAATATGGAGAAAGTCGTGTGTTGCCCACATCAGTTTATTTTTTTATACGCCTATCGCCACCTCGCTTTTCCTCGATCTTTACGAGATAACACCGCTCGATGATGAATCATCCTTCTCTGTGCTCCGTACAACGGCTCGACTAATGAAAGCCGCGACGAAAAGCCTTAACAGCCGTCGTCAATTTTTCATTCTTCCAAAGGGGAGTGATTCCGAATGAGAAAGGAGCTTGAAAAATGATCGCATCGATTCGGTGCGTCAACATTCAATTTGGCTGGGATGGTCAAACAAATAAGTAATGCGTCAACATTCAATTTGGCCGGGGTGGTCAAACAAATAAATAAATCTGCGCAAGAAATAGTCTCGCGCGTCATAAGGAATGACGCGTTTTCAGATGACTAACCGCTTCTGAAAAATATCCGCCCACCGCCAAGGTTTAACACACCTTTACTTTCAAAGCTCAGTTTTCTATTTATGAGCTAACAAAAAACAATGTCCGGGCTTAAACCTTGCCAAGTGGAGAACGAAACAAAAACAAAACACGAATAAAATAATTGCTACAATAACGGTTGTTTTCTAAACGCTGCTTTTACTCGAAGCCAAACAAGGTGAGGTGGTTATAATTTCTGCCCACATTTAAAGAGATGGTCTGAAGAGGGAGCTCATTCCTACGTCCTCGAACATAACTCAAAAGCAAAAAGTATAATTACCAATAATTAATTGCGAACAAAATTAAAAATGACTACATAATACAAAAACTACTTTTATAAAAATTAAATATCTAATGCATCACTTAGTTAAACCTAATGTTAGAAATTATAAATGGTATTCATTCTGAACATCAAGGAACTACCGCGTTATTCTATGAAACATTAGATTTTTTTGACAGAATAACAAACTTGCAACTTTTAAGACACCAATTTTCCACATTGTTTTAATAATAATTCTCCAGCAATATAATAATTTAAAAAAACATCTAAAAAAAACGAGGAGCGGGGGAATTAATTCATCGCTCGGAAGCGTCGATGCATAAAACCTCTTAAGCGGGAGTACGCGCCTCGAGCAATTAGCTTTCCAAATAAATCGCGCATTCAACGCAACAGCTAATAAAGAAAACGCGGCGAAAATGAAGTCTCAAGCAAAAAAAAAACTGGCCGGAGAGGAAATAAAAACTTCATAAGAGTTAACGGGAAACTCTTGGTGAGCGGCTGGTTGGCAGCATCGCGAGGAATATGTGTCACTCTGCTCACTTTCCTCCACTTATCCTCCTCCTCACGTCCCTCTCACCCTCGCTCTCCCTTCTCCCCCACTACCTCCACTCCTCCCCACTCCCTTTCTCTCTCTCTCTCCCACTCCCTTTCTCTCTCTCTCCCACTCCCTTTCTCTCTCTCTCCCACTCCCTTTCTCTCTCTCTCTCTCTCTCTCTCTCTCCCACTCCCTTTCTCTCTCTCTCTCCCACTCCCTTTCTCTCTCTCTCCCACTCCATCTCTCGAGCGACCACCTTCGGATCGCAAGAGTGCGCCTTTCCGCATTCTATAACCGCGATGCAGACTTCAAAGGAATTTTCTCCGAGCATAAAACTAGCAAAAAAGCGAACTTTCGTTTTTCAAAAAGCCTCCCTCTTTCATCCATCCCCTTTCACTCTTTCTTTCTTTCTCTCTCTCCCTCTTCTCTCCTTCCGCGTGGACAAAAAATCGATCTCTCCCTCCCTTTCCTCTTCCTCCCTCCGCTGCACACCGAGAGGGCATCGACGTGTACGCCACGTATCATCGAGGCGGGGCTGGAATGCAAGCGCCTACCTGTTCGCGGAGCATTCTATGGCGTCCGCTCGGTTTTTTCTCCCCCGGTAAATGGGATCCAGAATATTCATCAACGTCGCGGGCCAAGAAATGAAAAGTATAGGTACTCATTTAGAAATATATTTTTCCGATATTTATATCGAAAAGCCATAATCTCTCCGATAGGGATAAAAAAGTTGGGATAACCAGATGTGCATTTCGGTTGCAAATCAGCCGTCATCAGTGGCGATTAACCGACAGTAGATTATGAATTTTGAGTCTACTGTCGGTGAATCACCACTTGATGATGGCTGCATTGTAGCCGAAATGCCCATATGGTTTATCCAACCTTTTAATTCCTATAGGATCAGCGTAGTTTTTGAATTTTACTTACGAGAATAGATCATGAAAATGCTGATTAATAACAAGGTATTAAACTACTGATATGCACTGCATTTAAGTCATTACTCACGACTCGATTTTAGATGCTTACTTGATCATTAGTTATATATAAAATCAAAAACATACCCAGTTATTGAATTAAAAATCAGTGGCATGCATTAATAATTTCATCTATGGTTATTTAAAATAGAATGTCACAACATTAGGGCCACCATCGTACAGAATAAGAAATTTACATTTTTTATTTATTCCCAATCTGATCTTTTAAACGGCAATTCTTCGATTGAGTGGTCGAAAGCAAAAAAACACGCTTTTTTCTCAGTTTCGTAGGCGTGTTTAAAAATAAAACGGCATCTCTTCGATCAAGTGCCTTCTTAGAATATAAAAACGTTAGGTGTAGTTCAACCGTAGTTACGATCATCTCCTCGCCTTATACGGAAGCAAGAGATCCGTAATGGCAACGGTTGGCTCAAGAGGCAATAATGCGTTCCATCTGCACCCAACCCAAACGGTCTTTATAATGCGATAAAGCCTGGCTCGAGCGTCTTCGACATAGGGTATTAGAGAAGCTCTGAAGTTCTTCGCCGATATGCGGCTACGAAATGACGTCCGAACTCGATTTTGCGGAAATAATGTCGAAACGGACATAACGAAATCTGGACTTTCAAAAAGGTTTGTTTTAGATGAATCGTGACGCAATAATTATCTCATTTATTTCAATGTAGCTGTTCGGCATTCCGGTTGCAATATAAACGCTTAAAAATTAAAGTCTTGTCTCCTTCTTCGCTATCTACAGAAAATGTTTATCATAACGATAAAACTACTCTAATCGAACAGATTTCCGACCTGGCAACTTCTCGTGAGAATCTTCATGTGCAAGAATGGACCTTCTCTTTTAATTTATTTATTACGAAAGAATTCACCTACAGCACATAAGCCAACTACAGCAGACTGGGTCCAACAAGGAATTAGCACACAACAAAAAAAAATATGGTATAAAATCAACAAATACATATAATAAATTAAAATTAACAAAGAACTGAGTCAAAATAACAAAAACAAAAAATCTGATGGGGCCACCACATGACTTTCTCCATACCTGTAATACCTCCATACCTGTATTTCTAACAATTCCAAATAGGTAACATAATAAAAAATATTTTAAGAAACTGCGAGAAAATTTTAGACTTTACAAAGAACAGCAATAAATTCAAACCAGAGCCTTTTGATTATGGATATAGCCACGAAGCTTCAACAACTAAGAAAATAAACAGAAGCGTTACTAAGACGTAACTAAACGTCAATTGTTAACAATAGCCGTCGGTAGGTGACGTGGTGGTGGCAGCTAAATATTTTAGTTTTTAAGATATCTCTTAAACAATGCATTATATGGAAAAATGTTTCGAACAAAGGTTGTAGAAAATTTCATTTCCTACAGCTTTTATTCCAGTATGTTTTTAAATATATCAAATAATAAAGCAAATATCTAAAAATGACGGATAAGTGACAAGAGTAAACACCCACTTCCGGTTAACCGATTTTTACCAAAAACTAATCAGTTCTTGTGACTCATAAAAATGTTAAATATAACATTTCGCATTGACCTGATTAATAGTTTTTGAGTTAGATCACCCACAAAAAAGCTATCACATTCACACACTCTCTCTCACACACAGACATCATCGAGAAAATGGTCAAAACGTGTTCAGGGGACTTCAAAGCGTGTATTTCCGTTGAAATCTCGAAACCGACATTTTTCATGAAAACAATACTACTACTATACGTATGGAGAAAGTAAAAACAACTACATTATTTATTAAGAATCAATGATTAAATGACTCGGAGGCATTGTTGAGGAGGGTTCTCAGAGAAGCGTGAAAAATGTCTAAGTTAGGATGAGACTGTGGGTGATTAAGAAGGAGGAGGATTTCGGATTGCGAAATAACGAACAAATTTCGATATCGGCGATAATGTGAATGACGTAAATTGCCTCTACACATCCAGAAGAAAACAAATTAATAAATAATTGGTTACGCAATCAATTCTCCAGCGAGTTTTTGTAAGAGATCGTATCGGTTAACGAAGAGGCGTGGAAATGGCACTTGAGGACGCCCTCTAAAGTACGAGAACATGGGCCGCCTGCCAGTTAATTAATCATGATTTTCATACGTTTGATTGTTTTTCTAAAATATTGTCGCTTCATGCTGGTAATTAGTCGGCTCATCAAAGGAGAAAAACCGTCCATGAAGTAATATACACCGATCTTCGTCTACAGACTTCCCTAATTAATTTGCCTCGTAAGTCACGTGACGACTGCATCCAGACAATCGATCAGACAACAGAATAGACCTGCTGCTCTCGTACCAAATGGACAACGCAGCAGCATAATAAATAATTAAACTTATCGAGAGATTTTTAATAACTGAATGAAATTGTTAGAATTTTATATTCTCCGTCACTTTATTAAGGATAGGTAGTTGCGAAAGAAATCTCTCCTACAGACGCAACCTCGAACAAAGCAAGAAATGCAGAATGCTGGAATATTTTTATTATTCGCGAAAAGAAAAGAGAAATCGGAATTCGCCGAGCGCTTAGATTTTTTTCGTTAAATTATTCGACTTCGACAAGAATTCTAAGCGTTAGAAAAATAGCGAGCAGCCGAAGAACCTCATCATTCACGATTACAGACCCTTTTATCACCGAACAAATCCCGCAAACAACACCGCAAGTCCAACACAATTACTCAACCTCGTTCCAAAACAAAAAGGAGGAAAAAAATCAACAACCGCGGCACCTCCATTCCTTCTAACGACAGCGAACAAATGAAAAACGAAAATAGAATAAACACCACTCGGAGAGTGTTCACGCCATTTCCCGAGATAGAGAGAGAGAGGGAGAGAGAGATCGCAGGCGGCGACGAGTCTTTCCCTCCCATTGAGCAATCCAGACGCGCCGTGATCCTCCAATCCACTCTTCCTCGCTCTCTTCCTCACCCCCCTCCCCACTCCCTCACATCATTCTTCTCCCTCCCTCTCTCACCTCAGACGTAACCCTACACCCCCGCGGGGCAGAAGCGGCGTCCTTTTGACGCCCCTCAAAGAGGCAAGGAGATGGCCTGCGACACGCCCTCCACCCCCTCAGAGGCTGCCACCGCTTCTCCTCCGCCCACCCACGACATGCGACACTCGACCCCCACGCCTGCACGCGTGAAGGACAGGGCATCGAAGGAGGGGGAGGGGAGGAGGGGGGGCGATGGAGGGGGGTCGAAGAAGGAGTGGGGAAGAGTGAGTACTACTACTTCTTAACGCCACTGCGTCGATCAAAAAGGCTAGCATGTAAATGTGTGCGTGCGTGTTTGAAACCAATCGCGAGCCGTGACGAGGCTAATCGCCAACACTAAATTAGCGCGTTAATTAATGACTGGAAGGATGAAGCGTGAATTATCCAATTCTAAGGGTATAAAATTACACCAACGCCGATCATCAAAAATCTTACACTTGATTATCATAATCTAAATGAGACTTAATGGGCAGGTAAAACTCTTCTTCTCCAAAAATAGTGAAATGTATACGGGCAACTCTCGTTATGCGCGCTCTCGTTATACGCGCTCTCGTTATACGCGTTTTCGCATACACGCCGTTTTATTCTGACGAAAGATGCAAAAGAACCCACACCCTTTTCTGCAAGTTGGGGGTGGTTCGACCGCATTAATAATCGAAATGCATTCCACAATCTCATGTTAACTGGATAGGCAGCATCTGAAGATTACTTTGCAGTTGAATTATTACAAACTATAAGCCTTCCGTTTTACGCGTATTCGATATACGCGGCGATTTTCAGAAACGCATGTACCGCGTATAACACGAGTTACCTGTACCTTAAATAACGGTACTTACCGTATGCTAATGCGGAAAAGTAATTATTTATTCAAAACGAATTCCAGTCAACTGGAATTCTCTCCAAACCTCAATATTCCATTTAAGGCATTTAAAATGAATGATTTACGCTTAAGAAGGGATTTCTAGAGATTAATTTCTATCCAGATAACAAATGTATGCCAATGATACGTTTATTTATGACATAATTATTTAAAGATTTGATTCGAATCCAAATCACATAACGTTAGCTCATGCTAACTTGCTGATTAAATGAATCAAAATTCCACATACCCACAGTAATTCGAAGCGCAAATAACGGGAGATTCTAGTTCAATAATCTTTCAATACCGTGAGGATATTTTCGCAAACTTAAATATAAAATTCAAATTTTCTTCTTTACTTATACCTATTTTAAATGAACAAATTTTAACTGGACGAGCGTCAATGACTCGCAAAGCGTTTCATAAAACTGTTTTTAATTAGCACATCTAATCCGGATTTGAAACTCCTCGCGAGGATTTCGACAGATAAACTTATCTCGCCGATTTCTGAATAGGTAAAATTTCTATGAAGATGCGAATCAATGGTCGAAAGATGTGGTTAGCTGTGAATCTTCCTTGTGTTGTTGATTAACGCGTAGAAGTAATCCAAGCACACTCGGCTCACTCGTACATATTAATGAAATAATTAGTCCATGACTTGGCTATTAAATTTCAGCGCGTACGTGATTTCCCTCCAAACGTACTCTTCCCCTCGACCAGCATTTCTTTTTTATAATGCTTTTGATATACGACCCTATACATGTCAAGGTCGCTGAAACCGCATTCCCTGATCCATAGACATTTAGCCGCAACCCATAACGCTTGCATATTGCCAAGAATAGTATTCATAAAGACCTCTTTGCACTTGCACTCCTGTTCATTCATTATCTAGAATGTAAAAATCACTTCATGATTATTCTTACATATCCCAGTGTGCACATGGTTTATACGGTTCTTGCATTGTTTATATGCATTCCTACAGCGGAATGGAGAATGTAACATTAGTTGGAGCGAAGATTTAAAGAACTCGCTTCTTCTCCTCGCGTCACTCGATGCTTACGAAATGCAACGAATCTTCAAATCTTCAATCCAGCGATTGATGATGATAATGTCTTCGGTGGATAACTTAAAGAGTCGAGTATTTCAAGTGGACGTATAAAGAGTACAAGAGCGACAGTTCAACCCTTCATCATTAGGGATCCTTATTAATAGAAGTTCCCAGAATAAATGGAGGTGATCCCGCGGTGAGTTGCGTTACGTTTACGAGGATGACGATCGTTTCGTGGGCGGGACGCGGTGGTGATGCAGGTGTCTATTTTTGCACGACTTTGTTTTCCGCGTTTCGCGATTAGTTAGTGAAATATAGCATCTTGCAAGTCACATCAGTGGTTGAGAGTCTAGGATCTCCTTATTTATTATTCTCGTACATAGCAATCACTCGCTTATTCACGCGTACTCTTCCACTTTCATGGAATTCTTTTACGTTGACGTGGCCATACGTTTAAAACGTGGGAAAATAAATAACGTGGAGTACATACGAGTAAAATTAGCCTTATGATCTCGGCTGAAGATATAGCCCATACTTAAGACAAAGGATGAAAACGGTAATATCTAAACCGAGAGACTCCCCCTGTTTTCCTGAATTAAAGCGTTGAATAATTTTTAGTTCTTTACACTTATGCTGGAAGTTAAGAGTATGCCATTAGATATTTTGAAATACAGGTTGAGTATGCCCAATCCGATATCCGAAATATTCCGAAATCCGTAACATTGTATTAACTCGCTTCTCAGTCCTGAGTTTTTAAAAATATCTTTGGATAATATGAACATAGTGCCGCCCAGTGATTTAGAAATGATAAAACTATTCAATATTGTCACGTTCATTAAGTGAAAAATACCTTTTTAGTCCACTTCCATGTCCGTTGATTAATCGAATAACTATTTGCCATTCGATCTCCCTTGTTTACAAATCGCACGTTTCGATTGTAGTCCTGAAAAATGGCTGGCTTTACAGCATTTCCATGTTCATCACAGAAATTACCATTTACAGCTGGATTGTGCATGTTTGTTGGTAAATGTACTTTTCGTTTGCCGTCAAATCTTTTTTTACTTGAACACGTACACAGTATCACCCCATTTTAGTTTCTGTATCATTCCGTCAAAACTTTTTGGCATTCCTTTGCGATTGGGTCTAACAGTCCAGCAACAATAAATTTTTCGTGTCTTCAGATCATCAAATAAGTGAGGAGATGAAAAGAAATTATCCATAAAAAGTTTATGTCCAACTCTCCCAGTCAGTTTCTTGACAGTTGCGTGAATGGCAGTGCGAAAGCGGCGTAGCAGCTCCTTACAAATCACAAGAAAAAGAAACTCACTTAGTTATTCCACAAATTTTAAATCAAGGAGATCGTGGAGATAGTGACGATGAAGATGAAATTGTTAAAACTGCAGTAAAAATTCCTATAAACGATATGGTAAAAAAATGTGATGAACTCATTAGAGGACTGGAGCAGTGTGAATTTATTACAGAACAAGAAATAATGTCAATATATAAGATAAAAGAAAGACCTTTAAAACAAAAACTTCGGTAATGAGGCAAATAACACTACAGGAAATATTTAAAAAGGCCATCCAATACGATCATATCATGTATTCCAAAATCCGGAAAAATCCAAAATCCGAAACAATCTTGGTCCCAAGCATTTCGGATTAGGGATACTCAACCTGTATCAATGAGAAGTTGATATATTTATTCCTGAAATTAGAGGCCGCCTCATAATTACACATAACGGTTTTTAAAAATGAATTTTAATTTTTCACCTTACACAGCTGCCATGAAATACTGAAAAACTGACTTTTACATAGCATTCACCGCCAAAACTATTAATTTTCGATGAAAAGTGTATTTAAAATATTTTTAAAATTTAGGTAAAAAGAATACCAAAGCTAAGTGCCCAACACATCGCGGAAATTCGCCCATATTGAGATATAAGAGAACATAAAGGTCAAGATAAAATTCAATTTATAAACAAGTATTTTGGAGTTACTCAGTGAAGCTACAAGTTCGATACTAAACCCTATTAGGTTGATCTATGTATAATAAATTTTAAGCAGTTTGATCTACAGAAAACGATGTATACAGTCGAAAACAAAGTTTTTGCAATGAATAACCCAAAAATAATAACTCGAAAACAATATTTGAGGTCGAAATAAAATAAATCTTCAATTGTAAACACCGCTAATACCCTCTAAGTCAGTGGTTCCCAATTTTTTTCGGTCAACGTATTCTTTCTCAATTTTTATAGGAGGTAAATTTGACTGTTTACCATGTATGTGTATAAAAGAAAATACACAGATTAAAGACTTTTCATAAAGAAAACTTTATTAGGTACATGAATAAAATAAATTTAAAAAAATTATTATAAATATTAGTTATCAAAACATAAACAAATAAATTTGATCAAAACATAAGCAAAAAACTTATTAGTGAGAACCTTGATCTTGTTTACTGTCAACCAAAAGTTTTATTATTGGTCAAGTTTTCGAAAGAGATACACGCATATCAAGTTCAGCCTCCAGTTTGTTCCTCGCTTTGGTTTTGATTGAGAAGAGGAGTGAATATCCTGATTCGCAACGATAAGTAGTAACAAACGGAATTAAAACTCAGTAAGCTCTTTTAATAAGAATTGGATATGCTTCTCTCAGTGTACACCAGAATTTATGTAATTTAATCGATTCAAAATCAATGGGGAGTTTATGATTATTGCGCAGTTCAGTTAACTCGTCTTTTGCTCTGTCGGCTTCGCTTATTTTTTCTAAGTCAATATGAAAAGGATTTCTTATCCAAATGTCACTAATTTGGTCAGTCGGGATGATTCCTTCTAATGTGTCTTTCGGATTTTTTAATTATATAATTTATAATAGAGATTGTCTCAAGAGTTCTTTTCAGTACTATATATTGCAGTTATGCCTCTATGTTAGCTGTTACCCCCAGGTCTTTAATGTACTATTATTACAAACAGACCAACAGAATAAGACATTTATACACATAATAAAAATAATGTACTTACAAAATAAACAAAATAGAAAGTACATGGAATTGTTTGTAATATTTTTTAACCATCTTCATAAATTGCTACAAATTTTAAATTCACGACTGCGCCTTGATGACTATCTCGACTTGCCAAATCAAAACAGCGCTTGTTTCACAATTGAAAAACGTGATACTCGTATGGTAGTCACATATTACTAATAAATGCAGTTTATGAATTTAAGCTCGTATAATTCGACAATCGTATTGTAGTAAAAATTAAGTGCATCTTAAAGGTAACTGGCGTTAAACTGCATTAAACTTTTAGATTGAAAATTTGTTTTATCTGCCGGCGAAAATGCGAACTAAAATACCATGAAAATGTCAAACTAGTAATAACGTCGTGAATTTCATTGTTTAAAACTATACATGTGTTTTAAAAAGTCAAAAACATCCAAATAACAGAAAAGCAAAGAATATATTATATTGAATTTAATAAGCTTTGGTGAGGAAAAGAGGTAGGCAACAGAAGCATAGAGATTTTCAAAGACCGTGTAAGATCTTTTGAATTTTTTAATAGGATAAAAATTTAATTACCAAATATCTCACGCAGGGGCGAGCCGGGCGGCTGCCTGGGACCCCAAAGTTTTGGGGGCGCTATCCTGATAATTTATCTATGTATTACTTGCAAGTGAATACACATTGGATACCAATTACATCGAGGAACAGGTTAGAATCTTTATGGCATTCCTTTTAATTATTCATTATCAATAATTTTTACAGAGCGATTAATAAATTAATATGCACTATGTAAATATCTCAATAAACATTAAGGTAGGGGGACGATGGAGTGTTATCTTGCCCGGGGCGCCAAAATTCCTCGGGTCGCCCCTGATCTCACGTACCCCTTGATTGGGCTTCACGTACGCCTTGGGGGTACATGTACCCCAGGTTGGGAACCACTACTCTAAGTGTCAAATGAAAGAAACAGCTCCTATCACTTCTAAAACGGGTTGAGTGTAAGATTCTGATACAGAGACCAATTGTTACAATGCAGCGCCAACAATACAGTAATTTGCTTTCTATAAATTTTGTTCCTTAATATATCGTCTCCTGGGAACATCTCTTGAGGGAGAGATTGATTAATCCAATATGGTAAACTTCAGATAAACATACTACGCTTAAACATATCCAAGTGCCACAGCAAGTAGGCATATATTTCATAAATGTTTCTAATATAATGCATAATCTTCAATTTTTCTTTGTAAGAAATATATTCACTTACCCTCGTAACAGATTCATGGCGGAAGTCCGGAAAAAAACTTGTATATTGGAAAAGAAATTATTGATATTCGATGACAAATTGAAAAAAGATTCCAATAAAAAATTCAAAGAGCTTTAGGATGTATAGAGTTATCACCCAGGATGCCAGGGCAAAGTTTTCATGTAAAGGTCTAAAAAAACTATTTCATTGTCTCCTGCAGACTTAGTTATGCCAAATACTAATTACTCAAAACCTACAATTCGATAATGTTAGCTTCACTTCAAGGGGCAAACTCAATAAATCTTTTCGTGGTAAAAAATCGCAATCTCCGATTTATTTTCTCTCCTTCGAAAGGAATGCAGCGGGGGAGGGAGGAAACATCAAAACCCAAATGGCGAAAGCTGGAGAGGTAAACAGTGCCACGCCCCCTCCACTCGAAAAGGAGGGAATTTTTACAAGGGCACTTCTTATCTGAGAGAAGAGGTTCCCACAGGAGGCGTTTTTACAAGCGAGAGAGAGAGAAAGCCACGCGGGATGCGAAATCGACGATTTGGGCGCCGCAAGCTGACGGGCCTCAGTCACGGACAGCAATAGGAGAAGCAGGAGAGAGAGAGAGAGATAGGAATGGAGGGAGAGAGGAGCGAAAGAAGAAATACCGAAGATATTTTCGTGTGGAAATTGGATGGGACTGGGGAGTGGAGGAGCTTAACGGAGGAGAAACGAGATACAAGGGCGGCGAGGGTCAGGGAAAGAGAGAGGTTGGGAAAGAGTGGAGTGGGAGTAGTTTATAAAAAGAACCTAACTCATTCCAAAAGGACTTAAATATACTCCGGAGGTGTTTTGAGTGAAACATTTGTACATATTTGCGAAAGCTTGTAGCGGTTTAAAAAACGTAAGTAACGTGCAGTTTATTCCTAATTCTACTACTATATCTACTACTCGCGCGCGTAATTCAGGCATCAAATGAAGCATCGCGTTGAAATCACTGCCATGTTTTTCGATTTCATTATCTGATCTTTGATTAAAACCTTGCTAATAGACCAAATAAGGCACAAGATGTAAAAAATCTTTTTAGATGGATTTTTTTTGTAGCGCATAGTCAATGAATGGATTCTCAAATAGTTTTTTTATTCCAAAGTTAAGATGTAATCTATTGAAAGAATACAGAATATTACTTATTATAGAGCAGCTGTAGATATTTATTCCACTAAAGGAAACTATTTTTTTTAAACCCGCATTTCAAATTATTCAACAAGCGACAACTACGCAAAGCTTGAACGCCAAAAAAAATTTACGGCGCAATATTAATTAAGTAGTACGGTATCTCTCCGCTTTCCAAAATAATTTTACAAGGGAGCACTTAAGCAGCGCTTTAATCATAAAGTCATTCCACAAAAAAAACTCCAGGAAAGCGCTGGAAGCAAAATAACAAGAGGCCAGGATTCTGGGTTATTTTTCTTCTAGTCCGCTAGCTCAGAAAGACGCCATTTAAGTCTACGGGGCGGAGTAAAACCAGCGGTAAAGGGATTTACGTCTGGATGCGGGCGGAAAGGGAAAGAGGAGTTCGAGATGAAGGGAAAGGGGCGGCGGAATTGAGATATATGTGTTTCTCAGCGCAGACAAATGTAGTGAGTATAGATGCCTCCGTCTCTTCCTATAAGGCAGAAGGCTGTCTGCCAACTGAAAAGGAATTTCGAAACATACCAAGGATGCTTTTGTTCGAAAGGATCCACGCGATGACACAATCGCGCCATCGACTGCAACGGATCTTCAACCCCCGAACAAAAGAAAGAAATGTTTAAAGAAACTGTACGTCATTGACGATTTCAATCCGAAAATGACTCATTTAGGTCAGTGGTACAAAAATTTCGAAAAATGAGATGAAGTTTATTTCATCTCGGCGGTTAACAATTGAAAACGATTATTTAAATATACGACCACTGGATCCAGACTCCTGATATCGTTTATACTGCATCTGAAAGATACGAAAATGTCAAGAGCGAAATATAACCGCATTTGGTAAATGCTACGTTATGCGCGTTATCGCACCCTTTAAGTAAAACCGATTTAATAGATTGACCGCAAGAAACTGCTCGTAAATTTTTTAAGGATGGAACTCCAAGAACTCAAGCCCTGGATGACATTAAAAAAAACTCTTTATCAAATGCCAGTCGGACCTAGTACGCTAGTATCGTGGCTCGCAGAAGGCCTTAAAATAGGTGACATTCATTCGGTACCAGTTCGAGTAGAAAACAGATAACTTTCGAAATGTCATGTCGACGTCAACCTCAATTTTCCTTTAACTGGATAGGCGACGATAATTGTAGTGGTGGATAAAATCCGAAAAGAAATACGTCGTCACTCAATCTCCCAGCTCGAAGTTTTTATCCGAGCATAGTATCCCGCGTGGAATCGTCCCGTTAAGGAGAAAGTCACAGAAGAAGGGTGCCACAGTGAGAGGAACGAGGGAAAGATAGAAAGAGAGATCGATAGAGAAATAGTCGAGGAAGGGAGGAGGCTTGCTAGACCCTCCCACGTCCGACCAGCACGCGATGACAAGGCTCGAAGAGGAGATGAGATTGGGACGAAGGGAGTGAGGGAGAGGGAGGAAGGAATGCAGTGGGGGAGAAGTAATAGAAGGGAGGAAGGGGGAGGAGGTCAACTCCCTTACAGCAAAGGAACAATCGATATGAGGCGGAAGGAAAAGAATGGAGAAAGGAGAGAGACCGGGGAGAAGATGGAGGCATTATAGAGAGGGAGGGGAAGGAGAGAGAAAGAAAAAAGATAACAGACGGTGGAGAGAGAAGAGAAAGAGAGAGTGGAAAAAGAGAACACGAAGAGGCAGAAGAGAATGGGGTTAGGGGAGCAAAAAAAGAGAACAAGTAAAGAAAGAACTAATGAATCAGATATATGCAATAACGTTCGGATAAACTTTGTGTAATTTTTCCATTCCGGATGAGGAAAGAAGAAAATACAAGGAAAGAACTGATGAATCAGGTATTAAGGGAAGGTTTTGTATTTCCCCCACTACGCCTCTTAGGCTGCCCCTAGACTCCAAATTTCATCCGCGGGAAGAACGAATGGCCAAGGACGTACCCGGTGGAGGGGGGAGGGAGGGGGAGGGTCTGGACCTCCCCCCTCCCGGTGTACAGACATTTGTGGAATCTGCGATAACCACGCTACAAACTTGCTACGTTGCCTCTTGCTACGCTGTCACTTGCTGCGTTGTGTTATGAGAACTAAAAAGTCATAAAAGTTAAAAATAAAAAGAGAAAAGTCATACAAATGAAACGGAAGAGAGAATATAGAGGACAAAACAGAACTGATACAGAAATGAGAGTAAGAGAGAGAGAGAGAGGGAAAAGTTGAAAAAAGACGGCGACGCGGATATTGGCTCCGATGAGACTGCGATATCTCTCAAAGAGTCATACGCCAATGATGGATGCCTTTTCCCCTTGACTCTCCTCGCTCCCCCCGTCGTTCTCCCTTCCCTCTCCATCTGGCGAACGGCAAGTGATTCGTCACATAATGTAGAACACGAGAGGAAAGCAGATAAGGGTTACATGCAGCGTCTTCTTCCGCATCTCACGAGGAAGGCTTGAATAATCATTGCATAATTACAAAAATAACTATACAACCGCAAGAAGTTTATTTCCCTGGGATTTTCATTGGAAAAGAGGCGTGTAAAAGAGCCCTCGGATGGATAAGAGGAATATTCTCGCCTTTATCCAATGGTGACATTCGAAGACTCGAGCATAATACGTGCAAAAGAAGATATCTACTTGGACAACTGAGGGTGGAGTCGTGTAAGTTTTCATTCGGCTAAAATAGAAAAATAAGAATTCCTTTTCAAATTTCGTTTCCTTACCATTAATGATGGAGGGATACTCAGAAATTTAAAAAAGACGGAAGGCATGCTGAACCCCGCATATTTAATCCAATTAGCTTACTTGGAAGTGAAGAAAAACCCTTAATGAAGACCGGGCAATGGTTCAGTTAAAAAACTCCTACTTTAATTAGCACTCCAGATTAAGAGGAATGATGCGATTAAGAGGACTGAATTGAGGAGATGAAAGGCATAGAAGACGGATAAAACATCGGTTGTTCTTGTGACTGTTATATCTTATAACAATCCAAAACTAACTAGTGTCTGTGAAACTGTATTGATGCATTTTAATAAAGTAAAAGTGAGTGTAAGTTTATTTTAACCGTGTAGTCACATGAATCTCGATGGATTTCAGTCAACAGGGTTTAGAAATATTGTTGAAGAATGGAGATAAAAAAGGCGTCTTATTTTCGATATTCTTTCGTTTACGATGATTCGACTCAGTATTAATTGAAAATTTCATCAAAAATTTTCCGTAGAGCTTGCTTGAATTAAAAAATCGTTCTATTTCCCTCAACAAATCATCGCGTGGACTTGCAACGACTTTTTCAATTCAAACGTTAAAACATCTCATTAGTGGAATTGAACCTTGCATACAGACAAAACTGTCTGGTCGCACTTACATATTCATGACGATGCCTGGACGTGACTGGGGTCGAAAATTTCTCCCTATATTCTCTCTCTACTACGATTATATTTTTACTCTAAGAAAGTTTAGCGTAGCACCGCGACCAAATGCCCAATAATTACAAATAAGATATTCGAGTTTGCGTCCCGTGCTCGACGCCACAACTAGGGATTGCAAATTTACCGATTTTTCAATTACCGGTAATGCGATAAATGTTTTCATAAATACTGATTTATCGGCAACTTTCGACAGTTTCAAAAAATGATAAATTTTAAAATAAAACGATAAATATAAATAAAAAATTTATTTCAAGATAAGTACTTTAAGGAAAACACAACATAAACTTGAAACAAAATCGTAAATAAACCTTTGATTAAATAAACATTAAAAAAATAAACTGAAGATAAGTACCTACTTGAAGGAAAACACAATATAAACTTTAAACAAAAATCGTAAATAAACCTTTGATTAAATAAACATAAAATAAACTCTAAAGACAAATGTACTTGGGGGAAAACACAACATAAACTTTAAGCAAAAATCGTAAATAAACCTTCAATTATAAACTATGAAGATAAGTACTTGAAGGAAAACACAACAAACTTTAAACAAAAATCGCAAATAAACTTTAGATTATAAACATGAAATAAAGTCTAAAATTTTATTTTAAAACAAAAGTTATTGCAGATGATTCTTTTTTATTTGTTGTCTCTTTGGTTGTTAAAATAGGCTCGCAGAAAACATAATTTATCCAGACTTGGGTCTCCTAACTGCGACCTAATTTTTGTGCATATCAACGCTGCAGTAGAAAACGCTCTTTCTGATTCGACACTCGTTGGTTGCACGGTTGTAGGAAATCGAAAGCCATTTAAAAATATTTTCATCTTAATTTTTGTTCTTCAAAATACGTCATTTCGTTTCTCACATGTGTTAGGTCTTTCGTGTTTTTGTTTTGAGTTAAATCTTCATAGGCTACATCCGTTTTTTCTTTATCGCCAATTGAAGTATTTCCTTCATCGACAACGCAGCCGATGTCGAAGGAACTGAAGTTGCAACATTCTCGGAATCGGAATCAATGACTTCAGATGACTCAGTTGTATTAACTGTTTCTTTTTTATTAGAAACGCGTTCAACTAGCTCCACGATTATCTTAGTTATTGTGGTTTTATTCAAAATTCCGCAATCTTCATCATTCGATTTCGTGAGATCATAAAGGTACTGTAGAACATCAGAATAAATTGTTCCTCTTTCCTTTATACGGACAATCAATGCTTCTTTTAGTTCATTGCTTAAAAATGTGTTTTTAATTTGTTAGTTCATCGAGCATAAATTTTAACGTTACATCAGCGATATATAGATTTACATTTTCGCAGCAACAACAACTTTTATCGGTTGCAATGCTAATATTGTATTAGTGATCAATTCAATTGTATCTCTTTATCTAACATGATAAATTATTATTTAGATCTATTTAAAAATGCATTTTACAAAGATAATCAACAAGTAAAATTATTAAAACATACATTAAATACGTTCTTCTTCTACCGAATTACCTGTAGAAAATATCGAATTGCCGGTAAATTTAGTAAAGGGTTTTGCGGCATTTACCGGTAAACCGGTATTGCAATCCCTAGCCACAACAGGTCTCTCAATTGGCGAATGAGAGCGGAGTTGATGAGAAAAAAATAATTCGCGAGCAAACTCAAACCACCATCACTTAATTCGACTTGCATCGGATGGTGCCGGCGCTACGGTTCTTCATTATCCACGCACCTTTGTTCAACGTTCGAGCGGTTGAGCACGACAGGTGAATTACTCTTTCCAGTTTATCCTGCGCTAAAGAAAAGAGTTTTAAGAAGGCTGCAATTACATTCCTCTCTCTCTCTCTCTCTGGGTTTAACTTCCTGCCATAAAGAGCGCATCCGGCTCACTGACGATCTAAAAACCTCCCGACTCCGCCACGCGGATAAACGCGATCCGGATATATATAGACGACGTTAAAAATGAAATAAGTCTTATATCGTCACCGTAAGGCAAATACAATGAAGAATACTTTTCCCGGAAAAAATGACAACGCCCCATAGCATGCAACGCAATAGGAAGCGAGCCAGGTCGGCGATCGTTATCGTCTGCCGCGCAAACATCGGCGGCTGGAAGGTTTCCTAAGTTCAACTAGGCTTCTCTAAGCCGCTTTTCGTAAACTATTTTATCCTACCAATCGACCGCCATTGCAATTCAATCATATTCTGACGTTGTTAATAAAAATTAATAAAATTAGCAATTAATAAAAATTTTCGTCGCAGAGAGATGCTACAATGGAAAAAAGGCCGTTGATATAGAAAATGCGTACACAAATAATTCGACACATTATACCCACATCAAACAAATTGCAGCCATTGAAAGTAGTATCAGAAGAGATTTTTTCCTGCATTCAAATCGAATCTTAGACAAAACCGAATATGTCTCCAGGCACATAAAGTAAACGGATGCCATAACAACCGTGCCCCACATAAAAAACGACAAATATGTCGACAAGTTACACTAACACTGTTTACACAACGACTCCGATATAATCTCACGAAGGACGCTTCGCATCGTGTTCACGCGGACTCGTGGGAAGACCCGAATCCTCCGAAGACCCTTTCCCAAACTCCAGAAAAATCCGAAAACTTCAACACCTAATACGAATTCGATAATAATGTAGGGGGTCCGATCTGGCAACGCTGTTGAACGTGGGCGAATATATGGAGAGAGAGAGAAAAAAGAGAGGGAAAGAGGGAGAAAGGAATGGGGTGGGAAGGGTTCTAAAGGGGTGGGAAGAAGGGAAAGGAAAATAGATGAAAGGAGAGGGTAGGAGAAAGAAGAAGCGGAGGGAAGGAAAAAAAACGGGAGAGTGGGAAAGCTTGGGGCTTCATCCGACAACCCTGAGGGCCCCTTCCCACCCAGAAGCCTCGGAAGAGAGAAAAATGGGATGGGAAGAAGAGGGAGGGAGGATTATGCGTGGGAGTGAGAAAGGGTGGGAGGATGGGGAGGAGAATGGATGGATGGATGCAGCAGCGTCAGAAAGGGAGGGAGAGGGAGGTAGGGGGAAGAGAGGGAGAGGAGGGTACAAGAAAAGAGAGGGGAGGGAGGTAGGGGGAGAAAAGAGGAGGGAGGAAGAGGGAGGTAGGAGGAAGAAAGGGAGAGTAGGAAGGAAGAGTACGGAGGAAGAGTAGGGAGGAAGAGAGAAAGGGCGAAGAAAGGAGAGGAGGAAGGAAGAGTAGGTAGGGAGAAGAAAGGGAGAGGGAGGTAGGGAGAAAGAGAGAGGAGGGAGAAGAAAGGGAGAGGTTGGTAGGGAGAAGAAAGAGAGAGGATGGAGGAAGAGAAGGGAGAGATAGGGAGAGAAGGGAGGGAAAGAGAGGTAGGGAGAAGAAAGGGAGAGGGAGGGAGAGAGAGAGAGAAAAGCGTAAGTCTGGGAGAAGAATCAATGAATGCCTGAAGGAAAGGGGGGGTTAGTGGAGGGAGAGGGGAAGGAGAAAGTATGAAATCTTAGGAGGGAGAAGTGGAGGAGATAGAGTGCGTGGGAGGATGAGGAGACATTTTCCCCAAAAGACTTTAACCCCTTTCCCTCCCTCAACTCATGCTCCTCCTCCAGAGGATCCTCCTTTCTCCAGGAGGGAGAGAAGTAATCTGGAAGCCAGGGCCGGAGGAGGAGAGTGTGGTATTTGCGTTATGCGGCGGCTTCATAAAAGATTGCGGGGGTGCTGCCCCAATCTCTCACTTTGCTCCTCCCCCATCCCCCCTCCCCCTCTCCATCTATCATTCCCTCCTTCCCCTCCAACCCCATACCCCTTTCCCCTTCTTCCTCTCACTCTGGAGCCCTTCAAGGCTATGAAAGGTCAACATTCAGCTCTTGATGAAAATGTAAATTTCACGATATCTCCCCAGATGAGGTGGAGTGGGCGGGTAGATGGAGAGAGGCAGGTCGCCCGCCTCGAGAGTGCATGTGTGTGTGAGTGAGCGTGCGTGCGTGCGTGTATGGAGTGCAACGGTACGGATATCTGGCATTCACGCTGGGCAGAGCTTGTTTGCGGCTAATGGGTTCATTTGTTTACCGCCACTCACACTCCATCGAAGGGAACGTCACGTCTCCAGCCGAGAGATCCGCTGAAATACTTGAGGCGTTCCTTGATGCGAAAATATCTTTAATCATTGCTCAAGGCCTCTTTTTTGGTTCTAGAAAAAATACAACGGCAGCTAGATGGAATATTTTCTATTTCTTTCTGTCGATTTTTTGCCTCAGCTACGAGTTACTTTCAAAAGTATCTGTTATACTTGTCTTAGTATTGTCACATTGGCATTAGCGGATCTGCAATAAGGCCAAAGTAGGCTATGGCCTAGGGGCGGCGAGATTTCGATGAAGCATTAAAAACTGGATTTCAGAGCGGGAATTAATAAAAATATTACGCAGACTTTTGATTAAGTATACTATTATGCTCCGTAGAGAGACAAAGTGAAAACATGAGCGATTTAGGGAAAAAACAGCAAAAAGGCGGCAGAAAAATAATTTGGTCTAGGAGCGGAGAATTTTCAAATCCGCCAGTGCTCATGGGTTATTAAACTTGGAAATCTATCGCAATATCAGTAACAAAACATTCTCCTAAGAAAAAAACCACACAATTTCAATAAATTGGGTTATGATATACAGATAGCAGGGGCGGACTGGTAGTTATAAAACGATTTGTGAAAACACGCGGTCAGCGCCCCTTCCGTCGCACTATTAGCGGAGATGGGATCAAATCTTATTTAAAATCAACTAATATAATCGAGAGAAAATTTTATCATGTAAAAGAATGACTAATTGATAAAAAATTAATATATAAGTTCCAGCAGACCAGCCCTTTGCCTTATCGGCCCGGTGATTGCACCGGAAGGTTATATGGTCAATCCGGCCCTGGACGGATAGTATTGTCTACAAATCATGTATAAACGGATTCGCTAAAATGCGTATCTACCCATAATTTACCTGATAGTATGAAATTTGTTTCCCCAAACCGGCTCAAAATACAACAAATTTCTTCGATAATCTACTTCGAAAAACCCTTTTTAATACTAATTTAGGTTTAAACTTAACGTTCGGATAAACTTTGTGAATTGTTGCCATTCCTGATGAGGAAAGAAGAAATATAAGGAAGGAACTGATGATTCAGATATTAAGGGCGGTTTCTTTTATTTGCTCCCCACTACGCCCCTTCGGCTGCTCCTGGAGTCTTCAAATTTCATTCGCGGAAAGAAGTTAGGGCCATGAACAATCCCTCAAAATTTGGTAGCTCTAACTTGAACAGTGTAGAAAAAGTTCATCGGACACGGAATTGTGACGGACGGACTGAGGGATGAAACGATTACATTAGCGGATTTTAAAAAACGCTAATAATACTTAATGAAATTTTAACTTCAAAAGTGAAATTCTTAGTGTTCTTTTTTTCCTAATTTACGTTTAACGTTAAATATTTTCTCAAACATGAATCGTTGTGCCAAATCGCGAGTTAAATGTGCAGGCACAAGAGCCCCGCATTCATATTCTTCCATTTGCAACATTAACCTTGCGGCAGAAGACAACTTCAGTTTCAAACACAAGAATCACGCTTCAACGCAAGCATTTACTTAACACAGCAATGTAGCGCATTGAGTATTGAGTGCGCGTTAGTTAATATCCACGCACAAACATGCGCAAAAGAAAACAAGAACTAGTATAATTCAACTCAACAAAAATCCTTCCCCCTTCCTGGGATCCCAAAAAGGGATCTCAACAAAATAACGCATGCGCACATGCACTTAGCACGATGGCTACCGTCGAGCCTAGTAAATCTCAGGGATGAGAGCGTGGGAGAAGATAAGAACAAAGGGCGCCATTATGGTTTCAGACCTTGTTGACTTTTGAAGCCTTTTGAACCCCCCCCCCCCAAATTCCGCTCCCCCCTTACAAACCCTTCCCTCATCCCACATACGCGCTAATTACATCGGGTGCGGGTACTAAGGGTGCCCGGGACTAGAGAGCGATCCTCCCGAGCGGGTAAGCCTCGCGGGAAATGGCGCAAGCGAGGCGTGCCCGTTTATTTGCGGAGACCAGTCATCCCGATAGATAAACCTCTCCGAGAGAAGGGGGTGAGGGAGGGAGATAGCGCTGACGGGTCCTGCGATAAATTAATAGGGCGAAAGAAAAGATGGGGAGGGTGAAAGGAATACGCGAAAGATAGTGGTGGGAAGTATTATGTAGTGGCAGGGAAGAGAGAAAGCAGTGGCCCGGATGAATGACCCTCTCCCCCCCCATTCCCCACCCCTTTCGCGAGCATCTTTGGAGTCCCTTAAACACGCCCCTTTCGATTCAATCGGCCGTGGGTGGGTGCAGCCGCCCCCTGCCCTCCATATGATGTTTCAAGGCTGAGAACACGCCCGTGACATTTCGGTATGGGAGTAGATGGAAGGCCGACGTCGCGTAAGCAATAGGCCACGCCCACTCCGATGCCTTTGTCGCGCGTTTTGCGAAACTTTCTCTCTCTCGATACGCTGAATTTTTTTACGGTCGCGTTACCGCATTCCGAGTAATGCGAGGCACGAATTCGCGCCAGTGCAGAGCGTTCAATTGATCCACCTTTTTGCGCACATTCTGCGCGCAATAATGCGGGCCGATTTTTTTTGTTGAAAAAAACAACGAACAATTGCAGAGTCAAGCGACCGGTTCGAGCTTTAATTATCGGAGGATGTATTGCGGCATTTGAAAACTCTCGCTTTGCTTGTTTACCTTGATTGCATGTAGTCGTTTTAAGTCGCGTTCGTGGAACTCAAGAAGTGGATGTATTTGCCCATATCAGGAGCAGATGGTACAAGTGGAGCATAAAATACGATGCTAAACGAACATAAAAATGTCAGATATGATTACTAAAAATTCCACGTACCAGATAATTGACAGTGGCATCATTTCGTTAAATAAGTGCGTCGTTTCAGTAAAGAGGCAATTCTCATTTTTAAAAGGCAGGAAAACATGAGAATAATATGCGTTTAAGACACAAGAGGAGTACATATTTCAGAGATAAAATATCCAGGTTAAATAGGTCGATCATGAGAGAAAGGTGAGGGTGTTAAGAGCATTTCAAATCGTTTCGACGTATCCCTTTCACTCAAAACAATACACGATCACCGATATACGAAATCTGAAGGAATCGGGACGGCGATTGTCGAAACTCCTAACAAAATTGGACGAGTTGCCACGTGCACGTTGGGTTCTCGACGAAGTAATTGAACTACGCTTGCAACGGTGAGAGGGAGAACTTCCGTGATCTCCCTGGATAGTTGCACCTCAGAGAAGGATTTTTTTCTAAGATTTACGCCTTACTAAAAATATCTGGATGGACGATTTACCCTTCAAGCTCGTTCGACGTACACGTGTACGGACATTGCCATCCTGCCTCAGCAGCAATCCGTAAAAGTGTGCTACTTTACTCGAGCTTAAGTATCTGAGCCTCAGCATTAAAATATACATAAATGTCAAAAATGGCGAAATACATTAAAATGGCGAACAGAAGTGAAAAAGAAGACCGTTGAATCTTAAAGTCTTCATTGGCCAAGTCTAAATAACCGCATATCAATGGCGCATCATGGTTTACCATCGCTTAAAAATTAAAGAGCTTTGTAACTAGGGTGGCCAAACATACTAACCCTAGGAGCCACGTGCGACGATCTTCAGAAGTTCGAGAGCCGCAAGACACACACTGTCCACGTAAATTTATGAACAGTAAACATAACCTGTATTTCGAAGCAATACGGACAGAATGAGGGTCCGTTAGACATCCACAACACCTCTCGAATCACGGCATTTTTCCATTCTGTTGCGGAAAGCGTTGACGCGCCCGTAAATGGGACGAGTTTCCTTTTATGGAAATGTAAAAGAGCCGCACTTTTGAGTTAAACGAACCGAATGTGGGTCGCGAGCCGCGGTTTGGCCACCCCTGCTACATAATTGAAGTTTCCAGGAAAATTATCTCAAAGCTTCTATTCTACAACAATCTGCGCCCCTGGCGATAAAATATGAACTTCGCGGAAGATTGGAGACCCAAATTTTCCAAGAATTTTCGGAATAGATCATAAAGCGTAAAGAAGAACGAATCACACAGGATCGCAAAACGTCAGACAAACATATTACATGAACACGCTTTCGTTTTCACGATAGAGGTTTGAAAAATTAATGCAGTTAACCGTCCCAACACTTCCAGTTTGAGAAAATGGTGGTCCGCCGCATTGCCGAAAAAAAGTATAGCCCCTGATTAATCTCCAACAGAGAGCACTTATCGAATTCACAAGAGAATTATTTATATATTATATCTCTCCAACGGGAAAAAAAAACTGAGAAAACAAGATGTAAATGTTTCGCTACATCAGCGGTGATTCTAAAAAAAATCGATCCCCTGTAACCGTCTGGGTCTTCCAAACCTTTTTACAGCTCTTGGAAAACAACTTGTAAATGCAATTTTTATCGAATGCAAATTACTTTAAAATGGGTACTTTCGGTTCAACCTGTCCATGTTCGAAATAATAACCGACCGGGATAGCATCCGCCGTCCAATTTGGTCCGACCCGGTTTTTTCTACCCTCGACTTTACGAGGGTTTTTCGGAATCTCGCAACCCTCGATAAATCTCGCCACGTGTCGCAGCAGCAGTTTTATTTAGGTCACATTGTCTGCAGTCCGTGCACCAATATTCCCTTTTACCCAGGGGCGAGGGAATAAAACGAAGCTAGTATACTACCCATAAAACGACCGGCGAAAAGCCAAATAAATTACGGCAACGAGAGATAAAAACGCTTAAAAGTTCGCCCTCCGAAGGAAGCCGCGAAAGAAGAAAAAAAGGAACTCGGAGTGCGTGTTAAATATTTAAGCGACTTCGGCTCACCTCTATCAGGGGATAAAACAAAACTCCCCCAGTTGGGGAAGAAGGTGATGGTGAATAAGTAAAGACGGAACCAGTCTTCGCGGTAAATAACAGCGAAAAAATGTTCGTTTTACCTCATTAATTCGATAATAAGCTCGTTGACGGAGAAAATTACGGATTCCCAGAAAGCGAGACAAAACATTTAAAGAGATCGTTCGAACGCGCCTTTAATGCGAGTCTCTCTTCCACTCCTCTTCATTAATACAAGCTACGCCATACGAGAGAATCGCAGCGCGCAGTGTAAACACGATAAAAAGCGATCCCTAATCAAATCCCGTCGGAGTCGCTCCGACTCCCGCGCGATGCATAAATCAATTTGTGTGAGAAACGATGACTGTATCTCCGACTCAATTAGCCCGCAATTGACATTAAGCGGGTGAGCGGAGGCGAGGTCCCGCCCCCGCCGACGCCCCGCCGCAGACCTTGGTGTCCATCGATCGACTCTCTCCGCTTTCAATTTAATACCCGATATAAGCCGCCTTCGATGTGATGTGACGCTGTTCCTCTAAAATAACTGAGTTCATTGGACCACAAAATACCGAAACACCTCAACTCCTTTGACTGCGCGTTACCTACTAACGATTTTCATCTTTAAAAATTATGAATTTAACTAATGAAAACGGTTACGGGATTGCATAAAATAGCAGAACCCCATATAAAACGAGGAATTCAATATTTAATTAAATACAAAGGGAAATATTTTTTTAATCCGAAATACCATTTCTATACGTAGAGCCTCACGAGAAAGTAAGAGCGGTTAACAAATTATCATATTTTTGCGACCCTTTTGGGAAAGCTACATTATTTACAGCAATTAATTTATTTCCGTTGTCCCACAAAGTGGATGTGTTGTTCATAATACCTACACTATTACCTAGCAAAAATTTCTAACAAATAAGCACGATTTAGCAGAATCTAAGGAAACCCTCTAGAGATAACGTGAACTTATGACCCATCCATACTTGCAAATAAAATATCGCGCTTGTTATTCTGAGCCAGATGTAGCCAACGTTTTCTGTATAGGTCAAAACTGTCGAATATACTTGGGCCTAAAGACTTAAAAATAAAACAGCGTTACCGAAGCATGCTAATAATTATCATTGAAATTAATCCAGTAATAGGGCAGATAAGTTTGATAATTCAGCAGAAATATAATCAATATATAACAGTTTTTTAACTGCTGGCTTTCCAAATCGATTCCTTATAGTGCTGCAACTAGCGCGCGTGCCACAGACTGGTCATCTGTTTTCCGAACAAATGCCTCCCAAACTTCGTCTCTAGTTATCCCCTTTAATACAGAGAACCACCAATCCATGCGTAGGACTGCTAATAGTATTAGCTTATTATCTTCTATAAGTCTCTTTTTAATCCTTTTAACCTCAACACGGTTAGAAAGTAAAAAAAATGAAAAAAATCTCTAATTGAAACTTGTATAATCACCGTATCGTCTTCTCAATCCCATATAAACCTCTCTGCCGACAACAACTTCGGAACCGCTGCTCTAAGCAAAAATCTAAAGGGAGTTGGTTGTCCGTGAAGGAAACTCAACACGGCCATCACCTGAGTCAACGCTTTTTCCACCCATCGCTACATAGAGGTACACCTGAATAGGGGCGCAGAGAGCAAATACGGGCCCCTGGACAAACAGCTTGCCGGCCCCCAATGTACGAACTCAATTCTCTCTATAGGTCTTGGCGACTGACGTAAACCTTATATTCTCTTACCACAGTAGTGAATATTTTTCTTTCAAAGACAAAATTAAATGCAAATTGAATGACGTCTCTCTGTTTTATTGTGCATTCTGGTATTTAGGCAGTTAGGCACACACAAAAGTTTTTCTACAACAACATTACTCCCATAATAAATAAATCTAGGCACAGGATATGTGTTCATACTCATAATAATTATTTATAGATGGTGAATTTTTCAATAAAGCGACTTTAGGATAGAAGTACCCAAACCTCGGGTCCGGGCCCCATGAGAGTCCTTGGGCCCCGGGGCAGAGAGCCCCACTGCCCCGCCCCCCCTCTCGTCAGTACTGCACCTTAACGATTGCGCCGCCAAGGTGGGATGAAGATTGAATCATAAAGAAAATTTAAAAAACTATTATTATTTTACGAAAGTATGAAGGAAAGAAGCGTGAGAGGAAGAGAGAGAGAGATATGCGAATAATCTTACGACATTCCTCAGTTTTATATGGAGTTCCTGCCACTCTCTATTGCCCGGGAAAGATCGGGCGGGAAGCCAAGCAAGCAACCACCACCGTCCTCCCTCGCTGCGCACGAGAATGGAGCGGGAGCAATCGTGGAAGAGTATGCATATGAACTGAGGGTGAAAAGAGGGGGGGAAGAAGGTAAAGGGGAAAGGAGAGAGGAGATAGGAAGATGGCGGTAGAGTGTAAGGAAGAAAATAGGCAAAGAGAAGAGCCGAGTAAAAAGGAAGCCGTAAAATACAGGATAAGAGAGAGAGAGGAAGGGATTAAATGGAGGGAGAGATGAGAGATGGAGGAAAGAGGAAGAGATAGAGGGAGAAATGGATGAGAAAGGGAGAGATGGAGGGAGGAGGGAGTGACTGAAAAACGACTTTATCCGGGCGAAATTGAGACTGTATAGTCTCTTCTTGCACAGCCCTTCCTCATAAGTATAGCAGTTTACATGAGAGAATAGAAATACATATGGTGAGATGGAGGGAGGGAAAGACGGAGAAAGGGAGGGAGAGACAGGAGAGCGATTGAGAGAGAGGGAGGGAAAGAAGGCGAGTGAATGAGAGACGGATGACGGCGAGATTGAGGAAGGAAGGACAGACAGGCAAAACGGTTTTTTTGTGAAATTGAGACTCCCTTCTAACATTTAACCCTTCGTCTTATAGAGGGTGATTATAAAGTCCTTGACAAGCTTTAAGTGTTAATAAAATTCAAACCATATAAGATAAAACAACAGAGAAAGTTAATTCATCAAGTCCAATCCTACAAGTTTTATTCTAATAACTTGCTTGATATAACTGATATACATAGGGAGGGAAAGGGGGAGGGAGGGAAAGGGGGAGGGAGGGAAAGTGGGAGGGAGGGAAAGGGGGAGGGATGGAAAGGGGGAGGGATGGAAAGGGGGAGGGATGGAAAGGGGGAGGGATGGAAAGGGGGAGGGAGGGAAAGGGGGAGGGAGGGAAAGAGAGAAGGAGAAAAAGAGAGGGAGAGAAAGAGGGAGGGAGAGAAAGAGGGGGGACGGAAAGAGGGAGGGAGGGAAAGAGGGAGGGAGGGAAAGAGGGAGGGAGGGAAAGAGGGAGGGAGGGAAAGAGGGAGGGAGGGAAAGAGGAAGGGAGGGAAAGAGGAAGGGAGGGAAAGAGGGAGGGAGGGAAAGGGGGAGGGAGGGAAAGAGGGAGGGAGGGAAATGTGGGAGGGAGGGAAAAATGGAGGGAGGGAGGGAGGGAGAGAGATGGAGAAGGTAGAGAGAGTTAGATAGATAGATATCCGTCTTTATTTGGGCGAGAATGAGACTAAGCAGGCTCTTCTTCCATCTAGACCATTGTCAATGACAAACAGGAAGAAAGTAACAAAGACTAAAAATAAAGTAAAAGATTACATAAAATAAATTACTAGAGGGAGGGTGAGAGAGAGAGAGATAGAAGAGGGAAGGAGAGAGGAAGGAGAAAAAGAGAGGCGGAGGAGGGAGACGACGAGGTGAGGAGCATAGGAGAAGAGAGGAAGATGGGACCTCGAAAACCCTTCCCGTCTTTCTGTTTCCTCCCCAACCCTCTCCTCGCACCAATCCTCCTCCATACCTCCTCGATGTGTCACAAACGCGCGACTCAGCGGATGCTGCACAGAGAGAGAGGGATAGCCGCTGCGCCGGGATCATCCTCTTCGGCAACGCAAAGCAAGAGGGAAAAAAAGATTAACTCCACTCCGTCTCCTACTTTTTTTCTCCTCGCCAAACGATACATCCGTTTATTTTCGCGCCAAGATTTTTTATCTTCTATTTTTTCCGCCGCCTCTCCATTCCTCTCCCCCATTCCCCTCCCTATCGCCGCCTTCTCCCCTTCGCCGATCCCATTTGGTGCGTCTGCTTTCTACTTACTCCGAGCCTATCTCACGATTCTTTTATTTCCCAGCATCACAGCGCCGAGCGAAATCTCTCTTCCTCTCCCTTCCTCACTCTTTCCTCCCGACAAGTGGACGAGATGGAAGCTAGAAACCCATTAAAAACTCACGGTTACCGCGCGGAGAAATAACTGTTCTTCCTTTTTCTCCAAAATGGAGCGATTAAAAGTAGCATTAACCGACTCCTGGTATCTTTACCGCATGCGGAATATTTTGATGGTATCTCTCCCCATCCTATTCCCTCTACCTTTCCGAGAATCAAGTCCGCAATAAACGGTAACGTGCGCTTATGTGCCTACGCCGCGGCGCGCCGTGAAGGATGGCGAAATTTACGACAGTTGCATCCAACCGGTAGCTTAGGTAACTAACTACTCGTGCCGACCGCCCTGCTCTTCGACTAACTAGGGAGACAGCAATGGGGTTGATGCATGTGACAGGAGTGTTGTAAGCGAAGACGTTTCTTTCGCACCCGTAGGAATGAAAGGAACGGAAATTCGTTCGAGGGAATAAAACAGGATATTGGTCCGCGCCAATATATTTTGTAGGAGATATATAGAAATATTCATTCAATAGCTTGAACAAGGGTGAAAAACAGAATAGTGACGGTTTGCGAAAAGAATTTGCGGAAAATTTTTCGAAACAGTTCTTCGGATATCAATTCCTCGAAAAAATAAACAATTCTCCGTGTCATTTCTTTAAAAGATCCAACCCAACCCAACTAAATCTCAACAAGATAAAACGGGCTAATAGTATACATGTGTGATTGTTTACGTGGCATTACCCAAAATATTAGTCATTAAACGAGGTATATTATATTTTAATATACTTCCAAAGTACATGAATCTTAATGTTAGAAGATCGATGGCTTTTTTAATAATTTTTGACCATTTAAAAATTTAAGGTTTACTTTTTTTGAGGAATCGTTTTTCAAAGAATTGTTTCCGGGGAACCTTCCCGTACCCCTTCGCAAATGAATTTTTTCAATCCAGCAAAGCCTGCCACAAGTGAGATCAATCACATCGAACGAGAGAGAGAGAGAGAGCTTTAACACCCTCGCTTTCTCATGCAGTCGACACCCGAAAGAATAACTCGGGGGCGGACGGCGGGAAGAATATAAGAGAAAGCGAATAAAGCACGGAACGATGACGTTTACCGTCAACCACGAAGTCGCCTCGGGGGGAACGAAATAGCTTTGCATCCAGTAAGTAGCGATGAGTAATGCGCATCCCGAAGCCGCTTCGAGATGACGGAGAAAGGAAATTGTTTCCACGAGTTAAGGACGGAGCTCGAGAAAAATTTACATAAAACGAGTCGATCGCCATGTCGGCGAGGAAGGGGCGAAAAGTAACAGACTTCCCCATCTCTCTCTCTCTCTCTTACTCTCTCTTTCTCTTCCTCTCTCCCTTTCTCTTCCTCTCTCCCTTTCTCTTCCTCTCTCCCTTTCTCTTCCTCTCTCTCTCTCTCTTACTCTCTCTTTCTCTCCCTTTCTCTTCCTCTCTCCCTTTCTCTTCCTCTCTCTCTCTTACTCTCTCTTTCTCTCCCTTTCTCTTCCTCTCTCCCTTTCTCTATCTCTCTCTCTCTTACTCTCTCTTTCTCTCCCTTTCTCTTCCTCTCTCCCTTTCTCTTCCTCTCTCCCTTTCTTTTCCTCTCTCCCGTTCTCTTCCTCTCCCTTTCTCTTCCTTTCTCTCTCACTCCAACCAGATCAATCTCTCGGAGCGTTTCATTCATGTATAAAACGGGAGTAAAAACGGAGAGGTCGAGTTTATTTTAAGATTTCAGGTTCCTCATCAGGTTTGTTGGCTCAGCCCACCGCCTCCTTTTGGGAGCAAATAAGGTCTGCTTCATCCTTTTGTACGGCGGGCTCGCATCGCTGATCGTAAACGTAAAGTTAAAGCGAGAGAGAGAGAGAGAGAGATAGAGAGAGAAATACGTCGAAAGACCAAGACCGTTGCAACGCCGTACTTCTCCGGAGACGGTAAATGCGACGAGCGCATGATTTTCTCAAATTTTAGGTTTTGACACCGGCCACGAAGTGAAAATCCTTCGGAAGAACACAAAACGAACGGCGACGCAGAATATTCTTAAAATTCAGCTCTAAACGGAGATTTCGCAAAATATGAGGCTGTGACGCAATCTATGCGGTGAACATAAAAACTGGAGAATATATTTTAAAGAGAAAAAATTCTGTCATGACCGATAATCGAATCCGGGTCTTCCACTTGTCGCGCGAATATTCTAATACTGAACTATCATGGCAGGCTAATTCTCCTGTTCCTAAATGCGGATGTTTTTCATACAAGTGGAAGACCAGGGTTCGATTTCCCGTCATGGCAGAATTTTTTCCCGTTTCAAAAACATTCCCACGTTTCCAGCTAATGATGTTCAATTTATTCCACCAACAATAAAAAATTGAATTCGTTAGAGAATTATCGAGTTCGTTTTATAGTTGAAAAATCACAAAATACGTATAACCATTTAAGTATGATATAAAAAATTAATAAATGAAGTATATGCTTATATTAGGCTATATAACCCTGTTACAACTATTGGAGATAGGCTTACTTACTTCCTTTTTCATTTTGTTATAATTAATGTACAGGAGTAGGCAACCTTTTTTGCATGACGTGCCACATTTGTAGTTTTGAATGCTTTGGAGGGCCGCATTGAAAGTCACAAGAGCTTCTGCGGTCCGGGTGAGTATTTACATTAGAAGTTACCTCGAGGTTCTGTGGTCTCGTATTAGAGAAAATCAAGCCTAAATAATTTACTAGCCTTAAAACTTCACCGGAAAAGTTTTCGAAAGAATAATTTTACTGAAAAATATGAAGTTGACAATGTTGAATTATTTCCGTTCACTATTTTATCATATCTTTGCGAGACGCATAAAGCGCTCTCGGGGGCCGCACGTGGCCCGAGGGCCGTAGGTTGCCGACTCCTGATTTAGTGCAGGGTGACTTTTTGAACACCCTGTAGGATGGATTTAAAAATAAATAAATAAATAAAAATTCACATCTATTTCGTTCTCCATCCTTAACCGCGGAAATAGCGCCAATCTTTGCATATTTAGCGATCCAAAAGACGCATCGGCGGCGTCGGATATTTTAAATTTCTTCGGTGGAACGACAAAATTCACCGAGCGCTCCTCGCACGACCTCGGAAGAAGACCTAAAAAACGGCGAAGATTTTCAAGGTCTTCATAACGAGCTTATTAATAGCAGCAGATGACCTCCTGCACAGAGTTTGCAGCGGGAGTCTTCGTGCACGCCATACAGAATGTGCACCAACCGCTAAAACATCTAACCACGTGAATATAAATTATTAAAATTCCAGCGGGAGAAAATTCTGAACTTGACCGAGAATCGAATCCGGGTCTTCCACTTTCCGTGTAGGTGCTTTAAGCAACTAATGGAGAAGTACATTGGCTTGATATCTTAGTTGGTTAAAGCACCTAAACGGAAAGTGAATGACCCGGGTTCGTTCCCCGGCCAAGTTCAGAATTTTTCTCCTTCTCAAATTTCACATTCATGTTTTAGCCTTATGCGCTAATGCATAACATCTATATTTCTCAACATTCCATCTTTTTATACAAATTTCAACGCAGAGAAAGATTCTAGATTTGACCGGGAATCGAACCTGGGTCTACCTCTTTCCTGGCAGGTGCTTTTAGCAACTAAGCCAACGTGATTTTTCATTCTCGAACTGAAACTGGCAATATAGTTGCTCAAAGCAGCTGCCCGGAAAGCGGGAGACCTGGGTTCGATTACCAGTCAAGTTCCGAATTTTTCTCCTTATCTACGTTGAAACCTATGTCCAGCAGAAAGTGCTCATGCGTGAAAACTTCATTTACTTACAACTCATTTCGTGAATTATTTAATTTAAATTTTAAACCACGTGCCAGTGTTTACATTTAATCATCAATAAATTTTAGAAATCAGGTAATCGGACTGGGGAAAACTGGATTGCTGTCGAATATTCAATTGCATTAGCGCATGCAGAGACTAATTCCATCACTCCTTCCAATATAAAAACATGACTTACAATACCCAATACCCATGTACTTATAAAATTTATCATCGTCTTTAAATATAGGCGGTGAAGAGTGCGCTTTGTGTTACGACCTCTCTCGGACAGGTTTCGGAAATTAGGACGTCGTTTGCGAGGTAACTAGCGACACACAGCGCTGTTTAATCCATACCCTTGGCAGAATTCCAGACCAAAGCATCAATACCCGGAGAAGAGAGAGAGAATGAGAGAGAGTGAGAGATAATGAGAGAAAGAATGAGAAAGAGGAGGAATCATGCAAGCGAGGCTTGCTTGACCGGAATCGAACGAACGGGAAGGACTTCAGTGACAGAGCTGTTGCGTCACGGCGCAGATAAAGGGAGCGCAAACGCTGCGGTCACTTCCGCGAAATCATCCCCAAGATCTCGATGTGAGAGATACCACCCGAGAAACGGTGATTCCTCGCTTAACAATCGGCCACAACAAAAAAGCAAGAAAACGAGAGGGGGAAAACAAGAGAACATCGATACTTGGTTTCGAAATAGCCGCTCTAGCATCGCTGGCAATTTCCACAAATCATTGGGAAAGGAAAAGGAGTAAACATACCCGAGGCATTAAAAAATTTGAGGAAGGGAGATAGATGCACGAAACAAAGTAAATAGCTGAATAGTAAAAATGTAAATAAGATAGATAAAATACTATAATAAATAACTTTTTGAATAACATATTTTTACCTGGTCGATCACGCTCAAATTGTGGGTCCTGGTGCTTTTGAAGCTAAATATAAAAATAATTATCAGAACTAACCATTTAAAAGCATACACAGCAGGCAATTTCTTTCACTACAACACCGCTTTTAAGAACTAAAATCACAATTATCCACAATTAAAATCTTGCGATAAGAAGCAGATATGGCTACTGTAGTACCTATAGGGACCTGCCAATTTTAATTTCTAAGAAATTTACATTTTATCTCGAACTTTTCTCAGGAATAATTAGCACGTTATAATTCATGACAATAACTATAGTATTTCAGGGTGTGGCATATTTTGAACCAATTACCCGCATAAAGTCCCGTTTAACGTTCGCACGTGACGCTCATGTAAACTGTCTCTTGTTCCTCCATATACATTACTGTCAGAGAATCTGCAGTCTATATTGTATTGCAGGGCGCGGTATAATTAATTAAGCGATAGCACTATAAGGTCAGACACAACATCTGAGCGCAATAAAGACATGGCGAGTGTTTTTCGAAATTTATGTTATCAATAAAAAATCTGCATTCCAGCATAAAATCGATTGCAAGGGCTCAGGGGCGGATTGGGCCGCCGGGCAAAATCCCGGTGGGCCGACGGTCCGTGGGCTGAGGACGCCGAGTGGTTACTACGTAGGACTTAGTTGCTTTTTCGTTTTCTAAAGATATTTGAGTTATGCACGTGCGGCAGCCTCCCAGTGTCATAGGCAAGATGCCTGGGCTGGGTGGTCATAAAATATTTTCCATGCGGCCATTCGCGGTTGTTTTGGTGTTTTCCAACTGTCTTGTATTTGCCCTCTCCGTTTTCTCCAGCCTTCTCACCCTTCCTCCCCTTGCAGTACCGAGGTAAGGAAGGCCGAGTGAGGAATACCCTCCCTCCTGCGGTTTCTTTTAGCTTCTATGCGCTCCCTGGCATGCTCAAAAATTTCGGTTTATTCGTAGCGGCTCCTATTTGTGGTTGGGTTTCTTTAGCGCTTCTTAGTAATTGCCACCCTGTAGGTTGCTTTGAGAGTGGAGTACATATTCCCAAACAATCGTTTTCAATCCCCTCTCTTTCCCTCGTATTTCGAATCTATGACAAAGTACAAGAGTCCGCATCAGTTCCAATTCGTCAAGCGCCTGGAGTGTGTTTTTACCAGTTTTTGCAGGTTAGCTTTCATTGGGAGTAATTGATTCATTTTTGCCTTTGCTCAAGAAGTGGCATCAAAATGTAGTATAAATATTATTCTTTTCCTAGTGAGTAAAGGAAGTTTTTCAAGCTGAGAGTTTCCAAGTTCACGATCAATAAAGCTCATAAACTCAGAAAGTACGTATAAATATATATATATATATATATATATATATATATATATATATATATATATATATATATGGATGTCAACAAGGTGTTGGGATGAGGAAACCCAGTGAGCACTCACCAATCAGACGACTTCAGGTTGGCGAGGCCCCGGGGATGTCGAAGCGACACACGTAAAATAACACAAAAACACTCTGTAGCTGAAGAAGGAGTAGTTCCGAAAGCTCCGAAAGCTTTACGTTTGTGATGTTTCTGTGTTTTTGTGTTATTTTACGTGTGTCGCTTCGACATCCCCGGGGCCTCGCCAACCTGAAGTCGTCTGATTGGTGAGTGCTCACTGGGTTTCCTCATCCCAACACCTTGTTGACATCCATATATCTATTTTACCTTTCCTTTTCCGTAGGTTGTTATATATATATATATATATATATAACAACTTACGGAAAAGGAAAGGTAAAATGAATATATGGATGTCAACAAGGTGTTGGGATGAGGAAACCCAGTGAGCACTCACCAATCAGACGACTTCAGGTTGGCGAGGCCCCGGGGATGTCGAAGCGACACACGTAAAATAACTCATCCCAACACCTTGTTGACATCCATATATATATATATATCGATTGATTTAATTACTGTACCTCATTTTGTCCGGTAAAATTCTTTTTCAGTTTTATTCAAATAATTTTGTAGCGATAACAATTTTTTAAACAAACCTTGACTAACTAAGTATTTTAGTGTAGTATTTTCCTTAAGATTTAAGGTAATTATCTCTGTTACTAAAACTTTCGTTTCCCTGTAAAAATTCATCGTGTCAGTCATTTTAACAATTAAATAGGTAAAAATCTCTACTACTTTAGCATATTTTATGAATACTAATCGTGAGAAAAAATACTAATAGATATTTTATTCATTCTAATAAATTAGTCCGCCGGAGTTGGTAAGAAATTTTTGTCCGACCTGAGGGAAACAAAAAGCATTCAGCGGAAAAGTTAGTCTCATTTTTATTTAAATTTCAAGATAATTTCAATAATAATTTCTATGATAACCTGCTACGTAGTTATTGCAAATCTGATGTCGAATGTGTAGGATAATATTTTTTTTAGTCAAATGAAAGCTTTCTTCGCAATTTTTGTATTAATGTGTATAAAAATATTTGCAGAAATCATCGGTTCATAAATAAAAATGCTCGAAATCATAATTGTTTTATGGCTTCTTATATGCATATGCGTGTATACATTGGCTTAATAAGATGAAATATATATCGGTAAATGACTAACGTAATATTTATCACTTTTTACTCATTTCAATGCAATACTCAATAGCTATGATAACGTTTATACGATACACAAATTGTCGCCATTTGCTAATTTTATAGGATCTATTTTTTTATTCTTGGACATCCTATGTGTAATAAAGCAATATTTAGCCAGGAAAATGTCAACTTACTCCAGAATTTTGAATTGGAGTATGAGCAACCTTTGACTTGTAAAAGATGCCAGAATAGTTAAGTGTTTATTTATTACACTTTAGAGTACTGTAATTTATTCAGTGATGCATAAAAAAACATTGAACTTGCGTTCTGACACTCTACGACTCAGGTGACTTATGAAAGAAGTTTTTCACCTTTGAAATTCATTAAAAACAGACTTAGAAGTACTATGAGTGCTGATAACTTATCGTTAGAGGCCTTAATTTTGATGTCAGTGGAGAAAGTCATTCTGCAAAGAATAGACCATGCTGTCATTGATGAGGTGTCATTAAAAGGCATGTTATTACGCAAGGAGCTTTATATTGACTAATGTAACACTTTTAATACCAAAATTTTATTATTTTAATGGAGTATAAAAAATATTCTTGTGTATTTACTTTAGATTTTGATTGATTATTTTAATTAAACTGTGATATTTAAATAATTACTATGTAATTTCAAAATCTGTCACTCATTTTTAGGCAGTAATATATAATTACCCCCACTCCTCACATTATATACTATGTAACTATATAAATGGTTCCAATTATGTATGTACTGATTAACTGCGTATGTTAATTACAGACTCTTCATCAATGATATTTATAAATAATAAATATTTATAACTTTTTCATGTTAATGTTTATCATATGTATGTATATATTTGCTATGCACTAGAAGCAGAATGCAGATAATTATTAAGGTACTAATACTAGGTTAGGTTCATCGTCATGTTGTTTATTTTATATTGTTTTTATAGTATCATATCATGGTTGATAAATATACTCAGCTGCATTGTATATCACCAGAAATGTTGGTCATATATGGAGTGACCAGATATTCTATTTATAGGGAACATGTCCTTTTTGGTTACAGAACTTATTTCCTCTCTTTTTTGTTTACTTTTACCCTTTATTTTAAGTGAAAACGAAATTTGAATCACATTATTAATTATATTTGTTTTGTTGCTTTAATTGGCCTCTTTTTCCTGCTTTTTTAATCGTTTGTCCTCCTCGGTTGAATTAAAAATCGGGCCAACCTACTCATATAAACAATTGGATTATATAAAAATTATGTAAACTTTGTTTATTTAAAATAAGCCTTAAACAGAATGTAGCCTCACTATATATGAGCTTACATTATATGTCTCATGATAAAAATATAGGGGAATATTTTACTCAGATGTGTGGGCCGAGGTAAGAATGTTTGCCCGGGTCCATTTTTGGTCCCAATCCGCCCCTGCAAGGGCTACTAAACATTACACGATAACAGTCAACTAATACAGAGGACAAAAGTGGAATACTCCTTTAGCCAGGCTAAAGGAGTATTCCACTTTTGTTAGTTTTGGCCAAAGTTATTGAGCTACTATCAATTATTTTAATACAGAGGAGATAAAATGAAACTGAACAAAAAAATAACACTTCCTTAGTTTAAGATTCGTCTATTATTTACGGTGTAGAAGGAATTGCTACTAGACCTTGAATGAATAATTCTTAAATGAATTCGCTAAACGGACCCTGCTATCTCCTCCGCGAATGCAGCAGCGAAAAAAGACAAACAATGCGCAGTCTGCCTTTTAAGGATGGACGCCTTAATGAAAACTTCACGTTCGCAGCAGAGAGCGAGACGAGGCCGGGAATGCCCTCGAAAGAAATAGCATTCAAAAGGAACGCCAACGGTATAAAATGGGACGCGAGCCACTTCGCCTTCTCGCACCCAGGCTTGTTTTCTTCATGCGACGCCTTAATCACTTCAGGAGGGAAGAAACAGGAGGGGCGGAGAGAAAAAGGAGCGGCGGAGGGAGGTAGGAGGAAGTTCGTTGACGCGAGTGCAGTTTTGATGCTAATTTGGTGGAGGCTCGCGAGGAATTGCGTGAGAGACAGTTGAAGAGGCGACGGAGGGAGAAAAGGGAAGAGGGAGGGAGACAGATGGGAATCAGATGCGTAGGTGGTTGGGGAAAGTCGATGATTGACAAGGAGTGGGGGGAGGGAGGTGAGAGAGGGGGGAGGGAGGAGAGAGGGAGGAGAGAGGGGGGAGGGAGGAGAGAGAGGGAGGAGGGAGGAGAGAGAGGGAGGAGGGAGGAGAGAGGTGGAGGGGAAGAGGAGAAAGTGTTTTTGGATTATTATAGCCATAGAAATGTGTAGCATTAGGACACCATAATGGAGAAAGTATAAACTTCATAAAATTGCAAAGTTTTGGGATTGTTTTAATCTATTATTTTTACATAAGGGAAAAATGAAAATCGCTCCGGAGGTGAAATAATTAGAATTAAAAAAATATTTGTAATGATGAAATATGAAAAATCAAGCACCTTCTACTAGTATGTTATATCCTCCTCTGTAAGAAACGTCTATATATATATATATATATCGCAGCGTATATACCTATGAATGGAGTGTGAAAGTTTGAACCTGTTACGAATCGATTGTTAGAAGTTATGCCGTATTATATCAACTCTATGGCCATTAGTAGCAATGGAGCTCAACAGAGAACATTTTCGAGCTATAATCTTTTATATGTACAGTAGAACTCGGTTATAACGACATACAAGGGACTGGCAAAACATACTTTTAAAATTTTTTACAAGAGTCGCATTGCTTTGAAAAGCTAAAAGCCACGGTTTTTCGCTTGTTTGCAGAATTTCACCGAGTCCGAGAGTCGCTAAATGACGAAACTCTTTCTTATAAGTAATATTCGGGGTTTAAAGCAGGTAACTATAACCTCCTAATATTCGTAGATTGCTCCAATATTGCTGATAATTACGAATCGCGGTTAGATGCTGTATAATTTCGAAATATCTACGGATATTTCCGCCACGGACACTATTGTTTTCTTAACGCAAAGTAATGCTAAGTATTACAAAACGCATTTATAAAACCAGCAATGTATTCCATGTTTTCACAAGTCAAAATGAAACGTATGTAAACGTCATAACGTGTTTAATAGGATTAGAGTACTCACCTAATAGCTACGAAGTTTCTGGCTATGCATCCAGGGAAATTTGTAGTGCAATAAATGGGTTCACACATTCACGATGTCTTCCGTGCGATGACAATGCCTCATTTACCTGTCACTTCCCTGAAGTTCTAAACGGTAGCAACGGAAATAGACAGCCAATCAGAACACCCGAACCCCTCCCCCTCCGTACCTCCTCTCCTCCGTGGAGTAGTAACCCAAACGCAAGATCAAGGCGATATGAGCATGAAATAAACCCAACCTCTTCCATAGTTAAGACTAAGAAATGACAAGTGAGATACTTCTGCTATAAAGATCAAGTATGGACATAACTAAGCATAAATTGCCGATTTTCATTTGCTAAAAGACGAAGCAAAATGCATTTCTACTGAAAAATATCGAAAATGTAACCCTTATTTCTCAGCGGACACGGCCACGGTGATGCGGCGTTGCCCGATTTCCCAGAACGTTAAAAATATTGTGCTAATTAAAGACTGAAAAATATTTAAAATAATTAACCTTCGTCAAAAACAATTCATAACTAATGCAAAAGATATTATGCACGTATGATATATATCAGACATTGGCCAGGATAAACATGAAACCAATAATAAATACCGTCAATCTTCGGTTGTGTAATTGGCAGGGAGAGACGATCGCCGTATTTCCACGCGCTCTTCGAAAAGAGGCTACTGCAATAAACAAATAAAAAACGAATAAAAATGAAAAGAGGGAGTTCCTTTTCCGCCGTATTTTTGTGATGTGAAAGAACGATACGGAAGCGGAAGGCATTCATACATTCAGAAAACTTACAAGTTCGGAGTCTCCACCACAATTTATTCAGAAAATCCCGTCTACTTAGGAAGTTTCCACGCACACTGGCTGTTTTGGAACTAGCTGATAAAAGCGACAACGCTCCGCCATATATTCTCTCAAATCCTTTATTTGTCGAGGGAAGTATTTCAAGCCGAAAGCATTAAACTGCCCACAAAAGCGCTTAAGGTGTGAGACAATTTGCGTCATAATTTAAAGATATCCTGCAGAGAAAGGTTTTATGACCGTTGAAAAAGAATTATATAAATTAAGGATTTTTTACGCCATAAAATTTCTCAAGAGTATTTACGTTAATTTATGGCTCGAAAAATTATTTTATACCTTTTATCACTCTGATAAAAAGTATATGCATGTGTGTGTGTGTGTGTATATGTCCTTTTGGGCTCACAGTTGTAATAAGTGAATAAAATAAGCTGAAGTTAATGCTTCGTTAACTTTGTAAAAAGTTTTTTTAACTTTTTAGAATTTTATAAGCTTACTCTCCGTGAAGATTTCAAACGTTTTATGAAAAAATTATGAGACATAAATCAGAGAGGAAAGTATAACCGCTTCAAAAGTCGAAAGAGAAAACTCTCTAAAAACTATTTCGAAGAGATGAATACAACCGCTAAGCTTACGCAGATTCCTCGCGCTTCACATGCAAAATAAAAAAAGGAAGCTTCCATCAAAGACGTTCAAAGGCACCGCCTTCCACGCGCCTGTGATGGAGTGTTGATGTAAAACTAACTGCGATTGGAATGTTATGAGAAACATGTTACGAAATCCTCGAAAGTTTACCGCAAAACACGCGAAGAAAGAATACATTAGGAAACCAAAATAATCTGCAGGAATGAAAATTCCTTGACTAGTTCCTATTCCCTGAAAAATATCAGAAGGTGGAGTTTTGTGTACTCAATTCTCCACTCCAAAACAACTGACGCAATAGAGCAACATCAATTTCGAGGCGCTATACTACGCCACACTTTAGATCAGGGGGTGGGCAAACTACGGCCCGTGGGCCACATCAGGTCCGCGAGAGCATTCCATGCGGCCCGCGATGACATTAAGAAAACCAACCGTTGAATGTAATACATATAATTGCGTACTTTTTTGTTAAAATTGTGTCCGGCAAACCTTTTCTAATGAAGTTATGACGATAAAATATTATTAATTGTTGATTTCACTAATAGAATCCTTCACATTTTCTCAAGTAACCTCCAGTGTGCACCCTAATGCCTCCTAAATAGTTTTCCCAACCTTGCTTTAGGTGCTAGTCTTCTCCGTTGTTTATGCGACGAAGCGTAAACAAGACCGCCGGTAAAACAGACGACAAACGAGGCGACCCAAAAAGAATATAAACAAAAATGAAGATGATAAGAAACACCCTTGCGAATGTCGAGGAATATTTTCCGATTCCGCTCTTATCTTATTCACATCCAGAGGCGCTGTATTGGATATGCATCTACGTATAACGTCAAAATAAACATTTTCCGCTATCGGTTTGAATTTGAAGGGAGCACAGCCCTTGGAACATTTCTACCACTTCGATTTAGCGAACCAAAGCAGACAACACGTTGCTCACTTCCTAAACAGTAGTTCTTAAAAATATACCTTTTACCATTACGAAATGGCAGAAGCATATATGTATCAGAAATCTTACAGCAGCAAGACGAAAACACGTCAACTGTAGATGCAAATGTATATATGTGTGTGTGTGTGTGTGTGTATATATATATATATATATATATATATATATATATTGCATGAGGCTCTCTCGTTTTAGGATTATGGCATCATCATAAGATTAAACCTTTGGTTAAGTTCAACTGCCTCATATGACTATGAATTCCCTTTATAAGCATTTATACCAATTCTATGCAATAATATGTTTCCGTTTCAAGGGGGCAGAAGACTCGTTGCCATGGCAGCTGATGTTTCCCATTGTTTAAAACAGGAAAATATCCCCTTTTTTTTGATTAATCACAATTGTTTGCTCTCAATCGAGGGATATTAATTCTGTTTAAAAAATAAAAATAAAATTGGAAAGGTGTACTCCATGTTGGAGCACACAGTTTCAAAAACGCGTCCTTTGGGATTTCACAATATTTTTCGCTCAGATGAGTATTTAACGAGAATCTAGCGAGATAAGTTGTAAAATACATGTAAGTCTTTATGTAAAGTTGTCGTTATTATTGTCCGATTTTAACCAAAATTGAAATCGATCGACGAATTTTAGCAAAATTCCTTAATACCAAATTTCATCAAAATAAGTCCAGCGGTTCCCGAGTTGAAACAAAGGAAAATTGTAAACTACATGTAGGTCTTCATGTATAGTGGTCGTAATGTTTGTCCGATTTTAACCAAAATTGGAATCGGTCGACAAATTTTAGTAAAACTCCCTAATACCAAATTTCATCAAAATAAGTCTAGCGGTTTTCGAGTTTTAACATGAGGACGGACGGACGGACGGACGGACGGAAACGACCTCCCCTATATGCGTTCACTTCGTGCAAAGAACGCATAAAAATGCAAATACAGAATGCCCAGCACCGATATCATGCTTTTACTATGGGGGATAGAACTGAAACAAAGGGGGCAGAAAAATACGCCGATTACTCTCCGCCAGCTAATTCTAGACACCAAATTTTTACCATGTCTAGCCCTCATACAAACCGTCCTATTCTGGAAATGTAGCTTTCCCAAATTGCAATTTTCCCCAGATATTACCAGAACAGACGGACGGACAGACAAACCGAACACACAAGTGCTTTTTTAGATGACGAAGAAAAGAGTAGTTGATAGGGATAAATGGATCACAAAAAAACTCTCCAAGGTGAAGACATTCGGGAAAACAGAAGTCCGGCCAAAATGCATTCTGGACTTTGGGTCACCTGCCTTCCGTTGACAAGAGAGACAACGTTGATCCCACGCACTTTTTAGTGTCCACACAGCCTGCATTTTGCTTAGATCCACGATATTTTAATATCTCATCCCCTTCGTTCGTTACATGCCGACACGCTTGTTTAGGGTAAGTTAAGGATTAGAAATGGTGCCTTTACAACCGTGGTGGCAGTGCATATTTTGCGTACTTTAGAATTTCTGCAACCTACTAAAAAGAGAAATTAACACTTTAATATAGTTTGCATTATATCCAAAAAGAAAATAATCCTATTATCTCAATTTTTAATTAAAATTAATTAATTCCCGTTCATCAATTAACACCATTGTCAATAAACACCTTATTCCAACCCACTTCTCCCGTTATCGCTATTTGTAACCGTTACACTTCAAATTGATTAATCATTTCTTTTCCGTAGGAAAACTTGTCAAAACCTCTTCCGATCCTTTCCCCCAACCTTCCTCTTTATACATTAACTTGACTGTGTGGGCCTTCACTTGGTTGTATTCTGATGATGATGCTAAGCATCGAAACCCGGATCGTGAATATTGTAAATCAAATTAAATTTGTGGTATTGTAATAGTTATTTTTGTCGTGTTCTTTATATATTATTCGCTGCTAACGGCTCCATCCATAATGATGATTCTACTAGTAGAAACAGCGGTCCTTCATAAAATCTAATTCTCAAAAATGTTACGCAACTTGTCTAAAAAAATTCCACCAAATACACGTAAACAAAATCATCAGATGATGTCACTAAGAGTCGAAACCATGGCGTAGTTTTTTGTCCCGAGTTGCGTTACATTTTTTGGAATTAAACTTCATGAAATGCAGTTCAACAAAGTTACGGCTTCCTCGGTCAATTTCATGTCCATATAATTCCGCCATTCCGTGGAATTTTGTACCGAGTTTCTTTACAATTTTTGCGAGTTAAATTTCACTACCCGAGTTCGTTTTTTTTCCTTTTCGCACGGATGTGGATGTCAGATCGTCACCGCAAATGTCAGAGGCCATCGACCTTCGGGATCCCTGACTTGGGAAGGTGAGGGAATAGAACGCGAGAAAGGATCCAAAAGGCAGAAAGAGAGAGAGAGAAATGGGAGGAGATTAATGGATGCAGATTCAGACGCGAGACCAAGATTGGAAGAATTTGGACAGGAAGGAATGGTTACGGAAGAAGAAGGGGGCGAGAAAGAAGGCCCGATTGGGCATAAGATATTTTAATTGTTCATTTTATATTTATAAAAATTAATCATCTATTTTAATAGGAGTGTTTTACATCTTATCATGGCTTTAAAATATACTAGAGGGTACGCGACTAATACTTCAAAATTGCCCAAATGGGTACGTCAGCCAAAGAAAAAGATTGAAGAACCCTATGGTACTCACAGTCTACCTAGAAAAAGAAATATGATAAAATAAATAATTCAAACATATTATTTGACACGATTAAAAATTACAGTAAGAGGTCTTCGCAAGTCGCTTCGTTTTAATTAAGATATTTTTTCTACTATATTCAACGACTACGCAGAACTAATTAAAACACGAACGTGACAGCCTACTACGTTACAAGAAAAGACGTCGACCGCGATATATTCCTACTATATAGCTCATATTACTAAATAATCACGCGACGCCCAGGACTGTTCGAAAGGAGCGAGCACGACACACTATTTTTTGAACCCGCCTCATTTTCAACTCGGATTTAATGAGCGTACTCCGAAGCGCTTCTCCGAGACATTATTCACCTCAATTCTTCCACTATCTCAGCAGCGAATAAAGTAGCAAAGGCCGTGCTATACATGCCACTCGAAAAAAAAAAAAAGGCAGACGAAATTAGGCAACGTGAACAATAGGCGCAACGACCTCTGAAGGGCCACGAATAAAAAATTCAAGATGCGCTGGAATGCGGTTTTTTTTTCAAGCTTGGAATGCAACGAACTAAAAAGAGAGAGAGGGGGAGGCACGCGCCGAGGGATGCGTGGAGGGGACGAGGTGACGATAAAAGGTTTTTAGGGTGTCTCGCGAGAGGGAGAGGGGGAACGAACCCTATCCCGCCGTGTTTACGTCTCCCGCGAGTCGTTTTTCTCTCCTCCGCACGAGACACCGCTCAATGCGGGACAAGACGCGCTCGAGGAGACGGCGAAGGGAGGCTGAGAGACGAGGCGGAGTGGGGAAAGTGCGCTTTCGTCTGCCGGACTCACCATGATGGAGGCGCGCAGTCGATGGTGGCTTCCCCCGCTGCGCCTCAGCGTTCCCCCGCGGATGTGGTCTTCGTCGAGTTCCACCTCGGATCCGTCGGCGGCCCATCGCCTGGTCAGTTCGGACAACTCGGAAACCGCCTGGACCTGAGGGAGGTGGATGAAAACAATGGAACGAGTTGTGGATACATTAACACGTGCCAAAAAAACCGGCGTATCTCCAAGTTAGAAAGGAAGACACGACGCAAGGACCTCCGACATTTGATAAAATTAAGAGGAATTCTCTAAGACCGAGAGAGAGGAGGGTAAATAAGTAAATTTATTCATCTAACACAATCCCACATATTCATTATATTTAATTATTATGCAAGAACAGACAAATTAATAACTAAAGATACCGGAATTATATTCAAAATGATACCTTAAATTCGATTAATGTTCAGCATTCCGAAAAAAACATAAATTAAAAAAAGGTTAATGACAAAAAAACACGAAGTATTAAATTTTATAAATATTTATTTATTAATGCTGTTGCAGAAAACATTTTGTTATACTATATACGGTATATATGTGTGTGTGTGTGTGCCTAACAGCCTAAACACCAGAATGCACAATAAAACGGAGCGACGTAATTCAATTTGCATTTAATTTTGTTATTGAAAGAAAAATATTCACTATTGTGGTAAGAGAATATAAGGTTTACGTCAGTTGCCAAGACCATACAGATAATTAAGTTCGTAGAGTGGGGTCCGGAAAGTTGTTTGTCCAGTGGCACGTATTGGCTCTCGGCGCCCCTGATCACATATGATATTAAAGCAAGTCTTCGTTCCGATTTATTTCCCGGCCTATTCGGTGATACGATTGCGTACCGATCGACGACAACCCCGACGCTCACCTTGACTGTGACGGTGTCCCCCGAAGACTTGATGAGGTCAATTATCTCGTCCCTGCCTTTGTCGTCCACCGGTATGCCGTTCACCTCCAGCAGTCTGTCGCCCGGTAGAAGACCCGTCTCGTTCCCACCCCTGTTCATGGACCCCGGTTCCGCGAAGAGCACCGCTCGCCTCCGCAGCCAACCGCTGCCCACCCCCTCCGTCGCCTCCTCTCCGTCCCCGCCGCCCCCCGAAGGCCCCCCGCTCCTCTCCACTACCACGGCCCTCCTCAGCGAAAACCCAAAGTCCCCACGCGGCTGCTGCCGCCTCACCGTCAGCATGCGGGGGCGAGGAAGCGGGGCGGACGCCACCGCCGGAAGGGGAAACTTGCTCCCCCCGCCGGGACCGGAATCTTCGCACCACCTACCGCCGAACCATCCTCCCGCCTCGCCCGCGGGACTCAGGCTGAAAGGGGGCGTCGCGAACGACGAACTCGCCCCACCTCCGCCCCTCTTCAGGGCGTCCTCATCTTCCGTCAGACTCTCCTCTCCGCTGGGGCTGGTGACCATCTTGGGAGGGGTGAGGTAGTCTCCGCTGCCGGCAGAAGGGAAATCGTCGCTCGCCCTGCTCGTGGATTCCGCCGGACTCAAGTGATTTTCGCTCGGCCTAACCCTGCCACCCAACAAACCCTGCTGCGGCACGTTCTGATACGCTATGACCTCGTTCTGCAGAGTGTTCCTAACCAATAAGTCCTCCTCTTCCTCGTCTCCCGGCGATTTCGACCTCCTGGAATTCTGGATTTGAACCGCCTGTTGGACGAAGGTCTGATGCACCCTAAGAGAATTGTTGGACGCGCTGTGGGGCAGGGGGTCTTCGGTTTCCTGCTGTCCGCTACCTCGCACCTGCTTGAGGATGCCCCTTTTTGGGGGCCGGGGTGGCAGAGGAGGCCTCGAACCAGGGGGCAAAGATGCGGTTGTGTGGTGCGGGGTGTGGGGATGCTGGTGGGGCGGAGAGGTGAGGCTGGCTTCGCTACTGTCGCTCTGGGTCAACGTCTCGCGGAACCAGGAGGCTGAGGAGGAAGACGGCGAGGGACTGGACGGGTCCAAGGACGCCGGCTGAGGACCGACGGTGGTCAGATGCGTCGGCGACCCGGGCGCTCTGTCCAAGTCGGCGAAGAAGGTGGCGCTGTAGTCCGCGGTGATGCCAGAGGGCAACTTCTCCTTGTCTCTCCTCCTCCGTCTACCGACGACCACTCCCGGACGCAACTTGAGAGAACGTCGCACTTCGTCTAACCTGAGGAGTTCCTCCGCAGTCATACGCCCCTCGGACCGCCCCTCTCTCTTCTTGTTCTCCTTCCTCTCCTTTTTCTCTCTCTTCTTCCTTTCTTTCTCTTCTCTGTCTCTCTCCTTTTCCAGGCCCCCGTCTCCGCGGTCCTTTTTCATAAAGTTGAACATGGCCTATGGGGGCCCCCGAGGCCGAGACCACGCCTCTTCCCTCCTGCCCTCGCTAAAAAAGAAAAAATGGAGCAGTTATCGCATTTATTCGGATCGTGGAGAGGGTGTACACAGATACTGAGGCTATAGAGAACTGGTATTTCGCATTAATTCCTCGCTTCCACATGGCGAGTAAAGAGATCAAATGAAATGCGCTAAAAATAAGAGACGCCTCGACGGTGATAAGATACTACGGATTTAAGAGTTACAAAGTCCATTAAATGACAGAGAGTTCCACATTTTATGATTAAAATTGCTAAAATATCGATAAAGTACGCACATATAAAATTGATAACCCACTAATAAGGCCCGTGATTCTGTAAAAAGTTTACCTTGAGACTTGCCAATTATTCCAACTTAAAAACATCTTATCTTTAGACCGAATACTTATTAATTACGAGCTTCGGATATCTTGTAGAAACTAATAATAAATAAATATATAAAAATATAAAAATATACAGCAAAAACATATCTCGGCTTTCACCTAAATAACGTAACGCTACACTTGAACTATTAATCTATTTAATTGCGTCAACACCTATCTAAAAAAATCTCCTTCGGGTGGGTGTCCGAATCTTTTTTCTGAAATCTTCCTAAGAATTGATTGATTTAAAAAGAGCAATATTTTATTCGAAATCCAAGGTCAATGAAAGGTAGGGTAGGTTTCGAAACTAGCTTCTGCAACGTCAGTTCCAGTGCAGAAGCATCCCTTATTCCCTGTAGAAATCCATGGAAATTTGTGCAGGATATTTTAAGTAATTCGGAATCGATATACGAACTCGGTACTTCCACGTTGTACACCGGATAATATTTTTGTTGAAGAGAAGATTTGAATCCATGACGAATTAGCACAAAAATATGTGTAGAATCCAAGAAGGCTGCGATTTTTACTCCCCGTAAGTAAGGGCTACAGAAATACGTTCGCCTGCTCGCCATGGGCGAGTTAAAGATGGACACCGGCGAGTAGACGATGAATAGGCGAAATGAATGGATGAGTGGATTTTGCCAAGTGGCGAGTAGTTTTTGAGCTCTGCCCTAAGTTATGATTGGAATTGGCTAAATTGTTTAGGCGGCCTAAAGGTTTATCTACCTATGTTTTTTAATTAAAGTTAAATTACGTATAGTTAATGTATTTCATCAGAAAATATAGGAGAATCGAATCAATCGCCTTTATAGCATTAACATATTCCATCATTTGAATGAAATTAGTTTTTATTAATTGACGTTAAATTTAATGTCGATTATCGTTTTAAATGTATTTTCTAAATAGTTCCTAAAAATCCAATATTTCAACACAAAAGCGTAGGGATTAATGAATGGGAAGTAATTGACATTTAAAAGTAATTTTATACAATTGTGCAATTGAAAATCCCAAACATTAAAAAGAATTTGTCGCTTCTCTGCTTTTGACATTGGATTTTTTTTACATTCAGCAAATTTCAGCGTCTCCTTTTAGAAATATGGTTTTGATATAGATGGCGAATGAAATTTTATGAAGGAGTTGTATTAAGCTAAATTAAAAAGTTGGTTAATAAATAGGGTTGATAGGGTTGGGTTTCACTCGAAGTCTTCTGGTTTATAGTTAAATCTTCGGTCTCCGGGTTGCACTTTGTAAATCTTCGGATTGAAATGAACTTTGACAAAAATTGTGAATATTTATTCATTTCAATGAACATAAAGGCAAATTTTGCATTACTTTTAGAAAAAAATGTCACGTGCAGAATTGCACAAAATGATGACTGATTTCTGCGAAAAATTACGATTGCGCCTAAAAAAATCATTTTTTGGTTCCAAAGTAACTTGTGCTTTGAAATTTCTTATAACCTTAGTTATTTGGAGAAATGGTACGGTTACAATAATTAGTTATAAAAAAAATATTTAAAAAAAATTATAAATGCTGCCAAAGCTGCTACGTAATTTTGATGAAGACAAGTCGTACGACGAAGTAATCTAGTAAATTCAGACTATCAAATATACAAGAAATGCAAAAGTGAATGGACCAAAAATGTGTTAGTAAATAATAAACTATATCGATACGTTATGTTTTTCCATAGAATCAATAAACAATGTGTAAAAATTAAAATGATGTATCATTTTACCAAATTCTATAACGAATCAAGATCCAACAGGTGGCAAAAAAGGCGAAAGCCATTAAATTTAATTTATTGCAAGTAACTTATAACATTTCAGAAAAATTCCTCGATGTCATAATCGACGTAATATCTCATTTAAATGGTAAATCAATAAATAAATAGGAAGCGAATTTGTTGGGTGATCTTCGGGTCAAATTTGGAAATCTTCGGGTTGACACGGAGAAAAAGGTGGCAACCCTATTAATAATTAAATTTTATTTATCAGTGTTACATGACATTAAGATACATTAAGTTATATGTCAACATCAGCTAATGCTTACTGCAGTTTTCAAAATAGAATCAAGAGCACTTTAAATAAAGTGTATGAGGAAGACCATAAATAAGACAGTTTTCTATTTTGTGCAAATTCTCCCTCGTTCACTAGTTAGGAAGCAAATGTTCCAATTAAATATTTTAATGCTCATTAAAATTAATTATGCCAGTGAAGTTCATTTATGGAAGGTTTCTTTAAGCGAGTTTACATTCTCCCTCTGAAAACTAATTTGCATGTGTAAAATATTCGGTTTTAATTATTCGACATTTTTTAAAATGAAAGTTGTTAGACCAACAATGAGGTCAAAATATTTGTCCTTATCTTCAAACAAAATCGAACGTGATGTTTCGCCTGATTTCAGATTCCGAGTTTTGGTATACCTAATAAGTAATTTTCATGCAATTAACACTAAACAAAAACTCAAGTAATCCACACGATTATCACGGAATACATCGATCAATCATTACTTAAATAAAAACGACCGCAAAAAAATAAAAGAAAGATGCTCCTTCGAATACACGCAGACTGAAGAGAGAAATTCTCAACGCCGAAGTACGCGCAAGCAGAGGGAACAACAATCCATCTCCCTCGGCTATTACTGAGGGGCGATTCCGTAAACGTTAGAGAGTGGGCTTTCGAAGATGTTTATCTCCTCAGTATAGATCGGCAACCCTTTGAAAGCTCACGATAATTTTCGCTTCCACATAATGACGAAAGGAAGTCGTCCTCGAGCGATTACCTGCTCGGCTACACGAAGGAGGATGGGAAGGGAAGCCATTGGGTTTGCGGAGAGAGGGGGGGGGTGAGGGGGAAAGGAGAAAAGTAAACTGTTGAACGGAGAGAGAAAGAGGCACGGATAGACTCGAGAAAGGAGACGAGTCTCCCCCGGGGCAGAGACGAGAAACGGGACGGTTGAGAGAGGGAGAGAGAAGTTGAAAAAGAAAGGAAAAAGTGAGTATAAGATAGAATCCCAGGGAATGAGTATAGAATAAAAAGAATGCAAGAACGATTGCGGGATAGATATGGATAGATGAATTAGAGCAGTGGTGACCAAACTAGGGCCCTGGAGCCGCATGCGACCCGATGAGTGTTTTCATCCGACACAATGTAACCTGAAAATGAAAATAGGAGGTGATAAAAATAATTTATATATTCTTTATCTCTCTACTCTCATCATAGATAAATAAATTTCAAACAGATCAAGTTATATTGATCCCCAAATTTAACCCTTTAGTCTCCTTAAATTATTTTGCAACTGTATTTTTGACTGCATGTAGCCCGAAATTAGTGCGGACATGGCCACCGATGAGTAAAGAAGTAAGCTCTCGAGCCGAAGGTTTCGACAACACTTGAGTTAGAATGAAAGAGGCATAGAAGAAGAAGTAAAGAAAAGAGGGGAGAAAACTAAACTAAAAGAGAGAGATTAAAGAAAGGAGAGATGGGAGAGAATGAAATAGTTGGAGGTAGAATGACGGAGAATAAGAGCTCCTTCGAGTATGTAAAACGGATTCAAATTTATGTGCCCAAGAGGGCTATTGAAATTCCAAGGCGTAGTGAAACGAAAATAATGCTGGAAGAGGCAATCATTGGGAAAGTTTCAATAGGTACTCATCCGACGGAAAATAATCTCGCTGCTGTGTTTAGATTAGGAGTTGGGAGGGAAAAGAGAAAGGAAGGATACTGAAAGGAGAAGAAATTACGTCCCATTCCGACGTGCCATTGGGATATTTTGAAAGAAAATGCCGGAAAAAAAGACCGACGATCATCTCGAAGAAGAAGTAAAAGGAACCCAAACTACGAAAGATAAGCTGAATTTTTCGAGTTTCCACGTTTAGCTAAATGTAATAGTAGATAATCCGAATAGTAAGGAACGTTCTTATATGTAACCCATTGATATCATTACTTTAAAATCTTATACAAACATTCCTGTTTTCAAAGGAAGGAACAATTTCTTTGCTACAGAATATCATTACGATTCTTATCACATTCCATCACGACTGGGACGAAAGACCTGATTTTTTTTGCAGCGAAGTTTTTTCGGCGTTCTACATGGGCAAAGTAATGAATAACAAGAGAAGCTGCAATACATATCGGATTAAACGGAATTTCAACATGATCTTCGCAAACAATACATAAATATCGTTGACATAATGATCGAATGAATGAAATTTAACCCTATACTACCAACAATTTTATATATGATTTCCCTTGTCTGCCCGTCCGTCTGTCCCCCTCTGCATCTCAACAACCGTTTGTGGTACAGTAATACGGTAAACGATATTTGTTTCAACCAGCTAGGAGACTACAGGAAAACTATTTTCATTAGCCATCTAAAAAAATGGCTGCAGTTTAAAATATTTAAAAATATATATTTCGGAAACGGTGAGTCGGAGAATAATAACTTTTTCAACAAAGAATAGTTGTCTTGATAAGAGCAGTTTCAAAAAATTATTTTCAGCTTAGCAAATATAAAATCTAGGGGTGTAGGGGCAGGGTTCCTAATTTTTCTAATAACTGTAATAATTTACAGTAAAATATGGGAAATTTTAAAAAATGTCATAAATTGTACATTGACAAAATAAACGTAAAAGTTCCTTCAGGCCTGCATGTAAAGGTGATATCCTAAATGAGCCAAAATTAAATTCGCCCGGCACCTTTTAATGCAATCAAATCTCATAAAAATCAGGCGAGTGATGAAGGATGCGCACGGGTGGAAAGACACGACCTCACCTATATCATGCGTTTACTTCGCTCACTGTGTGTAAAGGAGGCATGTAAAAAAGGTCCTTGCCGATTACATCCACTGAAATTATGAGTAATTTATCGTTTTTCATTCATCCAATCTTTAACAGAGAATAATGTCACTCGAGTAAACCGTTAGCGCTTCTCCCTTCATGCATTTTGATCTAAGGAATACGATGCGTTGCGAGTAAGACAATCCCATTACTGCGATGGCAACCCTTGCCACTCTTCTATGTAGGTTTGCAGCGAACGTGTTTATGCACAAGTAAAGCAGAAATGCGACTGCAGTGGAAGTGCCACGAAGAGACCAACTCAAACAACGTTCTGGTAGCTGGGTGGTTAGCGTGTCTGATTCCCAACGAAAGAGTTGCGGTTCGAATCCTGCCGAGGGCCTGCTCTACATTAAATGTAATATAACACAATTTAATTGGGAAAAACTGTTTGGGAAGAATATTGTTATATTTTTTTAGAACTACGTCATTAATATACGAGTCACGCAACTTTCTCAACACGATTTATTAATTATTTATTTATTTATTTATTAACACCCTCAACAGAGATATGGTCGGGATGACTAATATGGTCTTTATTTTCTCGGAAACTACGAAGAGATCATATCTGTTGTAATAGTAATGATTATTCCTTTTTTTGGAAGACAATTCACTGATCTCGATCGCACCACATTTAAATGTTTTCGCTATTTATCTTTTACGGAATTTTTTTGTTGTGCACGCATGAGAGTATTATACATTTCTCACATTTTTATATCATTAAAGATCGATTGATAAACATCTAATACACCAATCTTCTTGGACAGTAATTTTGCCATTTCGATGTAAACGAAAACGTTTCCAAAAATGTTAATTTCAAACATTGTTATAGGATGAAACGTTTGGTAGTATTTTTATGTTCATGTTTTTCTCAAGAACAATATAAAAATCTGACGTAATAAATTATGATTCTGTAAAAGTGTATTAAGAAGAATAACTGACAAACTAGTTTACGCAAAATTTCTATCATTAAAAATCATTTTTAAATGTTTTTTCGGCTTAAACTAGCATGAAAGAATAATAATACGTTAAGTCGATATACTTTTTACGGGATTGTGAGACAAGCAGACTTGAACTATCTTTTCGCAGGCTTCAAGAAGTCAATATATTTATTTTTTAATTGTAAAATTGTGTTGAAAACGTTCAATACTCTGTTTAATTTCGTAGTGCTTTATTTTTTTAACTCATTACTTTGCCACAGTAGTTTATATATGCATTTAAACTTCATATACAGCTCATGGTTAAAAAATAACGCAAACGGGAGCACTCATATGGAAAATGGTTCGCATATCGGTAAAAAACCAAATCAGTCTCTTCTTACTCGTTTTTACGGCAAATGGCGAAAATCGTTTCATAAGCATAAACCCGAGGGAAAAGCCAAACAAATGCACGGAATGATTTATGAACCCCGAAAGCTTTTTCAAAAGTCGGCTCCAAGCGCAAAGGAACAAAGGTTCGTTTCCAAGAATAAAGGTTAGAGTAGCGGTAAAATTTTAAAAGGAAGGAAAACGCAAAACAAACTCGCAATTAAAGGTTACAGCTAGGTAGGAAAATTAAGCCCTTGGTCATGGGAGGGCGGTGATCTGTGTGAGAGTACTCCGAGCGGCCATTGTCTCCAGCGCCCTCTTCATGCGATACCTGGCGATAAAGAGCAGCTCCATGGAAAAGGGTTGGTTGGGGAGGAAGAGTGGCGAGAGTCAGCTGATAGGGGAAGGGCTCCAGATGAAGAGGGCATCGCAATCCCGATAACGCAACTCTGAAGGATCGGTTTATGAGCGCGGATAAGAGGAGGCGGATATTGGAGGGTAGGCGGGGGAGAGGGGGAGAAATAGAGAAGGAACGGGGCGAGGGAGTGGGCAGGCTGATCTCCCCTCTCCTTCCTCGAGATGGTCGCTGAAGATGCATGCGTTTAATCCGTGAAGTTCGATATCGATCTCTTTGGCGCGAAGGGACATGACGCCCGAGAAATTATTATCGCCGTGGACGTGAGTCAAGAAGGGAAAAAGGAAAGGCGCAAAAAAGGAGCCCCTCCCATCACGCGATTTGGCGTGTCGAGCGAAGAGAGAGTGAGAGAGAGGATGGAATGGAAGGAGAAAAGAATGGAAACAGAAAAAAATAACTAATTTACGGATAGCATTTTTTTTTCTAAAAAATCTCGTTCATTTTTCGGCCGTGAAAACTTTTCGACTTTCACAGCGAGTTTTTAAAGGTAGAGAATTTATCTGGTGATAATATTATCATTTACCTGTTGGGAACGTAAATATTTTAGATACACAGTAGATACAAATAATGACGCAAAATTAGCATACCTACCTCTAATTAAAATAATAAGCGCGACGGAAACAAAGGAAGGCGAGACTGGTAAAAATTCATCGAGAGGAAGAGGGGAAAGGACTCAAAAAATAAAAATAAACCGCTAAAATGATCTTATTGGTATTTATAATTTTATCCTTTTGGTTTATTCTGATTTAAAAATGAAAATGTGACGTTTTATAAAAGTTATTACAATCTATTTCTCATATTGCTGAGAGTTCATTTTCTAAAAAATTTCGCATTCCACAAGTAGATAAAAATGCGGATTTTTCAATTACTTCAGTTTGGAAAAAAGTGAATAATATAGGCCGGAGAGGAAAATTAAGGGAAAGGAGGTCAGATATAAACACACAAAAACCGTAATTCCAGCCAATCTACCGGAAAATTCGATTAACTTCTCATAAAAATTGAAGTTTCGATTCCGGCAGCTAAACAATGGAACGGATATAAAAGAAAACCGAAAATTGTCAAAGAAATAAAAGGCGAAGCTCGATGAATCATGGTGAAACACTGCTACGACCTTTAATAAAAGAAAAGATCGAGCACAGTCTTCGTCAGCCGCTGACTCTCGCATCGCGTGAAACGTTACCGACCGTCACGCAAATTCTTCTCCCCTTTTCGAATTGCTTCCAGCCTGCCTCCCCTCCAGGAACCCTCCTACAAACCTTTAAATGTGTTTTTATTATGAATCCGTCCGTCTTCACAAAATTAGGAAGTTTTGGATGCTAAAAAAAAGCCGGAAGTACGTAATTACGACTAGACGTCATCCTTCCCGTGTTCAAAAGACTCTGAAAGATGAAAAACCACACGCGACCGAAATATTATATATATATATATATATATATATATATATATATATATATATATATATTACGTGTGTCGCTTCGACATCCCCGGGGCCTCGCCAACCTGAAGTCGTCTGATTGGTGAGTGTTCACTGGGTTTCATCATCCCAACACCTTGTTGACATCCATATATATATATATTCGCGATGATTTAATATCCTATTTTAACACGAAGGCGACGTTTCGAGCAAAGAGATAATTAAAACGAGACACGGAAGAGGTAAACACGTCTGAGGTCCCATTGTCTGCAGCCCACGAACTCTAAAAGTGATGTAAAGCAGACGTCTGCCACTGATCCCGAGCTACCGCGCATGCGGCTCATTGTTCAAAAGGGCGCGCGCGGACCCGTGGGACGTAATTCGTGCGCCTACTCTCCGCCAACTCCTCCCATCTCTTCCGTCCTTCCTCACATCTCCTCCTTCCCCTCCCTTTCATCTCCTACTCACCTCCCTCCCTCCCATCTCCTTCCCCCCTCCCACACAACTCCTCATCTCCTCCCCCTCCCTCCCATCTCCTCCTCACCTCCTCCTCCTCCCTCACATCTCCTAGTCTCCTTCTCCCTCCCATATCCTTTCCCCCTCCCTCATCTCCTCCTCACCTTCCCCCTCCCTCACGTCTCCTACCCCCCCTCCCACCCATCTCTTCCCTCCTCACTCACATCTCCACGCATCTCCTCCCCAACCTCTCTCCCGTCTCCTCCTCACCTTCCCCCGGCCCGCCGTCGCCGCTCCTCCCGTCGCTCACCACCGGCTGCATTAAATAGCGACATCTCGTGGGTGGAGGGAGGATGGCGACAGGACAAAACAATCGCGCAGATGCGGATAAAAGCGTAGTTTGAATGACAGCTGAATCACGATCTGTCGGATAATAGGGCGGCATAGATGCAAAGTTAAAACAATACCGACAAATGAACGAAGTTAATACGTGTTCCGTTCGACCCCGCGGAACGCGGACTTTTTACATTTAATTACGCCCACGCCCGTCGCTGTTTTCATTCGACGGCGATCTAGTTCGCTCAGAATGATAATCGCCTCAGAACACTCCCCATTACAGGAGAATAAATGTACTAATAACTTGGTCAAAACTCTGCTTCTCTCCGTTACCTAATTAAAAAAACACGGAAGTTTGCGTGTGGAGATCACAGTGTTATTATTCTCGAGGTAGTATTTAAATTATTATTATTATTTAAATTTAGCAACCGATAATCAATTAACTAGAGAATTACAGAGATCGACTGAAAACAAAATCCCAGATTAAGCATACAGTCGTAAAAAAATTGAAATATGTACCATCGGAAGTACCTAAAACAAACAAGCACTTCATTTTTCAATTTTTGACACGGAAGCGCTTATTCTGGAATCCGATAATGAAGTTATTGCCGGAGAGCAAAAACAGAACACCGCGTTCTGTTTTTTTCGAGGAAATCCCCGCTCAGCTGAACCTACCCTAACGGGAAAACACTCGCAGAAGGCTTCGTCTGATTCTTGTTTTTTTTTTTTGCGGACCCAAAAAAATCTACCTTCGCCCCAATCGGTTAGAAAACTTCCCGGATGAGTCGAGCACGACAGGTAAGGAACCGCATGACCCTTTGAGGAGGCGCGGGAGGGAGAAGGGGGTGGGAGGGTCGAACGGCGGAGGGACAGAGGAGAGGGGACAGAAGGGGGTGGGGTAGGAGTGAGTCGCGGCAGGGTCGTGGGAACACGCCATAATGGGTTAAAAGGAGGAGGAGGGTTTTTAGACTTTTTAGGAAAAACAGGCCACGCGGCTCTCTCTTTCTCTCTTGCTTTCTCCTTTCTCTCTACCTCCGTCACTACAAGTGATTGCGCTCCGAGATATGCATCCCTGAAGCAAGCAACGGGACGACGACCCATTTACGATGCGCTCGAGTGCATGACGAAGGAAGGAGGGAAAAGGAGAGAGAGACGGAGTAAGGAAGGGAGTAGAGAGAGGATGAAACGCGTGTGCACGTGGGAGGAAGAGGTCGTGTGTCCGGGCGGAAACGATTTGAATATGAGAGGAAAGACCTTCGAGTCTATTTGAGGCGTACTCCAACGTAAGGCGAGATGAGGATGGAATAATTTGAGGGACATAAGAGGAAGCGGCGAATGAGATTAAGGCGAGGATTGCGGAGTAAAATATGGGAAAAAGTTGGCAACGACGAGAATATTTAGGTGGGGACTATATTTGGGGTGCGCTCGAGACAAAGACGCAGATGTAATGAAAGGATTAGATGATTGAAAAGGAGATATGAGCATGAATACAGGGTGCGGAAATCGTTTAACCCTCTACATCATAACTTAACATTTTTATGGTCTATAATTTTGTTCATTTGGTCGTATGCTTCAGAAAGGCCGTTATTGTTGCGAAGTTGTCATTTCTAGCCATTGCAGTGCGACAGAATTTATTGATATGGGGAAAAGTTCGCGACAATATTCTGACTGGCCACACTGTGAGTAGCAAAAACTTGAAAAGTTTTGTTTAACCGAAACATCTTTTCCATACAATAAAAATATCGCAGCATACGCAACTATGACACATATCGCGAAATTACGCAAAAACAAACTAATGTGCCTCTTCCAAATTTGTAAAAGTCTCCAAAATCTTCATCTCACGTCTAAAAACAAAGTGATAGGTGCTTCTGACTATTGGTGGAGCTAGATTAAACATAAAATCATTGAATTTTATTAGTATTATACTTAAAAAAGGTCGAGCACTGCGGCAATATGATAATGTTGAAAAAATAGGAACAAGGAAGAAGCAAATAAGCAACGAAACCTCCGTAACTTTAACGTTTATAGCTCTAACTTTGACGACACTGCGACGATACATCTTTCTTTTGTTATTCCTACACGTCACTCGAAGTTGGGAATAATTTTCGTATGCCTTCCTATAAGACTCGGATAATTCTCTGCTTATGATGAGGTGATGTATCCGATAAAAGAACAGACGGAGCAAATCCTTTTGCTATGCACAAAAATGCAAGAAAAAGACAATAGAAAAAATTAAATAAAGAAATATAGATTAAGAGAGACAGAAAACAAGAAGCAGCGATGATTAACACAGAGAGAAGCAGGGAGAAAAAAGAGAACGGGAGAGAGAAAAGGGGAAATAAAGGCTAGATGAGATAGACGTAAGCATAAAGGCTCGAAAATGAGAGAGAGATTGGACGGCATCTCCTTTTGTTCCGGCGGCGAGTTCTTTTGTTTAGGAAGTCACGCGAATAGGGGGTGCGGAGAGCAGAGAGGGGACGAGAGGTAAAAGGGAAAAGGAGGAGAAAAGAGAAGTGCAAGGGAGAGAAGAAAAACACCAGAAAGTGTAGCGTGGATTTCTCTAAGTGTCACCTTGCCATACAATTGCTCTCGTGCACAGCGAAAGTGATTCGAGGGATTTACAATCCGATTAATAATTTATCAACTGTTCTGCACATGTATCTTGACCATGAAGTAACAAGTTCAAATTCCTATGACGTCATGATTGTTTACCCGGACTCATCCGTCGACAAATCTGAATTATTTATAGTTGGGTGGTGAAATGCGGCACGACCCCGAGTTCAAGGAAAAAGGAAAAATCGAGTTTAAAATGCCATGGGATGTAGAAAAAAAATTGGATGAATCAAGATAGTAATTTAATCACCTTCAGAGTCACAGCACGAAATACGTATTTTGCCGCCCGGGGTGAGAAAACAATCCAGCGCGCTATTCTGATGATTTTTATGAAGACATTTTGAGCTTACACGTCCAATTATTAATTTCACTTTTAAGTGAGCGATAAAATTTAACAAAGTGGAAGCCAAGATTTATCAACTTCAAAACAACGCGTGGGTAGACGTTCGGGAAAGTGTCATCAAGGTTTTGGCGCCTTTTGGCCAGTCTTGCTGGTACCTCACGCCGGTGCTGCAACTTCATGTTCTTCTCGCATCTAAACCGAGAGTTTTTGCACCGGAATCTAAATTATAATATACCAGTTGGACGACAGGAATGTTTAGCGACACGTTTTAATGATCAACAATCAAATGTCTCTCTCAATTGACTTCTGGGAACTGGACACTTTTAATAGACTGTTTTTCGCTTATTTCTACAATGACGCCCGCTAACATCTATCGATTCTGGTATTATAGTACGAGGATTGATTGAGGGACCTCATCTATTCACCATTTATTTTCTACATTAAACAAGATGGTTACGTCCTTGAATCTCTATACTTTTCCATGGTGCAGGACATCAATAATTTCGTCGCGAAACGTTTGGAAAAGCACCGCGTATTGCAAAGTCATACAGTCACTTTCAATACGTAATAATAAATAAATGCATTGCAGGAGTTTTTTTTCGCGTATTTTTTTATTCTATAGACACAGCGAAACATGTTGTAGCAAATTAAAAATTGCAAGTATAGAAAATAATAATAGATGATGGGATGCATTGTTTTACGCCGGAACAATATACAAAAACCCAACTCCCTTGTAATGGCGCAAAAGAGGATGTTTCATAAATTTCGAGGGCATTGCAAAAAGTAAGCCGCGAATGTGTAAATGAAGGATAATGCGGCGGAGAAGTAGACGCCTGGAACGAGGGACTCCCATAAGGGGAATTTGCCTCCGGAAAAAAAGTAGCGAGTCCAGAGCTGCACCTAATTAACGCCGAACAAAAACGCTGAAATGATGTAGAGCCACGGTTCACTGAAGGCAACGAGCATGAGCGATGTATTACACTGAAAATGCACGAGGGAAAAAAACGCGAAATTATCGGCGATAGGCTTGGCAAAAGAAAAAAGAGGAAAAACAAGAGTTGAACAATTGTAAAGGAATTCGCATTTTTCACTCTGCGGAATACGCCAAAATGCTATACTAACACGGCCGAAGACTTGGCGCAAAAAGAGCCAATCCGCGCTCGTAATCGGAATGCAAAGTTTTCCGCCGCGGAAAACTTTGCCAAGAGCAAGTCAATAAAGAATTTCAGACGCAAAGAAAAAGGGGTTCTCACCCTCCGTAATTTGTTGACTCAACTGTACATAATCGATGAAGTGGAATAAATATCATCGTCATCATCATGCTGCTGTTTTAGCTGAATCGCTGCCTCCATCTTTCTCTCTCTCTCTCCCTAGAAGCCTCTTTTATACCTCTATAAGTATTATATCTCTGCTTTATACTCTCTAATATTCCTATTCTTTTCTCCCTCTTCCTCTTCTTCGGCTAATTTTGCCTTCTAAGATCTTCCTTTGTAAACACTGTCTTCTCAATATGTGCCCTATCCAATTTGCTTTTCTTTTCCTGATTGTTTTTATTAGCATCCTTTCTTCTCCCACCATTTCTAATACTTCTTCGTTTCTCTTCCTCTCCGTCCATTTCACTTTCATCACCCTCCTCCATACCCACATCTCAAATCTTTCTAAATATTTTTCCTCCTTTCTCCTTACCGTCCACGTCTCTGCACCATAAAGAGCTATGCTCCATATGTAGCATTTCGCTAATTTCTTCCTTGTTTCTAAATTTATTTTCCTGCTTGTGAGAAGCTACTTCTTCTCGTTAAATGCTGCTTTTGCCATTGCAATCCTACTTCTGATGTCCTGTGTACTACTTCCATCCTGTGCTAAAATACTGCCGAGATATTTGAAACTACTTACTTGTTCCAATTTTTGGCCATTTACCATTATATTTAATTCTTTATGTTCCTTTGAAACCAACATGAATTTCGTTTTTCGGCATTGATCTTCATTCCATATTGTTGGCCAACCTCCACTATTCTGTCTGTCATCCTCTGAAGTTCTTTCTCGTCTTCTACTATTAATCCCTGATCGTCTGCATATTTAATGGTGGTTATACTTTCACCTCCTATCTTAAATCCTTTCGCTTCTTCTGTTATTGTTTCTGCATAAATATTAAATATCGCTGGTGAAATAGGACATCCTTGCATCACTCCCCTCCCTACTGAAGTACTTTCTGTTTCTTCTCCTTCAACCCTGACTCTAATCTTTTGATCAAAGTAAAGGTTTTTAAGCAGTCTTTAATCTTTCCAATCTATTCCTATTTTATTTAAAATACCCAACATTTTATCCCATTTCACTCGGTCAAAAGCATTCTCCCAATCTACAAAACAAAAATACATATCTTTATTGACTCCTAGCGCTCTTTCTGTCATCATCCCCATACATCCTATAGCATCTCTAGTCCCTCTTCCTCTTCTGAAACCAAACTGATTATCTTGCAGCTCCTTTTCTATTTTACCTTCAATTTTTTTGGTTATTATTCTGGTTAGAACTTTAGCTGTATGAGAAATTAAACTAATAGTTCGGTAATCCTTACAACTTTTTGCATTCTTTTTCTCCAGTGGTACCATAACAAGATCTAAAAAATCTTCAGGCCAGATGCCAGTACCATATAATTGGTTAAAGAATTTTGTGAGTTGCATAACTGCTTTTGACCCCAAAACCTTAAGAACGTCCACTGGTATATCATCACTCCCAACAGCCTTCCTTCTTTTCATGTCTTCAATTGCTATTTTAACTTCAGACTCGAGAAAGAGTGATTAATAACGCCCGTTCTTTCCTGTATAAAATGTGAGCGAAAATAGATTTTCTTGAGACATGACGAAAAACGGGCAAAGATGAGAAAATGGAAATTGAATGAAAGGCAAAAGAACAAGGCAGTGCAAAAAAACGTCGCGTCAAATTTGCATCGAGTCCCTTTATACGCGGGATATTAAGTGCGATGAAAAATAAAGAGTTCGGGGCAGGTGACAAAACACGCATCAAAGGAATTCCTCTTCAAGATGGGAAATGTTATTCATGAGCCCTCAAGCAACAAAAATAAAGATATATATAGAGAGAGAGATATGTATGTGGAGAGAAAGACGCGAGTGAGGCAAGCCCTCTCGAGGAAGAGGGCGCAAAAGGAGTATGGTTCTGAAAGGAGAAACGACAGTTAATCGTATCTAAAGCGGGAAGTGAGGGAGAAAATAGAGAAAATGAGAGAAAGAAGAGAGTGAAAACATAAGAGAACAAGGAGGAAAGAGAACAAGGAGGAAAGAGAACAAGGAGAGAAAAGTCGAGAGTTAAAAAAACAAGAGAGATCGGCCGAGGAAGCGATCAAATACTAATATAGCGGTGCTTCGAGAGAGAGAGAGAGAGAGAGAAAACAAACCGTTCGAGGCAATTTCGCCGATCGAAATTCCCGGCAAAAAGGATGGGGTGGAAGAGGAAAAATAAAAAAAGACGGGGTTAAAAAAAATGAAGCAAGTAATTCACTTCACGCAGATCCTGCACGAACGAGAAGAGGGGGGTGATGGAAAGAGTAAAGGGGGGGTGGAAAGAGTAAGTGGGAAGGCACCGGTAATACAACCGCCTCCAGCGCCCTCATCCTCTTAAAACTCCTCCGCCAAAATAATCGACACAGAGAGAGAGAGAGAGAGAGGAATGCCTCCTCCAATCACGGATCTCTCCTCACGCCCGAAGGTTTCAAACAAAAGAGCGGCGAAGAACGGGACGGATGCGAAGGAATTCCACTCGATCCCGACACCTCCCACGCAAACACACGACGCAGCCCAGGGTTGTTGTGCCTTTTCCCTTTTTCACCTGGCGGGATGCAAGTGGAAACTCAGCGTAGAGGAAAAAATAGGAAGGGAAAGACGAGGCATAAAGGAGGAAAACTCGCTCCTTCGAAATTTTAAATTGCCTCTTTTATAAAAGGGAGAAAAAATGAAAAAAATCGGGCGAGGATGCAATACGCTCTTTCCCTCCCACACCTCCTCCGAACCCTTCTCCCTCCACCTCCTCTTTCCGTGCGAAAAATAAAAAAAAATTCTCCGAGGCTCGGAAATTGTGAGGCCCTTTCATCTATCTCTCTACCTCGCACAAGGGCCTCCATTCGGAACGAGAGCGCCGTCCTCCGGAATAAAGACTACCTCACTCTCTCACTCCCTCCTCACTCTCTCGCTCCCTCCTCACTCTCTCACTCCTCTCTCACACTCTTTCTTCATATCTCACTCCCTCCTCCACTCTCTCACTCCCTCCTCTTCTCTCTCACCCCTTCCTTCACTCTCTCAATCCCTCCTACTCTCCTACTCCCTCGTACTCTCTTCTCATTCCCTCCTACTCTCTCCCTCTCACTCCCTCCTACTCTCTCACTCCCTCGTACTCTCTCTCACTCCCTCGTACTCTCTCCCTCCCTCGTACTCGCTCTCACTCCCTCTTTCACTTTCACTCCCTTTCTCCTATCAATCCTTACTCTACTCACTCTCTCCTCCACTCTCTCACTCCCTCCTCTTCCACTTCACTCCTTCTCTCTCCTCCCACTCAATCCTCCTCTCTCTCACTCACTCCTCTTCCACTCTCTCAACTTCTTTCTCTCGCTCAATCCTCTCTCTCACTCAATCCTCTCTCTCACTCAATCCTTCTCTCTCTCTCACTTCTTTCTCTCACTTCTTACTTTCTCTCACACCCTCCTCCACTCTCACACCCTCTCTCTCTCTCTCTCTCTCTCACTACTTCCTCCACTCTCACTTTTTACTCTTCCCCCTCACTTCTTCCTCCACTCTCTCACTTTACTTTTCTCCCTCACTTCTTCCTCCACTCTCTCACTCCCTCCTCCAATCTCTCACTCCCTCCACTCTCTCTTTTCTCCTCTCTCACTTATTCCTTTCTCTCACACTCTCTCTCTTATCTCCTCTCACTTCCTCCTCTCTCTCTTTTCTCCTCTCCCTCACTCCTTTCTCCTCTCTTTTTTCTTCTCTCTCTCCTTCTCTTTTTTTCTCGTCTCTCACTCTCTCCTCCACTCTCTCGGTCCTCTCTCTCTTATCTCATCTTTCACTTCCTTCCTCCTCTCTCTCTTTTCTCCTCTCCCTCACTCCTTTCTCCTCTCTTTTTTCTTCTCTCTCTCCTTCTCTTTTTTCTCGTCTCTCACTCTCTCGGTCCTCTCTCTCTTATCTCATCTTTCACTTCCTTCCTCCTCTCTCTTCTCCTCTCCCTCACTCCTTCCTCAACTCTTTTATCACTACTCGAGGGGAGTTGTACCGCGTGAAGGAGCGCACTTTGTGCGCGGGACCAGAGGGAAGGAAGGCAACGTACTCGCACACAAACACGGGGAGTCCTTTAACGAGAGCCTTCGCGATAAGGAGGGAAGAAGGAGGAGAGAGGGGGAGGGTGAATGGAGGAGGAGAGAGGGTAAGGAGGGGGAGAGGGAGGCGCGGCATCTCACGGTTCTCCCCTCTGACCCCACCCGCCCCCCAACACACACAGACACACACACACCTTCCTCTACACATAAAGACCTGCACGTCGTAAACATGTCGTAACGTCAAGGCGCCCTCTTCGTCACTGGCAGCATTTTCCGCGACGAGTGCAGCAACACTGTATCTCGAGAAATAACATCTCTGCCTTTTTAAAGAAATGAATCGCGTACCTACGTAATGTTTTTAGCGACACTTTTTCAAATATAGAAATAAAAACTGTTATCTTGCAAATAAAAAAGAGCTGAAAAAGCAGATGCCAAAAGCGCTTTTTTGGAATATTCACGTAAACTTTCGGAATCTTCGGCCTCCTCTCCCTCCAAAAGTTAAAAACACAATATCAATGAAAAGTCATTTATAACATACCTTACCGCAATTAAACAGTTGTGATACGATCTTTATCCCTTTTCGAAAGTAAATCGAACGTACTATCGTTGTAGCAACGTAAACAAAACGAAACTTTACTACAGTAACGGGCCTGTATAGATAGTTCATAAGAGGTTTTTTAAATCCTGCTGAAAGGCACACGGACGGACTCCAAAATCAATAGGGGTCACGTCCGTGCCCGTCCGAAACCATTCTGAAAATCTTAGCTTTCCAGCTCTTCTCGATTTTTAAAAAGCGCTAAAAACTGTTATCTTCCCAATGACATTTTATCGACCTATCATTCGACACATGTTTTGCATGCTTATATTAAAATGTTGCAGTGTATCCTTCAGGTCAGAGCAATTTAAAGTGTAGTATCGGTGCTGCAAATGGTACGAGACGGTACTCAAAGGGGCATCAACAAAATTGATTTTAAGAGTTACAAGACGAGTTTATTGGTTAATGAAATGGAGTGCTGGTACCACGGTGCTGATAAAGCTATCCAAGGGATACCTGGAAAAAAGGTTTGAATGGCACTGCTTTAGGTGGTCTAGCGAATGATCAAGAAGGAATAAAATGTCTGCGTTACCGATAAGCGGATTAATTGCTTTGATATTAAATAAACGTTTCTCTTAATACACAGTAAAAGTCGTTCATAGGTATTAACGCAGTAGGCCGTAAATATACGGACTAACCTGTATGCCCGTTTTCGCGGTAGGCCGTTTTTTTACGTCCTGTTTCAAACTCATTTTGCATGGCCATCTATTAGCCGAATTAGAAACTTTTTAGCTCTACATATAAGTACCAGATGAATGTGACCTTCTTCCGTCTGGTTTCCAACACTCCAAACACTACAATGGGCCCCTTTTTAAAAGTAAATATTGAAGGGTTTAGGGAATTATCAAACACTTGGGAGTCCCCTGTTCATATTTCGTAAGAGATGGAGGCTGAACTGAGTGGTATTGCGTATTTGGGCGAGAAAGATATATCTTATATGTTAGATGAAGTAAGTGACTAAGTTTGCATTGTGCACTAGACATGGGAGAAGACGACATTGTTTTTTGGTGCCCTGACCTGTGGTAGGGCTGTGTGTAGATACCGATTACAGGACGATTAGCACTTATTTCAGTAAGTAGTACTAAAAACAACATTAACCCTAAAATACTACACTCCTAAAAAACCACGCTACTAATACACACGAGTGAATTTTCACCCGGCAGCTTTCGTATGCGGATTTAGTATGAATAAATGTTTTTAACAACAAGTACCGATGTTTTTATTAAAAATGTTTATATTTTGTACTGCACGCATAAGTAGTGTAATGATACAAAATGAATTTTAACAAAAATATAAAAAATCACTTTATGAAGAGCTATCTTCTGATATATTTTTAATACAGTTTTCACTGATTATATTGCGACGTTGACCACAAACAAACTGCTGTGATGATGAGCACTTCACCGAATACAGTTTGTATCAACATGATTATCTTTTTTCGCAGCGGTAATACATAGAAGTCCTAAAAATGCTTTGAACTCCACTATGGAAAGATCTCTAAGACAACGCTATGACCAAGGTCTGAAAGAAAAGTGACCACAGTAAGAGAAGACATAGGGGAAGGCGTATCTAAGGAGGGACAATGTTTACTCCGTACATTCTATAAGTAATCACAGCTGCTCTGGGTGTTTTTTTCACCCATAGTGTAGTATTTAAGGGTTAACACAATAAATACCAATCAAATCAGTGAACTATTTGACAGTTTCATGAATCATTTTTTGGCAGTGGTGTCCAACACCATCGCCACTTGTGGCGAATCGGCCATTGACATGTGGCGAATTGATGTTCACAGTCTACTGTCTACTATGTACTATTTTTTATTTGTTAAATCACATAGTACTAAATATGTTTATATATGGTTGTGTAAATTTACATACAACGACCTTTTCGCAACATAATAAAAATATTATTTTTTTAATAAAAGGGGCTTTACACAAAAACAAAGTTACAGTGATACACAATAATGATTCGCGCCTTCTCATCCCCTCCTGCTGCAGCTTCTACTTACAATTAGCGTGGATTTTATGCCAAATTTCAGTGCGCTACTTGGACAAATGAACTGTCAAGTATCACATTAAAATTTAATGCTTGAATTTAATGATTTATTTTACTATTAAATAATTTAAATCATTATTGTGTACCATTGTAACCTTTAATTTAAATTAAGTCCTACTTATATATATATATATATAAATAAATAAATAAACAAATATATATATATATATATATATTTGTTTATTTATTTATTTATTTATTTATTATGTTACGAAAAGGCTGATCCGTTCGCCACACTTGTGGCGAACCTGAAAATTCTGTGGGACGGCACTGTTTTACGGGCTAAAGAAATATTACATTGAGGTGCCGCCCCGCTAGATTTTGTGGGAATTTGCTACCGTGAAAAAGGGTCTGCTCGGGGAAGTGGCCGATCAGCTCGAGGGATTAATTAAATACATCAGCCACTTACATGATCTACCAAAATAAACGAAAGAATAATTCGCTACGTGTAAAAACCTCGGCACAAACTCCGTAAATCTCTCGAAGATCATTTGTTGATCTTATTTACATCATTTTCAATCAGGAAAATAATTTAACAACAAATACGTTATGTATTATTATATTTTCTCGCCTAAACTTAGAACTTGAGACAAATGAGGAAAGCGCCAATAACAAGTTGAAATCTCCGGTACCCAACTGTCTTCTTTTTAAGCGATTCGCAACGATTCGGTTGCCTCTGGGAGTTTTGCGAGTTTCGTCGAGCGTTCGTTACGGTCGCTAGTTACCGCGCAATTAACGTTTTAAACCAGTTTTTTCTCATTTTTTTTCGAACAAGCCGGAGTGCACCCTTCTGGAATTGGTTCGAGCCTTAAGTAACAGCCACACGCCCGGTCAAGGCTTAAGAGTCACCGCAACGGTACGCCGAGCACGAACAATGAATACGGTTCCGAGGAACCGAGATAGATGTCGCTAAGTACGCTCAGGAATCAAAACAACTACCCATCCCGGTCAGAAAGTACGTGATACAAAAAAATCTGTCTCACGCTGCGCAGTTCTGGCAGACGAATGGCATTCGGCGGGCTAACGGGGTATTAGCCGTGCCGCTAACTTCGATCCGCACGAAAACCCCGATCAAAAATTTCTCGCACCGACATGTTTTCGAGCTTTTTAAAGTCCTGATTTATATCAGCCCTCCATTTGTATGATAATCGACTCTTTTAATTAAGCTTAATTAGTGGATACGCTAACGTAATTGGACGGTGACCCGAGATTGCCAAGATAAAATGTAAATAGGGAAAAACTGCAGGAGAAACGACAAATTTAAAAAAATCAGACGCAGGTTTTTTCGTCGTCGTTGAGAATTAAATAGGTTGTCATTCTAAAATATAATTATAATTATTTTGATGTTTACGCACCCAAATAATAACATTAAAAACTAATTAATGTAGCTACGACTCCATCAATAAATGATGAATTGCAAAGGTAGGGATTTAGTTACAACGCGTGAAAATAAAGAAACAAAGATAAGCTCATATCGGCTCAGTAAAGCAACACCATAACTGATATTTTCACGCAACAAACGATTCTTATAGACAACAGAAGATTCCATCAAGTCTTAAAATACTGACAAACCGAGTTTACAATTGAGTGAATACTAATGCGGGAAAGAAACGCTATTTCATGAAATAAAGAAGAGGCAGAGTATATATATTCTATTTAAAAACTTATTAAATATTATTGCATATTTCTAACCTTAACTACCCATGGAATGAGTTTTACCCGTGCGACCTTTTTTATATATTCGAGTTTTATTAAAAATAAAAATAGCTCATATACAGGCATACTTCGCTCTGCGCGGCTCCGTTTTACGCGGATTCATTATAGCGCGAATTTATAAAAAGTGATTTTTTTATGAAATGACACTCATTTTTTTATTTAATTTTATATTAAATACGTACATAAAAGGAGACAAAAATTAAGAAATCGTAAACACAATACCTTCACAGGGAATTTATAAAACATTTTTAACAATGGCACTGTAACACTTAGATATACAGTAATACTTCGCTTTGCGCGACCCGTTTAAAGCGGATTCGTTATAGCGCGAAGCAAGCTCACTTCTATCAGATTTAAAAAATAAAACAAATAAAAATGAAATTTTTAAGTCAATAACTTTTATAAAGCGCACAAAAAGTGTAAAAATAAAAATATAATATGTAATTTTGTTATTAACAACTTATATAGAACGCACTGAACGAAAAAAAGTTATTGAATATATAAAAGTTATGTTGCAATTCTAATAATTAGTTCAGATGTCTTAAAGAATGCAATATAACTTTTACATATTCATTATCTCTATTGATTCAATAATTTAATTTTTTCCATTCAGTGCGTTTTATATTGTTGTTAATAACAAAATTTATTATATTTTTATTTTTACACTTTTTGTGCGCTTTATAAAAGTTATTGACTTAAAAATTTCATTTTTATTTGTCTTATTTTTTCTTTTTAGTCTAAATGTGAAATATATGAATGTTTACATATTATTCAAAAATTAACTTTATTAACTAACTAGGTAGATCCCGGTTGAAATTCTACGGGAAAGTTTTTAATTAAAATTTCGTGAATAGATTATCCACGTCAATGGTACCCAATTACACGAAACCGGAAATAACGCGAATCACTATGAAATGCTTCAAATTCTCGCGTTAACAACTTATCTGTTGATCGATTAGAAGCGTATTAAAAAATCGATGGCAGGAAAACATACTTTCGTTTTTTTAGGCGTTCGTTGTTTCGAGTCTCGACCTCCTACGAAGATTCTAAGTAATATTAATATGCGAATGATTAATGTCGTACATTCTGATGTATTCCTTTTCGCATATAACGCAACGAATCATTTTCCTCTACTTCCTTCTCTCTCTCTCGTATAAAAGCATTCAAAGCACGCTTTCACCAATAAGGATTGAAAGAACAATATGATTTCGAGGTTTATCAATGTAGCTCGTTGGCAAGGCAACATCCCGTTAAAATGCCAAGATTTCCTCAAAATATGTGAATTAACGTGAGGGGTTTCGATGATGAACAGAATAAGAAACTATAATTTTTCTTTAAAATGGTTCAGATCCGAAGATCGCAGGTTATTTAATTCTAATTTAGATGTCAAAAAGAATAAAAGTCTGCATGTCGAAAAGTCGATGTTTTATGTGATATTTTATGGAAAATGGAAATGTCTTCCTTAGAATCGAGCCCGGGTCGTTTTTCCAAATATTTTTTCGTAAATCACTTTTAATATGTTCATGTCAAATTTAGATTTTCTATTTTGATTCTTTATCGATTTTATAAAGCTTGATCAACGAATAAATATATTTCTCAATTGTTTTTATGCTCACCGTGGGGTAGTTGTTTTAATCCATGGCTCATGAAGAGCAGTACAAGCGTGAGGTAGTTCGAATCCTGCTAAAGGTAAGAAATTTTTCTGATGTCGAAGAGCTTGAATAAAAATATATAAACCTCTATATCTCTATTAATAAAAGGCAATGAGTGTGTGTGTGTGTGTGGACAGCATATCTCGTAAAACCAAGAAACTTGGAGACTTAAAACTTGGTACACTTACTAATGGGACCATGAAGATGTGCATCTCGGGACCAGAATTTTGATTTTTGGTGGGAGGGGGGAAGTGGAGGGGGATACCATTTCCCATACGATAACGCATAGAAATCGATTTTTCGACTTACAGGCTTTGACCTACAATCTTCGGACCTATACTGTTTTAAAGAAAAATAAATAAAGTTTCCTAATATTTTCGTCACATTTTGCTTACGATACAAAATCGCTGAAGTTCACGTTCAAAACATACTTATTTGAAAATTTTAAGATTTTTAACGATATGATGCCTTGCCGACCGTGTCATTGTTAAACCTCGAGATTGTATTGTCGCCATAATCCTTAAATATGCGCAAGGAATGCGTGCTTTTGAATGCTTTAATTCGAGAGAGAGAGAGAGAGAGAGAGAGAAAGGAGAGATACAGAGATGGAGAGAGAGAGAGAGAGATAAAATTAAATGTTCCATAAATTAAAAATAATTTTGGGCGTAAAAGAATTGTATAGCACAGTGTTTCTCAAACTGTGTTCCGCGGGTTGGATCGAAGTGTTCCGTCGCTTTTTTTCTAAGTAAAGTTTTTTTAATTTTTAATTTCAACATAGATTGTTTATTAATTTATTTGTACTTCCTGGTCGAGTGTAGTCTATTTGGCAATACGCGTCAGATGTAGTAGTGTTACTGAAATCGATAGTGGCTTTTGTTGTGTATATTATATATACTTGCATGTATTGTTTCTCTGGTGTTCCGCAGATAAAGTCATGATCAAGGTGTTCCGCGACTTGGAACTATAGCGACTGGACTACAGCGTAATGTATTTCTTTTTCATACAATTTCTTTTCGCCCAAGAATATTCTGACTCTCTAGAACACTCAATTATATGAATTATATATTTATTTCTTAGTTTTTAGTGTATTTAAAAGTTGGTTTCATTAGTTTTTATTTCAATTTTAACATAATATTTAATTTATATTAATATTAATAAAAGGCGGCATGTGTGTGTGTAGAAAATCAAGAAACTTGGAGAATTAAAACTTAGTACACTTATTAACGGAACCATAATGATGTGCACCTCGTAGCCAGAATTTTGATTTTTGGGGGAGGGAGGAACCCCACAGCATTTCTCGAAAAACAAAAACTTAGACTTTAAACTTGACTGATTCATTGATTGATGTGTTCTTTATTTGGGGCGAGACTGAGAAGTCCCATCTTTCACTTAACTTCTAACCTAACTTGGTACAATTACTAAAGAGACCACGAGGATGTGCACCTCTGTGCCAGAATTTGGATTTTTGGAGGTATGGAGGAAGGGGAGGGAGTGCCATACAAATCATACCCTGAATAGAGGTTCGTGTTAATTTTTTGTAAAATTACACAACTTATCTTGAATTTTCATAACCAAATATCAAATTTGCATCTATATGTAATTTGTTCATACCAATTAAGGGGGAATTTTGGTGTGCGCCTCTGTACCAGAATTTGGATTTTTGGAAGTATGGGGGAAGAGGAGCGATGTTCCATACATATCATATCCTACAGCATTCCTCAAAAACCAAGAAACTTATTGACTTGAGCTTGAGGATGTGCACCTCGGGGAGAGAATTTTTTTTTGGGGGGTGGGGGAAGGAGAGGGTAGTGCCATACAAACCATATCCTGCATCATTTCTCAAAAACCAAGAAACTTAGAGATCTAAAACTTGGTACACCTACGAAAGAGACCGTAAGGATGTGCACATCGGTGCTAGAATTTTTATTTTTGTAAGGTGAGGGAAAGGGATGGGGTTACCATTCAAATCATACATTACATTATTTCTTGAAAACCAAGAAACTTATAGACTTAAAACTTAGTACACATACTAAAAATACTTTGAGGATGTGAATGCTTGGACCAGAATATTAATTTTTAGGGGGAGGGGGATGCCATACATATCATACCCTGACTAGAGCCCCGTGTTAATTTTTTGTAAAATTACACAACTTATTTTGAATTTTCTTAGAAAAATATCAGATTTGCATCGCTATTTAATTTGTTCATGCCAATTAAGGGAGAACATTGATCACTTATCTCGAGAGCCCGGGTAATTATCTAGTATGTATATAAATGTCAAGTTATTAAAAAGAACAAAGTCGGTAGACAATTGAAGCATCCTTACTACAAATTTAAACATTAGAAATTCCATTTCTTACTGGTTTTTGGATTTGAGTATAATCGCCTTTGGACCCCCATTTATGGCATAGATGTGGCACATCCGTGCCATAAAAGAAATCCTCAGAATGGCGCATCGTTTTCACCACTCGATTGACGTTTATTTTGCCGTTATTATTTCTAAATAAAGGTGACTTTTCGAATAAAACTGTCTCTCTGATTTGTTAGGATTTCATTAATGCAGGAAGTATTTACATTTTTGCCTGAATATAATGAACTTTTTAGTTTTCTATACCATTTGAAAATTACTGTCGAAAAAATATAAATATTTGCATCTAGCGCTGGTGGATGGAAGCCGACAAGAACCTGTTTCTCGGGCTAATATTATTAATACGAGTTGTCGGTGCTTGCATACTGCAAGTGCTTCAAAAATCAACATATACCAAGATCACCAACGCGATCCCCAGGGCAACAGCACTTCAGCCACGTGGAGCCTATAGGTAGTAGATAATAAATTCCACGAGTAATAGCAGAATATTTACAATTTTTCGTGAAATTACGTCAACTATCCGTAATTTGCAAATTATCTGGCAGTGGGCTCGTGTCCCAAGCTTGTTTTCGTATTTCAAGTTTCGTGACTCAGATCGCCATGCATGAGCAATAAGAACAGTAGATGGTAGCTCGTAATCACTTTGACTCCAAGTTGAACAGTTGTATAAAACTCCTATAGCCAAAAAAATTGTAGGGTAAGCCCTATGCATTTCGCCCACTAAGTGGGCATCTTCAGGGGAGAACCTCCCTTGGCAATGAACAAGGTTCAACTGCGACAAAGTTAGAGGAGAGGTTTAAAACGAAGAACGAAAAACATTTGAGGGACGAAAAGAATTTTGTGCGTCAAAATTTGTGCACAAAATTCTTTTCGTCCCTCAAATGTTTTTCGTTCTTCGTTTTAAACCTCTCCTCTAACTTTGTCGCAGTTGAACCTTGTTCATTGCCAAGGGTGGTTCTCCCCTGAAGATGCCCACTTAGTGGGCGAAATGCATAGGGCTTACCCTACAATTTTTTTGGCTATAGGAGTTTTATACAACTGTTCATGAGCAATAAGAATAATCATCATTAGACAATACCAAATAATCACTTTTATGCTGAACATTATTTCCATTTCTGGTCATTTTTCATGACTGATAAAAAACGTTAGTAACTTCTAAAGAGCCTCAAGTATGTACTCTAGGAACCACATGCGACTCCGGAGTCGCAGGTTGCCAACCTCTGCACTAGACCAAATGTTCTCAGTCTCTGGTCCGAAGACTTGGAGTAGTTAATCCGACGAAAGTGGGAATGCACTCGCCACATAAAATGGTTACTGTCTGGAAAACGATAATGGACGCGAACTACTGAAATATGATCGATTGCGCTTCAAAGTCACATTCTGGCTGGTGGTCCATGAATGCAAAACAGTCGAGCACCGCTGCACTGTACCGGAAGTAAAAAATATTCCCTTTCGAGATTTTTCTTTCTCCAAAAATACTCTAATTCTCGGTGACTTCCAAACTATCAAAGGAACATCATAGCTGGGCACTTTACTGGTAGGCACATCAAACGTTCGCTAGAATGACTTTTTAGGCTGGTTCCCAAAGGAAACAGCCTTATGAAATGGTCCTGCCTGTATGAGAGTATGTGTATGTATCACCTACTAACAACTTTTGCACCAATGGACCGATTTTCATGAAACTTGGCATGAGGCTCATGCTGCCAGGGCCCACCTCCCGGCTATATTTTATTTGGCGAAGATTGAAGTCCCGGGTTCGATTCCACGAACGTTTTTTCCCTATTTGTTTTACATGGGAAAACTCAAATCCAACGTGCAGAGATGTTTTCTTTAATACATTAAAATATCTTAAAATGGTGATATCGACGCGAGGTTTATACTGTTCTAAGGGAAAAAGAATGTACATTCTCAATCTTATCACCTAATTTTGATAATTGATCGTATTTTCTTGAATTTCTAATAAAACATGACGTTTTTGCGTTTTAAATCGTATTTTATCGGAGTGTTGCCATGGAGACGATTATTACCGAACTCGGCTTGAACATAGATGAGAGAACAAATGGGTTATGTGTGGGGGGCCAACATAAAAGTCAAAGATATTTGGGGAGGCACACAAAAATATGAAAAATTTAATACAACTATTAGGCTAGACTTGTATTATTGTACCAATCCTTTGATTATATTATCAGTAAACTTTTTTCCTACCTCTTTAGTTTATAAAACCGATGTTTATTAACTGTTTGCTTTTATTCATAAAAATTATGTTAATTTTTATTGATAATTTTAAATACATTTTTTGTATCATTTTCAGAATGATATTTTCCATACAATGGGTTGTATTCTGCTGTTATAATTAAAATTACTTTTCTTATTTTGCAAATTAGAACAATATTTTTTTAAATGTTGACAAACATTCCCATTTCTATTATAAATTAGTACAGTGTTTCAGACATATTACAGACATTTTTTATAACAATTATAATAACACAAGTAATGAAAATAGGCAACCAATTATCTTAATAAATTATAACTATAATATAAAGGCTATATTTAATTGGAATATTAATGTTATTATTTGTCACTGTTTCTTAGTCAATTTTACCAAAATTAAAATTTGAAATTGTAAAGTTTTCATCTGATCGCACATAAAAAAACGTCTGTAAAGAATGTATTAATGTTAATACATTTGACGGATCTGAACTGACGCTTTGCAAGAAGTCACTGGCAGATTTAAATTTTGTTAATATTTCAGTAAAGATGCACAAATTACATACAAATTGAAAATCAATTCCATTAAGCAAACGGCTGGCTTCTATTCTCCGTTCACCTGCTTCATTTGCAATAATATTTAATAAAACTAATACGGCCTCGAAAGTATTTTTCAAAGCTGAACATGCAGATACCTGGGCTGTCCACCGGGTATAACAAATTCGTTTAGTTCTCGTAATTTGGTTTTCCCGTTTACCCTCATCCATTTCCGCATATGGTCACCAAAAGTATCGAAATACGAGGTCGGGTCCTTGCTAGCCTAACGATTAGTTTTTCAGTAATAAATAAAAAATACCAAAGGGAAGTCGGAAAACCGTCCTTAAGATCTCTGTGCCTTTTGTAACTAATCGTACAATCCATTGATTGCATTCAAAGTAGATTAAAGGGGGGGCGGGGCCCCCCTTGGCTACGTCCCTGCCGCTCGACTACTCTTCAGCAATGGTCAGTTGATCCAGACATATTAGCGTATAAACAGTAACATTTATTAAATTCGTTTTTTTAAATACAGGCAAAATATGTCAGAAAGAGATTTTGACATTGTTATTAGTATTTTAACCTGATAATGCTCTATTAATCTGTTTTCAATTGTTCTCTATCATTGATAAACTATGAACTACAAGTGGTATTTATGGCATGAGAATTCCTTGGTATGACTAACACATACTGAAACGTTTCCTGGTAATATAAGTAATCAATTCGGGACGTCTACATTGGGAAACCAGCCTGCATTAGTCCTGGTTTGGACTTCTTGTAGTTACAAAAAAAGAAACAAGTTAATACTGATTGATGAAAAATTATTCAACTGCTTTGAAAATGCAATTCACACCGTCTCCGTTATTCAAACGCCCTTTCGGAAAAAAATGAAATTTCGTGATAACTCTTTTTAAAATTTACGATCTTAAGATAGCTGCAATTTTTCCCTCCGTCCCGAAAGGAAGGATCAAATTACACGAAAATGACTCGCACGAGCCAAGAGTTTCTCGAGAGAGGAGAAAAAAACCACTGAAGGGATTCGACATTTGAAGCAATTTCGCCCGCAACAGGATAATAATAGTTTGCGGGAAATGAAATACGAAAACCGCCAAAAAAAACATCGTGGGTTGAGGAATGCTCTGAATCCCACATCCTTTCGGTTATTTACATTCGTTACAATTTCGGGATCGAGGAAAAGCAATGCCTAAGAAAAATCACCAAACCGATTTTGCAATTCGAAGGAAAAATATCGATGATATTTTTTCAGGAAGTTCATATCAAGCCAGCTATCACCAAGTGGAAACTCTTCTACTTGCCTGTTTCGCAACTACTTCTATAAATACATATTCCGGGAGTTTTAGAAAATCACCGACATTGAAAAAATAACAAACACGACGAACAAGTTATACTCGCGATTATGTTTGTGACTATTAGGACAGCAATTTCAGATTTTACCACGTACGGCAAAATTATAATAGCGGAGAAAGAACTATAAGTAACCTAGCGCTCTTTTTTCGGATTTTTTATGTTGCATATTGAATGACCACCAAAATATCGCTGCTTTATTCTCTAACAGAATTTTATGACATGAAAATTTTGATGCTCTATTTCAGTGGTTCTTAAACTTTCAATTACCGCTGGCCCCTTGAATTCCAAGATAAATTTAATTATTGGTGATTTTTTTGCATTTCATCTTACATCCAAAATAAGAACGATGTTTTCACGGTTAGATATAGCGCGACCAAAATATTACCGCGATTCCTTCCTGGATAGAGGATCATGCGGTGCAATTTCCTCGCACTATCTTCACTGGTACGGCAGAAATTACCTGCCTATAAGTACAGATTGACGGAGAAATGCAAGATGTTTTCAACAAAATACATATATCTAAACCTCTGACGTCAATTCAAAATGCACGATAAAAGGTCGTCTGTTTCCGAAGCCGCATGGAAGATCCAACCGCGTAATCGCCGTTGTATCGCAGGTAGATGAACTCTCTCGGGAATAATAACTGAGATCCAGTTTTAAAAAGAAGAGAAACTTAAAGGGGGAGGGGGGAACGTCCTGGGAGAAAATTTATCACAAAAAAGCGACAAGAAATCAGACGAATGAGAACATTCGAAATACAAAGTTTTCGCTGTTTCTTTCTCTATGTTAAGAAAGGGGAATTGTTTCGAAAGTATTTTTTTTTAATAAGCGGTACCAAAAGTCCATCAGACCGGGGTTAATTGACTGCCACGGAAACGGAGGCCTTTTCCAGACGAAAAAGTTATCTCCCGAGAAGAATAGAGAAAGAGGAATGGAGGGAGAGACGGAGGGAGAGCGAATAGACGATTTAATTTTCGCGGTAATTAAAACACGGGTGAACAAACTTCGACGCTGAACGGGCGTGTTGGCGGATATTTTATGTCGCCACGGGCCAGCGACGGGGTGCGCACATGTTAATTGAACAAAGAATAATGAGAATGACCACGCATCCCTTAGCGACTCGTTATTTCCCCAATTAGCGCGTTTCGTTGCGATGCTCGCGAAGTTCTATTTATTTGCCTCTGCTAGCAATTACGTTGATAGATGAGCGTATTTCTCGCATTTAACCAGCACGACAGTCTGACTATGGCTGGATAAATAACAAAGAAAGTTTATCACAGGCAATTTTATCCGGGTATAGTGCTGCATACTGGGCCTTTATTTGATTCGGCATCGATTTTTATTTATCAAAATCTCGTCCTTATTTTCCCACTCTTTCCTAAGCAAAGAATATTCCTCATCACAGAAGCACCACCTCGGCCAACATTAGCTTTATCTTATCAAGGGATAAATCGCCGCTATCATTCGATTCTGTCTTCTTTGCAAACAACGGCAAGCTTCTGAAGAAAAACGCAAAAACAATGAATATAGGCGGTTTTTTATACGAACTTGGTACAGAGGAAGGAAGGAAAATATGGTTTTGCACGAGGTGGATGTTATCTGATGGAAGAATGAACGCTACACGAAGAAAAATTACAATTCCTAAATAATGACCGGGTTGGGTTAGTCTTAAAATGGCGGACGAATTTTTTCCGGCCGAAGACAATAATACCGTATAATACCGTCCTTAGACCTGGACTAACAGAACTATGAATACGGCCCTAAAATGTCTAGATGCTACCATGACTTTTTTCGGATTTATTTAACCAAATATTTCACAAATAACACACTAAAAAGGGTCCGAGAGATTATTTCCTAATTTTCCACCTCGCACAGCGAATCAAACGGCAATTTAAATCTAGGAGGGCTTAGTTAGTTGCAATTCTCCGCTCGATTCGCCATCAATTCCAATAATAACCGAACATCCGTTTTCGCTCCCCAAGGGCGGATCCGGCCACAAATCGGCTTTATCATCTCTCGGCGCTGTCTGAAAGGCGGTAGGCACCCTCCCCTCAAGGCCGCCCTTTCGAATCCCCGCAGTTCCTAATATAAAATCGGCTAATAAGCTTAACGGACCGATCGCATCGGACCCAAACAATCGAATCCGAGGAGGCGTCGCCCCCATTTCCGCCTCCACCCCTTACGGTTCGACCCCCAACTCCTACCCCCACGCACACACACACGCACGCTCACTAAAACCACACCCGATAGCACACGGCCCATTTCCAGTACTCCGTAAAACCGCTCGTACAACCCGATTCAATGAATGAATCACACCGGATGTCACGTGGAACTCCGGGGCCAGCCGGGCCATTGGTTAAAGAGGCAGTTTGCTCCCCCCTCCCCCACTTCTCCCTCCTCCTCCCCCAATTTCTCTCTCCTACCCCCACCTCCTCCACTCGACCCGATCTCCCGCACTCCAGACACCTTCCGAAACGAAGGCCTCGTAAAACCAAAAAAAATAGATCGATATATATAAATATACTAACTACGTACGCCCTTCCGGCGCTCGCGAGGTGAAAGCGGAGAAAAGGGAAAGTGAAATTAAAATACGACACGCTCCGTCATCCCGGAAAATAAACAAGAGGAAGGCTAAAGCGAAGAGGAGTGGGTGACGTGCAGACAGGGGCGGTCCGAGGAATTTTGGCGCCCCGGGCGAGAGAGCACTCCAGGTCCCCCTCCCTAAATGTTTGTTGAGATATTTTCAAGGTACGCGTTGATTTATCCATCGCTCTGTACACATTATTGATAATGAAACAAGATGAACCAAACGGAACTTATGATGCCTACTTTCCACATAATTATTTATTTAATACTTATATTGGCTTTAATACCTTTAAAATCACAGCGGATGAGTCGCTCTTTGTGCTCCCAAATTTCATAATTTAGCGTTATAGCATTACAGAAACATTAGAACGGAAAACTAAATTTATTACGCGTATTGGTGTGGTAAAATGTACTAGAATGTGTATGTACTAGAACCCGAGTCCAACCATAGTCGTTGCAATGGCAACACTATCGTAATGGGTCACAAAAACTGCAAAAACAACACTTTTTCCGCGAAATTCGAAGAAATACGATCGATAAACAAAATCTTTCGATAAAAACTAGAATCTTCATTTCTTTCCTCAGAGAATAGTACAAATTCCGCTCTGATATTTAAATTCTAAGATATTTTAATGTGCGAGAAAAAATTACCCTGCAAGATGAATTTCAGATTTCCCATGTAAATGAAATGGGAATTATAGTTCCTGGAATCGAACCCGGGACTTTCAACCTTCACAACAAAAACTATCCTCGGGAGCTCGGCCCAAGTGGCATGAGATTCCACCAAGTGTCATGAAAATCGGTCTATTGGTTCTAAAGTTAATAGGGAGGTACAAACAGACATAACGAAGAAACTAGAAGTCAATTTCCATTCTGGAAAGTAGGCTAAAGATTAAAAGGGATGCCATAAAGATTTCAGCCTGTTCCGCTATATAAATTGGTATCTAATATTTATTCACCTGCATGTAGTGCATAGATAGATGAGGGATAGCACCCTAAAGATATGTGTGCAGTGAGGGAGATAGAGGCAATGAGGTGAGGATGTGGTTCTGGAGCAACTGATCCGGCGGATCCTCTTCTTCGGGGGGGGGGAGGAGAGGAAGGAGGGGGGGAGGAGAGGAAGGAGGGGGGGAGGAGAGGAAGGAGGGGGGGAGGAGAGGGGCGGCGGTTTAAGAGGGGTGATATGGCCCAACGCAGTGTTACAGAAGAATTATGTGGGCGTGAAAGGATATTTCCTCCCCCGCGCATTGTTTACCCCGTTCGGGCGTCGCGTAAGCAAATGCACCTCGAGGGAGTTAAATCTGGTGAGGGAGGGAGAGAGATGAAGACGTCTTCCGCACTACGTGGAGGGAAAATCCCCGCGAGATGTTAATCGGCTGACGCGAACTTCCGGAAGAAAACGACATCCGGGTTCGAACACCGGTTAAGGTAGAATGGTTCTCTGCACATTTCCCGTGTTCGAGCCTAAGGTCATTATACTTCATTCTTTACGGATTGGTTCCGCCCACGCCGATTTGCTGGAAAGATTTATTCATTCATCGCGAACGATCTTTCGCTATAACGCACGATAAGGGAAACCTGTAAAATGTAGTGTTTCGTTATTGATGAATTCATTAGACTTGAAATAGTTTGACGCGGACAATTGGCATATAAACAAATTCGACCTGTAATAAAACTATATGATCTTAAAACTTTTAATTTAAATATTGAACATAAGACTGAATTATTTTTATCTTAATAAATTAACACTGCAACTGGGTTTTCTCGATGTTAAGGAAGTAATTTTATGCGGGTACATGACATTCACTTGCTCTGGGAATGGAATCAAGTAAGATATTTCACTTTTGCGTGATTTTAGCTCTCCGACGAATTCGGCAATGAAAAAACTAATGCCTGGAAAACGTCAAAGAAAGCAATCATCGTCGGTTGATGCTGAACTTGCAAGAATAAATTCGCTTAGTATTATGTGATCATTTTTTCGAGACCAAAGCAGAACAACTGGCACTTTTGTCCATAAGAGGCAGCAAATTCAAGAATACCATCTGGATAAATTGGACAAATCAGTACAAAATTGTATCAAATTTGCATCTGTATAACTACATGTATGTATTATTTTTACAAATATTCATTGATAAAAGTTGAGTTCACCGAACATTATTAACTGCTTAAAGAAGTTCGAAAATAGCGTTCAAAATGACAGATGATCCTACATCAATAAATGAGCCACGTTACTGTATTAAGGAAATATATCAAACAAGGGATTATAATATTCGTAAAACCGGTAAAAAAATCGGAGCAGAAAGACAATCAGTACAATACCGTCAAAATCAGCAAAGTTGTGAATAAATCAGATTATTAGTTTATGTTGATATATCACGCCATCAACATTCGCCTATATGCTAACCTTTAGACATTTTTTTCTCCCATGCTCCTTGAATCACGAATGAGAAATCGGCAGAAGAAATAAAAACGCGAATCCAGAGGTAGATATATCCACGAGATATATGGGCTTGAGCCCTGGACAACGCCGACCTTCCCGGTGACCCCTATTGACCGAGTACGGGGCCATAAGTTTAACATTATAACATGAGATATGTGGAGATGGGGAGACCGAGGCCCCCTGCAGGAAATTATCCCTGGATCTTCTAAATTCACAATTTTCCCCCACGTGCATAATTTTATTTCCCTAAAGTTCACATTCTATCGACTTCCTTCCGGTTCTAAGAAAAAATAAGATATCATATCAAAAATTCCATTTCCTATGATTTTTGTTTGAATGTGTAATATGTATTCTTGTCTAAATTTATATAACTTGCTATAGAATGCTATAAAGATTGCCGGAATCAAAATCGGAAACATGTAAAAATGCAAAACTATCAACGATATCTATCCCTCTCGGCAAACATTAATTGTTTTAGAAAATGCAGCATCATTGCGTAAAAATAGAATCAAAACATCCAATTCACCCATTAATACGGTTTTCATTCAGTAGAGAGGATAAACGACGAATAAACTTTAATTTGACGTAACATGGATTCATCCCGCGCGACCAATGGTCGCTGATCCCGTTCCAACAATACCACAATCAGGTTGAAAATGTTTCGATGATTACACGCGCGAATTAGAACAATACTGAATTAAAATGCTTCCATTGCTTAATTAAGAGATGCTAAAGAATACACTCAACCGTTCGACGCCCTGCGATAATGAATCGCGTAAATTAAATTACCCATAATTGAAGATGGAAGAGGGAGTTTATTTGCTTTCTAAACAAACTTTTAGAACGTATTTCGCCAATCTATCAGAGATAAATGAACTAATTTCTTTCGTTGGCCAGTGCAGCAAAGGTCACAGTTCACATATCATGTTTATAAATTCAACTTCATAACTCGTCCGTCATTCGTCTCGCATTTCTCTCATTCGACGCAATGTTATTTCTGCGTTCAAGATATTGAAAGATTATTTAATATGTGGCCACGAAGGCGGACAATGGCCACCGTAATTAAGAAGGGAACGACGTGTCTTTCCGATTACATCATCAGGCAACAGATAAAGGTTGGGCGGCATTAAAATAACAAATCACGGACATGCATAGGAACTTCGGCGTAGTCGGTATCGATTGTAAAAAACCGTTAGGAGTACGTGACTGGATTATGACGCCGACACAAAGGCCATTCCGGCACGAAGAGGAATTAGGTTGTTGCAGGGAGGGGGGGGGGGAAGGAGAGCTCGCACCGAACGCGACCACGCCCCCATATCGACGGAATACGCTCTTAACGAAATTCGTAAAAATTGACCATCGCTCGTAAAATTCACGGCCATCGACAACTGTCGAAACCGTTACGTTGAAAGAATGAGTCGACTTGGATGAAAACGCGACGTGATATAGTATAACCAAATATTCTGAGTTACAGCCAAACCCCGATTTTGCGCCACCCCCGCATACTGCTCATTAATCTTAGCGAACAGAACATGCACCTTATGATTACAAAGAGAAATAGCTCGATTTAGTTTCATCCCCGCCTTAGCGCCAATTTCAGTGACGGACAAACGGCGGCGCTAAATCGGGGTTCGACTGTATTTAGTTATTCAGCTATGCACAAAGCTACTCAAGAAAAGAATTTCCTATTTTTCATCGACATTCCGAGATCTACTTTCACTTTTGTATAACCCTCGAGAGAAAATGAGGGTTTGCGAATGAGAAACCGTCTCTTCGGGCTAACGATCAGATCCAAACATACCGCGCTTGATTCGGCGAAGGTCCCTTCCCTTTAAAAGCCTTTCACACACACGACGAAATATGGGTGTCTTTATAGAGATATCCCCCGAGGGACCGTTATCCCGTATCACGGACGGCATCCTTAGAAAAAACACGAGGAAAAGACACACGGCCACACCTTCGTGAAAAAAGAGATCAGACGCTCGCCCCGCCATTTCCCGATATCGATTCCAGCATTCGTAAAGGACATGAACGACGCCTATCACGGATTAACGGATAGAATGACACTCGCACGCATGAGAAATTTAAAAAAAACTCCCTCGGCGAAAGGGAAGCGACATAAAAATATTACACATATAATGATCTTTATCCTTCCACTAACAGACGTCTGGAAGTCGAGAGATTTACAGTGGCGGGGAAAAAAACGAGACATACCCATTAATATTTCTAATTCTTTGATGAGCGAAGCGAGAGTAAAAGTGAGTTACGACTACGTCGCCGAGGCCTGTTATGCCCCTTCAAACGTAGGCAGAGAGGAGGGAGGTAGACACACACACACAGAGCGAGTAGAGTACGGTTTTATCGTATTGATCCACGGCGTGAGGGGAGCAAAGAGAAGGGGAGGGGGATGACGTAGGAAGGTACGGGAGAGTGGTAGGGGGGGGAAAGGGAGGGTTAAAAACTGCGAGAGGGCGTGCGGAGGAAATTTTCGCGGGAAGGAGGGAAGAGCGGCGAGGGAGAAAATGAGAGGGAAAAGTGGAGGAGTGCAGAGTGGAGGCGGTACGCGGTGGAGGGAGTGAGTAGGAGGAGAAGGTGAGAGGCATCCGGAGAACGCGAAATCTCTTCCTACCCCCATTCCCTCCGATCCACCCCTTGTCCCAGGCCACATGCGAAACCATCGATTCTACGACCCTCTCGCCCAGGGGTTGCCCGCATGCCGAAGAGAGTTTGAGCGATATTCGGCGAAAAAAAATATTTCCGAATCCGGCGAAATATTCCCGAGACGCGAATACGTAAAAGGTGGGATATTTTTTTGGTTGAAATTCCACACAGTCAATAGTCGGTTTCGAGGTGTAGATATTGCCGGGTGTGGAACACAAGGGTACATATAACGGGAAACAGGAGGGGAAGGGGTACGTAGAGGTGAGAGAGGAGGACCGCTGCCGGGCAAGAAGGGAAGGCAGGGTTGGCAGAGGTAGGCGGGGTGGGAACTGTGCTGAAGGTCAATGCCATGCACGCGGAAGCGACCTAAAGTTTACTCGATCAAAACAGTAATATGCAGATAAAGAGGGAGAGGTGGGTGCGACATTGATTGACACCCGTTTCATGAATTCGCGTTCTAACATGAAGGAAAGAAAATAATCGCTTTCGCGAATGTGGGACAGCAGCGGAAAATCTAGGCGATTGAATTTTTTTATCCTCTCCACGGGAGAGTATCGATGGAATAACGAGCTCGGTGTCTCACTTTCACTAAAAACGAGAGTAAAAAAGACGCTGCAGGTGATCGCGCATCAAGTTTTGACACACCAGGTACAGAGGAGCACGTGTAAGTTCGCGTGCGCGGGGAGAAAGTTGGTGCAGTTTAAAAACTACTGGCGCATCTTCCGCGAAAACCTCATGAAATGAATATTAAATCACACAAACTTGGGACGAAATTGATTGCACTAAATTTTCATGAGCTGGGGAAATGTTTTTAGAGCAAATGACAGCTGACATCGCACTCGCAACTAATTTTCGTATAACTAAAGAAAAGATTACACTTCCTAGAAGTATAAAATGTTAAACCACGACTCTTAACAATTATAATAAAGCCCACTTACCTTAATTTCATAAAGCCATTAGCTTTTAATAAAATGTTTCACTTTAACAATTGCTATCACTGACAACAAACAACTTGATCGTTCCCAGAGTCGGCAAATACAAGCATATTCAACGCGACATCCAAGGAGCAATGTCTGCAGAGGTAATTTGTACTGTGTAATCCACTTTAAGGCACTGATTTGAAACAAATATAACAATACTTCACACGCTCATTCCGAACAACAGGAGAAAAAGCGCAGCACCCACTATCACTACACTGTCACTTGGATCCTCAATATGGCTGAAAACCGCAAAATAACAGACGGGAAGCCTTTAGCTGGAGCGCCGTTAGCACTCCACGTGTGCTTGGATAACTCTGTAGTTCGTGTATCAACTGAAAGAGGCGCTATATATCGATTCTCTCGTGTCGTTTGGTGGTGAAAGTTTTAACTACGTGGTAAACCTGAAACGCTTCTGATGGAAGTATGATTAACGTGACCATTTATTTTTTTCCTCAAAACGGGACATCTACTAATTTTTAGGTAATAGTGTAGGGTGACTGAATTTTTAGGTCTGAATATCTTTTAGTTGTTTTCTTTAATTTTTCACAGGGGCTTATCGCGCGGAAAAAACAAAGCGATCGGAAGGCGTGTATGTGTGCATTTCGGAATCGGCATTCTTGATTTTGTCTTTGTTCCCGTCGCGTCGACCGAAAACAATACATATTAGATGTGTATATTAAATTTAAGTTAAATAAAAAAACGCATATTTTTTCATAGTTTCTATTTATTAATGAAAATAAAAAAAAACTGAAAATAAATCATTTATTTGGTCTTATATTTTTCTGAAGAACAAATTTGCTTAAGTATATTTGGCGTTGATTTTAAATACGAATGAAATTCTTGGCACGATTTCTGAAAATTTACTTTCGTAAGTAACATGGCTTTGAGAACTGGGACTTTCAGTTGTGTTTTTTCGCTTGTCCATTAGTCCATTAGTGCCGGGCAGACATAAAATATATTCAATAATTATAAGAAAGTTCGTATGTTTCAAATTATTGGTGTGAAAGTGTTTGAACAATTCCACCCAACGATTTTCGGTTGAAACATTCCCAGTGTTCCATTCTGTCACTTTTTGTGGTGTAATGTATTTGGAAATAAGTGAATACTCATCAAATACTATTGTGTCTTGTTTAGAATCAATTCATCCATTACACTTTGAATTTCTTCCCACCTAGGTATTTTAGTTAAATTCACCCATTCAAATATTTTTAATTCTTCAAAGAACACAGTCCACTGCTCCAAATATTCTTTGCTTATTTTATAGAAGTCAGCAGCTGTAGTTTTCATATATTCTTCGTCAACACCACTGCAGCCACTTTCTTGCAATTTCGCCATGAAATTACGAACGGAGTGGGGAAGAAACAGAGTACTTTGTTTCAAAGCCAAATTGTTTTTTAGTTGATTTATTTCCTTTGTTGCTTCAATTGCAGAAATACTCTGACCCTCGATCTTTAACACAGCTTGATGGAACGTTGTTGACTGTCCATGCATAAAAAGGAGCCATAATTCAGAGTTAGTGTTTTCAAAAAAGGTTCTCAATATGTTTGGGCATTTATCTATACTCAAAAAGTAGTTTTTTAATGGCTTGTACAGTTTCAAAATCCTCTCAATAGCAGGCATAAGCGCAAGCCACCTAGTTTTACTATAGCCTAGCAATTTGTGATACTCTGTGTCAACTTCATTACAAAATTCTTTCAGAACTTCCACGCGAACACAATAGATATAAAAGTGTGAATATATTTTCACAATAACGCATTCAAAGTCTATAGGTAGACAATCTGCGGCAGTTTTAATTGCGTTGTGAATTATGTGTGCTCCACATCCGATTCCTAACAATGTTCTTCCGAGAGATAAATTTAGTTTTGCGTAAACATTGTTGACGCCTCGTCTTTTCATTCCGCCAAAATTGCAGTTAGTATTATCTCCACAAAATGGCACGATTTTTTAAGTCAAATTATTTTCTGTCAGTACTTTCATGAGATAATTCATAATAACGTCTGATGTTTCGCCCGGTTGATCTTGAAATTCTAAAAGTTTGACTTGTGTGCCTTCGTATGGTAAAAAAATCGAACTAATACAGGGAATATTTTCTTGGATCCGTGGTTCGAAGCATCAGTTAATATAGCAACACAGTTGAATTTGCTGAGGCGATCTTTTAATTCACCTATTACTTTTGGCGCTAACACATTTACAACAATAGCTTCTGTTTTCGTCCGGGCACATCCAAATTTCTGTTCAAAACATGTTTGAATTAACTTAGAAGCACAATCGTTAGAGCGAAAACTGTGGTTCTCTTGCACCGTGTGATAAGCCCAGACGCCTTCCGCCGCAGCAATTTCCAGATCTTTCGAAGTTGGTGAATCCGTTTTCTTAAAAAAATTAATCAATGAAGAACTTGTAGCGGCAGCAAGATCGGAATTTTTATGTTTTTCTGATCTTAAATACTGGTTAATATCGCTGGCACCTCCATGGGCTATGTTAAATTCTGTACGACACTTTTCACATCTGACGTCCGATGGACTACTACTTTGCTTTATAAACGGGTACTTAGTTTGTATATTAACATTAAAGTACACTTGCGTTTAGGCATTGTTAAAATGAAGGGTTCATATACAAGAAACTTAAATTAACTACAATAACACACGTCGATAAAAAAAGAATAATCAATCGTTAAGAAAGATGCGCGTTCTGTCTTGTACGTCAAGCCTGGGCATGTGTACTCGCAACCGAGGAGCGAGCGGACTACTTATATACAATATGTGAGACTAATTGGCATGGCGTCATCGCTGCGCTACTAGGCGCTGCCGTCGGATGGTTTTAGATTTTTAGCGCCCTTTTTTTAAATTGTTACCGTGGGTTGCTCTCTTTCTAAAGACGGGACATTTCGGCGTCCCGAAGCTGTGCTTGGGGACAACGGGACAGGCTACCTAAAAACGGGACGGTCCCGTTCAAAACGGGACGTATGGTCACTTTAAGTATGATAAAAGTATAATTCAAGGAAATCTAACATTTTGAGTAAGGGTAAAATCCTAAGTAATCCTACTTTTATTCATAAATAGTTTTTAAATTGCTATTTTTGTTTTAATCTCTTCAGAAGTACTCGTTAAAATCATAGTGTGCGCGATTTAGACCGTTCGTTTGCATACCGTATCTTCCACCCTCCGTCTTCCTCAAATTTAAACAGAAGCGCACACGGGATTTTCTCCAGAGGGTAGACTCCGGGGTCTCTTAAATTTGACAAACGAGAAAAACCTATGCAAGTTATAGTATGTGATAACTTTTATTAGATACCAAACTCGGAATAGTATACAATGAAAATTTCATGCAATAATAATATATTATCAAAATATATTATATATAATTATATAATATATAAATATATTATATATTAATTATATATTTCATATTATATATATTATATTTATTAATATTATTTATTTATCCTTGACTTGAATATAATGGCGACCTGGACTCTGGATTCACCAAATTTTAGGAGTGAACCTTCGCCAAGACGTAAAATTTTCGGTTACTTACCGACAACATGATAACCAAAGAAATTGGTAGCGAATAATTTCAATTTTCTCGAGTATATGTCAATAAAATTGTTCTCTGACTTTCAAACAGAAAATTACTAATATCTTGCTTCTTAAAATACTTTTAATTTAAAAAAATATTTACACTAACCGGTATTAAAAACTATCAATCACTTTGCCGTAATAAATTTAATATATTAAATTAGATCATATCTCTAAGTTTGACAATTGAAACGGAGAAAAAAATCCTGTACTTTATCGGGAATCGAACCCGAGTCTCCCACTTGCCGAGTAAGTGTTTTTTCGAATTTCCATTTTGGGTTAAAGCTTTATGCACTCATGCATAAACAAAGGATTTCTTCGATTTTCCATCTTACACATTGCTAAGCATCACAATTCGCAAAATATAAATATTATTGATCTATTCCCTTCCGTGGACTTATTATTTAAGGTTACTGAAAAGACTTCATTCCAAGCATTCATAACTTACAATATTACAACCGATTTGTTTAAGATAAAGAATACTAAGATAAACCCAAGATTATTTTCGCCCAAGAAAACAATTGTTCATCCAGTAAATTGAGCTATTTTGAAAATCAAACAAAAGATAACTGTTTATCTTCTGTGGATCGCGAATAGGTTTATCAACACATTCAAATTTAGTGTTACTCTTTCCTTAAGTGCCGAACTACATTTGTTTATTTCGTCTCTAAAAGACAAACTATATAAAATTATTATTGGGCTCAGCAGTAGGAGCAGCAAAATATAATATATCTGTCGAAAGCACTCAAGTTCCTGAAAATAAGTGCAAACTTTTATTCTTTTTCGTAAACTACATGTTTTCAGGATATCATTAGACTTTTTTAAGATTTATAAGGCTCATTTTATTGTTCTGCTACACAATGTGGCAGAAATAAATGTACATGGCTTAATTATTGTGGCAGATTCGTGTCTAAATTATTAAACGTTTGTTTTTCTAAAGATGATAAAAGTTATGTAACGTCTTCTCTGGCCACTAGGTTTTGGTGTTGGAGGTTAGATTTTTAGAAAATTTGTCGAGCCCTGTATTCGACTATCTACGCCAGGGGTCGGCAACCTTTTCTGCATGGCGGGCCACATTTGAAGTTGTGAATGCTTCGGAGGGCCGCATTAGGAGTCAAGAAAGCCTCGGCGGGCCGGATGAGCGAATAAATCAGAAGTTTTCTAGAGATTCTGTGATTTCATATGAACTAAATCCAGTCTACATAATTTACTAGCGTTAAAACTTCACCCGAAAAGGCTTTGAGGCCATCATTTTACTCAAAAAATATAAAATTGCCCATGAGAAATTTTTCCTGATCACTTTTTCATTACTGCTTTGCGGACCGCATAAAGCGTTCTTGAGGGCCGCACGTGGCCCGCGGGCCGTAGGTTGCCGACCCCTGATCTACGCTTTCAAATATAAACTGCCTTAAAATGTAATTCTTACTCCAAATACGGAAATATGACCTACAGTGTTATATGTTAACATTCTGTTGCAGCGGGTGGCCCGTAAATTCAAAAAGATGGAGAAACCCTACCTCAATTATTATTATTATTATTTAAAACTTAGTGCTACAAGTTGGCGATCTGCCAGGTGGTAACATAAAGAAACCTCGTAGGTCTCTCACACATTCAATAACGAGATCTAAAGACAAAAAATAAGACAGCAATAAAAAGATCTATAGTAATGACATAACAAAAATATTACTCATAAGAAATATCACCGCAAACAAGAAAATTCAAAAGTTTCAAAAAGGAAGGAGAATTAATAAAAAAAATCACAAAAGAATCACAAAATCACAGAAAAATCACAAAACAGCTTTACATCTATTCCTAAAAACATTGACACTCTATGGGAAGGGCTCAAATAGTTCAGCAGGCAACTCATTCCAATCAACAATAGTTCTGTTTAAATATGAATATTTTTTGTTTGTTTTTTGTTTTCTACACTTAAATTTGTAATTGTGATCATATTTCCCTTTAAAAGATGGTAATTAAGTATAAAGCTTGGATTCCTTCGTCTCGACAACAGGAGGAAAATGATCTTTTATGAGAATGTGATTAATTGATATTCCTTGATTATTAGATTGAAAACTAGGATTGTAATGTACCATTTTCTCGACCGTTAAGCGACACTGCTCGAGATAATTCATGAACAGTAGTAGACAGTGGCGGATTACCTCACAGGTGCATGCGACGTTCGCTTGAGGACGCAAAACAGTGAAACGCGATTTTTTATATTTTACTTGTTTTTACTTAGGTTTGTTACAATGTAACGGTTACATTGTAACATCCCTTGCGTCATTCGAAAACGTCTCACAATTGCAGCTGGCGTTTATATAATAAATATTAAATTTTCTATTTATGCTTGTCTGTAATTAAATTTGTTTAACCTGCTGCATACATTTTTTTCAATTCGTAAGTGGTAAACATTTTTTGTGGATTGAGTACCCCCTCCCCACTCACGGACAGTTTGAGGCCTCCCGAACCTTTTGCGCCTTGGGCCTTCAGATACCTAAATACGCCACTGGTAGTAGGTTTTGTTCTATTTGCAAATATAAAAAAGCTTTATCTGAAATATGAAAGAGAGAATCAGAAAAACTAATTACGATCATCGAAGCAAAAATTGCAGTTACGGCGCAAACACATATCGCATGAGTAAGCGTTTTTTTAAGCTTCCTTAGAACTTATTCTAGGCCTGTAAAAAAACCGACGTCATTTTGAAGCTGTTTAGATTTAATTTTTAATGAATCTTAAATACGAGATACATGCCCTGCCCTAATGAACACGTATGGTCAAAGGAAAGTTTAGTTCTTCACCAATACGTTCCTAATGAGCTCAAATAATATGATTGGATCCCAAAAAAATGTTTCCTTCGAATATAAAAATGTTGATTTAGCTATTTTGTCAAATTCATGCTTTTTACCAAATTGAGCCACAAACTAATTTAGTTCGTAAATTTCATTACAATATAGCATTTTTTCGGTTGGATCTTGATCCAGAGATATCGGTTCTAATTGCAAGAAACTTATTCTTCGGCTCACGTCTTGCTTGACTCTTAAATTGACGAAAGACACTCTGGTTCATTTCTTTATATATAAGAAGAATGGAAAAATTGAAATAAAATTTGAGTGATAAATCAGAAAAAAACATTACCTTGATTTTATAAACGAATAATAGGGACCATCCGTTGAGAACTGTCATGCAATTTAAATTTATGGAACTAGTACAAATATTACAGAATCATGTAAGTATGTGTTTTATATCAAATAGCACCCATTCGGCCCGGCTCCAGAGTGGGAATATAGGAAGAAGAAGCAGTGAGGCTGAATTTCCAAATAATGGAATACGAATATCTGTAAATATGGTTTTCCGCTTCGTTTTAACGTCATGATGAGAAACAGGCATGCAGCCACCACAATTTAATTTTTAATTCAGACCTCGCACCAAGCCTACCTTCCCATCCCCACCTGTAATTAACCTTGTTTCCAATAAACAATTTTTCAAACCTCTTAGCATCGATTTTCAACTCCATGAAAATGAGTATAAAGGAATCGCAGATGAGAGCCAAAATAAGCAGGAAGCAAGAAAAATGTAGCCGTGAAAGGTAACAGTTTTTCAGGGGCAATCACACGGTTAAAGCCAAAATAATGGAAATAAGCAATTTTTTCTTGCAGTTGAATCAAGCAAGTACAGCCTCTTGGATTATTATAGCCACAACTCATTCCACACCGAACACAATCACAAGGGAAGAGGGAAACCCGGTGCCGGCATAAGCCTACTCTTAACGTCCCTTCCAAAGGACGGAACAGTGAATTTGCGCGGTCTCTTCAAACCGCTGGGCGACCACAGAAAAAAATCCTACTTGCGCAGGAATCGTGCTCGCTGCCTTTTCGAGCAGCGGGCAGGGCCCGGGAGAGGTGGGAGCAGCCGGTCCCAATAACCGGGACACGGGCTTACGGGAGGGAATCTTTTAGACAAAAGTGTCCTGTAAATATATGATACATTTTCTGCAATACATTTACTTTGTTAAGGAGAAATATTGTTAGACGAAATTTTACATCTGAAGACGATTCACAAGGCCAATTTGAGTCATGACAGTATCTCCACTTTATCTCCTCGACAAAATAATAAGTATTAAGTTGGAAGATTTATTTTCTAACGTTTCTATTTCTCTACGTATATTTTTGGTATTGCCAGTAACAATAGCGTCAGCAGAGAGATCCTTTAGTAAGATGAAGTTAATTAAGAATCGTTTAATAAGCCAAGAGATATTAGTTAATTTGGCAGTTTTAAGCATCGAATGTGAACTGGTAATAAGGATAAACTTTGATAATATAATTAATGCATATGCTTCTATGAAGGTTAGGAAAGGCGCTTTGTCTTAAATAAACCAATATCTTTATTAAAATGTATTAACTATTTTTAATACTTGTTTTGCGCTCAATTTCCCCAATTTCATGTTTATTTATATTCTTTGAAATCTTCATAAAAATAAATAATTATATAAAATTTATAGATGCACGTACTTGTTCATTTGCTAATAAAAAATTACTGCACTAAATATACACACATATATAATGAATAATTATACTCTATTTTAGTTTAGGAAAGGGTGGCCCGGTAACGGAAAAAGCACCGGGGCCCGGAATTTCTCTCCCGGGCCCTGGCAGCGGGTGAACATGTACAGTCTCTCTCAATGCCTATCCATATGAGATGGTCACTCCTCTAAAAGTGTCCAATTTCATCTGGATATGAATTGATTCCCATACACCTATTTAATCTAAGAACTTAAAAATACTGTTCCTTATCCTGGTCAATTGTCTGTCCATGTCGAGACGCTCCAGTGTTGTTGGATGCAATGTAAATAGAGGGAAGAAACTATTTTTATAGCCAGAAATATCCTTCTTAATTTAGTATATTCAGTACTTATTTATCTTAGCAGATCTGCAATAAAGCCAAAGTAGGCAATGGTATATGGGCTACAAGATTTCGTAACAACAATAAAAACGGAATTTCAGGATGGGAATGAAAAAAAAACACTACACACACTTTTGATTATTTAGACTATTATGATGGACAGACAAATTGAACACATTCCACTCCTTCCGAAGATACAGCATGGGTCGTTAACGACCCGTTCGGCGCAAATCCGCATATTAGCTTTGGTTAATACGTTTTTTAAAGAAATAATTTATTTGTTTGATAACTGGTTATTTTAACGAAAAAATGGTATATATCTAAATTTATAATTCTGTAAAGAATTTTATATTACACAGGAAGATTATTTTACTTTATGTAGGAAAATACATGATTTCTTTGAGATTTATAGTGTGTGATACAATGAGAAACAATTGTCACTAAGAGGACCCTTACACTTCAGGCATGCTTTGGTCGTCTTATTCTTGCACTGTGCGCACCGCCTTCTTGACTGCCCTGCGACTATCAGATGACTGCCGCGACCAGCTCGTGCCGGGTCTTGGATTCGAGAAGAGTAACTCATAGGACCCGGCGTCTTAGGTACCACTCCATACTTCTGTAAGAGGGCTTGAACTACAGTTCGGCGGAAGGCAAGGGAATCTAGTGTAAGCCCTTTAACCCGGCTTAAAATCCAGGCATTGCTCATCGAAACATCAAGCAGTCACATAATGATGGGCATATACCACTTTTTCCCTCTAATTCCAATTCTGTAGTTAGATATGTTGTTGTCCATAAGATCCACACCGCCCATGTTCCGGTTATAGCACGAGATAAATAATTGCTGGTCAATTTTTATTTTATTCTTGAGTGCAATGGAGTAACCTTGCGCCTGTTGAAGAGGAAAAACGCCCATATCTTTTGACAGCACGTACACTACACTGTTGTCCTTCCATGTGACTGCAAGTAGGTTGTCCGCCTTGTCAACTAGGGCTTCATAGGATCCTCTTGGTCTTTTCATCATAATGCTTTTACCAGGCAGTGGGCAGCGATCCAATCTGTTTACCCTAACTATTCCCGTTGCTTTCATACCTCTGCGTCGCATTTTGGACATGAGTTTTGCGCTCGTGAAAAAGTTATCAAAATATAAAGAGAAGGTGATTCCGGGAAAGTTCTTCTGTAATATCTCCGAAAATTTGCTTACTACCGATTCACCGAGACCGACATCCAGAGGCCTCTCAGCAAGACCACCGCCACCGCGACCCTGGTATACATCGACTTGCAAGTAGTACCCTTGTCGCTGCGCTAGCACCCATGCCTTGGACCCGAAACGGATGGGCCTTCCGTGAATGAATTGCTTGCATCCGTGTCTGTCGAAATAAGGAATCATTGATTCGCCTACAGAAACTTTTGTTTCGTCAGGTGCATTATATATGAATGCCTTATTTAGCATATCTAACCAAGGCCTAATTTTTGCCATTTTGTCACAAGTGGTAAATTTTCATTGTCGCAGGCGTGCAATAAATTCAATATCTTTTAGAAGCGATCTCTACGCATCGAGTTAGACACCATAACTTTGTGCACATCGTCAGCGGTCTCCCAAAACATTCGGCGACGTGGCGGAGGGACATAACCGCTAAGGTACAGTATTCCAATGAGTGCGTACATTTCATGAACAGAGAGCTGTAGAATTTAGTTTTTGTTACGCGCTGCGTAATTGTCGGTAAATTTTACAATACTCTCCAAAACTTCTCCGTTCAGAAATACCTGGAGAAAATCCAGCGGATGAAAATCCTTTGAGATGGTGGCAGCATATCTATGTTGAATGTGAGCATCTGCATTGGCATGTGCGGGCAAATCATCAGCTTCCCATTTCCACGCTCTTGGCTTGGATTTGGTAAGATTGCTGGTTATCAGTTGTGGCTCACTGCTTTCATTATACCCCTCTTCACTTTCATCATTACTGACACCATCGCGGAATTCCTCAGTGTCCAACGCTACAAGCTCCGCTGGGGCCCGGAGTTGCCGCCGATTAAGATTGTCAGGATTATTGTAATCTTCATCTCCGGAGTCTTCATCAGTAACCTCGCCATCGTCGTCTGGAGTACTAATAAAAATATCAGCACCAGACACTGGAATGTGGCTGTCGTCTGACTCCAATGCCTCTATAATCTCTGCGACAGTGAGATTGCTTGTCCTGCGATTGAGAAAATGAAGTTCCAAAAGCGAAATTCAGAATGATTTCAAAACTCCTATTAAGAGAACGTAAATGAAGTTTCCCGAACGTATAAAATGGCAGCATATGTAGATGAACGGAATTACTGAACTCAAACTATGAGATAAAGTGTGCAAATGCACACTAAAAAAATGCTTTAGTCACATAATGAAATTAGATTGGAATTAAAAACGATACGGTAAGCGTGTTTATTTATTCTGAGCCATTTTGGCATAGAAAACTATCATGACAGGAAAAAATGCATGGTGCGGGTTCATGCCGAACAGGTCATTTTCGACCCACTATCTGTTTCAAAGGCAATAACTCGACCATGAACTAATATATAGGGACTAATTTTTATAAACTTAACGCTTACTATACTAGAAGCAATAAAAAGTGAAAACATTGTGTAAATATATAATTGTTATAATGTTACTTACACTTTAGTATGACGAGAACACTGCTCTTGTTCCATGTCGAGAGTGTAAGTAAACTGAAAACGATCCAAGGGCTTATAATAGAACTTATTGCTACATTGTTGATGCGCCGATTTATTTCGATTGTTATACATTGTCCACGTACGCATTTTTTTCTATGCGGGTCGAAAACCACCCGTTTGACATAAATGGGTTAATAAATAAAATTATTTAGTCATCCATAGTAAATGATGGCTATCCAATTTAAGCTTTCTTTCCATTGAATATGAAACTGCAAATATTACAGGATAAGATGACATGATGATGATTTTGCATAATTGTAATGCAATTTGTAATAGGACCAGCTCGAGGTATTTGGTAAGAGGTCTAAATGTTGCCCTTCGAAAAAACTTCTAAAATTCACAGAAGATTTTAACAATAAATTAAATTTAAATTTTTTGTGTGCTGTCAAACAATAAAGAAAATTTAAATATATCTATTACAATATAAAAAATGAGCCTCTAAGGATATGGTGCCCTAGGCAATTGCTTAGCTTGCCTGTACAGCAGGATTGGCCCTGGTAGTAGTACTTCTATTTTACTGGGTCAGCTTAAGCAAGCCATTATATTTAAATTGTTAATAATATATTATTTTTAATTGATATTATCCAGAGATAGCATTTTAAAATTTTGTCTTGAGTGCAAAAATACTTTGTCCTAACGCTAAATTGCATCAAGGAAAAGGTTATTTACATTATAAAAATGTCAAATTAAACCATAAAAATTATATTCACACATCCAGAGATATATTAATGACCATTTAATTCCAAATCTAAACCTCATCTTAATACTTACATCCTTTTTTGTCTTGAGTATGAGTTTTTAAAATATGCCAATTGCATATTTAAGCTCATTGATGGTATTTATACACAAGTTTTCATGTTTGCGTAGTAATAATAGCATTGGATGTTTGCATGAAGGGAAGTATTCAGTAGGTTAATTAACTGCAAGTTAGAGCATTGCAAATACTTATCCCTTGTCTGTAAATTCAAATTTTGCAATGCTCTTAATAATTGCACTAAACTAAATGCATGTTGTAACAAAAGTCTCCTCCCATAAGTAAATAAGACAGGGCTGGGAAAACTTTGAAGGGACGGGCCACATTAGCAATTGCTACAGAAGAAAATGCATCGGCAGGTCACATTAAGATCCATATCAGAAGTTACTTGGGAGAATGCAAAGGTTTCTATAAGTGAAGGTCAATAATTACTAATGTTTCAATGTCAAAACTTCACAAGAAAAGGTTTTCCGGCCCTAATTTTCACCAACAAATACAAAATTGTCTGTATTACATTTCATGGTTTGCTTGCATGATGACATTGTGGGTTGTATAAAATACTCTCCCTGTCCTGATGTGGCCCCCAGGTCTTGGTTTCCCCACCTCTGAAATAAGATATAACCTAGTTAAACAAAAAAAATTATTTTATCTATTTTCTGATTGAGATGAATTTTTATAAATTACTTAAAAGTCTGTTGTTTACAAATGAAGTCTTCAGATGATCCAGCAATTAAAATAAATCAAACAGATCAGAGTAAAAACATTAGTGCAGAAACATTTTAAAATGTAACAACCAGTTGGGTTACCTAATTGGTATTTTGATTACAATAATTTGTAATGTATAATTAATGCTATTTTCTCATTTAATCATATCTTATTTCTCTATGAGAAAGAACTTTTGTTACACCCCATGTATTTAAATGTTTAAAGAAAATAGGATGAATGTCACATCAACACTCTTAATGTAGCTAAGATAAGAAATTTTCATTAACACATTTGCTGCCTTCCAAATAATCCCCAGGAGCAAAATTTGTTATTTTAGTTTTCTCATTTGAAATCACCTTAAAATAAGGAAAAATAAGGATATTAGTCAACATTATGAATTTACTATAAAAATAACACACTGAACAAAATAACATAAACAACTTCCTAACTAATCCAAGATAAAAATAAAATCTTTTTATTTTTTTTAACTACCCAAAACATTAAAAAAGCGAGATAAAAGAATAGAAAGTTATAACTAGGGTCCATTTAAAAAGTAAGATGCAAAATCTCCCAAAAATAATAGAAATATCATAAAAATATGTAACTTTTAAAATCTTGCTTGAAGACAACTCATGAAAATGTGATATGAAACGCATTAAAAAGAAAACCAATGGTGCTCACTTGAGGTCTAAACCTTCAATGAGTGCCTTTCTTTGGGATTTATCCCTCAGCACAAAGTCAAAGGATCCAATGGTTTAAGGAAGGAACCGCATACGTTTGTGTTGCCTCAGTTATACATACCTATGAAAAGTTTTGTTGCATAAGTAACACAACCTAAAAAATGGGAAAGCTTCATGGAATTTTATATAAAAATAATTTTGGATTTTGAAAGATTAGACAAGAAAGGCTAAAAAAGAATCTTTCATGAGAAAGTTACCAAATATAGCTTTCTTTTCCAATTGACACTTGTCTCAATCCTTTAAAATCAATCCTCAGTTTATGATTTAAGAATGTGATTAATTATTCACTTGGTACAAATGGAAGTATTTAATCACATTTATAAAACCCAATTTAAAAGATTTTTAAAGAAATTATTAAATACAAACTGTAAATAAGATTTGTTTCAAAATAAATAAAATCCAGTATGAAATTTACAACACAAGCAATACACAAATTAACAATAAAACTTATTTCACATAATGATACTACAATTAGTTACCTAATACTAATATTGCCAGTAAAATAATATTATCACTAACACATTGAAGACAGACTAATAATCAATTTCCATCAGAGGTAAGGAAAGTAAATTCTATTTAACCATTTAAATTGAAACTAAAAGGTCTACTTCTAGAAAACCCCAAATACTCTGTGGAGGAGTTTCTTACCCACTGCAAAAGCAAGTAACTTGCCCATAAGTTAGCTATTACGAGTCCCCATCATAGTAGAGCAACATGTTCAAAGTGTGATAATATGGAAATATTGTGTATTGTGGGATTTTAAAATGTGACTTATAATACCCACTTTATTGTATGTATGTTTGTCCTTATGTCTATTTATTGATGAAGCTATGCAACGTATTCAATTTCCTATGGCTAATAAAGAATTATTATTATTAATTCAGAAAATTTACCAGGTGATATATTAAAAAATTCTGTAAAATGTAAGCAGAACTAATAATAATCAAAACTATATAATCTTGTAGCTGAAAATTTTGTATTTAGAACAGTGGTGCACAACCTTTTACCAACTGTGGGCCATTTTTTCAGTATCAAGGAGTCGATGTGCCACTTAGTTCTAAGCATGCAGTAAAATCATATAAGGATACGGTAAAAATGAATCTTATCTTAAATGCGATCTCTGGTATAATTTCAATTCTGCCAACCTGTCTATGTTGGGCTGTAAATTTTTTGTTGCAAATAGCAGCAGATTTTCTAGATTTAAGTCAGTGAGTTGAAAGAGTTGTTTATTTTTGATAAGTTTCGTGGATGAGAAAACTTGTTTACACACAAATGTGCTTGCAAATCAACAGATGTAACACTGCAAAATTTCTTAAGTTGTGGAAATTGTTTACAAGGCGACAAAATGATTGATTTTTAGAAGTCGATCCATGATGAGTAAACAATGGTGGAAAGAGATCAGGGAGGGTAAGACTTTGTATGTGTCAGTTGGAATTTTCGGACACTCGAACCATCCGACAAAACAATGCTACCTTACAATCACTCATCCACTAAATTCTCATCCAAACCCATTCATTCATTCAAAACTCACCAAATAAGTTGATATATTGATGCAAATACAATAAAATTATTAGGTTAATGTTTTAAATCTCAGATATATTTTACCTGAAGAAAAAATGAAATGATCATATACATTAAGTGCTGTGCACCAAATTTGAGAGGCAGATGCACCAAAAGTGGAGCATGCACCATATGTTAGGCACTACTGATTTAGACACTTTGGTCTCTTTTGATATATGGCATTCTGCCATTCTTTCTTCCCACAGATTTCCGTTCTGTTAATTTGACACGGAAAAGCTCGATTTTTTTGTATTCATTTCGATATAACATTCACAAATTGTTCTGAAAATAGTAGATTTTTACGCCCACTCCTTTAATGTCTTAATCATTTTTAATTCAGTCTTGAAGTTATTATTCTCTCCATCATTATTAATAGTTTTTCTGCCTAATGGTCTCCAGTTGGCAGGAGCTTTCTTTATCTCCCTCTACTTAATTTCAAATTATATTCTATATTATTTTATGCATTTTTCATCAAAATAATTTCTGAAGCATTCTAGGCATAGACTAAAATACAAATTATTTCATTAGAAACTCTTCATTTTCAACAAATTTCAACATTTATTTTTAGTCTTAGAAAACAGTTGCTGCTCTGGTTCAGTTTATTTCTCTTTTCCCACGAGTACCAAATAAACAATTTCTTATCTAGATTTTATTGTTATTTACAATGAACCATTTTCATTAATGATTTCTTAGCAAAATCTTAGCGTTGATTCATAATCACACCAGAAGTATTAATCATTATTTCTTAATGAGTTAGTTACCTTTATAATAATTGACATTTTTATAAAAAAATCCATAATTAATATTAGGGCAACTTGTACAACATACCTTATATACTCATGTATAGGTCGAGTTTTCAAGACCAAATTTTTAGCGATAAAGTAGAAGATTGACTTATATGTAACACCAATGACGTTATTGGTCTGACAGTTTTTAAACTTTTATGTGGCAAATATCAATGTATACAAAGGAAGAGCTACTTTAGAGAATTAAAACGATTTGAATTAGTTTAAAGAAAACGTTTGTACTCACGTAAATCTTAAAATCCATTAAAATCTGCATCAAATTCAAATTGCTTGTTCCAATCTTTTTCTTGAATATTGTCATCTCATGGATCATTGAGATGTTCTATCAGTAGCAACCTACTTCAGACGTATCATCCCACAAAATATCATTTTCTGTCCTGTCTAGTTGACTGGATACATCACATTTCTTAAATGATTTAACCACCATCCATTCTGATTTCATCCTTAACCTGTACAACCCATTCACACAATGTTGCCAGTGTCAGAGCCCATATTGAATCTCCTTTGGTGAATGTTTTTTCTCCTTCTATCATCCTATCATTTCGCATTCTTCTCATAATATCTTTAAATGGTTTATTAATGGTGACGTCCAATGGCTGTACAAGGCTAGTTAGGCAGCTGGGAATAACTGTGATAACTGTCTTATGCAGCCAAATTTCTTGAATACATCACTCACAAGGTGTGATTTAAACTTATCTCAGATGTATTCCAAACTTTTTTCCTTCCGTAACCCTCCCAGTCGTGAATTTCAAACATTCTTCAGCCATAATTTTAAACCATCTTCATCCATCCATCCTTTATTGTGAAAGTGGATTACTAATCATTTTGAGAGTTTCTGTTTTGGAGTAGTTTTTCTCTTGTATATTACTGCTGGCTTCAGTTTAATTCCATCAACCATACATGCTAGCACTATAGTGAATATAGTTTTTTCATGGCCAGCTGTTTTTATTGGCACTGTTTTCTCTCCAGTTTTGTTCACAGTCTGACTTGATGGCATACCAACATTCATAAGAGTTTCATCCATATTTTTAATACAGACGAAACTGTATATGTTATTTTGTTGTTGTCTAATAACAAATTTGTGAAATACCATGGTCTTATCGTCAAGTTCTGCCAATAGGCACTGATATATTTTTGTGTTTTGTCACAGTACAAAACTCTCTCTCTTCATGAACCTTGTACACCAACCAGAACTTGCTTTGAAATCTGTAATAATAAAATTCTTTGCGTTTAATAAAGACAAAGATTTGAATTGATCAATGGGAAACAGCAGTTTCATTTTGGCAATTTTCAAGAACGTATTTTTCCACTTCTTTTTCTAGCTCTGGTCATTTGCTAGGCTTTGCTCTGTTTGCACATTTATTTTTAGGGATGCATATTGTGCAACCCCCTTTAAATTGAAAATTTTTAAAATAAATAACTTTAATACAAATTCTTTCATTTTTTACAACTTGATTTTGATAACATCGTATTTTCTAAAATTCCTTGATAAAAATTTATTATTCATGGAAATTTTATTTTTTGGCATTTCGCCTTACATCCAAAATAATTTTGCAGTCCCCCAGGAGCTGCATGCCATATTTTGAGAAACACTATGGTATATGACAACTACATTAAGATTACATGGCTGGCAGGCAGAAAGGGACATCGGACAAAATAATTTCCTTCCTTTCTTCCTTGGTGATCTGTTTGACTAAAAAAATTACAAGGAATGCAAATACCTATGTTAACACAATGAAAGTGTCTGCATTTGTAATGTCTTCCTATGTTTAAGGCACTCATGAAAGATGAAAAACGACTGAAGGGTCAAGATAGGTAGAGCCAAAAATGAAGACAGTTGGAGAATCACCGATCATAGAATCCCATGGCATCCATGTATGGAACTTTTTACACAAACAACCCCTCTACACACCGGAAATAAAAACATATGACTGTAAAATACATTTGAGTAAACACAAGTGTTAGTGTTAATGGATTACTGTATATGCCGGCATATAAATCGACCTCGATTTTTCGGATTGTAAATACATGACTAGACATATATATAAGTCGAGCCCCCACTTATTCGCTAAAAAAAACTTCAAATGAAGAATACAAGGAATTTTATGGTTTTTAAAACCTAAATGTAACCTTTTCCAAGAATGCAGTGTCGATTTTTGAGTTATTGAATCAATTGTTTAATTTAAGAAAGATCAGTCATACTGTATTGCCATCTATTGGTGGAATGTATTTCTACTTACCCTTCGCTCCTGTAATTGCAAATAGATCATTTATATTTTTGAGATTCAGTAAGAAAAACAAAAGTTAAAATTTTAATTTTTATTAACTATTAAAAATAATTATCTTAAATCTTCTAAAATAAATGGCAGAATATGTAAACAATGGAGCAGCTGATTCAAAATGGTGATCACCTATGCCATTAGATAAAATGTTTTCATAAATATCAATGTTTTTAATCTGTTATTTAAGGGTCACGTATAAGTCGACCTTAAGTTTTCAGAATTTTCTTTGAGCTTCAAACATCAGACTTATACGTCAGCATATACAGTACTTGTGTTCTTCGTTCCCAAATTTTGTTCAAGAATCGTCTTAAGCGAATTTCATGTTAACCAACCAACTCACGTACATTAATCAATGCATTCAGTGCTGGGGAATATATTGTTCATGTATATCAAATGTTCGTATTAGTCGAGTTCGTGCTAGCATGATGTGGTCCACGAAATGTTTGAAAGTTGAAAAGGTGTCCACATACTCTAAAAAATTGAGAACCACTGAGTTAGTTAGTTATTAAACATTTTTGGCAAATGAATATTATTCTTTCTTTCCTTATTGTTTTACAAATATTAGTGGATGAACTCTACCAAAACTCAGTAATAGGGTCTACTGTCTGACACAGCAACTCATAGGAAACAACAGAATGAGATGTTATTTAAGGAGTACCTGGCCACTTCCACACCTTGCCTCTGATCACTTAGACCTTCCATCTGTTTACATCCTGTTACAATTGCACAACCCTCTCGCAATCTTTCAAGAGAACTATCATCTACCAACTCTAATTAAAATAGACTATTAAAATGCTCTCTACAGCATAAACTGTAGGGATGGTCAATATAAATGGATTAAGTATAATATATAATCGATATTTTTACTCAAGAATTAAAAGTATATTCTAATGAAGCATATAATAGAAGAGTGTTTACTTGAAAAATACTTTAAAATTTTACATTTTTAGTCACATAAATAAGCATATAAAAATTAATAATACACTTAATCATATGTATACCATTAATGGAATTGTGCAATGTTAATGCAAATGATTGAGAATTAAATACCCTTGTTTCAGGAATAATACAAGCATATACTTGCAAGAAATGATATATGATTGCAGATAGCAGTAACCATGTACGTATTGCCTCAAATTTGAATGGTCACAAATATTATGATATTTCATTTGAGTCTAAATTATGACTATGTGCCTATGAAATAGGTTAAATTGGGAAAAACCCTATTGCAGTAATTTAATTAGAATGTAAACAACATTTCTGTCATGTATTGCATCTTTTATGTAGTTTGCAGTAAAACATATAACAAATGCTTCATCAGAACTTGCATAGCAATAAACAGGACTGTGGCCAAGGTTTAGTTAGCGAGATGACTGCCCCAGGGGGCACTTTTGTTAGAGCAGCACTATGCCAATAAAGCTGGTGATAGATACCATAGTGATGTCATGTCAGGTGGCATATCTATATGTCACAGTTGTAGCAATACATCTATTGTTAATCTGGATCATTTCCTCATTGAACTTTCTTAAAATGGGACTGATTTCTTAATTGCCATGTTCTTCCTTATCATACAAATGTTACAAAACTTAATAATTTCTAGTTTACTGTGTTATTCCTTATCTGATAGAGCAGGGTTGGGAAACCTTTTGACATTAGCACTTATGGGTGCTTAGGCAGGGCACATTAACATATGAAAGTGCTTCAGCGGGTGGCATTAGGATACATATCAGAAGTTACCTAAGAGAATGCAAATAAAATCAATAATAAATAATATTTAATCATCAAAACTTGACCAGAAAAGGTTTTCCGGCCCAAGTTTTAACCAATACAAAATTGTCTATATAACATTTCATGCTTCACCTTCATGATGACTTTGCAGGCTGTATAAAATACTCTCGCAGGCCTAGTGTGACCCATGGCCCATAGTTTCCCCACCTCTATGCTCGATCTGCTTTGCCTTAAGTGTTTACGATTCTTTAGAACACACAAATAAGAAATATTTCTTTCCCATGTTTATCAAGTTAAGGAAGCTATAGCAGAGGCAGACAAATTTACCCTCAGAGCTGCATATGATGATCTTAAAGTTCAAGAGCCACAAGACAAACATTCTGTGCTCTTAACTTTACAGACAGTGAATCATAGCTTGCATCCCAAGCTATTCAGATATTATGCATGTCCCTTAAGCATTCCCAACATGTCTCAAGTCACATTACGTCATTGTGTTCTGCAGTGAAAACTTTGTCCCCTCTGAATGGAAATTTAAAAGAGCAGTTTGGCCATCTCTGAGTTATAGGCTCCAACTCTTCCAGTATTGTGATGCTCCTATTCTGTATTGCATTTTGGGTATATCAATTGCATTATATTAAGGATCCAGAGGCGAGGCGTAATTACTGAAATAGGGGAAACTGTTCTACACTGACACGCAAAAAAAGCAAAATATGTTATAAAATGTACAAGTACCTCATTTTTTGTAGTGCAGTTGTACTCTCCGGTTTCTTTTTGCGAAGATGTCAATCACGTCGTCGTAAAACATTGGCTCCCGGCATAATTTCAGCAATAAATCTTTCTCAATGTTTAAAAGAGCAAGAGATGACAGTGATTCCTGGCCTTGTGTGTTTCAATCCTCTTCAATGCAGAGAAGGATCTCTTCACAGAAGAACTGGATGCTGGGATGGTGATAGTTAGTTCTGTGAGTCTGAACACTTTGGGAAAGACATCAGTTAAGTCTGACGATTTCAGATAGTGATTTAGGTCTACGATGTCATTTTTATGCAAGTCTGAGTCTTTGTAAAGCACAGAGAGCTCACTTCTCAGGCTCAAAAAATCAATGAACTTGCCGTCTGTTTTAAGCAAATAAAAACCTTCCGGAAACTTTTTTTGGAAATCCTGAAAGTGTCTTGTATCTAACAAATTTAAGAATTTGAGTTTCAAAATGTCACTGAACCTGTTGGTGATACTCATGCAAATGACATCAATAATTCAAAAAAATTTCTCCTATATGATGATTTTTTTCTTCGCTTGAGATGATAGTAAGTCAGAGTCTTTTTCTTTGGAAAGAATCATTGTTATTTGAGCATGCCATATTCACTATGTCCCATATACTATCAAAATCTTCTCTAATTTTCTTAATATAATTGGAATAATCCTCAACTTTTTTAATACAGAAACTGATATCAAAAACCTTTTTCTGGATTACTTGAAATAACATGTCTGCCTGGAGGTATATAGAAGAACACAGCAAGAAGGAAATTAAGTCAAAATATTGTATGTTTAAAAGAAGGCCTCTTGTTGTACAGATCGTTTCAGAATCCCATTTCTCAGCATCATCGATCATTTCATTCAGCAAACTCTCTATGTTCATTATACTCATGTACTGTTTCCAGAAGTCTGTTGTTGTAATTCCAATGTGTTGGGGCTAAAGAGGGAAATCGGTTCTTCACTTCTGCATCTAGAGCTTCTGTCCTCTCGGTTGATTTGCTGAAAAACATTACAAAGCTAGATAATGACATGAAAAATATTTTGCACTCTTTAATGTAACTCACAGACTGTGATAGAACCAAATTTAACTTGTGTGCATAACAATGTACAGAAATAGCATCCAGACATTTTTCTCGTACTCTAGATTGTAAACCACTATGCTCACCTGCCATTACAGCAGTTCCATCATATGTCTGAGCTACTAACTTACTCTCACAGACGAAATCTTATAAGACACTGAAAACATGCTGTGCAAGAGAATTCGCTCTTTGATCACTGCTTACATCTTTAAAGTCCTAAAACCTTTTTTCAATAGTGCCCTCAATGGTCATGTATGGTAGTAGAGTGGACAATTGTGATTTTGTTGCAATTTCAGTTGTTTCACCCAAAATTGCAGCCACAAAAGGAGCTTGGCGGATCTTTTTTTTATTTCTTAAGTCATCATCTCAGAAATTGATGTAATAATGTCATTTTGGATGTCACTGGACAGTCCTGAAAAAAGTGTAGGTCTCTCAAGGTGATTTTTTAAGTCAGTCTAACTCTTTAAGTTCATATTTCAGTTCACAATAATTCCCTCTATTTAAAGAGCTCTTTGATTCATCGTGGTACCAAAAAGCAAGGCCTTGTTTTTCTAGAAAACAACTTCAATCAGGCAGCTAAGAATTTGTCTGTTCTTCTTTACATTTTCAGTGTTTTTCTACCGATAGAAGAAACTGTTCATCCAGACCGAACTCAATATGGGCCTTTCCGAATTACTTCAGCTGCTTGAGTGACATGAAGTGATTCCGAGACAGTTTGTGCCTCTTTTGCGCCTTGGAAAAATTGTTTAAATCTTCAAAACCAGTCCAAACACTTTTTTCTGAAGAAAACAAAAGGCAAGACCAGCAAAACAGTTTCTTTAGTTTACTGCAGCCACATAACCACGTCATAGAGTCAAAGATTTTCATGAAATTGTCATGTAAAAGACTTAGTTTTGGTCTCCAAGTCTGTTGATATTTGTTTTGGTCTGCCGCTTGCAATTATTTGCAATTTATCTTGATAAGAAAATGCACTGGACGATTTATAGAGTACCTTTTCAATGGAAGTTGAATTCCTGTCAAAGAATCTCACTCCACACAGTCCCACAAGTAGCAACATCAGCGGGAGCCCCTGAATCTGAATGAAGCTTCCCTACGTCTCTATTAATGCATCGATAATAATAAAACAAAACCACTTCTTAACTTCACACCACAAGAAACTTACACTATATTATTCAGTAACAGCAAACGAAGTAACTGAACACCAATAAATGAATTATAATAAGGCTATATGCACGAAGTAACACTTGAGGCAAAGCGGTCAATGACCCCATCCATAAGAATATGATCGCATAGGATTCTGTGAAGCATACAGGTTCCTAACACCTACCTCTACTCTCCCAGTAGGCGCATGTGGAGACTGATCTCCAGTCTCTTTTTCACTATCCATCATACAACTATTGTCGCTGCTGGCACATTTTTCAAGTATTAGTTATCTAATTTGACATTTCGTTACTGATGCAACATACGATATCAGCCAGTTTCTTTATTTTCAATGTTTTATTTCATTTCGGCGCTTCCCTAGCTTCCATTCTTAAAGGATCTCATACTCAATATGTGCCTCATTTCAACCCTTTAAATAAGATTTCAAAAAGATTTATTTTTTTCACGTGTCTTAATAAAATAGAATACCATGTCTGTGTATACACAAACTGGATAGATTAGGTATTTCTAAGTTATTTTCCACAATACCTTCACTAACAATTAAAACAATTGCGTTTAATTTTAACATTGGCGGACAAACACCTTCCAAGCTTTATGGAAGTATTTCACGTTTCACCTGTTAGATGGAAGGACTACATGCAATTTATTTCAAAAGGTATTTCTTGAGGAAAGGGTAGAATGCGCTCGAAATATATTGTAAATATAAGATACAAGTATAAATATTTATATTGCCCTATTTAAAAGGTTTTACATTCACTTCCTATTTTCAGATTAAAATTAGCGGACTTTATTTGTGGAATAACACAGGCAATGGAACAGTTTTGATGCAAAAGCATATAATTATGATAACAGTGTTTGATAGCATTAAGAATTTTCTGCCTTTAATAGGTAATAAATGCCATTTATTCCAATTTGGGTTCACATAAAATGGTCAATTCAAGTCTTGTTGTAAACAGCGCGTTGAGAGAGACCGCATAAAATTGGAGTCTTCAAATTTTTCAATGCGGGTCATATTGGAACAGAAAACGGTACATACGGAATTTATGTTTATAAAAATTGACATAAAATAGACTTATCTTAAACACTGTCACAAATGCCATTCTTTAAACCAGTGATTCCCAAACATTTTGTAGGTGGGGCACACTTTCAAAGATAAACAATATCGCGGCACAGAGTTTATAACCTTTGGACACATCCATCTGTTGGTACTAGTACATCATGCACGTACTCAGAAATTAACATCGGGGGATGGGAGGGGTCTGAGGCCAGAAACCAATTTCCAGCAATTAAATAAAAGTCGTATTCAAATAATATCAACTTTTATAACGTTTTTAGTTCTCGTAGCTCAACGCAGCAAGTGGCAGAGTAGCAAGAGGCAACCTAGCAAGTTTGTAGCGTGGTTATCACAGATTCCACAAATATCTGTAAACATGGGTGGGGGGAGGGGTCCGGACCCCTCCCCCCCTGGCTACGTCCCTGTACTAAGTACATGATCAATTTATTAGGAGAAAATTATTTACTTAATCACCCAAATCGTTGATTTATTCACTAAAGCAAATTTATCGCGGCACAGTTTGGGAACCACTGCTCTAAACTATGGTAAAACATTAAAACGCATTTCAATGTGCATACAAAATTTGCATGCCCCATTGCTAAAAAAAAAGAAAATCTCCGTACCCCTTTACAACTGCTCACTACAAAAAATATACTGATATTTACTCTCAACTACCCGGTAAATTAATATTCAGCAGAAAAATGCCTATTTTATAGGGTTTACTGACATTAACAAGTCACCGCATACATATAAATCAAACCAGTAGACTTCCATTTGAATTCGTCACTTTATTCAATTGCACCAGACACATGGAGACCTTGAAGAATAGACAGTTCAGAAAGACCAATATGACAACAGTCAATAGGATTTTTACTTCCATAGAAAAAGGTGAATTGAATACGAAAAAAAAATTCTTAGGCACGTTGCTTTATTTAAAAAAATTCCATTGAAACACCCAATTATTTAGTGTAGAAGGAAAGTTCCGCATGAACATAAGGGGAATAACATTTGCCAAAAATAAACAAAGTGGTGATTTTCATTTGCCTGCTTTCACGAAGTATATTACTACAAATGAAAAAGACTCAATGAGAAAGAAAGTTTTCTTGATAACAGTTACCATATTTTTCGGACTATAAGACGCACCCCAATATTTTAGATTTTTTAGGCAAAAACGCATTTCGGTTCACCCAAGTATTTAGGAATAGCCACGTCGTGCAACATTTCTAGCCATGATTAAGTCAGTATCTGGCAACATCAAAGACAATATTATGGCGTGATAACAATTAAATTAACCAATTAATTGGTAGGACCTGTCGTAAGACAGAACTCGAATGAATGAATGAACAATTAAATATAACGGTTAGACAAACTTAATTCGTGAAAGTAAATAAGGATGATCTAAAACATAAATAATTGCTTCGAAACTTTTATTGCTAAATGTGCCGTGTGTGCACTCGGCATTCATTGATTAGGCTATCGGAGTGAGCTGCACACATTGCATGTATAGACATCCCTTTCCGATAGCACTTCCTTGAACTTCCTAGTAAATGAAATGCACACACACCGATATGTACACTCAACTAGTCCTTTTTCTTCTGCAACTGTTTGCATTGTACATGACCATTTCGATCGATACAGCAATACCGAACTAGGACCAATCTTACGAAGGCTGTTTCTCTTTTCCTGGCTTCTTCAGTTTTTCGTTTTCTTCATTTGCGGATCAGTTTGCGAGGCAGATGGAAATGACGTTCTGTTGCTCGTTTTCCGAGAGTTCTTGCATATTTAATCAAGCTAATAATATAGGCCTTTTTTTACTCTTGTAACCATCATGATCACAACTGTATTTATCCTAGATATTAATAAAATTTTTATGACATCCATCGGAATGCTAACGTTACGGAGCATTAATTGCTCTACTCAGTGGGCTCATTAGGAATTCAACATCACAAACACACCGAAATTGTAACTACTGCGAGCTGAAGATACAGAACAATAATGAAAATGTGTCACCGGAATTCACGTTGCGTAAGGTTTTAATGCAGCTATTATCAATATTTCCACTATTAATAATATATTTTAATGATTTTTCGAAGAATGAGGATTCCATTTTGGAGATGTGTGGGGTCCTAAGTGGCACTACTAAATATAGTAGTAATCTTACCTTGTCTGTAAGACGCAGGCTGATTTTGGGGGACTGGAAAAATGTGCGTCTTATAACCCGAAAAATACGTTATGTACCAAAGTATAAGGCCTAATAGATTACAAGAAAATAAAAAGGAATTATGCAAAACGACAACCTCTGAGAAAAAATTTTTTAAATAAATTCACGAGAAAAATGTTCACTTCATTTTTATAGATTTAAATGTTATCACCTTGCGACTTTTAATTAACAAAAAATATTAGGCAGCAATTTAAAAGCGCTTTCATTTGAAATGCGTGCTCCAAATGCCTCTCGAAAGATCGATTTGGTGGCCGAAGCTTGAGGGCATTTTTTATTTGACGAATTTAGAGTGGAAAGCTGTGTATTAATTAATAAGATTAATCTCCACATTTAACTGCTTCATCTCCATCAATCGTTTCTCCCCTACGACAAGGTGACCAACTTTTCAGGTAGTTAAGAAGGGAGTTTCAAATATTTACCAATTATAAGGAGAGCCATATTACAGTGGCGTTTTACAGTGTATTTATAAATAGATGTAGTAAATATCAGTTAGCTTGCTGTGACCAGTAAGGGTATTCCGGACGGTTTGAATGAAAATTCTGAATATAAATCTTGATTTTTCTAATATCGGGACAAAAGTTGACATTTAACGTAGGAGGAAGTGATGAAAAGGAGGGACTGTCCCTCAAAATTTGGGACGGTTGGTCACTACCTTACGATGCCTAACAGCAAGTGGGCTTTATTTTCGAATATAAATAAACGGCGCAATATACATTGCACAAACTTTCTCATATACATATATACGTTTGGTAGACTACGCTTATAAAAGGAACTCTTAACCATAGTTTAGCGTATATTTTTTGCATACTAAACTGCTGGGCATTAGTAAAATATACCATTTCAAACTGCAAGCAGGGAGCTTATGTATTAACATGTATCGGGAGAGAATTTGAGGGTTAAGCATGCTTGGATGCTTTTCTCCTTTGGAATGGTTTAAGGGAAATTCCGTTTAAATACTGATCATCCAATGCTTTTACCAATACTGTCCATGTACATCACTCAAGATAAACAAATATTCAATAAAAGCATATGTTGGCGAGAAATCTTTAATAACTGATATTCAGTAAACAAAAATCGAGTCTAAACAGCTTGAAATGCAACTACAAAAAACCGAATACTCATCAATACAAAAATAATCTGAAGCATTTTTTTACAGGGAAAGTATACAGCCAAAATTTTTTTATATAAAAAGTTTCAAGCCTTTTCCTCCTCAAACATCACCCAGTGGAGTCTTCGCAACGTTACAAATAAAAGCGGTTAACAATTATACGATCGATAATAAATTCCAAGCCCTTCCCTCACAAAGGGAAAACACAAAAGGACAAAAACCCCGATTTTTATAACGCGTAACAATCGCCGGCATTATGGAAACAAAATGGACGACGAAAGTTGCTTTTCGTGTCTAGTTGCGCGGACTATTATCTTGCACTTCCAACCGCGCCTTACAGTCTTGCAAATTATTTCCACAAGAAAAAGTTTTTAAGTAGCCGAAAGTTCTTCCAGTACTGGATACACACACTATCCACAATTACAGGATGACATCATTCAGTGGATTAATTAATTTCGTATTTTTCGGATCAACTTTCGGAATCAGGAACTGGGAGTTTGAATCCACTTCAAGTAAGGCAACAGTCTTTGGTGTCGGGTGATGTTGGCAGTAAGCGTAAAGATGGCGGAACGTAATTTCTATTCAGACTTGTAGACTCTGGTGCAGACTATGTCGTCCACCTTGAGGATCTGAAAAAGGAACATTGGATCAATTAAAAAAATAATCTTGAATTTTTAGCTTAACTAAATTTTTTAAACAAGATTTGACGTTCATAGCTATAAATCCGCGAAATTGACCTTGCATTTCAAACGGTGGAAAACCGCTGTGCATTGGAATATAAAAATTAAATTTAAATATTGCTTTAATGCTATATCCAAATTGAGCTATTTAACGTCATAGCGGTAACATTTCCTTGACAAAAAATTTTATTCTCGTCGACATATGCAACAAACGAAAAGAAAATCACTGCACCTAATTTCATCTAACCAACGGAAATTATCTTGTTGTTGTTACTTAAAAATAAAAAATAACTTAAAAATCAACGAAAAATTCTAGGACGCCAAAACCATTTCGGAAATAATTTTATTATTTAGTAAAATTCCGTCAAGTTTTGCTCAAATAGTAGTAGAAGACAATTTGGGTGGAAAATCTGCGTTTTACCGCGTTTAACAATAAACGATCAGAGTATTTTTTTCCACTTACAGCTTTCATTTCATTTCCGTCGAACTCTCTGATGATCGTCGTCTCCTTCTCGCCCTTCTGCACGTGGACCAGTTTATTGCCGTCCTTGGTTATCACGGACTGTTAGGGAAATAACAAAAACGTAATTAAGCCAAGATTCTAAGGAATATGGGCCTTTTCGAGTCATGCCTATAAAATGACATTATCAATGAAACCAAATAATTAGCGTGAAACTTTACGCAACGAAAAACCGCGAAAACCTGAGAATTTGGTGCACGACTTCGCCGAGACTAAAATTATATAGTTTTAAGGAGATCGATTGTCCAAAAAATCCACGGAAATTTAATAAATATTTTGATTAAAATTGATAAAAACAGCTAAGATCTCGTATGATGTTCAATTAAGAATGTTACGTGTCATTAATAAAGTCGGGCTCAACTTTGTGGAATTTACTCATCCAGATTAAATGAGAAAATCTCACTTCCACCCAGTTTAATGAAAACAACCGGTTTCACTTCGATCGTAACATCATCACCATCAACTGATGGTAGCGAAACAGGTCGTTTTCATTTAACTGTGGAAGTGACAAAGCTTTTTCATTTAATCCCTAAGAATGTTAAGATTTAGCCATTACTACGTTTATATTTCAAAACGCTACAAATCAAGTGTAGTTAGGGCAGAAGAAATTGCGAACACGAATAATTGTGAACTAAAAGAAAAGGCTCGACACAAACGCAAATTGGTTCATTTAAATAGTCCTATAATCAAAAGAATACAGAAATTATACTACCATGAGCGCGCACAAATACTCGCAAATCGAGTACCCTCTCTCACCTTGACTTTCCTTCCGTCAATCGTCTCCTCTTCGAATTCCTCTCCCAGCTTGAAGGAGATCTCGCTGTTCTTGAACGTCGAAGTTGTCTTAAGCGTGTAGACTCCGTTGTTCTCGGTAATCTCCACCACTGGAGTCACGGCATTGCCCATCTTACGGGTCACCAGACCGACTCCTGTAACGATAAAGAGCAAAACCGTCGAGTTAATTTAAGGAGAATCCGTTTATACGCCGACTTGATCAAGTTCCGAGCAGCAGCGGATCCAAGGCGATCGCCCTCCCCTTTGACGACCCCATTGCCCTCCACTGGGTGTATTATTAAATTCATTTCGCGCAACATCTCGTTTCTACACCGAAAATTATGACAAGGGAAAGTTAGATACTGATGGGATAGGATTTTTTTTCAAAATGTAGTCAGAAGATGCGGAATCAAGAGGGGAGGGGGGAAGGAACAATTGGGGTGATCGTCCCCCTTGGGAAGTTTCTGGATCCGCCCCTGGTTCCGAGGCATACAAATATCGCGGATATGACTGAGAAGGGCATACGAATACTTGCATATAAATTTGAAAATGTGTCGGAAATTGGATTTTTTTTCAATTACGGTTAGAGATTCGATTATTAGGAATATTATCAAAATATTCTGCCGAGTTTTTCAATCGTCATGCTATTGTAAATAACGAGCTACCAAATTTGTCGGAATACGTACTTGTTGCATAGATAACAAATGAATGACTATTAAAACATCGAAACGAAATTCCTATTTCGCTGTCAAAAAATTGCAATGAAAACTCATTTTTGCGGCAATTTCCTAAGCATGTGCTGAGCTATTATAATGCAAGCCAAGTAGGATGACTTATTTCTTTAACAGAGGTTTACAGACACATTCATACGCGCATTCGATTTCTCTCATTCCGTTTAAAATCGCCTTGCGGAAGGTGTAGACTGACGTAACGGAAGCCTTGTCCAAAACGTGTCGCAGCGCAAGAAGAGCTAAAATACGCGCGAGTGCGTCAGGGCGCACGCCTGCTGCCAATCCATCCCACACGACAACGCACTGCGATACCCACACACTTGGCCTTTGGGCCAACACACTCAAAAGACTATGCACCTCCAAAAATACAGCGTTAACCCTTGGCCATCGTATCCAAAGGTCTTTCGCCTGCCATTTCATTGAGGACACTTGGAGAGTGACGACAGAAATATTGATGCTTTTCTTCTCTTCTTTGAGAAATCTAACTTGTAGCGAGTTACTCAAATCTGAGATTCTTATTAATGTCATCGTCAAAGAATAAAAATGAGGCTAAGTCCTCGATCTCAAATTACTGGCGTAAGTTCAGAGGAAGGAATACGTCCCCTGGTGGGATGCTCGCCAGGATGTTCGAATGGTATTACTAATCTAAAACATAGTATGCCAAGCATATTAAAAGATCGTTGTCGAAATAAGACAATTCGTAACGTGCATAATCAAAGTCCCAAATCGTCAAGAAAGTAAAAACCTCAACGAAAAACTTATGCCATAATAAATATACCCCAAACAAGATGAAGGGCATCTATTTCATTCTTAGGGAAATTTATTAGTCGAGCCAATACTTTACAACAAAAACTAAGCCGCGCTTATAACATTCCTCGGGTTATTTCAGTGCGATGGAATAGCATGGCGTTATGGGCGATTATATATTTAATCCATAATCAAATATTTAAAACATTAAATGACCGAAATTTATTGCTTCATCAATCACCATTTTCTAATCATGCTTTCCGGATGGACATTTGCCATAGAGCCCAAACAAGACAATTTGGGCGCGACCCTTTTCTAGGAAGACCGAATATTATTGGCCGACGTCCACGGGCCCCTTTTAAGACGTGAGGAGCAATTGAGAGGACACGACGACTGACATCCAACTATTAGACAAACGAATCGCAAACGCGGGGATCCTCGCATCTGTAATTCACCACACTTGCTCTATTAATTGCCTCACATCCCCGTCTTCGTATTTCTCCCACGTCCCCTCTCTAACTTTCTGTCGCAAAGAGGATAAACTATACATAGGGAGCGCGAGACGAGAGAGAATTCGAAACCCAAGGACGGAATAACGACGATCCGCTATTACTCCACTATTTATAAACTCAGGAGTACGTAAGGGATACTAGAGGGATGAGCGTCCGTCGATGAGTGATAAAGAGATGGACGAAATAAGACCTCGAATTGGAAGGTGACTCGTGATTATCGAAGAGAAGGCGCAGAAAGGAATATCGATGGTCGAGGATGCGGCCGCGGAACCGTAGAAGTCGAGTGAGTCGTGTTGCGGGATGCGAAGGGATGTGGCTTTGCATCGCACATCCAGAAGACGACCGCAGACAAAAAATGAGAGCGAGTTGAGGGGAAGACCTTAAGGCCACAATAGAAGGTAGCGTACAGACTCGAGGTTCCCCATTATTGATACTTGAGGTTCCCTTTAGAAAGGGGATCTAGCCTTCCGACGGGATATCTGAACAGCGCGGTAGCACCGCGCACTAACGGATAAAAGAACTAAATCATAATAACGTAGCTTCGTATGACACCCACGAGTTCCATTTTGCTAGTCGCCACATGGCGCCAGATCACTGTATTGGAGCTGCGAAAGCGGAATCGCCAGGCGCCGGGATCACCACCATCTCTCCTCCGGGTTCATCACCATCGCTCGCGACTCGAACGCATTTGAACGGACAATAAGTTTTTTTTTAAACCAAAAACGACGATCAATTAAAGTGAAGCTCGGATGATTTTCCTCATAAGCCGGGTAGCGTGAATAAAAACTCGACGGAAAAATATCTAAACTTTTGAGGGTGCGAAAACAAGAATTCGGATGAAAATTAATTTAACAAGTTCAAATGTAGCAAAGTACGTGCACGGAAACTTAATTTATATACTGCCGTACACTATTTGGCTCGGTGTATAAAATTTATTCCCTTAGGTAAAAATACAAAACACGAAACGTTTTCCCGAAAAGATAATAATTGACTACAATTCATTTGAAAAACCAGTGGTTAGATTTTTCTCTTTGACTTCTTTTACATGTGAAATGCAGTCACCGCCATCGGATCGGCTTTGTATTAAAAACATTTTCGAATTAATAATGCACATGAAATTCCGTTAAAATAACTTTCTAGTGTCAATTTTTAGAATTAGGGAAGAATAAAATCTATCGAAATAATTCACAAGTGCAACCCTTTGTAAAAAAACGGAATGATTGCCAAAACTTTCTGAAAGACGCAGAAAGTGAAGACTAGAAACCATAAAAATTTCAGCTTTAGTGCGTCAGCTCCTTCAGCTGAATAGGAAGATGAAATACACTTCGGAAGCAAGACGCCATAAGTCCCAGAAGAGAGACGAGGACAGAAGCCTTAGAAGCTTAGAAAAACGTGGGAAACATCCTGGACGCCTAGGAACACCTAGGGAGGGAGAAAGGGCTCGAGGAGTTCCATACCCTCCGTTGGAACGCAAGGGTTTGTTAGTCAAACACTCATCGGCGTGGTCTAAACAAATATTCCATGGGATTCCTAAAAACATTAAGCAAAGAACAGATTGAGGACCTACACCGCAAGGGAAATGCTTTCACTCCAAGTTTCCAGGAACTCCAGTCTTTCCCTCTTCCCACCGCCACTTAGACTCACCCTTTACACTTCACTTGTGTCTAGGAAAATTGTGGAGGGGAAAGATGGACACCTCGGCATGTTCCTGCACAACGTTCCCCAAAGTGGCATCCGAGATAGCTCAAGATTTGACACCCGAGTTATTGTTCTGACCCTGAAGGAGGGACACCGGCCGTTAGGAAAAAAAATTCCTAGATAAGCCTCATCCGAACTAAGATGCTACAGAATAAGGTCGCCTAGCATAAACTCCCCAGAATTTTTATGAAGAACCCTCAGTCTTATAATGTATTGATCAAACGCTGCCGAGATACTTTCATAAATAGGGAGTAGGAAAAAATTTGCGTTTTTTTTTCAATATATTCTCTTTGGATCACATCGAAATAAAGTACATATACGACTTTCCGTTAATTGTTTCGACGATGGCGAAACAGAAGCAAAACGTTAAAACGCAGTTTTTGTTATCACAATCGACATAAAACAAACATCTCATTCCACACGGTCTTACCGCAATAACTACCCCCACAACATCTTAAAATTACAACCAACACCTCGCGTTTGATGCTCTACGTTTGGACCTGTCAAGACCCACATTTTTTTGAGCTAGGCATAAGAAAATATTTAAGAGAAACGTATACTTCCGCTCACAGAAAAAACACTCGCGAGTGGCAAATAAACCGAAAGACAAGTGCGAAAGAGAACAGCGAGACTTCAAGATTAGAATAGACAAATGGAACACCCGGAGTCAAAAGGGAATGATATGTATACTTATGTTTGTAGAGAGCAGTCGAATTCCCCCTTCCCCTCCCTCATCCATCCCAAGAAACTTCAACTGGTCCTATCAGTAAAACAATCAAGTATTTAGATTTATTGCAAGGTCTCACAGGAAACAACCGACCACGGGAAACTGCGCAAAAACAGAAGCCCCATAAATTATATACGGGCTTTAGTTTGGAAACATACTAAACATAGGTAAATTTGACGTACACCAGGATTATTTTTAAAACCACGTTTACTGCAATGTGTTTATTGATAATCAACTGATATATTTTTGATCAATGAAAACTCCAACAACTAGTTTTTAATGATAAATCTAGGAACATGATTTCGTAAAGAATTGCATATGTTAAAAAAAAACAAATTTTTAAAATAAGAATATAATTATCATAAAAATGTTAGTATTAACATTGAAGCATGCAAAAAAACTTCTATAAAATAGGAAAAAGTGGCTATTAATGTACATAAACTGGCAATAAGTACAATTTTTTAATAAAAACAAGAATCTTAGAAAACTAGTAGGCAAACCTTATAAAAACGCTAAAAAAATCGCATTAAAATTTCAAAATCACAACTGATTACAGAGTACAAAAAATGTTTAGGAAAATGCGAAAAAGTAAAAACAAAACTTTAACTAGGAAAAAACTTCCTTGGATTTTCGCCACAAATTGGCGTGCATTTGGTGCAGTAGCTTGTAGTCGCACGCCTTTTTGAATAATGGCAGATGTGACGGTACTTTCTCTGCCCTTGGAGCCTGTTATAAAGTGAGATTACTTGTCGAGATGAGACTGCTTCGTTTCCCAAAACACTGCGAAGCAGATGCACGGGCGGAAGAGGATCGTGCCCGGTTGGAAACAAAATGATTGAAGCACTGCTAGAGGAAGGAGCTAATTGGATTCCAAGAAAAGGTGTTTTCTTGTTCAAAGAAGGGTACGCATTTTGAAGTACGATTAGTATTCTAGGGTTAAAGCAGATTTTGTCTACATCGGATTTTTATTTTATTCTTTGAAGCTTTTCTCAAAGTTTCACTTATAAAGTTTAAGTAGGTTTTAAAAAGAACAAACGGCAGGTCATAAAATGATTCAGCAGCGATTAAGGCGAAGCACGCAGACAAACTTCTCAAATACCTGCTTGTATTGAATCTTGATCCACTTTAAGCAGAGGAAAGCAAACGAGACGAAAGGTTTTACGACTAACATAAGAGGAGCGAAACAACGAAAAAATATTAAATGACAAGTAATATTAGTCTAAAATTACTTTTCAAAAGCAATTAAAATTGCTTAGTGGTAGATGAAGTTTAAACAAAATTAAGTCTTAATTACCGCTTAAAAACTACGTGCTGCCCGTCATGTTTTTCGAATTTTGACTGGGCCTTATGCGGTCTGAGATGTCTATTATAAAGGCCTGTGCTGCTAGCATTAAAGACGCAATGTTCAAAAATCAACCCGAAGTTCCATTGATCGGATACCACCTTTAAGAGCACAAACTCATTTATTAGGTCACTTTTCCAAAGGACGCAAAGTAAGGACTCGTGGCGCGACCGTCGTAAAAGCGAGGAAAATGGTTCGAGGTATGAGCATCTCGCACTCGCGACGGAAAAGGGAGGGAAAACCGTGAAGAGGGGCGTAGACGAGCAGAAAAGGCGCAGCGCAAGGCGTTCGGCCAGGTGAGTAAAGACGACCGTGAAAGTTGGCACCAGGAAAGCAGTGCGGCAACACCGCCCTCGCCAAAGAAGACGCCGAGGAGCAAACGATGGGGGAGGACGACAGATGGCGGGAAAATTCCATCCCGAAGAAGGGGATAGGAGATAGAGGCTGTTGCGCTCTCTGGACCACTCCAATTTCTAACCACAGCGCTGCACCGCGTCTTAAAGACGCCATAACGAGCACACGGCGCGTACCTCCCGCAATCAGCATCACGAGTCGATAGGGAAATTGGACCGCGCCACGACGTGACGACGCCCATCACTTCATCCCTAACGCAATAGTTCTCAACCGGTGAGCCGCGACACAATGATGTGTCGCGAAAAACTGAGCGGCGCGTCGCTGAAAATGTTAATAGCGGCTATATAAAACAAAGTAAAGTGTTAAGGACGGTTTTCCTCTTTCTTATGCATGTTTTGCAACAATAAAAACAATTCTTATGCTTAAACTCTTCATTGTTACACTACTCCTTTTTTAGTCTAACGGAATGTAGTGTTGCGTGTCGCGCACGTGAGCGGCGTGCGTCATGTGTGACGCGAAGGAACATGGTCGAGAACCGCTGTACTAAAGAATTGCGTATGAGCGAGAAAAAGTTAAGTCGGCACCTTGATTAGACGGACGGCATTTGGGAATTTGGAGCTAACTAATTTAGCCAACAGAAATGAAATTTACATTGAAAACATACTTCCAATTGGGTAACTATTGCATCGGAGTAACGACAGGCTGGAATTGTTAATCCGAACGTGCATTACACTCTCGCAGTGTCAACGAACGACAATTTCGCACGCTTCCCGAGACGTCTGCCCGTATTTAAAAAACTTTTTACCACATTGACGATCCGAAACCAAATTCACCGCCTCCATTCGATTCATGCATGCCCTCTAAATAGCACGGGTAAAAAAATCGGAACGTCGGCGACCTTGAGCACCCCCGAAATGATACCCCGCGAATCTATTAGCGCGCCTCCGAATGCGATCATCCCGCCCCCAATTCGAAAAAAAAACCAGCCATTGAACCGAACCACCATTTCCCAACTACACCTTCCCACCCTTCCTGCGGGAAAACGAATGTGTCCCGGATCGGGGGGGAAAAGATGTCCCAGGGGATCGAGTACGTTTTGAGGTCCCAACCCGGCTCCCATAACCCCTCCCCTCCCTACTTCCACGAAACGAGTAGAGACGAACAAAAACCTCCACTCCCTCACACCACCGCGGCTCATATCGATCCGGTAACCCACCCCACCGCCGGCTTCCCGGGCCCCTTCGCGCAGTCACGCCACCGCTTCGATCACATGCAGGCTCCAGACTGGAAGGGAGAGAGTGGAGAGGAGTGGAGGCGTGGAGGTCTCTGGAGGAGGCCTGAGGAAGGAAGGAGGCAGGAGGTGGTGGTGTGAGCTGGGAGGCGGACTGGGATAGGAGCACGAGACGTCACGCCACCTCGTGGGCATGAGAGCGGGGTGGCGGGGGTGGAGAAGAAAGTATGGACGGGAGGGAGAGAGGAAGGGAAGAGGGAGGGAGGGGATAAAGAGGGAGGAGGGGATAAAGAGGGAGGGAGGGGATAAAGAGGGAGGGAGGGGATAAAGAGGGAGGGAGGGGATAAAGAGGGAGGGAGGGGATAAAGAGGGAGGGAGGGAATAAAGAGGGAGGGAGGGAATAAAGAGGGAGGGAGGGAATAAAGAGGGAGGGAGGGGATAAAGAGTGAGGGAAATGCGTGGGAGGTCGCCACACTCAGTTTGCGGCGGGAAAGACGAGTTTTCGGGAAATATCTTTCGGAGGGCGTGGCACGTGGGCGACTCTAAAGAATTTAAAGAAAACATCCTAAAGGGATACACATGAGGCGCGGGATGATCCTGCGAACCATGTACAAGCGACATAAATGGAATACTAGACTGCCAAAATCGCATTGCCAGATCAACATATGTATGCACCGCGACTGCCTCAGTCATGCGGCTCGATATATGCATTTATGCGAACCGAATGTTTTTTACCTTTAAGGAAGAACAATGTATTAAATAAATATTATTTTCTCGGAAGCATGAATATTTTTCCATTTACACGGACAAAACGAAAACTAAAAATAGTATTACGGCACTAATTTCTCAAGAAAAATAATCCGTGAAAGGTTAAATGACCATTGTTTTTCTAGTCCAAATCTGTACAATTTGCATATAAACAGCGAATTTGGGAATACCGCCTGGATAATTATGGTAAATCAGTACGAAATGTTTAGCTATAATGTCGCGTATCAACTTGACAATCGATAGAAACATTTGTACAGTTTTTTGCGAATATTTTATGATAAAAGTCCAGTCCACCATTGAACATTTTAAACCAGGGGTCAGAAACCTACGGCCCGCGGGCCACGTGCGGCCCTCTAGAACGCTTTATGCGGCCCGCAAAGCTGTAATGAAAAAGTGATCAGGAAAATTTCTCATGGGCAATTTTATATTTTTTGAGTAAAATAATGTTCTCAAAGCCTTTTCTGGTGAAGTTTTAACGCTAGTAAATTACGTAGGCTTGATTTCGTTCATATGAAATCACAGAATCTCTAGAAAACTTTTGATTTATTCGCTCATCCGGCCCGCCGAGGTTTTCTTGACACCCAATGCGGCCCTCCGAAACATTCACAACTGCAAATGTGGCCCGCCCGGCAGAAAAGGTTGCCGACCCGTTTTAAACTATTCAAAAGGTACGAAATAACGTTTAAAATGAAGGACAGGGACAAACGGAGAATATCAGAATACCAAGTGCATTTGCCCCCTCTTAAGATATATGTTCCTAAGAAATCATAGTATGCGAGGTGGATCGAAGGTGTCCAAATTTATTCAATATTACACGAAGCTTCTTGCAGATAAATCAAACAAGTGCTCAGATAATGGGTTGATGTACCTTCCCTTAGTTGAATTTCTGGATGCGCCACTGAGTAAATGATTACAAAATGTAGATGTTCTAAATCAGCGCAGTACTGAATAAATCAGCACGGTTGATAAGTTTACTCTGTACTTTTCGCATGAAAGAGGCCTTGACGTATGGAGTTAGCAATCGCCCAACACACCAACCCGTTAATCCGGCACGCCTCCATCGGAACCGAGCACACATTAAGAAAAATCACCAAGACGCGATAACCATATAGAAATTACCACAAGTTGCGATAATTAAACGCACAAATATTTTAACGAACTTACGCATTTGGCGCGCCAATTTCATTTCAGCGTCGCTGAAATTAACTTCGTAAAATAACGCTCCAAATCAAACCGCCATTTCGGGTTTTTCGAAACGCACCCAACATACGAGTTTCACAAGAAAAGATCACCGCGCCGGAACGTTTTCGATCGAACGAACAGGCTAGTTGCCCTTTCGGGTCAACACGCCTGCAGCTGCCAATCCGATTATTTTAATGACGGAGTCGTTTCGCAGAAATATTATTCAAGCATTCCGCCGGGTAAAATTTTAATTTTTCCGCCAACTCATCGCTTGGCCGGGTCTGAACCGAGCGCATCGAGCAATCCGGCCGCCAATCCGAGCGCATCCGGCTCGTGGCGAGAAAATCGCGAACTAATATACAACCTTAAATCTTCCGACATTCAAGGACGCTCCATCTGCAATTTCCAATTACCGGCGAACGTAATTTTCTAGAAAATATGTAAAGATGCAAGTATTAGGAATAATCGTTAATAGCGATACGCGAATCGGGAAAATATTCCGAAGGCAGAATTATCGCATTCGAACCGGATTCTTACTAAGTGTTCCCATCACCGGCTCAAAGAATATTCTTGACTAAATAGATCTGATTAAAATTTCAGCTAATTCTTTAATTACACGTCCACAGGAGAATTTCGATAATGGAAACCAGTATTATCAATATCGAGAAAAAGATTTAAGGCAAAATCAATTAGATGGAGAAGAATTAATTTTTACTTGTATATTTAAGATGCACTGTTACTATACGTTTTAAAAATTATGATATTGAGGGTAATGTTCCCAGTTATTACCGTGGAGCAATGTTTACTTATCCGCGTTCTTGTCGCGCACAATATGCTAGTTCTACAAAATCGAAATAAATGAATACGTTGTGTTACGTATTCGCATTTGAAGGATAGCCGGAGGGTCGAACGTTTCGCGGCTATGCATCTTCGCCAAATCGCTCCCCTCTCCCAACTCTCCACCGCGACCGCCAACGACCGCGACCCTCGAAGGACCGGTATTTCCTACGCCTCACCCACTCACCCTCGCTCGCTCACTCCCCAGTACTTAAGACTAGCGAGAGAGCGGCCAAAGAATGCCAATCTGCTCGGAACCGATCTCGCTCGCGCGCGAAGTAAAATTCCATGCAAGTTCAACGTACTTGTGCCACACTTCATTTGCAGTCCTATGTTAACAGGGCCACCTATGGTCGCGAGGCCTCGATGAAACCGGATTATTGCATAACAGCGAAATGCATTGCCTTCGCTGGGAAGTTTCTTTGCCTGCTTCTCATCTTCGTACGAGATTTAAAAAATTGCATATGGCTAGGCGCTGTATGAAATCTTACAGCGTAGCGTAATTATTAATAAAAACTAGCATCATATATCTTAAGTAAAGATGGAGACTACGGCGAAATTGATGTTAAATAGAAATTAACTCAATCGTAAAATTCAAAATTAGAGAAAATGAAAAAAGGGGGAAGAAAGAAAGGAAAAAGAAGTTAATTTCTATTTAACATTATGTATCATGCTAAGGCGAAAATTCAATTCCTTGAAACTCGTGTTAAACCCCAATAAATTTTAGACGGACACCGCTTCAAGTAGCTTGACGATAATGATATCACTGCAGAGCAAATTTTAGTGGAGAACTCGGGTAAAATAAATTAACGATGATAATCCTCGAAACTATTTAGTTCCTAGCCATTCAACACAAAGCAGTCTTGAGATGCGACTGACTAAAAACATTCATCGCAAAAGTTGAAAGTACTGGATTAATTTCACAACTTAAGTGGTCTCACAGACCATACCTCAGCAGTTAAAGGTTCAAGTTCGCTGAAAGTGCGCATTACTCTCTGTACGGGTCCGTCTACCTCGCAGAGAGAGACTACGATGGAAGCCTCCGAAACAGTTGACAAAAGAACGAATTTATGCAGATGGGCGTAAAAGAAAACTCCAAAAACTCCTGTCAGTCTGTTCTAGAGGCGTGCCAGAGAATAAGCAGACCGGTAAGACTCGTGGGGATATCAATACTCGTCCCCCATCTGCACTCTTCCGTGAATAGAACCGTTTTCGAATGCACCTTTCTTTTCTTCCAAGCGTTCGAGAGTCACGGAGGGAGAAGAGAACAATGCGAGATCGCACCTGTTGCGGATTATAGAAGGGGATGATCACGCGAGTGCACCGCACCGGAAACGGCGGAGTGCTCGGAGGGGATTGGTCAGGAGGATTGGAGGTCCCTCGCGGAACCTCAATGCTTCCATTTTACCGAGAGCTAGCCGGCTGCGACCTATTGCTCTGTCCTGTGGGCTATGTAAGACAGTTATAAAAGCTGCATTAAAATTTCATTTATTAAGTGTTGGGTAGGAGAAAAGTTCCCAGCCTTATGGTTGATACAAAATATGAAAACATAATTAACAGCTGTTTTCTGTCAAGTTTTTTTAGCAAATTACAAATAAAAGAGGACGGTTTTCTCCTATATATACCATAATATTGGTAATTGAATTTGTAGGATAGACTGCTTGCTTAGATTCAATTCGTCATCGCAATGAATGACGGGAAGACGAACCGCGTCAAATCTTATTTCATGGGGCCAGCCCCACACTGACGCACGAGTAACTCACGCCCACACACCCTCTCAAGACAGACTTTCCCACGACGAGGCGCGATGCATCAACCCCGAATGAGTCACGGCGGATATTCCACATGGCGCCTCAATCAAGCATCCCTCGGCCTCTGCAGCCTCAAGAAACTAAAAACTAACGGGAAGCCTGCTTGCCACTCAATCCTGCGGGACGGAGAAGCCACGTGCATTCCAAAGGGGTACGATTCAATAAACTTGATTAACATATATCGCGGCGAATTGACGAATCGAGCCAGGGGTCGAGCAAAAAATTTAATAAAACCCTATCGGTGCGGATTGTAAGGCCCCGAGCAATTTCCAATATCGACAACGCCACCTCCGAGGTAATTTACTGCTTAAGAGCTTCAAATCAAATCGGATGCATCTTCCTTTGATCATAGCGACCTCTTCAAACATTCCTAACGCGACTCGCTACAACACTGACGTAAGGACATACGTTTAGACAATCAAAATCGGAGGTTGAGATGGGACGCTTCAGAAATGGGCGCCTCGTAGGACAAAGATTGAGGAGAGAGAAGAGGGCCCTGTGCCGTGTCGTGCGGCGAGAGACGGTCTTTAGAAGAGACCCATGTAATTCCCATCACGTACACACGTCCGATGAGCAGAAGCTATTTATCATCCTGATTGGAAAATGAGAGCATACGCATGTGAACAGAAGGATAGGGGACGGGATAAAAATAGACAAGGTTGTAGAGTTGAACGAAAATGGATTAAACTTCCGAGTCGTTTCCTCCTCTCGTCCACATGTTCCAGCAAGCTCAACAAATTAGAATTGATTTTTTTCTCCACTTTTACGATTTTTTCCATTATCGCATGTTCTGTAAGAGTGCGTTAAATCAAACATCCAACTATCCCGAATATACCAACAACCAGGGGCGGACTGGCCATAACCTTCCGGTGCAACCACCGGACCGCTAAGTCCAAGGGCCGGTCAGCTGAAACTTGTTATTTCCTTTTTCAAAGAGTCACTTTCCACCAGAAAATTCTCTTAATTATATTACTTGATTTTTAATAAGATTTGATCCACTCTTCGCTAATAGGGTGATGGGAGGAGGTTTGGGCCTGTTCTCCTCACAAATTACCGGTCCGTTTGATGCCCCTCAGTCCGCCTCTGCCAACAACACTTCCCACCATCCAAGCATTAGGATGCACTAAATACAAAAATAACGCGATAAATCAATGGTTCCCGACCTGAGCGCCGCAGCTGATGTTTAGGGGTGCCGCGATAAAGCTAGTTGCGTAAATAAATCAACGATTTGGATGTTTAAGGTAACTAGGGCTTTAATTTTATCTGTAATAAATTATGGGGTGATACCAACAAATGGATTTTCAAAGGTTTTAATACTAGTTTGTGAAAATATAAAAACCTTATTTGAAGGCTGGGGTGCCGCGAAATTGTTTATCTTTGAAGGGGTGTCGCGACTACAAAAAGGTTTGGAACCCATGCGATAAATACTTGACTTGGTTTGCAAACACGTGTAATCTGACATGCTGCTGCGCACCAAGATGGCCTGCGTAACGCGGGTTGAAAATGCCCTTGGAGGAGTATTGGAAAGGAGAAAAACTGGTAGCGTAACCGGCAAGCATACGAACCCCTGGTCGACGGAATACAGCTGCGGGAACAGCGAACAGGGGGAGGCGCGTTTCGGATGTGGAGAGGATTAAGGGGTCGGGACATTGGGCGAGGGGAAAGGAGATTCAAGCGGAAGGAGCGACAATAAGGGCAGGTGGGGAAGGACAGCACGCACGTGGAGCAAATTGCAGTCGCAACTCTCGCCACCTATGCAGCATCCTACGATTCGGAATCGCCAGTCGGCCCACGCGCAGGGGAAGCGAGCTAGGAGAAAAGGAGAATGCAAGATTTCAAGGTGCAGATGAATGGGGAGAAAGCACCTCGAGGCGAGAGAAAAGCGAGTAATATGGTGGCTGGACACAATGAGACTATAGTCTGGGAGTTGTCTGTCTAGGAAAAACTAAAATGGCGGAGATAAGGTTTCAATGACACAAAGCAAGTCATTATCAAATTCCGACGCTCGCAATGAAAATGAGTTACTATAAATGACGGGAGATAAACTCTTATCTCCAATTGTTTTGGTTCTTATGATTCTTAACTAGGAATCTCGCCTTAATCGGAATGTTTGAAAAAAATCGGTTTAAGAGGGAAGGACGTCTTCATGATACGGAAAATTAAAAAACTTAACCACACATGTCGTTCCAAGGTATGGGCGGAGTTGATTACGAGACTCGCCATTAATCCTTCATGCCTCTTTTGGGATCTGGAAGTATAGTTTTCGAATAAGAATACCGAAGAAAAAAACCGGAATATGTAGTTACGTTTCGCGTGGGAAGCACTCAAATGTGGCGGCCGAAAAATATTCGCACGTTCCGCAATGGCGCGTGGAGCGGTCCGAACGGAAATCCGTCGAAATTCTATCCGCTCGGCCTCAGGGAAAGGGAGGTTTCTCCGCGACGTTGTATCCGACACGGGGGGGAAAATAAGACGCAAGAAAATATAGCTATCTCCCATCTCGAACGTTCGTCCCTGAGCAAATGCGACGCGAATCGCTCTGAGAATTACGCAACTGAAAAAAATGAAACACCTGTTTTTAAGCGATATGTAGAATAAGAAACTCAAACTGAGATTAAAAATTACGGCACTTCGTAATTAAACCTCGATATTTTTGTAAGTAATTATAAATTTAATAGTTCACTTATGAAGTCGAGGCTTCCATATATTAACAAGAGTTCCCTAATAGAAACATTTTTATGGAAAAGTTGGAAGAGTTGCGTGGTTAGATTATCTGGGCATCTTTTTCATTTGAACAAGACCACAATCATGGTGCCGATTATATGATATTAAAAATTCATGCAACGTTAAGTTTTGATTCTAATATCCTCGATTGGATATTAAAATTAAGTCAGTTTCAGGGTTCGACTTAATGAACTAAAATATAAACTATTTATTTATAAATATCCGCCCCAAATGAGCGCTTAGATAGTTGGAAGAACGATAAACTGGCGAAATTTTAAACTAAAAAAGTGAACGATTATTCATCCCGCTATGCACCAGGGGCGGCATATAAATTTATCCGCCCTCATGTTAGGTACGTGAATCCTTCACGAGAACAACCTCTAAACTGGCTGCGAACAAAAGAAGGGATCACTTGTACAGGTCAGGACTGCGTCTAAATGTTAAGCAGCGTGGAGAAGGCGGGGGACGGAGGATAAAGCAAAGTTACGAGGGGAGGAGAGAAAAAGAGCCAAGGGTTATCGACATCAAATGGTGAAACAAAAGAGTCACCTTCCGATCAATGACGTCAATGCACAGAGTGCGCGCTTGCCTTTATATGAGGTACTCGCCGAGAGAGTAGACGAGGGGATTCATCTGATAGCAGATATAGGAGTGAAAATTTTCGCGAGGCAGAGTGGGTCCTAATCGGAGAATGCACAGCATCGACGCGGATGGCTTTCATGGAAATGTGCGGGGCGAACGCGAAGCGGAAGAGGCCATGCGCAGATACGGACGTGTCGTAAATCACGATCGGCCGAGACGGACGCTATTATGCCATTGTTTTAACTTTTTCAACGCGGGCATATAGCTTCGTTGGGATGTCGTCGGGTATTTCTTCATCGAATCAAAAGTCAACATGAGAATAACGGTACGTTCATCCAGCCATCGAGAAACTAAAAAATTTATCAAAAATAAAGTTGTCTCGCCGCTTAATATTAAGGCGATCCTGCAGGCTTACGATGTGTGTAATACTGTTAACGCAAATTGTGTTTTAACTACCTACTTTTTAGACCTTAATTTTTTTGCTAAATTTAGATTAATTCTGAAAACTCGAGGCGTTTTCTTTATGATATTGGAGGAACATAAATCGAGCAGTCTTACAATGCACACAGCGAGTCGAATTCGTACGTCGCGCGGGACAACGCGACTCTTAAGCCGCTATGTGGCGGGCAATCGAAGGCTCCCGGGTTAAGTGCGCCGGTCAACGGCAAGCGTGTGCAAACGAAGGACATCGGAATCCGCAAAAGCCAAAGCGAGTTATCGAATGCATCGGACGGCAAAGGGCTTCGAAAAGTGAGAGAGTGGGAAGGGGTCTAGGAATGGAAAGGGAATAAAAAACGCAGAACAGGAAATGGGAATCCTCCGACAGTTCGCGACCTAAAAGATAAACACGAGACGGAGAGAGATCAATGAATGATGCTGAAAGCGACACTAAAGCCATATAATGCAAAACATCCAAGATAACTGCGTTCGGCCTTTATGGTAGGTACAAGATAAAATGCAACTTTAAAGGGTTGAATAGAAAAGAAATCGAGTGCATTTTCCTTCATCAACAGGTGACCAACTCCGAAAAGTTTAAGATTGCTATCGGAATGCAAGCGTTAATAAATTTAGTCCTCAGGATTTTAGATCGAGAGCAGAATTTTTAAAAATTCCTCATCGAATCGAGCATTTGAAAATTAAAAAAAACTTGCAAAAGCAAGAAAAATCAGCTTAAAATTTCGTGAAATTTTTTATTCAATCGTTTCTTATAATTGATTCCATCTCGATGTAAAAATAATGCTATCGGAAAAATCAAAATAAAAGTGACCGTTAAATTCCCTTCGAGGCGACGACAACTTAGGAAAATAAACCAAGTGAATATTTAACACCAAACCGAACGCTTGCTTACCCGATTCTTCCTTCAGAAGTCTCGAGCATACTTGAAAAATTCCGAAGCTGTCCAAAAACTCACGCCCACGAAACCAAAAGTGGACATTTGGAGCATTCCTTCGGGAGGGAAGACATTGACCTTCATGGAAGAGGCCTGGCTAACACCCAGCGAGGCAGTTGTGGCGAGGAAGTAGAACACCTGGCGGTCAGCCTAATAAACGCCTCCGCCGGAAGTATACTCGGAACAACGCTTATGAAAACAAAAGACACGATAAAAGAATCGCAACGGACAGCACCTTTCGAACGGCGGACCACGTGATAGCTTAAGTATCGTATATGCCTTCAAAAAATGCAAAATTAATCAAATACTTGCCGCCAGTTTTCTCAGAAGTTTTTATAGAATATTTTCGAAATTTGTGTCCGCGTTGGGAAAATAAATTCGACGAAATATCCGGCAGTGGAAAATAAAACTTAAAAACGCCGAAAAATTGCTTCGTCAGAATCTGAGCGCGTAGAATATTTTCGCAAAGGTTTTAAATAGAAATTTTCAAATTGAAGAAAATTTGCGCAATTAATAGTTCACTTTCTAAAATATCTTCGCAAACAAAGTTATCCTATAAATAGGGGCGTTTTGTTAATTATACAAATATGCATAAAATGACTTAGTACAGGTTCTCCAACGAGACACGGGGAAAGATTTGTCCGGGAAGGAAGAGGGCGCGAGAAGGATATGGGAGAGAGCCATGGAAAGCAAGAAAGTCCATCGGGGAGGAATCATACGGATGGGGCTGGGGAGATGAATGACAATAAGCATAATGGGAGGATCAGGGATGGAGTGAAGTATGTTTCGAATAGAGAAAATACGCAATAGCCTCAAAAAGGACGACTATTTGAACTTTGCTGCACTGGGGGAATATACAACCTGCATCGGAGGCGGACTATTTTACCGGCCAAGCTAATCGCTCGGAGGTCGAAAAGAAATACGACAGCTTGCATACGACAAAGGAAAAGTAATTTCGGGAGAACTTTACAATGGCGGAAGTTCTTTTGCCTCATGAATATTCTGTCGAAGTTCTAAGCATCATCGAACATCAAAGTTTGATTAGCATATTTATGAGGCTCTTAATAAGAAAAAAATGCCACAAAAATCGAACGTCATGCTCGTTATTTTTTATAAGTGCGACGTAAGAGTCGAAACGTACGTATAACAAGCAATAAAGGTGCAAGCGGAAAAACATTACCAGATACACAAAAAAACGCAGCCGTGATCGAGAATATTAGTTAGCTTTTTGTATACATGCTTAGGTATACTGACGCACGCCAAGGACTTGTGTCATCCCAGCCACCGTCTCACTTTTGCAATTATTACTACAATTAAACGAAAATGTAACACACCAAAGAGCCTTTAACAAAATTATTAATCATTTAATTAATTATATCGACAAATGTAAAAATTAATGCACATGAAAATGTTAGGGTGGAACATTTGATCACGAAGATAAATTACGGAATTTATATTTCAGAAGGATGCCGAGGAAAACAAACTCAAAAATGTTCAATCCCATTACAGTTACTTCGATAGTCACGATTAAGGCCTCCAAGATTCCATGCGTTACGACTACTAGTTTATTACAATTATCAATAAAAAAAAATCAAACCCACGTGGCCGAGTAACGAAGATCAGCGAAATAAACTCAGGTTTAGGATGCAGCGGAGGTACGAACAAAAATCTGAAGGTCACTTAAAAGGTTTCATAGACTTGGTGACAAGTGATTGGGGGATGTTCGTCTTAAGGTAATGAAAACAAGCGTAAGAGAACACATGATCGACATGGGCCTTAAAAGAAATCGAAATAAAATAGAGTTAAAAGGGCCCTCCCAAGCCCCTCCCGCGCCGGTGGCATTTGGCCACCCACGCCTCCCTATAGTTACGCCACTGTTTAGCACTAGAAGGGTGTAATGGAACGAGGGTGAAACTTGCAGGCACAATATCGAGAACGTATTAGTTCTGGTTTTGGGAAGAAGAGTCCACAGGAGAGGATTGCGAGGTCACTGCAAGGAAGTGGGGCCATATGCTGCATTAAAGGGTGGCTGAGGAAGTAAGAACAGGAAAAAAAAGACTGGTCGGTTGGAGGGGTTGGCAAGGGCGAAGGCGGTGGGAGGAGAGTGACGATACAGGAAAGGGAATGGGAGAAGAGCGCGGACACGAGACGGCGGAGGAAAATTCGAGATAAGGCTAGCGAGATAAAGTGTTCGACCGGAATGAATGGGGCGTGCGTGCCTCTGCAGCCCACGGCCGTTTTTTATTGCGCGGAAAAAAGCGCTAAAAGCGTCTGGGCCATTTTTGGGTCTGGTGGCCATTTCTACACGGTAAAAATTTTTATCTCGTAAAAAAAACCAGCGGCGGATAAAAATGGCCGGAACCAAGCGAACATTATTCAGATTTAAAATAAAAACATCCGTTTAAAAATAAGCGAACTTGGTGAATTGCTCTTTGAACTGCAATTACTCCAAAACAATTTTTTATCGACAGATGAGTTTACCGACAAGAATCCCGGACAACGCCATATAAAAAAGTTACTCAAGATTAGGAAAAAGGTCAAGTACAGATTGCAGTAAGTGCAATGCCATCAGCTATGGCAGCAACATATTAACAATGAAGTTCATAAATTCTGGAGAAAAAATTATCTACAGTATCCCTGGAGTGCTGAACTCGGTATATAAAAATTTTCATGGAAAAAATTAATCCAAAAAATCGAATCTAATTTCACCAAATCAATTAATTAGAATTTCAACAAAATACTTCTTCCTATTTTCTAACACATGAAAAACCAGTTATCTATACAAGATCCCAATTTGTGCCTAGACAAAACCGAAATACCCTTTTCCCTGATTAAACACCAAGAGATTTGTTTGAAGATATCCTTTCTTCGCTTGCCACTAACCCTTCCAACTCTGCCTTACGTCCGAGGCCGAAAATGGCGTTTCAAAATTAAATGAACCCGCGAGAAAATTCCCCGATAAAAAACATAACTCCATTTCCGAAGGGTCCCGTGACATTTCCCGCCCACCACCTTCCTGACGTCACGAGCTTTGCGCAACGCAGAAAACTCTTCCCACGAAAACATCAAGAGGAGCCTGCGCCGCCGCTGCGCGAATTTAACAGTCTAATTGAAGGGCCTCGGCGGAGAGGATCGAAGCGGCGAGGGACAGAGAGACGCTACGCCGGAAGAGAGGGAGGTATGGAGTGTGGAGAGGGAGAGAAGGGAGAAAAATCCTCTCTCAAAGAGGGACCCAGACGGTCGAGTTGGTTCAAGTCCAACGACCCCCTAGTATGGATTGAGGATGTCCGAAGAAGACGCTTCAAAGGGAAGCGGAAGGATGGGGAGGGGAATGGAGCAATGCAACGCAGCGTAATTTTTAAATTAAGACAAGGGATGGGACGGAGGGATGGAGGAATTGACAGGCCCGTCTGTGCTGCACCGGCATCGAGCACCCGAGTGACCTCGGAGGAATCTGACCTTAGACCGTTCACCAGGATGACCCTCAATAATTGCCGGTACATCGGGACCGTTTTAAAGCCCTTCTCGAGAGGCAGGAGGAAAGGAATGAGAGCGACCACCTTGCGAGGTTATCTAATGCCCCGCCCAATGTTGAAGAGGGGAATGGCGGAGCGGTGATCTTCTCCAAGAAAACGCCACAGCTTGGAAGCTCTCAGGAAGGATTCCTTCAGTTTTCCACCGGTGGAGAAATTTAATCATTAAAATGACAGCTTGATATACTAGTGGGAGTCCACTAATCGTCCATTTGCCGTAATTAGCGAAGTTACGTTTTATTTTTAATAACTAGCAAGCTTAACATGGTTTTCATGGATCTATGGCAAGGAGTTACAAAACATAGCCATGGCCTATACTTGAAATTAATAGGCAGCGATGGTCGGATCGATTCAGCGATTTCCCCATTAAAAGATGGATCGTCTATGCAATCCCAATTCAGAAATTCCAAACAAAGTATCGGCTACGTGTCGACGGTGAAAAGACACTCGATTTGACAAGACCGGCATTTGATTTTACTTCAAAGATCCAACACCCAAAAATTGAAGCAGCCCCGAAATACTTGCGCTCACTTGCTGGAATTTCGCAATTAGTAGTAACCATCCTGAAACAAACAGAGCTCTTATCTTTTGCCTCCGGATTACTCCACGAGGAGTGCTCGAGGGCTTTTATCGCCATCGTTTTCGGCAACCCACTGGCAGATAAAAATTCCAGGAAAATTACAGTAGCAATATATAATTTCATCGGAATGGACTGAGAACGTTCAAAGATCATAAGTTGATATCCGTGTTTCCCTGTGCCAATTTACTTGTTAAAAAGCAACCTTCAATTAATAATAATAAAATAAAAATTGTAAAATACCTAACATTATTAATTCTTTTTATAACTGCCATGTTAAAAAAATATTATTATTAAGCATGATATGAATAATAAGAAATCTCAGTGGAAGGTTCAAATACCAGAAATAAGGTCAACTCTTCTACGCAGAGAAAAATCGAAGTACGGCATAGTATGCGCTATTTTAAATGCGACGGCTTTTGAGCGCAACACAAAAAAACGATCAGTTGGCAAAGGTACTTAAAATTACAGATATCATCGATTAGCTTTTCAAAATAAAACAAGACATCTTGATACGGCGGAAAACATTTTGGAAACTATTTTAGACTGCCGAATCGCAATCACGCGCAGCGCGGACGTTTATATACGTTGCCCATCGAACATTAGCATACATCGCGAGTCGCTTCCTGTTATTTTTTCGACCCTCCGGAAAGGTTAAGCCCACTGAATTATGCAAGTGGAAACGTCAACTATTAGGATTCGCACAACAAGCGCCGGGCACATTGGAATTCCGTCAACATTACCCTTCAAAGCCCCTTCCCGAGTTGAGAAACCTTTCGATTACCGGATGCATATTTTTTTAGCCACAAACACACGGAAGACCGCAAAAAAAAAGACCAAAATATCGAGGGGAAAAACCAGACTTCCGTCTATCGTACGTGGAACGCACGAACATTTTCGTTTAAACGGAAATTTTAAGGAGTAACAACGCGTCCATTCGCACGCTAAATTAATGCTTAGCAAAAAAGTTCTTTATTTGTTCTGCGTTATCACACTAAACATTAGGGCAGTTTCAGCGTAAAACGAAATAAAACAAAAATTCAAAATATTCCGCCGGAAGACACGAGGATGTCGCGCGTCATTTTAAGCGTGAAAAAATGACAAAAACGTCCAACTTATAATTTTACGATTACCACGGCCGAGTGGATTTTCTTCTACAAGATTATATATTACGCGAACTATTGACACAACTCTAATAAGAATGCCACTCTCCCCAACGTCGATGTTCGCCGAAAAGTCGGTCTAAAAATCCACCGGGATTAGTAAATGATAACCGCCAAATCGAGAGACACGAGTACTCCAGCACACGCGGAAAATCAAAGTCCGAGAATCCTTTACTTTCTTATAACATACACGCGAGAGCGAAACGATACATAGATGCCTCGAAGGCCACACGCACACAAAGGTACGCTGCACGCATTCGCGCCTCCGAGCGGGAAAGAGAGGTCGTCGAACGCGAGGATGAAGTTAATAAAATTCACGAACATGTACACTCACTATCACACTCGCTGACACCCAAGGATTATACCGACCGGCAACCGAAAAAGAAGCACGCCACCGTTCGAATAAACGGACCGGACATCCGCGAAAAAACGGAGAACCAAAACGAGATGCAAAATAAAGAAGAGACTCACCGAGAGCCTTCATGTACTCGTCGAAGTTCTCGCTGGAGGTCATCTTGTACTTCTTTCCGACGAAATCCATGGCGACGGGTCGTTGTTTTTCGACGATTCGTAAAGAAGAGAAGATTAAGACGGTTTTTTAATAGGCGACGCTCTTTGTTTGGAGAATACCGGCAGAGTGAGGACGCGGACGCTATGTAGCAGCGATATATAGGGTGCTTGGAGGGGGAGAGAGAGGGAGGGGAAAGGACGCCATGAGCGGAGGGGAAGGCAAAGGGAGGAGAGAGGGGGACGGAGGAGGAGGAGAGAGGGGGACGGAGGAGGAGGAGAGAGGGGGACTGAGGAAGAGGAGAGAGAAAAGGCGGTTTCGGCAGCGGTGTGTAGAGAGTGGCAGAGTTTGGTGGAAGGGGAACGGTATTCTGGAAGGGAAGGTATGAATAGGGAAGGCGAAGGGAGGGAGGGGTGAGAGCGGGAAAGAGACGGAAGAGAAGGATAGGGGAAGGGGAGTTAAGTAAGTTCGAATGAATAAGAGCCGGGAGAACAATGGGATTGGAGGGGAGAAGAAGGGACAAGGGGATATATAGGAAAAGAGCGCGAGAGATCGTATGAATGGGAGAAATCGAAAGGGAAGAGAGGAAAGGAGTACTTAAAGGGGGAAAAATATAATAGGGCCACGTCTGAAGAGGGCGTTAGGGACGATGAGGACGAGACGTGAGGGAGAATTCGGCCGAGGAGAATTAAGGCAGGAAGAAAGCTTAAAATATATTTAATAAACATTCGGAATGAAACTATGTTCATAAATAGGAGCCTGAGGAAATTAAAATGGATTCCGCAGAAAAATCTAATAAGTTCGTGGTGTGTATGAGACTGGGTGGATTAAAGTCGATGGGGTTGAACAAACGACGGAGACATTAAATCTATTCATCTAATAGAGAATTTTCGAGAACGCCTTATGGACAATGCAGAATTAACCGGGGCGCAGTGGCACAGTTGCGCCAGGGCCCCAGTCGGTGTGTATGTGGTGGAGGGAGGGACCTGCGAAAAATGGGCACAAATCGTCTCACCAATGGTCACAAAGCAACCGTCATTATTGAGGATTCATCGATAGTAGAATAAAATTATCGGTGATTCACCACTGATGACGGTTGCTTTATAGCGGAAATGCGCACCCAGTTCTAAACTTTTTATTTTATTTTTATGGCAATCGAAGAGATATGCTGTGTCTAGGGCTGCCAACAGTGCCATTTTGACCCGGAGACTCTGGGTCAAGCGATCTTTCTCCGTGATCAGGGTTTTTACATGAATTTCTTCAGATCAGCGAGCATAACCAACAAAATCATAATGACATATATGAAAAGTGGCAAATATGTTACAATGTGCAATTCTGTATAATTACGCAGTGTGAACGTAACTCCTTTGAAATTCTTGAAATCGGAGCTGCCGTCCAAATTGTCTCCCATTCCTAGGACTCGCCGCCCCACGCCTAAAACTTGAAATGCTAAGAATCTTACAAAGTTATCCCACTCATTCTACGGATTTCCACAAAGTGACAATCGTGTCAGTTCAACTTTCTGTTCAGTTGTCAAGTAGCACGTTAAAGGTACAGTTTGAGTGCTTGCGATTGTGACGGGTTCGTTGGGACACGGAAAACATGAGTACTTGTTCATATTACTTTATAAAGATTTTTACCCAGTAAAAGTCCCCAAACGCGGAACTCCATTAGGGCAGAAAACTGTGAATGCCGGATAAAATTCCGGATCTAATTTTTCATGCATTTTAATTTCACTAAGGCTAGCCGCGCACGGGCGACTTATTCGCAGCGACTATCGTGTCGCCAAAATGAAACACGTGTCTATATACTTAATCGCGCGCACTGGCGATTACTTTGTCGCGGCGATTTAAAAATCGCAGCACGTCCTATTTTGAGCGCGACACGATTGTCGCTCGGCGACTATTTCAAAAATTAAACACCCGCTATCAAACGTATCCGCGCGCACTGGCGACTGTCGGTCCTTCCCTCAAAAAGGTCAACAGTATTTGCCCGTGGAAGCTAGCGGTCGGTCATGGCTTCTAGGGAAAGTTTTGTCTGTGAATAGAATATACAAAGAGGTGGACCAAGAATATCCAATAGTTGATAAAATGTTGCGGTAGTCATTCGGAAATCATATGTATATATCTGCTTCCTACTTATGATACGATTGAAGGATACTAATTTTTAGGCACTTCCACATAATGACTTGAAATTTAGTACGATTATAGGATTTTGGTCACAAGCTAACAGAAAAATACGAAATTGGGAAAATTCATATTTTAAGGGGCTGTTTTGGCCCCATAAGAAAAGCACGTACATCGATGCAGAGGTTTATATATTTGTTTTTATGCTTTGATTTGGCACTTCCTGATAAGCTAAAGACTTGAAATAATTTATGTGGGTAGGACTATGTGCATAACCGACTAGAAAAGTTCAAATATCTTTTTGAAAATTAACAATGCGGCCGATAAAAATTTGTAAATGTTTAAAATATTATTTAAGGTTAATGTATTTCTCAGTGTGCTACGAAGCTGAAATTTTTGTAAAGGTAGAATGCGGAAAATAACCGAATAGGGATTATAGAAATTCTGATATATTACTGATTTGTCTAATAATTTTTTTTTAAGTTTAAACAAATAGATAAATGATTAGGTACTAGGGAACAAACTAGGGAGCTGAAAGTTGTCAGTTATTTAGCACTTAGTGTATTAGCATACATTAACATTTTAAAATCTTCATTAATTTGTTATTGCTACTGTTAAAATTTTTAAAATTTAAACACTTAGATAAATATTATTGCACTTCTACATGTGCTACAACATTAAAATTTGCCATAAATGAGTAGCATTAGTAATAAAAAATGTAAAAGTGTAATATTCTTAAAATTACAAATTTTAGGGATTGTTTTTAGTCCAGTTTTGTTCCATAAGGAAAGAACGAAAATCGAGGCAGAGGTGCGAACTTTTATTTTTTAAATACTTCTAAATCTTACTGTGTTACCTTCGATATGGGCGGAAATGCTTGCCGAATGCTAGCACCTTTTACTAGTAATTAAAAAACATTTTTGGATAGCTCCTCAAGTCTTCGAGTAGTAGAATTGACCGTTTAGTAATCTTTGATTGAGTATTGGATGAAACCAAAACTGTTATCTTTTTCGTTTTTTTCGATTTCTGAAGAGCAATGCAATTACAACTGCTGTCTCTTCGAAGTTCATAGTGGCACTGAAATCACTGCGTAGAAGCGATAATCGCTCTCGTGCGAGGGCTCGTGCAAAAAATCGCTGTTTACTTAGCCGAGAAGACTACTGTCGCGCCGATTTAAAGTCGCTAGCCTTACGCGTACTCATGACGCACTTGCTTATACTACCCACGTATAACTAAATACATATTGTAATTAATAAATTAAAATATATTGCTGTAAAGGCAACTTGTGAATAACTAAAAACTTGTGAAAGGCGGAAAAATATATGATTTCCTCCAAAGTCTCCGGGTTTCAGATCAACATCACCGGGTCATGACGGGCTTAATGTTGGAACCATAACTAGCTGTGTCTTTGAGGATAAATGAGGGTAGATAACAAAATGACGAATGAGCGGTGGCGACTTGAAGCAACATTGGAAAAGAAATCTTCAAATTGACGGCAAATTCGTGCCAAAAAATGTTTTTATAGCCGGAAGAAAGAGGAGAGAAACACTCCATAATACGTGTATACATACGAAAATGAGGAGGGAGTTAGATGCTTTGGGACGGCGAGTGACAAAAACAAATGCCGGTGACAATACGAAGGCGTAAATGGAAGAATTGAGATAGAGAGAGAAGCGAAGAGGAGGAAAATTCAGGCCGCAGAGGAAAAGATAAGGAAAAGTACAAGGTTAAGAGGAGTCCATAATATCGATAAGGAAAACCGGGGAAAGGTCGATAGACGTTATTTAATTTCTAATCGCTCGCGTGGGGGCGGTTCCGAGAGTTCGTTAACGTCTTTTATGGGTTATGTGGCACCGAAAAAAAGACCCTTAAATATTCACCGCCATATTGGAACATAAAATCGTTGTAAACGAGACGGACTGTTAAAAATGGAAGCCAATATATAGCGCGGTCCTTGTTTTCGAGACTGAATTACTGGCTTGGTTTCGCCTCGCGACGGGAAGAGCGATCCGGAGCGATGATAAGGAATCACCATCACGAAACGGTCAGCGCTCGAAAATATATGTATATATGCACATAGACTATCCTCTACTTCGAAAATCACGGGGTTTGTCAATAAGGACGGATGAACTCGCTCCCCCGAGACGATTATGAAACGTAGACGGAAAAATAACACAATGGAGGAACAGAATACATAGAGGTTAATAGGAGATAAATGCGTTGTTCTTAAGCAAATCGTTAATTTCTTAAATGAAACGGTGAATGCTTTCAAAGAAACGCGAAATGTTTCGGAAAATGAATTTCCAACCTCGATGCATGGATTTCTTTAATTAATTTATGTATCTAAGCGCTATATCCCTCAAGCGGTGTAATGAACCATATTTTTACACCTAATTCAAAGAAGCCTTTCTCTTAATTAATTAATTAATTAATGATATTTTCATCTTAAGTCTTACGGCTCAGGTGAGCTTAATTTGTTACCTACATAACTTGAACAGTTTTAAATATTAAAGATATAAGCCTAACCAATCCATTTGGGAAGTTGTGATTGATTGAGTTGTGAATGGCTTTGGTGCAATATCTTGATAAATTTGAACAAACAAATGTAATTTGTTAAACAATAAAAAACCTCTTTCACCAGAATTTTTTCCATTTAATAATGCTTTCCGGAAAGAACTAATAATCAAACGTGGATACATTATCTAAGAGAACGTCAGATTTTCTTATTAAAGTCACGTAATTCATTTCTGAACCGTTTTAGGTCTATTTTGTAAAGTCTTATTACAGCATTCCCGAAATTTCTCGATAGATTGGGGCTATATATTCACCCAAATATTTACGGAACGTAGCTAGACTTCAAACGAGAAGATTCACTATCACATAATATCTTTTTCTCAAACTAAGAATTATCATCATCATAGACTTTATCCTCTTTCTTAACATAAGTCGTTCACTACCCGTCTACTATTTTCACCGTAATTCCTCCCCACAACCACCTTCTCGAAATTAGTCCTTCCTCTCCATATCTCCAGAATCATTACTCTTACTTATTATATATATATATATATATATATATATATATATATATATATATATATATATATATATATATAAACTTAAGGAAAAGGAAAGGTAGTGATGAGGGTGGCAACAAGGTGTTGAAGGAAGCCCAGCGGACACTTACCAAGACGTGGACCAAGTTGGCAGGCTGCTGGGGGCGTCGAAGAAACAGAAAACACGCACACAAAAAAACACGTAAGCTTTTCGGGCATATGCCCTTCATCAGCGATGGAGATAGAGTAACATGGCTCTTAATTTATGTTACTCATCAGCATATCGCTTAAATTTCACAATTCCGATTAGATAGATTATAATAGTATGTGGACATATTTGCGTCTTTCGTTAGCTGCTTCCATGTCCATTGTATTATTCAAAAGCAATAAAAATTTCTTTGCTTAACCTTTAACTACTGACAATGAGATTCGGCCTGTGAGACACCGCCTATGTTATAGCGTCAAATTGCCTCGCTACTTTATTTTCAGATAGTTAACATTGTACGAAGAAATAAAGTGAACATCTACTTTTTCTTTTATTTGGCTCTTGGCCCTAGTTAAAGATTATTAAACACGAAAATAGCTAGTGAATAAATAATAATAGAAACCAATAGACGACCGGAGGACCGCATCTCATTACAATGCAATAATAATTTCCCCTCATTAGTTAAAGGTTGAACCTTTAGCGATCCAATTAATTCGCTCCAAGGCTTAACTGCATCCAAAATTATTCGTCTTATACCGGCTTTTGACTGGGTTTCTTCGAAGTTGGTCACACAAGCGCCCCGCTATCGAGAGCAAGGCCCCGAGGCATGGGATGGGCTTAGAAGATCCGGCGGCCGTACCATGTGTGTTATGGCGAGGGGCAGGAAGGAAATGGGTTTGAGGAGGAGGCGATAGGGGGAGGGTAGAGTGGGAGTAAGAGGGAGGGGCTCGCTGTGATAGAAAGGAGCATTGAGCGAGGGAGAGTGAGTCATGTAAACGGAAGAGACGAATGATAAAAAACATTTAATGGAAGTTAAATGGCGCGTGGGACGTGGAAATGTGTAACGGAGAAGATAGAGCTATGGGTGCACACTAATTATTTAATGTCCTATCGTCTTCTCGTTATGAGATATCTGTATCCGTGTACGCGCATACACGCATGCGTACTTATATACAAGCATAATCCTGTGAATGTGGCTGCCGAAGTGGTTACTCCCAAAAGTGATCGATTCAAAACGTGTAGTCGAGGATACATAAGCTAAAGGATACGAAATAAAATTGTCCATGTAGGAATAATTTTGGAAAAAATTAAGAAAGAGGATTGTACGCAAAAGTCTCTTCGGTAAATTTTCCCTTGTTCAATGTTTTGTTTCATGCCATACGGGGCAGAATCTTTCTTTTCTTCCTTTTTGCTCGAGATTTTTCTAGCCGATAGTATTTAATTGAGCCAAACTTTTCGAGCCATCAAATAACTATGGCACTAATCGTTTTTCGTTTCAAAAGCACTTTATTGTCCATTTTAATTTTATATACATAACCAATACATAAGTTATCATACAATTTTAATCTAATATGTTCACGTTGCTTTTTACCCGTAGGTATTATGCAGTTTTTCTAAGTCTTATCTAGTCTTCATTAATTATTATCTTATATAGTTTCTTTAGGGAAAAATGTTTACAGTGAAAAACCCTATTTTTTAGTATTTTAACAAATTTAACAATTTTAGCCTAAATATTTAAAGTAAAAAAGTGAAAAAACCCTAATTTCTTTTTAACAATTTAAAATAAGAAAATATATAAAATGAAATTGCATTATCTTCTCCTGACCAATATTTGTGCGTTGCTCAGAACCTCTATGGCACAATCAAGAGGCATAATGACATTTTAAGAATTTGAGAGCAATATTCACGCATCATGATTCATAATAGGGTAAAATGTTTTGGCTCGGGTTCTGAGCAACGCACAAATATTGTTCAAGAGAAGATAATGCTTTCGTGCAATTTCATCTGCGAGTCGACAGCAACGCAGGCTCGTCTTCGTCAATGGCCGAGTTGGAAATCTTCCACAAAGTGGGTGAAAAATTTAATTTGCATTAATGTATCGGGGAAGAGGTGTGAAAGAAAGCATGAAAATATAAACGAGACAAGACAAACGGGACGGACAGATATATTTCGCTTTCCCGGTGGAAATTTCCATCGGCGAAACATTCAGACATTTCTTCACTCAGTAGCACAGGTATGCGAAATCGATACCGAAGAGCAGAGGAAAGGCGGAGGTCAAAGATTGCACCTCATGAATTATTCGCGCCAAACGACAGCCGTCGGGTTTCCTCAAAAACACACCGTCCACGCAGTAGAAAAAACATCGTAGCTTTTCGCGGTTTCTTGCTTAAAAGTTTGATGGAGCTCGACGACCGCGGATGGCATTGAATAGAATAAAAAGGATATTTATTCATAGCACTGCGTGATTGAGACGTAAAAATTGAAAAATACAAGCTCCTAAGAAAGTTTTATATCCCACAATATAGAAGGGTAAATGGATTCCGACTGTATCGTTGCAGCGCTACAATACGATTTTGCAGTTGAAAATTCGTCGTTTGTGTCACTTCAAAATGGCTTCTGACTTATATACATTCTTTATTTTGTAGTACAGGTGCAGTCTTACTAACTACATGGTTGGTACCGAGACGTTGCTGGATTTTCCGGTTTCCCGGATTTTTTTAATTAAATATTTTCCCTCAAAATTGGCCCACAGTGTACAGGGCGCAGTAGGCCCATGGCTAAGGGTGCCCACGTTATACGGGTGCGATAATTTTTGTTCATATATTTAAAAGAATTTATATACACTTTTCTTCGTTATTTGCGAAAAAATCAAAGCTATCGCGAGCTTATTGTCGCATAATGAAATGCTGTGGATTTATATGCCGTTTTGTTTTGAGTACACGAAAGTTAGCAGTAGGCAGGAGAGTTCATCCGGAATTTAATAGTCTTCCCGGGAATTATTAGCACAATGATTTCAAATAAAGAAATAATCGATTTTCTGAGTTCCAGATTTGACTGGACATGATTTATATCCACTAGAATTTTGCTGAGAGTTTTCCTTATCTTGCATAAAGTAGTAAGCATAGAGATCATCATATATTTACTTTAAAAACTTCATGCTCGCTATAAAATTCTTAGAAAATCTGCCGATATTATTGCAACTTTTTTATATTAGGTAAAAAAATATCATTTACATATTTCTGATGATCAAGACTTGTCAGAAAATTCTCTCATTTTTTCTATTGCCAAAAAAAACAATCGAGGAGGAAGAAAGAATCACGTCCCTTTATAAATCGTTAAAGAAGATCGTGTTAACTTTACTTTTAAATATCCTATCAATGAAAGATTTTCTAGATCCTACAAGGTTGGATTTTCTTGACCGAAGAACCGTTCGAAGGCCTTTGCCCAGCTGACAGAGAATATCTCGAGTGAAATTTATGAGTCATTTGTCATCGTTTGACGTTCAAGATTTCCATCGCCTTCTATGTCAGCGCTCAAGTTCCATTCGTCTAAAATAGTAATTCTCAAACTGTGTGCGGCAGTAGATATTTAGAAGTGCCGCAAAAAACTTTGTTTAGTAAATAAATCAACGATTTGCCTGTGTTGCTGGGTAATTAGGGCAATAAATTTTTTCTAATAAATTTCTTATGTAATAGCATCAACAAATGGATGTGTCCAAAGGTTATGACATCCGTTTCTAAAAATATATAAAGCTTGTCACAAGACTGAGGTGCCGCGAAACCCTCTTTATCTTTGAAAGTGTGCCGCGGCTCAAAAAAGTTGGAGAATCACTCGTCTAAAAATCCATTTCGTTGCTGAGAATGGAACTTCCCCCTTAAGGATATAGGAATGTGTACAATATTTTTGCATAACTTGTTGATGCCACGTCTTCGTTACCACTGGAAATACATCGCGGTGTTGAAATTACGCCACGCTCGAATAAAAAAAGAGGCGAGAGTCTTTAATGACGTCGCGTAAGTCTCTTGCATAAATTAACTCAATGGAACGGGGAGTCAAACGTGTAGAGAAGGAAGGAGGAACTCCGAAGGAAGTCACGAGGAGACGTGACTCAGTGAAAGGAAGTAACGCTAAAGATGACAAAGGAATAGATAGAAGGGGGGGGGAAAGATGAGGGAGGAAGAGAGAGTAGGGGGAGAAGGCAGGGAGAGGGGATAAAGGGAAGGAGGGAAAGCAGAAAAAAGGTGCTAGAGAGAGAGAGTGAGAGAGAGGAGACGGAAGTTCTTTGAAAGATGTCGAAATAGGTTGGAATTGAAGTGCAACCTAGAAAATATATTATGTCATAGGTTACCAGTGGTTCCCTACTTTTTTGTAGGCGCGGCGCCCTTTCAAAGATAAACAGAATTTCGCGGCACCCCAGCCTTCAAGCATTGTTTTCATATTTTCACAAACGAGAACTCAAACCTTTGGACAGATCCATTTGTTGGTATCACGCCATAATCAATTTATTAGAGATAAAATTAATGCCTTAGTTACCTGTAAACACATCCAAATGGTTGATTTATTTACAAAACTAATGTTATCGCGGCACCCTTAAAAATCAACTGCGACGCCCCAGCGTGCCGCGGCACCCAGGTTGGGAACCACTGGGTTAAGCAACAGAGAAAGCGCTCGAGAGGTTCTAATCGTCTGAGAAAACAGAGAGATAGTGAATGAAGTAAACGAAATTCACTTTTCCGCAGTTTAATTTAAACATACGGCCAGGATTTCTATGCGTAGCGTCATAATTGTTTGATTTATATGGAATATTGTAAATTTTAGGACACCACCATCGATGTAGTAGAGGCATTCTCTAACCATGTTCTTATCCGCCAATTCTGCGCGGAGATTTGTTTTACACGCGACGCATATGATAACGATCTGTCAATTTATGCAAATAACTCTACCTTTCAAACTCTGATGTTGTTTATCCCCAAACGACGAGATAATGATGACGCGTGCACATAATTAAAAACAATGAGATATATTAATTTTTACAGTCAAACATCTACTTTGAATTATATTTGGGTCTCATGTTCCCGTCTCATCTTTCTCTCTACTTCGATTATAAATTTCCTATCTCCATTGTTTTGCCCCTCCCTCTTTCCTCATCGCTCTTTCTCCCAGAATACTGTGAGCTCTCTTATTAGAAGGTAAAACCGGTTAAAATAGGAAACGGATGGGTGGGTATCACATTAGAGTGAGAGAGGTTGGCCTCATATAGAACTAAGACGCTTTCAGTAAATGTTTAGAGGAAGGGAAGTCACAAGAAAGAGTTGATCGGAGGAATTATAAAGCTGATGTGACATCTTGTGGAAGTTAGTTTACTCAGGATGCATTCCTCGGTGCGTGCCTTGTTTATGGAGATATAGCGAGAAGTGCACAACTCGCAGCTGAGTTGACGTGACAAAGAAAGGGAGAGCAAATGAGAAGAATAGGAAGTGAAAATAAGGAGAGATCGGAATAAATAGGAGGAAGAACAGAAATTTTTGTCGAGGTAGATGGAAGGGGAAATAATGATATGAAAAAGGGTTTAGCAATGAAAATACGCCGAAAATGTTGATTTTGCCGGAAGGAGGTTATATACACATTATAAAACGTGCGTGTTCATCAAAATCTCGAACTTTTCAGGAAAAAAATACTTTCTCCATATATTTTGTTTGTGAGAAAGCAAGATTGCCACTCTGTGAGTGACAATCGCTTAAATTGCTTGGCTTTACATTAATAAGTGGTACATTTTAAGTGGTATAGATCGAAATCTAGTAATGAAAGTTTGTCAAAGATAAGTATCGTAGAAGGTATAAACAATTTTTAAATATCTTATATAGTCAATATGCCTACAAAATTTCATTTGATTTTTATTTAATTTTTACTTGTGTAATTTTTATTTGGTCATGTTTCAAGAGTTATTGTTTTTATTTTTTGTTTAATGCTATCATGTACGTGTGATGAAATGTACTTTTTATCAAGATTTTTAATTTTTGTCGCCATTTCCATTTATATAATGTTTGACATATTTCAATACAGTTTTACTTTATATTACCAAAAATATGATTATCTACATCTAATATATAAAACAACTCATGATAATTGCTGTTCATTATTTTAACTACCTACAGCGAAACCTCTTTAAGATTTGGGGAATAATTTTGAAACGAGAAAAAAGTCTGCTTTGACCGAGAATCGAACCCAGGTCTCCCACTTACCGGGCGGATATTCTACCACTGAACTATTGCAGCAGATCAATTTTCTCGTTTCTGAACGCGGATGTCTTCTTGGTTGGGACGGAACTAGCCAAGCTAGTATCAAACTGCCCCAACGGACCCGGGTTCGATTCCCGGACATAGCAGACTTTTTTCTCGTTTCGAAATTATTCCCAACTTTACAGCTTATGCCTGTCTGCATAGGATCTTCGGATCACTTTATTCCACAAATCTCTTTAAGATTCCATAGAAAATGAACGTTATGAGAGATTTTGGGGGTAGTCGTTAGTAGAAGTTTCACTGTACCTATATGAAGATTGTAGGGTCTCCAAATGTTTAGCGTCAGGAGCCTCAGAAGGCCTAAGTACTCCACCTTAGAATAAATTTGAAGGCGGAGAGCTAGCTCAACCCGAACAAAAATTTCCTCTGAAATTATGCAAGCATATTGTAGTACACCTTGTCGACGATTTTCAGAAGCTCTCGTCATAATTCTTTCGAAAAACCCTTCCATTTTTATTTATTGCAAAGTTCCCTCGCGTTTTCGCAAGCATAACTCTCCTAGAGTGCAGCAAACTCGTAGGCGCTAAGTACTTCAATTCGCATCCTCGGTGGTAATGCTGCGCACAATTAAGAAGAAACGAGCATTCCTTGTAACACGTTTCATCCGCGCTGAGGTCATTACGGCGCCTTCCATCCCTCTCCTCCTCTTCAAACCTTTGCGGAAGAGGAACACAAGACGAGAGCAAATCACTTCAACTTCAATTCCCCGACCTTTCGCCATAATTCTGGCTCAACCCATGAGTGCACTCGAAATCAAGGCTTTTGTTTTACTCCCTTTGGTAAAATGGAAAATTTTGTGGCAAGTGAAACTGTGGAAGCGCGACACAGCTCGTGATTCACGGGAAAAAACTCCGCGAAGGTGATGAAGGCGTTAATAATGTGCATTCTTTCGCAATTGGTTTGATTTCCCGTGCAGATCCCCGACTAGGCGAAAGAGACCCTGAAAAATAAAACTTCCTAAGAGTGAACGTGACGATTTCAGCAACATGATTCAGAAGAATGGGTTTATATCCGAGCGATCGGGATATCATTCAAGGGAGCGCAAAATGTTCTGAAGTGGATCTCCTTGCTCCGTATGTCGTAGGCAAGAACTTTTCAACCATGTTATTTTTTGACACTGTAAAAAGTGTCAGGATTAATTGAAAAAAATCAATGAGGAAAGGGCACAGATTTAACAGATACTCGTAACTAATACGAGTATAGGCTCACATTATTGTAAATAAAAAGATGTTTATATTTTAAAAAAATATGCATCTCCTAATGTGATAATGCACGACTAATTTTTATAGCCATAACAATTCAATTTAATATTTATATTATTAGTAAAGGAATTTTTAATTAATGGCAAATGGTACAACACAACACAATGGTCTTGTATTTTTAATGAGTAGATTGAGATATTGCATACAATCGTCATGATTATTAATAAATATAAAACATACATGATTGAAAAAAATCCTCAAGTTCTTAGAATATCAAGTGAAAAGTATATAAAAAATTGTAACTAAATCACATGAAACAATTAATTAAAAAATTGTCATACAAAGCCAAACTAATACGAATTTTGAAATGACTTCCCATTAGGATCCATATTCTACTTCAAAAGTTTATAAAAGAGTTAATTTGGGCAACATTTCTAAACGATGGAGGTTATTTTTATATATTTTAAAGAATAAGAAATTTTTAGGATTCAAAAGGCACCAAAAACGAATTACAGATGAATGGATTTCATGGCCTCATTTATTCTACTTCTAATTACATCAGCATTTCTATCCAGATACTTTTATTACATTTTGTAGAAAATCGTAATACATATATCAATTCGAAACATTTGAATCCAATACTAAAACAATGGCTTGGTATTTTGTTAGATTTTATGACAACAAATTAATTTTTTCAAATTCTAACTAACTTCGTTAAATTTTATTACCAATTACTGTGCAGTCAAATACGAAATTTTTTTACGGGTACGCATGCCGAGTAAATAATGCGCTGACCTGTATGACGAACGATATCACGTGTTTGTTCATTGTTCTCTTAGCGCTTAAGTAAATCTAGTTTTTGCTCTAGCGATATAACTTTTTTCGGTTTTTTACTCCCACCACCAATAAAATGTGAACCATAAACTCTAGCGTATTATTCGATGTAGATGGCCGCCAGTTTTAATCAGCTGTTAACTGTTCACAATTTACTTAGCAGACGTTATTGAAAAGATTTGTAATATTATAATTTTAAAGAGCAAATAACTAAGAATTAAACATTTTTGTTTTAATACATTAAAATAATTTTTCAAAAGATAACAGCACACGATCTATAGAAAATTACAAAAATGGTCAAAGAAATTTTTAAAACCTTCAAGAATGGCATTTTTCTACATTGCAGTTTAAAAAGCATGAAATCCTCCGCCTTCTGCATCAGACTCATAGAAATTGTCAAATTCAACCTCTGGATCAGATGTTACGATAATGGGCTCATTGTCATCCGCAATTAATGAAGAGCAGGCCTAAAGTTTGTTACCGTTTCTGCTTTCCATACCATTTTCATGATCGTAGAGAAGTCACGGAGAAATCGTGTTAAACCGAACGACTAGTCGTGTTAGTCGAAAACCAGCCCTACGTTAAAAATCGTGTTAAACCGAAATCGTGTTGGTAGAATTCGTATTAGTCGGGGCAAAACAAGCATAACGACACAATATTGAATCGACTGAGGAAAGAACGAAGCCTCGAGCTGCTTTCGTTTAAAAGTTGGCGTGCGTGACAGACGGACGAACGAACCTCCACAAGAAAACTTGCACAACGAGAGAAAATCGATTGGCGAAAAAACGAAGTATTGATCCGCTTTCTTTTAGTATGTATTAGCGCGTCGGACAGAGAGGGAGAAACCGAACGCAGAAGCAGATTTTTTTAACCCTGATAAGGTACACTAGGTTTTGGCGCCTTATTCAGGTACACCGGGGCACTGAGTACCCCCTGAAGAAAATATGTATTTAGCCATTAACTGTTAGTAAACATATGTTTATTTTTTAATTTATAAAGAAAAAAGTGAAAAGAAACAGTTTTTGAAAATATTTAAAACATTTGTTGCAAATTATATCTGAATAATACTGGCGAGTTAACTCCCGACAGTTCTTGCAGCGTGCTGTAGTTATGCAGTCATTGCTGCGGTCGCATAATTGGCATCTTCCACTCCTTGACTCCTAATTGATTGCAGTACTCGTTGAAGCCTCTGGCAGTCGAAGTTGTGAAGCTTTGGACTTACGGAGGGAAGTTGTCAAAGTTGTAATTTGGAGGCGTTCTTGGAGCTGGGGTCTGATCAAAGCTTCTCCCAAGTTCCTCAAGAAAGAATACCTAGACAGCTTATATTTGCCTTTCATGCCATTATTGTGTGACAAAATAACAAATGCATTGATAGCTGCATCATTTAACAACCCATAAAAGATAGCAAGAGGCCATCTTCTAGTTTATCCACTCGGAGAGGTAAACAGCTATATCAGCATCCGTGGAAAAAGTTATAAGATCGATGCAATGTATAAAAACGTGTCTCAATGTTGAATTTTGTACTAATCTGATCGGTGGAGTTATAGTTTGCATCGGATTTGGAAATTACGGTGAATAATAGAGTTCACTGAAACAGGTTCGAAAAAAACATCCGATACCGGTTCACTAGGGTATTCAGTGCCTCAAGGACGCTACAGAAAGCACAAAAACGAGTGATGACAAACAAAAAAATTATCAACATCATTTTTAAGTGACCCTAAAGGAACTCTAAAAGTGACAAGTTACTATGCATAACCATCTCTCACACGCAAAATATAAATCCGTGGGGTATTCAGTGCCCCAGTGTACCCTTCCCGGTTTAAACAGCTAAAAATTGTACATGGTTTAATTTTAAATTCATAACGCGCGTTAATTTTTGTTCAGGAATGTTTAGCTTTTGATATTTAATTTTTGAAGCAGCAAAATTTTTCATCGGAGCGTGCAAGTGAGCACCTGTTACAATCAAACAAGCACCCCCGGGGACAAAGGACTCTTCATAGCGACTAGACACACACCTGACGCAAACCTACGGCGTAAAGTAATCAATTCGAGTGGTGAGCCTCGTTTTACAAATAACGCGAAATTAATCCCGTCTTCCGTTTATAATTTGTTTCTTCGTCATCACTCCCCTCGCATTTTCTTCCTTGGACGGTGCCTTCGTAGTATGCTGCGCTCTCGTATTCCCTTCTTCTTAAACATGTCGCCACTTGGCAATTAGGGTCCGAGAAACCTGCCGTGCGCGCATTTCTCGGACGTACGTACGTACGTCTCTCGTTGCGCGCGTCCGAATTCTCATGGTTCTCGGAACGCTGAGTTAAATAAGTGGCTGCAGAAAAGTGGGAGAGGGGCGGTATGAGCAAAGGCCGTGGAACACAAAAGGGATTCGCCTCTGATTGGGTCGAATTGTTCCTCTCCATGATTCAAATGGAAGGCAGAGGCGAGGAGAGGTCTATTGAGAGAGGAGACGTGTCCCACGGGAGGTGGACGCCCGGAGGTGGCCGTTAGGTGACGCTCTGCAGAGAGGGGGGGGGGGGAGGGGCGAGCGGAATTCCGACGCGGATCGGGGGCATTATCCCCGACACTTAAATATTCACAAAGCTTTGTTGTTCGGCATGAAATTGCTATATGGCATCTTCAAAATTTCTCTTCGAAAACTAAATGCGTTTCGGATTGTCTTCATTAAACTGTTAAAAATAATTAATACAAGAGTCCTCGAGTTAGAGGCTTATTATGATTTTCATATATGAAGTTATACGTCAGAACACCCAGTTTTTCTCAATAAATATAATTTGCAAGTGTGATAGCGTAGACTCAGCCTTAGGCAAACCCTAAAAAATCTCCCATTTCTTGAATATATGATTATAATTTCATATTGAAGCACACAACGCGAATGTAACAAAAGATTAACAGGAAAATCTTCCAATGAAATTGAGTCATACGTATAAACAAGTCCCGGATGACTAACTACCTACTAATCGTTGCTCTAAATGTTACGTAGGCGAAAATTGAGTTACCAGCGGTTAATTTTCATCATATAAAACCGCAAGCACAAGCATGAATTGAGCTCAACTTAGCGCTACCGCTCTTCGTTAAAAATTCCAAGCGGAATCATTTTGGTCGCGAAAATTAATCCAACTTATAAACGTGGAAGATAAAAAGCAAAAATATCCGCGGGTATAACGATAGGTTCTGAACGCTTTCCGCGCGCCCCACGCATGGCGCCCGCGAGGCATTTATTAGTCGCCAGCTGGCCGAAAAGAGAACATTAGTTAAACAGACCAATTGTGACATTCTTGGTTAATCCCTTCAATTTTACGGTCAATGATAAGTCTGTTATTATTGCAATCTACTTTAACATCATTAACACCAGACTTAGAATTGGAAATAATAAATATACAGAATGATGTCATTTTAAAATCACAGCAGAATGATGAAAACTATTGGAAATTAGTTTATGAAAATCTCTTATTGAGAAAACGTGCCCTGAAAATACATTTATGCGCCCTTCACGTCCCCAATAATTTATGTTGCGCTCTTAAAAGTGAAAAGGTTATCGACCACTGTTATAGAGTTTTAGAAAAACACCCTGGATTTCGGGTGGTGGTTGATTGAAAGAGGTGAATATCGAGTGAAGAGGTCGCACGAAAAAGTGTCGGACGGGCGAATTTCTGTTCGAGAAAAGAAATAAACTCCCGAAACGAGGAAATACTCGAGGTGATTAATCAGAACAAATGGTGAGGGATGAACGGAAAATAACCGCGTACGGTGGCGGAAAAGCGTGGGATGGAGAGAGAGGAACGAATAGTAGTAGTTGTGAGAATAAGGGTGATGAGCGGAGATGAGTAGGAGGGGGAGGGAGGGGAAGGGAAGGAGGGGGGGAAGGGTAGGATGGGGAGGGAGGGGAAGGGTAGGAGAGGAATGGAGGGAGGGGAAGTGTAAGAGGGGGGCGCAACGGAGCGGAATGTGGACGCACCCGCAACTCATCTACTCCCCCTTCTCATTCCATCCTCCTCCGTCCTTCCCTCCCCCGTAAAACCATCAGGCGTCCAGTTTCGTTCTCGTCATGCAACTTCTCGCACCGATCTTCATTTTTATTTCGTCCTTATTCCCCCTGCACCCTCGTTCTCTCCCTTCCCCCCAGCCTTCTCCCCCTCTCAGCCCCCTCCCTAGAATATTGCAGGAGAGTATCGCCGAGATTCCTTTCGCTCCGGGAGATTGGATGGAGGATTCCAACCTAACCGCGCCAATAATCCGCTAACATCCGGCGCATCATGGTCCGCCTGTCATCTTTTTTTAAACGTATTTCCGTCGGATTTAAGCCTCGAGTCACTCGCATTCCTGCGTTCAAGGAAAGGGAAAGAATGCGATGAGTGGAATGTACGAGGGGAACAAAAGATCGACAAAAGTATCGCACGTCCCGCGAAAGATCCATTATTTTCACTCTTTTTCGTATCTTTTATAATTTTAACTCCACTCATGATTATACGCGGATGTTTTCAAATCCGTCAATCGTGCATAACTCGACAATAGATGGCAACACGACTGATTGACGTACGAACTTTGCATTCGATCTTTAAGTCTCAAGAAAATATTTTTAAAGAATGTCTCTCTCTCTCTCTCTCTGGTTTACTTTACGTTTATTCGGATTGGTGATTTTACTTCGGATGAAATTTTTTTAGTAATAGAATTTGATCCGAAAGACTATTTTAACGGAGATTCTTTTTCATAATGAGGATGTGAAGGAACAATTGAGAATAAGTTCAACAAATTTGAAATATTTCACCAATGCTCTCGTCGCGCTTAAATGTTTTTTCTAAATAAACATGGTAATTGGTGAAAAGGATAGAAACACTAAGTAAAATAATTATATATATATATATATATATATATATATATATATATATATATATATATATATATATATATACTAGTAGTTGGTGCTTGCATACTGCAAGCATTTCATCTCACCTTGAAAAAACATTCATTTTTCAGACAGACATTTCATCATTACAAATATTCTTTTAATTCTAAAGATTTCACCTCCGCAGCGATTTCCGTTTTTCCCACATGTAAAAATAATAGTTTAAAACAATCCCCAAACTTTGCAATTTTAACAATTTTACACTATCTCCATTATGGAGTACTAATGCTACACATTTTAGCCAAATTTTAAAGTTGTAGGACTTCTAGAAGTAAAATAATATTTTTCTAATTGTTTAAAATTAAATAATTTTTAACGGCCGCCGCAATTCATATATGGCAAAATTGAAGTGTTTATTTGTGCAAATTTTCTACTCTGCAAATAATTGAAAAATTTCAGGTTCCTAGCTCATCCCGTAGTACCTAAACAGTTATCTATTTGTTTAAACTTTAAGAATTTTTAACTACCGAACAAATTAAAATATCAAAATTTGTATAATCCCTATTTCGTTTTTTTAAGAATTCTACTCATAAAAAAATTTCAACTCTGTAGCACATGCGAAAATACATAAATCTTGAAAATTTGTTTAAACAATTGCGAATTTTTTGCGGCCACATTGTTGCACTTTTTCAAGATTTTCGTTTTTTCTAGCCGGTTTTGCACAAAATCCTACCTATGAAAAAAATTTCGATTCTCCAGCTCTGAGAAAGAAATCGATTTTTTTTGTTCGGTGAATTCGTTCACAGGGCAAATACAAGATTGAAATTAAATTCCATTTCAACGAATCGATCGCTATTATTTTTCCCCAGTTGCCATAAAAAGGCGCAATTTTTATTTGATTTAAGACCTAAGGTTTGCTCGATAATTCTTTATTGAATTTTTATTTACTTATTCAGAAAAATAATGCATTTGTATAACCTGTACATATATGCAGAGTTCCTTGGCGTATATATTTTCTTGCTACATGGTTCTCTTGGATCAGAAAACATTCTCAGCTGTTCAAGATTATAAAATGAATTCATGTCACATAACGGCCGAATTATATTTTACTATGAATTTTGTAAAAGAATATTTCTTTTCAGAGAATATTCTCAAGTAAAAATGATTAGAGAGCATAACATACGTAAATTGACTGCATAAACCCATAATATCACTCGCGTGTTTGATAAAAACGACCAAGCTGCTTTTCGTTAGCCTCACCGGGACAGATTTTTATCGTACTTCCCAGAAAAATCGACAGTCCCTGAAAATTACTCTCAATTTGAGAATATTGATACCAGATAGCATTACGATCTAGATCAAGGGTCTCAAATGGATAAATTTGAAACAGATAGCGGGCTGCATGTGATAATTTCAATATACAGGCCACCCACATAACTAATAATATTCCTATGTATTTTGTTGAAACTCCAAATCATAGTATGAACTATTATAAACAAATTATCATACAATTTGTAACAATTAAACGTTATATTTTTATATTGTGTTTTTCCGGTTGTCCATTGCTACCACTATGATTTCTCTTCCACCTACTTACGGTGGAATCAAAGTATTTTAAACACTGGCGGTCCACATGCGGACCATGTGTTTCATCCCATTATCTAGATGGAAAATTTTGCTTTCAGATATCAAGTAGTAATTTTCCTTATCAGGAAGTACGATTTTATTTAATGCGAATATATTAAATATCGCCCACTCTTATCTATGAAACATCAGACTCTTTGACGGATCACTAAGAATTTACTCGGTCAAACGACTGAGGTCATTAACCCAAAATTAGTTTTTCGTTATTGTTTTCCATAAGCAAATTTATCGTCAGCATCTGGTAAACAGCGGTAAGCATTTTTATCTGCAAACGAAAAATAATGTGAGGAATCTATACTATAATAAGTGTTTCATATTTGATAATACACGAACATGCCTGAATGTTTCAATTTGAGGAAAAGTAAGAAAAAGTAATCTTTTGAATAATATGTCACTGTGTTTATTTAGACGTGATATTATATTCATTTTTATTTCATGATCCATGGTACAATCAACGATTTTTAGATAAATAAATACATGGATTTAATAAAACGCATAAAGACAAATCACCGGCACATTTGTTAGCAGGCATCCATAAATTTAGTCAGATGAACCGCAAAAGGGAAAATATGCTCTGGGCATTTCAGTAATTTCCTCTTCCTCTTTCGAACCCCTTGCCTCTAAAAGATGCAACTGTAAGGAAACCAAGGGAAGACAATTTGCACCGCTTCAAGAGTTCACCACAGCTGCCTTGAGCAGAGGTAAAGAGTAATTTGCGACTCAGTTATAATAACTGAGGAAGGATATCGGCAATGAAGTGTTTGAAAAATCTTCGCTTGTTTCATCACTCAGAATCCGCGAAAATGAAATACTTCGGTAGAAAATGATAATAATATATTATTCTCAATCATAGAAAACCGATTCTATGTGTTTAATTGCCAATAAAATACGAGAAAACAACCAAAATATACATCGAGATGAAAAGAAAAACTTTGTCACTTCCACAAATTTATTTAACACGACCGATTTCGCTACGATCATCATCATCATAAGTTAAATTTTATAAAACCGTTACATATATATAGGGAAAAAGGAGGAATTAAAGAAACGGTTAGGAAAGGGAGGGGTTGGAAAAGGAAGGCAGAAGCAAAATAAAGTTACAAAAGGTATACAAAAACTTGGTAAAAAGAGCCAAAGACAACAAAGTTACAAAGTATTGACAAAATCTTAGGTAAGCTTAATAGAGGAGAATGATTGTGGAAAATAATAATAATAATAATTTTTATAAATAAACGGAAGGTCTCGCGATGGAGGTCCCCTCTTTCCCCTCTCCTTGCCAATATTTTTTTCAAAAATTTAGAAGTTTTAATTCTGGCCATAATTTATTAAGTTATTCGGAATTTTGGGGTAGGTATGTGGATGATATTTTGTGTCCGGAGTGGTACAGATGACCAACTCTCTTTTAAATTCCCTCCACCATTCTATTTCTTTTACGGTTGAATATGAAACCAATGTTTTGCTTAACTTTTTAGATCTCATTTTGTCCCTGCTGAACAACACACCTACCTTTGATATTTTTCGTAAACCCACTTACACAGATAGATCAGGTCATTCCCAATCACTCTTCCCATCATTTTTCTCACAAACACGCTGCTTTTCATTCTATGCTTCACTGCCTTCTTAGTATACCCCTTTCTAAACCCAATTTCCTTTTAGAACTTGACACCATTAAATAGATCGCTATCAACAGTGGCTACAAATCTGGTTTAATCGATAAAATTATCTCTAAAAACGTTTATTTATTGCCTCCCAAAAAATCGTTTCTTTTCAGCATAATCTCACCTCCAAACCTCTTAGTTGGCGCCGACTCCCATTTTTAGGAAACCTTTCTTATAAATTGGCCAACCTTTTTCCTAAATTTAAACTTAAACCTGCTTTCTACTCCCTAGTTACATTTTCCAAATTATTCCTTAACGCTAAAGACCCGATGCAGCTGTCATTAAGAAGTGGTGTATATAAACTCGCTTATGATGATTGCGGAGCGGTCTACATCGGCCAAACGGGGAGGAGTTTCAATATGTTGTTCATTCTTCAACAATGGATGACTTCTCTTCAGTACTGGTACCCTCGAAACATTGCTTTCGAATCTTGAGAGGTAAGAAGTTCATATTTCATAGCCTGTTACAATTAAATCTAGAAGTAAACAACGAGACCCGCAGTTTAATTACGAAGCGTGTTGTCTAAAAATAACTCCTAAAATTTATTGCATCGTAAACGACGATGGGTAAAATTCATTCTCTCCGTGGAAAGTCTAATCATTTACAATTGGATAAACCGTGAAGATTAATCGGGCGATTATGAGAAATAATGAAATGCCCTATGCAATCATTACGCAACTCCCCCGCGATACCGCTCTCCGTTTATCCGTCCAATAGAAACGCGTAACTTTTCAGACCTTGTCCATTGCATCGTTTGCTCACTGATCCATCATGCACGCCCATCAACTCTTTATCTTCGGAATTAAGAGATGTTTGCAACGGAAGTGATAAAGCGATGCCCTCGACAAAATAAAGTTTATCCACGGATAACGAAGCGTTTGAATTTTTCTTTTATCTCTACGACGCAAACTTCTTTCTCGAGATCATTTAGTATGATTGCCATGGCAAGTCAATATGTGACTGGTTGTTTATTTTTTGCTATCAGTAGTCCGTAAACGGTTAATATCCCGCTACTCGAGATGTTTGAGTAACCAGGACTGGAGAAAATATAAGTAGAAATTTACTGTTATCTTTCTTAAATTTATATTTACGTGGCCACTACGGAGAAATTTTTTAAAGAGATAAAGTGATAATATCGTCCGTTCTCTCCTCCGAGGTTCCTTTCGTTTTGGTAAATGATTCCAACGAAAGAGAAATAAAAATTGTCCTCGATTTGTGCACCTGATTGCCGCCAAAAAAATAAAAATATCAGTTGCATTTCTCCCTCTTGGTTAGACGGAATCGCGAGCCCGAGTACGCGAGTCGCGATCGAGTGGGTGTTTCGTTCGCTTTTCCGACTTCTCTTGTCTCTCACTAAATGCCCGAGTACAGTAATACTTTGCTATACGGAGTAGATGCGTTCCTGAAACTTCTTTCGTATATTGAAACTCCGTATATCGAATAACATTACTACAATGGGGTGTGTTCTCAATCTTAATAACTTCACATCTTATAACATAAACCTTTTATTAATTACTAATCACATTTTTAAAATATTGTAAATTAAAAAGTGTTATTTATTTTTTATTAACTTTAATCACGAGAACTTACACAAATAGAAGTAACAGTTGTACGTTAATATTCACTTACAGCACTGCATCTCTTTCCCACGTAAACTTACCAGTTCTTGGTAAAAATTTTAGTATGTTATTAATGGCCCGCAAGAATATTACTAAACAAGAGGCGACCCAGAGGCGAGAAGGAACATCGCCTCCGCTGATAAGGAAGGGACGAGAGAGCGGATTTTGAGTAGGGATGGGAAGATTCAAAAATGATTTTTTATAGAAAAGACGAGGGGCGACTGCATTGCGTAATGACGTCTCTCTAATGGAGATGTCTTCTGTCGTATACGATCTTTTTCAAACGCAGAGGTTATTTGATTAAAATTCGAATGTCTGATATTACGCTAAATAACCTCAAATTTACAAATCTGCATTAAAGGAATTAGGAAGGTTTTAAAATTAATTGCTTGAATCATTTTGATAAATTTACTATACTCGGTTACTAAATGAAATTTCCGAAATGATGCTTTGGGATCTTTAATTGCATTATAAAACAGTAGATTTGTGCATATTTAAAATTCACTTTATTGATGAATTTTAAAGATTTAATTGAAAATACACCGCGGATACACATCAGTGAAAGTGTGAACGTTTGGCATAAAAGTGCAATTCATAGCATCCAAAACAAACTTATCCATAGCGTTATTCATAATTCCTATTTGTAAGACGTAATGCTATATATTAATAAACCAATAAACACTGGAAAAGCCAAGTGCAGAATACGGCCCAACATCATTCATCAACTGTGCGGTCGGCCGCGGGACAAGTATAACATCGCGAAAGAGTTTGCCGTTTGGTCTATCCCCCCACAATAAGTATCTGAATAATTTATGCCTGCTTTCTTTCTCTCCGCTAATACCGACGAGTTTGCCTCCATCGATCGTTCATCGCGTGACTATTCTAATAATAACGAGTGTCCATTGTGTGCGTCTACGAACCCGCTTGGACGTCGAACTTCGAACGCGAACTGTATTTGGTCAAGTGCTTGACCAATGTACGACAGGGGGTGAGTGAGCGAGGGAGGAGCGGGAGAGAGAGGGGGAAAAAGAGGGCTGAGAGTCAGCTCCTTTCATCGGTAGACGTGCAAAGATCGCCCGATACAAAAGGGGGAAAATCGTCAAGGATCTTTGCCCTTGGGAAAGGGCGGATGGGTGCATCAAAGGGACTGTAGCTGCGCCTGTGCTGACTGAGGGGCACGAAGGGAAGATACGCCCTCGTTACGCAATCCGAAAAAAATCACGTAGATTACTCAGTTTTTTTACCTCGAACTTTCGGTCGCCTCTTGAGGCATCGGGGAGACTCTTGACAAACGCCTTCTCCGTGTTGACTGTGCGAGGGCAGATAAGGATTCGAGACGGAGGCGGCTTGAATGTTTGCGCACCGAGATCTCGGAGAAGGTTACGTCGTGGGATCCGTTTCGACGGACCCGAGACACGGACGATACGTCGCGATGGCCGTTGTCACGAAATGCACTTGCACGCAGTTTCTTTTCGCCACAATTTGGTCATATCGTCACGTTCGTGCTCGTTTTCTTACGCTAAAGCAACTGAATCGGCTTATTATGAGTTTCAATATAAAGATTATCGAGATAAACGCAGGAGAATCGGAATTGAACACTTTTATGAACATAGTTTAATTATACACATAAAAAATATGCATCACAAATTTTATAATAAAAGAAATCAAAATTTTCCATTTTAAACTTTATAGTGAAGAATATAAAGGTTTTGCTCTATTTTTTTGTTTTTTTTTACTCATTGTGGAACCAGTGGTGTAGCCATAAATTTAGTTTGGAGAGGGAAGGAGGGCAAATACTTCAATATATTAATATCTGAGCACATTTTTACTGATTTATCTGCAAGAATCTTCGTGTAATGATAGAAGTTAATGAATAAATGTACCGATAATAATTTGGACACCTTCGGTCCACCTTATTTCCATTTGACGGTCGCATACTCTATGCCAGTAGTGTCCAACAGAATTTTAAGGTTAGTCACACTTGTGGCGAACGGATCAGCTTTTTCGCAACATAATACAAAATATAAATATTACAAGTAGGAATTAATTTAAGTAAATGGCTACGGTGATGCACAATAATGATTTAAATTATGTGTTAGCCAAATAATTCATTAAATTCAAACATTAAATTTTAATGTGGTACTTGACAGTTCATTTGTCCAATTAGCGCCCTAGAATTTGGCATAAAATCCACCCTAATTGTAAGTAGCAGTGGCAGCAGGAGGGGGTGAGAAGGCGCGAATCATTATTGTGCATCACTGTAGCCTCATTTTTGTTTGAAGTCCTATTTATAAAAAAATATTTTGTTTTATGTTACGAAAAGGCCGACGTATGTAAAATTTATACAACCAGATATAAATAAATGTAGTTCTATGTGATTTAATAAACTGATAATAAATAGCAGACAGACTGTGAGCATCAATTCGCCACAAGTGGTGCGATGGGTTTGGACACCACTGCTCTATGCTTTTGTTAAGATTATCTCCGATATTGGGGGAGAGGCAATGCTCGGTTGCCACCCCACTGACTGCGCCACCGTGTGGTACACTTAATGATCATTTTTATGAATTTCAATTCACAAATGTGTGGTACACTTAATGATCATTTTTATGAATTTCAATTCACAAATGTGTGGTACACTTAATGATCATTTTTATGAATTTCAATTCACAAATGTGTGGTACACTTAATGATCATTTTTATGAATTTCAATTCACAAATGTGTGGTACACTTAATGATCATTTTTATGAATTTCAATTCACAAATGTGTGGTACACTTAATGATCATTTTTATGAATTTCAATTCACAAAATTTCCTTGGTTGAAAATAATTCATACGTAACTTTGAATTGAAAAAAATGTTTAATAATTATATTCCTGAATATTCAAAACTATCTTAAAATAAATAATGTCCATGAAAAAATATTTCAAAATTCATTATATATTTATTATAATGTAAATAAATTTCTTCAAAACAATGTCACTACGATAATAATGCGCTTCTGGTGTTGAATATTATTATTAGAGATATAAAATACTACGGATCAATAAAGAAGTTGCACAAAGTGGACTTTTGTCAACTCAAAATCAATGTAACTTTTAATGAAAATTTCTTTCGTGTTTGACAAGGAAATAAATTATTATTCCTAGTAATAAACTGTTGTAATAGTAAACTATAACTTAAGATAGGAATGATTGCAACCAATCCTTCGAATTATCATTTTCAGCCCATTCTTTTGGAATCGATTAAAATTAGGCCAGGAGATCCTGCAGGAAATATTATTCACAAGGATCAATGAATAGGCAATCGAGATATCAATTTAAAAGTAATCAAACACCTAAAGGATTTACTGAGCATAAAAATCTTATAACGAACTTCATGTCTTGCCAAAGCTTAAATATAACCTAAAACGCGTTAATCGTCAAATTTAAAGATACGCTATTTGAAAATCCCTGGGCATTATAACCAGAGGGTATCGCTTTTCCCCCTTCGATAGTTTGTCTTTTTATTACGTCCACTATCTGTAGCGCAAAGCGGTAATTTCAAGTTTTTTTTGTTTAAAATCTTCTTACTTTTTAAAAGTTGCCTTTGGTAATTTTTTTCTCGGCAAGAGTCATTCTGTCACCGCCCGTGAGAAAAGGGCGGCATACACTCGCTCCGCGGTCCTTGATTTCGAGAACCTCGAAACAAAAAAAAAAGAGAAACGACCAACGAAGATTTTCGAGCATTCCCTCGCCATTTAAATTCCCGGCTCACACTCTTGTCCTCCCTCCACCCACGCTCCTTTTTCCCTTCCCGACCCTCTCTCTCTTCCTCCTCCCTCGCCGAATCGACGTCCCGACGACATCTCTATCTGTTTCCGTGGCGTCTCCGACAGATGGCATCGGCGACCAGATTTTGGATGCGGGAGCCGCGCCTGGAGGAGGGTTTATTGACCCTTGCGATGGATGCACTTCTTTGCAGCGGATATCTTGGCGGCGAAGGGCGGGAGGCGAAAAAGGGGGAGCGGCGGACAAGGATCCACATCCGTCTTTGGAGGAAATGACGTATTAATCGGGGCGACGGACGCGCGCGCATGCGCCCGTGTGACGACGGGGTTATTATTGCTAATCGCGTCCGAAACACGACGCGCTATGGATTAATGTTTGAAGTAGTCATCTGGGGCTCGCTTCGCGTGTATTGGTTACGGAGAGAGAGGTAAATTCCATAAAAGATGAGACAGAAAGAACGAACGCATTTGTAATTCCGGGAATGAGTGAATTTTCCCTAGCTAATATATAAATATTTATAGACAGTGGTTTATGCTGGGTATTTGAGGCATCAAATTGTCCTAAACGACCTGTTTTATTGTTCTATTTTCAGTGGAAAAATGTAATTTTTATCACCGTTTGCCTTTTCTTTTGGTTTGGATAGGTTTTGGTTATTATTATGCATAGGAAAAGCCGTTGCAATGTTATGAGCTCATTTGTAGCCACTTTCCAAAAAATGGAAAGTGGTCTTATGAGATCGCCTCGGTGTCCGTGTGTGTGTCTGCGTGTATATAAATGTGTGTATATAAATGTGTGTATATATGTGTGTATATAAATGATCCGATTTAAACTAAATTTGGTACATAGAATATGCAGATTTATTCATGAGCAAAATGACATATTTGGACAGGATCGACTCAGCCAGTGTGCCATAATTGCAAAATTTAACTTTTCGGTAATTATGAATTTGGAAGCAATTGGCCAAACCGATTTCTACGAAATTTTGTATGAAGTAGGCGTGCAATATAAAATAACAAAATCAAGATGCTTAGTATAGATATATAAAGCAGGGCTGCCACAATACAAGGAATTTAAAAAATTCCTTTTGCAAGTATTTGTGTTGAACTGTCAACATAAATTTTAATACTTATAATATACACATATATACAAAACCATATTAGCATATGTAAACCGAAACAGCCAAAAAGGGGGGCCACAATTACAAATTAAACTCTTTTAGTAAGTAAGGATTTGGAAGGAATTGGCTAAACGAATTTCAATTAAATTTTTATATAAGATTTGTACAACATACCATAATTAAATCACGAGGTTTAAAGCGGAGCTAAAGATCAGGGTTACCACACTAAAAAGTTAAATAATATTTCTTTTACAGGTATTTTTAGAGAACTAACCTAATGGATGTTAACCAAATATAGTATATTTAATCTTCGTATAAATAAATAACCAAAATATTATATTTCAACCGGGTTGACTATACCGGGCTACCACAATATAAAGGTTAGAATTTTTCTGTAACTATGAATTTGGAAGGTATAGGGTATATAGGGTGAGCGGATTTCAAAGATATTTCGTTTGTAGGGCGAGTATAGAATGGGAAAAAACGAGAACGGATCAAAATAACAGTGCTACTGCAATATAAGGAAAAAATAATTTTCTGATTTAAAATAAAATACATTAGTATATGATTACTTGTTATACATTAAAATTGTATTGAAAGGAAAGTAGGCGGATTAGTTCTTTCCAGAACTACTTGTTCATTGATTTATGGGCCATTGTAAGTCCATCGAATGATTACATGACTATGGCGAGGTCAAACTGATAACCTCGCGCCGCATTTGTTTCTCAGTACTAGTTACTCAGGTCGATAACGCATGACGTTTACCAAAGATGAACACAGACAGGTTCAATCTCTTTGTAAGTAACTATAGACGACATGCGTTGTTAGCTACTCTGGAGTAATTACAGCTGTTTGCTTCCCTCCCTGTTTCGCTTTCCCTTGATGTCGTTCGATATGTAATATAAGGATAAGCATTTCGCGAAATGGAGGATTTAGGTGTCAACATCTTTATTAATTTTATGAAATCTCACAACAAAGCTTTTATAATTAGTTTTTCATTAATTTGGACGTGCGACAAAATTCGACCTGGAATAACAAGAACAAGTATTTTGAGGAATGACCGTTTAATTTCTTCGAAGTAAGACGCCCTCGAGAATTTTCAAATGAAATATTATGAACTACGTTATGTTTCATATGAAATGTAGTGGAGGAAATTAATATTTGCCAGGAGAAAAAGAATTAAGTTCTTCAGAATAAAATTGACTTGTATTATAGCTCAGGAAAAGTAAGAAAGGGAATTTTTTTGGTAATTTGGAATTTAAAGCTATTTTATCGGAGTCCTATCAATCTGGAATACATTCAAATTCGACCTATTCATAGAGAAGTGGCAAGATTCGAGTAAAGAAATAATGGAAGGAAGGAAGGTAATTGCATCGGTAACTTTGGATGAATCATTTCTGGACATTCAACTGCATTTCGGAGAATTTTTTAAAAATTGAAGGAAATGGAAAGACAACATATTTAACCTATTTACTGGAATGCCGGCATTGAAAGACCTTCAAAGTAGGATTACATTTCTGAACCAGAGGTGAGCAACCTACGGCCCGCGAAGCTACGATGAAAAAGAGATCAGCAAAATTTAACACAAATTCGCGTATTTTAGAATAAAATTACGTTAAAAAGCATTTAATATTGAAGTTTTAAATCTAAAGCGTCGTTTAGATTTCGTTTTCCCTCATATGATACCTCAGGGTCTATAGGTAACTTCCGGCTCAAAATCTGATTCTACCTACCAAAGCATTTGCGTCTTTCAATATAGCTCGCCATGTAGAAAAGATTGCCCTCCTCTACTCTAAATTATGTTAGTAGATATGGCCGCGAATATAAATCCAGACGTTCAAACCGTAAAATTAAAAGTTTTTAAAATCCATTTTTCTAAAATCGGCAGTAAAGGAATGGTAAAGTTTGTCCAAAAAGGTTCCTGAACATTTTATTTCTAGTCTAACTTCCTTTCAAACAAATTAAGAATATGTACTGGCATTATGAGTACTTAAACGAGAGCTTTTTCTGTCTTTATCATCTCATATGTTTATTTTTCATCCCGAAATCTGAAAACATGTTTTTGTATTTAATAAATAGAACTCGACAATAAGTCAGTGAATGGATCTTATAGTTTATACTAACTTATCTGATTAAGTATAATGTTTGGTTGAAGGGAAGAGGTGATTGTAGGGGGATATACTCCTCAGAGCTCATTGTCAGTGCCCTTCTCGGTGATCGAGAAAGTCTACCAGGACGTAGGTAAGTTCAAAATCTTCCACACTTGTTAACCTATTCGTAACCCGAAAAAAGTAAAATAAATAACGTTACATTTGTTTGCATTATGCCGAATCTCATGAGATCTCTAAAAATATATCGCTTTTTTCAATCCGCAGAAACCAGAAAATAAATCTCTGCCAAACCTGAAATTTCCGTACCGCATAAAGGCCGTCGGCAATGCTAATTGAGGCAACGCTCTGATGAGCCGAAAAGCGGAACGCAAGCGAAAAGTGAACATCCTCATTGAAAATTACTCCCCTAAAAAGTTAGCTGCAGTACTTCATTAAGAGGGGCCTCGGAACGGTCTGCTAGCGCGTTTCCGCCCAATTCCACTATCCCATCTTCCTCCCCCCCCCAACTATCCCATCCCCCTTCCTCCCCAAAGAGAAACCGCTTCACTGATGCCGAGGTCGAAGACGATCGTGCTTTTAAAGCGAGTACTCGAACGTGGTACACTCCGTGGGATGGAATTTCTTATGGGCTTATCTCCCCCTCTGGAAGATGCGAAGAGAAGCAAAGTAGGAAGAGAGAGAGAGAACTTTCGTCTCCTTACGCGGTACCACGCATCCGGACCTTGCTCCTTAGCCAGCCATCACCGCGGCGCCACCGAGGGGGAGAAGGGGAGGGGGAGAGGGGGTATGAGGGGGAGAGGGGCAGGGGGGAGGGGGGAGAGGGGGTATGAGGGGGAGAGGGGCAGGGGGGAGGGGGGGAGAGGGGGAGAGGGGCAGGGGGAGGGGGGAGAGGGGGAGAAGGATATTGGAAGGGAAGATGGAAGGGGACGAAAGACGACCTCAAGCCATCTCGTCGTGTGGAAGTTAAACGAAGATGCAAAGCTTCCACGTTGCGAATTGGACGCGACGTCCCGCTCAAGGAGAGTTTAAAAAAGAAAATAAAAGTCATTCGATGCTGGGCGCACGCCACTCTTTGATTGGTTAATCTTCCTCGGCTAGACGTTATATTTCACCATGACGAGACAATGAAGTGTATGAGCGAAGGGTGATCTCGATCAAGACGGGACATGAACTAACGGACTACGAGGCGGAAGTATGGAATTGTTTTTTTTCCAAGGTACGCAATTGATGTTTGACGTTCGATTTATTCTCAAAATTCAATTAGTAGTTTATGAAAGGAAATTCTTTTAAAATTTGCTATTAATCGTATGTTCCCAGCTGATGCACCTCTTCGTACGCGCAATGGGTATATTTTGCTATTAATCACTCTATCGCGTGGACTTATATACATGGACTTATGGACGCAAGGAAAAGTTCAAAATGTTAGATAATCCTAAAATGATTACAAGAGGCGCAAAAAATGAAACTTTTCAAACAGTTAAAAAGAAGCAATCTCACAAAATAATCGGAATAATGGTCACTATTGAGAAACCGATCGAAATGGAAATATCTAAAATAAAAATATAAGTGTATGAAAGTAAATAACCGCATTAATATTCTCTTGTTCCGTAATCAAGCTCACGGTAAATCACTAATACAGTCCGAGATTTGGTACGCGCCGCGAAATAAAACCCAGTAGTCTTACCCGTTTTTCTGCCTGTAATCCAGAAGATATTATTTTTTACAAGAGAATGAAATTCGCAACAAAATTGTTGCAAATATATGTAATGAGAAAATTTACATTTACAGAAATATTTTTACGAAAATTTCTTTAACTGGAAGTTTTTAATTTTTCACCGTTGTATCCTTTTTCTCTTATATATGTAATGAGATTCTTTATTTTCTGTCAACGACAAACGCGCTTGAATTATTCGCGCTCTATCAGTAATTAGAGGATAGAATGAAGAAATGGCACAGAGTACAGCTCTCTATCCCAGCTTAAAATGATTTCACAACCCAGGATAGGATGTGAATCTCGTTTCCATCACGGAAAGAGTTAAGATGGAGTTTGGGAATTCGGGAGACAATTTTCGACGAGAATTACTTGTTTTTTAAATCTAATCCAGACAATAAAATGAAACATACTCCTTATTGGCAGAACCGGGAAAAGATATTTTTCCGTCCTAGGCAAGGTTTGAAAATTACGCCCTCCTCCTAATGAAAGTATACAGTACACAATTTTATATCTCGAAACTAGTTTATTTACAATGCAGAGGTAAAATAAAATTTATAAAGTATATAAAACGTTACATTTTAAAGTTCGAATTGTCATTTGTAGCGCCCCTAAGTGTGCTGCGTCCTAGACGGGTGACACGCTCGCCTAGCCCTTGTCCCGGCTCTGCTTATTGAGAATTTATTAATCTCAAAGTTCAGCGATTCGAAAAAGATATACTTTTGAGCAAGAGGTCAGTCGAGCACGGAGAGAAATTTTAACCAAAATACATCGACATCTAAATTTTCCCATACGTTTTAGGCAACATCCTAAGCTTTCTGGAACTAAAACCTAAATCGACGCGAAAATATGAAATTTAAAAAATCGTGCTATCGGAGAAGAGTCACGCGTCCTTTAGTATTTTTCCTAATAACCTTGCTATTTTTTCCAAATCGAAATTTCAATCGAGTGATTTGTATAAAACAGAGCGCGCAGGTAATTACTCAATTTGTTTCCACACCACCTGTTTCGATGGCGTGACATTGGAAGGGACAAAGGGTACAGATTTCAGCGATAACTTTCTTCTCTATTTTTACAAAGTGACGCAACCTTTCTCCTGTACCGATTTCTTTATTGAGGAGATCGCTCATAGTTACCGTGGAGATATTAAATCGATGGAAACGACAAGTACTTCAGCGGACACACTCTACCGACCGTTACGAAAACCGATTTTTCATTGTCCAACACGTGATAAAGAGTGTCGCGGGAAACTGATAAGACGATGACAATGTCAACTTAAGCTATCCATAAGCGACGCCAAGCAGACGCAGGTGCACAACATAGCGCGGCAAAATAAGAGCGCGATACGGCCTACGAGTGAAGTGCAGCACCCGTGATCACGTGTTGCACATCGATAAATTTCGCTTGGAGGTTGAGTCACGAGCGAATGAGGCGATAATTTAAGGCTTTGCGTATGCGTAAGGAAGAACTTTGCTTCGTTATCTATTATATTATATCTCACACACACATTAAATAACTTTCAAAATGAAAGAAAGTTAAAACTCCAGCCAAAAGCAAGTGGTATTAGCCCGATGCATTTCGCCCACTAAGTGGGCATTTTCAAGGGCGACTTTCCTTCGACTGTCGACTTTGGTCGCTGTCGAAGGAACGTCGCCCTTGAAAATGCCCACTTAGTGGGCGAAATGCATCGGGCTAATACCACTTGTTTTTGGCTGGAGTTTTAACTTTCTTTCAGTTGACGCCAAAAGTTTTTTGGGCCATCTTTGAGAACTTTCAAAATGATTATCTATTTTCTTCGTTTGCTTTATTTACATCAATATCAGGCATTCCAGATTTGGTTTTTTATTTAGTTTTCATTATCGGCAGTTTTCTGATTGATGCGTTGGCCAAAACGTGGCATCGTTGATGGTTTAAATACGACAAATGCATTTTATATTCGGAGGGGATATGATGACGCGGGCAGCTGTGGGCTTTGATAAACCATTATTAGAAATATTTGGGCGAATGATGAAATAAGTGATTGAAAATGGGAGACAATTTTGTTTCTAGAATGAAAAATATACGATTATATAGACGATTTTCAATGAGATACTGAAATTCCATTTCATCCTTTATTGCAAACTTAAATTATTAAGTTCTGATTATACGTAGAACATAAGATCGTTTGTTATAAGATACTAGAATGAAGTATATTCAGGTAGTAATACATATCACCTTTCTGTATTTATTTATACTCTGAACCTTCGTTCCTTTCCTGGCTCAACAAGTGTGGGCGTATGCAGAAAAATTTTCAATTTCATTTGAAAAAATAACAATGATTCTCTGCATAAGTCTCGAGCCAGTCATTAGATTCTTATATTACTTAAAACTAATAGTGCAATAATAATCCCATCGCTTGATAAATAATAAATCAAAATTACGGTGGGAAGAGGAATGAAACTATTTATTCTAAGTCTACAAAATAGACGAAAGTGTCGCGGCTCTTTTAAATATAAAAGTTCACTGAAATATCAAGAACATTCAACTTAGTGTTTTCACTGTTGATTCCGTGCTTCAGAAAAATTTACCGCATACATCATAAAACTCTAAAAATTCCGTCGACGAAAGTTTTCTGAAGAAGCAAAGATATTCGATGCGTGTTTCCATGCCATAACCATCGTTTACCTTGACGGAAAATGGAAGTCGCTAGCCTTATGGTTTTGTTCTCATTCTCTTGTACGAAATTAGTTAAAACGGAGCACAAGAACTTTTGACTGGAAAGTCTTCAACTAATTAAACAAACAAGATATAAAGGGGCTAAGTGGAAAAGTTTGAATATACTTTTTAAGGAAAGTAAGTTTCTTATTTTCAACTTATAAAAAGAAAAGAAGAAAATGCTGGGGTAACTCAGGGGAAGTCTTCTTGTAGTAAGCGAGGAATCTAGAACATGCAGCTTGAGCGAAACGGAATATGCATTTCCCTGTTCTTCGCAAGTGGAATAAAGCTAATAATTTTTGGAGTTTAATGCAGATTAGTTTGTTCTTACTTATCTCGCTTTTTTATTTGATGTTATTTTTTCAATTACTTCTAGTCAGGAACTGGGGATGAATATTTGAGAAACTGATGACGTGTAAATGTCTTGAATTGAAATAAATCCGATTTTTTCGGTCGTATTTTCGATTGGAACCTGTAGTTAAAAAACGAATACAGAACTAAAATCGAAGGAAGGGCATATATCCACTATGGAGAACATTCTTTGACGATTTCAGTCTTGACATAAAATATTTCAAGTTGAATTCAACAGCAATAATAATAATTGAAACGATAAAACTGTTGAAATACACCTAAACATAAGCCTATGGGCGATCGAGGAGACCTCTTTGGCATAATTATAATCATAGCCCTCTCCTGAATATTTTCCTCTTCGATAAACTGGAAGTACTTTTATTTATGGTTACTCCTGCTGCGTTTGATTATTATTCCATCCATTTAATCGTCTAAATATTCGACAAGCAGCCAGAGGAACAAGTTGATACTTCAACAAGGAGATGTTCCATTTCAAATTGCCATGAGACCAAAGAGACGAAATGTAGAAACGGAAATGTTTACTTTAGACAGACAAAATTATTTGAACGGAAGATCGATTTTTGGGTGCGAGTTGTTTTCTGAGGAAGAGTCCGATAATTCTGGAAATTGGAGAGGTTTGTATGATAAATAAACCAAATAATAAAATGCTGCTGCGTGACTCAGGCTTGGTATTAAGTGTTGGACATCAGAGAAAATTTTCTATCTCTAATTCATTGATTTATAGTTTGATTAATTGAGTAAAGTCTACCTTCAGAAAGGAAATACTAAGCCCATCTTTTAAGCTGAAATCATATTGATGATTATGTCAACTCCGATATAGAATTTCGGTTATCATTTGAACGCTAACATTGTACGTCAAATTTATTTTGAAAGAGGAAAGTTTCAAAGAAGAAAACTAATATTTTCTCTTTCGATAAAGAAAATATTTTAATTACAAATTCTGTGGTACCAATCTTGAGACTATATTTTATATTGTTAATTTATTAAAAATTCCCTTGACATGTTTCTTATTTTAATAATTTTCCAATTACTTGCATAATTTCTTTATTAGAATCATCTAAGTTGTGACCGATTAAACTATTTTTATACTGAATTCGTGAGAACGTTTTATATTATGGCCATGGATTCGCTTCTAGCAATGATGTTTCTTTACATGACTGATAAAATTCTATTAATAAATATTACACAACTGATCCTCATTTCAAATGAAATAAGACAGAATAATCAAATTCCAATTTCATATTATATCCGTGTTTAATCGTGAAATTTTTTAATATGAATGCAGAATGTTTCATGAAATCATAGTCCCTCTCCCATCCATTTACCCTACCCAATGTCGAAACGCAGCTTATCCGTCAGAGCCGGAAACTCTTCGCAAGGACTTTAGTCGCTTTGGAAAGCAATTGAAATGCCTTCAGAAGGACGGTGCGCCACCGCTGTCGCCGACGTGTTGCGAAAGTAATTAATCACTCCCATCCAATACCCTCAGCGGGTTAAACCAGACCGCAGGGCCGCTGGATACTTCCCAGTATCTTAACTGATTAATGAGGCAAGACTTCTCAGAGTGAAAATTCGTATTCTTTCAAAAATTCTATTTGACTGTCGCCTCCGAACGGAAATTTGAAAAAATATATATATATAAATTATATCTTTCAAAGGTCGCACGAGATATCGAATCGTCGATCAATCAAATCGTGACAAAACTCGAAAGTCCAGAACCGAAAAAGATGAAAATCGTCTTGTTAAAACATATGCGATATAGATGTACAAACGATTCTATCTCGCCTTCTCAATTACTTTATCTCTGAGAAGTCCTATAGTTTACTTCGGTAAAAAAACATCGATTAAGTTCATTATAAGAGGTGGATTTTAAAGTAGATAAGGCGATGTGGGGCCGTTACGTAATTCGGAGGAGGCAGAGGCCGATTTCGCGGATCGATTAGTCATTTACGTGGGACGGGGAGGGGATGCTTGCAAAACCGCCAATGTCGCGATTGCGCAACTTACGATAACTGTGTTGTACGATAAAATAAACTAAGAGATTAAATATACGACTGAAGTGAATCATATTTAGAATGCGATACGCTCAAGGTGATCCAATCTTCTCGTAATTAGCGAGAGATATTTTGATACTCGATGATTTTACTGGCAGATATGATACGTTAGCTATTCGACGTGGCCGAAAAATGAGTGAAAATAGGGCGACCAACCGTCCCAAATTAGGTGATACTTGCCCAGCTGTATTAAACGTCACGCTTTGTTAAATGCCACGCTTTTTGAAAACCATGATTAACATCCCAAATTGTTACTTAAACCGCCCAGAGCACCCTCACTGATCACGCCAAGCTATCTGGTACTTATTACATCCAAGGGCGGATCTAGAAACCTCCCAAAGGGGGGGGGGCGATTAAGTACTATTTTCCTCGTAAATAGGAAAATTTTCAAATAAAACTCCCTATATTCGTCAAAATTATATTCAGGACTTTTTAAAGAGATTACCACAAGAAATAATAGTATAGTATATTTTCTATCATAAAACCTATTTTAGGTGAAATATATTTTGAAAACCACGCATACATTGACCTCCCTTATAATAATCCATATTTTGCGAAAATGATGTATAAGGCTTATGTTTCGCATGATGTAAAAAAGAAAAAATATATTTAAATCGGGTATCTGTGACATTTTATTAACTTTGTATAGCACTTCTTAACATTTAATTTTAAAAATCAAGTCGTCGATTGCCAGAATTATCAAAACGATCTAAAATTTCTTCCGGGTCAAGATGAATATCTTGATGTATATGGAGTAACGCCAAACCCACAAGTCTTTCTTCACTCATTCTGTTCCGCAACCAAGTTTTTAATCGTCGTAAAGCCGAAAAGCTGCGTTCAGAGCTAGCAACACTTATAGGAAGAGTGAGTAAAATTTTTAATAAAATTTTGCAATTTGGATAAATTTTCTCGTCGCACATACTGAAAACTTCACAGGCACTCATGTCAGTTTAAATGTTATTGCACTTATATTCACGTTCCATTTGGTTTTCCGCATTATTAATTCGCTTAGAGAAATGGTAAACGAATTTGAAATAATGAAAACATTCAAAAAGTCAGAATATTTTTCCCATAATGACGTTGCAGTATTATCTAACTCAACTTGATCCAAACACAATAGTTGTTTCGGTAATATACTTCCCAAATTAAATTCCTTCAGTGTATCATCACAAAAACGGCTTCGAAAATCAACTAGGAGAGTATCAATCATTGGGATAAATACACTGCGTCGATAGTATTCCTCAGCGGTTTCCGAACAGTTAATTCGTCTTGGTGCATACCAGGGCTTAATGAGCTTTAATTGCAAAATATCTGCAAATTCATTAGCGCTTTTCCAAATTCTATTAAATACTTCGTCAACCCTTTTCCTTTCACAATCTAATAAGCAAATGATGTCCTCAATGTATTTTATAGCTGAATATAGATCTAGCGATTCTTTTTGTAATGACTTACTAACCGGAAGTGTTAAGGAAAAAATAAAAGTAATGCATTTCATCGAAAGAATGAATTCGCTTGCCATGATATTATTGAGGAGTAAATCTGCCTTTGTTGAAGATGTCCTATCATCCCAATTACTGATATCGTTCAATATTTTGGTAATTGTGGAAAAAAATTTCTCAAACATTAAACAAGCATTATACCTTTCTACCCAGCGTGTATCGCACAAGCTACTTAATCCCCCACACATTTCTCTCTTTAAAAGAAAACATTTCTTAGCAGACAAATGATAAAAATTAATAACCTCGCACATTAATTCAAAACATTTTCTAATTGCCCTAATTTCGGACGATTTCGACAAAGTCAAGTTCAATGAATGGCTTTGGCAAGGAACTCTAACCGCATGAGGAGAAACCTTACTGATTTCTGAAGCAGCACCACGCTGCTCAGAAGCCATGACACGACAGTTAGGTGCAAATACCAACAGTTTTTATATAAAGATTATTTTTTACTAATAACTGAACAACTGACTTTCATAGCACATCCCCCCCCCCAATTTAGGTTCTAGGTATTGTCTAATTTCTGATGTGAAATTTTCATCGTGAAAATCCACAAAACCAACGAAATCTTCCCTAATTTTATTTTCATAAACATACCTAATAACAAGGCTTAATTGAGACACCATAGTTATATCAGTAGTTTCGTCAAATAAAATGGAATAATATTTTCCTTCCCTCACAAAGTTTAGGATTTTTTCCAAAGTTTCATCGCCGCAACAATCAATAATCGAGTTCTGAGTCGTTTTTGAAATGTATATGGCATTTGCGATAGAGGATTTCAAATGATTTTCAAGATCCTGGTCACCACCTCGGAGACGTAATTTTAACATAGCGCGAAAGTTTCCCTCGTTCGTAATGCTTTCACTGCTCTCAGGCCTGTCTGAAAAATTGCCGTCATCCCTATGGCCTCAATATGTTATATTTTGTCTACCTAGAGTGATGACCGTGTCAATAATAGGCAAAAGACGCTTTCGATTCTCTTGGACTTGCACCAGCATCCCTGAAATTAACGTTTTGAACTTCAGTTTGGGGCTTGCCAAAGTTCCTTAAAAACATTTTTGCCGATTCCACAGAGCTATTACAATAAGCATTGCCTTGGTGTTTTCCAAGAACACCATCCTTACCCAATAATTTTGAAAATGCAGTAAGCGGCTTTGAAACTAAAACCCCGGTCTGAGTTTCACATTTAATTGAACCAACAGTGTAGGAGCGAACAAGGAACAATATTTACAGTAAATTCCCTGCTTTATTGGAAGTAAATCTACCTAAGTGAGTTTGATTGAGGTATCTCTTTTCAACTTTGCCGTTCTTTTGATGCTCAGAAAAAGGAAAGACATAATTTTTAAGTGGAAAAAACGGATTTTCTAAAAGTTCTTTCTTTGTTAAATTATCTAATTTTCCTCCAAGGTAAATACCGATATCATTTTTCACCGTTGCACTACTATCACTAATATAATGTTCGATATCTACCGAATGAACCGATGAAATAACTGAACTGTTATCTTCCTAAGCGTATATATCTCTCTTCAAGGAGTCGACAGGTAGTAGTGTAGACACTGCATCTTCCACTTCTTGATTGCTCGAATTTATTACTGATTCTTTTTCTGAAGAATTGAGATAAAAATGCAACGTTTTCTGGCGCTTTTGTCTGTTTGATTTCATTTTAATCAAGTTATATCTGAAAATGTTCAAATAATGATTCACGTTAATAATATACAAAATTTAACTATACATCTTCAATGCTGAATAAAGAATAATACTATGACTAAATATATAAATTCTCTTTTAAAGATAAATTCCACGGAATAATTTTTAAAATAATAATACTTTTATCAGACATTGATTGTTGCATTTTTAGTGCTTTTAATTCGAATATAGAGAAAATAAACAATAAAAATTTCGTAAGAAATCACTTACAGATAATTGTAAATTCTTCCGCTGCATGTTCGTCAACTATCTCCAAAGAAGTAATAATCACGGTATTTCGAATACTTGTAGAACTGCTGCTGTAATGCTAAATTGTGGGACACGATAAAACGCAAAACCTGATTGTCTGTACCGACTATATACTTCTGCGACACTTGCAACTTATAGCACTTCTCCGGCAAACTATCACACACGCGCTGGCGAATCACTGAATGAATGATCTTAAAACGCTCGTAAGCTCTTGAAAACAATGACGGGAAAACCCAATATAGAGAATGGTCCCTTGTAAAGGATTTTGGGAGATGGAAGAGCTCAGAAGTGTGGAAGCAAACGGAGGGGGGGGGGAGTAAATTCCAAAATGTGTATTTAGAAATATCATCGTAGTCCTTTTGGGTAAACCCAAGAAGAGACATCTAAAAAGCTTCTTAAATTATAGCCATTCGTATGAACAAAACGAACCGACACCAGTGAATGAGAGTGGAAGGAGAACCAAGGCATAAACCGATGGCTTTGTTTCATCCTTTTAGGGCGGTTCGAAAGAGAGAGAATTCATATAATACTATCTTTACTGCACCCGGTGCGAGGGTTCTCCAAAAGGCTAGGCGACCGGAGTGCGCACAATGAGCGCATTCGAAGGCAATGTCCCACGTGGGTAGGTTCCTTCCCCTTCACTCGCCATTCGTTGAAAATCCTGGTAATCCCATTCTCCTCCCCACCACCCCAATTAGCAAGTTTCAGCACTGCCCCGGGTGACACTATCTCCAACAGACCCTTTATGCTAGGACAATACGTCGGCAGCAACATAAAGACAAGAAGAATGGGAAATTTTGGAGATGAATCTATTCAATAACCTAAGCCTACTGAAGAAATCATCCCGCCACCTGACAGCCTGCTTATCTCTTGTCCCAGAGAGTATCCAAGGGGGGGGGGGCGATCGCCCCCATCGCCTCCCCCTTGAATCCGCGCATGATTACATCTATCTATCTAAGACTGATCCATCAATAAATACACTATAAATTCGCCACGGTAAGTCCCCCTCTTTATAGTCGATAAATATTTAAAAATATCCCTCCTTAGCTTCTTGAAAAGTTGGTTACCTTAGTGTAAGAGTTAGGCCATTCACATAATGCGGCTCTTTTCGAGAGGAAATTTTCATGCCGCAAAGCTCAGTCGCCAGTCGTCAGAAAATCTCGTTCGATAGATTGCGCAACCTTTTCTCGGAACGCTGTAAGAGACGCTAAACCGTTAGACGCATGAGTTTTTAAGAGTTAGATTTCTCACGTAAAATCAAGATTTCGAGATGTATTAGATGAGAATTTAAAATAATATTTAATGTCACATATACAATGGAGAAATGATGCACTTTTTAAATGATGTTGAAGAAATGCAACGCCTTACAACTTAGGGCTAAAACGGCGCAGGATTGAGCCAAACCCCTTCCTTAATATTGCATACATGATGGGATTCGAAATGCACAAGGTCCAAGAATGGAACGACCTCGTCAACTACAGGGAAAGAAATCCTTTTACAGATAATTTATCTTTTCCTCTGGGTTCAACAGCGGCCCGCGAAACTTAAAAAATTCTTGATGCAAATAGAAGGTGATATGGAAATAGGCACAATGAATAGTTTCAGGAGCTTGGAAAACGTAATTCAGGAACATATTATTTGGCTAATGAGCCATTACGTTTACAGTAGGCCATGGGGAGTCGTATTATTCTTTGTGAAATGAATTCAGGATTCAAAAAATGGCCAAATTAAATTTCAAATTCATCTGATGATTGTAATACAATAAATGATATAGCTGCCTCCAATAAAACGGACGAGCGTAGCACATACACATTTCTGTTATAAATGTGCATCAAGTGTAGGCAATATTCTGTTCAGGACGAGCGATTGGTGAATTTCAATTGAGGGTGGGTACATTATAGTTTAAATATGAATCTTGTAGTTTATGCAAGCTTTTTATTGCAGCATAAATACATGAATCATTTTTAAGTTCCTCAGCAGTTTATTTCTGAACTAATTTCCATGACACGGCTGAAATAAATAAGAATTCATACGATCGCTATTTAAACTTTTAAGAGATTCACTTTAACAAGTCGGGATTATATTAAAGCAAATTTTCTCAAAGTTTTCGCAAGTTGGTTGCCTATTGATGACATCATCATGATCCTCTTTCTAACCCTGGATTACTAACCTTATCTCGACGAATGGGATACTGACCTTTAATTCAAGAATTCTGGAAATGAAATACATAAGTACGCTTTCGCGGTATTTTCCTAGTGGCCGCATAATTTATTAGGAAATGAATCCAGAAACGTGCCTCGCCAGCATAGCATGAAATTTATCACACAAATCTCACATTCATCCACCGGAGATTATGTGAAAATTGACATTTATAATTCATTGGTAACATTTTCCCAGACTACCTTGAGTTTATACTAAGAAAATGCTAGCAATACTTACTCGATATCGATGTTTCCACCTAAAGAGAATATCGAGTAGTTGAAATGTCTCTTCTTAGTATTGTCACGTGGTAAATGCGATCATTTCTTGTCTCACTATAACAGCCTCGTGCATTAATATAATTTCTCGAGCTGTCTTTAACTCCCAATCTTACGTCCATTAGAAAGACTCGGTCCTCAACTTACGCATCATTTTCCCTTTTCTTTTTTTCCATTGGGAGAGATTGATTTAAAACGCCTTTAACAATCGCTCAATTTCACCGTCGCGTCGCCGGAGGCGTTAGCGGGCTCGAGACTCATCGTCAAACCCAGCTATCCTCCAATCACTACCTCCCACGTGCAACGGTTTAATACAAATGGCGGCGGCACCCTCCCCATAAATCTTAATCAAATCAGTGCAGTGCGGGAGAAGGCTGGCCGATGGGGGAAGAGATGAGTAAGATTGATAGGGAGACGGGAAAAAGAGATAGATAATAAATATACTTCAAATAATGGTGAACCACCAATGCCGGAAATATTAAAATAATTTTTAAAAGGCTAAAGATATGTTAAATTAATCTATGCAAGAAAACATTGAAAGGTAAAGGATTTTTTCGTTACTTTTTTTAAAAACTACGAGACTAATTTTTTCAGTTGTTTTAATTCGTTCTGTACTGTAGCGATATGTTGCAAGCAGTTTGGAAATTTTTGGGATTTTAATTATGCCAGTGTAATGTAGCATAAGGTACATTCTTAGACCATCAACTTCGACCTGACTTTTTAATTTAAAAGGCCATGATTCTCGACATAGTTATCTCTTTGCAAATCAATCTTGCTCACTCTATGTAACTTGGTTACCTGTTGCAAACTACATTCAATTACCTAGACGAACGAATAAGCGATATTTTGTTGCTGCACACGAAATTAGCAAAAACTTCCTCGGGTCGGTGAATAGCATTAGATGAAGTTACTACTCATTGCTTTTGTCTACCAATGGTGTTTCCTGATGACAAAAATTGCTCCCATTTGTGCGTGTTTGTACGCAGAAAGGTTCCTTACGGATTAAACTAACTGTCTTGATCCTTATGGCCTCTAACTGGGCGAAATATCTTAAATCAACTTTGTGCAGATTCCTTAACTTATAGCAAAGTTCTCGTAAATTGTCATTTGATGATGTTACTATCGACAGAGAACTACCACTAGAGTAACAATATCAATTAATAATTTCGCGAAGGTCGTGAAAGTCTGTGAACCATTCGTATCTCAAATTAAAACGTGTAAAGGGTAATGATCCGCCTGAGATGGGAACGTACCAGGTATTTATTCAAAGAGCAAAAAAAGTACTTGTACGCGAGGACTCTCTCGAGACCTTTGCCAAAAGGAAGCCTAACATTTGTTTTCCCAACTACTCGCAATTCATCCGACAGCTCACCGCCTTTTATTGCGGCGCTGAGATCGTCGATGCATTTAGTCGATCGCCACGCACCGTCGATCCCAAGAGACCTTTCCTATAAAAAAAAGTTCTTCGTGACTTGACTTAGCCCTTCAAGTGCCACGAAGGTTTGTGAGAGAAAGAGTTTGGAGGGAGGGGAGTTGAGGGAGATTTACTAGATCAGGGATCTCAAACTCGCGGCCCCCGTGGTACATTTCTGCGGCCTGCAAATTAAGGTAGTTTATACTAGACTGCCAAAACTCAAATGTATTTCTTACAAAATATTTCATGTAAATCTAAGAAATTTAAGAAGTATGTTAAATCTGTCCTTTTAAAATATTCGCAGTTTATTGCCCATTTAGATTTATGAAAATTCTGAACAGGTGAGGTACAAAGTGCTCTTCCTGCTGCCAGTGTGTGTTTTGCGTGTCAAAAGAACCTCTAGGCCGAAACTAGCATTTTTGGAATGAATGGGTTTAAGGCCGCTACATAGAGTAGGGGAGATTTATTCCTTGTGGAAGGGGAGAATGAATGTCCAAAAAATATGGAACGGAGTGAGGACTGGGAAAATTTTTGGGCCGCGGACTTGACACGGTGCCTTAATGTGGCCCGTGGGTTCGGTGGAGGGCCTTCACAGGGGTGCAAAGAGCCAATACGTACCCCCGGACAAACAACTTACCTGGCCGCACTGTACGAACTTAATTCTCTCTATAGGTCTTGGCAACTGACGTAAACCTTATATTCTCTTACCACAATAGCGAATATTTTTCTTTCAAAAACAAAATTAAATTCAAATAGAATGAGTTCGCTCCGTTTTATTGTGCATTTAGGCTGTTAGGCACACACACATATATACATAGTAACAAATTTTTTCTGCAACATCATTAACCTCATAATAAATAAATCTAAGAACAGCATATGTGCCGCAGGTAGGAAAAATGATGCTATTATAGATATTTTGTTAATTTAAATGCGTTTCAAAACCCTGAAATGTAATAAATGGAGCGACGTTTTCTTGTTGCATCTATTTTCGATATTCTCGCCAAAAATGTTGCACTGTGCGTCAGGCCTTCATAGAACCAGAGCGTGATTTCGGGTATTCCCCGATGCATTCCCAGCTGGTCATCTGTGGATATTATATTTTACGTTTTTGGATATCAAAACTTCTGCGGTGTTGCGACGACCTTGTCAGCAAAATAAATGAAGTAGTAAATTGAATTTATCTTTCACATATTCGGTGTGAGTGTGCAGCGGGATGCCTCGTCGACATCGAGCAGCAATGTATAGTATGTTCGTTTATTGGTGGCGTTGCGCAGAAGGCACTTTCACGGAAGGACGAGGCCATCCTTGAGGCGGGACCGCCTATAGGGGAGGCCATGTTTAGCCGTGGGCAAAAGCTGCGTGATCTATTCTCCGAGCTATTAGTCCGAACCCAAAATGTGCTACTGCGCATGGCTATGACGTCGAATTTCTTCTTAAAGGTTCCCCTCCCAAGTCTTTCCCTTCCCCCCTCACGCGTCGCCGAATGCCACCACTAAACAAACGAGCAATAAATGCATACATCACTATACATACATATTTTATTTACAATTCGTAATATTTTTTTGTTAAAGTTCATAATAATTATTTATAGATGGCGAATTTTCTAATATATTGACTTTAGGATAGTAGTACCCAAACCTCGAGTCCGGGCTCCATGAGGGCCCTCGGGCCCCGGGGCAGCGATCCCCACTGCCCCCCCTCTCATCAGGCCTGGGCCTTCATGCGGCCCGCGCACCCATCTGAGTTTGAGACTCCTGTACTATATGGAGCAGGAGTGGCCAAACTTACGCTTGGAGCCGCATATGATAATCTTCAGAAGTTCGAGAGTCGTATGACATATAATAAATTTACGAACAATAAAACATGACCTGTATCCGAAGAAATTCAGATATAATGCATGCCCCTTAGCAGTGCCGTAACTAGGGTATGCCGAAGGTGTCATTTGCCATAGGCGCCGCTTGCAAAAGGCGCCAAGCATTCCCGAAAAATATGGCAAAAGTTTATTTTCCCATAAACGAGTATTTATTTAATACTCCAATGTTAAAGTTATTGTCGACTCAAACTATACTTATACTTTATTAAAAAGCGGGAAAAAAATATTCTACATAATCAAGGCGTTTCCTATAACGTTTCCATAGGCACCATATCACCCAGGTACGTCACTGCGCCCTTAGGCATCCCCAACACTTCTCAAGTCACACCGCGTCATTGTGTTCTGTAGTAAAATACGTTGACACGCCTCTGAATGGAAATTTAAAAGAGCCGCATACAAAGTTAAAAGAGCTGCATCGCGAGCTGAGGTTTGTCCACCGCTGAGATAAGAGAGTGAAACGGAAGAGTGGGAAGGAGGAAGTTCGGGAATAGGGCGCGGCGGGTGCAAATATGTCACGCGATTAAGGAACGCCACTCCTCCTTCCACGCCATTTGCGCGCGCCATCCCACGCGGTTATTTCATGGTCAAAGTGGCGAGACAGAGAAAAAGAGAGACATACGGAAAGATAAAACCGAGAGTGCAAACCCGGAATGAGATGTTTGAGAACACCGTCGCTCGTCCCAATCGACGGAGATTAAAAATTTTATCGAGGCGGTTACGTAATTCAGTTATTTTTCAAGATGCAGCGGCACAGGCTCACGGAGCTGTTAACAATAAAATAAAAACTAAAAATTAAAATGCAATAAATTTAAATCAAATACGTCAAGCCAAGTGATTGGGAACTCAAGGAGCGATAGAGCTGATATATAAACAGCCAATGGCAAACTTAAGTGAAAACAGGTAAGAACAAAATACCCGTCATGCGTACTTCCTGATTTTAATGAAAAAGAATTAATAAAATTTACTAAAAATGTCGAGACTTCGTGGAAGTATATGTTAAAATAGTATTAGGTTGTAAATGAAACACTATTTTAAAAGACGCTATATTTTCCGGTAGATAACGCGAGAGTTATCTATGCAGAAACTTCGAAATCTAGAAAAAACGGCTGTGCGCGTTATTCGTAGGAAAGAAAGTGAATACTCAAAAAGTTACTAAAAAATTCATTTGCGCCAAGTATTATGATTCTTCGATTCCTACGTAATTTAGACGACAAATGCACAATTCATTCTGTTTAAAAGCCTGGATGTACGTAATTCTGAAAAATCGGATGACGATTAAAGATTTTTCACCGCTGAAAACAAAAAAAATTGAAGTTTAAAAAAATGTACGGACAGTTTTAAAGCGTAACAAAAAATCAGCGGTTGGCAAAAGAAAGTTTAATCCTTTAGGCCATCTTTCATTTAAGTCCCGAGGAATGAAACGATTCTGTACTCTAACCCAGTCCATTTTTGTACACGGTAATTTAGGCGTCGATCTCTATAGCTGAAATAATGGTAAGAATAAATTACGCTGTTCTCTAGTTATTCAACTTTATTTGGGAGTTGATGCTATGCGTTATCTACTAGGTGCGCAATGTCGATGGGAAAAAACGGTATAGTATATGTTTTAAACTATTGTTTAATTTAACCACCCCGATAATTATTAATCAATGATTGGTTTAATGGCCGATTTTGCGACTCACAAGTCCGAAAACGTTATCTGGAGATTCGTAAAGGAGAAAGACAGTTGCGAAGCGCCTCTCCTTTTTTCCCGCTCGCGTCCATACCGGCACGAAAGATCTCCTTGGAGAAGGTGGAGGGAGTCAGAGATGGCGGTCTCTCTATTTTCGCCGCCGGGAAGCAGATGCGCGCAAGGTTCTGTTTAATGACAGATGTTTCCTTTAAAAATCCACGTGCCTCGAGAAAATTGAAGTCTAGAGCGCGGCTCCAATTGGAAGAGCGTGTCCAGAGAGGGCAGAAGGAACGGACGTTTGACCCGGAAGAACGCGAGAGGCAGCGGACTCTATTTAAACGACGAATCATTGGACCTTATTGACTGAAAATGTTTGAAGTCTAACCCAGGGTTCGGAAACATTTCAAAGTAACAGAGCATTTTTTTCCTTTTTGTCTCGTTCCGAAATACTCGTACTTGGGAGCACAGTGACAACGTGTACGCAGGACTGTCGAGAGCAAGGACGGGCCCCAGGGGAAGCAAACTTTCCTGGCCCTCTCAAAATTAAAAAATTGTATCAGATTCCTGAGCAGATCCCGGAATGCGGTCTGATTTGGGTACTTTTTAAAGAATAAAATTAATTCCAATTTATTCCAAAAACTTAGCTGCTCCAGGTTATCACGTTTCCTAATCTCGGCCTCCCCAAAGCCCCGGGCCCCAGGGACTTTGCCCCGGTATCCCCGCCCTCTCGGTGGTCCTGCCTGTACGACTTTTTTTTTAGATTCGAGTGATTACAATAAACATGTTTCATGACTGATAAAGGTTATGGAGCTTAGTTAACTTCTGAAGAGTCAAAGGTATGTATTCAAGGAGCCATATGCGGCCCCGGAGCCGCGGGTCGTCGACCACTCGACTAACCTTTACCACAGCGCCATGACTTTTAAATTTGGAATGGTAGTCGGCCTTGTTTTTGAAATTACGAAATGTATATAGAATACGGAAATTAAGCATCGCGAATGTTATCAATTTTCTTTTTCCTAGTACAAATTGTTAATGATGGAGATAGTCGAAACTCTCATTCAGAGTTTTAAACCTATCGAGAAAATAAACTCTATGGTGTTTATTCGTCGACTGTTCTTGGATGAATGGTAAGTAATAGACGTTTAATAAACTCGACTACATCTGCCTGGAATTGAAGGAACTACATCATTATGTTCAACAAAAGTAAACTTCATATTAATGTCATAGTCATCACTGTTAAATAAAATTAATAGACTCACGGCGAGACATAGTTGATCTCCCGAAGAATAACTTCACAAATGTTTATACAATACAGACTTTTGCGAAAAGTATTTGGCTCCTGACATTCCAGATAAGCATCGTGTAATTCTTTAACTCCTTTTGGACGAAAATAGCTGCATTTATTTTTAATGAAAGGAGTCGCTTTAAAAAATATTGCATCTTTTCGCAGTAAGTCGCTGCGAAAAAAGTGATGTTTCCTTGAACGGACCGCATGAGTCGTAGTATATGTCGTATTCAACTCCATATAGCGAGACCTCAATACTTAATATTCCGCGGATCGTTTACGCCCTCTGGGGATGCAGTAATTCTTTCGGTAATTACGTCGTCGGCAGGGGAAAATGCCGCACCCAAAAGCAATCGGAGCGGTGAGGTTTCACCCGCGTATTCTATTCGGCTCGCATCCTGTGTTAGCGGCCGCCGTTTCCCTTTCCTCGCCCCCATCTCCCCCTCCCCTTCCCCCTTCCTTCTCCTTCTCCCCCTCCCCTTCCCCCTTCCTTCTCCCCCTTTCCCCTCCTCTCTCCTCCCCCCCTTCTCCACACATACCGCGACGGGTCCAAACCACTCGGTGTATCGGGCTGGGGTGACACACAATCATCGGCCAATAGAAGGATACTCTTCCTTTAACTATATTTTTAGATCGTCTCACTTCTCAAGTTTTTACCATCATTTACAAATTCTTATGGATTCGCTCCTTCGAAAAATATCAACATTTTTCATTTCACCTATTGGTAGGAAACTACGGCCCGCAGGTGGACCTCGAGAGCGTTTTATGCGGTCCGCGAAGCTGTGATGGCAATTTTTAAGCACACAAATTTATATTTTATTAATTCAAATGAAGCATTTAGTATTGATATGTTAACCCTAAAAACCTCATTCTAAATTCTGAATTGATTTTCACTTATATGATACCTCAATCTCTAGGTAACTTCCGATTTACTCTAACCATGCCCGTCGAAGCGTTGGTAACTTCCAATGCGGCCCACCGAAGGATAAGCTATCACCAATGCGGATCGCACTGTAGAAAAGGTCCTCCAACTCTGTCCTAAGGGATCTGAGTTAAAAAATTTCGAACTTGGCGTAACTTGAACTCCAAAAAAATATTTTGAGCTCAACCTATGGCTGACGATGAATATAACTTCAATAGCCGACGAAGGGTTGAGAAAAACCTGTTGGACATTTCGTTTACCAAACAGCCATCCTCAGTTGTGATAAACCAACACCTGATTCTCTTTTAGAATCAGTGATTCACCACAGAGGTTGGCTGCTTTGTAACTCAAATTTCCCAATATTTTTGTGATTATTGGAGTTACGTTAGTCATCAACAGGATTACAGCCAAAAGGCGAGCGGAGTTATGCCAAATTTGAATATTTTTACACTTAAAAAACTTTTTCCCTAAAGAGAAACTATGGAAGCATTAAGAATAAGAACTGCAAGAAATAAGATAATTTGCACAATATCTGCGGGCAATAAGCAATTTTTTAAATAAATTAGAAATTGAAATGTACAAGCAAACAACTTTTTGTTCAATGTATGTTGATTAACAATGAAAATAAAGTGTTTTTGAAACTGAAAAACTGAACTTTAAAACATTCGCAATATTGGGAAGTCGAATAGAAGTATGTACTACCAAACCCTTCACAATTTGGAGCCAAATTACATTTCAAGTTTTAATGATTCCGATTGGTTATCTTTCGATATTTTCTGTTCCGCTTAAAATTTCAATGGACATAGCTGCGAAACAGCCGCTGGAATCATCGATCTTCTGCTATTAAAACGAAGAAAACTCATTCCGTCCCGTTGTTTGCGTTTATGGCACTGTAAAATTCTTCCCACACACAGCTCTCCTCATACGCGCTTTCTAGTACCCTGGCGCGTAATACTGTTTGATACGTTCGGCAAAAAAAGACTCGAGTTGTCCTCCTAACCGAGGGCGTGAAATTCTGCGTCGATTCTCTCAGATATCCAGGTCTCGAACAACAGGCTAAAGGAAATAACGTCGTGTTGCGAGTCATGAATTTCAAATATAACTCCTCCTTTTACACTCACCGCGGTTGGTTGCGTAGAGGTGGTGGGAGGCGTTGGAGGAAGGAAAATAGGGTGAATGGAGAAAAAGGGCTTCGAGAAGATAAGGTAAGAGGCAGGGCGAGAGAAATGACGTGGGAGAGAGAGAAAGGGAAAATACCAGAAGCGTAAGCCTCTGGAGGAAAAAGACGGCACAGCAATAACATTTTGAAAAGCAAGAAGTAATGCGACCCTGTTAAATATTTTTTATTCGAAAGGATAATCATTTCATAACTTGTGATATTGTCTACATGCAGGAGAAATATTAAGATGAGATAGCAGAAATAGTTGTTATTACACGGACACAAGACTATTCAGTGAACTGACTGAAAATAAGAATGTATGCATTGAAACCAAACGTTGTTTAGCTAAATTGCGGCGATTATAATGCGCATAGTAGTGAAGTATTTCGTTTATCTATTCATATATTCTCGATGGATTTTTAATTACATGTGTAAGCTCATAATTTTATAACTTAAAAATATTGAATATTTGCTTTAAGGGTAACAAATTTATTAGGTTAAAAAACCTTGGGTTCTCTGGCGACCATCTTTTTTATCAGGTTCTTTCAAAATGTCACGTACGAATCTTAAGAGCCCCTAACGCCACCTCAAGCAATAAGATAGACACACGAAAAGTCGATAACACTCAGAGGGAAAGAGCGGTCTGTGGGCATACACGAAATCGAACGCATGGCTTTTTGAGGTCGAAGAGGGGCGCTCAGCTACAAATGTTTGGTTCCATCGCGCGGTGTACGCAGCAGTTACTCGCCATTACGGTACAAAAAATACCCTACCATTGCTTAATCACTCCATAAACTTGCGCGGTCTGAAAAAAAACTAAAAATTATTATGAAGTTCCCGTTAATTTACGAGAATATCTCCTCTGCTGTTCGACGCAGATGTTCGATGAAACGAGGTTATGAAGAGGAGATCGTAAAAGATGGTGTAAAAGGCGTTGTGTGCGATAGGTAGAAGCTGAGAACAAACAAAGCAGCGACAAGTACTGGAAGATACAACGGATAGAGAGATAGGAAATGAATGTTTTCCCTTCATACATTCCCGAACCGCAGAAGGGAAAGGAACGTTGGGTAAATATTTTGGAAAGGGGGAAAATCCAATAACCTATGAATAGGCCAAAGACTGTGTTTATAGTAGGATAGGATAACATACGAAATTGTTTACTACCGATTCGCGTTCTCGGTTAAGCCGGCCGAGAGAGAATTTAAAAAAATAAATTGAACGAATGTTTTCTAGCTGGGACTTTTGAATTGAAAATTGAGTATAATTTCTTGGCTAAAAATATATCGGGTGATTAACTAATGACCGACACATGAAGGAACTTTTATCTTGACTGTAATATATAAAGTTTTACAAATGATAAAATGAAACTCATTGAAACTTCATACAGCATTGTGTCAAGAAGATTATTATTTTAATCGAACGTTTTTCAACATTATGTACCTATATGTACAGGTATATCAAGTGAATGTGAGATACTTTTAATTAATTAATTTTAAAAAGAGATAATCAGAGAACTGTATATGACGCATTCCTTTAAAACGGAAACACACATCTACGAAATAAATGTCGCTAATTTACATAAGGCACGAATAAGTCATCATCGGTGAAATTATACCTGTTTCAGAAAGGGATTCGAGGTAAATGCGCGATTCTAATTTTTATATCAACGTGTCACGCAGTTATTTCAGTAATAATCACATCATTCTCAAATTAGAGTTAATTTATCACAATTTGTCCCGTAAATACTGGTTGGAACGTGTTTCCTGTAATGAACTATTACATTTTTGGAGGTGTCGAATATATTACGTTCCTTTACCCATAATTTTTTAGGGTGGACATAAGTCGCGAGATGTCGGAAAAATCGAATCAACCTCATCGCGAAAAAAAATGAACTAGATACTTTCGTGCGTCATCCTAATCGAATGTTATCACCGTTATTTATTTTCGTACACCTCATTCGAAGGGGGATCACGCACGCACACACGGGACCGCCGAGTTACGGAATACGTGACTCAGAAGCACGATCGAAAGATAAAGAGGATGGCAGTCTGCTGTCTTTTTACTACGAAACTCGGCAAAGATGCTGTGAAAAACCGGAACGACCTTAAAGAAATCGGCCTTCGATAGACAACGACATCGAAGGGTCGTAGTGGCTTTGCCGTCGGCAAGAGATCCTCTCCCCCATTCCCACTCCCTAGGCTATAGGGAATCGTACGAGCAACACGATGCTTGTAAATGCGGATTTTACTCGAGAAAAGGTTGGTCCTCGCGGACAAAAAGCTGTTTATCGACGGATAACATGGCGGAAGGGCAGAATCTTAGTATTTTCATCAATTGGCTGTCTGCAAATTGTAAAATAACAGAAGCTGGAAGATGTTTTTGCGACTGAGGAAGTAGCCAAGAGAATTCGCCAGCGGTTCGTCCATTACAACGATTGCGTCAACTTCTAAATAAACGCATAAAATAATTGAATCAAGGAGAGTGTGCTTTTAATTTTTCTACGAGTAAAATAAAACTATCATCAGCGCTACCAAAAATTTGAGAAAATGTTTTGATTGTTTGCAGAACACGCCTTGATCTTTAAATTGTAATTGAATAATGTTTGAAACTACATAATAAATACTTTGACACTTATTCTTTTGCATTTCGTAAACATTTTCCCTTTGGATATAGTTTTACCGTATCTAAAGTATTTGCCGAAGCTTACATTCCATAAACTTGTATTTTAATAGTATATTTTGAATCTCAGTTCGCGAGTACGAATTCAGCCATGGAATTGGACGAATGGGATCATCTTTATGCTTTTCAATGAGCCCTCGTAAATCAAATAAAAGCGACTTATAACTATAGGTTAATGGATCCGAGAAATAACACGATATTTTTCTCATGGTTAGTTCAATAAACGTACATTTAGATGTATTATTCTAATTTTCATGCGAGTGGAACATTTTCGAAGGTGTTCATTAATTTGCTCTAAAAATAATAATTATCTAATTTCAAACGTTCTCTATAAATTGACCTCCCAATCGCGACACATTCGTGAAAGAACCACCAGAATTTTTTTTTTCAAAATAATCCAAAATTCATTCCTCAAGCTTGAGCTTGAATTACAACATTCTCAATTTTGGTTTTGGTTGAAGCGATAGGCATTTATCTATCCATCAACGTCACCCACGGATCTCGAGTAAGCGGTCTAGAACCGTCCGCCAATAAAATATTCTTTAGGCCGTTGTCATATTTTAAGGTCCGTGAGGGCCACTTTTCTATCTTTTCCTAGAAACATCCGGCGCAGACGCAACGCTGGTCGGAAAAATCACCCGATCCTCGAACATAATTGGATGAAAAAGGTCCCCGGGATGGGGGCGTGAGGGTCCCGTGCCACGTAGTTCTTCGCCCGACGGGAAACCGCAGTCAAAATGGTCATGGAATGCAAAGCTCTCCCGCGGACGGAGAGTACGCACGCTTTCAACAGACCATCGTCTCCTCTACAGACTGTTTCAATTTCCGCCGCGACGGCAACGCCCTTCAGCGGCCGAACCCTCAACTACCCACTTCCCACGAAAGGAAAAAATAAACTCCCCCTCTCTTCCCCAACCCTTTCTTCCCTCTCCATTTTTCCTCATCAAAATCTATTCTTCGGACTCCCTCCTCCTTCAACTGCCCTTCTCCGCTCAATCTCTCTCTCTCTCTGTTTCTCTCCATCTTTGCATTCCGGTCCTCATGCTTTCATTCCCGCCGATACGAACGTAGATAGACAATTGCCGTGTGAAACGCGCATTCACCGTTTCCACTGATGACAGGGAGTGAACCGATTGGTCGGATTGAACGTCACGTGACGTGACGGGAACATTTCTTATTTTTTTAAATTTCCCGATCGGTAGGCTGGGCTTAATTCCTCCTTCCCAACCCTGTCTTTCTCCCTCTCTTCACTGTCCCGTCTCCCATGGGTTATTATTTGAGCGTATATATGGCAGTAGAAGTCCTATAGGAGAAAGAGAGGAAGAGGAAGGAGGGGCATTAATGCGTGTAAGTCCGTATGTGAAGCAAGGAGCGGATGTAATCGGCGGCAACTAATGACTGCAAATGGTTCCCGGCTTTCTTACCCCTTCTGCAGTGTCTTAAACCCTCCCTTCTCCTCACAGTCTCCCTCCCCTCCTTCATCCTTCCTCTCCCACCCCCTCATTCAACCCTCGTCTACGTTCCTCAATGAACTGAATCGGATTCGCGGAATGGTGGATCGTTAAGATGGGAGAGGAGAGGATGGGAGAGAGTGAAAGATGAGGAAAGAAGAAGAGGAAAAGGAAGAAGGAGAGGAGTAGAACGAGCAGGGAGTGTTAAATGAAGGAGAAAGATAGAAAGAGAGAGGAAAGATATAAAGGAGAAAAAAGTACAAAACAAAAAAATAATAATAAACAACAATAATTCCACTAAACATATAAAATGTTTTATGTACATTATATTGTTAGTATATATAAATTAATATTATTTAGCAGATAGAGTAGTTTATATTAAAAAGAAAATCCTCCTATCACCTTAAGGTATTAAACCACATGTAAATAACTTGAAAATACCCCATGTAATTGAGCAATATTGAACCGGATGGGGACGTGGATGTTACCACGAGGGGCAGCCGACATTCCTACCACCTAACGTTTTACTAATCATCATATTAGCGAGGAAGTAGGGAGAAAGTAGGGGAAATTTTGGTAGAAGAGGGAAGAAGAAAGTGACATAGGAAAGAGATGGAGGGAGAAGGGTAAGGGAAAAGGGTGGAAGAATTGAAAGTGGGCGAGGGGCCGATGTTTTATGAATGGAGAGGCGGAGGACGGTTGGCTGGTGGAGAGGTGGGAGTGTAGCGAGAGGGCGTAGTAAGATGAAGGGAGCCGGAGAGTGTCTGCGTTCCTATTAAGTGGAGTGGAGGGTTGTCATTAGCCGCGGTCCACGGAAACTACGAGCGGAGGGCGTGTCTCAGTCTGCCCGGTGACGACGGCTAAACACTCCGGAGACTGCTGTTCCTACGGAGGAGACGTCGGCAGTGGAGTAACCTCAACATGAAACGAAGATGAACAGGCAGATCAAGCAACATCAGCAAGGGACGATAAACTGATGACGCTAATGCGGAGCCTCCGCGTAAGAAAGCTCCTTGCTCAGCAAAGTTCCCTCGAGTTTTATCCTAAGCATGGGCTTTGGTGAAGCACCACCGCCTATCACTCGAAAATCACAATTCAAGTGGCTGCACCGCCTATCTCCCCGGCGTGGAAATTACGCGTCCGAAGCTAAGGCATTCCATTCCTTTGTAAAATGCCATGATTCACGAGAATTTTTTAAATTTTGGTTCGACAGAATATGGTGCCGAACGATGGCGTGATTCACAAATATTTTGACGTAAAAAAAACATTAACAAAATTTTCGTTTAGTATCCTTTGAGGTTATGCGACCATAAATACGATCTTAACATGGCAAAACACCCAATTTGGCATGATTGGGACCAGAAAAGTTCCGGCTTACGGAGCTTCCCGAATATCAGAAATCTTTTACGACCGAATTGGTTTGCTATATAAAGCTTGGACTATCGAAAAATATAAAAATTTCATTTACCGAATAAAAAGAGAAGATATATTTATTATTAGCTGTGTTCCTCAAATTACCATACATACATACAACATCATTTTATCCTATTATCTGGCAGAATCCTATATTCTGTACCGAGATTTTGAAATTTCAAATTTATCGTGACTTGACACCGGGGCATATGACAGTGAGAGAGTTTCCTGGCATGGCGTAGATGGAAGGAATTTTTAGAGCGGAAATAACCAGGAAATATGATTTTGGGTCGTATACCTAAGCTAGTTGGTTTTTAGCCGTTTTACGGAATGCCGGGTTCGACAGCTTATTATTGTATAAAAACATTTATCGAAATTAATAAACAGTCAAAATAAAAGGCATGGGGAGTCACAAATGCAAAAATCGAAGATTTTTTCCCCACAAAAATGTTTTAACCGAAGTCAGTGACAGAATAAAAACCTGAAAAATATGTATGAACCCATTAATAAGGAACGAATGATAGGTATGTATTCAGGACGTGGAAGACGCCAAAAAATAAACGCTCTTATGCACAAATGACACCAAATATAAAGCGCTAGATTAACTTCTGCACGACTAAAAAAATCTTCGATTGTAAACTGGTTATACATAAATGTAAAATCAGTGAATATCTCTATATAGATATTGCCATATAATCAGAGCATAGAATACACAATTACTTGCTCAATATCTAACTGAAGATCAACAGTAACAGCTATAGAAGTAATGGCATCATGAAATTAATTTGTACACATTTGCATTTCCAGGAGTCAACAAAATTTAATTTCGCGACGGCCGCGTTTACACGGGCACTCCACGACGCAAATTTATTATGGCAACGGAATAATTCGCAACTACCTTTTCAGCACTTCAGTGGCGTAAATTTTTCTTAATTCAGTTGTTTGCTGAACGTTTTATGAAGTAATAGAACTAACCTCAAAACGCGTGCTTTTCAAAAACAAACAGCAAATTACTTAGTGAATGTTTATATATTTTCACACCGCTAACAAATTTTTAGTTTTTTCCTTTTGATTTGTCTTTTAATACTATTCCCATTTTTATTTTTATTTTTTCCCTACTTTGTTATTTTTCAACAAAAATTTACTATATTCATTCACACAAGACTGACTATATTTCAAAATTAAACGTAAAAATCAGTAATAACTTGATGCGTCATCAAGGCATTTTGTTTAATTACAATCTATTTTTGTACCCATACTGTTTTGAATAGTAATTTCATGGTCATGCCATTTGGCATTTTTATGCCGAATTAATATTTTAATTACTCTTGTATTTAGTTTCCAATGGGTTTGCTAATTTGTAGCAAAACAAAGCAACATTATATCGATTTATTTAGCAAAAGTTTTTTAATTATCGCGCACCGCACTTTGAAGTATCAACTTTATCATGAAGAGACAAGAGATTCTTACTTCCGTATGCTGTAATCATGCCTCGCCAGTTCGACTAAAACTTCGAGAGTAATGGAATTATTTGTTATCGAGTTGCACACAGCTCAAAGACCAACGCACCCAATTATCCTACAGAGTACAGCGCTCCAGCGAATCCCTCCAACTGCATTTTCGTTCCGGGATTCCGATTTCATATTCGAAGGCGCGTTGGGCGTGAAAAAGGGGGGACCAGGAACGCTCGCTCTCAAATTTCGTTTTAAGAGCTACTAATTCGGCGGTGGAATATTAGGCATTGTGCAGGCTTCGTAATCCAGTCCGTTATATTCCCCCCCAACAATCCTCAGAAAAGTATGCGATTACCTCGCCTCCCCGCGGGATGAGGGAGAAATGGGTTGGAGCACGCATTCCGTCTAGTTCCGAGTCCATATAGATTTGCCCGGCCGTCCAAATGTCCTCCTAACACTGACTAAATGACTAATACGACGTCATTTTATAACATATATCTTCGGGAGTCTTTTCACATTCAAAGCTACGAATAGGAGTAATGCATCATATTGCGAGCACGCATTCCGTCTAATTCAGAGTTCATATGTATTTCTCCGACCGTCCAAATGTTCTCCTAAGACTGACTAAATGATTGATATGATATCATTTTATAACATATATCTACGGGAGACCTTTCACATTCAAAGCTACGAATAGGAGTAATGCATCATACGTATCTACTTCTAAATATAGGATAACGTTACATTTCCTGCGCTTCTCATTTTTATCGATGTTTTGATTAATATTCAAACAACTTGAATTATTTTGGCAACATGTTTATTTATGGTCAATCACAAATACGTGCGTCAATAAAACAATTTTATTTCATTTTTAGAATCTACGTAATTCAATGAAATTCAAGTTTTAATTTTAATTTTAAAATTTATAATAAAATATCAGAATTATGCAGGCACAAAGCTAAATTTAAAAAAATCATTAAATTCTAATCAAAATAATTAGAATTTCTTCAACAAAATGAGAAGTAGAGCTGGAGTTTTTCAGTAAAAATTGATGAGATTAGTTAAATAAATATTCCTTGCATTTTTTCAGTCGATGATTAACAACAAAACTAATTTCACTGTTCCCATCATATACAGAAATTTAAAACCTATCATCCGATGCCAAACGTACAATACCTTTGATCGAAACGAAAGCAAAAACATTTTTTTATCATTTCTCGGCAATTGCGACACCATCCCTGAGAGCCCAAAGTACTTAAATTTTGAATTCTAAATCCATTCTAAGTCCACCAACGGATGCAACGGAAAGAAGAAAACCTTTTGTTTTTTTAAACTTCGGCAGGATCGAAGGAACAAAAAAAATCGTGTCGTAATACAAGAAAAGACACTCACCGAGCGCCTTCATGAATTCATCGAAGTTGTCGCTGCTGACGAGCTTGAACTTTCCGGTGACGTCAGCCATGTCGAAGATGCGGAGAGGACGGAGAGGTACGAAGGGAGAGAAAAAGGGAAGGAATTCGGGAGTTATAAAAGGAGACGAAAGAGAGAAGGGGAGATATTTTCTAAGTCGAGAGGACTGCGACGAACTTGACTTCGGAAAGAAAGAAGGAGAGCGAGAGAGAGGGTGTCGATTCCGCTGCTGTGCAAGAAGAGGTGGCCTCCAAAGAGAATCACGATGCGCTGAGGCGTGGCGAAGACCAAGTAAATGCGAATGTAGGCACGAGAACAGCCCTTTTTATAAGGGTATAAGGGAGGAGGAGATGTGCGGAGAGTGAAAGGGGAGAGAGAGAGAGGGAGAGAGAGAGAGGGAGAGAGAGTGGAAGGGGAGAGAGAGAGAGAGAGGGAGGGAGCGGTGTAGGGTAGAGGGGCGAACGAGACACCCCGGATGTGGGAATTAGTGGGTGTGTGCGGATGGATGTGGGTGAGGCGAAGGGCGGTTGGTAGGAGAGACGTGGAAGGGGTTACAGTGGGTCGAAGTGGTTGAGGAGGTGGGGGGTATGGAATGGGGTGGTGGCTATGGAAGGGGTTGAAGGCTATGGAAGGGGGTGGAGGCTATGAAAGGGAGGAAGGCTATGGAAGGGGGTGGAGACTATGGAAGGGGGTGGAGGCTATGGAAGGGGGTGGAGGCTATGGAAGGGGGTGGAGGCTATGGAAGGGGGTGGAAGCTATGGAAGGGGGTGGAGGCTATGGAAGGGGGTGGAGGCTATGGAAGGGGGTGGAGGCTATGGAAGGGGGTGGGGGCCATGAAAGGGGGAGAAGGCTATGGAAGGGGGTGGAGGATATGGAAGGGGGTGGAGGCTATGGAAGGGGGTGGAGGCTATGGAAGGGTGTGGAGGGTATATAAGGGGGTAGAGTCTATGGAAGGGGGTGGAGGCTATGGAAGGGGGTGGAGGCTATGGAAGGGGGTGGAGGATATGGAAGGGGTGGAAGCTATGGAAAGGGGTGGAGACTATGGAAGAGGGTGGAGGCTATGGAAGGGGGTGGAGGATATGGAAGGGGTTGGAGGCTATGGAAGGGGTGGAGGCTATGGAAGGCGGTGGAGGGTGTAGAAGGGGTGGAAGGCGCGGCAGTTGGGGTGGGAAGGGGCGGGGCGGGAGAATTTTAAGCTCGCGTGTTCTTCGGTGTGGATGACCACAAGAGATGGGCGGGAGAGAGGAAAGGGATTGAAAGGAGTGGGGTATGGGATTGAGCTGGAAATGAAAGAGGGAGAGAAAGTGAATTGAAATAGAATCTACGGTCGGGCTATCGCCATCTTAATTAATAATTCAACCCTACCGCTATCTAATTTTAACGGTATTCGAGGTCTTTTATTTTTTCTTTTCCATTTTCTCAGCTTGCTCGTGGGAAAGAGAAATAGAAATTGCAAAAAGTTTTGACTTAACTTAAATTCAGTCGGATTTTCGATTTAGATATGTTCCGTAAGATCAGATACTACCGCAAAAGAGTTGAATAAATTGCCATCCACAAATTACAGAGACAATCACATGAAATCCTATGCAATTGTCAAAAATTCAAGCGTTTTCCTTGTAATAATCTTGATAATTACTCTAGCATTTTAAATACAGTAATACCCCGTTTAACGTTGCCCCGTACAAAGCTGATTCGTTATAACGCGGTTTGTTCTCGGACTAATTTTTACTTTCTCGGTACGTTTTTGTGGGCGTTCTAACTCAAGAACTAATTACCGGATCATCACCAAATTTCTCATTTAACATTTATAAGTTCTTAAATGTTACGCTATGGAAAAATAATAAAAAAATACAAAACGTGTGATTTGATTTTATTGCACATTTTCGGTATACAGCAAGAAATTCTCAGTCAAAACAACTACCGAAATCACCAAACGAACAACAGAAGAAACACCACGTTCTCAGACTGCAGAGCAACGCATGGTTTTGTTTACATATCTCACGAATTGGACACCTATTGGTGGTATTGGGCGCTGATTATAAAGGGAGGGTGTGTGGAGTATATTAGCGTGAGAAAATGACAAAAAAGTTGCGACGGTTATTATATTGCAGGATTTGCTACATTGGGCGAATTAATTATTTATAGTACAGTTACAGAATATCGTAGAGAAGAGCGGATACACTATATATTTTTAATATAGGTAATAAATTACGATTTTAGGAACACATCTCCGTAAGTACTATACGAAAATGACCCCGCATAACGCTGATTCAGTTAGCGCTCTCGATTTAAGGAACACATCTCCAGCGTTAAACGGGGTATGACTGAATACAAAAAAAGTTTCGAAAATGAAACAGTTCTAACCATGGAGCTAATATTTTCAAAGAGAGATAGCTACAAAAGGATGTAAAGCGTGCCAATTCTACCTCTTTTACGGAGGAATATTTTTTTTGGTTGATAATGTCAGTATTAGGTAACATTCCTACACATGTTTCAGTAATAATAGACTGGGAGTAAAAAATATCGTCAGTTGATGATTTGTGGAATTGCAAATAAACTGCGTTGTAATTTTCTACTCTTTTTCAGCGCCTATTGGCTTCGGTCTGTCCGTCCGTAAGCATATTCGTTCTCGACTTCTACAAAGCGGATTTTTATGAAATTTGGTATTAAAACTTCCGGCAAAAACAATAACATAATGGCATAAATGGTTTCTATAACCCAATCAGGGGTGCCGCTTTACGGGAAACAAAAAACGAACTTTTCCTCAATTTCTCGCAAATTATTAGTAATGCCAAATAAAGTATTTCTTGTCATATAAATTTTTATCGTAGGAGTAGCCGTATTCAATAAAAACCAACAAGAATGTCGTCATTCGCTTTGAACTAAGAAAAATCATTCATGGATACCTAATTGTTGTCAACGAAAACTATCTTTGTGAGGTATGTTTTAAATAATTTTTGATGGTTTGATTGATTAAAACTGATTAGAAAATAAGTTGGTAAATTTAAATTTAACATTTCCCTGGCATGATTTTTTATATCATTTTGCAGTATTTAGTAATTATAGTAAAATTACGGAAATACGTTTATTAATGCACCAACTTAGGGGAGAAAAGATATTTTTAATAGACCGAGAGACAATCGGTTCGTGGCGTTTCGCTATTTTAATGTGTGCGTTCGTTCAAAGTTTATCCATTATTGCCAGATATTTCATCACACGAAAAGCGCCCATTTTTTATACACTGTGCACTTTCCTAATTTGTTTGTTTTTGGTATATATGCATAAGGTAAAGTACAGGGTGTTAATAAAGTCCCTATCTATTTTAGTGAAATAATGATATTAAATTTTTTTTTGCAGATGCTGATTAATGATGAATGGGCAAGAACGTGTGATGGTAGTAACGTTTTGTATCCAAGGAAAGAAGTGTAAAGAAATTAGAGAACAATTTGAAAGAAGATTTGACAAATCAATAAGACAAATCAATTCGAGAGTTGGTTACCAAATTCAATAAAACAGGATCTGTTCATGACGAGGCAAAATCTGGGCACCCAGGTACAGCACAACAAAACGCCGAATTGGTAAGAGAAGTCTTTGAAGAGAATCCAAGGATGTCGATTCGCACAGCATCACATAGACTGAACATACCCGAATCAACTGTTTACAAGATTTTGAAATCGACATTGAAGGAAAAGTGCGACCACAGTCAACTGCTACATGATTTACATGAAGAGGATTTTCCAAGACGTGTGCGGAACTGGTCGAACACGGTGGAAACAGGCTATTGGCAGCTCGATCTCCGGATATAACAACACTTTTGGATTTTTTTGCTTGGGGTTTCATCAAATCAGAAGTTTATCAAAGAAGAGATGCAGATGTACCGGATCTGCGAGATCGTATTGGAAGGCAGGTAGAAAAAAAACTCCGCAGATGCTGGTAAATGTGTTCCGCAATGCAGCTGAAAGACTTGAGCTGTGCAGAGATACTGATGGTGCTCATGTGGAATCTAATACTTGAGTTTTGTATGAAAATATACATATGATTATATAATTGTTTCGTTTATCCGAAATTTTACCGATTTCAACAAAAATAGATAGGAACTTTATAAACACCCTGTATAACAGTTTAGTTGAAGATACTTTACAAAGAGCGAAATCTATTTTTTGTGTAACTTACAATAAGTTGAGAATTGTAACGCAGTTTTTTATGATTATTGAAATTTTCAATATATCATGTGGCACACAAGATGAATTATATGCAATATATCGCGCAATTAAATTTTGTAAGCAATGGTGTATCAATCTTTATAAGATACTAAAATGATGCTTCATTTATTTTACATGAAGAAGTAAATAGAGAGTATTTTTTGGCAAAGTAAGAGTTTGAGAGTAAAAGAAGTCCAATAATTCCCAATTCAATGATAAATACTTACATAAAGTACATGGATAGTAAAGGTTGATGATTTTTAAAGAAGTTTCATTTAGAAACAAGCTTCAAGTTTGCTTAAAAACATACGTGCTTCGTTTGATAATTAAAGTATTCTGAATTTGCAGTAAGTGGGCACATTAGATAGGTTTACGGGTGAAGAAGTCACGCAAGCGACCTCCTGAGACAAATTCATTCTTTCAAACCTTAAATAAATCAATCCTTTCTTCTTCCGATGTGCAAGACAATGATTGTCCAGCGAATCAAACACGACGTGTCTATTCATAGCGGTGACGTAATGAGAAATTATCCGATCATCTGACAGTTTCAAGAGGTGTTGCGGTTTTGAGGGGCGGGAGTTGAGGATGCAGCGAGAGACGAGGAGGTGAGGCAATGAAGGAGACGGAGAAAGGAGGGAGAAGAGAGAGGAGGAAATGCGGCCGATAGGGAGATGGGAAAATTTAACTACGGAGATGATTGAAGGGAATTTTAGGCGAAGGAGGACAGGATGACTGGGTTTATAGATTTAGTGTATTAAAAAGACATTTGAAGGACACTGTTGTTATAAGGAAGTATTAGGGGAAAGAAGGTTATGATTATATATGTCAATATTCAGAATTCGAGCATATTATTTAGAAAATTTTCAGAAAAATTTCACTCTTATTGAATAAACTTAGTTTACTATTTCAAAATAAAATTAGCCATTGAAGGCGCAAACTCGTGGAACGACATTATATAAATGTAATCAAACTCACTCTGTATATTTTCACTTCAGTTTATCCGGTTTCACAGTAGCTATTTAGCCTGATAATGCAGTCGTTACTGTGAAACCGGTCGCGAATATAAATTATAGAGGACATTTACACTGTGATTTTGATTTAATTTGTGCTATAAAACACATTGCAATATTATTCTCCCAATAATCAGACATTTGATAAATACATCTTACGTACAGAAATTAGAGAATAAACATTTGTCTAGCGGAGGGAGTAGGAGGAAAAGAGAATCTTGGGGAGACAAGGCGCCTACAAAACATTATTTAAGAGAGAGGCGGGGAATGGGCTTAAGAGAAGTCCTGAGAAGGTGAGAAGAACAACGGGCACTTGAGCGTGAGAGATGGGAAATAAGAGCGAATGCGGGGGCGAAGGGGTGTGATAATGGAGAGAGAGAGAGAGACGAGTCCACGTCATGGGGTAGAGTGCGAGAAAAGGGAAGGAGAAGGATAGTAAAAGAGAATGAAAGGAGGAGGGATAGAAATGGAGAGTAGGAGGGAGGGAAGAGGGAGGTAAAGCGAAAAGTGCGTGAGAGGAGAGAACACGATACTGTGTGTGAGAGGATTAGAGAGAGAGCCACGGTTAGTGCGTAGAAGATCTTTATCTCTATCCTCATGAATTCACGCCCGTTGACTTAGTCAATATGTATGTCACGTTTATGCATTTATAAATCTATTTTATAATAATTTGGGAAACTTTCATAAAATTTCCAATATAAATCTATGCACTTTATGTAAGAAAATATAGGTAAGTCAGAAATCCTCAAACTAGGGCCCGCGCAGTGATATTATCCGACCTGCCTTAACTCCTATCAATATCTTTAAAATACGAATATCTATATTCGCATCGGATGTCGTTTGAAATTATTATTGAGATTTAAACTATATTTTCAGGGCACGCGTCCATAATATCGCTTTTAGCATAGGTATATACCAGGTGTGGCCAAACTTACTCTCGGAGCCGCATACGATAATCTTCAGAAGTTCGGGAGATGCATGAAAAAATTCTGCGCTCATATATTTACAAACAATAAAGCATAACCTGTATCCGAAGAAATTCAAATATAATGCGTGTCCCTTAGGCATCCCCAACACGTCTCCAGTCTCATAATCTCATTTTGTCCTTTAGTGAAAACGTCGAAAAGCCTCGGAATGGAAATTTGAAAGAGCCGCATTCTAAGTTAAAAGATCCGCACGCGTCTCGCGAGTCGCGGTTTTTCCCACCCCTGGTATATACTATGTTGCGTTACACATTTCGTTAAATTCTCAAAGCTGGCAGACTGAATTTTTCACACGATCAGATCAGTCATTTTAGGTGTCTTGTGGAAGCCTCGTGTGATCCTTTTAGTAAAGTGTTGGTGCTCCCTGACATTCAAATGCGGGGGTGTCTTAGGTGATTGAGGTGGTAAAATGCGATTGAGAGGAAGGATGTAAATTAAGAATCAACATAGGAGAGTGACAG